>OY728146.1:416339834-418739834 GCA_963277665.1 Viscum album | reverse complement strand
TATTTCACATAGATATTTCCCAACTCCTCAACATTGGTTGTATCTCGAATAGGTATATAGAGAGCCAACTTGGTTATCCTATTGATTACAACCCATATTGAGTTTTTCTTCCTCTAGGTTTGAGGTATCCCAACCACAAAGTCCATAGATATTTCATCCCACTTCCATGTAGGGACTGGAAGTGGTGGAGGCAAACCAAAAGGTTTATGGTGCTCGGCTTTCACCTGCTGGCTTGTATAGAAATGGGATACAAACTCAGAAATGTCTCATCTCATACCTATCCACCAGAACTATCACAGCATGTCATAGAACATCATCTGGGTTCTTGGGTGTACAACACACTGAGAGTTATATAAATCCCCCATCACATCCTTCCTTGCTGATAACAACCCAATGTAACAGTTTCGATAACACAAAACACCCTCTCTGGAGAACGACAATTGGGTGTTGGTCTCCCCACCATAAAGGGAGTCCCTAATTCTTTGGAATTCATCGTCAAGTTTTTGTTCTTGAAGAATTAATTCGAGGAGAGAAGAAGTCAACTGAACATTGGCTAAAGAAACTTCATTCTTCTCCACTGAACTCCAATATACAAATGACAAAAAATAACCATCAAACTCAACTCTTCTGAAGATTCTATCACAACCTATGATGAAATTTTCCTTCTAAATGCATCTGAAAATACATTCCCTTTCCCTGAGTATAGGTAATGTAAAAGTCAAATGACTGCAGGTAATCCACCCAACGCCTTGGGAGGAGATTCAAATCTTTTTTAGAGAAGATATAACTCAAGATCTTGTGGTCTGAATACACTGTAAACCTTTCTCCATAAAGGTAATGCCTCCAACAATTAAGTGCGTGAATTACATCTGAAAGTTCAAGTTCATGGGTTGGATATTTATTCTCATGAGGCTTAAGCTGACGAGATCCATAGGCAACAACATGATTACCTTTCATAAGGGCACATCCAAAACCTGAACCCAATGCATCGCAGAAGGCCACGTAACTTATCCCAGCCTCTGGAAGAATGAAAAATGTCGCATTAGTCAGAAGACACTTTATCTCCACAAAATAAATTTTACATTTATCATTCCAGGAAAACATCACTCCATTTCGAGTCAGAGTAGTCATTGGATAATCTAGCTTTGAGGGGTATTTAACAAATCGGTGATAAAATCATGATAATCCCAAGAAGCTATGAATATCTAAAACATTTCATTCTTGTTCCCATGTCCTAATAGCCTTCACATTCTAAGTATCAACTAATATTCCTTGTTCTGACACAAAAGGTCCCAAGAATTTCACTTCCGAAATCCAGAAATCACACTTTGAAATCTTAGCATAAAGTCGGCGATTCATTAGAAGACCCATAACTGTTCTTCGATGATGCACATGATCCTCTTCAGACATAGAGTGGACAAGAATTTCATCCACAAAGTCTACCAAAAAATTATCTAGATACTAACAGAAAACATTGTTCATCATGTCCATGAAAATTGATAGAGCATTTTTTAGGTCTAAAGGCATAAAAAGGTACTCAAAATGGCCATACCTACACCAAAAAGTAGTCAATTGAATGTCAGATTATATTATCATTAAATAATGGTAACTTGATCAAACAATGATTTTTGAAAACCACTTTTACCCCTTTTAATTGTTCAAATAAATCATCCACTCTTGGTAACAGATATAGGTTATTTATCGTAGCTTGATTGAGCTTTTGATAATCAACAAATATGCAAAGAGAACCATCACCCTTCTTGGAAACGAGAACTTGTGCTGCCCAAGGTGACACACACAGGCATATAACTCATTTCTCAAGAAGATCGTCCAACTGAGACTTCAGTTTTTTTAGTTCTGATGGAGAAATTCGATAAGAGGGAATAGAAACCGGTTGAGTACTAGGCATTAAGTCAATAGAAAAATCAACCTACCTTATTGGCGGAAAACTACAGTTGATGGAAGGAAACTCATCGTGAAACTTAGCGACTACTGGAGGAAGATCACGACACATTGAATATCTCTCTAGATCAAAATCAAACACTTATATAAAATTACCCAAATCTAGATAATAGTGTCTAGCTCTTCTTGACCTTGGGTCCCATCCTCCTTGAAAAACAAGAGGCACACCACTGGGTGTAGTAAGGTAGACTCATAAGATTACAATCAATCTGGGCTTTATTGGCAATGAGCCAATCCATCCCAAATAGAGAAGACACAAGAATCACTACTAAAACCATTGTATCTCAATGTACCAAGGGGTGTAGTAATATCCATTGCACAAGATAAAAGTTCCATATATTGATTAAGAATATTAAAAATATGGGTTGAAATAAATGAGTGAGATGCACTAGTATCTAAAAGAGTTTTTCACTAAAGATGAAGCTATAGTAATGGTACCTATCACTGTTGCATGACTTTTATCATCTACCTATGGCAACTCTTCCACTACGTGAAGATGATTCACTCTAGATTCCTATGGCTGGATACCTTTTTACGTGGAGCATTTGATTGCCCCGTAGTTTCTGGATGTGCTGATGATCCTGTTCCACTACGTGGAGTAGATAAGTGATGTCATAATCTCTGTAGGATCCCTAAATGTCGACATGAGTTACTGTTCTTGGGTGCCTCAGTGAAAACCATCACGGAATGTCCAGGCTTTCCACACTGATAGCAAGTAAATGAATCCCCTCCTGGTGCTACCGGAGGTATGGAATGACACTATTTTTAATAACTACCATGAGAAATGTTGTGATTATGTTTTCCGTTAAAGGAACCAATGATTCCACTAGGAGGAAAAATAACTCCCTTCAAACCCGACTTACCTGCTAGGTCCATCTCAACCATCATTTCCCTATCCAGCACATCAGTATAATTGTGTAGCTTTAGTAAGAAAACCTAAGAACATATATCTGATTGAAGTCCCAACTCAAATTGCTGAGCCTTCATCTTCTCATTAGATAAAATCTCTGTAGAAAACTCTACCAACATAGAAAAGCGATTTGAGTAATCAGTCACGGTTTTTTTGGCCAGATCATGCTTGAAAATCTCCACAAATTTGGCCATAATCACTGATTTTGGATAGAAATGGTTAGTGAAAAGAACTCTAAAGTCTTTCCACTCCAAACCCTCATATTTCCCAGCCGTCACCATCGTGTCCCACCATCTCCTACATGGTTTCTCTTGCAAGAAGGTGGAACACTTCACCTTGATCACATCAGGTGTCTCCAAGAACCCAACCAGATGTTCAATATTACTCAATCATTCCCCAAAATGGTGAGGGTCAGTGGAGCCTTTGAAAAATAGTTGCTTCTTGCATATGAACTCTTGATAATGACTTCAGAGAATATTAGTATGAGAATCTATAGCCAGAGCCAGAATAGGAATTTGAGGTAGTTCATATCCCATAGCGTGGATAGTGCGAACAATCACCTTAACTAGACTCGGATCAACAATAGGACTCGCTTGCTGATATTCAGCAGCATCCACTTTTTGATCCAATTCCAACGTCTTTTCGGAGGCATAATGATACACATCATCAGAAAATAAAAATACATAAGACTAACAGTCAAACTGAGTAACAAGGAAAACTATTATTAATAGAATGGATAACAAGATCTGGATTCCAATCTATCAAAATGAAAATAGGGAAAATACAAGAATTAATCCACAAGTCGTATTTCCCTAACCCACCCTGGTGACATAAGGTTCATTGTGGTGAGAGATGTCCAGGGTCTCAATCAGAACTACCTCCTATGTCCCGACAAAAATACTCAACTGCATACTGTCATCATGGAAAGATGCTTAAACTTCCCTTTGATACCATTTTGTCACGAACCAGCCTAGGTACCCTGGTAACCCAATAACTGATCCAACCCTAACATAGGCTGAAGGGTGTTACCGATCCCCACGAATTGGATACTAGCACCAAACATCCCACAACATGCAAGTGGGAAGGATTTTTTCCACCAACAATAAGGAAGAAAAGAAACAAGATAGTATGCATTACAAAAGAAACTCCACTGGGAGTAATGTACTAGAGTACAAAGAGGAATAAAATCCCAAAGTACTATAACCCAAGTACAAAAATTGGGAAAATAGCTCCATGGTCCCTAAGGACACAACTTACCATGAACATAGATCTACAACTGGATCCACCTCAAAGAGATCTGTTCCCTTTGCTCGGTCCTGGAAGAAGAAAGTCTACAAACACCCAAAGGAAAATGTAGGGTGTGAGCCTAAGCCTGATAGGATACCACCAATGATTCCGCAATAGATTCCAAATATAGATTATCCAAAGAAAAAAAATTCAATTTTCAGATAAACATGTTTGGCAATTCAAAAGCATATCTTAACAAAACATGTTATACATTTTCAAATGATGGAAACAAATATTTTATATAATGATTTTCCAAATGATGGAATATTTATAAAATAATGTCTTAAGAAAAACAGTTATATAAAATAGTTTATATAAATTTAGTAGGCATTTAATGAAGTTTAAAAGTATTTCCATACATTTATATCTCAAATATAAATTAACAAGCGAGCAACATAGTCATCTACCAAAAGGTACGATAGTATTAACTAGTTATAGGATTCCACACTCTCTATGTGAGCTCTGCAAAATGTGTATACACACATCCCTATGACACTGGCCAATAGAGATTCATCACCAACCCATCAGGGATGTGACCCGCATCAATTATGTTGTAGAATGTTGTCATAGTGTAGAGTGTATCCAAATAACTCACTAACTACTTTAGTCGTGCAATGCTCTCTTACATGATGGGAGAACTATTTAAAGAATTCTTTAAATACAATCAATCCCATTATTAAATTTCAAAAGTTTCAATTTCATTCCATATAAAACCAAAATAGGTTTTATTCAAAACATGCTTTTTTCACAATACAAAACCAATGGGTTTCTATCAAATCATTTTAAGCCATTTTCACCTGTTCGAAATCCAATCAAAACTAATTCCATAATCACACAATTAATTTCCACAAGTAAATTCAACAATTCAATTGAAATATTTTCCATCAAATCCATAATTTAAATTAAAAATTTTAAATTAGAAAATTTCCATAAACATAGCCAATTTAATGGAATTGGGTTTTCCAAATTTCCATGCCAAAACCATTTCAAATATCTCAATTCACTGGAATCGTGTTTTTATCAATATAATTGAAAGAAAATTTGAGCAATTAAATTTAAATAAACAATTCAAATAAATCAAGAAAATACAATGATAATAAATTTGGTATGTCCGGACAGAACCACATACCCCAATGGTTTTGACCATAACAGCAATGGTCGGGAACGCTCAAGAAAACCAGGTTGCTTCTTCACGATCTCGCCTTAGATCTCTTCTTCTAGCAAGATCAAGACCAAATATCATCATATTTGGCATCCATACACTTAGATTTAACCATAACAGGCGTCGATCTAAGAAACTGAGAGAAGAGGAGAAGTAGATCTAATTAGATCTAAGAAACAAATCAAGAACGATATAGAACGATCACATACCTCAAGAATCTAGCTTTAATTCACCAAGAGAAGCATTTGGATCACCTCCGGAATGATGGGAGAACATTATCTAACCTTAGGAGAAGGAAAATCCTGAGTTAGGTCCGTTAAGGAGGAAAAAGGAGGCACTTAAAGGAATAAATTAGTGAGATCCATTTTTATAGGATCTCATTTAAGTGGTTGAACGGTTTTCCCGCATGGTTAGACAAACTATGTGCTAACCGTACGTTATCCACTTCCTCAGCAGACAATCCATGCACTATTTGGCTGCATGGTTAGAAAAACTTTGCATCGCCTATGTGGAAGCTACTACCTCCAAGACCAACAACACACGGTTTATCCGCACAGTTTAAACAACCCGTGCGTCACCCGTGCAACTTCCCTTTTGCCTCAAAACATCATTTAAAGTTCTCCCGACTCTCCCAAGTCACTACTCCAAAACAGTGGTACATAGAAACATCAACAGTACCTGAAAACGTAACGTGATGTTACAATTACTATTTCCCCTGCCATTGGTTTTCATAACAAAAACTATCTTCCTAAATATCTCACACCAGAAATCAGTTTGAAGGTGTACCATCTTCCTACATGATGAAAAAAGTCCCTCCATGAAACAAAAACCACATATTTCCTTAATTGGAACTCATCCCCAATAGCGATCCCAACTGATTTTGTTGGTGTATTCGAAACATCAACCTCAATGTATATTCAATGTATGATGCGGTGACATAGAGATATTGTTCTATTAACAAAGAGAAAAATAACAAACAAGATTCCCTAACAACTGAATAATAGTGGTATTCTAGAAAGGAAGTGGGAGATCATGGAAACTCAACCAAATCACCATGATATGGTTGACACACCTCATATTAAACACATATGGCTACCATAATAGGGATAATTAGAATCCACCAAAAACATAGGAGGCACTCAAAAAGGCATGGATCAAGTCATCCTCTGACGAAAAGTGGATCATAATATGTTTTTAATCGAGGAGACCCCCAGTGGAGCGCTCCATCAAACCCAAAGATCAAAAAATAAAATGATTGAATGCATCCACTGACATTCAAATATACTTCAATTGGTATATCAGTGTGTGATTCAACAAGGATGGAGCATTCTTGAACACTGATTGTGTTAAATAAATCTTTTGTAGTCCATTGAACATCTTTAGGACTTTAGGGATAATCATAATATGTAGGAAAGGAGGGAGGAACTCAATATTGGAGAAGGGTGTGAAGACACATGACCAAGCACCATTGGATGACAACATTGGTCCCTTAACTACCATAGGGGGGAGACACTGAAAGGGAAGCTCAACACCTAGGGTTCTTCATAAAAAAGTATATCATGAATAATTATAATTATATATTACAAATAGTAAATTTTAAAAAATATTAAACAACTGGTTTTCAAGAATATGACTGTATATATATATATATAAATGAATATATTAAATATCCATAAATGAATATATTAAATAGTTAATAAATATTTATTAATAGCTGTTAATATATATCAATATATATATAATTAAAAATTCATACTTAATATTTATCAATATATTTTTATATATTAAATATATAATTTTTTATATTAAATAAAAATTAATTATAAATAAATAAAAATATATATTTGACATGAATACTTATATATATTCATATGTTTCAATTTATATTCTTATATACAAAATATGAATTTTATTATAGAAATTTATAAAATAAGATGGACCTCAACCTAAAGGACCATCATTTTAGGTATTTTAATAGATAATGTTTGCGAAATAGAGGGTAACCCAAAGCCCACTGAGAGAATAGGATGTTCCAAGTCCTGCACGAGTTCGTGTGTATTTGCACATGCCCATATAGGTGTGTGTGGAGTGTGTATGTGGAAGCTTTTCACTACAATATTCTTCTAAAGTGAAGATGGGGTAGAATAATATAAAAACAAGCACTCAACCATCCATATTTTCAATGTGGGACACACATGTTACTTTTATAAATTCTGTAACTATCACTAATAATGATTACCCTTATCATCACATTTGTAGGGCTGATAAAGTCATCCTTTATCTACAATTTTCACAATTTGCGATAAAATATAGCGCTGAATAAATCAATAACTATAGTAGTGGATAAATGTCCATATTCTCATGACTATAAATCAGTATATATATCATAGCTTATTGGTGGCCATATCATATCATTCCATGTTTACAAACATAAGTCTCTACACATGATATAAAAAACGAATGTTATGAAATATAATCATTTGTAGAATAATATGTACATTACACATGATAATTATCCACAAAGAATTAAAATGTTAGATATAAAATTGTAACAGGGGAAAATATGTCCCCAATATCCCAAATATATCCTGAATTAGAATAACATAACATGAAGGATATCCCTTTATGTAAATCACTCAACATTAACATTTAATAAATTTTGTTATATCTAATAACTACAAAGTTCATACTCCACTAACACCATGTTTATTATGATAACCACTTGTTTTCTCATTTTCAATATAATTTATTATCAACACGCATGAAAACCAATTCACAGGTGACTATATTCATTCAATTTTGGAATCCTAGAAAAACATAGAGGAAGATGGAATGAGTCATCAACATAAAACCACCATTGTAATGATGTAGAAAAACAATATTCCAAGGAATAAACTATCAATTTAGGATTTTTTATGTTCTTCAAAGACCATCTACCGACGATGTAATCTTCATTAGTAGCTCATGAAACTGATCTTCGTATATTTTTTATATCTATTTCTCATCATACAAACTCTAGTGGGGATGTTTGACTTAGAAAGGTAAAATATAAAATGATAATGAGTGGCTTTCATAATAGATGAACCATTCTTGATTGAGTAGTACTCAACAAATATAGGGGTTCCTAAGTTCCTAAATAGTGGATCGAAATCTCAATATTGGGTGAGTTTTTGTCTCTATTAGTTTTATAGGGGCCCAGTAGGTAATCGATCATGATGTAGTATAGAACAGACACATTAATGTTGTTTAAGTATTCCCCATGTTTGTGATGGAGTTTATAAATATGTTAAAAATGTTAAAGGATCATTCAATGTCATTAAAAAAAATTAGGTACCCAACTATATCTTTTTCTTTATTATCTTACATGTACCTAGTTAATGACTCCAAAAATATATCAAATAAAAAATTTCCCATGTAACCCCATTGGTCACCTCTTTTATTGAAGATTAACTATATATTGTATTTGATTAAGAATAAAAAATATATTATACCATTGTTGTTCCCAAATAATTTTCCTTATAAATTTGATTTTAAATATTACAATGGTTAAATTGCAAATGAAATGTACTTTTGGGAAAATGATGGTTAGCACCCGAGAAATAGACAAGTCAGGTACTCACATCTTGTTTTCATGTAACACTCCATGATTTTAGTTTATGAATACCATATAACATAGATTATGATACATGAAACACTAATCATATATGAACACTTATGTACTATAGAAATATTAATATATAAATTTGACTTTTATAATATTGTCGTTGGACTGGATGTTATGAATATGGTTTACTACATTATATAAAATATATATATAATATTTTTATGAATAAATAAGTGTTTATTAGTGTCTATTAAATATATACTAAATTTTTAAATATAATGGTGAAATCATATAAGCTTATGAACAGTTATTGTTGAAAAGGTTCATTTTCTATAATTGTTTTTTATATAATTTATATTTTCATGTAAATGTGAAAGTTCTTGATTTTTTAAATTCTATATGATAAAAATTATTCAATATTTTATATTTGAATATCAAAACAACATTATGTTTAATATTTTTAAATTTACATAAATTGATGATTTTTTGGGTGAATAATGAGAAATACTTATTTTACAAATAATATCAAATTTGAGACATTATCATCATTAATGAATGACATGAAATTTTTTTAAAACACTTTTATAATAAGAAAATGTTTTCAAAATGTCATATAATTAATTGTAATATATAATTTTGTGAATTGAAATCTATGTTTGACAATATTAAAATATACGTAATGTTATATTCAATAAAAATATTGTTGGTTCATTTATTTTATTAAAGTATTAATAAGATTTAATTAACTTTTTATCAGTTTGGACTAAATTCAGACTCCTCTAACTCACCATTATCATATTATTTCCATCAGAATCAAATTTATACAATAACCACCTTATCTTCTATGATATATAAATTTTATTCCATTTTTTTGATAATTACCATAATAATATTTTATTCAATGAATAAATAAAAAATGCCACACAATATAATTTAATATTATCAATATGTTTTCATAATAATAAAAAGATATTACTATTTTTTTTATAAATGATAATTTTGATTAAAAATAATTTGTTTTTGATATTAAATCATTATTTTTTTTGATGATATAATTACCTTGAATTTATATGAATTTTGAATGAAAAATTGTGAAAGTAATTGAAAAATTATGTAAAGGATTTTTTAAATATTATAAATAGTATATATTTTCCAAATTCTGGAGTACAAATAATTTCAATGAAAATAATATAAATAATTTTTATTGTGAATTTAATTATATTTTAATTCATTTTTTATCTTCATTCCATCAATGAAAAATTAATGTAATAGTCTAGAAAAATGCATTATTGGTATTCCATTTTAAAATAATGTATGATATAAATAAAAAATTGCAAAAATCTTATTGGAAGGGTTTTATCCTTATACTTATTTTTGAAGAAAATATTAAATTTAATATCCATATTACTTGATTATGTAATATATTATATAATAAAATTTATCATATTTACACATTCTCCACCCATATCAATTGTAAAAGGGAACCTCCACCATTAACTTCTTCAATCATGATGGTATATATAGATTGAAAATACTTAAAAACATCATCCAAAAACTATGTCCAAATTCAAGATCTTATTTTATTTTATAAAAATTACTTCATGAAGTCTTTTTTTGTACGCCAAAGTAGGTATTTTAATGGAAAGGTAAAAATTATAACTGACCCCTTTTAATATATGTATTCTTCTAAGTCCATAATATTTTAATATATCCATCAATATAAAAAATATTAGTATTATCAATATACTGAATTTTTATAATGTTATCATTTTTTTCCTACCATTTCTCTATCTAATAGATAAAGAGAACCTTTCTCGTGAATATATGTTAATTTCCTCTTCAATCATGAAATGTTTAAATATATTCATCCCTACCTCATATGGTGGATAATAAAGTTGTATTTAACTAATAAAAATGATACTTATTACATTATTAAGATTAATTATGTATAATATATTATCTAAGTCATTACCCTGCATTTCAGTTTCATGTTTTAACTTCACTTGTGTGTTTGTGTGGATTGCTGCCACTATGAAGTGATTTGCATTGTTTATTATTTATTCTGTATATTTATAGTCATAAGGATGAATTAAAATTAAAAATATTTAATTTACAATATTATAATGTTTCTTTTATGTAAAAAAATATCTAATTTGTACACTTCTCATTCATGGGGAAAAAATATAACATGGAATTTACTAAATGTATATTTAACGCATAAAAAAATATAATATTACATGTTTATGTTTATTTATATAATGGGACCATTTAATATGACATTTACCCATGATCAATATACTGATGTCGTTTTGTAGAAATTGACCCAACCACAATACATTGTCGATGTAAGAATTTTTTTTTAAACAAATGGATATCAATTGATTATAAAAAGGACCTTAAAATGTAAAATTAATTAATATTATTTTTATTAATGTATAAAATATTTTTTAATTTATTATTCATGAGGATATAATGTTTCTGACCAAGTGGGAATGAATGGAAAAAAAATCATCTCAATTTCACTCAATTGAGATATATTTTATATTATTCACCATATTTAATTTTTTTTGTGTATATACTACAAAATTTAGATATTAGAATGAATTATATATTGGACTCCACAGGTTTTAATCATGTTTTAATGATAAAAAATCCTATACATTATATAAAACTTGTTAATCCTGTTTAATCTATCTAAATCAAGTGTACAGATGATTAGCATCTTTATGCCTTAAATAATTCTTGTACACTATTTTGAGGTTGTGCAATGATGGATTTCCTTGATGAATGATTAAGTTCAATTGATTCTATGAATTTCACTATTTAAATCTATGTACGAATATTTGGAAATGTCTGAGAAACCGTGACCAGACACTGTGACCAAACACCATGACCATCCAGACACAGTGACCATTCAATCACTATGACCATCCAGACACTGTGACCATCCAGACACCATGACCAGACACCGTGACTAGACACACTGATCAGAAACCACATATGTTCTACCGATTCTTAATCTCCATACAATTGTCCCCTCATAGTTGTATCTCAGCTCAAATGAAAAATAAGGGGACACCATTTCATGGAGACACCATTTTAAGGATACACTGTTTCAAGAAGACACCATTTCATGAAGAAACTATTTCCAGACAGACTGTGACAACATTTATTAATCTGTTTTTCATTTTTCAATTTAATTTCTTAGAGTCATATTTGATATTTTTAAATACATTGACATAATTAATGTTTTTTTAGACATGTCACCTGATAGTATGAGGTACAAGGTTCAGAATACATGCCTCATGTCTGTTCCAACACATGCATTCTATGAATAAAAATAACTATGTGACTAGAAGAAAAGTGGGTGATAGAGGCGATAATAGTGGAAACATAAAAAAAAGAGTTTTCATGATAACGAACAATCACGATCATTCATGATATATGAACTGACACATGAAACCTGACACTATTGAAGAACACACAAAGCATACTCGAATCCTAGAGTTGAGAATATTTTCTCACTATCAACTCCCTGAATAAACAAGATAGATATAGCTGACTTGAGATACTCTTTTTTCCACGTGAAGACTTAATTTATGAATCTACTTCATCATAGAAATCTATGGATGCATAGACTAACACTCAGAGAACTTCTAACCTTATTTAATCATTTCTTATCTTTTGTGTATTATTTTTTATCTTTTGATAAGTGTGTGTGTCTTTATAACAACATGCACTATCTCATGAATTAAACTAAATGATACAAGATATCCTTTCTCATAAATCTATTTACACTTGTGTATTCCCATGAATAAGTGTGGAAGAGGTCCCAATGTGACTTGATAGTTTATACCCAAAAAGAACTGTGGAAGAGGTCGTGTGACCTGGATAGTCCTCTGTACTATTGTTAACCCCAGTCTATGGTGTGGATCATGTTTATTTAGATAATCTACTTGGTGTAAATTGATCACTATGTGGAGTGTATTAGGTCTCGTCTTGAGACTGATCCATTAGTTTTATATCTGATGTGATGTGTATTTTAGTTTTCTCTGTTTTACTGTTTAATTTAGAAATCACTAAATTTACATTGATTTTTAATCTTGGAATGAAGTTATAATTGTTTTCCATTTTATTATAGCTTCAAAAGTAATGTTAATAACTGATATTAAGTTTACAGATAATTAATCAATGTTCTAAGAAGTTATTCAAAGAGTCAAAAATTCATAAACATATTACACAGATTAATTAGGATTTATTTAAATGTATCGGGGAACATTTTTAAGATTTCTTTTCAAATAGAAATTTTCTATAGATTCTAAATTCACCCCCATATTGAGTACTCTACTCTGAACAACATTTGGTATCAATTGATTTGTTATTATGACTCAATTAATGACCCTATTAAACTGTAATTGTAGTTAAACATCAAAGATATGTAAATTTCTGTTAATTCTAAATTTCTTGATCTTTAAAAGTATTTAATTATTTTGGATAATAGATTTGACGGTGATTCCACAAAACATACCACCATTCTTTAATTAAACCGATTATACTCAATGGAAATTCAAAATGAAAATGCATTTACAAAGTATGAGTTTTTAAATGTGGTCTTCAATTATAGAAGAGTATAAAATTCATGATACTGATATAATCACTTGGGATTACCCTAAAAAGACTAACTATAATAAAAATTTAAATTATATGAATTATTTATACTCTTATTAAGAAGATGAGGAATTTAATAAAATTCCTACATGTCAAACTGCCAATGAAATTTGGGATACCTTGTATATTTCAGATGAAAAATAATTTAGTGTGAATTAAATAATAGTTAATACTTATACTATTAAATATGTTAACTTTAAAATGAATCCTAATGAGCCTATTTCTGACATGTATCTCAGGATCAATGAAATTCTCAACACAATGATTTCTCTTGGAATAGAAGTCACTACCAAAGAACATATCATGATGATTCTCAAATGCCTACCTGACAAATGGAGAGGAACCTTTATCTCAATTATAGAGTCATGAGATATCAACAATCTAACTATAAAAGAACTCATTTTAAAACTGATGAAGTATTAAGAAGAGCCTAATGTCATCAAGGAAAAAGAAGATGAACCCAAAAGAAAATCAGTTGTGTTCAAGACCACCTCCTCTAAACATTGAGAGAATGAAAAATTGGAAGTTTCTTTAAAAAGTTACAGCAGCGAACAATATTCACCTGATAATGATGAGGAGATTGCTCAATTATCCAAGAAGGTTTAAGATATTTTACTAGAAGATGAACTTTTTTAGAAAGCCTATCTTTATGGTAATATATAATCAAAAAGGACTTTAGAAGAATTATTGGAAAAGAAGTGACAAGTATTATGAGATAGTCTTCTATGAATGTAAGAGAAAGGGACATATCAAGGCTGACTATCCCATGGTCAAGTAAGAAAAATAAATACAAGTACAAAAATAGAAGGTATAAAAAGGAAATGAAAGAAACAAGGATTGATTCTGAGGATAACTCAAGTGACTCAGAATCTTCACATGATGAATAGGTTAACAATTCTAATATGTGTTTTATGACAAACACATATGAGGTAACACTGGAATATCCTGTACACAATTACTATTATTCTAGAGATGAGAGTTACTATGAAAATATGTATAATAAATAAATCATTGAGTAATGTCATATTCTTGATGAGACATGAAATTAATTACAAGATAAATACAAGTCCTTGAAGAAACAGAAAGCTCTTACCTCATGTGTTAAAACTGAAATTAGTGTGTAAAGGGAGAAAAATGATCAATTACATAAAGAGAACAATAAACTAAAACTAGCTAATTAGAAATTAAAAAAAGATCAGGAAATGATTACTAATGGTAAAGATACCTAGGGACAAAATCTAGGTAAATAGATTGCTCCCAAATATACTACTGGAATTGTCTATCAACTGGGTAAAAGAAATTTTGGAAGAACTATTTTTGATTCAAAATCTAGGACGTACATATTTATACCTACTTCTAGAAAACATTTATCTAGTTCAAGTTATGAATCACTCTGTACTGTTTCAATCTTTTTTGGGTTAAATAGAGATTATTTTTCAAATACTTTACATAACGCTTATTGGAAACCTATGAGGCAGATATGGGTTCTTAAGGAACTAGTCAAAAATATTACTAGACCTAAATATGTATGGGTACATAAATCTATTTTTATGTGAATATTTTGTAGGAAATTTTCTTAAAGAGTTCATGTAAATGCTTATGGTACATGGATAGTTGTTTTTCAAGATATATGGAAAGAGACTATTCAGGCTTCAAGAATGTAAAAAAATTGATGCAGGACATGTCACCTTTGGTGGAAATGCCAAAGGATTGATTATTATCCATGGCCAAATCGGTAACTCTAACTCTGTTTTGATTTCCAAAGTACTTTTTGTTGATGGATTGAAATATAATATGTTTTATATTTTGAAACTATGTGATGATGGATTTCATGTCAAATATGAAAATGATGCTTGCAATGTATTAAATTCAAAAAATGAATCAGTGTTTTCTACATTAAGAAATGAAAATGTTTACTCTGTTAACTTACATTTATTAGCTTCTCAAAATGTTTCATGTTTAAGAGTGTTTCACAAATAGTCTTGGCTTTGGAATAAGAGACTATGAAACTGTAACACTCACCCCTTTAGAAATTTAACTAGAAAAGGCTTATTCAAAGACCGACTGAAACATGTGTTTCCAAATGATAAATTTTGTAAGAATTTTCAAAAATTAAAGCAACACAAAATTTATATAAAAAAAAGAACGAAGTCTCAACTTCTCACCCTCTAGAATTGGTTCACTTGGATTTGTTTGGGACATCATGAGTTTCTATCTTAAATGGGAAGCACTATGTTTATGTTCTTGTAGATGAATTTTCTAGATATACATGGAAATTATTTTTTTCTCACAAAAGTGGATGCTTCTCTGATTTTACCAAATAGGACGAAACTGTAGAAAATTATAGTCGACTCAGAAATAAATCCATAACAATTGATCAATGCTGTGAGTTTGAAAATCAATATTTTGAGTCTTTTTTCTCACAAAATGGCTAAAGTCATAATTTATCTAACCATTGAACACCACAACAGATTGGAGTTGTTGAAAGAAGAAATAGAACCCTACAAGATATTTCTAGAACCATTCTTAGTGAATATGACTTACTTATTTTTTGGGATGAAGTTGTAAATAATGCATGCTATTTTATCAATTGAGTATTCCTTAGACCTATGTTTAAAATAACTCTATAGAAGTTATGGAACAATAGAAAACCCAATGTTAGCTACATCAATTTATTTGGTTCAAAAGTCTATATCCTTAATACTATGGATAATCATTACAAATTTCCATCCAAGAGTGATGAAGTAATCTTCTTAGGATTCAATTTCATTTAATTCTGATAGAGTTTTTAATAAAATAACTAAATGCGTGGAAGAATATTTCCATGTAAAATTTGATGAAACTGATCCACATTATCCTAAAAACACTCTAGAGAACCTATAAGATGGTGTATCAAATATGAAATTTAATTCAAAATCCTCTAACTATCCTGTAAAGGAAACTATGAAAACCTCCAGTACTAGAAATTTTTTACATTTAGGTCTCAATGAACTTGACCCTATTGAAGAATCTCAAATCACCAGTCCTTCTATTTCTAGACCTGTTAGAACTCTCAAGAACCATCCATTAGATGCTATTGTAGGAGACTTAGAAAATGGAATTAAAACTAGAGCTTCTCATAGAAATCAAGTTGAACATCAAGTCTTATTATCACAACTAGAACCTAAAAAAATTAATGATGCCATCAATGATGAATTTTGGATAATGGCTATGCAAGATGAACATAATCAGTTTGAAAGGAACAATGTTTCGAAACATGGTGATAGACCTAAATACACATTCCCCATAGGCACTAAATAGGTGTTTAGAAATAAGGATGATGAATATGGAAATATAGTTAGAAGCAATGCATGATTTTTTGCACAAGGCTATAGTCAAGAAGAATGAATTGACTATGAAGAGACCTTTTCACTAGAATCTAGACATGAAGCCATCATAATTATACATGCTTATACTACACATCTAATTTTTAAACTATATCAAATGGATATTAAAAGTGCATTTCCAAATGGGTATATAAATGAGGATGCCTTTGTTGAGCAACCCCCTGGTTCTCAAAACCCCCATTTTCCAAAAAATATTTTTAAATTATCAAATTCTTTATAAAGTTTAAAACTTGATCCAAGAGCATTGTATGATATATTAAGTTATTTTCTTATTTCTAATGGTTTTACAAAAGTAATAGCTGATGCTACCCTTTTTTATAAAAATTTTCCAATTATGTTTTAGTAGTTCAAATCCATGTAAATGACATTATATTTGGATCCTCAAAAAATTATTTATGAATTGAATTTCCTAATATGATGCAAAAAGAATTTGAAATGAGTCTAATGGGTGTACTAAAAACCTTTCTTGAATTTAAAATCATTCAAAATAGTGATGGTATTATTTTAAATCAAAGAAATTATACTAGAGATCTTCTAAAACAGTTTGTATTGGAATGAACTAAAATTAGTGACACACCAATGAGTACTAAATGTAAGTTGCATCTAAATGAAGATAGAAAAACCGTTGATCAAACCACTTATTGAGGAATGATTGGAAGCTTACTCTACATAACTACAAGCAGACCTGACATTATGTTTATTGTGTGTGTGTGCTTGTTTTCAAGCAAATCCTAAGGAATATCATTTAAGTGTTGTTAAATGAATCTTAAAATACCTCAAGAATACATCCAATCAAAGACTTTTCTATCCTAGAGGATAATCATTTGAGTTTGTGAGTTATTCTGATGCTGAATTCGGTGGATGAATGTTAGATAAAAAAGCACCTCAGGAACATGTCACTATTTAAGAAAGTAATTAGTATCATGGTGTAGTAAGAAACAAAACTTTTTTACATTATCTACTGAATAAGATGAATACATAGCTGTTTGTAGTTGTTGTGCAAAAATTTTGTGGATGAAACACACACTACTATATTATGGATATCAATTCAGACATGTACATATAAATTGTGGCAATAAAAGTTCTATTAACATCTTAAAAATCATGTTTCAGACTCTAGGACAAATCATATTGATGTAAGACATCACTTTTTGTGAGATCATTATCAAAAAGGTGACATCAATTTGGAATTATTTGGAACTGAATATCAGTGCACTGATATATTCACCAATCCATTATATTTTGATATAATATATTACATCATACATTAATTGGGAATGATAAATCTTAAGTAGTACGTTTACTATTTCACAGGTTACAGTTTCACATCATATTATTTCATTTTTATTGTCTCACAGTTACTCTCTCTTTGTTACTATCTACAACATAATATCTCAAAAAATATGCTCACACCATTTAGAAATCACACAGTTACGGTCTCACCGTGAATTTTGGTTATACTCTCCCCATGAAAGCCAGTTGCAGTCTCACCATGAAATCCAGTTACAGTCTCATCATGAATGTTGATTAAGTCTCACCGTTAAGATTATTTATTGTTTTATTTATACATTATAACCTTTATCGAGGAAATTAATTACATTACCCTTTTAATTTACCGGGTTTTTGATCCTGTGACACCTGATATCCCTAAATGATAAGAACTAAATAATTTTCACTCTTTCTTCACACGAGCTCTCTTCTCTCAAACTATAACTCTTCTCTAAACCCTTATATTTTATCTCTACCTCTTGAACAATCGTTCAATTCCCAGGATGAAACGCCCACCATCTTATACTCCTGAGAACCTCAGTTCAATGAAGAAGTTGAAAATCATGTTGTAGTTAGCAACTAAAGATCCTATGAATCTGAATCTGGTAGACAGAATAGTGGAACCTGAAAAGGTGATATGCCCTTAGTGGCATCTATCAAGTAATTATTTGGTATTGAAAGTACATAGAGATCAAGGATGGTTTGATTGGTTCATAAAGGAGGATAGTACCATTTACCCTAAACTAATCGCACAATTTTACCAACATATTCAATTCCCTTTTCATACAAAAGATGACTATGTTGTTTGAAATTCGATCAATTGCTATATTTTTACCCTTTCTTCGATGTTATGGGTTTCATGACTTGTGTTATATCATGAGGGTATTTGTTAGGACTACCAGAGAGGTTATACCCCAAAATTTGAGTTTTTTTAGAAGAAGCATTGGGAAGCATAACTGGGAATGAAACAATGCGAAGAGCCATAGCGGCTAAGCTATATAGTGAAACCAGGCATCTGCTTAAGTTTTTTAAGAATATGATTAGCCCTAGAAATGGTGATTTTTTTACACTAAAGAGACATGATATATTTTTGAAACATCTCATGAAAAATCTCCATAAGATCAACCTATGAATATATGTCATACATCATATGTGTGAGTTGATCAAGACGACCGCCAAGTCATCCTCCATTTATATTGAAGGCTTATCTCAGCTACACTTCATGAAAAAATGGTCGGTTGGACTAGATAAAGAATCTATTATGTATTATGAGTTTTTACATTCAAAATTTACAGTAAAGAGAATAAAAATAAGTTGGAATCCATGGAGAAAAGGTTTGGTGGAAGATAATGACAGAGTTTATAAAAAGTTTAATCTGATGGAACACCCATCAATACATTTCGATATTTATGATCCTTGTTTGGAACCAGAAGTGATTTTTGAGTATTATGATGAGGAAGAAGTGGAATATTTTGTTGTACCTCCTTGAGAAATTGTTCTGGTTGTGGGGGATAGTGAATCTACTCCTCAAGTCTTAATTGAGAAGGAAATAGATTCTCCTGAAGAAGTCGTTTATTTGAAAGAACAACATCCTGCTGAAGAAGAATATATTTCTAAGGTAAAATAATAGGAGATTTTAGAATATCATATATAATAATATCATTATATTGTGCAAGAAACTACTCTTGAGGAACACTCAGAGGAACAATATGTCTCTGAAATTATTGCATCTGCTGAATAGAGAATGGAACAAGCCTTTCAGTTGGCTAGAAAGGAAATGGGTGAGAATATCTGGGATGAAAATTTTTAAATAGATCAAGGATATAAATCAATCAGTCTTGAGAATGATGCACCTATTGAGGGGGATAATCCTCCGAGTCTGGAACATATTAAAATGCCTAATCTGATTGAAACAATCTGAGTGGAAACCTGGTATAAATTCCCTAGTTATTTTGATATTACTGGTTACCAGGAAGCCTCAGTTAAAGGAATTGATCTATCTACTATGTTTCTTTTGAAACTGGAATCTTCTCCAGAAGACATCTCTTCCATAGAACATATGCATGTCTCATCTTCCTGCCATGAACCATCACAAGAACCTTCCAAAATGGTGAATAAGGATGATCTAAAAGCATTTGGAGCTACCCTATTGGATGCAGTTGAAAAACTCATGAATACTCAATTGTCTATTGAATCCAATTTAAGTGAATGAATTGATGCAAAATTGTTGGAAAAGATAATATAGTAGATTCCACCAAATATGCTTCATGATATTAAAGAATTTAGAGTTGAGAAAAAATAGCTCACTGATGAAGTAAATACTCTTAGAGTTATGGTTTAAAATATGCAAAGTGTGATAACCTCAAGACTAGAACATATTTCATATCCTAGTAAGGATATTGTTAGTAAAACTCCACATAATGTAGCGTCACTAATTCAACCTAATCTAAAATCCATAGCTGAAAAGGTCACTAAAAGAAACATGAAGATTGTTCAAGAGATGCATGAGAATGTTATTGGTATAAAAAAGGTAACTAATTGGTATAAGGGTTATCTCCAGAATATAAGGGTTATCTCCAGAATGTACAAAATCAACTGAAATCCATTACCTCAGCTATTATATCTTCCCGTACTTCTATAAAATCATCTCAAACTTCTTTGGATAGTTATCTACTCAAAATAGTTGTCAATGAAGAACATCAATCTATGCTCAGTGACATTAAAATAGAATCTCTATCTGAAGTTATCAATAACAGTGAAAGAGTTCTTGATTTGGTGAGAATTCATTCGAAGATATCCAATGATGCTTAGCATGATATTTCTAAGAAGGTGTATTTATACATCAATCTGATCTTCTCTAATAATTACATGACCAAACATTTCAAGTAACTAGTGGAGAATCTAAGAATCCCTCATGTCACTCAATCTTTCAAAACTCAAGGCCAAAAGCACAAAGATTTAACTCATTTGTTGGATAATATTATGGAGAACAATGATGACTTTGATAAAGACATGTTGTGTGGTGGTGAGATTGTTGATCACTTCATCATGTTTTTTGAGGACTTGTCTTCATGTCCAAAGTAATGCAATTTTCGCCCTTGTAGCTACACCCCTGAGATCTGGTTTTCCTACCATCTCATACTATTACCTTACCTCTACATCTATGTCTCTCTCTCAGGCTCTGAGTCATATCATTCTTATTATCCTTGATCAATAGGTTCCTCGGTCTTCCATTGCACTGTTGACTCTCCATTCCATCACAGAGTCTAACAACTGAAAAAGGGAATACCTTAAGCACAAAGAGATTCATCCTTTGAAGAACAACAAAATTTGACATAGGCGTGAACACAGATTTCTATAAGAATGGGCCGCGCAAGTTTCACCATGGTCACACAAGAATACTTGGGTGCCACATATTGGTCACGTAGATGACTTGCGCGCACTATTATATTTTCACCCATGGTCCACAATGGCCTATAAATACCCCATCTGGGACCCACATTTTGTGGACAAAAATCCAAAAGACAGATTTAATATCTCTATGACCTAGTCGCTACTTGAATTCTTCCGAAAACATCTAAGGTAATTTCGTACATAGAATGAAAGATATAAAGAGAGGGAATACGGCTTAAGTGTTTAAATTCATTAACACTTGTGCTCCTAAGTGTTTAACCCTTAAGGGAAATGACAACACTTGCATGCCACCTTATCCCTTCAATAGAACTTGCGCGCCACTCTTTTGGAAGCCTTTGGAGATAATACTATGGGCATAAGCCAATCCGTGCCCATGTATTACCCTATTGGTTAACCATCTCCAAATTACACCCATGTCTCACAAGTAGATGTCATAATTACTTTTACACTCTAGGCCCACGTGAGTCATGCTCAGTGTGAGAAATGATAGGTATCTGTAAAACCTGACAATTGTTCCACGAAAGATGTAATCATAAGAAATGATGTGGGGCTTATCTATGTATGACTGCCTAGATAGATGAGAATTGGGATTTACATTACAGCAAAAACACGAGAACAATGTCCATAAAGTTATATGTGACTTATAGAGATTTGGATACTTATCTTAGGACTTAATCCTGATAAGAATGCCCAAATTAAAGGGGACTTATGATTGAGTTTTATTCCAGAGAAGGAATACTAGATCAAAAGAAATTATGACTGGGGATTACTCTTGAAAGGGAGGCATAGGATAAGGGAAAATGAGACTTGGAACTTACTCCTGAGAATGAGGCCTAAGTTAAAAAAATTACTATTGGGGCTTACTCCTAAGGTGGAGTCTCATATTAAGAGAACATGGACTGTGGCTTACTCTTGAGAAGGAGGCCCATATTAAAGATCATCACTTCTTAAAGGATGAGGTTGAATGAATGAAATCTCTAACATTAGTGAAATAAATTAATGTAAATCACGTGGTTTTGAGAGATGTTCCACAAAATTACTTTCAGAAAAGAAATACAACAAAGGAACCAGGCCAAAATTGGATTTCAAGAGGGTTTTGAAGGCTAAACATTGAAGAGGAGAGGTATATTTTAAGAAAAGAGTTGAATAGGCAGAAAAGGCACCCAAAAAGAGGCAGGCACACAAGACCTATTTGGGCGCGCAAGTATTGGTCACGCAAGTATACTTGCATGATATGGATTTACATGGGTGACGGTTAACCAATAGGGTAATAATTGTGCGAGTTTTGGCTCAAGCCCTTAGTATTATCTCTAACGGATTCTAAAAGAGTGGCACGCAAGTTCTGTTGAAGGTATAAGGTGGAACGAAAGTGTGTCCATTTCAATTAAGGGTTTGAAACTTAGGAGCGCAAGTGTAAATGAATTTCAACACTTAGGCCTTATTCCCCCTTTTTAGTTCTTTCATTATAGGAAATAAATTACCTTATAAGTGTTTGGAAGACTTCAATTAGAGACTAGGGTGTTGAGAGCTAACATCTGACTTTTGGATTTTTCATCCTCGAAATGGGGGGCCCAGAGGGGGTATTTATAGATCATTGAGGACCTTGGGAAAAAATAGAACAGGGCGTGCATTTCATCTATGGGACCAATATGTGGCGCAAAAGTATACTTTCACGAACTTGGTGAAACTTGAGCGACCCATTCTTTATGAAATCCTTTTTCATGCCTTTGTCAAATTTTTATGTTCTTCAAAGGATGAATCTCTGTGTGCATAAGGTATTTTCTTTTTTTAGTCGTTAGAATCTGTGACAGAATAGAGTGTCATCATGAACCTACCTTGTCTACTTCTATTTTTGATGGACTCCCTTTACCTTCCTTGTTAATTGGTTCACTCCCTTATTCCACTTCTACTTCTGCTCCTATGGATTCCTCTTCGGATGCTGCAGCCAAGGGAAAAGAGAAGATGAGCCGTTGCTAATGAACAGTGACTAATATCTTTTGATAGGGAATTTTTCTTTATTCTTTTTACTTACTATTTATAAAGTCACTTTATATCCATCTAATGCATTGTGAACATTTGTTGTCTATTTATTATTTACTCTTTTTTATAATTCCAAAAGGGGGAGAAATATGTATTCTATATGCGCACATAGAATGAGGAAAATCACTACAAACAGATATCTCACTCACATGATTTTTGATCATAAAAAAGGAAGATATTTTTAGACTCCTCATGTGTTAATCATGTTTTAATGATCACAGATCCTATACATTCTATAAAACTTGTTAATCTTATTTAATCTATCTAAAATCATCTGTACAGATGATTAGATTTTTATGACCTAAATAATGATTGTAAACTATTTTGAGTCTGTGTAATAATGGATTTCCATGAAGAATTATTAAGTTTAATTAATTCTATGAATATCAATATTTAATTTTGTGTACAGATATTTGGATAATTCTGAGAAACTATTACCAAACACCATGACAAAACACTGTGACCATCCATAAATTGTGACCATTTAGACACCGTGACCATCCAAACAATGTGACCATCCAAACACGATGACCATCCAATCACCGTGACCATCCAGACACTGTGACCATCTAGACTCCATAACCAGACACCGTGATTAGACAATCTGATCAAACACCGCATCTATGCTAATGGTTCATAATATCTATACAACTGTCTCATCATAGATGTATCACCACTCAAAGTAAAACAAAGAGACATTTTTTCGAGGAGAAATTGTGTCAAGGAGATGCCATTTCAAGGAGACACCATTTCAAGGAGACAACCTTTCATGAAGACACCATTTCTAGACAGACTGCGACACCATTTCTTAATCTGTTTTGTTGTTTTCCAATTTAATTTCTAAAGGTCATATTTGAAGTTTTTAAATACAATAATATGATTAATGATTCTTTATAGACATGTCACCTAATAGTACGAGGTGAAGAATACATGCATCATGTTAGCTCCAACACATACATTCTAAGAATAAAAAACGAAGTGTGTCTAGAAGACAAGTGTGTGATAGAGGCGATAATAGTGGCAATAGAAAAATAAGTGTGTGCGTGATAACGAACAAACACGAGCATTCATGAAAGAAGAACCGACATGTGTAACTCGACACTTTTGAAGAACACACGAAGCATACTCGAATCCTTGAGTCAAGAACTTTTCTTCACTATCAAGTCCACAAATAACATGATCCAGATCTTGCTGACTTGAGATACTTTGTATTCTGCAAGAATATTTGATTTATACATCAGCTTCATCCTAGAATTCCAAAGTTTCACTGAATAACAATCAAAGAACTTCAAACCTCATTTCATCATTTTTTCTTAATTGTCTATTATTATTTTTTATTTTGAGCAGTGTGTGTGACTTTATAACAACATGAACTATCTCATGCATTAAAATAAAGGTTACAAGATATCCTTCCTCATGCATCATTTTACACTAGTCCATTCTCACGAATAGGTGTGGATGACGTCCTTGTGTGACCTGATAGTTTATACACATGAAAAACTATGGATGAGGATGTGTGACCTGGTAAGTCTGGTTACTATTTTTAACACCGATCCAAGGTGTGGATCAAGTTTATTTAGATTAACTACATGGTGGTTGGTGATCACCATGTGGAGTGGATTAGTTCTCTACTTGAGACTAAACCACTTGTTTTATTTCTAATGTGATGTCTATTTTTGTTTTCTCTGTTTTACTATTTTAGACAGAAATCACTAAATTTACTTCGATATTTAATCATGGAATGACATTATAATTGTTTTTCCTTGTTATAATAGCTTCAAAAGTAATGTAAATAATTGATATTAAGATTATTGTGAATTAATCAATCTTCTGAAAACTTATTCAAAAAGTCAAACATTAATAATCATATTACTTTGATTAACTGGGTTGTATTTAAATTAATTGTGGAACATTTTTAATAATAATTTTTAAATAATAATTTTTATAGGTACTCAATTCACCCCTTATTGAGTACTCTACTTCGACCACCAATATATTTATTCAGTGTATTTTAGAACTTAATTAAAATTTTCTATTATAATAGGATTTGATTTAAATTTTATTCAACCCATAAAGGTTTATTTTAAAATATCACTCTTATTTGATATTTTTTATTTTTATATTTATGTATTATTATTTATGTGCTTTTTTACTTATTGAAACCCATATCGTTTTATATGATTTTTTTATTTGTGGGTTTCCCCTGCTTTTCCTATATTTTCACCACCATTACACTTGAAACAATTGAATGGTTGTTTATAATAAATTTTATTATCAACTCTCATTTATGGTGGGGAATATTTTTCTTGCATGTCCATATTAATCAAAATTTTCAATTTATGTTATTATATACATTAAAATAACCATTTGAGAAATTTGTTTACAACCTTTTTCTTCTTTAACAATAGTTTTAAAGTAAGGATTTTAATTTTTTTAGGATATCATTTTTTCATTTCCACAAAAGACTGACAAGAATGTTCTTTATAACATATATGATGTTAATAGATGTTACAACATTCATGATGGTTATTTAACACATAAATATATCTAAATATTTATATAGTACATTAATGAAAATATTTTTCTATTATTCTAGAAATTTTTTTTATTAAATTAATAAGGTTTTATTTTACAAATGGTTTTAAAGAATATTTGAATTCATTTCTTAAATCATTTCTAAAAAAAATACAAATTAATTGTAAAATTTTATTTTTAATGTATCACATACACATTACTCTATAATACCAAAAAAAACATCCTTTCTATCAATAACTTCATTTAATATGAGTTGATTGTATTCTTTCATCCTTGTTGATATATATATATTATATCTTTTTTAGAGATCATTCAATTTCTTATGAACATGTTCCTTATCACTGTCTTTTACTCATCGGACAATATATATATATATCATTAATGTACATATTTTTTTATATCATAAATGTATTTAGTATAATTTAAAATAATTTTATATTATCATAATTGTACACAATTTAAATTTATTATTTAAATAGAAGCAATATTTTTCAATATGATATTTCATTAACATATGAAATATTGAAATTTTGTATTATTTATTATAAATGAATATTTATTAATAGATAAGGACTGATAATTTATAATATAATTTATATTCAATATATAAAGTATGAATTGGGCATATATATGTGATGGGTGGGGTCTGACTATAGATTTCCTCACAATTCATCAATATGTATCATGAGATATACAAAATGAGAATTAATCAGTGTTTGTCATCCAATACATTTATAATTTCCTAGAAAAAGGCATTGACGATATGTAAGATGTCTTGACAGGAAAACCTCATAACTGGGTTCATGTTTTCTTGTCATAATGACTAGATGGTATCATCTTGTGTTTTGAGAAATAAATTTCCATTGATAATATTGTAGTTAATATTATTTTGGTTATTTTAAGTATAACATTTTCAATTGATATATTTTTAATATTTTGTTATTAATTAAAATTTAATTGTTTTTATCCACCACCATTAAATACTATTCCGTATTTAATTAGGATATCATATATTTTAAGATACCCTTATTGAGAATATGAAATCATAATTTATTTTTTTATATTCATCATGGAATAATTATGGAATATTGGAACAATTTTGATGGATGAAATTATGTTTTAATACAGTGGTTTTATCATCCAAATTAATATGTAATTTATTTATGTATCTTATTTCAAATGACATCCAAACTAATTGATCCTCTGTGGTATGATCTATTAAGTCAGGTACTGGTGTAATGAACTAAACACCGACTCTTGGTTACTGGGCTTAATGTTGTCTCGTGTAATGTCATTCTAAACCAATGTGATGTGTCCATTTGAGTTAGACAATGAGTAGGACTCACATTTCCCCCAAACATTTACTACCTCCAATCTGATCCATATAACAAAAATTATTCTTTTTTTCAATGACACACACATTATTTTTGGATATCAATATAATCAAGTTTATGATCTAGTACAGGTCAATATATATAAGCTACTCTAACATGATGTATAGTCAATGGTATACCCCTTTTTATATTTATGATATAATTGAATCCCTAGAAACTCTATGTGTATGATACACATAATTTGTTTCATATGTCACACAACATGTGATTATATCTTCAAACTAAATAAATCAAAACCATAGGTAAATCATCTATATTCATTTTTTAACCTCTAATTATTCATGAGACACTACAATTAACCTATACCATTACCAACATAAAAAAATTAGAGTATATTAATTACTATATATATATATATATTAAATATTTTCATTCATGTCTATGAAATATACAAAATTACATTAAAAAAATTCCCAATAGGACCAATTAGGATATGTTCAACATAGATATGGGAGGATTAATTAGTGTTAGCACCATTAAAAAATTTATTGGATTGTGACTAAAAAATGATATTCATATGTACGTAAAAAAAATAAAAAACAAATGAAACAATATAAATTCATAATTTATGTAAACTATAAAAAATTATTTTTTATTACAATAAATCATCACAAATTGTTTAAAATACCAAACATAAGTTTAAAAATTAATCAAATTATTTTTAATAGACTTATTTTACTCTTTAAAGACAAATTTTTTCTATAAAAAATTATTCATAAAATTTAGGTCATTATTATTTAAGGATGACCTCATAAAAATGAAAATATTTTTAAAAACTATAATTTTCTCTAATCACAGAAAAATATTAAAAATCCATACAATAAACATTAAGGATATAATAAATTTTTGAATTAATGTTTGAAGTTAATTTACTCAAATTAAATTTCAATAATTCGTAAAAATTTTTTTGTTAAAATATTAAAATTATAAAGACAAACCATTTCTATTGAAGAGGTCCCTTTTAATATTTTTGTGATTTAAACAATATTTCTTATTAATAAACAATGGCACTTATTTTTTTTATATTACATATTTATAATTTAATGATGTTTACCTATTAATTTATTGAAGTCTTATTAACTATAGTTCGATGTTGTGTATATCATAACATATCACATATATTAGTTTTATATAAATAAGAATACATAAAATGTTTAGTGTGTGTTACATTATACCTCCCCACCTTGAAATAAATTCCACCACTCAAATTTAATTATTTATATAATTAATGAATGTATCATGAAATATTAAAAATATTAGATTCATATTTTATCATAATAATCAAATCATATGTTGCTACTAAGAATCTTGAATTTTTATTATTGAATATTACTAAAACCATATATGTACAATTATAAGTCTCATACATTTGAATAGGTTTCCTAAAACGTCATGATATGTGAGAGATATTTTATATATAATGCTGAATAGTTTTATGTTCTATTCGCAAGAGTTTAGGGAGTTATTTTTCTATTACATTAGAAAATTTGAGAAATTATATAGACATGATTTATTTATATTGAATAATTATAATTTAATTCATTGGTTGTTCATCAATCAGTTTTACAACTCCACATATTTTGATATTCATTATAATAAATTGACCATGATGAATAATTTTTTTCTAAAGAATTAAAGTAGACTATTAGGGATTTTAAATTTCATTAAATAAGGATAAATTATTTCCCAAATATCTATTTATCTACTAAAACAAAAAATAAATATCACACATTAATATAATAATGAAGATGGATAAAACTTCATTTTATGTAGTAATACATTAAAAACAAAATTGACAATAATTATATGTAATGTTCCGCTCAATTAAATCCACAAATACCTAAATCCCAATACTCTATAAAAAATTACTAACTAAACTAGATACCAAATATTTGATGATATTTGATCACATATAATTCCAAAAACAACATAACGTCCTTTTGAGAAACTATTTATCGTCAATAATCATTAAAAATGCTTTGTTACAGTATTATAAATCGAAGAATCAAAAAAACTATGCTATTAGAAAAACATTACTCAACCCCAAAACAACGTGTATCACCTTGACATAAAACCCATACAAAATAACTTATTCTTATAATATATAACTCAATATTTATTTGGAAAACAATAACATCCACTATGAAACTGTTGAATATATATAATATTTAAATATTATAATAAAAAACCCTAAATAACATTATCAAAAAATTACTTTTCATTACCAAATGTTATCTATTCATTATAAAAATATATGATATCTTTGTTTCTATATAAATAATCATAATTAAATTAAAACAAATTCACAAACAGGCCTTATGGTTATCTTAACCTCTAAAATGTTTCCAAAATTAAAATTTTTCTCAAAAGCTATCACACTATATCATATACTAAACCCAATGGTTATATATACCATAATAATTTATTCCCATAGAGGATAAGGAAAATAATCATACTATATTTAACATATAGTCACATATAAATTAAAAAGGTGTATATACCATTAAAATCCTAATCACCCATAAATATACGAGACAATAATATATTTATAAATCATAAACTATCTGTAATAAACGACATCAATTATCATTGATGTCAACTTTTTTGGACTAAATTTAACTATTCATAATTTCTACATGATATGAAAATTTTTAGTTCCTTATATAAAAAAGTAATTGTAATGATTATATATCTAGATATTTAATGAAAAATTACATAAAAACCACGTGTATATCCATAAAATAGAATATATTCACATAATTCCTATTTTATTTAATTAATAATAATTCATTGATATAAAAGAAAAATAAACTCCCCATATGAAACCATTTTACTTATCACATATGCTGTAATTTTAATCATTTCCTATTAAAATTGATGGGAAATAATGGTGAGAGAAAATAACCAGTATGTTTATCATACAATGGATTCATACAGAGAAACAATTACTTATGTAGTATGGTAAATAAAAATATAAATAAATATTCTACATCATCAACTAATTAATAATGTAATTTATAAAATTTTAATATAATAAATTAAATTATAAAATAAACATAAATAATTGCCTCAATGTTCAAGAATTAAACTACAATTCACATCATAATATTACTGTCAAGGACTCGGTGAAAAAAAATCCTACCATCATGGACTCTAATCCACGAAATACTACAAAATATAATGGCATATCATCCACGACATCATACCTACTATAAGTGACTCCCAATAGAAAAATAATTCAAACAATTAATGGTTATCAAACAAGAAATTATTATTCTATGAGGTGACATTTAGGAAGAGATACCATTTTTTATCTCATTATACCTTACCTGAGGCTTCGCTGGGATATATAATACCAGCCCCCACCTATCGCATAAACATGTAGATAATATTCATCATAAAAAATATAAAATAAATATACCTTGTTAATCAGTAAGTATCCTTTTTCTATCATGTATATGGACTATCAATATTTACCCAATACATAATCAACCATCCTAAGTAGTTATGAATCACATATATATATATATATCTAAAAAGTATACAACATTCCAATATTTCTCAAGAACAAAATCAACCTTCCATGGTAGTAAGAAATCATCCCTATAGAACTAACACATATATGGATTGTCAATTTTTATCTCGTTTAATGGAGGACTTTTCATTATTTTAAAATACCACTAATATAATTTATATAAAATTGGTTAGTCACACCATATATAGAAATTAGTATATGGATGCTTCAACAACAGAAGTGATATAGAATATATCTACAATATTAATGAACATGGACATGAAATAGGTTATCAATTATTCAAAAATTATTTTTCTATGATAAATGAAATTAAATTGGTAGATAAATAATAAAATAGTAGATTAAAATTTAAAAATAACTCACATTAAGGGGTTGGTAATATTGAAAAAATGTATATATTAATCACCTCTAATGTTCATTGTATGATATTTTTTAAAAATATATAAAACAACATTTGTAAACATTTTAAAAAAAATGAAATCATGAAATTAATATATATTTATGTAGGTAACCATTTTTTGAATAATAAATTTTTTCATATGTTCATTGAAATCCATTTGCAAATAATTTATTAATATAATATCATTTTATTTTGAACAATTAATGGAAAATTGGAAATTGAAAATAAATTATAGAAATATGAAAAAATATAAAGAAATATATTTAATAAATAAATTTATATAAAGAAGGAAAATCCATTTATGTGAAAAAATAAGGAGAGAATTTTTTCACACATTTTTACGGAATATCTATGTTGGACAGTACAGAAATTAATAAAAAATCATTTTAAAATTTTGAATGAAGGTAAAATTAAATTTAATTATAACATATAAATTATTTAATTTATATAAAATAAAATACATTAATGAAAATGAAGTATATACCTAAACTAGAAAACTATTCCTTAATAAAAAAATAAAAAAAATTTGTTTTCCTTGTAAAAATTCCCAGATTAGTTTTCAGTGAAAAATAGAGGGAGTATATATTGAATACCTGAAAACCTAAGAAATGACAAATGTGTCACATACTAGTTAGGGTATGTATCTCTTATATGTTTTTAGATGTTTGAATTTTGTATTGGAAGGTGGCATAGGAATCATATTTTAGTATCAAGGTGAATTGGCATTAATGACGGATGCAAAAGGCCACTAGCCGGGTGGAAGCTTTGATATAGCCCCTTATGGTAACTATACCCACCATCCATCTAGTAGAGTATATAGTATATCAACTACATTTATAAATTTACCACTATCTATATAATGAGCCAGTATAGTATAGATGGTTGCATCGACCTAGGCTAGATAAGTAAGGATGTTATCATATATTTTTTGAATTTAAACCCCATTTTATTTCATAATCATTCTCCCAAGAATCTAATTTGACCATGGATCTTGGAGGGGGTACTTTTTGGCCTATCAAGATTCAACAATTACCTATGATTTATTTTCTATATCTTGTATCGATATGTTATCTTTAAATTGTTATGTTTTATATAATCTATTCAATATTTCATTTATCTATTATTTTGGATAAAGATATATGATTCATTGATGTGTTTTGTCAATTACATTATGTTTCTTCATTTCACATATATCAATTGTTTATTTGGTTTATTGAGGCGATATGTAATTTAGTCATAGTGTAGATCCCATGCTCCATGAGGTTTTTGATAAACATTCATCTCTATCGACAATATGATCACTGAATATTATTTTTATGATATAGAAATGATGAGTAAGTACCCATATTATCATATCATATTACCACATTCCTCTTGGTGAGCATACTTCATGTTCTCATTGTGTTAACCATGTTTTGTGGTTTGTGGATTCAATTAAATTCATTGATTAATGAATTATATATTCTCATTGGTGTCTAAAAATATTTTTAAATGGATATTGGTGTTATCCTTGATTTAAGAAATATTAATATAATGGATTATTATATAAAATAGTTTTCCACTTTGAAAAGTGAAATAGAATGGATGATTTGAATGCGTTTTTTGGTTTATTGGATGAAATAGTTTTCAATGAATGGTTTTGATAATGGTATATGGGTTATGAAATTTTTTATAATTTTTTAAAATCCATTAAAAATATTTTGATAAGACCCAAAAATAGGGTCCATGGTACTTCAACAATTGATTTACACTGATGTATTTAATTTATTTCAAAAGGAATAAAAAATAAGGTTATTTCACTTCTCTTATGGTGGGAGTGTTGTGTAATGGTTTAAATGACATCATATAGGGTAATTACACATCATGGTATTAATTTTGTCCTTTGGTTTGTGGTCCTGGTAATGGTTATGTGTTCAATAGTCAAGATAAATCTTTATAGTACTAACCTAGTTAGATTTGTCTTGTTCAAACCAAGGTGTGTCATCCCTAACGATTTGTTATGATATGGATTTTGATTAATGATTAATAAAATTGAAATCTTATACTTAATATTCTGTGAAAAAAATTTATGTGAAATTATTTTATATCTGATTAAAAGGGTTAATTTCCTTTTTTTTAAATAAATAATATAATTTTTTATTATTCCATGTTTTTATTATAATTTAAAAAGTCTATATTTTTATAATAAAAAATGATCATGAAATAATTGGTATGATACTATTGGGATTATATTTCTCACACACTTCAAATACCCAAGAGTTCATGTCAACCTTGTTATGTCTTATATATGAATGATAAAGGATACATAATTTTGTGGTGGGTTTCATGGAGAGGTGGGTATGGGTAGTTGGTAGTGAAACATTATGAAATTTCATACCTATTACAGAGCATAACTACTATCAGTTTGAGAATATTTCGTTTACATTTTGGTATTTTTATATTTTTTCTATCAAGGGTAGCCCATGATTTATTACTAAATTTATATATTTCAGTTTAGGTAATGTTTATATTTTAATTTTCAACCCCCTAATATGTGAATTCCATGTCAATTTTTTCTTTCTGAATGGCTATAAATTGTTCCCTTTCCTAATGGGTATAAATTGTTCCTAGGGATTGGCCATGTCATTCGTGCCCCATAACAAATCATTCTAGGAACCATTTTTGATTGGTGAATTTGAAGAACTCATGAATTTTTTTTGTAAGAGTAGTTTAAACGCAAAGTATATTTTTCATTGTAGGTTTTGTAGGAAGTAAATAGGATTTTTAAGATGGTAATGGTAGGTTTTACATGTGTTCATATCCATAACTAATCATGAAAGGAAATGATAATACATGGGGTGTTTAGATACGTGTCTCTTATGATGTTTTTTTTAAATTTATTAGGTTTTTTATATTATCTTTACTCAAAATAGGTTTTTTCCTATTTTGATAGCATGATTTCATAGTCCATTGAAAATAGTCATGGATCAATAATGACATCCAAAGGGTTTCACATGATTTATATCCAAAAAAAATCCTCTCTAAAAGAATAATACCACTGATAAAAACATTATTTAAGAAATAGTGTGGGTGGTTCACATAGTGGACTAAAATGATCCACCTTCTCAGTCTAAAATGAGAGGGAGGTGATCCCAGGATCTTGTAGAGAAAGAGATTAATCTTATGATTTTCTCTTCAACAATCAATATACCATATATGGATCAAATGATCATCCAGAAAAGATGAATATATACATATGATTGATAAAATATTTGAATTCTAGGAGACAAAATAATATGTAAAATTGAAGTTTGGTGCCTTTTAGCACAAGGGTCTTTGTAAAATATAATGGGACACAAAGGTTTATGAGAAATTTTATGATGTTTTGGAGTATAAATTCATATATAAAATCCTCTTTCGTTACTTTTTCCTAGAATCCTTGGCTATAGAATGTTTTCCAATGTTTGACCTTATTCATGAAGTTGATCACATAGTGCATGAATATTCTAAGAATTTTGATAAGTTGGTTCTTCGTTCTACAATGGTCATAAAAGAAAAAATGTTTAAGGACCATAGTATATATATAGTCCTACATCTTGGAATTCTTTTATTTATATTAAAACTTATTTTTAACTCGTATATGGATTTGTTCGAGAGGGATATGACGTAAAATTCTTAACTAGCAGGCATTTTGGGCGTAGTTGGATACAATTATACACCATGTGGTAACATTAGTGTGTCCCACGGGAAGAAGAGGAAATGTCATGAGACCTTTAGAAGAATTGGTTTTTGTTTAACTTATTAGTATAATTCCCTTGAACCATTAGTGGTAGTCAGTAGTGTTTCATTTACATAATATCAATGTTGAATGATGAGGGGAAATAAGCATTATTTCCCCCACCTTCAAAGATCTGAATTCATGTTGATCCAATTTTCAATTGATGTAGTTATTACTATATATATATCATTATGGTTTTGGTATGTCAGTGTTAAATAGAACCACGACATAGTAATAATAATTTAATCTATCATCGCTCCAACAATAGACCTCGGGAAGGATGTAGACATTTGGAATAGAATAGTCATCAGTGTAATTTGATACAATCCAAGCAACAGTGATTGATTATATTTTTTTAGAAAATTATATTTGCAATTCTTTGTTGGATATAGTATCTTCTCAATAATTCATATCTTCACATTATGTGAATATATTTAAAAATTTAATGGAACTCGGGTTATATATTATTTATTTTATAACACAAATTATAATTAAAATGGATCAATGTTTTCAAATTTCTATGTGTTCTATCTCTTTATATAATATTTATTTTTTTAATAAATTATATAGTGGTTTAAATATATTAATTTTATTATATTAATGGGATATACTAATTGATTTACCCTATATTCCAGATTTTCTATCCTCATTGGTGTGTTTCATTATTTATTCTTATCAGACGCAACCGTGAATTTCAAAGAGAATTGGATCTAAGTCATACTCATATATGATTTTCTCATATAGAGTATAGAAATATTGTTTATACATGTATTATTTATCACAATTTCTTATCCTCATGTACATATTTTCTTTTTCTTTTTCTAGATTATCTCAAATATTTCCCAAATGACACCTCCAGTCATCCTTCATAAAGAGAGGTAGTTTTCTCTACTGATTTGGTTGTTGGTACTCTACTGGTATCTTTTCCATTGTATTTTTTTTTCAAAAACGAAGTTGATATATCTCATGGTTATAATTCAAGATATTTCAAATAATGGTTTCATACATACTTATGTATAACATTGGGTATCCCCTAAAAAATTTAATAATATTGTTGATTCATCACTTCAGTTTTTTGTTTGTTATTAGAATCTTAATCGGGTAATGAATAATAATAAATATTATTTTACATATAATGATTATTTTTTAAATGATATTAATTTTTAGATGATATAGTCAAAAATACACTATCATTGGGTAATCATTAGCAGAAATTCATTGATTTAGATATCCTAAAGATTTATCTTAGTATAATGTATGACCACTATGAATATCATGAGATGAAAGTCAGCCTAACAATTGCTCTTATAGTTTTTATATACCAAATTAGCACGTTATTAAATAAGTACCTTGATTAAATTATTATAGTATTTAAAAATTATATTATATATAATTTTAACTTTTAATAATATTAAAAAATAATATATTTTTGGTTTATTCTATGATGAGAAAACACTACTATTTTGAAAAAAATAATTTTTTTTATCTAAGATGTTATATATCCTGTGAATGCCTTTTTAGAACATGTAACACATGATAATCATGAAAATGAAAATGTAATATCCATAATGGGATGATCTATGAAATATATTTGAGATACGCAGCTTCACAGTTGTAACACCCCATGAATTTATAGTACGTTATCTCATTAAATTAATTAAATAGTTTGTGCTACATGCAACACCGAGTTCGAATGCACCACAACTTACAAAACTAGCCATTCAAAAAGAGGTTATGAATAGTTTTAACTAAATTTTAAATCTCATATACTCTATATAATTTTAACACCCATATTATGTGTTTCTTAGACATAAAATAAGAAAATATTCTATTTTTTATATAAAGGAAGTGTTTTTCAAAAATCCAATTCTACCGTCTACTAATGGTGATTTTTTAAATAAAATACATGAAACTTTTATATTAAATTTGAAAAAATAATCTTCTTATTTATATGTGGGAGATAAAAATTTAATTTGGAAAAATCTTTGGTACTTTTCTGATAACTTTCAATTTTTGATGAATATTGAAAAATACTATGTTTTAATTGAAAACAACTTTTTTAATCGAAATAATTTATGGTGTTAAATTATTAATTAGATTGGTTTTTAAGTATAATTAAATTATATTTTTATCATTTAATACAATGTATGTTAATATAAGTAATTTCACATTTAAATTTGATAGAAACACATGTCAATCTTTTGAAAGTTTTTGGTTTTTTGAAAACAAGCTTTTTGGTTTTGACAATGGGAATTAATTTTAAATTAATAAATGAAAATTATATGTTTTGAATTTGGTGAAATAGACATAATTTTTAAATTCTAAATATCAAAATTAGCTTAGGGTAAATTTTCTGTATTTTCTGTAAACATTCAATTTTGATGAATAGTGAAAACCACTGCGTTATTATTTAAAACGAACATTTTATTTAAATAATTATTTATTGTATTTAAATTAATTTTTTGAAAAAATTGATATATAATACCTATATAATATCAATTTAATTCATTTGTGTAATTTTATAATAAAATTATATGTATAAAATTTTATTGAACTTTTTAACGTTTTTTACACACGTTCTAGGAGGATTTGCAAATTTGCATAAAACGTAATTTTACCACATCTATGAGTTGAATTTCAAAAATAGGATAGAAGCTGTTTACATCAGTATGTAAAATTTGGTTCAATAAGATGAAAATATTTTTTGGTGAATAATAACTTTGGACTTTTATTTAACACAGTTAAAGGTAAATAGGATAATTAAGGGTATAATTTATATTATAATTACCCTAACACATGAAATAATTCTATTGGATAAGTGTAATTCCATCAAAGAACCTTAGGAATAAAATATGATTATATTTGGTCCACTTGTGTTAGATTAGGAAAATTATTATTATTTTATTTGAAGAAGAGTTAAAACTGTTAAATTCAATGATTTATAACTAGCCCATTTTTTATATAAGGTTAAACATTATATAAATTCGATTATAAACTTTCATTATAAATATAAAAATATTTCATACATAATTGATTTTTATTTTTTATTTTTTAGAAGTTAAATAATTTAATTTATTTATGACACATTGATGATGCATTAATTACCTTATTAATGAAATATTAAAATAATTGATATTATAAATATCCAAATAAATGTAAATTGATACTTAGAATGAATTAAAATAATTTTACAGGTTAATATTACATGTTATTATATATTTGATAAAACTTTTTCAATGTGATAAGGTCTCTATGACTTTCACAAAATCAAAATACCAAATAGTGTCGAAATTGAAATAAAAAATTTTTTAAAAAAAATACTATATTATTGGTTTATTTAATATTCCTAACAACATGAGGTTTTTAAAAAGTTCTCAAATAATATTATATAAGTCATTAATGAACCACTTTAGGTTATCTTTGATGTTTAGAGTAAGTTTATTAACCATATAGTGTAGGAATAATAGAAGACATGGTAAAAGATAAAAAATTTAACTAAGAGTTAAATATAAAAGATAAGGTTAAAATGGTAACCTACGCAATTATAAAACCTATTGGTTGAGTGTTTTTAGACTCATCCCCACCTTGGACTAGAAATAAATCATTTTAGAGCCATTATAAACAGAAAATTATTTTATTATAAAATAATATTTCAAGATTTTCCTAAAGTGACCCTCACATATCTTATAAAAGGGTTCTTCCCCTTATCTCCAAATCACACCTCCAACGACATTTGTATCAGCCAACCCCAGCGCAAATCTCCACCCAATTATCCTCCTTTAGACCTAGAGGCCTTACATTGATCATAAATCCAACCTATGTATCCCTTTTGATAAAATAAAAAGGAAACACCCAAAGAAGAGGTAATAATTTCACCACCCTCTTTCAAGTTATTTTCTTCCCACACTTCCTATTTATTTTTTGTTTCCATACCAAAATAATAACTTCAGTACCTGATACATACTATGATTTTATTATAAATATGGTACAACCATATTTGTTTTTCTATCCATCCTATAAATGAAAAATTCACTATATGAGCGTACGTACGACTTACCCTCTCCACATCATGGTGTAGTTTGTTATTGAAACACTTCATTATTTGGATGGGTATAATAATGAGTGTAACTGTTGTAAATAATAAATATATCATTTTAATTATTATTTATATATTATATACCATCTAATTATATATTATTTCACCATCGATATAATGATATTGTATGTCTTGCATACGTAGGTATTAACGTCCCCACAACGCGATGAGATTCATTTCCATGTTCACCCTTCAATGATTATTATAAAAATATATATTATTAATAAGTATGTAATATATTACATAATAATTCTACTAGAGATATATATATGTGTGTGTTTGTGTGTGTGTACATACATATTACTTATTCACTTGTTTCTATTCAATACGATATGAAAACAAAAACATTGTTTATGTCTACGAACGACCTACCATCTCCATAAACAGTGACTTACATTTCAAATATCTATCTATTATAAATATTTATATTTTAAACATATATGATAAATATATCATGTTTTAAAATATGTTTGTATTTAAATCATTATCTAAATGATACGATCAAAAATAACAAGTTAAAACATGTTCGATAAAGAAAGTGATTATTACCCAAAATGTTAATTTAACATGGAAATAATAATTAAATTGGTTGTACCATGTACTAAATGAATCATGTATCATATAATAAATATAAATATGGTTCTGGTATAATTCAATAACATACAATGTTTATTATAGAGGAGATTAAACGTACCCTCGACCAAAGGAAAGGGAAAGGTATGAGTTAATGTCTCAATCACATTATTATTCGAGATTATTTATGTGTATGATTTTACTTGGAAATATTAATTATCCATGTACTTGTTTCATAAAAGAGTTTTAAAATGGATTTATTTAAGGGTCACTTTTACTAAAACATCATTTTAAATGTTTTTAAGATTTATTCATCTAAACCATTCTCATTAATGTCTGTTTTTTCAAAATGATTAAGGATTTATTTATATGGACATGAATGTTTTAAAATGTAAATTTCTTTAAAAAAATTCCAAGTGGAATTGGACACTTTTATTTAAAAATATATTTTAAAACAATTCCTTTAAAAATTGGGTGCCTTTTAAAACGACTTCATGAAAAAGGGGTATTTCTCTCAAATATTTTTACTGGACATTTTCAATTATGTCAACATCCATTACTGGATATTATTCTTGATCGAGGTTGATTTATTATGATAAAAATCTAATATATTTTATTGATGGTTTTGTGATATGTTTGAGTATGGATGTGTAATTTTTATACCATTCAATGTTTATAGATAAAGTGTTGATATTTTTATACTAGTTTTGGTATGAATGGTTATGTTATGATTAAACCTTTTTATATGTGGAATGTATTGGACATTGAATGTGATGGGTTGAGCCCACTATAACTCCTCGATGCATTGGTAGGGCTCATGAGACAGACTAGTGTCTTGGCACAAGGCCTTGACAAAATCTTACTTGCAGTCTTGGAACAAGGCCTTAACTATGTGGTTATGATGTCTGGCATTATGCATTCTATCATTATGAAATTATCTATTGATATTATATGTGATTATGAAACTAGTATAATATCCATGTTGACAAGTAAATGGAATTATTTGATATATCTTATCCATTTTATGCTGAAGTTTATGTTTAAAAGGGTTTTTTTTAGTTTTATACATTAACGTAAATATTTATGCTTATTTGTGAAAGTTTCTGCAATATTGTTATCCTTACTTGGAATTTGAGCTCACCCCTTTCTTATGTTTTCATTTCCCAGGATTCCAATATGTGTATTATGATTGATAAACATGGTTAAGCTTGGGGATTAATGGCGTTCTTAAATGACCATTTATGTTGTGTTTTATTTTCTAATTATTAATGTAACGTTCATGTATGTAATCTATTTTACAATACTTATAAACTGATAGGTCTTTCGGGACATGATTTTTTGTAATCATGCCAATGTATTAAAATAATGCACCAACTCTGGGCTTCTGGGGTCTAGGAGTTACAATGGTCCTAACTATAAACATTCTGTGATTTTTGAATGACTAATGATATATTACACCACCTTTTAATACTCTTACTGAGAATGGGGTGAGTTTTTTTAGATGGATATTGTCATACATACTTTTAATAGATAAATAATCTTAAAAAATCTCATATTTACATCCTTCTAGATTCTAGTTGGGGTTATATAGTTTAGTGTCATTCATTAGGTTTAGTTTTAGAATGTATTCCTATGAATCAAATGACCTAATACAAGAGTGGGTTTCGCAACACATACCCCTAAAAAGTTTATAAAATAAAGTGATGTATATAAAGAAAACCATAGGTTTAATGTTATTAATACACCATGTAAATAAAATATAATACAATGAAAAATGATATGATACAGACATAAGAGGAGATAAGCATAAACCTGATTCCACTTAATGTCTCTTTTCATGACAATCCCATATTATATAGCTGATTTACCTTTAAAATTTTCAAATATATAGTACCTAAACCCCATGGAAGGGGAGTTTCTATACCAAAACACTTAGAAATAAATTACCCTGTTAGGTTACTGCCAAATTGTTAGGGGAGAGGAATATCATTGGGACCTTTTTTCAATTATGTCTATAATATTGGGTGGATGACTTGAGAATGATTTTAACTAGTGTGAATTTTACATCATCTCTGATTTAAATGAATCCATGGAGAAAATAGTATTATTGTGAATTCAACAGGATTATAGATTATCTATATATTGGGGAGGCCATTTTTATTGGTCTATCTATTCTAATGGGGTTGTTTTCTTTATGTATCAGTTTATTTTACCATAATCCAATATAGTCATATTGATTCAATAATTTAATAATTCCTAATGGTACATTCACCAAGGAACCACATATAAGTATTATGATTAGAGAATCCAGTTTTATGGTCTAGTAATGAATCATGAAATGTATGATTTTCTATCTCATTTATATGCATACCAATAGATAATGGTTGATAATAAAAACCCATATATTTGTTTCAACATATTCTATTGTATATTTCGAAATGGGAAGTGGTCTCTATGGATTTAATGGTTGGATTAACTCTAAATACTCAATGAAATATTGATTTCTATAATGAGATTTATCACTTGACTAAAACATCTCACATTATATTGATTTAGGACACCATCAATGTTGGTGATTTTTGAAAGATGTAAATTATATTAATCAATTGGTTATATGGGGTTCCATATTATACCATCTCAAACCATGATCCTAATATTACATATAGATTCCAAAACGGTTGCCAAGAGGTGATAGGAACTCAGGTTAGACTGATTATATATTACCATCTATAAATGGATGGTTATGTATGACCTGATGTTCAAAAAGTGGATGATATATTTTTTGGAATGTTTTATGTATTTTAGATCATCATGGGATACAAATATGGGGATGTGTGATTTCTTATATAACCTCTATTAGGATTCATCAACTAGAATAAAATTTTTCAAGGATCTATGTGGTAACCTATTTAAATAACTTTCTATTATGGGAAGAAATGGCTAATACTTCTTATGTGGGACAGAGTATTGCCCATGATGTTTCATTTATGATTATTTTTATACATCTTTAATTAATGATGAATCATAGTTGGAATAAATTATATTTTGATCATCAATATTCAAATTTTTAATTCACTATTCTTAATAGTGTTTTCAAGAATATATCTACATTGTTAGGTCACCATCGTATTGGGTGAAAAGGAAAATTGTGTTTGAGATATTATGGGTCATTTGAGAATAGCGGGGGGATCAAAGTGGTATCCAATTATTTGTAAATACCATATTACTTGACATTTAATCATGATGTGTTCCATGTAAATCATATTATGAAATATCAACTAGATACATCACACATTATTAAATGTGCGTAATTTTTCTTGGATAAAGATATATTAATGTCGGAGGATCCCATGATTATCATTGAATCATAAAAGACGGTTGTAAATTAGAAATAAATTCCATTAGATAATTATTTATAGAAACATAGATCAGACTATCATGTGACAAGTGATCATGCAATATCAGTGAGTAGGAAATAGCCTCATTTGTTTTTCAGATTATCCAATATGTACTCAGAATTATAGGGATATGAAATCATTTTTTGGGTAACTTTCTACATCCTGGTCATGGAATGACTCTATTTAATGTTTTTAGAGGTTATATTTTGGACTTGAAAGGTGGAGGTGGTGCATCAATGTCTTTTCGTTTTGGAATTTCATTAATGGTGGATACATGGAACTTGGAAATCTGTGTATTTAGAAAGAGAAACATGTAGCTATTATATCCAAAAAACAATCTGGTGGGACTCCATTGGGTAGATTGTAGGATGGTTCATAACCACTTCTTTTCTATAGTGTCCACCAAGTAGCCATGGGAATTTACCTGGGTGAAATTTGTAAGGTTAGTTGTGTCTTTTCATGCCACTCGAACAAAATAGTATTTATTAATTCCTCTAAAAAACAATTTCAAGAATCTTCATTTTATGGGTTTCTCATTGTTATTCATGGCTTACTCAATTATTTATTATTTAAATTTTGATCCCACATTGATCTATTATCTATTAATTGATATATTGGATCCAATCTCTTCTATTACTTATACTTATATTGGTATGGCCTTATATAAATATGTGTTGATATAATTTATCAATCATATGATGTTTCTTTCATTTTTTATAAATCAATTGTTTGTTTAGTTTTCAAACGCAAAATATTGTTCATACATGGTGTGAATATCATGTATGAAAATTTAGTTGATCTATTTATTTATCCAACAAACAGGAGATCAAAAAATCGTTTATATATGATAATGATTTGATGCTTATGGCCTAATTGTATTTTCTCATGCGGTACCTTTAGTCTTGGTGAGTGGATCTTGTGTTATCATTATAAAAAGAATGTATTGATGCAGTTAGACTAATATATTGTGTTTGGGTAATGAATTATATGAGCACATTCGGTTGTGAACTTTTTATCTATATTTAAAATGGAATGATCCAGGGTTTTGGACATGTTTGTGAAACAGATTTTTATATAAAATGATAATCCCCTTGAAAAGTCCAAATGAAAGGATAGTTTCTATGAACCATTTGTTTTTTTGCATAAAATGGTTTTTAAATAATTGGTTTCAAAATTGATAATGGGGTAATGTAAATATTTCATTAACAGTGAAATCAAATTTGAATTATTTCGATAAGAGAAGCACATGTGAGCCATTGGTCCATAGGTGGGTGTTTTTATCCAGATTTTTCATTAATTTTAAATGGTTAATTACACATAAATTTATTCTTATGATCTTTTGGTGGGTGTATTTGGGATTGGAATATATTACATTATCATGGGGATTAAACATCATGGTATTCCAATACTCATTTTGTAGGCATGTTAGGGATAAGTTTTCTGATTACTAGTCATGAGAGATTATTATGAAAAATATATATATTATAATAATATGTCATCCCAAGTTTACCATTCATTATTCTTGGTTTTGATATTAACTTTTATTCATTATTTGTTTGACATGAAATGGGTTATATATATTTTTCATTGGTATTTTCTTATATGAAATTTATTTATATCAAATAAAAAAGTGTAATTTCTAATAATTTGATATAAATTAAAAAAAATTATCTTTACATGTATTCATTAAAATTCAACATATTTGGAATAAACTAACATAGTCTACTTGTAGAAAACATCGTGATATCTTAATGAGCATGTCTTACTCAAACAGTACACATACCATCAGTTTTATGTGTGTTGGCCTTTTTTCTCCTATGAATGAAAGGTCATGAAACTATAATGATAACATTATCCTCTTGGTATTATAGTCTTGGGTATTTTACTATGAGATAAAGGTTTGTTTCTTAAATAATAAATGTAGTAGATTTTTTATATTCTATATAATTTTCATTTAATTTCTATATTATTTATTTTTTGTATGACATGTGTAGTCATTGATGAATCACTACCACTTTCTATTTATTTTTTTGTAATTATTAAATATTTTTAATTTTATCCTCCCCTATATAATTATTTACTATCTATTTTTTTGGATGTGTATTAATCTGTCCTCAAAGGTTGTTCTCCATTCCATGGTTCATGTCAATACACCATTAGGATTGGGAATGTCATTCGGGCCACTCCACAGATGATGATGGGTTCATATCTTGATGGGTGATTCAGATCAGTTAATGATATATAAGAAACGAATATAAATTTGATTTATGATAGCAAAAATACATAATCCCTTTGAAGATAATTGAAATACAGATATACTTATAAAATGATAGATTTTAAAATAAAACCATACATATTTAGTATCATTATAATCAAAACCCATTCAAAGATAAAATAATAAAAGGATTGTTATATAAAATGAATTAAATAAGTATTTTTTTCAAAATATATTAATAGTCCAGTAAGTACAATATATAAGGAAAGCATGTTGGACACCAAGGAACATGTCTCAATAAATCAAAATTGATACCAACAGCCCCACAAATCATACAACTCTTGAATCAAAACGTCTTACAATAGGAAACATGAAATGAAAAATTAATTACCATGATTATAATGTTTATATTGATATAATATTTTCATAATTTATCACATTCACCATATAATTGAAATATGTTTGTTATTCAAAAATTCTCCTAAATATGGATGTTTGAGATTTGAAACCCTTCGCACAGATAACTTCTTAGTCAGAAAACATATGACACAAATTTATAATAAATTTATTTTTAATTTATATATTTCATAGTACATAAAATTTATTCATCTTTCTAGACACAATTCATTTAAAATTTCATACGACCCACAATGAAACCATTATTTGTCAAAATAAATATTTATGTGTAAAATATTTAGTTTTCCATCGATGTACTAATTAGTGGGATATGATCTATGAACCTTGGTCATAATTTTATCATCTCTATAATTTTTATAAAGTTTTATATTCATTTTTTTATATCCAACTGTAGTTTAATTTTTTGTTAATGGAGAATATTGTAATTATTTTCCTAAAAATATAAAAAATATTAATTTTATGAAATTTTTATTTAAATAACTATTTGATTCAATGATAGAATAATAATATTTACACAATAGTAATATAATATTAATAATTTTACAAATATCATGTTTTAGTGTAAAAGGTTATTTACAACCATCAATGTCATGCGATGATGGAAAATAAAGTATATAATTTATAGAGATGATAGTCTACACATACACAAAAATGACATTCTCATTTTCTAATGAATTAGAGAGAAGGAAGGTAGATAATTTATTATATATTAAAAATAATAAATATTTAATAAATATCATATTTATTAATAATGTTTTTTGTAACATTGCATGCATGGCATTGATTTAAATAATATACATCATTCGTTTAGGTGGAACTTTACATATATGCATGAAAATGTTTCAATTTTCCAAACGATGAAAAATAAGAAGATTATTTTAATTAAATTAATTTATAAAGATTCACTAAAATAATCATATTGGTTATATTATGTTATTATTATTATAAATTAATTAAATGATTATTAAGAATAGTGAATCTTTAAATATATCAGTTAGAAAAAACCTTTTATCTTGATATCAATTTTTGGATATCCCCTTATTACTTCTTGGTATGTTATTTTGGAGATACATATAATAATTTTTTACGGATAAGAGCGTATTATGTTTTTAGGGTAGATAATATTTAGGATAAAATGATAAATCAATTTTGATATGTGAGGAGTGGATGGATTTTTTGATATGTTTGGGGGTGGATGTCTTGAAAATACATTTTTCATTAAAATAATATAAACACATTTTCAAGGGAAGTGGAACCCCATTAAATTTTTTTTAAAATATATTACAATGGATGATCTATATCAATGGATAAAATAAAATTTAGACACATTATACAAACATTTTAATTCTTTTCCATTATATTAATCCCCTCTATAACAATTATCACATTTATAATGATTAATGGATTTTAAAATGTCTACAAACATTTGTTAAAAAAAATAAAATTGAAATTGTTAATGAATTTGAATATGATTATTATAAAAATTGAATCAATTTTAAAATGTTAAATTTGTTTCGGTGGTAATAATAATTATTAATATATATATATGTAAATAATGAAAAATAATAATTATAAGAAAAAAATAATTTTTATGAAAATAATATATCGCGCCAAAATATTTCAATTAATTGATCCTCATTAAATTTATTTCATTATTAATTTATAATATATAATTATTATACTTTATAAAAAAATAAAAAAATTATTTATCCCTGTTAATACATACTTGATGAAAAGGATAAAAAATAGTTCTTTTCTGTGAATAAGTCAACCACTCGGTTATAAAATGTAAAACATATATATCAAAATTCAATATAACATTTTGATATGTTTTATATTAATCATTAATAACATTTCTGTCATAGAAAAGTGGTTTTTTGAAATTTTAATTAATTATTATATAATTTTAGAGATAGAAAAAAGGCATTATTTGTAAAAATGATAAATTTTAATACATCCCCAAAAATAAAAAATTTTGGAAAAATCCCAAAAATATATCCTAAAATATTTCTGATGATCGTCATTGCTGGTGTTGATAGTAGTGGTCGAGTGTATCTGGATATTCTCATGATTTGGATTCTTGGAGCACAATAAAGACGTTATGAAATTTTGGATCCCAACACATTGTGGGGTCCTGGTAGAGTGGTGGGATGGTGGTAGGGATATGTTTAATTGATTTCATCGGAATCATTGGGTGGTGCTGTGTGAGGGAATCCTTGGGAGTACCACGGTAACCCCAAAATGTGTGTGGGAATCCCACCAAGGATTGAGGACTGTGAATGCTTGAAATGATAGTTATTTATGAGGATGACCCTTGGGGATTTAACAACATCTAAGGCACACAATATGTGATCTCAAGGAAATGGACGAGATCCTAATTATTGGAAATGTGTGTGGGTACAATTTTGGACCAATTGATAAAAAATTAAACTTCTCATATGTTTTTGTAACCTCACTGTATGTTCCTTTTGTTGGACATTGTACTATTAGGTGTTTATGGATAGCATTGTTTTTTCCAAATTTTTTGTTTGGTGATGCTTCTTATAGTACATAATTGTTGTGTTCCACTATAGTTCAATTTTCATAAATATATATTTATGGTAGATCTACCTCGATTCCTGAACCTTCCTGGTATATTGATAATGTGTATATTTTTTAACCTTTATTTTGGTAATTTATTATTCACAGTAGTTCGTTGTTTCATTTTTCATAAGTCATACCACATAAAATATTAATTTAAAGAAGAAAATGTACTAATATCTTGATGTGTTACTATAATTTCCTTTACTATTAAGAAATAGATATTAAATATAAATAGAATACTTTTCATTACATAGAGAAATAATACCATTCTAGAACAATAATGGTTTACAGTTTTTGGAAGCATGTAATCATAAATAACTGATTGATAAAACATCTACATCACCTCTCGCTTTGTAATTCATAACTATAACATATTTTTCAAATAATTCTTAATGATTTTCTTTATATCATATCAAAAATAAATAATTGATAATGCTGAGATTTGAAGACTAGTATGTGAAATCATGGGAGATAAGACAAGAATAATGAAACAAGAACAAGAAAATAACTTTTCAAATTATATCTTGTATATCATCGATCATGATATTGAGTCCTATAATAAGAAATTGAAGTTATTTATACACGAATTGTTAATTAATAAATGAACACAATTCATTAGGTTATAAAAAATACATTAAATTTTGTAATATAAATAAGTATATAAAATAATTTTTATATTAGTCAATTCTCTCCTGCATAACCATCATAGCAGAAAATGTCCCTTAGTGAACCAAGAACACTCCACATTTAGCACAATATTACTGAAGTAGATTTACTTCCTATTCTTATATTGTATATCTAATGAGATATAAATCTCATCCCAAATAATTGGAGGGATATATAGGTCCTAAATATCACAGAATGAAAACTATACATATGTGTTCCACAAGAACACAATTCAATTATCATATAAAAACACATGAAAATAAATGGGTTTCATAATCATTTCATCTTAGCATCATTCATTGAATAGAATAGGGTTTCATAATTATCAGGAAATCATATGAATAAAATATTCAAAAATAATAAAAATAAAATTATTCTTGGAAAATTCCCTATAAATGTATAATTAACATCCAATAATGTCATCTTAGATGAAAATAATCTATATAGGTCCTTTGAAATAATTCATAAGGACAATATCCTTTCTATTGATTAATTTTAAAATAAATCATTTTCATTGAAAATAATGTTATATGATTGTAATAGAATCTTCTATTCATTATGATCTACTGATATTTGAAAAATCAATTCATTTCATATAAGTTAAAAAACATTTATTCTGTACTTTTTCTTAAAAAGTCATAAAGAACCTCATTTGGAAAATGACAAAAAGTTTCATTTCTAATTAATTTTTAAAATTTATCAATATGCGTAAAAATGGAAATAATATTTATTTAATAATTTTAAAAAATGTTTTAAAACATTTTTATAAAACTTGTACATTGAAGATAAATATTCCATAGCAGATACTTATGTGTAAATGATCCCAAATAATAAATAGAATGTCAAATTATCACTCACCATATGTGTGATTTTCATTTTACGTATAATCAACTCTTATATAATTTTTCATAAAATTCTATTTACATAAAATGAAATCATATTAATATTTATTTTATCATAAATGATCCTTATATATCATATTATCAGCCTTTTTTGATAATATTTTATTATTACCCTTCTTTAGAGTGTTAACAGCTTCATTTTCACATGCATGTTCTATTCTATATGCCACAATTATTATCGGTATTATATAGTTCCATAATCATTATCATTATATTCTGATAATATACAACATATTTATTCATTATATACATTTATATAATCATGTTTTATTTTTGAAAATGGAAAATGAATCGCATCGCGTTGTGGAGATGGTATGTCGTACATAAGCATGATTGATGGTATCATTATTTTAATGGTAAAATGTTAAGGAATTAGATGTTATATATTGTTTTACATAATAATTATCATGATATAATTATTATACATATCTATAATTTGCATCATTATACCCATCAAGGTAATATAGTGATGAAAAACAGAACACACCACGATGTGGAGACAGTTAGTCATACGTATGCATGTGTGGTTCTTTTGTTTTTTATAGGATTGATAAAATGTGGAATATGGTTGTTACATAATAACAATGACATCTCAAATTATATTTGATACAGTATTTATTACATTATAATAGAAAAACATGAAGATGAGGTAGAAGAATAAATAATCCAGAAATAGTCGGGAAAGATGATTACCTCTTCTTTGGAAACATCCATTAGATCTCATCTTATGGAAATTGGGGAAGCTGTTTTAAAAATATAAGAACCTATATAAATTGTATAGCGAATTTTTTAAGAAATTGTTTTAAGGAATAGTCTATGTTTAAGGCCAAATGTGATTTAAATATGTGATGAAGGAGTTACACTTTTATAATTGAGGTAAGGGGAACTTTTGTAATTTCACAAAATATTATTTTATAAAAATTTAAATATGAACAAAATACCTCCAAAATTATATTTATCGAATATAATATAATATAGTGTTGTAATATCTCCAATAAAAATATTTTAGAAATATTTTGGTGTTATTTTAAATCTTATAATTTTGATTAACCCTTAGTTAATCTATTTTAATGTTAACCAAGGTAACAAATTATTCAATAATAAAATGTTTTAATTTTTTGGTAGTTGATGTCAATAGAACCAAAAATAAAAATTTAATAACATGTTATACAATTATATAAATATTTATTATTTTTTAAAAGGATTTTTAGTATTTTTAATTAATTAACTATAATATTATTCTCATAAAATATCATTAGTGTAAATGTTGACATTATTCATTACATGAAATTTTAAAAATATAAGGTTTCTAATTTAATAGCTAATTTTATTATTATTTCCATATGATGACTATATCTTATATAAAATTATATTATCACATTCAGTATCTCATGTTATGTTTATTTTAATATTATTAACATTAATTTGATATTTACATTAATAATAGAATTACTACATCAACATTGTGTAATTATTTAAAATACTTACCTATTTAGTAAAAATTAAACATAAAAAATCAATATAAAGAAATACATAATATATTATATAATAATATTTATAGTCAATTATGCATTTTGGGTAACCCTATATTTAATATGATATGGTATTTAAAACAAGAATGTGAAATCTCTGAATGTTTATATAATGAACTATTAAAAATATCATAATGTCATTCGTGTTTCCCAAAAATTAATAAATAAATTTATAAATACAATATATTTATTATGTTAAAAATAATCATTTATAATTCTTCATAACATACCTTTTTTTCCATGTGGAAAAAAATCCATATTTTAGAAATACAAATTGACATTTTGTGACATTATTTGATTTAAATATTATATAAGTAATTTTCATTATAATGTGTCTATTAAAAATATTAATTTATATACTTATGTGTGAATAATAAAATTTTATTAATCCAATTAAATTTTTACATGGTTTAGGGTCGTTATAATTTTTTTATTTTATTTTTAACCAAAATTACCAAATTAACACTTTATCGTTTTCACAAATTTACCAATGTTACAATTCATATTGGACAAAAATAATTGGGATATATTCACTAAATATAAAGCATATTAATCTAAATTTGGTAACCAATTTTTATAATTAAAAATATAGAATACTTCAAATATAATTTAAAATTAAACTGGTAATATTCCACAAATATATTTTTCCAAAAAAAATGACCATTTAAGAAATTAAATTTTTTTATAATAAATTTATGTTTAATATAATTTTCAAAAACCATATATTAAATATTTTAAACTGAAAATAACTCATTAAAATATAAAATTATAAAAAAATAATTTTACCTTGCAATGACTTTAAAATAAAATTATTTTTTCAATGAAAATAAAACTTTTCACTATTCCGTTAAAAATAAATATTTTCAGAATGTAATATTAAAAAAATAAAGATAATTTCTAAATAATGATTTCAAAAATTAAATTAATTTTGTAAAAACCATTTTCCAGAACATATAAAAATTTATATTAATTAATAAAAAAGTAACTCATTTTTGATGAAAAATAATTTTTTTAGAATAAAGTGGCATTGCTAAAAATTGTTTGACAATTTTCTATGAATGAAATAATAAAAACATATTTAGTTGTACCAAATTTTTATTTCATAAATTAGTTATTCATGTTTACTCCCACTAATTTAATGTATATGTTCTAATGGTAATTTAATACTTATAGTGTCTCGCAGGTTGTTTAAACTCATGGTTGTGTGAAATGCCAGATATTGAAGAACTAAGATAATTTAAAGGGAGCTATCTATCAATATATCAGGGTTTCACATTTTAACCCCCATAAAAATAATATTTCCCTCAATATTTTTCAAATTGATAGAATCAGAAGATGGTACATCTCCCTTATCAAATCCTTAGGTTCGCACACTAAATCCGCAAATTAATCGGTTTTCAATAAAACTCTAACAAAGAGAGTGGTATTACTTCTAGAAATTTTTTTCTATTATCCAAAATGTCTATTAGTTTTTCATAAAAAATATCTATCTTTAGAGGTATTAATTATGAGTTTATTATAAGTATAAGATAGGTTATGTACATTTTTAGGAGAGAAATGTAGAACACATCAAGAACATTAGAGAGATTTGGTAGATGTTTCACTATATAAGCTACCTTTTGATAGCCCTGTGGGAACTGCTAATTCCCATCGGGATACATAATTTTTTAAATTTATAAAAATGAAACATAAAACCATAAATTATAGGATGTTATATTATATTCAAGTATGATATCGAATCCATATTGATAGGGTTGGAGAAAATATTAATTAAATAAAATAATCCAAAACTAATTATAATTTGTAGATAAAAAATCTAAACTATCGAGCATTGGATTGGTGGAGATAGTGGGAGAAGAAAATATAAAAATGGTGTCAGCAATCAATAAATTCAATTTCATTAGTTGACAAGGTATGAGATAATTAATTAACAATTATGCAGTCATTGGAATCGGTTTTTAGCGATTCCAATGTTCATGATAAATGCTCATTATATAAAGACCTAATTTTTCATGGTCAGGTACATCAAATTGAAAAGGATGGGTAACTCATGAAATTATTTAATGAAGGGGTTAGGAAAAACTCAATGGACTTTGTTGAAGTCTAAACCCATTATCACACATTATGAAAAATTATTCAATCCACCCAGGCAATGGTCGGGCTCAATAAAAGAATGAAATTATACGTACACCCTAACCCCTCTCACAATGGAAATTCCAGATGAAATTTTGAAATATATAGAAATGATTCATCAATATGAAATCCCAAAATTAGTGGTATTAAAATATATAATACCTATTTATTTAAATCCCCTTTCATTATGCACGCCCTAACATAAAGAAATCACCCTCTCATAATAAGAATGAGTCATTGTAGGAAATTAAAAAATAAATTCCTATAGAGTGTGGAGGCTGCAAGTGGGTTCCTTCATTTGGTAGTGGCCCTCCATCGAGCTCTATCCAGAATGATTTTCACAGAAGTTGGTAAGCTCTCTATTTATAGGATATAAATTTTTATATCTAACCGGTTTCATGATGTGTAATGAGATTACACATTGTGTAAACCCAATCCATATTTTCCTCTGTGTATTTTAATTATTTGCAAATCCTTTGTTTGTGGGTTTGAAACATTGACTGAATTTAGGTAGTGTGATCATTATTCATGACCTGTAACGTTAAAATCATCAAATCAAACGAATCTTGGTGTATTTATTTTCCAAATATATTTCCCAAAAAAGGTCACATCATGTAATGTACTTCCACAACCTGTAATGAGATTTCACTTCAAGAAATCTCGTTATGACTTGTCCTGGTGGAGGCCTTAAACTCCGATGAATTCATAAAGTGTAATGAAAACACTTGACCTGTAATAATTAATTTTATAGTTTCTCCACCTTTAATCTTCCAAAAATATTGGTTGTCTTTCCGCTTCTCTTCATCAACACTGAAATTTTATTTTAGATCAATAATTAATCCCTTTTCATTCCATTTTAATATATTTTTTGTTTCATGCCTTAATATATAAAAAAAGTAAACTTTTGCAACATTTTGAAGTTTTATTATTTTAAAAATATCAATTAATACATTATAATATTTACATGAAATACACTTATCACTTTTAAACCTAATCTAGAATTTTAAAAATACTGATATACGTAGGCCTCATCATTCCCTTATTTCTGAATCTTATTACTCTCTTCTAGGGAAATATTCATAGAAATTTCTTATAAATTACTTCAAACTATAAGTATTTTTTTTATTTTCTGAAAAACCTTTTTTTCATCTTCAATACACTTTTATGTATCATTGAATATATCTATGCTTCTATGACATTTTCTCAACTAGATCAGGTCCCAATATCATTCTTTACCCTTTATCGTTGAATCATGTTTGAGTTCTTTATATATTACCAAAGGTTGCTTCATAATAAGACATATGAATTCAAAAGTGAATGATATTTTTTAATAAAATTCCACCAAATTTAGGTGTTGATCTGACCACCTTTGAAATCCCAATAGAATGGTCTAAAACTTTCTTCTAGAGTTTGAGTTATTCTCTCATAATTACCATATTTTTTAGGATGTTAAGTAGTGATAAAACCTAAATATGTATCCAGATACAACTAATGAATGTCACATACATGAATTCTTTTTATGGAAAATTTCATTTAATTTCCATTCAATTTTTTGGGGGGTTTATCAAGATTTAATGGAGGAATGGGTGAGTTTTCATAAATTGGGCCAAACCGTGAGCCCAATTTCATATTTAAAAATAAAACTTTAATCCTTTATAACTCCTTCAATTTTTAATATTTTTTACCAATTATAATTTATAATTGGCCTCCCCTAACATATTAACACCACCATATTAATTTGGACTATTTAGAAGTCCATAATCATGGTGGATGTGGGTTTTTATTTAATGGATTGGCCCTACCCGAAATCCCATTTTCTGCATTATTATTTTTTAATTCTTTAATATCTCCTTCAGTATTTAGGTTTTTTGGTGATTCCAACTGTCCCCTGGGACCACATTCCCATGGTGTACCCCTATGCTCAACTCTGCCTCCTTGGATCTCGGTTTCATCACGAATTCAGATGAAATTTCTCTAAATTTCTTAAGTCACTCAGATTCGAAGAGGTAAATTGTTTATTTAATAAATCCTTCATTTCAGACTCATTTTCCCCCATTCAAGTTACAAAATTATATTTTCAACATTTTAGAATATCTTTTGAATGGTTGGAAATTTTAAAATTCATATACTGGTGTATTTGGGGTGATTTCATTAATATTTTTCAAGGTAAGTGATTCCTTCTTAGTTTCTTCATTTTCCCTTGGGGTTTCCTACCTCTTTCATTATGTTCTAAAATGTCCATAATTTAGGGTTCAAACCTAGGGGTTCATTTGGTGTCTTTTTGGTCAAATATTGTGGTTTATGGTTTGATGTATCTTCCTTCTAGTGTGAAGGTGGTGCGGTTGATGTTTCGCACAATGTTTTAAGGTATTTGACATTTTCGGTAGGTGAATCCATGGTTAACCATTACTTGATGTGTTAATTTTCTTGTTTCACTGGTTTTTCATGTTCCCTATTTGCTATGTGTGGTGATAAAACCATTTTTTAGGGATTTTTGTAATCATTTATTTTTATAATTGCATTTTTTTTGATGTTGTGAACTTTTCGAATGTAACCCATGTGATATCTTTCGTGGAATTTTTTATAAAATATGAAATTAATTTATTAATGATGAAAGGGGATGAAAATTATATTTTAATAATTCCTTAGGGTCATGTGGGCCATATAAGGGGGTTTTTGGAAAATATTTGTTGTGTATAACTTTTTTATACATATTGATAGAATTTTATGAAAATGGGTGTTTTTATTTGTATCTCATGTGGTATTATTCAAGGTTATTTTATCACACTAGAAAGTGGTTTTATAAATGTATCTAGGGATTACAATTCTACATTGGTATTGTTTTGATGTTTTTTTTCATTGAAATATTGTTTTGAAATGGGTTTTATGATAAAATATTGGCTATACTCTTTGTAATTGTTTTATGGATAATTTGAATGATTTAATGATTTATGTAAGTGTTAAAACCATGTTGGAAAACTATTTTGGAGTGTTTATATATTGAAATTGTATATTTTAAATGTTTAATGGGTTGTTTTGTGATGTGGTCCATCTTGGAAATGTTTTATAAATTTTTTTAGGATTTACTAAAGTGTGTAAGAGATGTGAAAGTGATCTGGGATGTTTTGTGTGAGTGTGATGTGAAAAATGGATTTTGTTTATGAAAATGGTATTATGTAACATGTTATTAGGGATTTAGGTGAGTTGTAATAACTTTTATTGGTTTTATAAAATTGTTTAATGGATGTGTGGAAGTGTAAAAGAAATGTGAAAAGTGTTGTGGGATCTTTTGGTGTGAGTCGGATTTCAAAAATCAATTTGTATGAAAAGTGAACTTTTGTGACTTGTGTGGTATAAAAGTTGGATTTTTGGTGAATTTTTGATGTTAAAATGATATTTTTATATGAAATGTATATTTCTTGACTTGTTGAACATGTTTGAACACAAGGGGAAAACCTGGGTATCTAGGTGGGTGGATGTGTACTAGTATGCTAGTAAATATGTGCAGTTTGGCCCTAGTTTCACATAGAAAGATTGATACATATATCTCTAACTAAACTATGATAATTATGATTTTGGACCACTATGTTATGGGTATGTTCCCTACGTGTTACTCATGCATTAGAATGTATATTTTTTATGGTTATTTTCACTAAGATACAAGGTAACTGGGACCCACACCAAGCTAGTGCCTAGGGGATATTTCCTATTGCATGTGTTCATTAGATCCTTTATACTCACCATCGACATATGGTATATTTGGATGTAAAATTATTTATCATTGGAATTTATTCAATAGTTTCGATTCGTTAAATTATCCCACTTAAAAAACCTATTTTTTTAAAGTTGCATCTTTCAGAAATTATAACAAGAAATTACATGTTTTTGAAAACTTGCATGATATTCATCTTTAAATGTTTATCATATGGAGTCTCATAGTGGTGGTATCCTACTAGGATTTTTCTCACACTCTAATTACACCTTTGGGTGTAAGTATACTTGGTTATTTTGTTGTTGTAGGTTTGGATACAACTATTGTGCTAATAGTTTGGGTTTTTACTGGTCATTTGTGATGCAGTGTTGTGGAGATGGCTTGAGGGTGGGGCCTCATTCTATGTGGAGGTTCTTAGTCTATCCTTATTTGGTTTTGTACATTTTTAATGGTCTTTAAAAAAAGGTTTAACTTATGTAATTCAGTTCTGATATTTTGCAAAAGACAGTTTTAGTTGAAAAATTTAAATTTGTTTTATTGAGTTTGTTTGGTGTTTAATGTTTATAAACTCGGGTAAACCATTACCAAAAATCATTTTATGATACCAGGGAAATTATGATAGACCAATGAGATTGGTAACGACCGTAGGGACTTGTCGCAGTCCGGGTCGGGAGCCGGTTTTGATGGCAGCCAGATACGGTTCGTGACTTAATGGTATCAGAGGCAGGTTCGCATTCTTTTGGTCATGTTATTTGGGGAATAGTTGTGATATTTTGGAGTTAGTATTGTTAAGAGATGTAATTACGGTTATGATTAATGCGGTTGATCACCACACCCCATTAAGGGATTCAAGTTTCTAGGGGTGGTCAGTACTTTTGTGAGTCATTTGGTTTTCATGGTTTGATAATGATTAGGGGAAATGAAAAAAGAGTTGTGTTAATGGTATTAGTGAGATTGCAGTGTCTGGTAAGCCATGTTGAGCCGGAGATATTTCCCTTGAACACTCTCTATGATAGTGAAGTGATTGGATTATGGTTGCCAACCCTATGTTCAATTCACCCACCAAAGCTAATTTTCCATTACATTGTCTTATGTCCTTTAGTTATGAAATCATGGAAGTTAGGTTTTAAAACAAAAATGACATGGTTTTAAGAAGCATAAGTTTTTTAAATTATTTTCTAATAAATATAGATGGGTTTGAATTTTAAAATAATATAACTGAGTTTTCCGAATCATTTTTAAATGGAAAATGGTGTGTTTGCAACTCTATTGAAAGTAGAAAATTATGTTAATGCTGGTTTTGAAAAAGTGTTTCCAATGGAGTTTTCTAAACAGTTTATAGGTGTTTTAATGGGATGAGATTTTTTGAAATTACTGTGTATGACATTAAAGTTTGTTTTCATTATGGTGATTGTACATTTCTAAAAATATTGGTAAGATGTAATTTGGGTTTGATTTCGTGGTTAACAGTTTTGAGAAAAAGAAGGTATTGGTTGACTGTTTTGGTTTTGAAAAGTGGAAAAAAAAATTAATTTTGACATTTGGAATTTTCGTGAGCTACCACATGAATGGGTTTATATTGGATGATGAATGGTTAATGTAATGGATAGATGAGTTCTGGGATAGATATGGGGAGGGTTCCTGGTGTAGCACAAAAACAAGCATGTGTGAGGCCCATGGGGTACCATTGGTGGATACACTAACCAGTGAACCATTTATTTTCAAAAACATGATTTTAAAGGAGATAATTTATGTATTTATGAATAAGTTTGGGATGGATTGAATTATTTTTTTTTAATGTTTATGTTGTGGGATGTTTTGATTCCATGAAGCCCTCATGTTTGTACTGTGTTTTGGGTTTGTGTTTGATCGGTTAGATGGGTTTATGGTCCGATTAGTGGTCTTTTCTGAGAAATGTTTTGGGAAACCATTATGGTTTTACCTTTCATGTCTATGGATCAGGTTTGTGGTATATCGTGATCAATGGAGCATGATGTTCAGGTCCATGTGTTCAATAATTGTATAAGTTACGCCCCGTTAAGGGTTAGTTTACAACTGAAGTGCAACCCGGATTGTTTCGCCATTTGAAGACTCTCCAGTTGATCAATATAAGGAATTTTTTCCTTGAACGTTTTAGATTGAGTATAAAACCATTCCTTTATTGGTTTTGTGTATCCTCTTATATTGGGAGAGTGATCATGAATGTTTGAAATAGACCATATCCTCTTATGTTTCCTAATTTGCTGAAAGTGGAAGTGGTCTAGGGTTGTTAGCATGGATGAGTATCTGGATGGTGTCTAAGAGGTCATCTCAGTCCTTCATAGCCTCTTCGAAGAAGGAGTTCACGTTAAACTAATAGTTTGGGAAATTTGGTCACAAGAGGATATTGTGGACACTTTCTAGAATTGTGTGTTGTGTGAGGATTTTGTATAAGGTCATTCTCCATACATTGTTTATATCAGTCACAATGGTCATGTTTGATGATTCCTTGTGATGTCATGCGCTCGATTGACAGTGATGCGGAATTTTATGCAATCCTCTAAGAGAATTTCTTATGTTGGGAGAATTACTACCTTGGAAAAAATTTAAAATCATCTATTTTAGAGGAATGTCAATATAGGTGTTATTTGCTTCTATTGTATCTCACTTGATAAAACAAGGTGTGATGTGTGTGCATATTCTAAGCCCATGTTTTTGTGAAATATCAAGTTAGGGTAAAGTGAGTTTGGAATGTGTTATGTCTTGGCAATATTATATTGGATTTCAGTGTAGTTGTTTGTGAACCTAAAGAATAATTCTCATTCAGGAGGTTTCCAAAGCCTAAATGTGAGGTCGAAGATGCTTCAATCATTTGAGCTCCAGCCATAGGTATCAGAGAGAAGATGGCTTGTAGTTAGGGGAAATCCCCGGTCTGTTTAAACCCTTGTACAATTTTTTAACCTCTGTATAAAAGAAAAATAGTGTTTAATCCTCTGGTTTCATCTTCTTTCTTCCATTGTTCCTATTTGAGGCAAATAGGTTGAGGTCCTTGTACCCATGTCATCGCCTAATGTCATTCCCTCCCCCTTTGGTTTCCATTGAGTCATTAGATAATGGTTGGAAATTAGGATAGACCGGATAATCACGCAATTTTTGCATGTTTAGTAGTGACCATGTACTAGGAATCCATTTAAAAAAATGATCAATACAGTTAGTGCACAACTTCACAAACCGTGCAGACTTATCGTGCACCTATCCCAAATCTTTAAATTATTTTGGGTCATTATGTGTCGGCCCATGATGGTCAGTTAAGATGGTTGGTTCTTATGGTGGGGATACCCACTATGATTCTCATGTATGTTCCTCCATAAATTTTTAATGTAATTCTACCTTTTGTTCTAGGGAGTCTGTTCTGGACTCCCCTGTTAGTGTCCAGATTCTATCTCAGAAAAATATAGGTTATCTCGAATGGTGGGGAGCCTATTTGTGTCCCCGCATACTAATAACACAAATTTATCCTTGGTCTTGGTTTTTCTATAGGTAGTCTCATTCGAAACTATCCAGATTACAACATCTTCCATGAGTAAACATTGGTATTGGAGAGCGCCCAATGGTTTAGTTAAAGTATGGTAAGTGTAACCTTGTTCGATGTTGTTGTTTGATTGGGTGAATTGCTTGAGTCTTGTTCAGATAGTGTTTGAAGAGTTTGAATTTGGGAAAAAGTATGAATGTGGTTGATCATTTCATTAATGTGTTGTATGTTTTGGTTGCGAGAGTAATCCTTCCTTAATTGATTACTGGAGGTGTTTTTCCCATTGGGGATGAAGCTTGGCAAAAAAGTACATCTTGGTTGATCGGTTGGGTTCGGTTTTTGTATTTGGCCTTTCTGTGGCTTTTTAAGGATAGAATGTTTTTATATTGCGGAGAATTTTCACATAAATTACTTATTTTAAAGTCAAATTACATTTAATTTCCATCCATGCTTTGTTTTGGGGGTTTCACAAGCTTTTGTGGAGTAATGGGTGAGTTTTCTGGAATTGGGCCAAACCGTGAGCCCAATTTTAGATTTAAAAATAAATTTTGATTCAATTATAACACCTACATTTTTTAACATTTTTCATCTATTCTAATTTCAACATGGCCTCCCCTGTCCTATTAACACCACCATATTAATTTGGACCATTTATGAATCCTTATTCATTGTGTATATTTGTTTTTATTTAAGGGATTGGCATGCCTGAAAGCCCATTTTCTACATTAAAATAATTTTTAATTATTTAATATCTCCTTCAATATCTACATTTATTCAGTGATTCCAACTCTCCCCCAAGTCCACATACCCAAGGCTCACCCACATGCTCTCCTCCGTCTCTTTGGAGCTCGGTTTCATCGCGAATTTGAATGAAACTTCTTTAAATTTATCAAATAGAGTTGATTTGAAGAGGTAAATTGATTATTTCACAAATCCTTCATATATCACTCTTTTCCCCATTCCATTTACTAAATGATCTATTCATCATTTTAATTTTCTCCCTTGAATTGTTGGCTATTTTCAAATTGAGATACTGATGTATTTGGGGTGATTTTTTCAATATTTATCAAGGTAAGTGATTCCTTCATGGTTTCTTCCTTTTCCCTTATTGTTTCCACCCTCTATAATTTTGTTCTAAAATGTCCGGAAGTTAGGCTTCCAAACTAGGGTATGATTTGGTGTCTTTTTGGTTAAATATTTTGGTCTGTGGGTGTATTTATCTTCCTTGTGGTGCATCAGTTGTGTGGTTGATGCTTCACACCAAGTTTTGAGATATTAAACTCTTTCTGTAGGTGATTCTGTGGTTGAAAATTACATGATGAGTTAGTTTTCCCATTTTACTGGGTTTTCATGTTCACCATATGTTTTTTGTGGTGCGAAAACAATTTTTTAGCGATTTGGTTAAGTATTTAACTTTATAATTTCATTTTTGTTGAGGTTGTGAACTTTTAGAATATAACACATGTGGTATCTTTTTTGGTAGATTTATAAAATATGAAATTGATTTATTAGTTGATGAAAGGGGCTGAAAATTATATTTTTTTAATGCCTTAGTGACATGTGGTCCATAGAAGTGGGTTTTTGGAAAAGGTTTGGTGTGTAAAACATTGTTGTACATCTTGAGGGCATTTTATGAAAATGGGTGATTTCATTTTTATCTTTTGTTGTATTTTTCACGGTTATTTTATCACACTTGAAAGTGGTTTTATAAATGTCTATAGGTCATAAAAGTATACTTTTTAGTGTTTTTTGTGTGTTTTTTCATTGAAATATGGTTTTGAAATGGGTTTTATGAGCAAATATTGGGTATAATCTTTGGAATTTTACTATGAAAGATTTTAAAGATATAATGATATATGTAAGTGGTGAAACCTTATTGGAAAACTATTTTGGAGTGTGTATATTTTGAAATAGTACATTTTATATGTGAAAGGGTCTATTTTTTGATGTGTTCCATCTTGGAAATGTTTTATAAAAATGTTTGAAGGATTTACTAAATTGTGTAAGAGATGTGAAAGTGATGTGGGATGTTTTGTGTGAGTGTGATGTGAAAAATATATATTGGTTATGAAAAGGGTATAATGTAACATTTTAGTGGGCTATTATGTGACTTGGAATACCTTATATTGGTTTTATAAAATTGTTTAATGGATCTGTGGAAGTGTAAAAGAAATGTGAAAGGTGTTGTGGGCTCATTTGGTGTGATTCAGATTTCAAAATCAATTTGAATGAAAAGTGGAATTTTGTGACTTGTGTGGTATACTTGTGGGTTTTATGGTGAATTTGTGATGAGGAAATGATATTTTCATATGAAAAGTTTATTTCATGACTTGTTGAACTTGTTTAAAAACAAGGGGAAAACCCAGGTATCTCGGTGGGTAGATGTGTACTAGTATGCTAGAGAATCCGTGGGGTTTGTCCTATGTTTCACTTAGCAAGATTGATGCTTACAACTCTAACAAAACTATGATGATGATTATTAGGGACCACTAGGTTATGGGTATGTTCCCTACTAGTGGCTCGTGCACGAAAATGGATATTTTTATGGTTACTCACACCAAGATACTAGGTACCTCAGAACCACAACTAGAAAGTTCACAGGGTTTATTTCCTATTGCTTGTGCTCATTAGATCCTTTATACTCACCATCGATATATTGTATATTTGGATGGAAAATTCAGTAGCACTGAAATTAATTAAAAAATTATTTATTCTTTAAATTCTCCCACTTGAAAACTGTTTTTCACATGCATCTTTTAGAAATTTTAACTACAAATTACATTTTTTTGAAAACATGCAAGCTTTTCGACTTTGAATGTTTATCACATTGAGTCTCATAGTGGTTGTATCGTACTGGTCTTTTTCTGACACCCTACTTACACATCTAGGTGTATGTATACATGGTTATTGTTTTTTTTTCTGGTCTAGGTATAACTTTTGTGCCAACGGTTCGGGTTTTTACTGGTCTTTCAGGATGCAGTGTTGTGGAGGTAGCTTGAGGGAGGAACCTCTTTCCATGCAGAGGTTCTTGGGATGTACTTATTTTGTTTTGTGCCATTTTAAAGGTCTGTAAAAAAATTTAACATTATGTAATTCAGTTATGAAATTTAGAAAAAGATAGTTTTTGTTAAAAAATACAGATTTGTTTTATTGAGTTTGTTTGTTGTTTAATGTTTATAAACTCAGGTAAATCATTTCCAAACTTCATTTTATGATACCCAGGCACTTTTCCATCCACTAGGGATTGGGAACGCCCTTTGGGCCTTGTCGCGGGCTGGGTCGGGTGCTGGTATCGAAGCCGACCAGATTTGGTTTGTGACTGTGACTAATCTAGAACATTGAGGTAAACCTCATATACTACTCAAATATAATTTAAAGTGGTACTCCCTGAAATACCACCACCTCCATATTATATATACCAAAATTCTAACCAAGAGAGAAGTATAACCTGATAAAATTGAAGTGTGATGACATCTTTATCAAATCAACAATAATCCATATTGAATTATGGTATTTATATGTTTTGGTAAGTCTGACAATAAAGTAAATGGTGTTGTTTTCCCATTTCCATTTTGTTATGGGTAATGATTATAATATCCTCTTAGACATATGTCTCTCAGCCTCAGCATTATCACAAACCAAGCATCGAGAAAAAAAAATTCAATATCTTTCATCATGAAATTCCACCAAAAAACTCTTTAGGGTCTCTATACATATTTTTTCCTTCCATGATGAATATATGATGATAAACTATGAGCCCCATCAAATTGTTCAATCTATAATTATAGTATGACAGGGATATAAAAAATTCTATTAAACCTTATTATTATGTAACAATTAGAGATCATCTTAGGAACATTTATCACCTTTATTTTTATCTCTACAACTTACTTATATGCTTCCTTAATATTCACTTGTATAGATGGTTGAACATCTATTTTAGAGAGATATGATTTATCCCCTTCATTTAAGATTTCTATATCCATCATTTTCAAATCCATAAATACTGGATATTTTTTATTCCTCATCATAGATAGTTTTACATAGTCCATTCAACTCAATGAATCATAAAAATTGATTCCTTTCTTATGGTGGTAATTTATAGAGCAGTCTTAATCACTATTCATCATGAACCATTTTCTTTAGCACATATTCTGCTACCTTTGAGTGAAAATATACTACATACATTTATGATCAGAATATATTTTACACCATCCCCCATAAATATAATTCCTTTGTATCATTAATTCAAAAATTACAATAGCTAACTACAAATCATGATTTGGTTAATTATTCGAAAGGATTTTAAATTTCCATGAGCCATAAGGTCTCACCGTATCTTTTTTCATGAGAACACATCACAACGTCCTATTGGATGCCTGATTATGTATAAAAAACCATTCATAAATATAGGGTAGTATGAAAACATGTTCACCAACTAAAATTCTTTTAAACTCCTTAAAATTATCTTCACATTCCTCCAATTGTATGAAAATAACTTTTTTATAATTAAGGATAATAATTTTATTAGATAATAATGATAAATGATTAAAAAAAATCTCAATAATTTCAATCCAATGCATGAACACTATGGATAATAGTAAAAAAAAATTTCTACGACAACGTTCTATAACATCCATCTATGCTAGATCTAGAGATATCTCCTCTCTTGAGATTAGGTCACCCAAAAATGAAACGTTATAATGGAAAAATTCAGACATGGAAATTTGTAAAAAAAATTTCTCCATTCTCATGCTTATTTGTAAAATCCTCAACTAATATTCCAGATTTTCAATGGTACTTAAATATAAAACAACATTTTATATAAATAATACGACAAACTGATCAAGATAGTCTCAAAATAATCTATTCATTAAATCCATGAATATAGCAGGGGAATTCGTAAGGTAAAAATGAATCTGTATAAATGCTGACTATCTATACCTTATAACCATTGTTTTCTTCGGTATATCCTCTATCATGAAAATCAATTAGTTATATCTAGAATGAAGATCAATATTAAATATTTATTGTGATCTATGTAGTTGATCATATAAGTCATCAATATAGTAGATACGATATTTTCTATTGGTAGTTATATTTTTATATTTTGAATAATCATTATTGAATCTCATAGATCCCTCATTACTCTTAAAAATAGAAATGAACTGCCCCATGGTGACACCTTAGGGTTTATAAATCCATTGTAATGATTCTATAAGAGTTTCGCATTCAATTCCTCCAGCTCAATTGGGGCCATTCTATAAGGAGAGACAGAAATATATATAGCACCCAAAATAGGTTCTCTTGAAAACTAAACATCATGATTCATTGTAAGAACTAGAAATTATTTGGGAATCATATAAACAAACTCGTGAAAAATAGGTTCATCCTTACTAATTACATTCTCCCTAACCATTTGTGGTAGATCCAATTCACATATAATAATTAAGATATAAAATATTGATATAATTTCCACTGGATGATCATATTCATCCTTCCATCAATAGATGATCAAATATTAATTCAGGATATGAAATGTTACTTCTCTTTCTCAGAAATTAATATTACCCCAATATATTGACAGTCAATCCATGCCAAGAATCACATCGTATTCAACAAAATAAATGATCAAAAATATTTATAGGAATCACCTTCCATCAAACTTTAACATGATAGTAATTATATATTTCAAATGCTACATTTGATCCATTAATATAATTCATAGCTAACCCAATATCTAATTATTGGGGTAAAAAAATCATACGCTTTGAAAAATATTTTGGAATAAAAGAGTGGGTGGATTCAAAATTAAATGAAACATTTTCTTCTATAGATTTGATGGTATGTGTACATTCCACCACTTAAATTTTGTACTACACATAACTATTATTTACTATATGTTATTTTCATTTTTCATTGGCCATAAGAGTTTACTAAAGTCATTAATCATTGATGAAACTTAGATGTAGAAATTTCTTATCATAAATATCATTTCCCTTCCACTTGAGGCATCGAAGGGTGGGAAGTTCATTATGTGATTATATTTCCCCATTATCATCATTATCTATCTTTTTTCCATCACATAAGTAGTCAACTTCATTATTAACTACTTTTCAACAATTAAAACATTTACTATTCCCCTTATGAAACTTTCCTCTTTGATTTCATTAACATGTTGATCATCTTTTAAAGATCATCTTATTTTCATTGTGGTTTTTATATTTTCCCTTGAATTCCATTTTATATTTTTATAAAAACCATAAGATTGATGGGTGACACCAATATACATCTCATCTGTAGGAAAAATTTAATAGTTTCCTCATAGTTATTGATGTCCCTTAAGAACAATTCCCATCAGATAATTGGTTTTATGCCAATGATGAACACATCAACCTTGCGGTCATGTTGGATGATAATTATTGATGTGTACCTTGAATGAATGGAAAAATTATCCTCATAGGTACTTTTAGATTCATCATAATTTTTCAGTATATAAAGCAACACATTCTTTATCTTCGTATTAATACTACAAGTAAAGTAGATATTGATAAATATTTTTGGAAGTCACATAATTCCATGGTGTCAATTTCATATCATTTCCACAAATTCAGATGAGATTCCCAATTTATCTACTTCAATATCCAAAAAGGGACTACCAATATTAATTTCTAATTTTTTATAAACTGGGAAATCAAAACAATATTGTCAGTGGTACTAATCCATTTTCCATCCAAAAGTGGATTAGAAAATCCACTAAAAGAATGTGGTAAATGCCTCATGGGGGACTCACTATAATGTTCTTCCATCCGTTTCCCATTAATTTGTTTTTCGGGATTCGTATATTAATAATGATGTGTTATTATAACATTAATATTTCACATTCTAGATCACATAACATTTGGTTTCTTGGGAGACAATATTTTCATTTCACATCGCTTTCAGTATTAACGTGGTGTGTTTAGCTTCCATCCATTGTATAAAACAAAATATCATAGTTAGAGAAACACTAATCGCTAAGGAAAATCCATATAATAAAAGGAAATTACTTATTAAAATTTGATTCATGAAAACTAATGTGTTATCTAATGTTATTTATATTCATCACCAAAATAACATCATTTTATCCTATACTCATACTTTTCTTTCGGTAACATACTATGGTTTTATCATCCATGTTTCCAAAGGGTATCTAAAAATTTCTATGATACCAATATTAATGGACTATAATTTTCATATATAGATATTCAATCTACATTGAAGAGTATTAATTATATAATATAGAAAACCCACACGAGAAACATATTATATTAGTGTCCTTTGAAACTTTAAAACATAAACAATTAATTCATAAAATATCTACATCATCTCCCGCTTATTCCATCATAAAATTAAAACTTTTTACACACCCTACCTAATACATTTATTCATAAATTATGGAAATTATACATAATATAAGGGTGGTATTAGATACACATAAGGTTAATCAAGTGCGATAAATTAAAAAAATGTAATGTAAACATGAAAATAACTTTTAAAAATTATATCATGTGTATATAGGATCATGATATTAAGTCATAAAATTAATAATTTATCTTCATAATCAATAAATTATAAAATAATAAAATAACACAATTCAAGGGAGTATAAAATAATGAATGAAATTGTGGAATACACATAATCATATAAAATAATTATCAAATTTGTCATGGCTCACTTCCAATCCCATCAAAGCAGAAAAATACCCTTACTGAACTGAGTTTAGTTCTTATTGGAACTATATATTAATAAATTGGGTTTACATCATCTTACAAAACATTTTTTTCATGAGATATAAATATTTACCCAATGAATTATAGAGATATATAGGACACACCCATCAAAAAATAAAAAACATATATATGTGTCCCATAAGAACATAATCCATTTATCATATCAGATCCGATGATTAGAAATCAGTTTCATAAAAATTTCACGAATGCATAACCCATGGAAATGTACTAGGTTTCATAATTATCATCACATAAAATTCATAGTCCAAAAAAAAATAATAAGGATTTTATTATTGAAAATATCCTCTTTAAATAATTACATCCATCAATTAATGTTATATTTTATGGAAAATAATATTAAGAGATCATTTGAAATAATTCTGGGGGAAGATCTTATTTTTCCCATGCAATTTTAAAAGAAAAAATTTTCATTAAAAATTAAACTATATTTTTATAAGGTAATATTAAAGGAATTATGGAATAAAAAATTCATAAAAATATATTCATGACGTTTAAGTTATAAAAAATACTTTCGTTCTTTTCCTGGGAAAGTGAAAAAGGAACTCATTTGGAGAAAGACAACATGATTCTTTCATAAAATTTATTAAAAAATAAAAAAAAATTAAAAATGACATTATAAAACTGTATAATAATAATAAAATGTTTTTTAAAACACTTTTATAAAACATGTATAATGAAGATAAATATTCCCTAATAGATGCTTACTTATAAAAAATCTCGAATAGTAATTAGATAGTGAAATTAAATCCTATCATAAGTCATATTTCCTTAAAACATATTTGAAACTCATGTATAATGTTTTTATGAATGTTATTAATTTGTAAAATAACCATATTAATTATTATGATATCATATATTATCCTATTATTTCATCTTATCACCCATATGTTAATAATATTTAATTATTACCCTTCTTTCAAGTTTTCACTGCTTTATTATCCTAAGCACATTTTATTGAATAAGTCCCAGTTTATTCCATTGGAAATAATTATTTCATCTATATATTAATTTTATTTATTCATTATATAATTTTATATAAATTTTCATTGATGGATAATTTGTTAAATTAATCGCATCACGTCAGCGAGACGATAATCTGTACATACGCATTAGTAATGATGTCATTCCATTAATGATAAAAGGGTAAGGAAATTGATGGTAATTTTATTTTCAAATTCGTTATCATGTTATAATTATTAGATATATCTATTATTTCCATAATTATACACATCTTGGTATGTTAGTGGTGAAAAATAGATAACAATAAGGCTTGGACATGGTAATCTGTATGTACGCACGCACAATGATTTTTTTTTTCATATGATGGATAAAAGAAACAGTATAATTTTTCAATATTAATAATAACATAAAATCACATACATGATAATACATTTATTTATTAATAATGGAATGAAGACATTAATATTAATTAGATTAAAAAATAATCATTAAAGAGTTAGTAAAATCGATTACCTCTTCTCCAGCGAACTTCCTTTAGATATCATCTTACGGACACTAGGGATGTTATTTTGAGTATACCATTACCTATATAATATTTCTTGGAAAAATTAGAATATAAATATTTAGGGAATATTTATTCTTGAAGGTTTATTGTGATGTGAAGAACTAAGGTACGAGGTTCCCTTTTATAATTGAGGTGAGGGGCACTTTTTGAATTTATCACAATACAAATTTATAACAAATTCAATCTCAATAAAAATATATCAAAAATATATTTATTAGAAGTTAATAGGATATATTGTTTTAATATCCTCATAAAAAAATTTATACACGTTTTTTTACTATTGTAAACTAAATCAGGTTGATGAACCCTTCGTTAACCAATTTTTATTTTAACTACTATAAAAAAATTAAATATTAAATGTTTTTAATTTTTACTTATTTGATATCAATTAGACCACAAATGAATGAATTATAAAATTATATACCATATTATATATATTGTTTTAATGATGTATTATGTTTTTTAATTAATTTTATACAATATTATTTTGATAAAATATCATTTCTGTTAATTTTGACACAATTAGTTACGTGGTATTTTAAAAATATCAAGATGAAAAGTTAACATAAAAAATTATTATATAAATAAGAGATCATGGTCACAGGAGAAATTATTTATCAAATTAATTATCTCAAATTATATTTGTATTAATATTTTTCAAAATATTTATTTGATATTTCCAATAATGAAGTAATTATTATATCAGTATTGTGTAATTATTTAATATATATATTGATTCACTAAAAATTTAAAATAAATTAAAATGACGAATATAAATAACATATATTATATAAACATATTTTTATTTGAATATATATTTCAAGTAATAATATATAAAACTGATATAGTATTTAAATGATTAATGTGGAATCATTTAATTCTTATTAATTAAAATATTTTAAATATCATAATCTCATCAACGTAGACCAAAAATTCATAAATAAATATACATCATGAAAATATGTTTACTAATTTAATAATATACATGAATATTCATTCATAACATACATTTTTCCCATATGGAAACATATGGGATATTTAAGAAAAAGAAAAGGATATGTTGTGACTTTTCTTATTTAAATATTATATAAGGGATTTTCATTAACATGTATGCCTTAAAAACATAATTTCATTAATTATTTGATAAGGGTATATTTATATTAATCCAATAAAATTTGTGAATCTGTTAAGGTGATTTTATAGTCTATATTTTATTTTTAACTAAATTACCCAATTTAATCTTTACCATATTAACAATATATACGAAGGTTACTGTTCATAATGAAAAAAGTAAAAGTGTTCTATTAAATAAACTAGGACCTTATTAATATAAATTTGGTATAAATTTTAAAAAATTAAAAACCCAAAATTTTCATTGTTTAATTTAAAATAAAACTATAAATATTTTATGTAAAATAGTTTTTTTGTAAAAATGCCCTTTAAAAACATAATTTTTTTTAATAATGGTCTATATAAATTGTTTTGAAGTAAATTTTTTTTATATTAAGCTAAATTTTACTAATTAATGTTTAAAACTAATCCACAACAAAATTTTAACTTCTAAAATATATTTTATAGAACATGTATTAAAATAAAATCTATTCATTAAAATGAAAGAAATACTCATTTTTGATGAAAATGTATATTTTTGAAGAATAAATTGACATTACTAAAAAAATTATGATTTTATAATAATATACCAATAAATTATTATTAATTTGGAGAAATATTTTAATTTCATAAATTAATTATATTAATTTCTTTCTATTAATTTAATTTTTAGGTAATAACGGTCATTTATTTTAATATTATCTACTGGTTCGTTTAAACATAAGGATTCATGCAATGAGAGCTATTTGAGATTAAAAATTATTTAAATAGAAATATTGATTAAAATATTTCAATGATACAGTTTCACTATCCCCCATAAATAAATTTCTTCCCCCAGTTTTTAACTTCTTCTAACCAAAATGAATGTATATTTACATATATATAATATCTAATATTTATTTCATTTTTATATCATATTCATAGGGTACTATGAGGAATCATTTTATTTCATAATTAAAATTTCATAAATCCATGGATACATCATATATAACCCATATGTGTGAGTATGTTTCTAAAAATATAACATGATACATGATGGATAAATTACAAATAATGATAGATAAATTTATCTTTCACTTAATTGATTATTTAGAGTTTTTATACTATAAATATAGATAATAAGAGAAAATATAATAACATGATTTATTTCTCTGCTATAATCAAAATTTAATTCATTTATTTAGATTTGATCAATTTCCCACAATTTTATTATCTCATATTCTAAATGATAAATTAAAATTACAAATTTTTCAATAAACAAACATTACAATCTACTTTTAATAGACCATTATATCCAAAATTTAATGAAAAATTATTTTCCTTGTATCTAGTCATCCACTAAAACCAAAATCATTTAGCACTAGTTAAGATAGTACTCAATAAGAATAACCCTTCTCATGTAGATGTAATATAATCAACTATGAAATCTCAATAACAAAAACCAATGTTTAGGTCATATTATTCCAACAATAAATACTTCCTAAAATTCATTAAATATATCCTTCATAATATTGACATTTGATAAATCATAATTATTGCATTATATATTCTTCCAAAATATTCCAAACAATCATCAGAAAATTTATTCGACCTTAATAATAATAAAAATAAAAATATTTAGTATATTCTAAACAAAAAAATTAATATAAAAATATTATATTTGAAATATTTTAATCCACACTTAATACACCTGAGTATACTTTACATAAATACAAAATAACATGATATATACATCAAATAGGCAAATGAATAATTATTCCTTAAACACAAACACCCATATACATGCACACCATCTTATACCAAATTAAAAAATTATTGTAAACATCTCTTTAAATCACATTGAAATCATATTAACATATAATACTAAAATAATTCACTAAATTCTCAAGAATAATATAGCCTTATGACTTTATATATAACCATAAATACCCTGAGATATATTCATATAATAACAGAATGGTTAGATACACCTAAAACCTACCTTAAAAATTATTTTTTCTCAAAATAATAATAATAAATCACATAATAAACCCAATAGAGATATTTATCTTAATCATGTATTCTAATAATGTAATCCAATATAATATATAGTCCCTTTAAAATATAAGCACATAATACATCAAGAGGGTATCCATACATTTTATCTTTTCATCAACCATAATCTTAATATCCAATTATTTTATTTATAACTATTAAATTATCCATATCCAGTGACATCATAACAACTTTTGTTATTTAAACCCTCTTATGATTCCAGCATTGATGTACCATAATAGTAATAAAGGATATGGTGCTAAAAATAATCTTAACATACTATTTTTGGCCGAATATGAACTAAATTTTTTTAATAATAAAATATTATAACATTAAATTAAATTATTGAGTTACACAGATGAATGATTTAATGTCTTATCTTTTCATTGAGGTACATTTTGTTTTTAGTTTTGGATACGCATAGACACCACTCTGATGTGATGACCCATTTTCTTTTGGGATGGAAGGGTTATTGGGAGATAGAGGCTTGTTGTAGGCCATGTACATGTAATCTACTAAATACATTCCATGTATTTAGAATACATGAGTTTTATTGAGTATATAATGTGTAATGTGTTCACCATACCCTTTGCACGTTATAAGGTTTGATTTCCCAGGGGTAGGAGACCCCAATATTTACATGATTTGAAACTAATTTACACTCAATTTATAATAAAAATTGTTTTCTAAACAAATTTGGAAAAACCCCATTTATATTCTAACAAGTGTTATTTGCTTCTATTGCATTTATGGAGCATTATGCACAATAGTTCTACCACGCCACATTGAGGATTCATGATATCACCTCGATCTGAGCTCTATTCTTTTCTTTGTCAGTCACATCAGATATACACTAACACAAAACCTAATCCTATTACTTATTTACTTCATATATCTTCTAAACATATTATCTATTTTTGTATCACTTTGAAATTTCGTGAGTATTTTACTCTGAATTAATATATTCTTTGTGATATTTTTAATTTCAATCAACAGTAAATGTAGATTTTTATATACAAAATAACTATGTTTTTATTGAATTATATGAAACAGCATGTAAATCATTTACTAAAAAAAAGTATTATATTTTCTTTCTGTACACATGACTCTAGGATTGGATTCCATTACACACAATATCATGTTTTATCGATCTAAAATATACTATGAATATTTTTATTAAATTATTATTTAGTTACCACCTAGCCATTACACTAGAAGTTTTGCATAATTTTATCTAAATTATGAATATATGGTCAAAAATGTATGTAAAATTAATACCCTATTTTTCAATTAGTTATATATTACTATAATAACTATTTTAAAATAATGAAATTCATTTTTTAAGAAAAGTACTTTTTTATGTAGAAACACCATTTTATATTAGTAAATATAAAAATCCACATTTGATTAATGTTTTTAATTAAATATATATATACTAAATATTAAATAATAATTTGTGATACTCATCCAATAGGTTTTATAGGAATATTATAACGATAAATACATTTTTATGAATTCAAATATGTGTTTGTCAAAAATATAATTTTATATCATTTTAATTAAAAACAAATTTAAAATAAAATTTTTTACCCTTTAATAATATTTATATGACAAAATAAACTTAACTATTAAAATATTAATATCATAATTCACTTTGGGAATTTTTTTGGTTTTTTATGAGAAATTTAATGTTTAGATGAATATTGAAAATGTGAAATTATAATTCAAGACATCTTTTTCCATAATTTATCTATATATAAATAAATTATATATTAATTTGGTTTAAAATTATAATTAGATAAAAAAATAAAAATTTTAATCCAATTTTGATCATTTTAATTAATTTCACTTTGGAATTGTATATAAACACATTTCAATCTTTTGGACTTTTTACATTAAAACCCGCTCTCCTATCACATTTACAGTATAATTTTTAATTTGATTTCAGAAAATTCATTGATTTAAATTTGGAAAAATGTATTTCATATTTGGAATAATAATAAATAATTTTTTTAAAAAATTCAACATAGTATTTGAGAAAAATAATATCATTTAAATTAATTAAAACTAATTACAATGATTAAGTAAAAACGAGCGTAATTAATGACTAATCATAAATAATTAGTTGTGAAATTGACACTAGACTTGAATAAAAATTATTTTATGGAAATTATTTTTCTACTCCATCTATTAGGATCTATATTGGTCTATTTAATCCATTTTGGGATATATAAAATGTGTGGAGTACACAATTTTTTTTAGGAATACCCAATTTGACATTTTCCCCACTTATAAAAGGACTACTCTTGTCCCCCGCTCTTTAAACTAATCACGACCTTTTGGATTAGGAAAATTCAGAAAATATATCCTCCAAACATCCCACCTTTAATCCTAGAATTATCACATTGGTATTAAATCCATCAATGGAAACACTTTGGTGCATACAAAGAGGAGCTACCCCAGGAAGATAAAACATCCTTATGGAATCTCTTTTGTTATATTTTAATTCTAAACCACCTAAACTCTTATTATTTAATGATTAAATAATAATATATGTCTTAAAAATAAACTTATAAGTTGTTTCACTATGTTATATACCTACACCTATACACACATCCATCGAATGGGTAATGAACTTACCGTTCTTGTGTACGATGAACTACGACCTTGAAAAACAATGTTGTTAATTTTTCTTTTACCATCTATCATGAATGGAAATTATGATGGAATCATTATATATATATGGTATTTATTTATTTTTTTGAATTTTTAATTAATATTTAAAACGTACCGTCAAACTTTTTTTATGTAAATATGTTAACTTTGTTTGTGGACGTGTAGAATATCGCCTCGTCAAGGTGATGTAATTCATTAAACCATTACATGGAATATATTAAGGAATGGATTAATTAAAATATATGATATATATTATATAATAATACTATAATAAAATATATATTCATATATTTCATTTAATTTATTTCTTTTAATATTAAAAGAAAATTGAAATAATGTTTATGTGTACGTACGACCTACTAATTCTCTAAATTTTTTATTAAATTTCATATTTCTATCTTTTATAGATTATTATAAATATTTATATAATAAATATATAATTATATAAATCATTTCTTACTTTTTTTTAATAATTAAATCATGATCTATGTAATATGATCAAGAATATAAAGTCAATACATAGATAATAAAAACAATAGTTATTAGCTGAAACATTACATTCACATGGAATTATAAATAAATGTGGAATATAAAATAATAATTTAATCATATAAGGTAAGATATATTAATATGAATATTTTATGGATTTAAAATAAACTTATATTTATTATACTTCAATATGTATAAATATCATCCAGACTAATGTAAGGTTTTTCTCATCTCACTTTTATTTTGGTGAGACTTATGTATTATTCACCACTTATTTTTTATTTGTTGGATATATTTACCATGAATTGATAATAATACAATTATATTTAAATTTATGGGTATTTAAGTATCTACTTTATAATATTTCATTCATGGGGTATATATTTTAAAAGTTATCAAATTTGTGAAATCATTTAGTCTCAATTTACCTTCTTTGAGATACATGCCATGTTATGAACCTATATTTTTCTATGAGGTGTATATATCAACCTTTTATATAATATTAATGAATATACTTGTATTAATGATATTTTATGTTTCATTTGATGTTTTTATTATTTTTGGATTATTAATTAAATATAACAAAGTGGTAACAGTTTATTACAACAATCCCATCATTTATCTACATTGTTTATTATTATAATTCAAATAATGAAATCTTGTGGTCCATATCATAATAAAACTCCTTAATTCTCATCTTCTATGTTTATTCATTATATATTCATACCATTTTTCACTATTTAAAACTTGAAATAATTAAGAATGTTTTTTTCCATAAAATCGATCTTTTTAACACTCTTCGATTAGTTATCTGTGTTCTTCCAAAATAATGTTTTATAAAAAGTTTTTAAAAGGGTATTTATATTTAAAAATTGGATTAAATGTTTTCAATATTATTTTATAAATTTTCATGAAAATGTTTTTTCCATATATTTGTATGCTCTATTTTTTTCATAGAAAATTATTTTCAAAATGGTTCTATGATTGTTTTACATGTTTTCAAGGAAAATGTTTTTCAAAATGTTTTCTAAATTATTTTGTATGTTTTAAATGAAAAGTGATTTCAAAATTTATTCATGCTTCAATTAATTGATTTCATGGTTATCCTCCAAGAAAATATTTTTCTAATGTTTTATGATTTTAATGAAAAAATAATATATTCCCTAAGAAATGAATTAATGTTTTTTTAAAATATCCCATTATATATTTTTCAATGTGGATTTCAAATAAATGGTTTTTTAAAATCTTCCATGTTTTATGAATTATAATTTCAATGAAATGTTATTTTTCATTAGAAATATTCCATTTGATCATTAAAAATCATCCACAACCTAATATGTCATTAATTGTAATATATTATTCTTTACTGGGGATATTATCCAATTATATGATTTATATTTTTTTCATCAATGATTTATGTTTTGATGCAATACTTTTTATGTCACATATATATATTCAATATGTTATACACATTTTAAACCTACTTAATTTAAAGATTTATTCTTAGATGAATTTATGATGATATATTTCTCTTTTCCATAGGTTATAAAATTATGAAATGCTTATGATTTCATTTCATTTCATGTGTTCTGAAATGGTGCTTATGAAATTCATCTTATTTAATAGGTCAAACATGATCTGTGTTTTATTATCTTGTGTAACATGTATTTATGATTTTGTAATTTTGTGGGTGATACTTATATCTCCCACAAATTCATTCAGTAAAGTTAAAAGTTATATGAGATCACATGGTACATAAGAGGGCATCCTATGATAGAAAAAAGATGGTACATGGGATGGAATCCAAAGCCCAAAATAATAGGGTGCAAAAGAGGTTATCCCAATCCTGAAACAAGTGGGTAAATATGAGGGCATCCTACAATTGTAACATGATGGTACACTTGAGGGAATACTAATCCCAATGTAGGTTCATATATGATTAGGCCAATCTTAACATGTCATTATGTTCTATGTAGGAAGACATGACATTAGATTTCCTATACTTATGTGTATACCATAATTCTATGTGTTATTACTATATCCTACATTCATGGATTATGATCATGATTTCTATATAATTCATGCCTTATCAAAATCCAATCATTACACTACAATTCTTGATTATAATATTTGATATGTAGGGTATGAACTTCTAATGATTTGACCATGTTATCATACCTGTATTCTCTTATTATGCTTACAAGTATCCATTGCTTATCCTTACTGAGCATCTTACCTAACCACATTATTATGATTCCTTTCCCCATGATATGAAGAAATATTTTAAGTAGGATGACTAAAGGGGAAGTACCTTTAGGGATATATTAAAGATCATTCTCATTAATAGAATAATATGTTTCCCAATTTTCAAAGACTCTAAACTATGATAGTCCTAGGGAATTATTTTTTGTAATGTTCTCAATATTCATATAAAATAATGTAATATCAATGCACGTTATATCCTAGTTTTCTATAGATGTTATAAAATAAATTTTTTAGTCAGCTATTGTAATCTAGGATGAGAAAACATTAATGAGTTACCTAGGGTTATTTCTATGGATATTTCCTGGGATGGCTCTAAGGATTGTGTATAACGATGAGTAGAAGTAAAGCAATGTTTCTTGGAATTTTGGTAAATGATAGATCATGTGGTTTCTTAGTAGTAAATCCATATATAGATACAATAAGTGGATGTGAATATGGAATAGATGTTCATATGGGTCACAATCCCTAAAAACACTGTATTGAGTGAGAATCAATCAGTAACTAGTGTACGCCAACAAGCCTTGAATCACTCATGATTTGACACTCCCATGGGATATTCTTTAGGAATTATAAAATCCTTATGACCCATAATGAAGTATTTGAGTAAATGATTACTAATAATAACCTAGGATAAACCTAAGGATTTATATATTAAATAATTAGTTGTCATGGTTATGATATCATATATGTGATTTTTCAGGATTATGTGGTTTTCTTATTTGATAAGTATTTTTTTACACTATGATTTTTGGTTTTGGTCAATGGATGGAACTATAAATAACATGGTTAACGTTGAATTTTTCATCTATGTTAAGTATGAGTAGTATGAAAATAGATTTCATAAGGAGAAATCTTATGTAGTTATTTAGGAATGTATTATATGAATTGGTTATATTTCTAAATATAAAAATACTACAAATGAAATGATAATGTTATGATATTTTAAATAGTATTTTTTACATTTAAATTAAGAAGCATGAATATATTAATTTATAGGAACCTTGACACATGATTCAGGTTTCATATTCTACAAAGTGGGTATTAAGTCACAAGATAATGAAGTCTGAGTAATGATTTAAGAACATTGTAGGATAATTGAAGTATGTATGTTTTGGAATTCAAAAATTATGGGATAAGAATCATGAAATTTATAGGTATTTTTAATATATGTTATTCATCAAGTAATGAAAATGATATGTTTAATGGTGATGGTGGAATAGGAAATTGATGTTTTCATTAAGGGAAAGATAACCTTGATGTGTTTATGATGTTGAAAAAATTTCATTTAAAATGGATAAATAGATTATTATTTAAAATGTAAATTGGATAGTAATAATTACCATGGAACATTTATTGGATTTATTTAAAAGTGGTTTATGATATCATGAATGGAGTTTTCCACATTTTTGTATTTAATGAACATATAAAATAAAAATTCAAATAAAAAAGCATTGATGTTTTCAATAAGGATTTATGGTAATTCATTTTAATCATTATAAAAATTATTCATTTATTAAAAATGGAAATCATGAAATATGGCCAAAAGTAAGAGAAAACAAGATAGACATGGCCTATGGGGTCTAATGTAATGCAAAAAGGGAATCCCCTCTAACAAGATCCTCTACTTCAGCCTTAAGGATAGTCCTACCAGTTGAAGAGAAAGAAACAAAATCATGTATTTTAATGCAAGAAAGATGTTATATCACATTGTTTCCATTGTTCCATGTATGGATTACATTGATGTTTTTTTTGGGAACACATTTTCATTTTCTGATAATATAAGATATCGACCAGGGGGTATTACCAGAGACAAGAAGAGAATTATCTGGAATCATGCAATCCATTCCTCCTCGCTGAGGTTAATATTTCATTGGAGGAATAGTATGTGACCGGTGAGTATGGCCATGGTGTAGGCCTGTAATAAGTTACCCCTATGATAGTGCATTGTGAACACCATGATGATAGAGCCCCTGGTGTCCTATACCACACCTCTACCCTACATAATTCCTAGCCTACATGATTTTTCTGTAGTAAGTTTTATTCTCCCGGGGGGGGTGGTGGACTGTTGATAATATAATGGACAAAGATTCAATTAATAGTGATATTATCTTAATTAATTATTTCTTAAAGATCTTAGGGAGTTGGGGCCTCATGTTGGTTATTTTGGAGCTTGAGCAGGTCGATGAGCACAGACCGCATTCTGATGATAATGCCCTCCCATGAAGAATAATCCCCCTCATGCATGGATCTATTTCTTTCATGATGAAGACACCAATGCCCAGTATTCAGTACCATAGATCAGGTATTCTTTTCTAGACAAGTCTCAGGCAAGCAGTGGAACCATCATTCCATGAATGAATCCACAAAAAATCTCCTGATAAGAAATGGTAGTGAAATCACCAAAAACAAACTCCACACTTCAAGAGCTAATTCACTATCGATGAATAAGTTGTTCATGCTCTCCACCTGATAGAAATTGCAACATGTTGACGCACGCCTGTCATGGGGCATTGACAAACGAAATAATAATTATTTATAGTACATCATAGAGGCTGACTAATGTCGTCCCTATTGAGGATCCTTTCAAAGTAGTTCACTTATGTCTTCTATATCACCTAAACTATCACTTTTTGTTGTTTTTTATTTAGATTAATGTGATAACAATATTTTTTTTGTTTATGATAGGAAAAATATAAACTATCATGAAATGACAAAAGAATGATTTTATGAAGAATGAAATTGGTTTTTGGATTCAGTCTTGGATTCAATCATTATTTTCCTTTATGTTTTTTATTTTCGATTGATAATCCAAACATGAAATATCATGTTTGAATCGCTATTCGTACAGAATAGATATAGTTTGAGTTTCATGACATTGGGGTTCATCACCCAATTAGGGATATTTTCCTCACCAATGCATGCAACTCAAAACTACCACAAACTTAAAATAATCTTTAAATAAAGATCAATAACACCTTGACCTCCCCTCGAGCCATGTCTCGGGGTTTTCCACACATTTCGGAGAGTAGGAGATCACAATGGCGGATGGATTAGGAAAGAGAGAGAGAGAGAGAAATGAGAGAGAGAGAGGAGAATAAATAATTCATAATTATTGTTAAAATAATAATATTAATAATAATAATTAATTTTATTATTATTGTAATAAAGAAAATAGTTTTTCAAAAATTTGATGCAGAAAAGCAAATAGCATTAAAATAAGATTGTAATAACTATAATAATGATAATACTAATAATATTGATAATAATAACTATTATTAAAAAAAGATAATTGAGAAAAAGATTTTTGGGATGGATGGAGAAACGTAAATTCATGGACTAATAAAACTAAAATTTGAATTACACTTGAAATTAAACTAAGAAAAAACTAAAATAAAAATAAAATAAATAGAAGAAATGTGTGGGGAAGAGAATATAAATAGAATCCCATGCCCCGGTGGGATCCCACCTTGGCTGTGGGTGGTGAGCATATGATTTGGGAAGGAGGCGAGGACCTCCTTTTAATTGAAGAATTATGTCTTCTGAAGTTTTTCATATTGTTGGCCTATTAAATGGTCGATTAATGTCTAGAATCCTTCTTAAAATATGTGAATATCTATTTTCTGTTCACCCTACCAATTTTAGGTTATTTGGCCAACGGATGTGTGAGTTATGATTTTTTTATAGAATAATACTTCTTCGGTCCAAAATTTCCAAGAAGCTTCTTTCAAATGTATAACCATCAAGAGACACCTTAATGGATAAAAAACTCCAAGTAATTTAATGGGAGAATGATACTATGTGTCCTCTTTCATATATTGGTAGATTCACCTAAATTTTAGGTGAAGAGATCGATTTGTGCATTTTTTATAGTGGTGGGGTCCACACTGTCCGCCCGGAAAAGATCCCAACAACAATAAATTTTTTGGACTAATAGATCATCAAATAAACTATAGGACTTCAAATGAACTATTAAGGAAATAAAATTAGTATTCTAACAAAAAAAAAAGAATCACGAATTTTAGAATTATAGTTTTTATGAAATAGAAAAAATACACTTGAGATAAAAATCTGTCAAAATCCAAAATTATACACTTTTCTCGTTTTTTCTCATAATCATTATTAAATTAAATCTAGTCATTATTTTAATAATAAATTGAAATAAATAGGTTTTATAATTGAAAAAAAATTATAAAATACTCATTATTTGATCAAAAATATGCATGTAAATTTTCTCTGTCAAATACCCCCACACATAAACCATGCTTGTCCTCAAGAATAAAATCTCAACATAGAAATCGGAGGACACCAATGTTACCAATATTAAAACTCTCATGCAATAAAATCAAACAATTTTCAATGTGAAATTAAATACTCAAAAAATTTCATAAAATATCAATTTATGTTTCCATTTTTCAAATAAAAAAATAATCCACATATTTTACTTTTTCCCTTTGAAAATTGATTGGAATTCTCCTTTCATTCATTCAATCTCCTTGATTCATTATTAGTAAACAGGTCATGTCATGAATTACCTCACTTTTTATTCTTTTCTCTTATAACTCATGATACAATTCAAGTAGATTTAAACTCATATCATTAGAACATGGCCTTTATCCATAGTCTTGTAAATGAACTTCTTTATCTAATTTGAAAAGAAAAAAGACACATAAAATCATGAGGACTTGTAATAATGGTTCAAATGACTCTGAGGATTATTTTTGGTTGGATTTGATTCCATAAAAATTAGTGCTCAGGGAGGAGGTTTGTCTCTTAAGTACAATACATGATATCAAAACACGTAATGAAATTCTCCCCTTCAATTTAGGAACACCCATTTCCCAAAACCCAAAGTTAAGGTTATAATCAAAGTTTTTATAATGAATGATTTGTGCACCCTCTTGAGAATTTTTTTTACCTTTTTAATTTTTTTCTTTATTCAAAAGTTATGATTAGATAAAACCCCTCATCCATCACCTTATGAAAAATGATCTGAAGATCGTCAGTCTGGAGAATGGGGATTTTAGGTTTTCTCAAATCACCTCCCATTTTTTTCTTTTTTGGTTCTTTTTGTAAATTTTCTCATTTTTTTAATTCTTGAGTGGAAAGTAAGACAGTATGATGAATGATTCCACAAAGTTTTCTAATTCCCACAATAGTACCCCCAATCTTTTTCCTTACAATGTATATCATCCCATCCACCATGATTCCCTTTACCAACACAATTCAATTTTTAATATCATACAAATACTAATTGCAGGGTGGGAATGGATAAAAATGGATTGAAACATGGATCATCCCTATAAATGTCATTTTTCATATCTATGAGCTAAAATAAGGATTGATGTAAAGGAGGTATTTTAAAGAAATTACCTTTTCAAAGGATACGTCAGTTATTTTTAATGTTCATTTTCATAAATATAGCTTTGACAAGTTTCAATAAATGTTATGGTCGGTTACATGTCCCAAGATCACTCATGAAATATGCTCAAGATAAATAGTAAGTACTTGGTCTAGAAATACTCTTAGGAATGAGATATATGATATTGAAAAATCACTCAAGGCATGACTAAAAATAACAACTCAATTCCCATAAATTTCAAAAATTAAAATCATGAAAAATATTTGGGAAATTTAATTTACATGAATCAATTTGTTCCCTAAAATCGGGAGTCATCATTTCAAAATCCATGCTTCACTTTAATTATTAAAATTTCTATTTAAATAATTCAATAATATGAACATTTAAATCTAAAATACAGCACCAATAGATTCCTAAGAAACACATGTCTCTAATATAAGTCGAGTAAAATAGGAATTCAAGTGTGGGAATGTAATTTTATCTTTAAAGCTTAAATCATTATGTGGACGAAAAACGTTGTGAGTTAAAATATAAAACACTAAAATTGAACTCCCATTTTCCATGAAACATATTCCTTCCCCATCACTATCTAGGGTAAAATTATTCTATTATAAACCTACAAAATAGATTTATGTAATTGAGCATAAAGACCATGTCTTTCAGGCTCAAAATTATAGGAGTGAGGGGCTGCATTGTAGACTACTTCTTAAGAAATGAAAATGAAATCTAAATTCCTTGAAAGAATGTAAAAATAAATCTTGGTATGATCCCCTATGTGAGCCCTGAATTTTTACTACCTCCATAGGGCAGTACAATCTATTATCCAAAATCTGATGGTGGATGTAGTTTTCTTTGATTTGAACCACAACATGTGGCTTTTCCCATATTGTGCATCATCCTTATTGGGCAGGAATGATCCATGGAAGAGTATACCATATTTTCCCCCTTCAAGGTGATGTATAGCTTACATGGTGGGTGTAGGATAAAGTATAGACCATCATCCTCCTTTGTTTCTACTTGTGCAAACCCTTATTCTTTTTCCATAGGATCCTCAAGGTATACTGCATCAAATGAATTTTCATAGGAAAATTCATAGTGTAATTCTATTTGAATAAAATTAAAACATTAAGTATTAAGATCAAATTCTTCCCCATCAACGTAAGTAGCTTTTTTTATGGTTTCCTTAAATAAATCTTCTAGAATCGCTTCATGAACATACATCAACTAATATTCAATGTTTTCTGGAAGCTCTATATGTTCATCAGCAGGTGCACATCCAGGTTCTTCTTCTTCTTCCAGGGCATATGTGAGATTGTCTTATTCTATATAATCACCACAAGGAGTGACATAGAATTCAGATTCATTAAAATTAGAAGATATAGAGTTAATGAATGATTCAACTCCTTGAGTTGGTTTAACCTCAATCCATGACTTAGTGTTAAGTGGCTCTTGGAGTAGACTCTCTGAGAATGGAGGCAGGTAGTCGGTCTCCTCCATCTTAACAACAAATTCCACACTTGGGTGGTTTCATTCATTAGTGGATCCAACTCTTCTTCTTTGTATTGCATGGGGAGATCAGATAGTTACTCATATTTTATCAGGAATTTATCTAATATTTGTTGAACTCCCACTTGTTTCATAGAAGGTAAGTCTTACTCTACCACCTCAGGTTCTTGATCCCACCTACAGTTGGGTTTCTCTATTAATACACGAACATAGTCAAATCTTATTTCATTTTTTCTCGCCAGTTGTTCAATGCTTTCTCTATGTTCCTTCACCTGATCCAATCAAAAATATTCTTCTTGTTTTTGTTTTTGTTTCACTTGTGAGTAATTTATCCATGCATACTATTCTTTATTTGAATACATCATGAATTTTTTTTAATAAATAAAATCAAACTAAGATGTACAAATAGAAAGAGAAAATGGAGTATTGATTGGATCCCCAGAAATAGTGCCTGTTTGGATGCATTCCTGCCGCAGGGCGTCGAGATATGCAATAATAATTTTTCTTAGAGAATAATAGACGTTATCTTGGTCTGTCTCTCTTGAGGATCCTTTAAAAGTAGTTTAGTTACTTCTTCTATATATCCTAAACTATCTTTTTTGTGGTTTTTTATTTAAATGAAAGAGATAAAAATATTTTTTTGTGTTTTTTATATGAAAAATATAAACTATCATGAAATGCAAATAGAAATAGTTGATGAAGAAAAAAAATTAGTTTTGGGGTTCGGTCTTCGATTCAATCATTACATTCCTTTATGTGTTTGGTTTTTGTTTGATAATCCAAAAATTAAATCTCATGTTTGAATAACTATTATTTTCCAAAATAGAAAAATTTTGAGTTTCATGTCATTGTGGTGTGTCACCAAATCGGGGACTTATCCTTACTAAAGCATTCTACTCAAATCTACCACAAACATAAAATAATCATTAATAACGATTCAAGAACACCTTAACCTCCCCCTATTCCAATTCTGGTGGTTAACCTAGAATTTCTGAGTGTAGGAGATCACAATGGTGGATGGATAAGGAGAGAGAGCAAAAGAAATGGGAGAGATAGAGGAGAATAAATAATTTATAATTAGTTTGAAAATAATAGTAATTATTATTATTGTTATTATTATTATTATTATGAAAATAGTTTTTGAAAAAGGATATAGAGAAAATAAAATAGATTTAAAATAAGACTACGATCATTATAATAATGATAATGATAATAATATTAATATTAATAATAATATTATTATTAATATTAATACTAATAATATTGACAATAATTACTATTATTAAAATAATATAATAGAGAAAAATAATTGTGGGATGGATGGATAAACAGAAATGCATGAATTAATATAACTAAAATTTGAATTACAATTGAAATTAAACTAAGACAAAACTAAAATAATAACAAAATAAAAATAATAAATGAGGAGGGAAGAGAGGGGCAGCATCATCTCATGCCCTGGTGGGATCCCTCCTTGGTTGTGGGTGTCGAGCAGTTGAATCGGGAAGGAGGCGAGGACATCCATTTATAGGTAGAAATCTATTTGCTGAAATATTTAGCGTTGTTATCCCATTAATGTTTGATTCACACATGGGCCCCTTCTTGATAGTTTTTCATATATATTTTTTCATTTTCCCTACAAATTTCGTGTCATTTGGCCACCTCATGTGTGAGTTGTGATTTTTTTATTGAATAACATATTTTCATACTGAAATTTGCTGGAAGCTTCATTCAAATGAATAACCATCAAGGGAGACATTAATGTATGAAAAACTCCATGGAATTTAATGGGTGAATGCTCTTATGAGTCCTCTTCCATATCCAGGTAGATTCACCTAAATTGTAGGTGAGGAGACCGATTTGTGCATCCATTAAGATGGTGGGGTCCACACTGGCGGCCCATAAATGTTTACAACTTCTATGAATTTTTTGGACAAATAGTTCTTTAAATTAGTACTTGGTCATGAAGATATACATTAAGTAAATAAAATAAGGACTCCAAAAAAGAATCATGAATTTATGAATTATTTTTATTATGAAATGACCAAAATACCCTTGTGGTAAAAATCTGTCAAAAATCCAAAATTATAAACATTTTTCAATTTTTCTTATAATCCTTATAAATTAAAATTACCCATTATTTCAACAAAACATTGAAATACATGGGCTTCATCATTGAAAATGAATTAAAAATACTAATTATTTGATAAAAAACATGCACGTAAATTTTCTCTGCCAAATACCCCCACACTAAAACAATGCTTGTCCTCAAGAATAAAATCTCATCATGGAAATGAGAGGACACCAATGTTACCAATATTCAAATTCTCCTGCAATAAAATCAATAAATTTTCAATGTGAAATAAAACATTAAAAAATCTACATAAAATATCAATTTAATTTACCATTTTCAAATAAAAAATTAATTAAAATATATTATTTTTCCCTTTTAAAATTAATGGGCTTCTCATTTCATTCATTCAAGATCCATAATTCATTATTATTAAACACACCATGTTATGATTTACCTCACTTTTGACTCTTTTCTCTCAATGCACATAATACAATTCAAGTTGAGTTATGCTCATATCATTTGAACATGGTCCTTATACATAGGCTATAAATGAACTACTTTCTCCAATTTACAAAGAAAAAAGACACATAAAATCATGAGGACTTGAAATAAAAGTCCAAATGACTCTGAGGCTTATGGTTGGTAGGAATTTATTTATTAAAAATTAAGTCTCCAGGAGGAGGTTTAACTCTTAAGTACAATACATGATATTAAAAAATTTAATGAAATTATCTCAATCAAAGTAGTAACACATGCTTCCCAAAAATCAATGTATAGGTTATGATCAAATTATCCATAATGAATTATTTCTGCACCCTATTGAATAATTTTTTTCCTTTTTACTTTTTTATCGTTTTTTAAAGTTATAATTAGATCAAACCTCGCATCCATCACCTAACCACATACTATTTGAAGATGGTCGGTCTGTAAAATGGTAATTTTTTGTTTTCTCAAATCAAAACCCATTTTTCTATTTGTTTGTTTTTTTTTTGTAATTTTTAATTATTTTATTAATTCCAGAGCGAAAAGTGATAGAGTATAATGAATTATCAAACAACCTTTTCCTATTCCCACAATAGTACCCCCACACTTTTCCTTATAATTAATATCATCCCATCGTACATGATTCATTTCACCCACACATGCCAACATTAGAATATCATGCATGTACATAGAGGGTAGGAATGGATAAAAATGTATTGATATGTGGTTCATCCCTATAAATGTTATTCGTGGTGTCTATGGGCTAAAAGAAGGATTGAAGTAAAGGTGGTATTTTATTTATAAGTATCTTTTTAAAGTATTCCTCAATAATTTTAAATGTGTTTTTTCAGAGTCAGATATTTGACAAGTTTCAACATATGTTCTGGTTGGTTACCTATCCCATGTTCACTCATAAAATATGCTCAAGATAAATAGGAAGTACATGGTCTATAAATCCTCTCGAGAATGATATTTATTATATTGGATTGAGATACATGATTAATAATAAAAAAAATCACATAAATTTTATAAATTCAAAGCCTCAATAATGGTTGGTAAATTTATTTTTGGTGAATCAATTTTTTCCGTCAATTTTTGAGTCATCATATCAATGTCCATGATTTACATTAAAAATTCAATTTTCCCTTTCATTCATTCAATCATAACAACCTTGAAATCTAAAATATAGCACCACTGGATTCCTAAGACACTCATGTATCCCAGATAAGTTGAGTAAAACATGAATTCAAGTGTGGGAATGCAATGTTATCTTTAATTATTAAATAATTATGTGTAAAAAATGTAGATAATTTTAAATATAAACTACTAAAATTGAACTCTCTTTTTCTATGATACTTAGTCCTTCCCCTTAACTGTCTCGTGTTGCCTTCTTCCATTATGTACCTACAAAATAGAATTACACAATTAAATTTAAGGATCATGTCTTTTAAGATAAAAATGACAATAGGGAGGGGGACGCATGCTAGACTACTTCCAATGAAATGAAATTTAAATCTAAATTCCTCCAAAGAAAGAAAATATAAATCTTGGTACGATCCCCCAAGTGAGCCCTAAATTTTTACTAGCTCTAGAGGGCAGTACCAGTAATTATAAAAAAACTGATGGAGGAAGAATCTTATTCAATTTTACCCACCACATGTGGCTTTTCCCATCATTTGATTCATCCTTCTGTGTGAGGAATGATCTATGGGTAGATTACACCAGATCCGTCCCCTTCAAAATTATGTATAGCTTGCACGGTGGGGGTAAGATGATGTAATTCTCTTTGAATATAATTAAGACATGAAGTATCATGATCAAATTCTTCATCATAAAAGTAAGCTGCTTTTTCCATTGTTTCCTTAGGTAAATCCACTAGCATCTCTTCATGAACATCCTTCAACAAATATTCAACTTGTTATGGATTCTCTATATGTTCCTCTTGAGGTGCACATACATGTTCTCTTTAATCCTACAAGGAATAACTGATATTGTCTAATTCTATATAATCAAAACCACATGTAGTGATATAGAAATCAGATTCAATAAAATTAGAAGAGATAGAGTCAATGAATGGTTCAACTCCCTGAGGTGGTTCAACTTCAATCTCTTCCTCAATGGTATGTGAATGTTGGAGTAGACTCTATAAGGATAGAGGAAGGTAGTCACGCCCCTCCATCTTAACATCAAATTCTACCACATTATTGTTTTAATCATTTAGTGGTGTCTTCTCTTTTTCATTGAATTTTATTGGGAGATCAGGAAGTTCCTCACATCTAATCAAGAATTCATCCAATTTTTGTGAATCTCCCACTTGTAGCACCATAGGTAAGTGTTCCCCTTCGACCTCAGGTTCTTGATCCTGCTTAAGGTTATGTTGCCCCATTAATGCACGAAAAAAGTCAAATGATCATTCATCTTTTCTCATCATTTGTTCATCGCTTTCTCTATGTTCTTTAACCAAATTCCTTCAAAAATATTCTTGTTGTTGTTGTTTTTGCGCATGTGAGTAATTTCTCCATGTATAATATTCTATGTTTGAAAACATCATGAATTTTTTTAATAAGTGAAATCTACCTAAGATTTGAAAATATAAAAATTAAATAAAGTTTTGACTAGATCCATGATAATGACACCAGTTTTGACACACGCCAATCACGGGGCATGGAAAAAGTAGTAATAATTCATTCTAGTTTCCGTAAGGGCTATCCTGGTTCGTCTCCCTTGAGGATTCTTAGATTGTAGTTCACTTACGTCTTTTATATCACCTAAACTATCTCTCTTTATTGTTTCTCATTTAAATGAAAGGGAAATTTTTTTTTTTTTTTGATATGAAAAATCTAATCTATCATACAAAGATAATAGAATGAGTTGATAAAGAAATAACAATGTTTTGGGGTTCTGTCATAGATTCAATAATTATTTTCTTTTATGTTTTTTATTTTAGATTGATAATCCAAACATGAAATATCATGTTTAAATAAATATTCTTTTCCAGAATAGAAATATTTTGAATTTCATGTCATTAGGGTCTATTACCCAATCGGGGACATTTGTCCCACCAATGCATGCGACTCAAATCTACCACAACCTTGAAATAAAATTTAATGAAAATTCAACAACACATTGGCCACCCCTGAGACTACTCTCGAGGTTAACCTCTCATTTAGGAGAGTAGGAGATCATAGTGGTTGGTAGATGTGGAGAGAGAGAGAGAGAAATGAGAGAGATAGAGGAGAATAAATAATCTATAATGAATTTTAAAATAATAATAATAATGAATATAATTATTATTAAAATTAAGAAAATAGATTTTGAAAAAGGATATAGAGAAAATAAAATAGTATTAAAATAATAATGTGATAATTATTAAAATGACAATGATAATAATAATAATATTAATAATATTTTTATTATTAATATTAATAAAAATAATATTGATAATAATAACTATTATTTAATTATGATAATTGAGAAAAAGAATTGTTGGATGGATGGGGGAATAGAAATGATTGAATTAATAAAACTAAAATTTGATTTATAGTTGAAATTAAACTAATAAAAAAATGAAAATAAAATAAAAATATGAAATGAGGAGGAATAGAGGAGCAGTAGTGGCCCATTCCCTGGTGGGATCCCTCCTTGGTTGTGGGTGTCGACCAGATGATTTGGGAAGGAGACAAGGACCTCCTTTTATATGTTGAATTCATTCCTCAAAATGGTTTCCCATTGCTAGCCCAATAATGGTCGATTCACTTGTGTATCCCTTCAGGAATGTTGTTCGTATTTCGGTTTTTCTTTCACCCTACAAATTTCACATCATTTGTAAATCGTATGTATGAGTTATAATTTTTTTATTGAATATGACTTTTCTAGCCGAACATTCCAGGAAGCCCCATTCAAATTTATTACCATAAAGAGCCACCTTATTGGATGAAAAATCCTTGTAATTTAATGGATGGATGTGCCTATGAGTTCTATTCCATATACATGAAGATTCACAAAAATTTTAGGTGATGAGACCATTTTTTTCATATGTTACGGTAGTGGGGTCCATGAATTCCGCCCGCAAAAGTTTCCAACATCAATGAATTTTGTAGACTAATAGATCTTATAATAAGATCTAGGTCATGAATATAATGTTTAAGTAAATAAAATAATGATTCTAACAAAAAATGAATCACAAATTTTAGGAATTATCTATTTTACGTCATGAAAAAAATACTCCTTTGGTAAAAATCTATAAAAAATCCAAAATTATGCACTTTTCTCAATTTTTCTCATAATCATTCTAAAATTAAAATTACCCATTATTTTAATAATACAATGAAATACATGGGTTTTATCATTGAAATAATTAAAAAATCCTCATTATTTGATAAAAAATATGCACATAAATTTGCTCTGTCAAATACCCCCACACATAAATCATGCTTGACCCGAAGCCTAAAATCTCAACATAGAAATCAGATGACACCAATGTAACCAACATTGAAATTCTCATGAAATAAAATCAAAAAAATTTCAATGTGAAATAAACCATTAAAAAATCTCCATAAAATATCAATTTAGTTTCCCATTTTTCAAAGAAAAAAATAATTCACATATTTTACTTTTCCCCTTTTAAAATTGATTGAACTTATCCTTTAATTCATTCATGTCCTTGATTCATTATTATTAAACATGCCAGGTCATGATTTACCTCAATTTTTTTTCTTTTCACTCATGACTCATGATAAAATTCATGTAGTGTAATTAACATATCATTAGAATAAGGTCTTTATCCATAGGCTTGTAAATGAACTACTTTCACCACATTGTAAAGACAAGAGACACATAAAATCACGAGTACATGAAATAACGGTTCGAATGAATCTGATGAATATGGTTGGTAGGATTTTATTTTTAAATATTAATTCCCAAGGAGGAGGTTTATCTCTTTTGTACAATACATTATATAAAAAAGTGTATTGAAATTCTCTCCTAAATTATAGCAACACCTGCTTCCAAAAACTCAAACTAAAGGTTATGATCTAATTATTCATAATTAATGATTTTAGCACCCTCTTGAATATTTTGTTACCATTTCACTTTTTTTTTCTTTTTTCGAAATTTATGATTGGATCAAAACTCACACTTATCACCTAAGCACATACGATCTGAAGATCATCAGTCTAGAAAATGATGATTTTTTTGTTTTCTCAAATCACAACCCATATTTCTCTTTTTTTTCTTTTTGTAATTTGTTTCATTTTTTTAAATTCCATTGGGGAAAGTAATTGATTATAATGATTGATTTCACAACCTTTTACATCCCCCACAATAGTACCCCCATAATTTTTACTTAAAATGTATATCATCCCATCCACAATGATCCCCTTTACCCACACAATTAATCATTAAAATATCATAAAAATACTAAGAGAGGGGTAGGAATGGATAAAAATGGATTGAAACAAGGATCATCCTTATAAGGGTCATTTGTGGTATCTATGGGATAAAATAAAGATTTATGTTAAGGTGGTATTTTATGGAAAAGTAACTTTTCAAAGGATACCTCAATCATTTTAAATGTGTTTTTCCACAGTCATAGCTTTGACAAGTTTCAATATAATTTTTGGTTTGTTACATGTACCAAGATAACTCTGGAAATATTCTCAAGATTAATAGGATGTAATTGGACAATAAATCCTCTCGGGAATGATATATATAATATTGGACAATCACAAAAATCATTATTAACAATAACAAATCAATTCGCATAAATTTTAGAAATTCAAACCATGAAAAATGGTTGTGAAATTTCATTTACATGAATCAATTTTTTCCCTCAAATCATGAGTCATAATTTCAATATCCATGCTTCACTTTAAAAATTAAATTTTTTATTTCAATCATTCAATCATATCAAAATTGAATTATAAAATATAGCATCACCAGATTCATAAGAAAAACATGTCTCCTAGATATGTCAAGTAAAAGAATAATTCAATTTTGGGAATGAAAATTGATCTCTAAAGCTGAAATACTGATGTTGAAAAAAATGTATAGAGTTTAAAATACAAAACACTAAAATTGAAGTCCCTTTTTCCATGAAACATAGTGTTCCCCCTTCCCTTCCTGGGGATACCTTCTTCCATTATAATCATAAAAAATAGAATTACACAATTAAGGAAAATGATCATGTCTTCGAATCACAAAATGATAAGAGGTATGGGGATTCATGCTATATTACTTCGTAAGAGATGAAATTGAAATCTAAATTCCTAGAAAGAAAGTGAAGTTAAATCTTTGTTAGATCCCCCCAAGTGAGCCAGTAATTTTTTCTGCCTCGAGAGGGCAGTACCAGCTGTTATCCAAAATCTAATGGAGGATAAAGCTTCTTTGATTTTAATCACAACATGTAGCTTTTCTCATCTTCTACTTCATCCTTATGGGTGAGGAATGATCCATGGGTAGAGTACACCATATCCTACCCCTTCAAAATGATGTATAGATTGCATGGTGGGGTAGGATTAATTATGGACCATCATTCTCCATGGTTTCTACTTGTGCATCCCCTTCTTATTATTCAAGTGGATCCTCATGTTATAATGTATCAAATGAATTTTCATAGGGGCAGTCAGAGTGTAATTCTATTTGAATAAAATTAAAACATGTAGCATCAAGATAAAATTCATCCCCATAAATGTAAGCAGCTTTTATCTTGGTTTCCTTAGGTCAATACACTAACATCTCTTCATGAACTTCCTTCAAAAAATATTCAGAATGTTCTGGAAGATCCTTATATTCCTCCGCAGGTGCACATCCAGGTTCTTCTTCATCCTCCAAGGCATAACTGAGATTGTTTGATTCTATATAAAAAAATCCACAACATGTGACATAGAATCCAAATTCAATAAAATTATAAGAGATAGATTAAATGAATGGTTCAACACCCTGAGTTGGTTCAACTTCAATATCTACCACAGTGGTAATTTCCTCTTGGAGTAGAGTCTCTGAAGATGGAGGCAGGTAGTCGGGCTCCTCTATCTTAACTTCAAATTCCAAAACATGGGTGGTTTATTTCTTTAATGGTTCTGGTTATTATTCATTGTATTGTATAGGGAGATCAAGTAGTTCCTCACATTTATCCAAAAATTCATCCAATATTTCATGATCTCCCACTTGTAGCTCACCTGGTAAGTCTCAAACTTCAATCTCAGATTCTTGATCCTGCTCAGGGTTGGGTTGCTCCATTAATACATGAATATATTCTAATTCTCTTAAAACTTTTCTATTCAGTTGTTCATTACATTATCTATGTTATTTCACATGAGCCTTTCAAAAATATTCATCTTCTTGTTGTTTTTGTTTTTCCTGTGAGTAATTTATCCAGGCATAATATTCTAAATTTGAATACATCATGAATTTTTTTTTATTTTGTTTATGTTTTTTTAAATGAAATCCACCTAATATGTGAAAATTGAAAAAGTAAATGAAGTATTGATTGGGTCCCCAGAAACGTCACCAATATTGAAGCACTCTTGTCATTGGGCATGGAGAAAAGTAATAATAATTTTTCCTAGTTCCGCATAAATGCTAACCAGGGTCATCTCCCTTGAGGATCCTTTCAAATTATTTCACTTACTTCTTAAACATCACCTAAAATATGTATTTTTATTATTTTGTATTTAAATAAAAGTGATAAAAATATTTTTTTGTGTTTTTTATATGATAAATATAAACTATCATATAACGCAAACAGAATGAGTGGATAAAGAATGCACTTGGTTTTTGGGTTCAATCATGGATTCAATCATTATTTTCCTTTAGGTTTTTGATTTTAGTTTGATATTCCAAACAAGAAATATCATGATTGAATAACTATTAATTTCTAGAATAGAAATAGTTTGAGTTTCATGTCATTGGGGTTCATCACCCAATCAAGGAAATTCGCCTCATCAATGCATGATACTAAAATCTACCACAAACCTATAATAAACATTAATGAAAATTAAAGAAGACATTGACCTCCCCCTGAACCAATTCATGGGTTTAACCTCTATTTTCCGAGAGTAAGAGTTCACAATGGTGGATGGATTAGGAGAGAGAGAGAGAAATGAGAGAGAGAGAGAGAGAAATGTTAGAGTGAGATAGGAGAATAAATAATTTATAATGATTGTTAAAACAAGAAATAATAATAATAATAATAATAATTAATATTATTTTTATTATAATTAAGAAAAATATTTTTTGAAAAAGGAGATGGACAAAATAAAATAGCATTAAATTAAGAATGTGATAATTATAATAATGAAAACAATAATAATACTAATAATATTAATATTAATAATAATAATATTATTATTGTTATTATTATTAATATTGATAATAATAACAATTATTAAATTAATATAATTGAGAAAAAGAATTGTGGGATGGATGGAGAAATAGAAATGCATGGATTAATAAAACTAAAATATGAATTACAATTGAAATTAACCTAAGTCAAAACTAAAATGAAAATAAGATAAAAATAAAAAATGATGTGGAAGAGATAAGAAGTGGCATCCTGTGCTGTAGTGGGATACCTCCTTGGTTGTGGGTGGAAAGCAGATGATTTGGGAAGGAGCCAAGGATATCCTTTTATAGGTAGAATTATTTCCTCCGAATGTTAGTTAATTTTTCCCATTTAATTATAAATTTACATAAGGAACCCTTATTGAAGATTGTTCATATATCAAATTTTCATTCACCCTGCAAAATTCAGGTCATTTGGCCACCAGATGTGGGAGTTATTATTTTTTATTGAATAAGACATTTTCTGGAATAAATTTCCAAGAAACATCCTTCAAATGTATAACCATCAAGAGCCACCTTAATGGATGAAAAAACTCTAGTTAATTTAATGGGTGAATGAGCCTATGTTCCCTCTTCCATATCCAGGTAGAGTCACCTAAATTGTAGGTTCAAAGACCAGTTTTTGCATCTATTACTGTGGTGGGTCCCATGTTTTCTACACGAAATATTTTCTAACTTCAATTAATTTTTTTCACTAACAGATCTTTGAATTAGTTGTAAGTCATGAAGAAAAATCTTAAGGAAATAAAATAAGGATTCTGAAAAAAAACCTGAATTTTGGAATTATATATTTTTTTCCAAATGAAAAAAATACCCTTGTGCTAATAATCTATCAAAAATCCAAAATTATGCACTTTCTCAATTTTTCTCAAAATCACTCTAAAATTAAAATTACCCATTATTTTAATAAAACATTGAAATACATTTAAAATATTATTGAAAAAATTTAAAAAAATATTCATTATTTGATCAAAAAAATGTGAGTAAATTTTCTCTTTCTAATACCCCCACACTTAAACCATGCTTGTCCTCAAGCATAAAATCTCAACATGGAAATCGGAGGACATCAATGCTACCAATATTAAAATTCTCATGCAATAAAATAACAAAAATATCAATGTGAAAAAAAAACATTCAAAAATACGTATAAAATATCATTTTAATTTAAAAATTTTCAACGAAACAAATAATTCACATATTTTACTTTTCCCCTTTAAAAATTGATGGAACTTATCCATTGATTCATTCAATATTTTTTTTTTCATTATTATTAAACATGCCATGTCCTGATTTACCTCACTTTCTATTCTTTTCTCGCATCAGTCATGATCCAATTCAAGTATATTTATTCTTATATAATGAGAACACAGTCCTTATTAATAGGATTCTCAATGAACTACTTTCTCCACTTTATAATGAAAAATGACACATAAAATCATGCGGACTTGCAATAAAGGTTCAAATGACTCTAAGGCTTAAGGTTTGTAGGATTTGATGCTTTAAAATTTTGGGCTCTAGGATGAGGTTTATCTCTTATCCACAATACATAATATAAAAGAGTGAAACGAAATTATCCCCTTCAAAGTAACAACACCCACTTCCCAAAACTCAAATTAAAGGTTATAATCAAATTATGCATAATGGATGATTTGTGCACCCTCATAATTTTTTATTACCTTTTAGATTTTTTCTTTTCTTTTGAAAGTTATGATTAGATCAAACCTTAGATCCATCACCAAACAACATAAGATCAGACGATCCTTGGTCTGGAAAATGGTGATTTTTGGTTTTCTCAAATCACAACTAAATTATCTGTTTTTTTTGTTCTTTTTCTAATATTTTTTTATTTTTTTTAATTCGATAGAGGAAAGTAATAGACTATATTGAATGATTCCATAACCATTTCCAATTCCCACAATAGAACTCCCAATATTTTTCCTTACAATGTATATCATATTGTCCCCCATGATTACTATTACCCAAAAAATTCAACATCAAAATATAATGCAAATACTAAGAGGAGGGTAGGAATTTATAAAATGGCTTGAAACATGGCTCATCCCTATAAAGGTTATTCGTGGAATCTATGGGATAATTTAAGTATTGATTTAAAGGTTGTCTTTTAATGAAATGTATATTTTCAAAGGATGCGACAATCATTTTAAATGATTTTTTTAAAGTAATAGATTTGACAACATAAAATATAATTTCTGGTCGATTAAATGTCCCAAGTTCACTCAGGAAATATGCTCAAGATAAATAGGAAGTACTTAGTCTCGAAATCTTCTAGAGAATAAGATATATGATATTGTACAATCACCCAAGCCATGATAAATTGTGAAAAATCAATTCACAAAATTTTTTGAAATTCAAAGCATGAAAAATGGTTGGGAAATTTAATTTTTATGAATAAAGTTTTTCCCTAAAATCATGAGTCATCATTTTAATATCCCTGCATAACATTGAATATTCAATTTTCCATTTCAATAATTCATTCATATCAACATTGAAATATAAAATATAACAACACGAGATTCTTAAGAAAATCATGTCTCTTATATAAGTCGATTAAAACAAGAATAAAAGTGTGGGAATGCAATTTTATCTATTAAGTTTAAATCATGATGTGGGAAAAAAATTAGAGATTTTAAAATATAAAATAATAAAATTGAACTCCTTTTTTCCATGAAACATATTCCTTCCCCTTCACTATCTGGGGATACCTTCTCCTTTTTTGTACCTATAAAATAGAATTAAAAAATTAAGCATAAAGATCATGTCGTTTAGGCTCAAAATGATAGGAGGGAGGGGCATAAAAATTAGACCACTTTCTAAGAAATGTAATTCAAATCTAAATTCCTAGAAAGTAAGTAAAGATAAATCTTTGTTCGATCCCCGTAGTGATATCTAAATTTTTACTACCTCTAGAGGGCAGTGCCAGATATTATCCAAGATCTGATGGAGGATGAAGCTTATTTGATTTGAACCACCACATGTGGCTTTTCCCATATAGTGATTCGTCCTTCTGGATGAGGAATGATCCATGTGTAGAGTACATCATATCCTCTCCCATGAAAATGACGTATATATTTCTTGGTGGGGTTAGTATGAGGTATGGACAATCATTCTCCTTGGTTTCTACTTGTGAAACCCCTTCATCTCTATCTAGTGGATCCTCAAGGTACAGTACATCAAATGAATTTTCATAAGGAAACTCAGATTTAATTCTATTTGAATAAAATTAAAACACAAAATATATAAATCAAAAACATTACCATCAAATTATGACGTTTTTCCATTATTTCCATATGGAAATTTACTTGCATCTCTTCATGAACTGCCTTCAAAAAATATTCATTGTGTTCTGGAAGATCCATATGTTCCTCAGTAGTTGCAATCCAGGTTCTTCTTCATCCACCAAGGAATAACTAAGATATTCTAATGATATATAATCAAAACTAATGTTATTAATATTTTTTTGACTTATTATATACTCCATTTAATTATTTTATATTAAATGTTCACAATTTGTGTGAAATATTAATGTTTTAATACTAAGTATAATTTTTGGATTTTTTAGAAGTAATCCAATTGAGTCAGATTATTATTTTATTTATAATTATAACCCTAATAATAAAAATTGTGTGATTATTCTTTTCTAGTATTATTAATTAAATATACATAATTTCATTAGAAATAATCTTTGTCCAATTATGCCATTATAATGGTTATATGGATCACACAAAAAGGCCTAAAGAATCTGTGATGAAAATGTCTCATTCATGAAGATTGAATTACTGAAATGAATAAAAAAGTGAAAATTCTTTCATTCTCCTCAATGGTTTTGTGACCAATGTAAGGAGTCTTGGATTAAAATTTCAAGTCCCAACTCCAAATACAATGAGCCCAACTGATTCATTTAAACTCAGCCCACCATTCAAGATGGAAAATAAAATGAGCACAGTATTCATGACATATCTCATTATTTAATGATCCAATAAAGCTGGGATTTTTCATTGGGAAAGAAGAGATATAGGTGGAATACTTTTTTGAATACAACATTCGTATTTGAAGGAATATTTGTGTTAAAAATCTCATTCACATTTTGGCCTTCAATAATTAGTATTGAAATGGATAGATTAAATTTTTTTAATCCAACTGCCATAACATTGTCTCCATAAGTCCAAGGGCTGAATAATTTTCATAGTAGACATAGAATATATTTATCTACAACTTGTAACAAGATCATATCTCTATATTCAGCTTTCTAATTTATCATTGCGGTGATGCAAGTGGAGGGGAAGTTTTGGAATGCAAGAAGCCCACAACATTGGGATTTAAATACATCCCCTCCCCTCCATTCAAAAAAGTGGGCATTTTTGAAGAGATGAGCACATATTTGCACAAAACAAGCCTTTCTAAAGGCTTAGTAGGACCTTCCATTCTCATGTTTTAACTTGAGAGACCCTTCTTCCTCTATTTTTTTTCATTTACTTTTGTGTTCTTCTTTGGTGTAATCTTGTATGACTATGTTTTTGTAATTCCATTTTAATGAATGTTTCTTCTTCTTCATCTATTATTCACATCCACATTCTGTTAAATAATTTTGTTGGTCTTAAAATATATTAAATTAAAATGAATCTTCTTACTTTCTATTGATTTCTCATTCAATATAAAGTCTGTATTTAATTATCTCCACTATTTGTGTATGTTTATGTTCGATGGACAAATATTTTATTATCCCTTTATTTTTCATCTATTTATAATTCATCATCATAAACATTACAACCAGATTATTAACCAAAACAATGGATGAGTAAATATACTCTTGGGGTGAGTTATATTTTGGGTATGTTAAGTGATTGAGAACATTAGCTTGATGGATATTCTTTAAATTAACATTGTTTATGTTAAACATAGATTGGCATAGATTAATGACATGATTGGTTTAAAGTTTGGTTTCCATGGATTATTGGAACCATTAATACACTACCATAAACATTATATGATAGATATTATAACCCTTAGTAATGTTAAGGCTCAGATTAAAGCCTTAACAATTAGTAATCAAAATCAATGTTATCATTTAAAGTGGGTGTTAATTTAAATGCAATGAAAAGCAAAGATCAACGATATCACAAGCTAAACTCTCTAAAAATGAACTTAACCAAATATTTATCAATTTTATAAATCAATATCAATCAATCAATCATTTCATAAGATCTGAAAACAAACTTCCTCAATTATAATACAATCAACTAAAATGATCTACTATTAAAAATTATCATCGTAGAGAAATTGACCCGAGTGTAATTATACAAATTAGTAGAGAATCAGAACCTTGATTGGTCGATAGGAAAACATTTGTCATGCTCACAAATGGTGTTGTTTTGAGGAATGGTTATTTATTTAGTCATTAGTTATGGTTATGTAAAAAAACCAGAAAAAGAAAAATTTTACAAAATGGAAAAAAAATACACAAATAAAAACTCATCTTCCTCTTTCTTCCAACATCTCTCAAAATTCCTTATAGCCTCTCAAACAATCCATCATATTTTTTTGACCCTGAAGTTTTGGAAACACTATCAAAGCATAGGAGGAACAGAAGATATAATCAACTCATTCAAGAACATTACTTGTCCCAACAGTTGAATTTGAAATGGCATGTCCTAGGGATCAAACATTTAAAGTAGTTGTTTCCCCTGATATGAATTACCAACCTATAGTTATTCATTATCTGAACATAGAGGATGACATAGAACTCAAATTGGGTTTTATTTAACTTCTCCGTCATTTCCATGAGCTAGCTAGTGAGGATCCACATCTCCACCTTAAAGAGTTACAAATGGTGTGCTCTACCATGATGCTTCAAGGGGTTTCTGAGGAGAAAATAAAACGCTGCGCATTACCTTTTTATTTAGCTAAATCCACCAAGTCATGGCTTTACTACATCCCTCCTGGTTCCATAACCACATGGAATGACATGAAGTTACTCTTCTTAGATAAATTCTTTCCTAATTCTCGTACTGCTTCTATGCGATAGAAAATAAGTGGTATCCGTAATTTCCCATGTGAATAACTCCATGAATACTGGGAGAGGTTAAAAAATCTTGTTGAAACCTACCCACACCACCAAATCCCTACACCAACTCTTGATCCAATACTTCTATGAGGGGTTATTTGAAATGGAGATAATCCTCATTGATTCCGCAAGCGGTAGTGATCTTGTTGATAAAACTCCAACAGCTTCAAGAGATATCATAAGTAACATGGCTACAAACATACATCAATTCTATACTTGAGCACATGATCAAGTCAAAGAAGTGCATGAAAATCAATTAATAGAGCCAAACAACATGTAAAAATGGATGAGTGATCTTACAGGTCTTGTGTGATAATTAGTTGTGGCATCCAAAGCCCCAACCTCATCTTCTCCACAATCAATGTTTCCCAGACCTATTAAAAATTGTGGAATCTGCAACACACTATCCCATCAAATAGACACATGTCCACATCATTAAGATGAACCATCTGATTCATCTGGACCAATGGATCTCAATGTAGCATATACTCATCGGAACCCCAAACTTCAACAATCAGGTCAGTTATTTAGAAACATCAACCAACCCCATTCTGATCCCCTCTCTTCTACATATAACCCTAACATGAGATATGGGAATCCCCATTTCTCATCCCCCTCAATACCCTCATCAAAACCCAAACCTATTTCAATATGGTCAAGGTGATGGTAACATTCAACAACCGTACCATTTTTTTCTCGACCTCAAAATTCAATTCTCCTCTTCCACCTCTAGGCTTCCAATATCTTAGTAATCCTTCTAAATTTCCAAACCAATACAATCAATTTCCCAAGAACCTAAAATCAAATAAATCCCAATCCGGGACAAGCCTCTTCCTCTATGAATCCATGGGAAAGTGAAGATGAAGATCATACCTCCTTCACTCATTCCATCCTTAAAAACATTGAAACCCAAATTGATTAACTTGCATCTAACCTTAGTCAGTAGCTTCCATCTGATTCTTCCCAACTCATAGCTCAAACATTAGCCAGCCATAAGGGTATTGTAAGTGAAATTTCACTTAGATCGGGAAAGAAAATTTCGGTGCCTCAAGATAATTCCTCCAACACCCTTTAGATGTTGACATTGAAAATGCAAAGAATAATAAACTTGAAAAGGAATATAAAGGCATTCCCTAACCACCATACATTACACATAGGAACCCAATTCCTTTTCATCAAACTATTTCTAATCCAAATAAGTCATTTGAACTTGATCCTGAAATTCTCGACATGGTTATACTTATTGAAGTCAAAATACACTTTTAGATTCCAAAAAACAAATCCCTAAGTATTCTATGTTTTTTAAGGAATTGAGCACCCACAAGAGGAAATGTAGGACATTCTGAAATGTTTAGACCCAGAAGTATATTCCCATAATGTGGAAAGATCCAGGGACCTTTACGGTTCCATGAAAAATTTGAAGTTCAAACTTCGATGATGCACTCATAGACCTAAGAGCCTCAATTATTGTCATACCCTAGTCCATGTTCTCCAACCATTGTCAAGTTACCTTGCACCCAATGAGTGTTGTTACTCAATTGGGCAATCGAATAAATACTAGTCTTGAGGGTATAATTGAGGATGTATGTGTTCATTCCAATGATGTTATCTTCCGTGCTTATTTCTATGTCCTTGACATTGAAGGTGAGTCGAACTCTTCTTGATCTCCCCTAATTCTAGGAATACCGGTCCACATGGCTGCTAGAACCAAAATTGATGTCCATTCAGAAATCTTGTCCATTGAATTTGGTGACCAACTATTCAAGTTTAATATTTTTCAATCCATGTGATACCTATTAGAGAGTCAATATATATTCTCTATTTATGATTCCAAAAGTCTTTCTAAGACTATGTTTAATCCCAATACATCATGTTCTTCCTATTCTACAGATATATGAGTTTGTAAATACTTCATCCTCATTAACCATGTCATAAATAGAGTAGTTTATATTAACATTACAAATGAAAACTCTGTTGATCTAAACGATCATGATAAATTTTTGGAATCCCATCTCACCTCTGGCCTCCACGCTCCAACATGAATGGTAATGGGGAAATCGAACAAGCGTGTTCATTTTTTGATTCAAATCTGATTATACAACATTCATCATTTCCTATCCATGATTCTGAAAAATCTATTATATGTTAGGTGAACCTTGAACCAATGTGTTTATATTGTACTAATGTGAGTGAAGTTTGTGATATTTTTTCCATAATTAATAAAGTGATCACAAGTGATATTGAAATTCACTATTATTTGGCAAACAACATTAATATTAAAGATATTGAAAAATATATTCAGTCTTATAACTCTACTGATCCTCATTACTCTACATCGATAAGTGTAAAAATAAATGAGTTGAAAACAATTGGGATCTCATACTCTGGTTTCATGTTATCTAGATCATAAATAACTGAACCATTATAATTGAGACATCTTCTTAAATTTCCATGCCTAAAAAACCATCACTTTGTTGAAGAAATCATTCCTCACATTGTAGACCAAAGGGAGGATAGTCATATTCTATTTCTAACCCCGTATAATTTCAAGAGAAACAAAAAGGAAGGGGTGAAATTATCCAATAAATAATGAAGCCTCCCAAAGGAAATGTTTTTCTAGAATCACATTGGAGTTGAGAAAATACGACGGCCACTATCAAACTATGGGTAGTCCATTGCAACTGTCCAGCTATAGAAAAATAAATGTAGTGCTTCATGGGAGGCAACCCATGTTTTATTTTACTTTTATGAAATTTTAATTTCTTTATAGTTTTTTATTAGTTGAATAATGATTTGTTTTCAAGTAACATCCCACAATCCTAGAACCACATCGACTTCCATCGGATCCCCAACTTCTGCAGTTAACCCACCACTAGATGGAGATGACAACCCTCCAAATCCAAACAAAGGGGTAGTTGTTTCCCTATAACTCCACCACTCTCTCTTTCTCTCTCTCCTTCATCCCTCCTTCTCATTTTGTTTTTTACCACTTTCCTATCACAATTTTATTTGTTTTTACTATTTTGTGTGTGAGTGCAATTTTAAAAAAAATTAAATATTTAAAAAAAGAACAAACATGATTTATACACACTAACCTTACGATTTTTAAATTTTTTCCAGTCATTGTTGCGAGTCAAAAGACATGGTTTCATCTCATAAATTTGGTGTTTTCTTCATAAATATAGATAATAAATATTATGTCAAAACCATCGAATTTTGAATTCTCAATTTTGGATTTGTAAAATTATTTTCCCAAATCTTGAGGAACCAAATTTGCTTTCATTCCAAATACACCTATAGCCATCTTTTCAAAATGAGTGTTTTTTGACCCCCATTTGTGAGTCTTGAGTTTGTGGATCTTAGAGCTGAATTTCCTACTTTAGTGTGCATTAGTATTATAGGGGAATTTTCTGAACTACAAGAAAATCACAATAGCAAAATAGCCATCCATTTTCCTTACATTAATCCTCCTTTTGAAAGCTCCTTTGAGCCCATGAAAACCTTTTTCTTGTTTGAAACATTAGAAGAACAATATCTTATCCCTTCCAATATCAACATGGATTTTCATTGCATAATTTTTTGAAATTTAAGTGTGGGGGGGAATGGATTCCTTTTTGGGTACCCTTTGATAATTTCGACATGTTATCATATTCTTGAGGGAAAGAATCCATTTTAGTGTTGGGGATAGGTTGTCATTCATTTTCCTTTGGCGAATGTATAGTACCTTCAATTATGTAATTTTGTAAATTTTATTGACATGTGTTCAAAAAATAAAATAAAATTTTAAAAAATCAATAAAAAAAGAACAAAAAAATGGGTTGTTTCATGGGTAGGTTAAAATCACTCTTCCTAAACATTTGATCTTATTATAACTACTATAATTATTGTAATGAGGAGATCAATCATGGGTTGGGATATGAGTGTGAGATCTATTTCAAGTACAATTTTCAAAAAATAAAAAACAAAAGAAGAAAATAAAATAAAAACAAGAACACCTATGCCATTGGGATAAGTTTCATGTTTTGTAAATATTTCATCTTATCGTAACCTTCAAATTTTCTTTCACTTTTGTGTCTTGATTTAAATAATTTTCCCTTGTAAATGAGAGTTTCAATTTCATTCCATGTTTTATTTCAAAAATATTGTGCATTGTTTTTTTCATGTGGATATATTACCCCCTTCTTATTATCTTTTGGATATCATCTTCCTACCATCCCATAGCCATAGAAAAGCCCCTAAAAATACATCTTGATTTTTGAGCACTTTAGGATAGGGAATGGAATCTAAGATCTCTTTCAAACTCTAGGATTTTCACTTTTGGTTAGTGAATGAGTGAAGCTCCATAAATTATTTTTAACATCTTGAGAGGAGTAAGATTTGTCTTCCACCATTTTCCATTTATAAATTTGAGCATGAAAAAATGAATTGTTTTTGGAACATTGTTTTTGTAACAACATGTGGTGGAATTCAATATGGATTAATTAAACTCTCTAAACATCTATAGATTTGGGAAAACCAAATTTTAATATTTTTTGTTGTGTGAAAATGATTTTGTCATGTTTTTATATTTGTTGCACATGAGGACATGCATAATACTAAGTATGGGGAGTTGATGTTATCAATATTTTCAGGACTTATTATATACTCCATTTACTAATTTTATATGAAATGTGCATAATTTGTGTGAAATAATAATGTTTTAATACTAAGTATAATTTTTAATAATTTTTAGAAGTAGTCCAATCGAGTTAGTTTACTATTTTATTTATAATTATCACCTTAATGATCAAAATTGGGTGATACTTGTTTTTTAGGTTTCATAATTCAATAAAAAAATTCAATAGGAGTAATCTTCATCCACTTATGCCGATTGAAGGGTCATATGGATCACACAAAAAGGACCATAGAATATGTGATGAAACTAGTGCATCCATAAATATTGAATTACTGGGATCAATTCAAAATTTAAAATTTCATCATTCACTTCAAAGGTTTGGGGGACCTTGTAATGAGTCATGGATAAAAATTTAATTGCCCAAATCCAAATACAAGGGGCCCAAATGATTCATTTAAACTTAGCCCACTATTCTAGCCAGGAAATAAAATTACTACAGTATTCATTGTATATATCATGATGTATTCATCCAATCAAGAAGATATTTTTCATTTTGAAATCAGAGATATAGACGGATAAAATTTTTTAATAAAGATTTTGAATTTTAAGGAATCTCCCTATTCAAAAACTCATTTTCATTTTGGCCTTCAAAAAGTTTTTATTAAAATGTAGAGATTAAAATTATTTAAACAAACCATCATAAAATTTGATAATTAAGTCCAATGGACGCAATATTTTCAGAGTAGAAAGATGATATATTTATCTAAAACTTTTAAAATGTTCATATCTCGTGATGCGGCTGTCAAATTTTTCAAAGTGGCGATGAAAGTGGAGGGGTAGTTTTAGAATGCAAACAGCCCACAACATTGGGCTATAAATACATCAACTCATCTCCTTTAAAAATAGAGGTCATTTCAGAAGATAGTAGCACATATTGGCATGATCGAATCCTTGAAAAATGATTTGGGGGTACTTCTATACTCTAGTTTTTACTTGAGATAACCTTCATGCTTTCTTTGATTTCATTTACTTTTGTGTTCTTCTTTGTTGTAATCTTGTTAGTCTTTGTTTTTGTAATTCTATTTTAATGCAAGTTTCTTCTTCTGAATCTATTATTCGCATCCACCTTCTGTTGAATAATATTAGTGGTCTTAAATTAGTTTAAATTCAATTGAATACCCTTCCCTTCTGTTGCATTCACATTCAATCTAAAGTCAGTATTTAATTCCCTTCATTGTTTGTGTGTGAGTTTGTTCGACACAAAACTCATTTATTATCCCTTTCTTTTTCTTATATTTATAATTCATCATCATAAACATTACAACCAGATTATTAACCAAAAAAATGGATGAGTAAATCTACCATTAGTGTGATTTATAATTTGTGGATGTTACGTGATTGTGATCATTATCTCGATGAATATTCTCTAAATTAACATTGTGTATGTTAAACATAAAATTTCATGGATTAATGACACATTTTTTTTAAAGTGTTGTTTCCATGGATTATTTGAACCATAAATACACTACCATAAACAATCTATAATTGAGATTAGAACCCTAATTTACGTTATGTTTTGGATTAATGCCATAACAATTTGGAATTCCAATCAATGTTATCTTGTGATGTGGGTGTTAATTTAAATTCAATATAAAGCAAAGATCAAGGATATCCCAAGCTTAACTCGATAAAAATGAACTCATCCAAATCTTTATCAATTTCTTAAATCAATATTAATCAATCAATAATTTCATAAGCTCTGAAACCAAACCCCCCAATCATAATATAATCAAATAAAAATAATCGACTATTAAAAGTATCATTATTGAGGATTTGACCTGAGTGCTGCTATACACATTATAATAGCACAAGAACCTTGATCAGTCGATAGGTGTCAATCAACTGTTCTTTCAAAAACCATAATAACTGACATAGAATATAGATTAAATGAAATTTGAAGAGATTGATTCAGGTAATGGTTCAACTCCTTGAGTTTTTTTAACTTTAATCTTTCTCTCAGTGGTAAGTTCCTCTTGGAGTAGACTCTTTGATGATGTAGGCAGGTAGTCGGGCTACTCCATATTAAGATAAAATTCCACCACATGGATGGTTTCTCAAATTAGTGGTTTCATCTCTTATTCTCTGTATTGTATGGGGAGATCAGGCAGATCCTCAAATTTAATCAAGAATTCATCCAATCTTTTTTGATATCCCACTTATAGCTCGGTAGGTAAGTCTTCCTCTTCACCTCAGGTTCTTGATCCTTTTTAGGGTTTGGTTACTCCATTAATGCACGAACATAGCCAATAATATTTCATCTTTTCTTATCATTTGATCAATGCTTTCTCTATGTTCTTTCACCTGAGCCCTTCAAAAATATTCTTCTTCTTGTTGTTGTTTTTGTGCTTGTGAGTAATTTTTCCACTCATAATATTCTTAATTTGAAAGAAACATGAATTTTTTATTATGAAATGTAATCTACCTATGATTTGAAAATAGAATAGGTAAATGATGTATTGATTGGCTCCCCCGTAATGTCTCCAATTTTGATGCGCGCCAGTCATGGGTCGTGGACAAAAGCAATAATAATTTTTCTTACTGTATCATAGAGGATAACCAGGGTCGTCTCTCTCGAGGATCCTTCCAAAGTAGTTCAATTTATTCTTCTATATCACCTAAACTATCTCTTTTTTTTGTTTTTTATTTAAATATAAGCGATAAAAATATTTTTTCTGTTTTCGATAATAATAATCTATTATATCATGTAACGAAAACATAATGAGTTCATAACGAAATAAAATGGTTTTGGGGTTCAGTCTTGGATTCAATCATTATTTTCCTTTATGTGTTTTATTTTAGTTAGATAAATCCAAACATGAAATCTCATGTTTGAATAACTATTCTTTTACAAAAATGAAATATGTTGAGTTTCATGTCTTTGGGGTCCATCACCCAAACATGGGCATTCACCTCACCAATTAATACTACTCAAATCTATAAAAAAACATAAAATAAAAATTATAGAATATTCAAGAACATCTTGATCTCCCTTGAGCCAAGTATCTGTGTTAGCCTCTCATTTTTGAGAGTAGGAGATCACAATGGTGGATGGATGAGAAGAGATACAAATAGAAATGAGATAGAGGGTGAAGAATAAATAAATTACAATGATTGTTAAAATAATAATAATTATTATTATTATTATTATTATTTTTATAATAATTAAGAAAATAGTTTTTAAAAAAGTAGATAGTGAAAATATTATGTCATTAAAATATGAATGTGATAATTATAATAATGATAACGATAATTATATTAATATTAATAATAATATTATTATTATTATCAATACTAATAATATTGATAATAATAACTTTTAATAAAATAATATAATTGAGGAGAATAATTGAGGGATGGATAGAGAAATAGAAATTCATGGATTAATAAAACTAATATTTGAATTATAATTGCAATTAAACAAAGAAAAGACTAAAAATAAACTAAAATAAAAAGTAGAAATGATGGGGGAATAGAGGATCATCTGTTTCCTGTGCCATGGTGGGATCCCTCCTTGGTTATGGGTGTCGAGAATATTATCTAGGATGGAGGCGAGGATGTCCTTTTATAGGAACAATTATGTCCTCCAAACAATTTCACGATGTTAGACCATTAAATCGTTGATTAATGTCTAGACCCCTTCTTGAATTTTGTTCATATTTCTGTATCCTGTTCACCCTACAAATTGTAGGTTATTTGGCCACCAGATGTGTGTGTTTTGATTTTCTTATTGAATAAGACTTTTTCGAGCCGAAATTTTAAGGATGATTCTATCAAACGTATAACCATCAGGACCAACCTTAATAGATAAAAACCTCCATGGAATTTAATTGTTGAAGTGACAATAAGTACTCTTACATATCCATGTGGAGTCACCGAAATTATAGGTGAGGAGACTGATTTGTACATCTGTTACGGTGCAGGGTCCACGATGTCCTCCCGGAAATGTTTCCAACTTCAATTAATTTTTTGGACTATTAGATCTCTGCATCAACTCTAGGTCATGAAGAGAATGTTTTGGGAAATAAATTAATAATTATAATGAAAAAACAATCACGAATTTTGGAATTATATTTTTTACAAAATGGAAAAAATACCCTTGTTGTAAAAATCTATCAAAAATACCAAATTATGCACTTTCCTCAATTTTTATCGTAATCATTATAAAATTAAAATTAATAATTATTTTAATTAAACATTGAAATACATTGTCATTATCATTGAAAAAAATTAAAAAATACTCATAATTCGATAAAAAAATATGCACATAAATGTGGTTTCTCAAATACCCCCACAATTAAACTATGCTTGTCCTCAAGCATAAAATGTCAACATGAAAATCAGAGGAATCCAATGTAACCAATATTCAAATTCTCACGAAATAAAGTCAAACAATTTTCAATGTGAAATGAATTATTCAAAATTCTGTATAAAATATCAATTTAATTTCCCATTTTTCATAGAAATAAATAATTCACATATTTTACTTTTTTCCATTGAAAATTGAGGAAAATTCTCCATTAATTCATTAAAGATCTCTGATTAATTAATTTTAAACATGACTAGTCATGATTTACTTCACTTTTGATTATTTTATATCATCACTCATGATACAATTGAAGTAGTGTTATGCTCATATAAAGAGAAAATGTTCTTTATCCTTATGCTTGTAAATGACCTACGTTCTCAACTTTTTAAAGAGAAAAAGACAAATAAAATCATTGGGTCCATCACCCAATTGGGGAAATTATCCTTACTAATTCATGTTATGCAAATATACCACAAACTTGAAATAAACATTAAAGAAAATTCATGAACACCTTGACATCCCCCTGAGCCATGTCTCAAGGTTAGCCTCTCATTTCTAAGATTAGGTGATCACAATGGTGTTTGGATGTAGGGAGATAGAGAGAGAAATAAGATAGAGATAAAAGAATAAATAATTTATAATGATTGTTAAATTAATAAAAATTAAAAAAATTAATAATATTATAATTATTATTATGAAAATAGTTTTTGAAAAAAGGATATTGAGAAAATAAAAATTCTTTAAAATTAGAATGATACCATAATAATAATGATAATCATAAAAATATTAATAATAATAATAAAATTATTAATAATATTTATAAAAATAATATTTATAACAATAAATATTACTAAAATAAGATAATTGAGAAAAAATAATTGTGGGATAGATGGAGAAACAGAAATGAATGTATTAATAAAATTAAAATTTGAATTAAAAATGAATTTAAACTATGACAAATCAAAAATGAAAATAAAATAAAAAGAAGAAATTAGCAGGTAATGGAGGATCAGCAATGGCCCGTGCTCTGGTGGGATCCCTCTTTGGTAGTGGGTGTCGAGCAGATGATTTGGGAAGGAGGCGAGGACCTCATTTTGTTTCCAGAATTCTATCCTCCAAAAGAGTGTGCGTTTTTTGCCTATTAAATTTTCTATTCACTCATGGACCCATTATTGAAATATGTTCATATATCTTATATCCATTAACCCTATAATCATCATGTTATTTGGACATCAAGTGTGTGAGTTATGAATTTTTTAATGAATAAGACTTTTTCTGGTTGAAATTTCCAGAAACATTCATTCATATGTATAACCATAAAGATCCACCTTAATGGATGAAAAACTCCATTGAATTTAATGGTTGAATGAAACTATGATTCTTTATCTATATACGAATGGAGTCACCTAAATTGTAGGTGAGGAGACCAATTTGTCCATATATTACGGTGGTGGGGTCCTTGTTGTCCGCCCGGAATAGTTTCCAATTTCAATTATTTTTTTGGACTAATGGATCTTAGAAAAAGCTCTAGGTAACGAAATTAAAGTTTATGGAAAATAAATCATGATTATAATAAAACAATCAAAAATTGTGAATTATATTTTTTACGAAATGAAAAAAAATACCATGTGGTAAAAATCATTCAAAATCCAAAATTATGCACTTTTCTCAATTTTCTCTTAAACATTATAAAATTTAATTTACCCATTATATTACTAAAACATTTAAATACATTAGTTTTATCAATGAAAAACTGTAAAAAAAACCTCATTTTTGATAAAAAAAATATGCACGAAAATTTGCTCTATCTCATGTAGACCTTTACATAATGGGAATTCTAGTTCTTATGATAATATAATCATTCAACACAGTTTGGTTCCTGATTCTCCAAGAGAGAAAATTATAATTGGTGGGAATCTTATAGCATGACATAATATCATTCCATCTGTATGAATTTTCCGTTGCAGTCCTCACGCTTTAGAAATCCCTGTTGGAGAAGAACCCTACATTCAAGTGTGTGAACACACAGTTATCTGGCTCTGTATTAATCTCAATGGTGTAAAATAAAACATACTGGTACTTACCTAGAATAACCCTACTAAACGATGGGTATCAACTTTCCTAACTAAAGGAAATATAGTGTGTGGGACATCCAAGATATCTGATCCTTTCCCCTTCCCAATTGTGGTACAAAAACAGGATAGTGCATTTTCAAACAATTCAGCATGTTAATGGGAAAAGAGTAAGAATAAGAGTTGAGATCATAGACCAAAGGGGTCAGAGGTGGCCACATCCACCCACTGTATATTCAATATATCTCTCTTACAATTCCTTTTCCCAAAGAGAATGACCCTAGAAAAAATCACATGCCAACCTGGCATGCATGCACTAAATGGAATCAACCAAGTATCTAACATCAATACCGCCTTCCCATATAGGTTTGTCCATTCACTGCGAAGACACCCTGTGATGTTTCCCCTCTAATAAGGCATCACATAGAAAACTATAAATTACCCTTTCATTGGTGTTAACAACTAACTTTGGAACATTAATTGCTGCCACTGCATGGACAAGTATATCCAACAACACATATTTGGTAAGTGTCATCCTGCCTCCAAAGAATATGAATCATTTTTTTCTCATTTAGGAATTTATCGGTGATATTATTGATGATATGATCAAATTTATGGATGCATATACTATGTGGAGATAAAGGAGAACCAAAATATTATAGGGGTAAAGTCCATTTTAATATGTCCATTCAATTGCATAAAGAGTTAGTACAGCTCCCCATGCATCTATTAGAGATGGAAAGTATGCTTTAAAACTGGTTGATCACTTGACCACTCTGGTTGTAATACTCCTCAATCACTCTCCATAAGATAAGGACTAATCTCTTACTATCATTCAGTAATATCATGGTGTCATCAGCGAAATGAGGTGTGTTATGGTAGAAGAAATAGTTCGGTTTTGATAGGATATAATATGACCTTGGTCCATACTCCTTTAAATCAGATGACTAGTCATATACTGAGCAAGGATGAAACTGGTATGGGACAATGGGACCCCATACCTGAGACCTCATGTGGCCTTGAAAAAAATGTGAGTTTCCCCCATAAAAGAGATAGCAATCCAAGATGAGATAAAATAACAAAATATGAAGTCAATGACCTAACGGGAGAAACCCATACCTGTGAGCACATTATTGATAAATATCCATTAAACCCTATGTTGATGGTTACTAATGATAGATGTGATGACTTATCATGGATATGGTGATCTGTAAGTGTTTTAGGAATGAATAATTCACCATCTAATTTTTCATACAAGGTGAAGTGGAAACTGGACAGGATATGACCAAAGGGTGATATTTTTCATTGTAATTGGAATGAAATCATTTAAGTATATCGTCTTGTGAAAATAGTATTCAACATTAGGAAAAGGATCTCAAAACCATAAATTTCATCATAGTGCCTTAATTTATGATGAATCAAAAACTCACTTAGATCATCGTAGATTTATGGATTTGTGATTATTAACATTATACTGACCATTTCTTTTTAAATATCTAGAAAAACATGGTAGTTTTATTTCTCTAACATGTCTATGTTTTCACTTCCCACCAATGTTCTCCTATGCGGGAAACAAGTTATGACTTACTCTGGATGACTTCTATATTTCATAATTTAATTTATTAATGGATGTATTAGTATTCAATTTTACATAGTAGGATTATATGAATTGAACTATGAAGTATTAATCCATTAATAACCAAGAAAAATTTATATGGAGAAATTCATTTCAAGGGGGCTATAAAGTAACACGGCGATATTTTGTGAAATATTTATTTTGAAAATAATTATAACTTTTTCATATTTTCCATTTCACTAAACACTGAATATAGATTTTGTAATACGAATACAAAAAACTTTTTCTTATGTTATATGAAAAAACAAGTTAATCGTTCACTACACGTAACACTTAGAATATCATTTTGTACACACAACATTATATTTCTCTTTTGTTTCACAAAAAATAGGGTTTTACCAAACTACAATAGAGTATTTATATTATTATGAAATTATTCTTATAGTTTCCAATAAAATATTGGACTGTATGTTAAAATAAGATTAAATAAATTATTGTTATATGGTTTTCACATGCATATTTAATAAATTTTTTGTCTAACAATTAGTTATAAATTAAAGTAATAACAGTTTTAGATTAATAAATTTCATTTCTACAAATACTACTTTTCTATGTACAAACACCATTTTATTTAAATTTATTAAACAAACCACATTTGATGAATGTTTTTTAAAAAAATTAAACATCTCATATTAAATAAATTTTTGAGACACTCAAACAATAGATTTTATGGTCATAAGATAAGAATAAATCCATTTTTATGATTAAAAATATTTGTTTTTGAAAAGGGTAATTTTTCACCTTTTAAAAGAGGACCCATATTAAATAAAATTTATCAGATTGTTATAATTTTTATATTGAAATGTAAAAATTATTTTTTAAATGGTGTTACAATAATATACTTTTGGTAGAAAAATACTTTTCTAAGTTGTTTTCTCTTTTGATAAATATTAAAAATACTGAATTTTATTTCGAAACTAATTTCTCTTCTAAATTATTTTTATTGTTAACTAATATAATATTTTTTAAAATTATAATTATACCATATATAAATCAATTAAAATAATTTAGTTACTTTTAACCAAATTATCATTGAAATTAGATATAAAAATATTTCAATCTTTTGGACTTTTTTACTTTGTAAACTCGTTTTCCTGTCACGTCTGTAAGATTTAATTTAAATTAATTTTTCCAATTTTTTGATTGGAATTTGAAAAGTTGGATATCACATTTTGTGTCTTAATAATTTATAATTTCTAATAATTCCATCATTTTTTTAAAATTGTTAGTGAATTTAAATAAAATTAATTACAGTCATTGAGGTTAAAACGCGTGTAATTAATGACTAAACTTATTGAAATAATGTGTAAAAATTACCCTACACATGTATAAAGTTAATAATATGTACATTTTTAAGACATCATAACTATAAGTATCTATTATGGTCCATTTTATCTCTTTTGGTGAAAGTAAAATTTTGGGATCACACAATTCGTTTAAAAAATACACAATGTGTCCTTTTCCTAACCTATAAAAGACCTCATCTCACCCCCCTCTAATTACACCCTCAATACAATTTGGGTCAGAAAAACCCAAACCAAATATCCCCCTACATCGATACCATAATCTTATAATCCTCCATTTTTGAATAAATCCCTCCAATGTATCCCTTTGCGGAAAACCAAGAGGAGTTACCAATAGAAGAGGTAACATCATTCCTCAAGATTGTTTGTTGTATTTTCTTTCTCAAACCCATAATAATTTATTATTCCATGATTATATAACATATTAATTATAATAATTATACATACATGTTGTATTTATATGGTTTTTACCTACACATACAAAAACATTCATCAAATCGGTAACGAACTTATCATTCATTTGTACAAAAAACTATCACCTCGTAAAATGATATTGTTCATTTTTCCTTTGTCACCTCTCAGAGCTGGGAATTATGATGAAGAGAATATTTCTATGTCATGTAAATTATATTTATGTTTTATTTATTATTATTTAATTAATATATAAATCATACCATCAAATTTTCCATTTTGTGTAAATACGAGTAATTCAAATTTGGACATGTGGACTACTGCATGATAAAAGCATTGTGATTCATTCAAACATTACATGGAATGTATTAAAAATGGGTTTTATTAACTTACAGGATATATATGACCTAATTATTATAATAAATTTATAATATATATATATATATATTTCATTTAAATTATATTTTTCAATATGAAAAGAACAGGGAAACAATGTTCATGTGTTCATACGACCTACCATCTCTATGAATAATATATTCCATTTAATATTTAATAAATTTAAATATCCTTATAAATATTTATATAATGAATATATATGATATTTGAATAATATTTTAAAATGTTTAAATAATTTAAGTATGGTATAATTAAGAGTATCAATAACAACAATTCAAAACACATATGATAAATAATACGGATATTACGTGAAACATTAATATAAATTGTATATGTTATTAAAAAATGAAATACAAATTAATTAGTGAATATTATATGTTATGATATATTTTATTATGTTTTTTGGTAGTTATATAATAATCTTATATATATTTTACAGTATGATTTAATGTTTACCAAGAATGTCAAGACTTAAGGTAAACGTTTTCTCATCTCAATTTTATTTCTGTGAAACATATACCTTAGTCACAACTCATTTCTATTATGTGGTGCATATAATTTTTAGTAATGTATTATAATATTATTATAAATTAATTTATGGGTTTTTAAATATCCATTTTGTGATCATTCGTTTAGGTGTCTTTGGTTCCAATGTTACCAAATCGATTAAATATTTTTTACTCGATTTTTATCTTTGAAACACATGACATCTTATGCACCTTTATTTATCTAGGAGGTGTATATACTTCTTATTGACATATCATATTATTAATATCTTTATTTTCATGATATTTTTGTATTCATTTAATGTTATTAATTCCTGGGGATTATGATTCAATGTTAACAATGTGGTTATAGTTTATTGCTAAAATCTTATAATTCATTTAGATTATTTATGATTATTCTTCCATTAATGAAGTATTATGATATATATCTCAAGAATAATCATGGAGTTTCTTATCCACTACTTATCCATGATATCTTTATGTACAAGGAAAATTATTTCACTCTTTGGTACTGAAGATAATTAATATTTTTTAAGAAACTATGAATTTTATCTCTCTATTCAGTCAGAAATTTAAGTTCATCAAAACCATGTTTTCTAAAAAGTTTTTCAAAAAGTGTTTATGTTTCAAAAGCCATTTAAATGTTTTCAAGAATCAGTTATATGATATAATGTAATTTTTTGGACACTCTTTTCAATTTATTTTATATTTTTTAAAGGAAACTTATTCTAAAAATATATTTATGATTCTTTCGGAAGTTGTAAAGGAAAAAGTATTTCAATATTTTTTTCAGGATTCTTTTATAAATATTAACGGAATATATTTTCAAAAAAATTTCAATATTCCATAATAATTATTCAAGGTTATATATATATTAATGTTTTAATGGTTTTCTATTTTATATTTATAAAATATATTTTCCTCAAGAAATGTTTCCATTTTATTTTAATTGAAAGCATTAGATGTTTTTCAAAGTGGTATTCAATGAAATGGATGTTGAATGTGTTTCATATTCTATGAAAGGTATTTTTGAAATAAAGGCTATTTTCTTTTATAAATTTTAAATTTGATGCTTCAAAATAATTCTCCATCTATGATGACATAATTTATATAGTTTATTCTTTATTGGAGATATTATCCAAGGATACCATTAATATTTTTTCATGATAGGTTTATGTTTTTATGGAATTATGTTTATGAAACTAGTTTCTACGGCACATGTTATATGCTTTTGAAACCTGCTGCTTTTAATAGGTTATGCTTTGATGAAATTAATAAGATTCCTATATCTTTTACATAGGTTATGATATAATTTAATTAATATTAAACCATTTAAATTTCATGAGTTATGAGATGGTATCAAGTAAACTCATCCCTTTGTATGCATCATGACATGATGATTGTTTTATTATCATTGGAACATGTATGTATTAATCCATTATGTGGTGGATGGTTCCTATATCTCCCTCCAATGAATTGTGTAATGATAAATGTTATATGAGATCAGAGCATAAAATATAGGGCATCCCATTCCTGAAACAAGAGTTTTCATGGAAGTGCATCTGAAGCCTGAAACAAAAAGGTTTACCAGAGGGAATCCTAATCCCAAAACAATAGTGCTCACAAGTTTTAATCACATCCCTAAACAATATGATACATGGGAGGGCATACCAATCCCAAAACAAGAGGGCACAAAAGGCGTAATCCATATATAGATGTAGGTACAATTGAGATTATCCCAAGCCCAATTGGTTACGATGGATTTAATAGGTTGTCATTACATTAGATTTTCTATATTTATGTGTATAAAAAAAATCCCATTTCTTAATACTCCATTATTATTTAATGTATTATTATATAAATTTCTTTATGATTCATATCATATAATCATTAAATAATTATGGAATGATTCTTGATTATAATAGTTGATATGCCTAGTATGATCCTTAAATGATATAATCATGTTCTTATACCCTTAACATAATTTTATTATTATATATATAAATTATTTACCCTTTTGGATAATATGATCTCAATAATTTATTATATTTTCATTCACCAAGTTATGATAGAAGGTTTTAGGTTGGGTTACTAAAGGCTATTATCTTAATGGGTGATGTTGAAGATATTTCACCATGAAAGCATAATATTTTTCCATGATTACAAGGACACTATAATATTTTACTCTTCGGGAAATTATTTTTTTGTAATGTGATGAATATTCATCTAAAATGATGTAATATCCACCGATGTTAATCATACGTCTCTATAATTATGGTGAGTGATGATTTTAGCTATATTTATGTTTGGTATGGACTTCATATTCCACCCATTCTAGTTTGAAATAAATCAGAGAAAGGAAAAGTGTTCATCTACAAACCTAATGTATCTTGTATATCTTCTTTTCTTATTTTTTTCATGTTTTTTATATTTTGTTACAATATTTCAGAGGGAAAAAAATTTTAATGACACCTATTAAATGCTAAATTAATTAAATTATTTTTTTTCCTTTCCCTATGTGACCCAAAATAGAAGAGAATCAACCGCTTGGTTGATCGTCTTGTCTTCAACCACTCAAATGGTTGTTCCTTCCATTAATTAACAGAAATACACTAATCTAATTGATAGACCATCCTCAAGTGTTGTGTTCCCTTATAATAAATTCTTTCAAGTATGAATTGAATTTATTAGAATAGTAGGATGTTGGTTATGATGTTATACCTCATTCCATATTTTAATTTTTTATTAAAGTGATTTTTCCTTTTGTAAATTAGGATTTCAATATTTCCTTAATAAATGATATGAATGTAATAGCTGAATAAAATCACTAAATTACACCAATTGTTATGTAAGGTTTTCAATATAAGGAATCATTGTACAGGGTCACCATTCATTTATTAGAAAGTATTTAATCAATTGTATATAAATTTTGGGAAATACGTGTTATATTTGGGACGATCTAACTATGCCCTTTCTTTAACCTATAGATGAGTGATATTATTTACAGTGGGTAAAACACATTGATGGTCTTGGGGGATATATGGTTGCACCATTTTAGGGGAGATACTCTGACCCCTATGTGAGATATCAGGGACAAACACATAAGTTTTTCTTCATTGTCTTTACAGTATATCATAAGAGACATTTGCAATTTCATTCATGGGTAACCTAGGAAAAACTACCAAGGGATTTCGTATATACAGATCCTTTGGATAAATACATGATATTTCATTGGAATTACAATGTATGGGTTCACGGTTCATCTTATTAATTTACAATTATGTTAATTAAATTAAATAATATGAATGTATAACTGAACTTTTTTGGGACACATCCACTAAGAAAAAAAATTCATCTTTAGGGAAAATCATTCCATTGGAAAATTATTATGTCATCTATCACTATATTTCTTACTTTTACTTGTCACCCCATTAGAGACCACCGGCCTAGGTCGAATCAAGTTGAGTCAGGTGGGTATCCAAATAGGGATCTTATCTAATATATGCACATATACATAAAATTTAATTTAATTTTTTATTTACATTCACACTTCTCACTTTATATTCATCAAATATATTGATCAATACACTGTTTTAAGATGGAATTTCAGATTATAGGAATTTTATTATTCTTAATATTCTAGAAGTAGTATCTTTTTCAAATTTCTATTTTTGGTATAGGATGTGGTATATTCTTCTATCAATTGTTTCCATCTGTATTTTATTATAGATATATAATCATCATCCTCATGATGCATCTGTTTATTATTCCACCTCCACCTACTAATATATGATGATGGATCATTAATAATATATTAAAACATATCCTTATTAATATTTACATTGTCCAATCATACTGATTAACAATATGCTACACACTGATCTATGAGAGAATAGTCTCCCCACAGACACACCATAGGCTTTTGCTGCTAGCTGAAATCTTCTATAATTTTTGGAGGAACTCATGGTGTATAGTGGACCACAATATTTAGGAATCACTAAGTGGATTAGGGGAGGGATTCTATCATTTTTTATTAGAGTAATTTTTCTTTTCGTATTACTATTTGGGTATTATAAACGAGACTAAGAATATGTGGATATGGTAATGAGCCTATTTGGAGGAGTATCTAACCATAATTTTGGAGAAACCAAAATTTTATAGGATTGGTTAATGCCATTATTGGATTCACATTTACAGTTTTAAATATTTCACCATTGGTTGATGCATTTTGTACTCTAATTATTGTTCAAATTATTCTAAATGGATTTTTTCTACCTGTTTTTCATGGTATGATGTCATATAAAATTAATACATCATTCAAGGAAAGATAGTACATAAATTTCATGAATTGTTCCAATAAATACCAATATTTCTATGTGCACTACCTATATTTCAAGTGCTTGTGGTGCTACCTTATTTTTTCATACCTTGTAGTGTGCTAGTGTTTCCTTGAGGAATTATATAATTGGATTAATTAATGTGACTACATCAATTTAAATGGTTTTTAAACTCTTATATTGACGATGAAACCTTAATCAACTAATTATTCAACATTAGTTGATTTGACTAGTAAATGACAGTAGAAATTTATGACGTGACTGCTTCTATAAAATTGGAAGGGTGGTCATTCAATAAAATCTATATGCATGACCTGTAACATCTTGATACCAGATGTACATTCCATGTTGCAATAACATGACGAGAAACTTTTAGTTTTAAAAGAGTATTGGACTTTATAAATTTATAATTTTTTATGGGATTTATTGGACTGATACATCAATATAAAAATTAATAAGAATGAATTTAAATGAATTAAAGTCATGAAATAAAATGTTTACTGGTAGATTGTGATTCCAAATGACAATTTATGGGTGCTTTCTTATATACCGTGCATTTTAAACTCTTCATATTGTATAATATATTAGGCTATCATAACATTACCTTGACACAATATTATTTTTGGGTAGTAGGATGTGTCTCTTTATCCTTCAAGTTACTTTCTTATCACTTATGCCTAGATTTAAGGGTTGGAATAGAAGAACAAAATCATATAGGATGGTGGTGCACCTATCCTTTCATACATTCAACATTATTATCTTACTTTGGTAAATATTATCTGAGTTGTGTGTAGGGAAATTGTAGACTTATGCCACCTTGACACCCTCATATATAATTCCATGAATGTGGTGATGAGAACGCTCCATATGTGGAGGTCCCTAGGCCACTATTGATACTTCCTATAGTGCCACCTCGAGAACCGCTTATTAATTTTACACTGGGTTCTTTTTCAAAGTTCCAATATTGTATCATTATCATCATGATGTCTTTACATAGAGCTCCACGACCATGCCCAATTATTTTAGAGTTGAATAGGGTGTTCCAGCAGTAGCATCCTCTCACCTTCTTGGTGGATGGAGGTCCTCAATATTCTGACTCATTGATATGGTCCATTATGTATATCTTTGAGAATATAAATATACCCCAATAGTGGAGGATCAAGATCACCACCTACATGCTCTGATACTTCAAGAAGAATTTGTGGGATTTCCTCACTCATGATGGTCGACTTCAAGGTATGGTTTGGTTGGAATTCCAAACATCCTTCTTCGAAAAATTAATTCTATCAACCTTTAGAAGAGATCATGCTTGATGGTTCTTGAAAATCCCGCATGTTTATATGTCATTGATTGAATATTCTATTATATTTCCTAAAATATAGTGTTTTCACTTACCTTGGATGGTGATGAGTTGAATAGTACGATATGGTTTGAGGATAGACTCGCATATTCCATCCAGTCATTGGTGGTCATCTTTCAACAGACCACCATTTTCAAGATTGTGTACCAGGACCACATCACCCAGCATTACCTGAGGAAATTAGACAATGTGACCTAAGGAATTTTAGATTTCAGGAAGGGATGTGGTGTATCATGTAGTAGGAAACATCGTTTGAGAGTGTACATGTGGGAAGTACCAGCTAGGCGGTATACACCGTCATCTATGTGTTGTGTAATTAGTGTGGAAATACAATCCATACGAATCCTCAGTGAATAACTAAATTGATCATGTTCAAATATTTCAAAAGGATGAGTGACATCATGGGGTTTTCTCAATCATTTCCTAATGTTCCCAGTGAATGGGGATTTGAGGTGAAACCTCTTTTATGTGATAGATCAATGAGTCCACTTTAGGCTAGTAGATGGACTTATACTACTCGATCAGGAAATTGGGGTTGTCTTCGATGAGGTATCCAAGATTTAGAGGCTGACCATAAGTTGTTTAAACCTACTCATTCTATTAAGGATGCATCATAGGGATGTGGTTCAGGCCATATGTGTGAATTGAAGCTACACCTATTGAGTATAGTGTAGGGCCTTATAAGGGATGGGGAACTATTCTAGTAGCCTTCATATTAGTTCCTCCCTATTTGATGTGGGTTCATCACACTCCTTTTTGTCTTGTATGTTTATGCGATGATATGAATTAATAATACAGAACCTTACTGGTATGATGACTCTTGATACACCAATTGGAGTCATATTAGGGGATATATTCAAATACATGGTCATTCCCCTTAAGAAAGGTGGGTACCATTTAATATGTAATTTATTCATCTTTGAGAGGTCTAGTTCTAGCTAATCCTGAGTATGGACTATCTTATACCATATCAATCCCATGTTGACTGTTATTTCCAAATGGTATCTTTCACGTCACTTGACGGAGTACATAAATTTATAAGGGGTAATGTGATCATTAGGCTAGATGAGCTAGACCTAAACATTAAGGTATTAGAAATATGGTAAACTGGATGTATATTCTCATTATGAGTGTTCAATGAATATAGCTTGTAGAATTACATTCTGTTCTACATTTTTTTAGTGATGTTATACTGAATTATTTATATATCTTACCTTTAATATGTATGGTGGAGTTTACAATTGATCTAGTTCTACATACAACATTCGTTTCTATTCCTCTATATAGGATGGACCATACAGAGTTATATGAACTCAATAGGTAGTTAGAAAATCTATAGGACATGTGTTTTTTAAGACCCAATATTTCACCTTGATGATCAGTCGTCATTTTCACAAAGATGGTCGGTGGTACTCTCTGTTTTTTCATGGATTATCATCTATTGAACTAGCTTACAATGAAGAACGGGTATCCACAACCACTTATCAGATACGTATTCGACTAGATCTTAAGTGTGATAGTTTTCTATATGATCTATTTGAGGTCAGAATACCATCAGGTGTTTGTGATACCATTATACATTACTCGTGCAATGTTATATTGTAAATATGGTCAGTAAGATTATTTGGTTATTCTATTTGGAATTACGATCACACATTATGTCTTTATGGATCTGATGAATTAGGTTTTTCACCAGTACATGGATACATTTGTGTTAGTCTTCATTGATGTGAACATAGTGTACCCTTTCACTAGAAATGTCTTTTCCAAACATATTAAAATCATAACAAATACAGTGATAGAGAACCTGATTTATGAAAAAACTCATAAAAAGTCGTGTCTAGATAATTAATGTTCACATCATGGGTTATATCATCACTTTGGTAGATGTATCAGTTGACCCAGAGAAGGTGAATGTCAATATTTACTAGGATAATCTCAAGTACATGTTTGATATACATAGTTTCATAGGGATGGATAGATATTACATAAGAGTAATTCATTTAATCTCTAATTTACTAGTTCCTCTTAATGTCCTAACTAATAATAGGGTGAAATTACTCTAGTATGAAGCTTGTGATACAGACTTTCAGAAGATCATATGGATATAATATTTAGTGAAAATCTATGTTCTTCCATAGCGAGGAATAAGCATTACTGATTATGGTGATTGTTTAGGAATTAGAATAGGAGTAGTTTTGACTAAATTTTATCATGTTATAGTGAATCTTTCCTGCCACCTGATACATCATAAGTAGAATTACCCTTAACATGTCCTTGTTCTAGGATTGATGGTTTATTCTCTATGTTGTTTAATTTAATATTTATTGGGTGAGTGGTATGTTCTCAAAACAGAACACAAATGTCCCAAATGTATCTCCATATAGTGTGACATGAATCAGAATCATATCAGGTAGGTAAAATACCTATTTTCATTTGACATTGATATAACCTATACACCTAGTTAGGTAAATTCTTTGGATAATGTCTTGGTCTGAATGATTTGGACATTTTATATCTAGTATATGTTTATGGTGTGGTAGTGTGATATTCTTCTAGAGTTCGAAGAAAAACATAGGCATTGTATTTTTTAAGCTATATTAGTGACATTCTCTCTTTGGGAGACAGTGTCGATGAGATAGATATCAAGTCCTGAGAGACTCATTCTGATTGAGAGTGTCAATGGTGAGAACCCAATTCTTATTTATTTTTTCGGTGAGAATGATATTATTCTCTATAGTGGTTGTGTATGGGTTTCTCCAGACATATAGTAATATACTATGAGGTAATCTCAATCCTATATTTTAGTAGTTCACCCTAGTCATAACATGATGTACATAATTGTATGTTGTCATTAGTAGTGGATAGGTATAAACATGAATTTTTTTGTTTTTATCACTAAGTTCTCCATCTATCAACGAGTGATGGATAATCACCATGGACCTACTATAATTTTATTACATCAATCCATTCCTCAGTGTAAATGGAACAACATCACCATGGATTTTGGGACGGGCTTGCCAAGTTACCCTCAATGTGGTCATATAGTACGGGTGACCTTGGACAGATTGACCAAGGTCACACACTTAGTTATGATCATTGTGACCTTATTAGTTCTTGATCTTAAATGGATTTATATAATTGAGATTTTGTGACATAATGGTGACAATTTTTTACTATATCATATAGAGATGACAACTCTACATCGCTATTCTTGTAGGGGATATAGAGATCACTATGTTCATAGGTTCTCTTGATAATGTCTTATCACCCATAGACAAAGTGATAGTTCCATTGGATTATATAAGTTTATGAGGAAATGCTTCAGGAATGTGTTCGTGATTTTGGAGAACTACTAGAAATTCTCCCTATAGCCACAGTTTCATGGAATCGTGGGAAACCAAGGTGTTAGTATAGACTTGTGATATACCCATGACTTGAAACACCCATACCCATGGTTTTAAAACCATGGTTATAAGTGAATTCGATTGTATCACTAATATTATATGCGTAGTTCTAAAACTGTAGGAATATCTTCTCGAAAACATCTGGTCGTGGGATTCAATACCTTAACAGCATGTTTATGTTCTTGAGCATAATCACTTCCCCATTGTCGATTATTGGTATTTATATATATATTTACTCATATATATTAATCCAAACTATGGGTATAGGTCGGAATCTATGGGTATAAGTATTCCCACTAAATATATTTTTATCCCATGGAAATGTCTTCCCCGCCATAACACGAGAATGTTATACCAATGTGTTTTGAAACCTGTGGGTATAGGTATTCAAAAAAATATTAAACCCACAGTTGTTCCAAAACCCTAAGTACGGGTCTTGGTAAAATAAAATATATACCCACTATTTTGGAATAAAATGTGGGTATATGTCTTCAAACAAACCTATGCCTATGGTTTTCCCAAAACCATGGGTATAGGGCCATTTTACAGTAGTGGACTTTCATGGGAGAAACATAATACTGTTGTTTATATTTACAATAACATAAAATTTCAAGGAATAATTCATATGGTTCTATATGGGGCATTCACGGTAAATCGTGACATCTATCCCTATACTAGTTAGTGGTAGGTGAGGTAGAGCTGCTGAGTACTCTTCTCCTTAATAATACTTTAAAAAAAGTGAAGATGATTTGTTAACATATAGTTATAGCTAAATCCATAAATAATTCTAAAATTGATCATCAATATCAACTACTAGAGATCAAGGTGGAATATCTAGTATTTTTTTGAGTATCACATGGATTAGGTCATATATAGATTCAGAGAACGAGAAATATATCACCCAATTAAATGTGGCCTTTTGAGGTTATGGAGTAAGTCGGTTTGGTAGCTTATTGGTTTCAGATACCATAGATATACTTTTCCAGGCATGATGTGTTCTATGAATCACAAATACGCTATTATCATGATGTGTCATTTCATTCATTTGATCCTTAGGATATCTAGCTATAGGAAGATGTATCTTTTGAAGAGCATCTAATAAAATTCATCGATCGGGGTAGGAAGGCTCTCTGTGGTTGGTCAGTCATTAGGTTTGGGTGATATAGAAGCACATCTATGTGTATGAAGAGAAATATGAGACAATGTTTGATGTATGTTATTAGTGAATGAAACATTTCTCACATGATACTTTATTACCCTCATTAGGGAAATGGGGGGAAGTTTTTTTAAGGTTGGGAAGTAGTAATAACATGTATTTTTAGTGAGAAACATTTTATTATTTGATTTTCATAAAACAATAAATTGTTCCCAAGAGAGCGTTTTTTACTTTTGGGAAGGAAATGTTCCGAGAGATAGAGGTTGGATGAAGGAAAATTAAATGTCATGTGATGAATACATGACTGATATTTAGAATACACTATGTGAGATGGGTTTTCTTGAGGGGAAGGGACCCTGAGATTTAGACAATGATTTGGCCAATTATACAATGTGTAAATTACTGACCCAATTTTTTAAATAATGGGAAGAACCACCATTATTTTCTTAAATGGATTCTTTTCTTCTTCCTTATTGTAGAAGTCTTGCACACGAGAGGTATTTTACACCAAACAAAGGATTCGTGAGATTTCATCTATTTGAGATCCATTCTCTTCAATATCAATAATATTGGTTATACAATGGTAACATCCTCATTCATCTTTCTTCCTTCCTTAATCTCTCTTCCAACAGATTTTGACATTTTTGTGTGAGATTATTTTACCTATTTTTAGTTTTTTGGTTTTACCTTCAGAATTCTCCCATTTAATATCAAATCAAATCCCATTAATGGATGAGTAGTGATCTATGAACACATGGTTGGTGATATAGATTAATTCCCTAATTTACATCAAATTTTTTCTTGAGTTCCATTTCTCCTTATGTCTTACCTTTTCAGAGGCCCCATTAAAATATTTAATTAATTAAATTTAATGGGTTTCCTTGAACACTGTGATACCAAATTGTAGTGAATCAAGAATTTTCTTGATTGGATTACCTTGATTAACCCTGATCATTGCACCTTCCATCACGAACAATAAATCCCCTTTCCTAATTTATAAAAAATTATTGAGGGTATTTTGGTCGTATGATAAATATTTTAAAATATGAATTTAATTTTTTATAACGGTATGACATGTTTTAGACTTGTACACCTCATGCCATAATTGAATTTATTGTTTATGCAATTGGTACAACTTGTAAAATATTTAATAATTGTTTCCTTAATAAATTATATGAACATGATTTTAAAATCATATCACTATCTAATTACTTGGGAGACATAAAGCTCCAAACATAATGAAAACATAGATAGCCCCATCATGCATTATAGTTAGAATTTTTATGGAAATGTAAATACGCTAAGGTTGATACTAGCTAGGCCTGGGATGGGATCACCATGGAATTTCCATTACCTTTATATGAGTGATACTAGTTCTCCTAGGGATATCCCACAGAGAAGATCATTAGAAATGTGGTTTCAACTAACAATGATAATGGATTGGACCAGTATGTGGGATAATACAGAGAACTCAAAGGTTTTTCTTGATTGTCATCACACCATGTCAGGAATAGCACTTGGTATTTCCTTCATCGGAAGCCTATGATAGAATCCCAATGAATTACTTATATATAGATCCCCTATAGAGATACATGGGTTCCTCTGGGTTCACCAGGGATGGAATAATGGTTCCACTTATTAATTAATAATGACGAAAATTAAATTAATTACTAAGAAATTTTTATTGGAATTTCATGGGATGCATCCTCCAAGACAAAAAAAAATGCATCTGGGAGTTCTATCATTCCAGACTTTGTTATGAAATCAATCACCATATTTCTTTATTTAACATTTTATTTCATCTAATAAATATGTTTTCAGAATAAGATGGTAGAGTTTGTCCAGAATCCCTAAACAATCCTTATCCAATATATTTAATTATACCTCAGTACTGCATTTATAATTTATTTTCACACTGATCACTTTATATGAATGTACTGGACTGATCAAGACCTTGTTGGTGGTGAAATACGGAGTATATACCACACCTTAATTGGGATTCATTTTATACCCAAGTAGAATTCATGGTTGTAGGGACTAAAATAAGAGATGCAGGAAGCATCTGATGCTTGATTTTTAATTTTAGAATGGATTACTAGATAAGATATATGATTCTATGCTCATGATGCTAGTATTAGTACATTTTTCATTTTTTATTTCTTCTATAAAGTATATAATATTCATGTATTCCCTATTTCCATAAGTACTAAATTTTTAAAGCTATTTTATTTTCATAATAATTTTGTATCTATTTATTATTCATCTTCTACGTACTTATTTATCAGTAATTCTTATCAGTAATCGTCTACTACATATCCTTATTACTATTTCCATTGTTTATCTTTATTAATTATCACTATTACACACTCTCATGTATGAGGTTATAGTATCTCCTTGAATAAAACTGTGTCCATCAGAACTATTAGAAATCGTCTGGCGTATGGGGAGGAGCACTTTATGTCCTGTGGCCTACCATCTCGGGGAACCAATAAGTGGCTTTTGGGCCAGGATGCTACACCTGAGAATATTTTCTGATTATATATTAAGATAGTTGGGGAAAATTTACTTAAAACGCCATTTCCTTTAAATGTAATATACATTTATTACAGTAATATATTTTTATTCCAAAATAAATCTAAAAAATATACCACAAAATTATCCACGCATCATATACTTCTTGATATATCATCTGTATTATTTTATTTCATTACTATAGAATTGGAATAATAAAAATGGTGATCTAAAACAATCATTAAGGTTATCATACAATGGTTTCATTCATAGTGAAATAGTCATTAGTAAAATGGTAGATTAAATAACTATTTAATGGTCCATTTAATCAATACCATGAGATACAAATATATCATTGTGTAGTATAAATTTTTTTATAATCGCAATAAAGTCAATATATTTCATCATAGTGTTGATGTTTATAAATTATAACCTTTAAATAATACATTAAAATCCTCAACCAAGACAAAATTATTACAACAAAGGCTTATCGAATAATACATCTTATATATCGTCTATGAAACACTACAAAGACATTTTAAATACTATCAATCCCTCTCAGGAAATACAAATAAATTTCTATTAGATACTTTTAACTAATATATTATATTATTATGACCTATCTTGCAACATGATTTACCCATTATTATATAACTCTTGAGACACTACCCTAAGAATTGGAGTTCTATATAATACTAGGCCCCACTGATCAATTAAACATTTCCAAGGAATTAATCATAAAACATTCTTAACAATCAATAGGTATCTATTTTCAGTCATGTACACAAAATGAAAATATTTATTTAGTACATAATCAACCGAACCAAGTAGTCCATAATCATCTGTAATGTACAAAGAAGTATAAAAAATGTTAATTTATCCTTAGTATAAAACCAACCTGACAAAATAGCACTTAATAATATACCTTAAACATTAATGTATATTGATTTTAAATGTAATTCCATGTTTTCAAATTAATTTCATTTCTTGTTCAATAACCCAAATATGATATTTATAATATGGGTCATTCTCAATGTATAGTGTAATTTGTATATAACTATGTTAATACAAGATACAAAATATACTTAGTCCATGATACTAAGTAACATGTACATAAAGGATGCAATAAATTCATCATAAAAGAAGGTGTTACGATAAAGTTATTAATTGTGATATATATAGAGTAAAATGTAATAAAAACAATTCAAATGAATTCCCCTTAAATATTATGAAAATTTGTACTGAAAATGATGGTATAAATCACATCCAAATAACCATTCATAAAAAATTATGAAATAAATTAAAACTTTTTTTGTAATTTGCTTTAGATAATAGACAGACAAAATAATATATATATATATATATATATATATATAAATTTTGATCAAAAATCATAAAATATACTGATGTGGAAGGTAACCCTTTTCAAAACATATAAATAAATAATATCACTTTATATATAAAATTTCATGTAGTAATTAAAATAAATTTTAATTTTGAAAACTTAAAAAAAATTATGTAAGATAATTAATAAAAAATTATCATTATAGTGGTAAAATATGTCTAGGTGGAAAAATTTAATAAATATCTTCTTATAAAATATTATAATCCAAATCAAAGTCTAACATTTGAATATAAACATTAAAAATATTTTTAAAATATAAATAATACATAAAATCAAGTATATATCGACCTTATAAAATGATTTTTATATTAAATATAACATTCTATATTAAAAACAAAAACTATAGTTATGGAGGAAATATATTATTAACCAAAAACTACAAATAATTGTGGAAAATATATAAAAATATATTCAGTGTGTGTGAATTGAAAATAGGGTAAAATAGAATAATTACATTAAAACCCATGAAATCAATATTATAGTAGATAATATATGTGGATTATGAGATAATGAAAATAAAATTCCAAAAATGGAAATTGAAACAAAAAAAACCTGACAAATAGTGATATTATGAAAGAAACCCTTACTTATTTAGTATCATTGGAATCATAATATATCAAATAATAGAACATTATATGTTTTTTAAAATACCCTGAATTATATCATTTATTATATAAAAATGTATTCATGGGGTGTTAATTAGACCATATAAATGAAATCAGGGTGAGAAACATGGAACATATATCATAAAAAAACCGAGACAAGAACCCTTAGGTGTATTATAAAACATGAATCTAGACCTTATGAAATAGAGGACATTAAATAGATCTATGATTACCATTGAGAAAAATTATATCATCAAATATTATTTAAAATTGATAGATATAGTTCATATAATGGAAATAGTCATTTAACAAAACACATGTCTCATATAAGGATCTTTAAGATTGGAAATCCCTACCTTGGATTCATACAATGTGAGGAATAATAAAGCTTACCTACATTAAATTTATATTTATTATACATATATATTATAAGAATATTTATATTTATCTTAATATAAACCATTTAATTATAATTTCATATTACCAATAAAGTAATAATTATTTCTACAAAATTATTTCACTCTTAACTATTTATTTTTCAATGCCTCTTATAATATTGTAGGCATGATATATACACCATGGTAATGGTTTAAACTACTAATGAATGTATAATATGGTTTATAGTATATTTTCTATAAGGTTTTTCGTTACAATTTTCACATTATTGACACATATAGTGATAATTTCTTTGGAAATAACAAATATATCATTTTCATATATATTTTGATTCCATAAAATGAATTGATTTTATTAAAAAATATTAATTTTTATTTAACAATTAATTATACATTAGTCTATCATAATTATTTTATTTATAAATTTAATATATTTATAATTAATTAATGTTATGTGATGATGAGAATCCTACCAAAAAATACACTTAATTTATTGATTTTCAACAATAATACATTTATATTAAAAATAGATGCACAATCCTAAGAACCAAAGGTCTATTTTCATGGGATATTTTAAATAGAAATAATAATTTTTATAATAATAGTGAAAATGTATTTAGAATTTTTTTTAAAAAAAATTATTTATAAAATATCACATAAAATATTAATTTTCATATCATGTAGAATTGGGAAAAAATATAAAAGTGGTGATCTCAAATTCTTAGTAATTATGAACATGGGAGATAACAATCTGTGAAAATAATTGATCATAGTATGAAGAAACTTGGTATGAGAAAATATTATTATTAAGATATCATACATACTATATATATATCCATAATATTATAGCTCATAAAATAGTCATCAAATAAAATTTTACAATAAATTAATCGCTAATAATAAGGTATTTGAATTATAGACCAATAAATATGAGTCTTAAGATATATCATAACATATTAATCTATAATAACATCTAAATATATCATGAAAATTATAAATATCATATAATCAAGAAATTATATAGAGTTTTTGCACAACCATAGGTATTTAGAAATAACACCTTCATGAGTCACTCTATTATACCCACACATCTGAGAAACTAATTTCATCACACATATATATTACTAAGGAGATTTAAAATTTTATACAATGAATTCGAGGGACATAAGGATACCTACTATAATTTAACCTTAATTTCGGGTGTTACATGAAAATAATTCACATATCATATAATCAATATCCCAATGAAAAAAATTGTTTAGAAGACATTAAAATGAATATAAATCATTTTTTATAGCAACAAGAATCTATTGAAAGAAAATGGGTTTCATAAAATTTAAAAATGCTATAAATTTTAATGAATAATAAAAAGGAAGGTCACCTAAAATTTGATCACAAAAAATGGATCATGTCATAGGTGAAAAATATAGCGAGAAACATAATTCATAACTCAATTGGAGAATGATATTTTAGAAATGACTATGAACCACATAAATGATTTTACTCCTAAAAATCATTTTATTCGCTCATCAATTCATGGAAGAACAATAACCTCATGAAAATAAAAATAATTATTTTAATAATCAATTTTATAACATTATTAATTATTATAATATTTTATAATATTAATTGATATCCATTTTTTACAAAGTTAATATTTGATATATTTTATTTTCAACATCCAATTTTTATTATATTGTATTATTTTGTATGGTTCCCATACCATAATAAGAGTGTCAAATACTATTTAATTATTAAGTTTTCATTATTATAATATCATTAATTTATTTATAATACATATTTTGAATTTATTTTAATAAAACTAATTTAATTTAATTTAATATTTTTTCATGATGATAAAGTCGATGACGAGATTGTATCGAAAATTTTATCTAACTCATGGTGAAATATTACTAACCGGTTATATATTAGCATTATCATTATATATCTAAAAATATCACATTACATATTGTTTTACCCTATCACATGAAAATATTAATTTTTTTTTATACATGATATAAATTTATTGAATTTTTCATGTAGTTTGTTAAACCAACTGCAAAAGAACATTCTATATTCGACATATGTGTATTGATAAGAAATATCAAATTTTTGAATAACACCATTGAAAAATATGAATAATTTTATTTTATTGGTTTTATTAAGGTGGTGAAAAATATTTTAGGGATGTTGGAAACATAATAAAACACTATAGTGGAACATGAAATATATCCCTTTAGTGGAGTCAGCAATTTTCATGTATGCATGGGTGAGGATATAGATCTCAATTGATCCGGAGGAATATAAAGAATGGAATATTATTAAAATATTTTAATAATAATTTATTTTTCAAATTTATTCATTAAATAGCCTTTTTGATTCATCCATTTATGGTAGTGATGAAAAATCATGAACAACATTCATTAAAAATGTAGTCCGCATGTACGCATAATAATGTATTCATTTTTAAAATTGTTTGGGAGGATCATGGAGAATAGATATTTTATTATTATAATAACATTAAATGATATTAATAATATTGTTTTAATAATTATTTCATTGCTATATTACATTTTAGTGTGTACATTAGGAATTAAAATAAGGGAGCTTCATTTAGAACCTGACATATCTCATTGGATGTTCTCTAATAAGTATCACTATAAGGATCCACAGATTACCAATATGATAATACGAATGATTCATGTACTTGGGATATACATAATGAAAAGAGTTGGTATATAATTTGTTGAGGTAAATATTAATACTTAGTGTATAAATAGTTTAGAGGCGAGGTCTTTTTATAGTTTAATGGAATGCAATTTTTTAAATATTATGTTCTAACCTATACAGAGAGCATGTTGTATATGGAATGATGAGTAAAAGATGAAATTAATTTATTTATGGAATCATTTAGGTTGATCATGCATCAAAAATGTTTTTCACCCATATTTTACAAAAATTTATTGGAAATTTACTCTTAGATTTTTCATTATTACATTTGATCCATTTTTACCTTGGTAATATATTTTTTCCATCATAATTTACTGTCAATTAATAAAACATAAAAGATAATTGTTAACTAATTTTTTCATACTAATTAAAAATATTATATCAATTTTATTAAATAAAATTCATTTTATATTCATTTTTTAACATTATCCTTATAACTTGTAAAAACCAAGATTTTTTAAATGTGTATATTTAAAAATAAATGTTTTTTTAGGGATTAATTATTAGTTTTTTTATATTAATTCCATTTATTATCTTACAAAATACAAAAGCATATTTATGTGGGTATAAAACAAATCCAAAACCAAATTTCACATTGCTAAATACTAATTAATTGAGAATGATTAAAAATGGGTTTTATAATTTCAATATAGCCCTCTTAATTTGAATAATTTAAATTTAAAAATTCAATTTTTTCATGAACAATTGTATATATGTTTTTATGTTATATGTGATTTTTTATATAGTCATAAACAAAAGAGTTTTTCTAAAAACTATATTTTTACTATTCAAATAAAAATCATTTATTTCAAAAATTTCCTCGTAGGATACATTTAATATGTTGAATTTAATAATTATGTTAATTTTATAAAATTGATTTTTTATATGTTATAGGAATGAAATTTAATATAAATAATCATAATTGGAAAATAATTTTACTTCTTAGAAAATTGAAATGACTCTAATATTTATATAACTATTATCATACTTTTCATAATTAGGTTAATTTATTGAAAGACAATTATATATGTATTTATCATATTTAATTAATGTTTCATAAAATCAAGTTATCTTTTGTTTTTCATTTTTTATTAGGTATATAGAATGTCATTAATTTGAGTGAAAAAAACTATAAAAAGCATGAGTCATTACATTCTATGAACTTGTAAAATAATTTGGTCTTCAAAATTTATTTACTAGGAAGAAAAAAAATAATGTTATGTTTTTCAAATTATATATAAGAGTTCTAAAATAGCTTCCTCATTCATGTGATAATTTTATTTTACAATGACCAGATGAGTGATCTTTTCACATATTACATTGTGTCTTTCATATAGGGTATCTACTGGTTGATCATCTTTTGTAAAATCATACATAAATTGCATGGATTCAATGCTTAGTAAATGTTATGGGTCATGTATGTACATTATAAAAAGTGATATAAATACATATATAATCACATGGGTGACATATTGTCAGATTTATTTATGATAGGATACCACCAAGTCATTCTTAATGATCTCAATGGGAATAATGATTAATGGGATCAATATTTCCTTCTTCTAACATATCTTATATTGCATACATGGTGATATTTAATAGAAAACCTTTTTTCCAACATAAAATTTTTTGGTCTCATAAATTATTTTAAAAAACATACTCAATTGGTTTTTTTCACTTAAAATACTTCTTAATTGTTTAAACCCTCAACATATTTATTTTGAAATGGTCAGGACCTATCAATTTCATCTCTCCAACATCATCCCAAAATATCAGATTCCTACTTCTCTTCACATAAATATCCTCATATAAAAATATATAAATTATATTATAGAGAATATTAAAACGTTAAAAACTATTCAAATGATTTTTTTTTCAAAATAGTTTGATTTCCACTAAAAATTATCTTATCATACCCTATAGTTTGAAATGTCCTGTCAAATTGAATATTTTTCTGAGGATGCTCAGTAGTGATGAATCTAAAATCAATATCCATTTCTTTATAAATTCATGTCTAGAAATTTAACGTAAACCTCATATCATGATATAATAAAATAATCTATAACACTATATACTTATTTATAATACATCTTGTATATATCATGTTTTGTTGTTAAAGATATAATTATTTTTATATACTAAGTAAATTAACAGAATTTAAAAAGAGATCAACTATAAATAAAATTAAATTATAAAAATTAGGTCCTTCGGAAGTTGTTAAAAAATTTATCATACTTTTTTCTCATTTGAATATGGGTTTCTGTACTATTTTTGAAATAAACTTATACTTTTAGCATTCTCACATATCTTAATGGAATAAAAATTATTCAGATTTATAATCTATAATCTTCGTCATCATGTTATTCAACCAATATATCATCATTAGATCTCTATACATCCTCATAATTTCAAGATGAATAGAGAAGGATGAGTTATGAAAATCCTGAAAATGTTCACTCTTCAGTCTAGGTATTGATGAAGTAAATATATGGGTTCAATATTATTGGACTCACCATTCTAAAAACCAATAATTTTAAATTTGGATTACATATTTTTTTCGGCAATTTCAATTTTAATTAATCATCAAATTAAATATTTTTCATTTTTATTCATGAAATTAATGTAACAATTATATAGAGTATATGTTACATTGATATGTTCATAGTAGTTCCCAAATATATTGAGTATTATAAAACTCCCTAATGATATTATTAAATAAATTTCAATGGTCAGATATCATACTATAATAACACACAAAGAATATTTACTGTATTGTTCACGTAATAATATGTATGTGATACTTTATTTCATTATGTTTACACATGTTAATCTTTTAGATGCGAGATTATGAGAATATATCTCCCTATTGGATTATATTTCATTTAGGGGTAGTTATATATTCTTATATGTGCTCATGTGAAATGGTTCCTAGAATTTAATATTATTGTTAATGAATTTAATTACTCAAAAACATACATATATTGTGGTAATCCTTGATGATAACTACTCATATAAAATTTTTGGTATATTGGGTGCATCTAAAATGATGTTTTATTTATTAATATATCAAAGACTAAATTATCACCTACTCTTTGTGGAATTTGATTTTTTACCTCTTTGATTATGTAAGAACCCAGATCTTCTTTTCAGTTATGTTTTTCCTTTTCAGGTCTTCTTTGAGGAAAAGAAGAAAATCTGTAAATTTTCAAAGTACGTGCCTTGTACATTATGAGTACACGCCTTGTACCTCGATGTTGCTAAAGGCCGTGTGTGGGCCGTGTCATGGCCACAAACACGGCCGTGTAAGGGTTACATGGAGGCCACCTAAAGCGGAGTACAAAAAAGTCAAGTACACACAATGTACTCCAAAAGTACATGCCGTGTAGTTTCTTTTTTTTCAGAAAATGCAACGAGGTCACATCAATTCGCTAGAATCAACATATTTTAGGTCGTCTTCATCCGAGAGTGCTAGGATGCCATGGAACTTTGACGAGCCCCCGAACCTCCTTTCGTCCTCTGATTCGAACACTGATGAGTGTGTTGGAATCATAACGGGGAGTTCTGTCTTCTCTTAGATAATTCATTCCGAATTCCTTCTCTTTTCCAAGTCATTGTGGGTTGAACGTACTAGATTCTTTTGTAGATATTAGATGTTCTTAGGTGATTCTTGACTCATGGTTCAATTATATCGATCTCCTATCATCAAGATAGGTGTCTTGGTCCTTCCTGTTGAATGATTCTAAATATTTTGGGCAAATTCCACCAATACCATTGAACGGGGTATTGCATGTTAACCATTTTAGCCGTATTAATTTCTATATTTTCTTGTATTCTAGAGTAGAGGATTTTGATTGTGTTTTGGGATTATTGTTAGTATTTGGAAGAGTTTTCAATGCATGGTCTTTCATGTCTAGACCGTTGGGTCCAGTTTACCTTTTTTACTACTGTTTACTTTCCCATGCCTAGTATTGTAAGATGGCGTGATTTTTGTTCTTCCGTGCTAAGATGTTGTTGAATGCTATCAAAGTAGTTCTTGAGGTTAACTTGGCTGATACGCGCGCTATTCTTATTTTAATTACACAGGCCTGTTAGAACCTACTGTTGTAGTGCACAGGGAGTATGGACGTAAGGGCTTCTCCAGAGTGTCTTTATAATACGATGCGACACCACAGAAGGGAAATGACGTTGAGTGCTTCCTCAGAGTGTCTATAGTTCCTCAAAATGGGCTACAGGTGGAATGAGATGTTAAGTGCTTCACCAGAGCACCTTTAGTAAGATATGAGACTATAAGGGGAATTGACGGTGAGTAATTCCCCCGATAGTCTATTCTTTAGCTGAACCAGAGGGGTGAGACTATGTGTGCCTCCCATGGGGTTTCTAGTACTTGTTGGTGGAATCATAGGGGTTAGGATGTGAGAACTACCCAGAGGGTTACCTATTTTCTCTACTTGTTTGAGTTGTCGGTTACTTGTTTGTAAATTAAATGCTAGAAACTGTGGTTTGTTACTGTTGGGTACTTCCCTATTTACTTGTTTCTATACTTTTACCTTCCATTTATTCACAGAATATTAGGAACAGACCTCATGGTGGGTGCCTACTGTGATTTAGTCTCACACAATGTTTGGGACATGCTTTTCGGACCAAGAGATTATATTGTTGCAGGTATAGATTAGTGAAAGAACCCTTCTACATTAGGTACTTGACTTGTCAGTGAGCCAGAGAGCATGGGACCAAGCTTAGTCTTTCGATGCTGAGGAGCTGTTATCGGTTTCCTTGTATTTTTGGTTTAGTACTGTTTATATTCATCGTTGTGGCTTGTTTGGCTATTTTCCTATGAATATATATCATATATCATTTTATATGTATGTGCTCCAGCTGTTTATCATTTCTGGCCTTCTGCTGTTCACATCTGTATGGATTTTTTACTTCTTCCACTATTTTTATTTTTTTCTCTTTCGTTGTGTACTCTTCCAATGAGGGCATAGTTTCCCCACTATCACACCTCAGGCCCTCGCTACTAGTCGGTTGCCTCTGGCATTTTGGAAAATGCACTGGAGTCCATGTGACCAACCAGGTACAGGGAGCTTCTGGGTGGCTTCTAGAACCGGGACGTTACAAAGTGGTATCAGAGGATTATTATCTATTGACTTACTATTTGGAGACTTTATCTAGAGATAGGATGGAATAGTCACTTGGTAATAAGTTGTGCCCAGGAGTATCTAACCCCTGGATAGGGAAAATCCAATCTACTTCATTTATTGCAATTTGATTGGTTTGCAATTTTACATTTGATATCATAACACTATTGGGTGATTCACATGTTATGTGTTGTTACTGTTCATGTTATTAAGGTTCTATTTCTATAGCAACCCTATGATATGAGGGTATTCCATCTCATGCATCATATAGGAACTTGCTAGAAATCAAATGTCATGCATTCTTTCCATGTCATCTAGGATGCATTTACAATTGAAAGATTGTTGTGATAGTTGTTGTGTAGAATATTCATGTTGTTGTGATAGATGTCTTGATAAAGATATCTGCTTCTTATTAGATCATTGATTGTGTAAGGTTTTGTTTGAATAAACTCCAAGCATTGGTTCGTAAAGTGTTATGCACCCTCATGGACCGAAATTTTGTGGATCATTGACTTGTTTACCATGTTTATGACTTCTTAAGATGCCAAAAATTGATCCATGAGGAGTATGGGCCCTCACGAATTGGAAATTTGCACTTTCAGTGTTCGTTTCAGTGTTTAATGGGCTCTAAAGTAGTCTCTGAGGATTGCTATCTAGAAAAACCCAGAATACACGTCGTGTAGTTTTGAGTACATGCCTTGTGTTCTTCTGTTTGGGGAGAATCAGTTTTTCATAAGTACACGCCGTGTACCATTTATACACGTTGTGTCTTCTCTAATCGTGTCACAGGAAGTGTGGGAAGAGACACGGGAAAGGGAAAATTTCGTGGGAACACACCGTGTACTGATTGTGAATTCCATGTAGGTTAATCATAACAGTTTGGTCGTGTAGTTAACAACATGGTCAGTGGAGTCTCTTCTTATACACACCGTGTCTACCATGAACATGTCGTGTAGTCTGACCCAGGTACCCGGCCGTGTCGTGAACCACAGAGGTCGGTGTTATCCTTTCACTTACACATCGTGTCTGTCAAGAACACACCATTTGGTTCGATCCGTGTGTCTGACCGTGTTACTAACAACACTGGTTAGGTGAATCTTGTCTAGTAAACGCTGTGTCTACTGAGAACATGTTGTGTAGTCTTGACTTGGGAGAGTCGTGTGGCATATCATTGTAGAAGGACTCGGGGTAGGGAAGAGGATTCAGGTACACGCAGTGTGTTAGGATAACACGCCTTGGGTTTGGGGAGTTACATGGAAAATTTAAACAGAAGTACAAACCCATGTGAATGACTTACGGGTACACATCGTGTAGTAAAAGTGCACACTGTGTAGTAATATTTTATAAAACTTGAATTCTTTATTTCTTTCTTATGTTACTTTCTTGTCATTTCTTCTTTCAGTTATTGATAATATTGAATGTAAGGTGTGTGTTTTACCATGTAGAGTCTGGCCACCGAGACGTCCTCTAGTTTTCTTCCATCTGAACGGCAGTGATCAGATGCCAGATATGGTCGATCAGGGGCTTCCCGTAGATCGTCCTGTTGTGCCAGCCTTGGCACAAGTAGTGATGCCGGTTACAGACACTGATGCACAGCATAGGGATGGCTTACTGAGGATTATGTAGACCTTCCAGGGAGCACCGCCTCCTGCCTTGTCTATGGAAGACTTGACGGTGTTTCTCCAGCAGCAGCATCCTCCCACCATCTCAGGGGAAGGAGGACCTCAGGCTACAGAGTCATGGATAGAATCCATGATAATGATCTTTGATCATCTGGAGATGCCTCCAGAAATACGGTTCAATATCGCTACCTACATGATGCGAGACTCCTCCGAGAGGTGGTAGGACATGATCTCACAGGAAGGTCATCAGCTGGTTATGGCGTCAGAGGAGTTTTAGTGCTTCTTTTATGACTACATCTATCTGGATATCTTGAGGGCCGATCAGGGCCATGTGTTCATGAGCCTAGAAAGGGTAATCTTCTAGGCATGGATTATTCCTCTCATTTCATCGAGATTTATCTTTTCACACCCCTCTAGTGTGGATATGGGTTGTTCTTGGAAAGGGTTTTTGAGGATGGTCTTAGACGGGAGATCCACTCATAGGTAAATATCTTCAAGCTGACTTCCATCGCTTCTATCGTCAATCTGGAACTAATTGGGGAGCACAATCTGGGAGATTATGAAATTGAGAGCTAGGGCGGTTCCGCATCCAGAGTTAGAGCTTCCCCAGCTGACAGCAGGAAGGGCCGTAGGATGTCTACGCGCTGTGATCCACGGAAGCGAGACACATCGTCAGGTAGCCAGCTGGTATGCTACCAGTGTGGAAGGGTTGGGCATACGAGGTTGCAGTGCTAGGGAGACCTTGTGGAGTGCTGATATTGTGGCAAGATGGGTCACCATTAGTAATTCTGTCAGTTTTTCTCACTAGAAGCTGCTGACATGGGTTCATCCATGACTCCTCATTCAGTAGCAGCACCACCAGTTTCTCACTAGTATGGGAACTGGTGTTATTCTGGCCATTCGGGAAAAGGTGGAGGTCGAGTCCATAGTGGTCAGTCAACCGTATTTCAGCAATGACCCGATGGATCAGCTGAGATCTGTTAGGTAGGGTCACAGTGTCATGGTACATGTCAGGATTTTACAGTGGAGCAGACCCAACAGGTGCAGGATCACAGACCCTCTATATTTTGAGGCACGATATTAGTAGCCTTAGTTTTATCTAGTTATCTTTTCGATAGAGGGGCATCCCATAACTTTATCTTTGTTGCTGTTCTGGAGAGCCTTGGGCTCTACATCTTTTCCTCTACCGATACGTTGAATCTAGACACACCATTAGGGAATAGGACGACTAGTGTACGTCATTGAAAGGGGTTCCCTCTAGAGGGGGCAGGGTATCACATTCTATGGGACCTCTATGTCCTACAGATGACATGCAATGATTTAATTCTTGGGTTGGACTTGTTAGTTCCCTTCCAGGATGTTCTCGACTGTTATCGTCACAAGGTGGGATTCATATCACCATAGGGTGAATCTTTTTTCCTTAAGGCGAGTGGGATGTCCAGGAGAGTAGAGCTGGACCCGAGCATCATGTGCTAGGTGGAGTTACAACTCAGATTTCCATTCTGTATCTGGATGACTGGGGGAATTCATAGTTAGTCTTTCCTCCATTGTTGGTTCGTTTCATTGATGTCTTTCTAGAGGACCTTTCAGGTTTGCCTTCAGAGCATGAATTAGACATTTCTATTGAGATCGTTCCAGGAGCAGCATCTGTGTCCATTCCTCCTTATAGGATGGCTACACCTGAATTGCAGGAGCTCAAGATGCAGTTAGAGGAATTACAGGCAAAGGGTTTCATCTGACCCAGTACTTCTCCTTGGGGTTCACCAGTCCTGCTCGTGAAGAAGGTAGAAGCCACCCTTAGGCGTTTGTGGATTATTGGAAGCTAAACCATTTTGTGGTAAATAACCAATATCCCTTACCGAGGATTGATAATCTCTTTGATCAACTTCGAGGATACCGAGTGTTCTCGAAGATCGACATGAGGTCTGATTATCATCAGTTGCACGTTAGACCATCAGATATGCCACTTACAGCCTTCAAGAGTAGGTATGGTCTATATGAGCATACATTAATTCCATTCAGTCTCACGAACATGCCATAAATTTTCATGTCACCGATTAAAAGAGTGTCCAATCCTTATTTGGATTCATTCGTGGTCATCTTCATGGATGATATCTTGGTGTATTCTCACACTCGACACAACCATGCTACCCATCTTGAGATCATTTTGAGTACACTGAGGGAGCATCAATTATATAGTATGCTCTTGAAGTTCCACTTTTGTATGGACCATATTCACTTTTTGGGTCGGGTTATCTCAGAGACATGAGTATTAGCGGACCCAAAGAATGTGAGATAAGTAGTATCTTGGGAGTAGTCGAAGAACGTCTTTGAGGTGAAGTGTTTTCTGGGGCTGGATGGATTCTACTGACGCTTCATAGAAGAATTTTCAGGCTTAGCAGCACTGTTGATAGGACTTACTAAGAAGGGTGCAGTGTTTTTATGGTCAAATTCATGTGATTCAACCTTTCAGGAGAAAAAAGGTTGGTTGACTTTAGAACTGATACTAGTCTTTCCAGAGCCGAGAAAGAGCTATTATGTCTACTATGATGCTTCAGGTATTGGGATGGGACATTTTCCTATGCAAGGAGATGGAGTCATTGCATACAGGCTTCGAAAGTTGTGTCCACATGAGAGGAACTACCCGATGCACGATCTCGAGCTGGTGGCAGTTGTTCATGCCTTACGCTGTTGAAGACATTATCTTCTGGGAGAGCACATTGTGGTTTTCACCGACCAAAAGAGTATCATGTACAACTTCACTCAGCGTGATCTGAATTTGAGACAGTGAATGTGGGTTGAGTACCTTCAGTCATTTGACTTTGAGATTGCCTACACGTCGGGGAAAGGCAACACAATGGATGATGTGTTGAGTAGGAGGACTCAGATACAAGAAGTTCAGGAGGCCAACATTGAGTGGAAGCATATGGTTCTGTTCTCTGAGATGCATTTGGAGGTTCATAACAAACAGGGGAATACTTTTCTATCTTCTATAGCTGTTACCTCTAACCTTCTTGATCGGGTAAAGATGAGGCAGCTATCAAATTCTAAATGCCTAGTCCTAAGGGAGAGTGTGTCAGAAGAGGACCCTATTCCTGGCTGGACTGTTGGAGAGGATGGGATCTTGCATTTCCTAGGACGCATAGGGGTGCCAGCCAATATACGCTGGGAGCTGATGCAGGATTTTTATTCCTCATTTTGGGTATTTCATCATGGTGTCACCAAAATGTATTGTGATCTTCACCGCTAGTATTGGTGGCCAGGTATAAAGAGAGATGTTGTTGGTTTCTTCATGATATGTTCTACTTCTCAGTAAGTGAAGGTAGAACATCATTGACCAGCATGTCTATTACAGCAGTTACCCATTCCTTAGTGGAAGTGGAACGACGTCGTGATGACATCGTGACAGGGTTGCCGAGATCACCTTGCGAGAATGATGGTGTTTTGGTCATCGTTGATAGACTTACGAAGGACTCTCACTTCATGCTAATCCAGGAGACCTTCAGTGTTGATGAGCCGGGACGACGATACATCCGAGATATTGTTCGTCTGCATGGGCTTCCACACTCTATTGTTTGAGACAGGGATGTATGTTTTACTTCTCGGGTCTGGGAGGGGCTTCAGAAGGCTTTGGGTACATAGGTACTTTTGAGTAAAGCTTACCACCCCTAGACTGATGGCTAGTCCGGGAGTACGATTATGGTTCTTAAGGATATGATTAGAACATGAATTCTATATTTTTGAGGCTCTTGGGAGAAGCATATACCTCTTGTGGAGTTTTCTTACATCAATAGTTTTCAAGAGACTTTTCATATGGCACCATATGAGGTTTTCAATGGTAGGACAAGTCCATCCCCATATGTTGGCTGGAGGTAGAAGAGGCAGCTTTGCTGGGACCTCGTCTTATTCAAGAGACCACAGAGCAGATAGAGATGATTCGGAAGATGTTAGATACTGCACAGTCTCGTCAGAAGTCTTATGCTGATCGGTGGAGACGACCTTTGGAGTTTGAGGTCAGGGATTAGGTTTTCCTGCGTGTCACACCGAGGTTGGGGCACCATAGGATTAATAGAGAGGGTACAATTTCACCTATGTATGTCGGACCGTGTGAGGTGTTGGAGAGGGTTGGGCCGAATGCCTATCGGTTGCAGTTTCCTCAGTGGTAAATGGCTATGCATGAAGTTTTTCACATTTCTCAGCTCCATCGTTACTTTTCAGACCAGTAACATGTCCTTCAACTCGAGGAGGTTGAGCATTATGTGGATGCATCGTTCAAGGAGCATCAGATCCAGATTGTTGATAGTAGTACAATGGTTCTATGTGGCTGGTATGTTCCACTGGTATGAGTGTTTTGGCAGCAGGGGTGGGTACAGGATGAGACTTGGGAGAGGGAGGCCGATGTGCGAGCACACTGGCCGTAGCTGTTCGAGGTTTCATCTTCTATGCCGCGCTAGGGAAATTCGGGGACGAATTTCATTAAGGGAGAAAGTTTGTAAGAACCCAGATCTTCTTTTCTGGTATTTTTTTCCTTTTCTGGTCATTTGTTGAGGAAAAGAGGAAAATGTGGCAATTTTCAAAGTACACACTGTGTACTTTATCAGTACACTCCATTTACATCAAGGTCGTTTGAGTCCATGTGTGGGCCGTGTCCTGGCCACACACACAACCATGTTGGGGTGACAAGGAGGCCTCCTAAAGCGGAGTATGGAAAAGGCGAGTACACACCGTGTACTCTAAAAGTACACGACGTGTACATTCTATTTTTACATTAAACGCATCGGGGTCGCGTCTGATCGCCAGAATCGACTTCTTTTTGGTCGTCTTCGTCCGAGAGCATTTGGCAGCTGCGGAACTTCGACGAGCCCTTGAACCTCCATCTGTTTTCCAATTTGATCACTGGTGAGTGCGTTGGAATCGCAGAGGTGAGTTCTGTCTTCTCTTAGAGCATTGTTTCCCAATTCCTTATCTTTTCCAAGTTATTATGGTTTGATCAATTTATACTTTTTTTAGATCTTCGATGTTCAAAGCTGATTTAAGCCACATGGATCAAATATAACGATCTCCTAACATCATGGTAGGTGGTATGTGCCTTCTTGTTGAATTTTTTTAATTTTTTTGTGCAAATTCCACCAATAACCTTGAACGAGGTGTTGCTTGTTTACTGTTTTAGCCATATAGATGGCCTACTTTTATTATGTGCTAGAGTAGAAGATTATGATTGTGTTTTGGGATAATCATTAGGATTTGGAAGTGTTTTACAGGGATGTCCTTGCATGTCAGGACCATTGGGTCTAGTTTACCTTTTTGAATGTTGTTTTCTTTCCCATGCATAGTGTTGTAGGATGGTGTGACAATTGTTCTTCAATGCTTAGATGATGTAGAATTCTAGCCAAGTAGTTCTTGATGATGCATTGGCTGATATGCGTGCTATGAATATTTGACTTACACAGGGCTGTGAGAACCTAGTGTAGTATACCATAGGTAGAATGGACGTTGAGTACTTCCTTAGAGTGTCTGTAGTTCCTCGACGTGGGCCATAGTGGGAATGAGACATTGAGTGCTTCTCCAGAGCATCTTTATTATGATATAATAATATAGAGGGAATTTACGGTGAGTTCTTCCCTATAGAGTCTATTCATCAGCAGAACCAGAGGGGTGAGACTGTGTGTGCCTCCCAGCGGTTTTCTTGTACTTGTTGGTTGAACCATAGGGGTTAGGATGTGAGAACTACCCAGAGGGTTACATTTTTTCTCTACTAGCATGAGTGGCTACTTACTTGTTTTTAAATTAAATGATAGATACAATGTATTTTTTACTGTTGAGTACATTCCTGTTTACTACATTATGTACTTTTATCTTCCATGTATTCACTAAATGTTAAGCATAAAACATGTGGTGGTTGCCTACTGGGATTTAGTCTCACACCCTGTTTGGGCCATGCTTTTGGGACCAACAGATTATATTTCTGTAAGTATTAATAAGGGAAATCACCATTCTACTTTAGTTACTTGACTTGCTGGGGAGATGGAGAGCATGGGACCATGATTAGGATTGCGATGTTGAGGAGATGTTATCTGTTTCCATGTATTTCTGGTTTAGTACCGGTTGTATTCAGCATTGTGACTTGTTTGGATATTTTCTTAAGCATATGTATCATGAATCATTTTATATGCATGTTCTCAAGAAAATCTGCCAATGATGGCATAGTTTCCCCACTATCACACCAAAGGACGCCACTTCTAGTCAGCAGCCTCTGGCATTTTGGGAAATGCTCTTGAGGCCATGTGACCAACTGGGTACGGGGTGCCTCTGGGTGGCTTCCAAAACTAGGATGTTACAGATTAAAATGAAACTATCATGTTAAATTCCATAGTAAAGATGAAATGTAAAATTTATTTTTGACAGTCATTAAAATTTTCATAAAGAACATATGTTGATGAAACCTGTGGGAAACCTACATGATGATATATTGTGTAAAAATATTATTTTATAATTTAATCCATCATAATTGGTTCTGAGTGTTTTGAAATTATGTAATTTCTCATAGGTTCCATTCCCAGATTCTAGGTAGTAATCATAAATATTAAACAACCCCACAAAATGACAAAAATACTGAATCCTACAAGGTCAAACATTATGTGTTTCCATTTATCTCCATAAAAGTATAATTGAATTTAAAAATTTGTAAAAATATTGTTCTCAAGAATGTGTTATAATTTATTTCATGTTTTGTTGATTGAAAATTTTATATAAATATTGATTCCCCATATTGTGAAAATAAATTTAATATTACTTAATCAGTATTTAAAAAATATTTGTTCCCCAGATTGTCAATAAAATATTTATTTAATAAAAAATATCAAATAAAATATTTATTGGAATATTCAAAAAATTCCAAGGAAGATGATGATAACATGATCATGTCTTCTAATAAAAAATAATTTTTAAGATGAAAAATAATTTTTATCATTACACCGGTTAGTGAAAGACATAAAATAATATTAATATTAATATTATTACAACATGGTGTATAAATTATTTTATTGTTATAATTATGCACCATCTTGAAATTAAACAATATTTTAACCAAATTCCTATCTCCTTAAATAGAATTTTACTTCTATTTTGTGACGTTAAACTATAAATGATAAATTCTTTTCATAGTGGTATTATCACATGTTTTTAATTCTCCCATATTAAAAAGAACATAAAGCACCCCTTCAATATGAGTTTTAGTTGAAGCTATCAAGATACAAAACCGTAAATGATTGATATATTATGATAGAAGCTAATAATCAATCTCTGTCATCTTGATATTAATGTAACACAAGTGGATATTAAATTGGGGGATTCTGTATTTAGATCATCAGAAAATAATTATGATAATAATAAATAGGTTTTTATTACATTAATATTATCTTTATTGTAAAATCATCATATCAGGTATTCATTAATTATATATAAATAAAATTAATTACAATTTTAACATTAAAAAGATCTTCTCTATATGTTTTTAGTTTATCTATTTCAATACTAAGGGGAAAATATTTGTTGAACATGGGATTTAAGTCTAGAATAATTGTGAAATGGCCTATCAAATATGAAAAAACATTTATGGGGTTACCCCCACCATGTTCCCTCCACAAATCCTGAATCCATCATTTCATATCACAAATGTCACATTCTAAATTTATAAATATTTATTTATTATAGATTGATTATGCACAATATGGGTATTACATTTTTTAATAAAAAATATTTTTTCTTTTTTTTATGATTATTTAACAAGCTTTCAAGATTTTAATTATTTAATAAAAGATTTTTTTTCATTATGTATTAATAATATATAAAGAATGAATGGAGATTCCATCATGAAGTGAAACAGATTCTATATATTGAAATTGGGTTACATGTGTAGCTAGAGAACATGCCATATATCCATGAGTAATATACATAAACATGTCACATGATACATGAAACATTATGTAGTAACTACACATGGTATAGTTATTAAACACTGTGTGTAGAACTGACCAACCTAGAACATTGATTGTCAGATTACATGTTGTGTGTCTGGTATAATAATTTTGTAATGGACATGGTTTATCTTTGAAATTCATGTGAACCTTGTGGTCAAATTAACAACTAATTGTCATTTGAGACATATATCCTATATAATTAATTAAAAATAGGGCATATAACTGGTTCACATAGTGTATAGTTATTTAATTCCTATGTTTTAGATACATACCGAGTGATTTGGTGGGTCATGCAGAGTCGTAGAATGCAAGATTCGCAACATGTAGCTAGTGAGCAAATTTCATGTCGTCCGGCATTTGAAGAAGATATTGAGTTCTTCAATGGACTTTAGACACATGAATAGAGTGATACATGGTCTGTATCTTGCTAGTATATGACTGATAATCAGGTTTAGTTACATAGTGAAGCCCAAGACATTTTTCATAAGTACACAACAATCAATGAATATGATATGTGACTCCTAAGCAAATTCCATGTAGTATCCAAATTAAATAGAGAATTAAATTTCATATATAAATTATGATAAAACATAATTAATTAAATATTTATTTAATTAAATAATTAATGTTAATTAATAATAATAATAAATAATAAATAGTGATTAATGTTAACTGGTGTACTTTTATGTATTCATTTTTGGTGTTTGGGCATTCATGGTATTTTCCAAGACCTATATATGAATTGTTTTAATTTAATATATTTCATGGTTTTATAGTTATAATTAAATTAAATAATATATAATATGAGTGAACCCACCTTATTTATTATAGAGGACCTACATATCAAATGTAATTTATGTAATACCCATTAAAAATTCCTATATATCCCCTAATCCATATGTGAAATATAAAAATATTTGTAAATGGAGATTCAAAAGTTCCATAGGGGTGGTTCAATATGGCACTAAGATAACGAAAACCCAGCAGATACACAAGTGGACTGGTGTTATTTTTATCTCATGCCATGATCAGGTCAATGAGTTCCATAGGTTCAAATGTTTAATTATTTTAATCTCAAAAAATTAAACAATATAAAAACTCATGATAAGATTATTTGTTTAATCATTTTATTTTTTACAATTTATTTATTTTTTTTATAGATGCATGACCTTGATTATATTAAAAAAATGACTAATTTGTAGAGTCTGAATTAAAATTAATGGATAATGCGTTAATATTTTAGGAAAACATGGTAAATCAATTATGAAAAATAAATTTAATGGTATAAATAAATTTAAATGATAAAAATATGTATTTTTATAATAATAAGAAAAATATCTCAAGTTTATATTAGGTAATTAATCCTTTAATTGTTAGTTTTAATGTGAATATAATGTTTAACATTTCAATTCAGCCATCATCGGGGGAATTTAAAATTATCTAGATTAAATAACTAATATAATGGGTAAACTAACTAAATATGTTTTAGTTATATATACTACTTTTATCCAATAATAATTTGGAGTCATATGGTGAGGAAATCCAAGTATGGATTTGTAGATTATGGTGTCCAATTAATAGATCATGTTGCTTCCTGTATGAATTTGGCAAGACCACCTACTGGAATTATTTAATGTACAATTCATAGAATATGAGTAAATTATAATAAAATTAATATAGAACCATTCCAGCTGATTTACCAGAAGTACGTGAGATTATGTGGTTAATTGTGTGAGATTTTTATAGTTGGATTTTTTTTGGGATTCTTAAAAATTTTAAATTCAATATTTCACACTTAAACTATAATCATGTGAATTAAAAATAATATTATATTTTATAAATGTATAATAATTTCATGTTCATCATCTAAATTATCAATTTGATCCATATTTGATAGTGACCTTCATCTTACTATATGTTACATGTGATAATTCTTCAAACACATTTGGTTTGTGTTGTAAAAGTAATGAAAACCATATGTGCTACAATCCCCACAAGATAATAAACCTACAAAGGAGGTGATTGATAAAGTGTTACCTATCTATGATAAACACATGATTCAAGTAGTTAATTTTAAATAATAAATGACATCATCCATGTCAAGTGGACTCATGAAGTCTCATGATGTCATAGATGTTATAGAATTCTCCAACACATCAATTTTCTATATCAGGATAGAGACAGATAGAAACATTTTGAGATATCCAAGCCACTCTTTCATAGCAATCATAGATATGGTTCCCCATCTAGGACTCAAATAGTAATTATCATTGTCTTTATTAGTTTCATAAAGGTTCTACTATTACAATTTCCTATATAATGATGCAATGATCTAATTCATGAATCATTCCATCAATGCTTATTTATAATTTTTTGGAATAAGAAATAGAAAGAAGTCACTTACATATCATCTCACACTACATCCTCATATTGATAACAAGATAAATATTGAGAAGATTTTTGACCTAATAGTGAAAAAATAAATGCATTAGGGTAGTTTCTAAATAGAAATATCAGTTATAATGTTATTCTTATAAGGACCTGACCTTATTACATACATTATCATAAATTTAGTCATGAAAAAACATCCTTTTACATTGAGGATCTGTTAATGTTTAGATATTTAGAGAATTAGGACAATACAATCAAAACGTTATTGATTATTATAGAGTGGATACCATAAAAACAGTTTCCATTTTATTCAAAATATAAAACAATAAAACATAAAAAAATACTCCATGAAAATTATTCAATATTTAAAATTGGTTAATTCCTTGTATTACACAACCATTAACCTATGAGATTCATTTAAAAACAAGGGATGAGCACAAAATCCTAGTAAGGGATGGAAATGAAGGAAATATCACATTAGTCCACGATTACTCATAATGTATGAAAGCATTATCAAAAGACATTCTTTTCACCCATATAAACCTAATTTGTGTAACATGATATTTAAACAATATCCACACAAAAAATGAGAACATAAATATAATCATAAATGTATCTTGGGGCATTACTTACATAATCTTTTAACCATTCTTGGCTACCTAATAATTTGTAACCCTCATGGCTACCTTACTTTTTATAACCATCGCAGTTACACTTGGAGTAACCATGTGAATGGACTCCAACATACTCATACCCAATGTATTTTAGGGATATATAAGTCCCAAAATTCATCATAAATAATTCCCAAGAACCAAAACATAATCATACGACATGAATAATTCCATAAAAAAAGTTCCTTTGAATTTTGTAAAACTGAATTTAAAATGAGGATTTTTAATGAAAAGGCCCTTATAAATATCATACAATTAAATAGAGAAAAAATAGAGTATATGGAGTATGTATATATACTGTAAATACACATAATAAAACATAATATAAAAAGAAACCATCACACAAACAATTTAAATATAACATAAATATTGTAGTAGAAGGTTAACCCAAAGAATGGAAATCAGGTGAACAATTCCCTTACCTAGGGTCTGTATTACATCAAATTTGTTTAACTGTCATGTATAATTGTTAAAATAGTGTTATTAATAGTTTAAATAAACATTTTAATGTTTATAACACCTTATATTATCATTTCATAACATCATTTCACCCTTTAATTGTTACTATTTTTCTCCCTGCACTGTTTTTGGAAGAGTTCGTAACATGATTTCCATGATTGGTTCACGGTGGATGTTCTCATCGATTGGAAGATAAATTATAGAATTGGAATGAAAAGTTATTTACATATTTCCATTACCATAGTTTTTAACATTTATAATTTTTTTATGTTTAATATTAGGAGGATTCATAATTTAAAAAATTAATGATGTTCGTTTAGATCATTTTAGTGGTTCTTTGATAATAACAACCTCATTTTGTCTTATAAATTTAAAAAATGTGTTAAAACTAATTCAAAAACCATTGAAAAGACATAATACATATATTATAACCTATTTCATCCATTAAAAAATGGATTCATGACCATACATGAAGGATTTAATGAAAAATGAAATCACCTCGTCCACGATGTCGGTAATTCGACACATCATGGACAATGTTTTTAATTCCTTGAAAAATTGGAAGAGGAGAAGAAAAATGATGATAAATATTCCATGAACATGATAAAATCCATAATATACATTATTATGGAGATTTAATACCACTTGGGTAAGAAGAGATGAGGAAATAATGATAATGGAACTCAAAATAAAAGAATAAGAGAGAAATGTATTACAAAAATTCGGTAGCCTAACGGCTACGCCACATGGTTTTAGAAAATATTAAAAAGAGAGGGGACAAGGTTCACCAATCTAGAAATGAATCATAATATATATAAGATCTTGAATACTAATTAAATAAGAACAAGTTATGGAAACTTGAATTTTATACCACATAAAAGTGAACATGAATGGAAAAAAGAAAGAAATTGAGAATTTTCTAACCTTGTAGTTTAACCCTTATAACATGAAGGTTGGGACCTTGGGGGATTGAGTAAAACTTGGGAGGACTACAATGAAGATATGGAGTCCACAGTATCATTGAAGAGGATTTTTGAATGAAGTTAATGATGGAATGGGTAGGAATTTATAGGGAATGTAAGGGAATATTTTAATAATTTTCAAGGGACACCTCATGTGTCATATTTGAAAAACCATGGGCTTTCCCATGGTAATTTCCCATGTCATAAGCCACATGGGTGTCACGACCACCTCCCACCAAAGATGCCCCTCTTGAGATGGAAATGGTGAAAGGGAGATAATGACCCCCGATTCCTGCCTCCAGTAGGCCCTAGGGTGGCGACTATCACCAAGGGTATGAGTTTTCACAAAATATGGGAGGCATTCCCGTTTTTATTATTGAGGATTGGGAAACATTATGAGTCAACCACCAAAAAGGAAAAGAACAAGTGTATAGAAATAAACCCAAACCAATCCCACATGCATGTTTAAACAATTTTATAGCAAGGTATAAGTACATGAAATCTCAAAGTAAAATACCAAAAGAAAACAAAGGTACAACAACAGAAAAAACTCCAACTGTCCAAATAGTAGGGTCCCGCACGACCCTGGTAGTCCTCCTGGAAATCTGAAAGAAAACGTAGGGTGATCATACAAGTATACTCATTAGGGAAACCTGATGCTCTCGTGCACAAGTGGGGAGACATCCTAATGTCCCGTGAGAACAACAGAAGAAACCTAGCAAGGAATTCTATGCACCCAACCTCACCAACCACACTTACCAAAACACAATCACAACAGGTAGTAGTAGTAGTAGTATAAGAACAAGAGTATTTGGGTATCCATCACCATTTCCCTTTTAGTTGGCTACTCTTCCTAACGACGAACATCCTGACACTACCGCACTCTCCCAGCCTGCACACACTTGTGCCTCACAACCACGTATCCCTCTCGCCCACACCTGGGCCTCACAACCACGTATCCCGCCCGCACACACCTGGGCCTCACAACCACGTATCACGGCCGCACACACTTGGGCCTCACAACCGTGTATCCCACCCGTACACACCTGGGCCTCACAACCACGTATCCCGCCCGCACACAACCGGGCCTCACAACCACGTATCCCGCCCGCACACAACTGGGCCTCACAGCCATGTATCCCGCCCGCACACACCTGGGTCTCACAACCACATATCCTGCCCGCACACACCAGGGCCTCATCCCGAAGATTCTTGGGAAATAGTAGAACCTCCCCGAAGTGTCATGGGCTAAAACCACCACAATCGTTACCTTCCCGAAGACTCTTAGGTGTAAGGTCGCCTCAAGCCATCACAGCCTAGGGGAGAAGGAGCAGGAAGGAGCTAGTAACTAAGGGGAAAACACCCTCTCCCATGAAATGGGAGTGTTCGTCACTAAGTGCTCAACATGGGTGGGGAGTGATAAAACACAAAATATACAGATATATATATGTACACAAAACACACATCCCAACATATGGCTTCTAAACAGAGAAACTGAGAACGCGCCTCGGCACTGCTACAATGAAGTATGCATACAACAAAAAATCCCAACCCCCTTTAGGTTTTCACGTTTCAGCAGAAATTAGTTTATTTAGTTCCTTAAGTACTGGGCAACTATCCACAACCAACCACATCAATCGTTTGTAAAACATATCCCTGTCATCCAAAAATCTCGTTAGGAAAACACAAGCAACACAACCAAGCCCTTATTATCAACCAACCAACCCCATTGATTATTAACTCCGTTTCATTACCACGCCCCACCATTCATTAAAGCTTTCACTTTTATTTATTATTCATAACCCAAAGTCCGTTCACATTCAACCCATCCCACAGCCCCGCTGCCAACCACCTTAACCACAACACAACAAAACCCATACATCCTCATCCCCTTAATACCATTTATCGCAGCCCCACTGCCCATTACCAACACAACACTCACACTAAGCCGCAACCAATCCAACCGCAGCCCCGCTGCTTACCCTATCTACAATGACCCATAAAACACCCCCAAAACATGCCACGAAAACCAAGACAACACCCACATGTTCATTATTCTGTTTTGTTCAACCGGGGTGATCATACAAGGGTTCTATATTTTCATTTAATCAGCCAACATTACGTGATTAACCAATTTCCACATTCCACAAGGCTTCCATCCATAAGAAAATCCAAAAGTAGAGGGAAACATTTAATTGCATATGAAAATTCCCCCAACGACCGTGATTTTCAGTAGGTAGAAGCTCATTCAATTTACAACATAATATCACAGGATATAAAGTAACAGCAAAAACACAACTTCCCAACCCCATTATCTTTATTTAATGGTTCAACCATTTCTCAAGAAAACAATAGGATACCCACCATGCATGATGCACAAAAAATAGAGATACAAATGTAAGATCCCTACCTCAACAGGTTCCCGATCACAGTTCTCCCCCGGATCAACTTAGAAGACGTCTGTCGGCGTCCGTCACTTATGTTGGGTCCCAAAAAAACCGCCTTGGGTGGAAGTTGTAAAGGAAAGTCCAATGGAAAGACAACGGATCCAAGCTCAGAAGTTCTGCCTCGTCATTACGATCCCGTAGCCACTAACGGATCGTAAATCGGAGCTCGGACGAAGATGTTATTGAAGGAAGAGCCGTCTAGCCTCTTGAGATAAATCTTCTCAGAGGAGAGGGGAGGAGAGGTTTGTGTTGAAAAGGAGGGGACCCCTCCTTCTATAGGCGTGAAAAACAAAAGTACACGGCGTGTACTTTATGGTACACGGCGTGTACTTGGTTCTTTCACACGGTCTCCACCTGCCTTCCAACACGGCTCTGCAGCCGTTGACTGGTCAACACATGGTTTGAGGGTAACACATATGTGGGGAGGGACTACATGGCGTGTACTCATTTATTGCACACGGCAAGGACACGACTCCAATACAGTATATGGTCGTTGACTGGTAACGCGTACACGGGGAAGGACAACACAGCATGTAGAAATGGTCACACAGCGTGCTCCCATTTATTGCACACGACAAGGGTACGACTCCAACACGGGGTATACCCAGAAAGGGGGTATACGACGTGTACTCAAACTACACAGCTCGTAGTTTCAAAATTCTGGAAGGTGCGGGAAAATTCCATTTTACCCTCTAGAACACTTCCTGACCTTATTTTGAAAAAGGAATGGGACAGAGAGGTCCGGGCCATTACATCAGATACCTCTTAAAACATTCTCGTCCCCGAGAATTCAAAAACCAACCCCGAGGAACCCCACAAGATACCTCTTAGGGTTCCCGTTATAACTGCAACCCAACCACCAACCCTAATTATAGGTTTTAGGAATTCTTTCTCCCATGTCGGGATATTATCCGCTTTAGGCGGCACTGAATCGCCTTCCCGGGTTTAATCGTATCCTCATTAATGCGTCTCGATTAAGAATAGGGTCTTCCCACTTCCATACATTAGGATTTTTCACCTCACACTGCCCCCAACACCGCAAAACCTACACACTTCCCGGACACGTGGGTTTGGTAAATTACTTCTCCTATGTCAAGATATTATCCGCTTTGGGTGGCACTGGATCGCCTGCACGGGTTCAATCGCATCGGCATTAATGCGTCTCGATTAAGGGTCAGGTTTTTCCCTTTCCCACACATCCGAACATGTTACACATTATCAGGGAACAAGGAAACAAAAGGTCTCACAACTAATAAGCCAAACATTCCATATACCAAGGGTACATAGTACAACATCAACACAAGCTCAGATGAACAAGGGAAAAAAACAAGTCAAAACAACTCTGGGTACTGAGTGTGCATCTGAGTCTCCCGCTCCCAAGTGCTCTCCTCGAGGCCTCCATGCCTCCAGAACACCCGAACCAAGGGAATGGTTCGTCCACAGAGAAACATCTCTTTACGATCTTTGATTCAGACTGGTCGTTCCTCGATGGTCGCTTCATCCCCCATATGTAGATCTCCCCAGTCGATAACGTGGGAGTCGTCGTGTAAGTACCAACGAAGCTGGGAGACGTGGAAGACGTCATGAACCTTCTCCAACTGAGGTGGCAGGGCCAGCTGATATGCCACCTCACCAACTCGGCTCAACACCTCAAAAGGTTCGATGAACCTAGGTGAGAGATTTCTCCCCTTCCCAAACCTCTACTGCCCCGTCGAGGGGAAACCTTCAAGAACACATGATCCCCCGCCTCGAACTCCAAGGGCCTCCTCCGACGATCAACATAAGTCTTATGTCAGTCTTGAGCCGCTTTCATCCTCTCACGTACAAGCTGGACTATCTCTGTGGTGCTCTGAACTACCTCTGTCCCAAGAGCACCTGTCTCACCAACCTCTTCCCAGAAAATGGGTGAACGAAATGGCCTTCCATACAAAGCCTCAAACAGTGCCATGCCAATAATTGAGTGGAAGCTGTTGTTGTAGGAAAACTCTACTAAAGGAAAATGCCATACCCAAGATCCTACGAAATCCAGAACGCATGCTCGTAGTATTTCCTCCAACGTTTGGATAGTCTGCTCCATCTGCCCATCAGTCTGAGGGTGGAAAGCAGTGCTAAGGAGTAGCATGGTGCGAAAAGCATGTTGTAACCCCCTCCAGACCTGTGAGGTATACCGAGTATCCCGATCTGAGATGATAGTCCTCGGAACTCCATGCAAACGCACCACCTCTTCTACGTACCTCTGTGCTAAGGTACTCATCGGGCCTTACTCCTTGATTGCTAAGAAGTGAGCTGATTTCATCAGTCGATCCACCACTGCCCAGATAGAATCATAATCTCCCTAAGCTCTGGGTAGTCCTATGAAGAAGTCCATCGATGTGTCATCCCACTTCCACTCGGGGACATCTATAGGATGCAACAAACCACTGGCAACACGGTGTTCAGTCTTCACTTGCCGACACACTCTGCATTTAGCCACAAACTCTGCCACTGGCCATTTCACCTCGGGCCACCAAAACTGTTCCCTCAGTCCTTGGTACATTTTGGAAACTCATGTATGTACCTCTAAGGCTGAGATATGGAACTCACAGAGAACTACCTCACGCATCGCCTCCAGAACAAACAAACATCCATGGAGATGCATCCGATGACGGCTATCCTCGGACAATCCTTCTAGAGTGTTCCCCTGATCGACACGATCCCGCATCACTTCCGCCTTGGAGTCCCCCCACTGAGACTCTTCCACCTGCTACATCAAGGAGGACTGCATCGTCATCTAAAACAAACAACCTCTAACACCTTCTACCCTAGAATCCAAGTGAAAGGAAGCCAACTCTCCCATCGCCTTCCAAGCATCAGCAGATTACCAAAACACTTCCTGATGCAACTTCCTGCTCAGGGAATCGGCCACAACTTTTCCCTTACCATCAGTGTAAGAGATCTCAAAGTCATAGTCTTGGAGAAACTCGACCCATCTCCACTGCCGTAAGTTCAGTTTACGCTGGGAGAATATATAACACATGATCTTATGATCTTGGAATACCACAAAGCGCTCACCAAAGAGGTAATGTCACCACAACATCAGTGAAAACACTACATATGCAAGCTCCAGGTCATGGATGGCATAGTTATGCTCGTGAGGGCGCAACTTCCTAGACCCATAACAGATCACACCCTTCTTCTGTATCAGCACGCACCCCAGACCAAGTCCAGAAGCATCACAAAACACCTCATACAACAACCCTTACTCTGGAAACCTGAGAGCTGGATCACTGACCAACTTCTCCTTCAGGTAGTCAAATGCTTTATGGCACTGCTCTCTCCATAGGAAGGCCTGGTTCTTCCTCGTCAAAGCTGTCAATGGAGGAGCAACTTGAGAGAAGTCTAAAACGAACCTCCGATAGTAACCTGCTAACCCCAAGAAACTACTAACTTCTGCCATGCTCTTGGGTGCTGCCCAAGAAACAACTGCCTCCACCTTCGATGGGTCCACTGACACTCCATGCTGAGACACCACGTGCACAAGGAAGTGTACTTCTTGTGTCAAAAACATACACTTCGAAAATTTCCCATAAAGATGGTGGTGTCGAAGGACTTCCAAGACTACCCTGAGATGCTCAACGTTCTCCTCCTCTAATCATGAGTAGATCAGGATGTCGTCGATAAACACAATGACGAACAGGTCCAGAAACTCCTGGATGACAAAGTTCATAAGTCCCATGAACACAGCCGGTGCATTCGTAACTCAAAACGGCATTACTACAAACTCGAAGTGCCCATACCTGCACCTGAAAGACGTCTTCGAGATGTCACTATCCTTCACCCTCAGCTGATGATATCCCGATCATAGATCAATATTAGAAAACCAACCTTCTCCTCTCAGCTGATCGAAGAGATCATCTATCCTTGGAATGGGGTAACAGATCTTGATTGTTTTCCGGTTCAACCTTCGGTAGTCTATGCATAGCCTGAGACCACCATCTGCCATCTTCACGAACAAAACTGGAGCAGCCCATGGTGACATGCTGGGTCGAACAAAACCTTTCTCCATCAGATCATCAATCTAAATCCACAACTCCAGCAACTCCAAAGGTTCCATCCGATAAGGGGCCATCGAAATCGGATGGGCACCTGGCTGTAAGTCTATCCCGAACTCAACGTCACGTCGGGGGGTAGATTCACAACCTCCTAAGGAAAAACATAGAGGAACTCCCCAAAAACCTATCAGACATCCATCATATCTGTATCAGTTGGAACCATTGATAACCTGCCCAACAAGGAAAGGAGAGGCTCCACAGGCCGTCTTCCCGCCTGGAAGCTCCTCACGCCGACAAAAGATACAGGCTTCCCATCTACGTCAGAGAACACGACTCTTCTCCGGAAGCAGTCGATAACAGCACTAACAGAAAACAACTAGTCGATGCCTAAGATGACATCGTATGGCTGCATCTGTAACAGAAGAAGGTCCCCACTAGATCGATGTGGTCCCAACGTCAGCCCACATCCCCGAAAAACACAAGATACACTGGTCTGGACCCCAACTGGTGTACTCAGTATCAGTGGTACGGAAATTCTCTATATGTCTATTCCCAATTCATGGGCTAGACTAGGTGAAACAAAGGAGTGTGAGGCTCCCGAATCGAACAAATCAGAAACAAGAGTGCTAAACAAAAAAATTGTACCTCGTACCACCTATGGTCCTGCTGGAGCTGCCAACTCTGCTACGTGCAACTGTCCACGCCCAGATCCTCTGCCTCTCTGATATCATCTACCTCCCCGACCACACCCTAGTCAAGGTCCCTGAGGAGCACCCTGAGGTCAGCTCCCTCCTGAAATGTCTGCCCCCGGAGGAGCATGGTCCTACTGCTACTGGAAGGGCCTTGCCGGCAACTAGTGCTGCTGAGGTGAGTGTTGAACCTGCCCACCTCCACCGTACTAAGCTCGGGTCGGGCACCGACTCTGAACGTGCCTGAAACCTCCCTAAGAAAAACAATGCGGTCATGGGCTCATGAAAAAGGGACAAGGACCCGAAGATCTTAACTGGAACTGCTGGGGCCTACTCCCCACTGGCCTGAATCTAGAAGGTCCGGTCGCAGGAGACCTATTGCTGACCGCCTCCCCCTTCGATGAACCTGGCTGGATCCCCTCTCGGGTTGCACCTCACAGCGAGTGCATCCTCTCTACAACCTCTGCCTTCTTCTGTACTTCCAAGTACGTCGGAAGTGTGAAGGGGGTGACAACATACTGGAGTGTAGGACTAAGCGCCTCCTCCAAACGTCTCGCCCGAGCCTCCTCATCCGGAAGGAGATCCTAAGTAAAGCGCAGGAGATCTTTGAACTTGATCCCCAAATCTCGTACTATCATACTCCCCTTCTGACGGGAGAGTAACTCCTACCGCTTTTCCTCCTTGATCATGGAAGAAAGGAATTTCACTCGGAATTCTTTCTCAATGTCATCCCGTGGAACCTCTACCTCTATCCTCTCTCCGAGGTAGAGCGTCCACCACTGTCACACAACACCTCTCAGCTGACTGATAGCTAGAGGAACCCAGTACTCCCTCGGAGCACGGATCAGGGTAAAATATATCCCTACCTCTTCAAGCCACCCCTATATCTCCGTATCCGAAGTACTACCCTCGTACTTCTTGAGGGTCTGCCACTGGAAATAACGGAGAGTCTTCTGCCACTGGCTATCTTCCTCCTCTCGGTCAATCCTCAGCTGATCGACCAGCTGAATCTACTGGGCCTCGGCCGTCTGAGCCACTCGGGGACAACGTCCAGGTGCCATAGTTGTACGGTAAACAAGGATCTCCTAAGCCCAAGTAGTAAGGAAAACTCAAGGTTTTATTTTTATCATCTTATTTCAATTTCTTTCTTGGAACACCCAAATAAAGTAAAACACAATCATGATGATGCATGTACCTTACCTAAGGTCTCTACCCTGCAATCAATGTAGCCTCACTTGGTCATTCGATAGGCTCAGAGTCCGGGCATCGGATCATGGGGGCCCCTCAAATCTTGTGTCCTAGCTGGTCTTCCATGGCCTATGTCAAGAACCAAGATTAACTAACATTTTCACCCTACCATTCCATGCAATCATTACTATGCCTGACTCCAGACTCTATCCTATATCCCAACCATCACCTATGATACCATTCTTTCACGACCCCCTCCCACCAAAGATGCCCCTTCTGAGCTGGCAATGGTGAAAGGGAGATAATGACCCTCCGAGTCCCGCCTCCAATAGGCCTCGGGTGGCGACTAGCACCAAGGGCGTGAGTTTGCACAAAATATGGGAGGCATTACCCTTTTTATTATTTAGGATCGGGAAATAGAATGAGTCAACCACCAAAAAGGAAAATAACATGTGTATAGAAATAAACCCAAACCAATCCCACATGCATGTTTAAACAATTTTATAGCAAGTATAAGTACAAGAATGCTCAAAGTACAATACCAAAAGAAAACAAAGGTACAGAAACAACAAAAACTCCAACAATCCGACTAGTAGGGCCCCGCATGGCCCTGGTAGTCCTCCTAGAAACTTGAAAGTAAATGTAGGGTGAGCATACAAGTATACTCAGTAGGGAAACCTAAATCTCTCATGCACAAGTGGGAGACATCCTAATGTCCCGTGAGAACAACAGAAGAAACCTAGAATGGAATTCTATCCACCCAGCCTCACCAGCCACACTCACCAAAACACAATCACAACAGGTAGTAGTAGTATAAGAACAAGAGTATTTGGTCACCCCACACCATTTCCATTTTAGTTGGCTGCTCTTCCTAACGATGAACATCCTGGCGCTGCCACACTCTCATGGGCCTCATCCCGAAGATTCTTGGGAAACAGTAGAACCTGCCCGAAGATTCTTGGGCTAAAACCACCCCAATCGAAACCTACTCGAAGAGTCTTAGGTGTAAGGACGCCTCATGCCATCACATCCTAGGGGAGAAGGAGAAGGAATGAGCTAGTAACTAAGTGAAAAACACTCTCTCCGATGAAATGGGAGTGTTGAGAACTAAGTTCTCAACATGAGTGGGGTGCGATAAAACACAAAAGATACAGATATATATATATATATATACAAAACACACATCCAAACCTATGGCTTCTAAACAGAGAAACTAAGCACATGCCTCGGCACTGCTACCATGAAGTATGCTTACAAAAATCATTCCCAACCCCCTTTAGGTTATCATGATTCAGAAGAAATTAGTTTATTTAGTTCCTTAACTACTGGGCAACTATCCACATCCAACCATATCAGTCGTTCATAAAACATATACCTGTCATCCACAAATCAAGTTAGGAAAACACAAGAAACACAACCAAGCCCTTATTATCAACCAACCTACCCCATTGATTATTAACTCTGTTTCATTACCACGCCCCACCATTCATTAACTCTTTCACTTTTATTTATTATTCACTACCCAAAGTCCATTCACATTCAACCCATCCCGCAGCCCCGCTGCCAACCACCATAACCACAACACAATGAATCCCGTACATCATCATCCCTTTAATACCATTTATCACAGCCCCGTTGACCGTTACCAACACAAAACTCACACCAACCCACAACCAAGCCAACCGCAGCCCCGCTGCTCACCCTATCCAAAACAACCCACAAAACACCCCCATCACATTCCATGAAAACCAAGACAACACCCACATGTTCGTTACTCCATTTTTTTCAACCGAGGTGATCACACAAGGGTTCCAGATTTTCATTTAATCAGCCAACTTTATGTGATTAACCAATTTCCACATTCCGAAAGTTTTCCATCCATAAGAAAATTTAGAAGGAGAGTGAAACATTTAATTGCGTAAGAAAAGGCCCCCAACGACCGTGATTTTCAGTAGGTAGAAGCTCATTCAATTTACAACATAATATCATAGGATATAAAGTAACAGCAAAAACACAACTTCCCAACCCCCGTTTTATAAGTCTTTTATTATATTTATTTAATGGTTCAACCGTTTCTCATGAAAACAATAGGATACCCACCCCACATGATGCACACAAATTAGAGAGACAAAGGTAAGATCCCTACCTCAACAGGTTCCTGATCACAACGCTCCCCCTGATCAACTTAGAAGACGTCCGTCGGCGTCCGTCACTTTAGTTGGGTCTCAGAAAAACCTCCTCGGGTGGAATTAGGAAAGGAAAGGCCAAAGGAAAGACAACGAATCAAAGCTCGGATGTTCCGCCTCGTCGTTACGATCCCGTAGCCGCTGACAGATTGTAAATAGGAGCTCAGACAAAGAAGCAATGGAAGGAAGAGCCTTCGAGTCTCTTGAGAGAGCTCTGCTCAGAGGAGAGGGGAGGAGAGTTGTGTGTTGAAAAGGAGGAGGGGACCCCTCCTTTTATATCCATGAAAAGAAAAAGTACACGCCGTGTACTTTATGGTACACGGCGTGTACTCGGTTCTTTCACTCGGTCTCCACACGGCTTCCATCACAGCTCTCTGGTCGTTGACTAGTCAACACACAGTTTGAGGGTAACACATACGCGAGGACGGACTACACGACATGTAGTTTAGACACACGGAGTGTACTCATTTATTGCACACGGCAAGGACACGACTCCAACACGGTACATGGTCGTTGACTGGTAACGCGTACGCGGGGAAGGACTACACGACGTGTAGAACTGGTCACACGGCGTGCACCCATTTATTGCACACGACAAGGATACAGCTCCAAAACGGGGTATACCCGGAAAGGGGGTACACGACGTGTACTCAAACAACACGCCGTGTAGTTTCAAAATTCTGCAAAGTGTTGGAAAAGTCCATTTTAACCTCCAGAACACATCTTGACCTTCTTTTGACAATGGAATGGGCCGGAGAGGTCCGGGTCATTACAATGAGACACTGAATATATTAATTAATTATACACAAGTCGGCCAGATTTATTACATCATTATTATATCATTAATGATTTTATTAACACACCGAAACTAAAAACTGTATTTTTTACTATTCACTGAAAAATAAAATGTTTCAGAAAAAATCCCAAATACTACCCTAACCATTTATCGACGTGTAGATTTGAATTATAAAGTCCATTTTTTGAAAATAATTTTTTAAATATTTTTATTTTAAATTTTATATAATATCATACTTAATTCAAAAATTAATTATATAAAAACTATAACTGATTTTATATCACATTGAAAAATTAATCAAGAAGTTATTATCATAAATCCTTAAGAAAATAAAATAATAATAAAATTTACTATTCATTATGGGCATATTTCTATTCATATTACTGTTCGTAAGGGTATGCTACTATTCACCAAAAAAACTTGTTGGTTCTAATAAACTCCAAATAACATACTGAACATAATTGTAGATGACAGTTTCTTGAAATTCAAAACATAGATGTGGAAAAATTTTGTTTAAAGGCTAGTTAAAAATATATACTTAAATCAAAGTTCCATGCATTTCTATTTATTTTTAGAAAAACTTCGGGTGTTATATTATCACCACATTTTTGAAATTGTATCCTCGAAATTTTATTTACTATTTAAAAAACTGAGAGTATTTTTCTCTCATAGTATTTTCAGACTCCCATGTTGTTTCTTCAACCTTGTTGTTTCTCCACAAAACCTTTACCTGGTAAATTACCATATTCTGCAATACATGTTCCCATCGATCTAGAATATGATATGGTTTCTCTTCATAAGAAAGGTTCTCTTCCAGCTGAAATACTTCTGGGCTCAATACATGTGATGAATCTGAAACATAATTTCTCAAAAGAAAAACATGAAAAACATTGTGTACCTAAAACAAGATCGAAGGAAAAGCTACGTGGTATGCAACTGTTCCAACATTCTCCAAGATTTCAAAAGGAATGATGATCCATGGACTAAACTTCCCTTTCTTACAGAAACACATCACACATTACCAAGGAGATATTTTAAGGAAAACATGGTCACCTACCTCAAAAAATAATTCTTTCCTTCTGTTATCTGCATAACTTTTCTTCCAACTTTGAGCTGTCGTCATCTGCTGTTGGATCATCCTCACTTTCTCAGCCCCTTGTTCAACAAATTCTAGCTGCATCAAATTTCATTCACCAACATCATCCCAAAATGATGGAGTCTGACACCGATTCCCATACAAGGCCTCAAAAGGATCCATATGAATACTATAATGAAAATTGATATTATAAGAAAAATAAACTAAAGAAAATTGTTGATCCCAACTTCCCTGATTGTCCATTGAATATGCTTGAAAGATATCTTCCAAAGTTTGAATTATTCATTCTGACTTCCAATCTGATAGAGGATGAAAATTTGTTCTGAAATTTAACTATGTGCCCAACTACTTCTGATGTCCCATCAAAAAGTTATATGTCAACCTGGGTTCTCAGTCAGATACAAAGGAATGAGGAACTTCGTGTAACCTGACAATCTTCTTGAGGTACAATTGAGAAATCTGATCCAAAATAATTGTATCTAGAAAAGAAATAAAATGTGGAAACTTTGTTAGATGATCAAAAATAACACAAATCGCATTGTTACCCTGAGAAGCACTTGGTAGTCCCACCACAAAGTCCATGGAAACATTCTCCCATTTCCAATCTGGCAATAGTAAAGGCTGAAGCATCCCCATTGGTAATTTCCTCTCTACTTTAATCTATTGCCATTTCAAACATTTCATGGAAAAATAAGTAATATCTATTTTTATTCCATCCCACCTATAATACTCTCGAATGTATCTGTACATCTTAGTACTTCCAGGATAAACACAAAATGGAGAACTATGAGCTTCGCACAATAAATATTTCTTCAACTAAGAATCAAAAGGCACAAACAACCTTTTTCCAAATCCTAAAACACTATTTTTATCAAGGCTAAATTCTAGAAACTTATCCATTATAACAAATTCTACCTTTTTATGTATCTCACGGTCTTCCTTCTATGCTTGCTTAATTCAATCTGACCACAAAGACTAAACTGCAACCTAAAACAAAATAGAGGTATTCCCTACACCAATAACTTTTTAAAAAAAATCATCAAATAATTAATCAAGGGATCATGTTCTAAAAGTAGCATGGTTAATGATGCATGATTTTTCTAGCTTAAGGCATTTTCCACTTTGTTTTCCTTCCCAATATGGTAATTGATCATGCAGTCATAATCCATTATCATTTCTAGCAATCTTCTTTGCCTCATGTTTCATTCCATCTAAGTGAATATATACTTTAGACTTTTGTGGTCATTATATATTTGGAATTTGGTTCGGTATAGATGATGCCTCTATATTTTCAAAGAAAAAACTGCAGCTGCCAATTCCAGATCATGTGTGGGATAATTTAGCTCATGAGGATTAAGTTACCTCGAATCATTGGAAATTACCTAATCATTTTGCATCAAAACAAAACCATGTCCCTTCAAAGAATCATCACTATAGATGAAAAAATCACCATTTCAGGATTGTAAGGCAAAAACTAAAGCATTCACCAATCTCTTCTTCAGTTCATGAAAACAAACATCACATTCCTCTGTCCAAAAAAAATTAACCCCATTCCATGTAAACATAGTTATCAGTCTAGATAACCATGAAATGTTCTTAATAAACCATCTTTAATAATCTACTAACCCAGGAAAACTATAAAACTCTGTAACATTTCTGGGTCTTGGACATTCATCAACTACTTTCGTTTTGGTAGGATCATTTTTCATTCTATCCTTATTTATAATGTTCCCAAGAAAAGAAATATATTGTAACCAAAAATCACACTTGATGAATTTTCCATATAGTTTATCTTCTTTTAATGTATGAAAAACAACCCTTAGATGTTTTTCATGTATCTCTTAATTTTATAAAATACCAGAATTTCATAAATAAATACAACCACAAAAGTATCCAAGATCTCATGAAATAATCTATTGATAAGATTAATTAATACAACATTTAAATTAGTTAATACAAACGGCATAACAAAAAATTCATAATCACAATATCTTGTACAAAATGTTGTTTTCATGATTTCTTCCTCCTTCACCTTCAGTTGATGGTATCTGGATCTCAAGTAAATCATTGAAAAGTACTGAGCTCCCTATATCTGATCAAAAAATTCATCGATATGGGGAAAAGGTTACTTGTGTTTAACAGTGATGTTATTAAAATCTTTATAATCAATATAAAGACTCATGGAACCATCTTTCTTTTTAACAAACAAAACAGGGGCTCCCCATGGTGAAGTGCCAGGACGAATGAATCCTTTGTCAAGAAAATCCTGCAACTGATTTTTCTATTAAATAAGTTCTATTGGTGCCATACGATATGGTGGTTTTGAAATTTTCGTAGCATTAGGAACTAAGTCAATTGTGAATTAGACTTATTGATCAGGTACGACACCGAGTAACTCATTAGAAAAAACATCAAGGTATTCATTTACCACTAGAACATCATTAATTTGAATAGTTCCCTTGTTTTAAACAATATGAGAAAGATAACAATCATTTCCATCGTTTAATATTTTCTCAGCTTCCTGATATGTTATCAATTGTATGGGATAATTATTGTATAAAAACTGGAACTCTTTTTGAAAAACTACTTTAGCTCTACAATCAATCTTAGCATGATAATTATAAAGCCAATCCATCCCCAGAACAACATCAAACTCAACTATATGTAATACAACAATGTAATTAGTTAAAGTCTTTCCACAGACCATAATATAAAGATTCTTATAATTCCTCTTTTCTATAACATTTCAACCTAGTGTTTTAACAACATGTCCGGGTCTCATTTTTTGAGGTGATATTTCTAATTTACAAGAAAAATTCTCAGATATGGAGGAATGTATAGACCCCGTAACAAACAAAACATTAACAAAATATGAGTGAACAAACAATGTACCTAATAAATCTTAATTGGATGGCCTGACATCTGCTGACGTAGTCCCAAAGGATCCCATTACACCTTTATTCTTGAAGTATAGCTTTTTGGCATCATTCATATCTCTCATTGGGCAGTAATTTGCATAATGAACCATATCACAACATTTAAGACAATTTAGAGTCTGCTTTTCAGGATTAGTATTAGGATCATTTTCATTTCAATCCCCGGACATATGTTCAAACTCTCCACATTTAAAACACTTCCCAGTCATGCTATGACATTACCCAGGGTGTTTCTTGCCACACATTTCACAAACTAGAAATTGGATTTTCATACTATCATATTTCATTGGTTGATTCTTACCCATTCCTTTACAACTGGACCTCTTCTTCACCTTGTTTCCAAAATGCCCATGATCATGAGAAAACTCCATCTCTACCCTCTCAGAACATCGGTCAAATTTCTCATAACTTTTGAATTCACGGGAGGCCAACACCATTCGATACATTGGCTTCAATCCTGAGTAAAAGTAGTTGATTTTTCTATCAATATCCATAATAAGATATGGAGAATACCTCGCCAATAGAGTGAAGTTCGCTTCACACATGGCCACTGAATCTTCCTCCTTTTGTTTCAATTCATGTAATTTCTTCTCCATCCAAAGTCGCACTACCTTAGGAAAATATTTTTCAAGGAAAAGACTTTTAAATTCATCCCACTCTAAGGCATAAAAATCCACTCTACCTCTTATATTTCTTACCGTCGACCACGATTGATCTGATTCCCCTCCAAAAAGATAAATGGTAAGACTTACCTATTGATTTTCTGAACATCCCATAACATCGAATATCTTTTCAAGGGATTTGATCCATCCTTCATCTGTTACAGGGTTAGAAGATCCATTGAATGCAGGAGGATGTTGTCTCATAAAATATTCTACTACTGTCATGTTCCATTGTGGTACCTCTATTGGTTCTCTTCCATGGATGCCACCACCATTTATTGCATGATTTAGCTGAGCCATTACTGTCACAAACTGCTCGGTTCCAATCCCTACCATTCTGGGCTGTACTTCCGGAAAGATGTCATTCTCTCTGTGCCTCTCCTCTTTACCATCCATGTTCCTTCTACAAAAAACCATTCTGAACATACATGTCTTAGATGATGAAACATGGTAATATTTAAATGCTAAAACATTTCAATGTAATCATACTGTGAAAATAATTTATGGTATTCAATTAACATCACCCTAACCCCAAAAGTTATCTAAACCATCCTCTGATACCAACTATAAGGACCTGACCATATTACATACATAATCGCGAATTTATTATAGAAAAAATGTCTTCTTACATTTAAGATCTTCTAAAGATTATATCTTTAGAGAATTAGTACAATACAATCATATAATTACACATTATTACAGAGTGGATACCATAAAAACCGTGTCCATTTTTTTCAAAATATAAAACATTAAAACATAAAACAAGACTCCTTGAAAATTATTTATGATTTAACATGGCTTCATTCCATGTCATACAAATCCATTAACCTATGAAAATCATTTAAAAACATGGGATGTGCACAAAAGCTCGGTAAGGGATGGAAAAGCAGGAAAGATCACATTTTTTCATGATTACTTGTAGCGTATGAGATAATTTTCAAAAGAAATTCTTATCACACATTTATACTTAAATTGTGTAAAATGAGATTTAAACATGATCCGCACAAAACATGAGAACATAAATATAATCATAAATGTATCTTGGGGCATTACTTATATAATATTGTAACCATTCTTGGCTACATTATAATTTGTAACTCTTACGGCTACCGTACTTTGTGTAACCATCGTCGTTACACTTGGAGTAACCATACAGACAACCTCCAACGTACTCAAACACAATGTATTTGCAGGAGATACAGGTCCCAACCTTCATCATAAATAATTACCTTGACCAAAAACATATTCATAAAACATGAATAATTCCATAAGAATATTAATTTAGAATTTCGTAAAACTGAATTTAAAAAGAGGATTTTTAATGAAAAGAACCTTACAAATACCATAAAATTGAAGAAAGACATAATAGAGTGGATGGAGTAGGTATATATATTGTACATACACATAATAAATCGTTATATAAATAGAAACCATCACAGAATCAATTTAAATAGAACATAAATAATGAAGTAGAAGTTTAACCCAAAGAATGGAAATCAGGTTAAGAATTCTCTTAACTTGGGTCTGTCTTACTTAAATTTTTTTTAAAAATAATGTATAATGGTTAAAAGAGTGTAATTAGTAGTTTAAAGAAACATTTTCATGTTTATATCATGTTATATTATCATTTCATAACATCATTTCACACTTTAATTGTTAGTATTTTTCTCCTTGTAGTGTTTTTTGGGTGAGTTCTTAACATGATTTCCATGACTGGTTCATGGTGGATGTTCATGTCAATTGGAAGTGGAATTCCATAATTTGGAATAAAAATGTATTTACATATTTCTAGTACCATAATTTATTCCATTTATCATTTTTATCTTTAATATGAGACAGATTCATAAGTTAAAACATTAATGATGTTTGCTTAGATCATTTTGGTGGTTCTTTGATAATAGCAACATGATGATGTCTTATAAATTAATACCATGTGTTAAAACGAATTAGAGAACCATTTATGAGACGTAATACATATATTATAACTTTTTTCAACCATAAAAAGTTGTTTCATGACAAGACATTAAGGATTTAAAGAAAAAATAAATCACATCGTCCATGATGTCGGTAATTCGACACATCTTGGACAATGTTATTAATTCCATGAAAAAGTGGGAGAGGAGAAGAAAAATGATGATTAATTTTCCATGAACATGAGAACATCAATAATATACATGATTCTGGATATTTCATGCCACTTGGGTAAGAATAGATGAAGAAATAATGAGAAAAGAACTCAAAATAAATGAATAAGTGAGAAATCTCTTACAAAAATTCGACAGTCTGACGGTTACGCAACATGGTTTTAGAAAATATTAATAAGAGAGGAGACAATGGTAATCCATCTAGAAATAAATCATAATATAGATAATATCATGAATAAGATGTAAATAATAACATGGTATGGAAATGTGAAAGCTATACCACATAAAAGAGAACTTGAATAGAAAAAGAATTAAATTGAGAATTATCATATCTTGTAGAGTAACCCTTTAAACATGAAGGTTGGGACCTTGGGGGATTGAGAAGACCATGGTAGGACTACTATGAAGGTATTGATGCTAGAGATTCATTGAAGAGGAATTGGGAATGAAGTTAATGAAGGAATGGGTTGGTATTTATAGGAAACGTAAGGGAATATTTTAATAATTTTCAAGGGACACCTCATGAGTGATATTTGAAAAACCATGGGCTTTCCCATTGTATATGCCCATGGTATAAGCAACATGGGGAATCTCAAATATTATTTAATTATACATAAGTCTACCAGATTTATGAGATCATTATTATATCATTAACGATTTCATTAACACACCGAAACTACAAATTGTATTGTTTACTATTCAATGAAAAATCAATTGTTCAGAAAAATTCACAAAATTCACCCTAACCATTTATTGACATTTAGATTTCAAAAATGAATTCCATTTTTATAAAATAATTTTCTAAATATTTTTAATTACATTTTTAAATAAAATCATACTTAATTGATAAATTAATTTTTTAAAAACTATAACTGCTTTTATATCACATTGAATAATTAATCAAGATGCTATTATCTGAGAGCCTTAAGAAAATAAAATAATAATACAATTTCCTATTAATTAGGGTCATATTACTATTCATATTACTATTCATAAGGGTATGTTACTATTCACCAAAATAACAAGTTGGTTTCAATAGACTCCAATTAACATACTGAACACAATTGTAGATGACATTTTCTTGAAATTAGAAACATAGAAGTGGAAAAATTATGTTGAAAGGCTAGTTATAAATATATATCTAAAACAAAGTTCCAGGAATTTCTATTTATTTTTAGAAAAACTTTGGGTGTTACAATTATAATATGATATGGATCAATGGATAGGATAAGAAAATGATTATATCAGTTTCACATGTGTAAACAAGGTCAATTGGAAGAAAACATTAGCCATGAAAATAAGAAATCGAAATTATCAGTACTTTTTTCTATTTAGATAAATTTATATAATATATAAATTTTGTACTAGATACATATTTTGGTGCTTATATATTTATTAATGTGTATGATACAAATTTATTCTTGAGTTTTTTCCAATTGGATGTAGATGTACTGGATTACAATGAATCTCTAACTCATATTGTGGCTAAAATTAACTACCAATTCACATTGCATATAGGAATGATATGGGATTTGAAATTTGTTATTATGAATAATTCCTTACCAAAAAAATTATTTATCATTCCAAACTTGATTCAAAATGATTTACTATTAAATTTGGTAATATATATTTATTATTTTATAAGGGAATCATTTGTTAGGGTAAGTAACATTTAGATAATGGATTTTAAATTATGGATTAAACAAACCATGTAATGGTAATAAAAAACAAAATCAATTCACATAACTCAAACCACACAATACGATTATTTTACCATATAGTACATGAAAAAAATAATTTATCTATATTACCTTATGAAGTATGTTTATAATATTATGGAATAAAACCACTTGGTATATTAGACACATGTATATAAGGAAAAATGTCCAAATTCCCATTTTTTAGAATAGGTTAATGAGAAAATGACCTTTATAAATTGGTTCATATCAATATGTGTAGATTATTTACAGTTGAAGAAAGTAATCGGTATGCATACATCATAAAGATTACTAATGATTTAAGTAGATATGGATTTATCTACTTAATGTGGCTTAATTCAGATTCCTTTCACAAATTTTAGTAGTAAAATATTGAATTTTATAATCATATTGGTACGAATATTAAATAACTCCACTCTTATCATAGTAGATAATATCATAATCAATACATGAAATATTATTTATATGTTCTTGGGATTCTATCCCGGCTGACTCCTCCTATAGAAATAAATGTAATGAAGTATGTGAAAGGAGAAAATGAACCTTGTATGTCATGGTGAGGACAATAATTACTCAGAAATTTATTTCATTATCATTTTGTGGATACATGTTTCAAAAAGATACAGAAAAACTAAATTGAGTACATTATAATGTGATATAAAATATTACATGTTAATTATGGAGTTCATAGAAACCTGTGATATCAGTTTTACATGTTTGGGGATGTGATGATTTTATTATGGCCTCTTTTGGTAACAAACATGAATATTGTGGTACAAACTATATATTTTTAGGATTTCCCAGGGAAACAAGGGGATACAACCTATAAAATCCTTCAGATAAAATTGTGTGGATGAAAAATATCACATATTACTTGGTAATGATCATATATCAATAAGTGATTGTGGTAGAATGAAAGAATATAATAATATATAAGATCATGATACACATGATCTAGTGTTGCAATAAATTCTACAAATACCCTTGGAAGAAGAATTTCTAGAGACACACGTAATGTGTATGATTTAAAGATAAGTTTGAGAAATAGATTATTATGTTTTTCTAGTCACCAATGATAGTTCCCAATTATTATTTGATAATAGTGACCATGATACCTTCAAGGAATCATTAATTTTCATAAGAGTTTATAATTGATAAGAAGTTATGAATTCAGAATTGGATTTCATATACCAAAAACAAGTATGTATTTTTTAGATTGTATAGTTGATGTGAACCCAACTGGTTATAAATGGGTATTTATGAATAAACATGACTTGTATATAAAATTATTTTCTTATAAGTCTTGGATGGTTTAAAAAGTGTTAAATAGCGTTAGGTCATGGAATATGATGAAACCATTTCACTAGTTTCTATGCTAAAATTCATTGGAATTATACATTCCATTACAACATACAATGAATATTTAATGTACTAAATATATGTCAAAACTTCCTTCTGTAAAGGGATTTGTCGATAAGATTTTTATATGACCCTACCTGAAGGGTTTTTTACTAGAAAGTATGCCATCAATGTAAAAAAATTTCAAAGATAAATTATGTTTTAAATAAAGCCTCCAGGTCATGGAACATTCCTTTTAAGGAATCCATAAGAAATTTTTTTTTCATAAAGAATAGCTATGAAAAATATGTTTATAAATAGTTATATTGGAGTGAGTTCATCTTATTAACTTTTTTTATTGATAATATATTACTTATTTGAAATGAAAAAAAAGTCATAAATTTTATTAAACCCAAATAAAATAAATGGATTTGAATTACAGACATATAAAAATAGAAATGTACTCTTTGGATAACCATCTACTGTGATAGATACATGAGAATACTTATCCTATGTTAAGGGAAACAAACTGACATGATACTAATGATATTCATTATTAAACAACCAATATGGTATTATTTCCACTGTTATATGTTATTCCTCATTCTTGGAAAATGTGTCATCAAGTACATGTGGAATGATATATAATTTCAAGGATACCATACAAATATTTTATTTGGACAGTAATGTATGTTGTGATTTTTTGAAGGATATATGTCTCCTATTACAAATGTAATGTAGGAAGATATCATGCTTACCGAAGTTACCACCATTAGTTGAATGTTAAGACTATACTAATGTATTAGATGTGAACTAGGTACATGATCAGGTATATAGATGAGATGTGTATCTACTCATTATTGGATATGCATAGGCTAGTTTCCAAAATGATCCTGATGATCTGAACACACGTACAAGATTAATCGTCACTATCAATATTAGTGTTTTGAGATGGATGATCAGAGAACAAGACATGGTAATATATTATACAACATATTTAGAGTATATTCTGGATTTTATGGTAGATAATAAAGATGTTTGGATATGTATATTTGTCCATAATCATCACACATTGGCTAGTAGTAAAGGTAATATCACACAATATGTTTATAATACTACTATGGTGGATCTCATAATGAATATAAGTTCAAATCAGTATATGAGGTAGGTTTATATGATGCATTCTATCTTGAATTATTTTTCTCAATGTGGTAAAATCACAGTGAGGAGAATATCGATAGAAGACAACATCGCGGACCTAATGACACATGGTTTAACGTAATAAAATCATAAACATAACTTGAGTTCAGGATGACTAAATTTCATAGGTAGTTGTCTCTAGTAAAGGTGATATTTTTTATAGTTGTAATTTTTTAAAAAAAATTATTTATACTATGAATAACATTTTCATTTGAAAGTTTGAATATTATTTAATCATTTTATTATATATTTGTCACTATTATTCCTAACATTAATGTAATAATATCCTAGTTTATCTATCACATTGAAAATGTCATAGGAATTCCCCACGATGATGGGAACTATGAAATTCTATGATGATATTCCTAAAAATATTTCTATGGTTATATAATATACTATGATGGGACACAGAAAATATTTACTATCAGTGAATGTAAATAAATGAAGATCAGACTTATTCTCATGAAATATATACATGGTAATCATCAGGATATCATATTACGATAATTGACCTTATTATAGAATTATTCAATTTTTTGTGTCATCAGATATTCATTTCTATGATCATGTTTAATAGACCATAGACTATACAATTATTATTAGTGAACTTGAATACTTTTTCACAGAGGCTTATTGTTTAAAACTATGAAAATAATAGTTAATGACAAATATGGGTATGTTTGCTGTTTCCCAAATGATGCATTATTAATTAATATTTTGAGGAATGATTTTTTACCTTCCTTATTTATGGAATATGTTTTTGCACAACATTGATTGGGGACGAACCATCACATTAAATCCAATGTACATGTTGTAATGATGAGTCTATTTTATATAGTCCATGAATTATATATCAAAAACATTGGTTTATGATAATTTTATACAACTATGTTGCTGATATATCATGAAAAACTGATTATATTTCACAATAATCATTTGTATTTCGTTTTCAATATTTGGATATTATGTTCATTCTCTTCAGATTCATGACGTGTTGATAGAAAGTAATATAATAATTTAGGAAAGTATAACTAATACCAATGAAAAATATTTCTATAGGAATTCACACTAAAACCTTATATTGATTTCAAATGTTTTTTTTGAATTTAATAATCATAATATATATTATTCTAAGTATCAAAAAATCATTTAATTTGAGTTATATTGATTTTATATATTCTTCAAATATTTATTATCCAATGTGTGAATATAATATTTTTTTTATTTATTGAAAATATAATAAATATTTGTTTTCAAAATTATAGATAAAAAGTGTATTTACTAATACAAAAATTAATAAAATATTTTTTGGGAGTTTAATAAATGTTGACGAGGAAAAGATGTCTATGATTTTGTTTGGGAATAAATATTAAATTTCATGTGGATAAAAATGTGTTTATCATTTCTCCAGTTATCATAAGATATAAAATAATATTTGTATTAATATTTGTATGTCATTGGGTGATGAATTGATTACTGTAGTAATTAAGGGCCTCTATAATATTTAATATTTTTACCTAATAAATAACTCTAAAAATAAATTTCTATGTCTATTATGTAGGGTAAATCAGGAGTTGAGACTTATTGTGCACAAAATACATCTTGGATTTTTATTTCTTCACTAATCATCCCAAGACAGAGAAGAACTCCATCAATATAGATGGATCTTGAAGAAATCCTAAAAAAACAAAATATGATGGATCCACTACACTGGAAGCCATCTATTAATATCAATTGCCATGAAAACAATTGGGAACCTATGGATCACTGCTAAATGGATTCTACACTCAGACCCCCCTACACAGTTAATGTAATGTGAAAAGAGCTTTTAGATGATCAAAATCACCATTTAAGAATAATAATCAGATTATGTATTCATTTTCAATTTTTAAATTAAATTAAAAATAAATTTAACATGAAAATGTTCCTCCATATTAGTTCTGATCATTTCTATTTTAGGATTCGATATAAAATATTGTTCATCATGGAAATTATATATTGAAAAATTAGTTAATGATCCTCAAAATATGAGAATAAAATTATGTTCATTCAACCAAAAATGTGCTTCTAAAACACCATTTACATTCACACATTGTATAAGTCATTCTTTATCAATGTTTAATTAAAAATATTTTCACTAATTTCTGTATAGTATAACATTATCCTTGTAGGGTTCATTGATATTTATGTGAATGGATGGTTGAATGGAAATTTGGGAAAGTTAAAACATATCAATTTCCCTTAAGACATCATGATGTATCTTCTGATAATATAACAGTGTTGGGTCTTTTTCTATTGACATCATGGATAGAGTATCATTTTTTTATTCAAAGAGAATCAACTACCAAATTTCCCATATTTGGGTGGTAATGTACTGAGAATTCAAAATCACTAACCAATTGAGGACATCGCCTTATCCATATATTTGACTATACCTATGTGAATATAAAATGATATAATTATGATTACTTTATATATCACATTTCCCAAAAAAAAATATTTTTTCTTAACCTTTAATACATAGAACATTATCATCAGACATAAATCAAATGTTGATAAATTTTTCTTGTTATTCATTAACATTAATTATTCATATTCATAAACCTTGTCATTCTACATGAGGATGCAATAAAATCTATTTTAAATGATTAATTTTGTAGTAAAACCCTTTTAGCATTCTATTTTAATATATATAGGAATAGTGAAAATTGTACCACCCCAAATTTTTGGAAATCAACCCTTTCTTGATGGTTTTAAGAATATAATTTATATGGGTGATGTTTAGAAGATTTTGGATAACATTAAATGTTTTTTTGGGCTAAAGGGAATGTGTATAAGAGGCACACAGTAGGTTTAAATCGTGTGATAGCCTAGAAGAAACTATTCCAATTGAAAAGGTTTGGGTAACTTATGGCAGAATCATTGGCATGGTTGGAACATGGTTTTAGAGATTTGGTAAGGATAATGTGTGATCACTATCTTTAATTAAGTATCTAATACACATTTAGAACATGATTTCCCTAAAAGTGTGAATAAACCATGTGTTGGGTCTATGTCAAATAATAAAAAAGTGGATCTAACACGTTTTAATATTTAAGTGCCTCTTTTTACCTCGTATATAGTCCTAAATCCTGATTTTTTATTCCATGAATTTCAATGAATTATATCACATTGATCTGGTGGTGATCTAAAGGCTTCACCTAGTGATTAAAATCCTATTTCTTGTACTAAGTGTTTGTTCATCATCATTCTTGCCGTTTTTTAGATCTACTTCACCCCTATTTTTAAATTCATATATCTACCCTCGATGTGGGTAGATATAAGGTTTTGGATGCCAAAATATATTTTTATTTTGTCTTGATTATTATAGGGGAATATATCTAATGTAATTTCATGAAGATTTAACCCATTTTCAGTGGCATTCTTCGTCTCTTTACCATTTTTTCCAAAAATCTCGAGGTAGGTGGATTCAATTTTGACTCCACATTCTAGAATTGATTGAATTAGTTTCAAATTTATTGATTTTCATGAAATTGATTATGGAATTTTTATAAAAAATCATTTTATAAATACTCTTTAGTGAAGATTTATGTTTTTTTTTGAAATTTTGATATTGTGGTGAATTTTTCTGCAATGTGATTTAGTTTCATGATTTTATAATGGTTATTTGAAAATTTTTCTTTTCTAGATTAGGGTAATGGTCATTTGAAAATGATTTTTCAATAAAAAAGATTCTTTAATTGAAATTACATTGGAATGTTGGTTTTGGGAATGGTTTTGGGCATACTTAGGGTGGGTGTTCATATTTTATTTATAAGGCTTGGTTGAAATATGTCTTAGTCCTTGTTGCTAAACGAGTAATGGAACATGTATTGTAATTACCTGGTGATGAAATTTTAGATCAAATAGAGACTTCCATGAGTATGGAGCATTCGTAATGAATAATGCCTGGTTGTAGGTGTGATTATCTAGAATGGAATAGTTACTCCAAGTGGAACCAATGAAATTGTTTTAAGGCATTGTTTGGTTGTATTCATAAAAATATCTTCTTCCTAAAAATTTCATGGTATAAAATTTATTTATATTTAATTACAATATATTTTTAAATTTTTTATTTTTTTATAAACTATCTTGTAAATTTATTATATAAACAATTTTATATAAATTTTTGTAACGACTCTTTCTTAGTGATGTGAGTAGGGAAGTCATCGGGGAAAACCTACTACGTTTTAGTACACAATCTATTTCAGAACATTGGTGCTTTTGAAAATAGCATCTATTAAGACATTATAAAAGGTAAATCATCACACTTCTTTATCACTACCTTGTGATACATGGGATGTTATGTAATGTTTGAGAATAGTGATTTTCGAACATGGATTGTTTTGTTCATCTACGAGTTTTATGAGTTATCTTCCATTATTTACATTGTTGTTAGTTTGGATTCCATTGTTTTAATCATTGGTTGATTTGATATTAATGAAATGGTTTAGTTGTCTTTATTTTTATCATCCATCATATAGTTTTTTGTTTTGTATGGTTTAATAGGATTAGATTTTTTATTCATAAAGCGTAAATAGTCCCCAACATGTATTGAAACCCATCGGCATTTTTTTCTAGACTTTGTTGTCTTTGGGATGTTAGTTAAGGCCATGAAATGTCTCACCAACTTATCAAGCCAATGTGGTAGGGAAGGACATTACAAATGGTATCATCTCGGTCCTTCATCATGGAAGAAGTTTTCATTATTTTACTTGGTGCTCTAGTTGAACTCATTCCTGTCAATTTCTTGATTTGGTGTCATAGAAAATAGTAGGATTGTTGAGAAATGAAATTTATATCATAAAAATAAATATCTAACCTTTTTTCTGAATATCATGTCATCCAGTTGTGTGGTACATATGAGTTTTATATACACTTATATTATTTTCAATCTCATTGTCATGGGTTTAGCCAATAAGACCTGTATGACATGAATTAGAGGAATGACCTCCCACTATAACAGGAAATTTAATTATGAGTAACGATAAATTATTTTATAAATTATGTTGAATATTTAAAAATGGTGTATTTTTTGAAATAAATGTCATCGAAGAGATCATAGTTGGTGTATCATGAAATGGTTTTAATTTCAAAACCAGATAGGAGAAAATATTACAATGATGATTAAATGTGGAAAATGTTCATTTTTGGAAAACCATGTTGAGGAAGCTAATGTGATAGTATTTGAAATTCTATTCCTTTAGTTTCTAGAGAGTGAGATTTATGGAATTTGTTTCCTGTATAGAAATTGGAACCCGATAGGAATCATAGAAACCAACTAGAAGAAGCTGGGGAGAATGTGGATTCACCTGAGCCGCAGGTGAACCAACAAACAGTTCAGAGTATCATCTAATAATTTCAGGATTTGAACGTAGGAAACCAAAGGGATGATCTAGTGAAAGTGGATAATTCCATGTCGTTTCATAAATAACATCCACCCATATTTCATGTTGATTTGGAACCTGAAAGGGCAGAGGTGTGGAAGAACAGGATGAATTGTATATTCAATTTCAACAGCATACTAGATGAACTGATAGTCAAGCTAGAAACATATAATCTTGATGATCTTTCGGTCCATTTGTGGGATCTAAGGGTACATGTTAATAATGATCAAGTCTATAGAGGGGAGGATTTTTAGGAATTGATCTATATAAAATTCTATCCTCACACATTCAAGATTAAAAGGAAGATGAACTTTTACATCCTGAAATAGGAAAATCTATCTATGATAGAGTATGTGTCTAATTTCAATAATTTAGTGAACTTTGAGCATGAGGTTTCTTCTAGTGCATTTTTTCCGGCCTGAAACATTTAATCGGTATTATGGCAGTTGATTCAGTCGAAGATAGATGTTCTCTATATTACAAACTATAAATACATGGTAAATAGATAGATAGTGGATGGACATGACACATCAAGAACTATGGAATGAGGGAGTGTCATAATACCTATTGGAAATGGTAGGAACTCTAATGCTGGGAGAAATAATAATAGGGACCCCAACATCTATTGCGGGAGAATAAATTTGAATAAAAAAGATGAATCTATGAATGTTCCTCTAAGAACCATGTCAAAGAAAATATGTTAACAATGTTGTACTTTTTACCACAGAAATATTGAGTGTACCAAACAACCAAGAGAAGGAAATAATTTCAATAAAATGGGATATATTAAGTGTTATTCTCATATTTCTATAAGGACGTGTTCTTTAACCACATCTCAGGTGTTTCAAGCATCATATGATTGGACGTGGTGAGGAAAAATGAATCATTATTTTTAGTATAGTAGAGCTACCCATGATGATTCTTGAAAAACCACAACTCAGTAGTAAGGGAAATATGAGCAAGGTGATAAGGAGCAGAGTGCAGTGACAATGAAATTATATAGAGGTTGGAAGATGATTGTAGATGCTCAGTCCAAACCATTTATGGTGATAGGTACGATTCTTTGGAATTGTACCCTTAATAAAGTAATGTTTAATACTGGTTTATTGAATTAATTAATTTCTTCTCATTCTATTGATTTCATATGTTTTAAAAATGGGATTGTTCCTTTTATGATAAAACATCAAACTCCTCTTTGTCAATGAGAATTTCTATCCTTTCTCTGTAGAACATGTTGTATAACTATAAATGGATGTAAGAAAAAATGGGACTCCATGGTGATAGAGACTGATTCCTATGATATAATACTTGATATGGATTGATTTACAATGCAAAAGGATTACATTGACTGTTATTGGATAAAAATTAGTTCCATGTCTAAGGATAAAGTTGAGTATCTATTCAGAGTATAATGGGTTGTAAAAATATGATCAATGGATTTGTTGGAAGTAGAAATCGATATTATCTCTTATCAGTTGGTAGTGTTAACTTTGGCATCGATGGAAGAGATCTAAGGTAATAATTTTCCAGCAGTTGTGGATCAATTCCTATATTTGTTTCCCAATAACTTTTCATGGTTACCAAATATAAAGGATGTAAAGTTTACGATTGATATCCTTCTCGAGACCAGACCTATTTACCATATGTCTTATAGGATGGAAACAACAGTATCATGGGAGTTTAAAGAGTTAGTGGAAAGCTGAGAAGAAAATGTTTCATTCAACCAAGAACATATCTATAGGTATCATCAATCATTTTCATGAAGAAAAAAATAGATATCTTCACCTATGTAGGGATTATCGCAAGCTTAACAAATTTATAACCAAAAATCGGTATCCACTTCCATGCATCGATTAACTTTTTGATCAATTAATGGGGGCTTGTTGGGTTTCTTAAATTGACTTGCAATTAAGATATCACCAATTTTGGGTTTGGAAGGAGGATATTATGAAAAAAACTTCTAGAAGTAGATATGACCATTATGAATAATTGGTAATGCCTTTTGGTGTTACACATTCACCAATAGTATTTATGCATTGATGAATGACATATTTTAGAGATATATGGATTCTTTTATTGTGGTGTTTTTGGATAACATATTGTTGTATTCAAGGATATGGGATGAGGATGAGAAACACGTAGATACAATGTTGGGATTCTTGAGAGATCATCAGTTGTATACCAAATTATCAATGTTTTATTTTTTATACAAGAAGTATTCTTTCTATTAATGAAATTTCTAAAATGGGTGTTTTAGTGGATTTGGAGATGATAGATTTTTTTATCTCTTGGAAATTGTTGGAAAACATCTTATAGATACCAATATTTCTTGGTCTCATTGGTTATTATCAAAACATTTTTCATGAAATCAAATTACATTCTTCACCTATTATAGCTTTGAAAAAATATTAATGTTCCATTCCAATGAACTGGGGAATTCTAGAAGTCTTTCCAAGAGCTGAAAGCTCATCATAAATCAGCAAAAATCATAATATTGTCAGAATATGGACATTGGTATGTTGTGTATTGTGATGATTCGAGATCAGCCCTAGGTTGAGTTCTCATGAAATGATACCAAGTTGTTTCTTATGGATCAAGGAAGTTGAGAGTGCATAAATAGAATTACCCAACCCAAGATTTAGAGTTGGCTACAGTCGTCCATGCCTTGAAGATATAGCATCATTATCTATTCAGTGAGAAATTTACTACATTCACGGATCATAAGATCTTGAAAAATATTATCTCTCAACAATATTTGAATCTGAGACAATGGATATGGATGGAGTACTTATATATGTTTTACTTTGTCATAATGTATACACTATGAAATGGGAATTTGATAGTTGATGAATTATACAGAAATTTATATGCTTAGTTGGAAAAGAACCCTCGGATGAGTTATAGTTTATGTTGTCCCTAGTCGACATGCATGTGTAATGTGAATACTGAGATGATGTTGTAGTTTAAATTCTTGTTTTTGTGGTTCCTAATTCAGTGATGATGGTAATGAAGGCATAGACAGTTGATGCAGAATGCATGGCTATGGGTTTAAAAATTAATGGCGGGTAGACTATTCAGGGTTAGAATCTAGATGGGTGTTCATTGTTGTGGTTTATAAATTGAATGTATGTGCCTATAAATTTTCAAGAAAAACTCCTTAATGATTAACCCCATTAGAGATGGGATGTTTATCCATGTATAATTAGGATGTATACTGATTTTAAAGCACAGTCCTGGTGGAACGACATGAAATAGATGGTTGATGAGTATGTTTGAATGTTGTTAATGTGTCAGCAATGTAAGGAAAAGAATCTATTTTAAGCTTGTAAGTAATATTCATTACCAATACTTGTGTGGAAATTGGTAGAATCTAGCTATGTATTTTGTTATAGGTCTCCTATGAACGGTTCAGAAACACAACGTCATATGAGTTATAGGGGATTTGTTTACTAAGTCGTCTCATTTCATTCCTATTCATGAATCTTCAATGGTGGAGGATCTGTCAAAAAATCTAAATCCATGATGTGTTAAAGATACATGTCATACCAGTTTTAATTGTCTTAGATTGAGATCCGAGTTTCATGTCTCATTTTGGTTAAACCTCCCAGAAATCCCTATGGAGAAAGTGTTCTATGTGTATGGCATATCATTCTCAGAAAAATGGAAAATTCAATAGAATTATAAAAATGCATGAAAATATGTTTCAGCCTTGTGTAATGGATTTTTCTAGCTCATGGGGAGATCGTGTTCCATTGGCAGAGTTCGTGTATAATAAAAGCTAACTGGACTTGAAACATGTGGCTCCTTCTAAAGAACTTTATGGGCATCCTGTTCGTTCTCCACGATGATGGGTGAAACCAGATGAGACCTCACTAGTTGGGATGTTCCCTTTCCAAGAGAAGATAGAGAATATTTATTTGATCATAAAATGATTGGACATGGTGCTGAGTCTTCAGACATCTTTTTCAGATCATCATCAACATTTGGTGTCCATTGCAGTGAGTGATCATTCGATCTTGTGAATTTTTTCAGGGCGTGTACATTGTCATTTTGGGAATCATAGAATGTTATAACCCTGATACATAGGCCGTTCCAAGATACTGTAATGGGTTGGAGAAGTGGAATATCAGTTAGAAATTAATCCACGATTCAGTGTGGTGCATAATGTGTTCCTTATATCACAATAGTAAACTTATCAACCTAATCTTGGCCATGTCATTAGATGGGATCACATTGACCTAGAGCCAGATAATTCAATGGTACATATCCTAGTGTAGATTTTTGATAGGAATGATAATGTTTTTCAGGGAAAAATCATTATCATAATGGTTTTGTTGAATCATGGTAATGTTCAGGAAGAGACTTGGGAACGTGAGGATGAAAAGAAAGAGCAATGGACGAATATCATTAAGAGAAATAATGGTTTTTTTATCTTAGGAAGGAATGACTATTTGTGAAGAGAAATCAGCATCCTAGGTTTCAGGTAAGTAACCCCTTATTTATGATTATAATTATATAATGTATATCGGTGATGTTTGGTAGAGTTTAGAGAACATTAAACGTATGTCTGGGGATAATGGAAAGGAACTCTGGTGGCATGCAGTTTTTCCAAACTGTGGGACAACCTAGGAGAAATACTGTTATTTTAAAATGGGATAGGAAGTGGCATCATCACATTTGGAACAAGAATATGGAGACCATGTGAGTTAATTGTGCAAGTGGTATCTTTAAGGCAGTGACTAACACACTGTTTTCCAAACTGTGTGATTAAACCGTACAAAGGGTCAAATTATGATCCAAAAAATGTGGATCTAATTAGTTTTTCCTTTAATTTCATCATTTTCGATCATATATATCCCTAAGATGATATTTTTATTCCCAAATTTTTATTGAAGGTTATCCTATAGATTATGATGTAATCTAAAGGCATCACATGGTGATTATATGATGATTTCTTGCTGTTAGTGTTCGTTCTTCATCATTTGTGGTTTTTTTCTAAGATACACATCACCCCTCTTCTTGGTTTTGTATATATATTCCCATTGTGGGTAGATCTACGGTTTTGGATTCTAAATATGATTAGATTTTGTCATTCTGATGATAGGTGATGAGATTTAAGGTGGGTTCATAGAGATTCAACCCGTTTCTGTGAAAATTCTTCATCTGTTTATCGTTTTAAACAAAACAATCGAGTTATGTGTCTTCTCTATAGACTCATATTTTGAGAATTTATTGGAATAGATTCAAATTGATTGATTTTCATGAAATATATTATGCAATTATTATACAAATCATGGTATAAATCATATTTAGTGACGATTTATCATTTTATGTGTAATTTTGAAATTATGGTGAATTGTTTTGCAAGGTGATTTAGTTTATTGATTTTAAAATGGGGATATTAAAATATGTAGTGGGTGGATTTTTAAATGGTTTTTTTGAGAATTTATTTCCAATAAAAAGGTTTTTTATTGAAATTATTTTGGCATGTTGGTTTTGGAAACGGTTTTGGGAATACTTTGGGAGGCCATTCATATTGTATTTATGAGGCTTGGTTGAAATATGACATTGTTCATATGGACCAATGTGTAATGTAAAATTGGATATAATTACATTGTGAAGACATGGTAGATCAAAAGGATATTTCTAATGAGTTTGGAGTTATCCTAATGAAGCTTGCATGGTTAGTGGTGTGATTGTATGGAATTGAATAGTAATTCCATTAGGATATTGTGAAAAGTTTTTAGGTTTTTTTGGATTTTTGATGAAAATAGATATTGTTTTAAATTTTGTTGGTATACAAAATGTTCATATTTAGTTATAAACTATTTTGGAAATTTTTTTATAAAAACTATTTTATGTAAATGTTGATAACTCTTCTATCCTTGTGGCATGAGTTATAAAATCATTGAGGAAAACCTACAGAGTTTTAGTACTCACCCCTGCTTTAGAATATTGGTTATTTTACAGATGTTATCAAATAGAACATGGAAAAAAGGTAAATTATCATATAACATTAGCACTACCTTGTGATACTTGGATTTTTTTGGTGATGTTAGAAAATGGAGCTTGTGGACCATGGAGTCATTATAGTCCTCTTAGATATTTAGGAGGTATATTCCATTATTTACATTGATTTTAATTTTCACATCCACTATAGTACACACGGGTTGGTTTTGTTAAAATAAAAATGGTAGAGTTGTCGTTCTTTTTATCATTCATCATATAGTGGGTTTTTTTTGGATTGGTTGTATTAAATTAGTTGGTTTATTCTAAAACTGTAAATATTCCCCCGCATGTATTGAAACCCTTCCGCACTAATTTCCAACCTTTGGTGTCTTGGGGATGTCTCTTAAGGTCTAGTAATGCCTCATCGCCTTCTCAAGCCAATAATAAGGGGTTGGATGTTTCAACCAAACACCTTTTTTAGTTTGATGGATAGTTCATTATATTAGGCCATCTAATGAATATTTAATCTCTCCTAAGATATGTTTATTTATGTTATTGTCAACAATTAGAAATTTTTCACAAACTTCTAGTAAAATCCAAATATCCTGTGAAAACTAAATATCGATGTTATATTTTTTGGTAAATTCCATTAAATGATTACATCTGTTTTTTATTGATTGACTAAAATTCCCATTATTCTAATTACATGGAACATTAAATATATTTTCATTAGCCAAATCTATGAATAACTAAAATTCATAAACAATTTCTATTTTGTCAATGTCTTCAAAACAATCCAATAATGTCTTTATATACTTAATTAGTCTTTGAAAATATCATAATATATTTTAAAAAACAACCAATAATTGATCAAATTATTTCTTATAGAAACTATTAATTATGTCCAATATGATAATAAAATCATAAATAATTCAAAATTTAATCATTATAAATTCAGAGTTTCAATATTATTCATGGAATTTTATCTTTGAAACGCACTAAATTTTTACTGTTAACTTCTAGTATCTCGATCACAGGTCAATTATTGAAAAGTATTCAACTACTATATTTTCATCAAATTGATAATAGATATTGTGTAAATGAAACTATTTATTCATTCTGATATTATGAATCTCATGGTAATCAATCCAAATATGACCTAATCCATCCCTCTTTTTATGATAATGATCGGTCCACCCAAAACAAAATAACGATGGTGTATAAAACCCTTTCCCATGTTATCATGTAATATAATCATTAATTAAATCAACTCCTTGGAAGAAATTTTCTACAATCTCTTTGAGATAGACATGTATATAGATATAATTTATATTTAAAACTCAACCACATGAAATGGGTGAAGAAAATGTAGTTTTTAATAAAATAAAATAACATATTCATATACAGTAGTAATTTCATTAATATTGACAGCATCCCAACTCATTATAGATAGATATCTATCATTGATGGCTATAAGGACCTATATAATATTTTTTAAGGTGTCTAATTATAATATTTGTAAATAAATTTAATCATAATATTTTTTTTTGGGATTGGAAATGAGATCTCTTTATACTAGAATCAGACACATGATATATATAAATAATGCCAGTCTATATGCAATATTACTTCATATTAGATGATTCAAAGAACTATATTTTCCAAAAATAATATCCATTATATCATGATTTGTGAAGAGTTATACATAGTATATGTAATCATGTTTCTTATACATTTTCATAGATAGTTTACTATCCATAGTTTGGCATGGTGAATAAACATTCTTAGAAAACATTTGTTATATGATATAATATATAATCCACAAAAACATAAGAATTTTTATATTTTGGAGTAGAAATGTTTTTTTAATTGACTACAATAATATTGTAATCCCCCTATACTGTATTGATATAGTTCACTCTGACTTTCACCCTAGGTATAATAGGTTTTTAGGTTCTATTAACTATATTAGATCTAATGTTAGGGAATTAATTTATATAATATCAAATATCTTATTATTTAAATAATAAAAATTAAGGTTTATTTTATGGGTTCTTATTCTTTTGAATTATATTATCTAAAATTATTTAATTTCTACAACTATTCCACACTATGTCAATAGTTTTAACAAACATAAATCACTTCTCAAATCGCTTGTGGAAATATCTTACGATATTTTTCCCAAATTATTAAAATTTAATCCATTGACATTTCATCACCTTATATGAAAAATCACCATTAAATCATTTATAATCCTCATTTCATTATTTTCTTTTGAATAATTATGGGTTCATGTTTTTATCTATACATTTATTACATTTCAAATATACTATTCATAGATTCCAAAGTCTATTATCATTTAATCCCATCAAAAAGATGACTTAATCCACCAAATAAACGATAAATATTGAATTCATAGTTGGAGATATAACATGAGTCATACATCATGATTCTCATAATATTTTCTTCATATGATCAAATAAACTAGTCCCCCTTTTTTTAAACTCTATAAATTATCACTCAATTTTAATGTGATTAGTTCTAGGAATGTTCTCAAGGAATAATACATTCATGAAATCCACTCATTCTTATAGATGTTACTCCATATATATACATTTTATTGTTAATTTTATCCCCCAATTGGTTAGACTATCATTCCAAATGATATAATGACAAAATTAATTTATTTTAATCAGTGTACTGTAGAATATATATATATATATATATATATATATATATATATATATTCACTGCATTAATACAATACTAAAAAATATGTAGTATAAAAAAGAACTGATCTTGGTTGGACATTGTTAAATGAATGATTCTATAGGTGGTGTCTCACAGTTTAGTGAGTTTTGGATCTCAAAATTCTCCATGTTATTATTTATATCATTAAATGATAAGGTGAGTATCACAAAAATTCATCTCACAATTTCTCCTATCATGATTGGTATTTTATTGAGAAAATCATATCATTTTAATTCCCATGCATTGTTAACATGGTTCCATATTTCACCATCAATTCCATTATATAAAATAATTTTTATGGAAAATAATACATAATGTAATGAATGTTCCGAGGTAAAAAAATGAGATTATAATAATTAATTAATAAAAGGAGTTCATAATGTAGCATTGGAATATGTATAAATCAATATCTTATAGGAACGTCAATTATAATCTTTTTTTCTATAACAAAAAAAATATTAAAATCCCTCAAAATGGTTCATTACAATATTGCGAATGAACCAAAACTTATACCATTGAATTATCTTGCTTGTTGTGAAATATTAAGCACAATAGTTGTAAACTACGTGAAAATGGTGTTAATACACATTTATGCTTTTTTAGTGTGATTAATGAAAGTTGAATATATTCTACAACTTTATCCATCTTCTATAATCTATACATGGATATAATTTTCAATAATAACACCCAATAATTACTCCATCAAAATATTCTATTTTTTTCCTATTCATATAATTATCTAGTAAACTTATTCCTAGTGTTTTTACTAATTTACTATCATCATAATCACCAAAACAACCAAAATAAACACAAAAAAATAACTCAACCTTTTTCTCATAAAAAAAAGACAAAAAAATCCAATTAAACATACTAAGTTCAATATTTAATCTGAATAAACCAATTTTCTTACAAATTGACATACAATTCAAAAAAACAAAATGTTTAATGTGTTGGTAATTTAGGTATATATATCTCAGTTGAAAATGTTCATGAACATTTTTACATAATTGTACAATTATAACCATTGTTCAAAACACCTCATATGAAATACTAACATTTATAAGAATTATATTGTGAAAAATAGAAGATATAGTTTATATTAGACATTAATAATAGTGAATATTGAATATAATCTTTATAGAACATATTTGAGAAAGTCATTTAAATATTGATATGAGAAAAAAATTGGAATGCATGATTATGAATAATAGAATAATTCCTAGAATGGAATAGATCATAAAAGATCCCTGGAATTAAACCTTTACATAACATTAAGAATTGACAAAAAGGGATTAAAAATTTATCACTAATCCTTATTAATAAAGTAAATAACTTATGCATTTGGGATTATAGGGGAATATATCATGGAAATGATGTTCATTATAAAATACTTAATTCAAGAGAATTGTGTCACAAACATAGGTATTGGGAATCATATACATCTAGATTCACATTATTTTACCAGTAATTGTGAGAAACTAAATTATGAACACACTAACATGTCTCGTGATATATATAATTTTATACAATGAATTAGAGGGTTATATAGGACCCTAACTGTCATTCATCCATAATTACATGTTCAAGTTGAAAAAAATAACCTATGAAATAATATTGAACCCATTAAAATAAAATGGGTTTATAAAAAATTTAATAATAAATCATTTACTTTTCATATCATAAAGATCCCATGGAATAAAAATAGGTTTCATTAAATTTCTTAATGAAATAAAATACCATCATTAAATAAATTTATTAACACTTAAATCAAGATCATCCTAGAATGATAACATTACAAGATTAAAATTGAATGTAAAGCATTGAAAATAAATTTATTTGAGGTATATTTATGTTTAGATAGAGTTGAAAATAAAAACTGAATCACAAAAATAGTATTCCTTAAGAAAATTTTATTTATTGATATAGAAAAATAATTTACGAGTCTCCTTAAATGATTTTATTTTATTAATAAAATTATAATAATATTTAATAAAATAGATCAATAAATAAATATCCCATTAATGGAATGTAATTAAAAATATAGGTTTTGAAAATAATATATAGTGGAAGATAAATGAAAATATTGTAAAAAAAGATATTATTTTTTAATTTTTTTTAAAATTCATTTCATAAATCCCACACCATTAAGAATGATAAAAATAAACAAACATAAAATATCATAACAAATAAAAATGAATAAATATAAAAATCATTTTTTCATTATTATAATAATGGAAAACATTTATTAAATGTAAAAAAAATAATGATATGGAAAAAATTACAATTAAATGGGTGAAATGTGTTCTTAATAAAATTTAAATTTAATTGAACAAAAGATTTAACATAGGAATATATTTAATGTGAAAAATTAACTCCATATAACAGACTGGGTAAATAAAAATAATAATAATCATTGGGAATAATATATCAATCATTAATGATTGTAGTCAATGAGGAATTATTAGGACCCAAGACCGAAAATTGAATAAAGAATATGCCATTACCATTATTCCAAAATTTCATGAAATCAATTTGACCTCCTATAAAACAAAAAATTAAATATTAATAACCTATTTTAGAAAAATATTCATTCATATATTATCTTATAAACACTATATACAATCATTTATTAAAAATATATTAATTAGTTATTTTTAATTTTCATCATCATATGTTTAGAAGATTTGTTTTTTATATTTTGTACTAGTTTTACAAAGGTAGATTTGATTTTTATTTAAAAATTAAAATTTATTCATTTATATGTAATTATTGTTTTTTTTAAATTTATGAATTAATATGTTATAATTTATTTCCATAAGTATTTCAATAACAATTTTTAATGATGAAGCTTGTGATGATCTTTTTTCTATAATTCTAAGGAACAAGGCGTGGTATTATAATTATCTACCATATATTATCATTATGATTTTAAAACATTATTAAATAAATATTTACTTATTATTTTACTATATCTTCATAAACAATGTTTAAATGGTTATCCATGATAGAAATTTATATTATTTTTTATATATGTTGTTAAATAAAAAAAGATAGTCCTCTAATTGATGTGTGAGTATGGTTTTGAAATTTATTTGTTATTATAATGTATTTATGAAATAATAATATTGATAAAATATATATTTTATTATTTTGTGATTTTCAGGCATTATAAATGAAGTGAATGAATAATGAAATCTGTCAATTTTTTGGAAGTGATAGTCTACAGGTAAACATAGGTGACACATTAATTTTCAATTAATCTAGACGATACGTGGAAAGTTTTAACAATTTAAAAATATTAATAATTTTATACATACAATAATAATAATTTATATTTTTTAGAACTATAAATGTTTGGTGGTTAATAAAAATATATAATTCCATTCATTGAGGCAGCCGTCATCATATAGGGTGACGATGACTTAAATTTTTGAATAATTTTTGTGGTAGGTAGAGAATAGATATTAAATAAGTATAATATAATTTTGTAATATTAAACATAATTTTGTTATCATACATTCATGGATTTAACTGTATTATGGGGGTAATATAATAAAATAATGAAGAGATCTTGGTTGAGAATATAAACTCTCTCATTGGATGTTCTTCATGACATAACTCTAAAAGGATCCTTATAATGCACTTTTGGAAGGAAAAAGTCTTCTAGGATATGAGGACAGGGTAGATGAGAAAATATTTTAGTTTTATGATCAATATAATGTTTTATAATTAATGGATAAATTTTTTGGTGTTGAGATCCTTCTATAGGTGGAGGGAATCACATTTTAGTAAATATATTTTTTTAGCAAAAATAGAGTACATGATTCAAAAAAATGTCATGTAGAAGTGAAAAATAATGGATTAGAAGACATTATATCGTACTAAAACCTTCATCCATTCATTTTCAGAAACATTTAAATAATATAAATGATTTTTATTATTAGATAATTTCCCTCTCACTACATTTCATTTTACCTGGAAAATTAATTTTCACATAAGTAATTTAATTTTAATGTTGAATAAATGGGTCCTATTAAATATTTTTGGCCTATAGGTTTTTAATATAAAACAAAAATTATCATGCTAAATTTCATTATCAATGAAAAATTAATTTTAATATCACCACATGAAATTCATAAAAAATCATTTTATGCATATTTTTTTTTATCATAAATGTTATCTTTATTAAAAAAATTTCAATGTTGTTGAATTAAAATAAATTAATTAGTTTATAAATAAAAAAAGAGAATATTCTGTCATTAAAATGAGTTCGAAACTAAATTTCACGTATCTAAAGTATAATAAATATACTAATACTAAATATACAAAATATTATAAGAATATTTATTAATTCATAATGTGTTAAACATTTTTTATCTAAATTTGACAGAGTATTTATAAATATATAATTCAATTTCATATATACATGTTTGATTAATGGAAATTTTTTAATGTTTGAAAGTTGATAATAATTATTTATATAGTTATAAACAATAAGGTTGAGGTAAAAATTAGAATTCAGTTAATAACATAAAAATAAAATATTTTAGAATCATCCAAATAATTAGTCATATGCTTATTTTGATACATGGAATTGTTAAATTATGATAATTTTATAAGTTTCATATAATAGATTCAATAGGAATTAATTGTATTTATAAAAATTTTATTGGGAAAAATACTATTGTTAATCAAATAATTACCCTTATTTTAATTTACTTTTTTAAAAATTTTCTTATTGACGATAATTCCCCAACCGAAATTGGAATATATTTGTAGTGACTGCCTCTATATTAACGCGGGTGCCTCAAAAAATAACTTTCAAATCCCTTAGGGCCTCAATGCCTAACATTTCTATATCAACACGAGATCTTTATACATAAATATCACATTTTTGAATATTAAATAAATTTTACAAATACAAACTAGAGGAATGTAATGCTTTAGTAACATTTTTGAGAAGATATAGAATATACTTATTTAATGAAATATCTTTACCATATCCCACAATAATATTACCACATAGTAAACTTCATAGAAATACCCTACATAAGACATTTCTTCATAACCTAGAGAATTGAAATATATGAAATGGTGATATTAGTTGTTTAGTAAGGGTAAATGTTGGAGATATCTACATTACACGAGAATAAGGGTATGAGAATAAGATAATAACATTTCAAAACCATACCATGAATTTCATATATCATAAACATGAGTCTTTTCACAAATCATGGATGTTCATAAGAAATAAATCATAATAAAATCTGAGAACATGATCCAAAAAAACAATGTATTGGAATATGAAAAAAATTATGGAATTGTCATAATATTATAACATTATAAACACCTATAAATAGAAATAGCTTCACTCATTATGTTTAGGATGGAAAAATCTGTACTCACATAACCTTATGAACCTGTATTCCAGGTCCATGCAAAAACATGTGAACAATGAACTAGGGCCACATATATCATATATATCTCATAAATTATTAATCATTACTCTATTCACTGGAGGTATAAAAAGGTCTCACCCATAATTAATTATAATGTTACCAACGCCCATTGTTTTAACTTATCCCCAATCGATGGTTATAACATATAATTAATAATTGGATATAACACAACCAGAATCACATAATGAAAACCATACATATGTGTTCTACAAGATCATAAAACATTCATCATAAGGGAACCCATTTAATAAATGTGTTTCCTAAACATTTAATAATAGCATATTCTATGAAAAAAGAACACGTTTTATAAACATTTCATCATTTCATTATATTATTACTCATCAAAAAGGAATTATTTTCGAAAGAATCTATTAATAATCATCAAATAACACACACAAAAACAGAATGGATGGTACCATTGGATCAAATTCCTATTAAATCTTAGGAAACATCAAAGTATGTTATCTTATATGTAAGATGATTTGGATGATAATTTGAAAAAAAACTGAGGAAAATAACACTTCCTCTTTATAAATAACATTATAAAATGTAGAATTACATAAGAAAATTTATAAATCCATTTCTATGAAATTATTATAGGAAAAAATTATTAATTATCTAAAACATTGAGTTCTTATGATTATAGAAAATTATATTCATTCTGTACATTTTAATTCAAAAATTCCTTTCACATTTTGAAAAAAATAATAAGTACCTCATTCAAAAAATTCCATGATGATTTCATTAAACTTATTTTGTGAAAATTAAAAAATGGGTAAAAAATAATTTAAACAAAAAAATTATAATTTTAATAATTTTCTTGAAATAATTTTTAGAAATCATGGACATGTATAAAAAAGGAATTTTGGCCAAAGATTGAAATAAAATCGGTTATACATAAAAAAACATTTTCAAAACTTGAGTACAGAAAGGAGTAAAATGAAATAGAAATATTTATTTAAATTAAATATTCATATAGTAAAAAAATACATGAATTTATTTGGTGGTAGATGATAATATTTAATTATCAAAATCATAATCATAAAAAATTATGATAAACAATGACAATGCATCATAAAACCCTTACTACATCAGTAACATTTTAATTATATGCCTCATTAAATAATAGAACAAAAAACATTGAATCACATTATAATAAGTAGATTCATTATATATCATGTCAAAGGGTTAGAATATATAGAACAAAAAAATTATGTGCTGAATATGGGAAAATTAACCTAAAATTAGAAGAGATGCTGAAAATACCTAACATTAAGTCTGAAAATTATATTCACACTTTTTAACCACCTATATAATTAATATAGATTTATTATAAATATTTTCAAAAACCAAAATAATTTATATTATGTTCTTAAAAACGTTTATCACGAATTTGTTATCAATTTATTTTTTAAATAATATTTATTTTAATATTTCTTTAATTTTTCATGTATATATTTTGATAGATAGTTTCATCCATCACACATTGATCTTGGATATATCATATCCATAATAAATCCAAACGGTGCAGACCATGGGTTTTATTCCATGGTCTCCAAAAATTATTAAAGAAAAGTAATGTACAATAAATCAATGATTGATCATGTTTCCCCCAAACACATATTTGGACCAAAAATGACCCAGAAAAATTAGGCTGAAGCCCCACTGTGAAAAAATTGACAAAAACATAATGGCACAAAAGCCCACATTTTCCTACAGTCTAGTAGACCCAAAAAAATATGGCCATTGGGTCCATGAAATCATTCCCAAATGGCCCATAATAAGTGTCCCATATAATCTAGCCAACTGCCATCCCATGGGTCACTTCCCTAGGCAATCCAAATGACCGAAACCATTATGACCCCACATGTCAAACACCCACACATGTATTGTTGCTAGCCTATTTGGGCATCTCTCCCAAGGATATCACAGTCCCGCCCCGTCTCCTGAAGTCATCATTCTTGTTCATCGACATAGATGTAGCTTTAACCTGAATATAAACCCCACCCTTATGTGTTCCCATAGTTTTTGAGGCCCAGGAACAACCCCACAAGAGCATCGCCATCTTATCTCCATCCAGCCATGAATCTATGCAGTCTGAGGACTGGTCCACACCTTCCTTCATTTTTCATCTTCTTCGACACCAAAATAGATCGGATCCCACTAGAAACAATCCTAAAGATCTCAGATCTCCACTGGGATCCCACACCCATTAAACCCTTTCCATTGTCGACCTTATTCCCTTTGTAATTTCCTACACCTAAATTCTGACCCCATCCTACGACGAGCACCATGGTTCCATGTTCATCACCGCCTCCACTGTTCCAGGAATCCAGAATGGTCGTCTCATGCCTTCCCTGGATGAAAATTACTGCATAATATAAAACATGATAGACATATCATATATATTACTTATATATGTATTCAATGTAATCTATAACATTTAGAGATAAAAATTTAATTTAAACATTCTTGGAGACAATAGGGAGTACGTACACATGAATGTTGTTTCCATTTAACCAATCAATGAAGTGAAATAAAGTTGAATTTTATATAACATTAACATAATAATAATTATATAAAATATATCATATATATTCAGTTAATATATCCTTATTACAATCCATTTCAAAATAAAATGTAAAACATATCACATTGCATCAGGGATGCGGTAGCCCACACATGCAAACATGCGACATAATCATTTTAAAATGGATTAAAAAGTACATTGTTATATATGATATTATATTTAAAGAAGTATATTAATTTCATTAATTACATATATAATCATTAAATACATAATTACTTCCATAAATGATATGTTTTTATTGAAAAATAATTATATCAATTTGTGAGGTTGTTTCCCACTGTACACATGATCTATGGTTTCATTTTCTGTTTGATGGAATATCATGTGGATACAGTATATGAAATTAAAATAATAAAATATCATTTTATAGTAGAATCAAGTGTTTTTACATCATCATATTTTAATAATATTTAATTAAATATTAATAAGATATAAAAAACACAAGTTTAATAATTTTACCTCTTATTCAGAGAACCTCTTTAGGTTTATACATATTACCTTCATAAAAAGGAATTACAAATCCAAATAAGTCAAATAATACATTTGTAGGGAATTAATTATATGATTTTTGAAGTTAATTGTGTAAATAAATGGTTTTGGACGTTTAATGGAGATTATATGGGGTACCCTTTTATAAGTAGCAGTGAGGAAACAAATGAAATATTTTAAAATAAAAAGGTGTATCAATGTTCAAAACCAACCCCAATGATCCAAATCAATCATTAAGAATATTAGATTATATAAGGTCGAAATATTTTGATAAAATTGGATTTCATTATATTTTTATGACTTTTTATCCCTTATTATTTTAGTTTAATACAAGATAATCATGTTTTAACCATTACCATGATAATTAATTTGTACTATTCTTTCCATTAGATTTAGAAATAATGTTAATTTTATCTAAATATATCATATAAAAATGATAATTCATTGTATAGAATCCATTATTTCAAATTTCATTCACGTAAGTTGAATTTTTTATTATAAAATTAAATAAGAAGATGCAATGAAGATGTGGTTTTTCAAAGTGAAATGTTTTAAAAGTTTTAAATATTTTGATATCAAAATTCAACATGAATTTGATTTCATTAACCGAAATTTGTTTTTAAAACATAATTGAAATAGTATTAATTTAAATATTCCTATATATTCATTATATTTCTAAATCTTTTCAACCAATAGGTATTTTTCAAAATAATCAGTTATTCAATTATTTATAAATAAATCATCTTTTCATAAAATTATCCAAAATTCACCTTAAGATAATTTTGAAATACTAATTGATAAGAAGAGTTTAATTTTTTATGATAAATATTATAAAATTATAAAATATTTATTTTATTAATTGTTCACAAAAATCAATAAAAATAATAATTTGAGAAAAAATTATTTTTGATTCATATAAATACATTAAATAAATATTAGTAATTATTTATAATATCTATTTTATATATAAAAACTATATAAAAAATTTTAAACTTTTTTATTATATTTCTTATTAAATTTTTTTAAAAATGTTATAATGTTGACGTTTAAATAATAATATTAATTTTATTACATGGTTTCCTTATAACATTGTTGCATATAATCCAAGCTAATGAAGAAATTAAATTTATTTGAAACAACATTATATAAAATAATTTGGTGTTAGATTTTACCCTCATTAAATGAAATTTCTCATAAAAATTATTAATTTGATTAAAAAAATTATAGTTATGCTTCATCATATCCCTAGGTAACAATGTAGATTCTTCAAATCAGTTATTTCACCAAAAAAATTGACTAAGTGAGTGGTCATTTTTGGTATCACTGTCTCTCTATGATCCAAATTATCCATAGGTTATCCCTCATAAGAAAGATCATTATGTAGTCATAAAACCTTTATGTTTATTAAATTTGATGGATCAGGTATATACTTTCATAGGAGTGACAAATGCAACACATCGTGAACGTGATAGTGGTTCGGTGGAAACACCAAGTGATAAACAAAAATTCTGATATGATCAATGATTTTAAAGGGACTAGTATACATCGTAATTAATTTTACTTCATTTATGAATATCATAACCTTCTTCCACATGGTTTTTCCGAGAAACACCATATCCCATATATCAAATTCAAGAGATCATCATTGATTATTATTATTATACCATTTATCTCAACTTTTTTATTCCATTATGTCTTATTGAATGGATCTAACCATATCTAATATTTAATATAATATATGTGGTCGAATTATATTTCTATAGAAAAAATCATCCCATCATTTTGTAGTTTAATTATTCATTCAATATAGGACTATATAAGGATGCATCATAATTCTCTAGTGAAAGTTAATTTTGTAAGAAATATCAACTATAGGAAAGTGGTGATCCTAACAACTTTTTATATAAAAATAAAAAGATCATAGAATATCGTATATGGTTTGAATTGTACTCTCAAATTTACCATATACCTGAGGATGATACATAGTGTTGAAACACAAATTATTATCAACACCCTAATGTAGCCTTTTACAAAACACCTAGGTTGACCACATATCATGATTAGATTCAATTTAATTTGGTATTTCATGAAACATGACCAAATCCAGAATGGATATCATGTAAATATGATATAATGTGGAATATTCATTGATATAGATAAATTGTGAAAACTTATTCCCTTTAAATATTTTGGAGGTGTTTGTTGAAAAAATACATGGTGTTTTTTCCAATTTCCATTTCTATATGGGTAATGATTGTAAAATATGACTATAATATTGATTATTAATCTTAAACTATTTACATACTAAAAAACTAGACACAAACACTACGATATCAATCTACATTCATTCCAACCAAAAATTCCATATCAGATGTCTACACACCTTTTATCTTATAGGATGAAATAAAAATGATGACCTATGAGCTTCCTCCAATTGATACTTTATAAATTATGATCTGGATGTATCAAATACACAATTCATTGACCATATCATTCCATAATAATAAAATATAAACTTGATAACATTTATGACCTTCTTCTATATCAATTCATATTCCCTTTTCACATATTTAATATTTATATAGATAAATGTCTAAAAACATATTTTAGAAAGATAACATTTCTACCCTTCCATTAATATTTTCAGATAAATCCTTAGAATATATAAAAATAAATGATCATTAGAGATCCTAATAATAGATATCCTTGAATTATATTATGACTAAAATCCTTTTCCTTCTTGCTCTATTTCAACGGCTGATAATGTATAGAGAATTCATAATCATTAATCATATACATAAATATTCTTTAGAGTATGTTCAACACATTTTTTGTGAATATATAATTTCAAATCATGTGATCAAAATATATATCACAATATTTTACATAATGAAAATTCTCCTATAGCATTAATTAAATAAATATTTCATCTACCACTAAATCTTGAGTTCGATAATATTTTGTAATAAACCATCAATTGTAATTTGTATTATTCTATAAAATGGTCATTATACAAAAGAAAAAAATACCAATACATGCATGAATTCAATACTATAGAAAAAAAATCCTACTCCACTATAGGATAATGTAAGAATATGTGATCTAACTAATCTTATACATAGTTAGTTTAATATTTCCACACATTTATCTATCCAGTGAACCTTGTATACCTTTCGAGTAATTATCGTTAGGGGATTATATAAAAGTGCTAAATTCTATAAAAACCATCAATAATATCATGCCAACCCAGGAAGGAATCCAATCTCATTAATAGTGGGTGGTATTGGCCTACATTTAACAGCCATTATATTTTATGGATCTAGAAATATACCATTTTTTAATATTATATGATTAAAAAATAATACTTCTGTAGTGAGAAGTCACACTTTGTAAACATTTTTTCATTTAGTTTATCCTTCCATATTATCTTCAGTGTAATTATCAATTAATATTAATGATATTCTATTATATTTTAATATATAATAATTCATCTTATATTTATTTGCACCAAATTATCATGGTAATCTCTAAAGACTATGTTCATTAAATTCCTGAAGAGTACTTGGGTATTTGTAATACCAAATAGAATATCATTATATTCATATTGTCCATACCTTATATGCAATGAGGTCTTGGGTATATCATACTTCTTTCAAGTAAATTAAATATATCTACGATTAAGGTGAGCCTTTATAAGTATTGAGCACCATGTATTTTATCAAACAAGAAATCAATACAAGGTTATTGATACTTGTTCTTGATTATATTATTGTTCTATTCATAGTATTCAAATCTGTGTCACGTCAATCCATATTTCTTCTTTAAGAATAAAATATTTTCACCTCATAGTGGAAAAATTGGTGAAATGTATCAATTTTCATGGCTATCAATGATTTTATTCATCAATTACTAGAACTCAATGGGGAAAATTCAAGGGGTAGTCTTTGAAATAAGTATAAAACCATGTCTGAGTTCTATTGAAAACTCCACTTTACCAACCAATTAAAGACTATGAAGCTCTTACAAAATGAAATATAAAAATCCATTACATTATATAGATCCTTGATGTTTAGTTTCTCCCTAACCATCTGAGATACATGACCCTTTTTAATAGGAATAAAACCCCATTAAATGGAAGTAATTTCAATTGAATGTCTTTATTTATCATCACATAAATAGATGGACATCTATTAGTTTGGATTATCAAACACAACATACTTTCCTCAGAATTTGATATGTGGTTTTTTAGATAAATTTAATCTAGGTCTATGATAGTAATAAATTTAACTAGCGGGTGAATAATCAGATTTGTTGGAATAACATTTCCAAAAACATCAGATGGAGAAGAATCATAGAATTGTAATGAGATCTCCACATCGTTAATGGATTCCACTAATAATTCAATATCTAATATTTTAGTTTAAATTTTAATACCCTTAACAAACTCTTCATATTTAATAGAGTTGTTATACCGTGAATATAATTAATTATTAGAAGTTACTGAGTGGATGGTGTGTGTAATTATCACCAAATCATCATCATAACCCTCATCAAAAATATTTATCACATGAGATTTCTCTTAATTTATTGATGTATTAGGTTTAATACATTGAACATCATCATTAATAATAATATTTGATCATTGGTTAGCATAGTTCCCATACTCATTCCATTTTATTCATTAGAGAATAGGTGGTGCATTAGATGACACTATCATTCCCTTCATTGTGTCAATTGTCCTTTTAACCATCTTTCAACATTAACTAGCTTTATGACCAGCATTCCTATATTTTTAAAACTTCTCACATACCCTAAAATAATTTTACTGACGTTTATTCCCATATTTACAATATATAAGGGAACTAAATTTCTTCCCATGTTGAGATTTATTAAATTTCTCATGAGACGTGATCTTTCATTTCTTATTAATGACATAGGAATGGTGGGAGTTCAAATATTCATTTCTATATTGAGTGAAAATTAAATGATTTCCTTATAGATAATAATATGTCTTATAGATAATGAATGCAAATGCTTTTATTTAATCCACCAATGAATAGAACTAGTTTTCTTTTAGGGATTATGTTTAAACATAATGAATACCATGAATGTCATGTAAAATTAGCATTATATTACCAAAATATTCATGATCATTTTTTTGAGTTTATTAAATTACTTCTCTATCATTTTGAATAGAATAAAAGTTAAATACATTGTGAAAAATAACATATTAAACTTATCCCATATGATGGATTCAATTTCTTCCACTTGTATCATATTCATAATATGATTCTTCCAAGTAAATGCTTCACCATATAAATGATAAACGTCCAGAATAACATTCTCATGCCATGAAAATTAGTTATTGAAAAATATTTTTTCAGTGGTAATTATCCATTCCTCAGTGACTAGTGGAGTAATGTACTTACTAAAAGAAGTAGGTATTTTCCTCCAAAAGTACTCCATAAAAAATTGTTCCCTAAATTAACCATTTGGAATCAAACGATGACTCATATATTGATAATATTTTGTAACCATAGACATATGATTTTACATTCCAGACCCCATAAAATTAGCTTACTCATAAGGAAAATCATTTGATTGTCCGTGAAATTTATCCTTAACTCGATTCCTTTGGGTTCCAACAATTGACTGAAAACAAAAATAATAGAGGTAGGAAAAATATTTTTATGAACATAGTTCTTTATAAAGATAAAATTCTTTTAATTTTCATCAAATTTTAGTTTAAAAGTTTATATATATAATATTATGAATTCTTGTGGAGATCATGAATGTATCAGAGGTGCCTATGGCTGGTATAGAATCTAGAACCCAAATTTTGTGTTCAAAAATTCCTGGGACATAGTTAGTTCAAACCATGTGGGGAAGGATACATGGTTTGATAAAGCATGTGAGTCTTGGGAATAGAGAAGAAGTGTGTCACACTATTAAAATAAAATATGAAAATTTTTCCACAAAGTCATGCGGACACCTCTGTAATTTTTTCTTTTTTCTTTTTCTTTGGATGGTTACACGAACTGTGTGACTACCCCAATGCTACAAATTTTTGTTCACATTTTTCATGCATTTTGGCCAAACCATTAAACTTATTTATATTCGGTAAAATTTCAATTTTACCCATAAGTTAAATAAATTTATAAACCATTTTACATTGCACTCCCACAAAGCAGTCTCTCCCCGTGTTTATCTCATTTGATACAATTCTTTGATTTGAGATAGATAATTCATCTGATCACTAGTAAATGTTCCACATGACTCATTGGATCCACATCAGTGAGTTCTCAATTTATTTTTAATCTTTTTAAATCATGCATTATAGTTTTGAAACTATTTAGGTGAAATCTAATTTTCCCTATTTTTAGGTTCTTTATATATTATATTATTTTCTAAAAATCATATCCAAATCAAAATCTCATATTAGATGAGCTATCAACAATGGACCTAAAAAGGTGGTATCATGGGTTTTATTATAATTTTAGGTTGTTATATATGTCATTGTATTGGGAGACCAATTTATGGTCTTCACCATAAATGAATATTTTCCCCTGAATAGAAATAATAGACCTATCCAATTCAATTACTGACACATTCAATGAATGATATAGGTTTTCAACTGTGGTTTATAAATACCCTTTGGGTGTGTTTTTAAAGTGAATGGACCACCATGGGTGTCCTTTTAAATTTTATACCTTTGAGTTTTGACTTTATATCTCATGTGATTTTAATTATTGAATTAGGAATTTTAAATTGAATGGTGATATCAATAGAAAATGAAATTGATTAATGGGAAGGGACGTATGACCATGGCCCTCGGCCCATAATACAGAAATACTAATTTATGAATGAATTTATTTTATTATCACTATTCCCAAGTAAATTGAATGGATTATATTGAATGTAATAGGTTGTTAAACCATGAGAATCTTGTTTTAATTTTTTCCCATGTTAGTATTTGGAAGTCAGGCCTTCTATTCTTGGTGTTTTCTTTGAGTCACCATTTGCGGTGAGTTTAAATGAGTTATTATTGGTTTTATCCTTTTCATACCTTTATAGATTATGATTAATTTAATTGAATTAATTCTTATGACAATGTGAATAATTAGAGAGGATGTCCTTCTAATCATCACCCTTTCGTTGAGTCACCTTCTAAGGTGATTTTGAATTGGAAATCTCTTGGTTTTGACCTTAAAATTTTTAAATGCAATTGATTTAATGAAATTAAATTGGTTAAATACATACATGGCTTGGGTTATACATGGATTCAATGAAACATTCCATGTATTCACTCATTTCTCATTTACCATGATTATGACCACGTGATACATGGATTCCAAATTAGTAGTGCTAAGGGAAGAAACAAGAGGACATTGATCATGTATGCTTATGTGATACATAGACTTCCAAGTGCATAGACAAGGACAGACTATGAGGATTAAATATTATATGTTTAGTGATACATGAATTCATATGAGAATTCAATGGAAGAACTAAAATTGAAATTTTTATCATTATAATATTGGTAAAACTTTGACTCCCTAAGTGGGCAACCAAGAACAGATATGAATGGATGTTTTAGTATACCATGCCTAAAGTGATACATGGGTTCATGAAAGGTTCTCCTTGGATTGTCTCATAGGGTGTTAGTTTAAACATCTCATAGTGAGATAATTGGATTCAAAATTAGGACTTCCAAGTATTGGATCATGTTCTAAATTTAATAATGAATGAAATTACTTATGATGTATCTTCCAAGCCAAATTTTCATCTTGGAGTAAGTCGTTGACTTGTACCTTTTATATGGCCTATTTTGGAATCTTTTGTTCTTATGTTTATATGGGGGACATCGGGATTGTGTTTGGTCATGAGACATATATCTTAAATGAGATTGAATTATTAAATAAACTTGACTAAATGAGATAAGCTAGATAGTTCAATCATTGAATCATATTTACCTAAATTTTATTAAATTTTTATATATAAAATTTGAACCAAACCTTATAAGATGTTTACTTTTGAGTACTTCATTAAAATTATTTACATCTTCCAACAAACTATGATAATATGTATTCACTATCTGATTGAAACCTAATCATGGGTAGTTTTGAACCCGTATTATATCTGACACCCTATTTAGTCCATAAATATCTCCCCAAATAGAATACATGATTGCTATTATTGATAAGGGAAAGATCCATATACCATGTACTAAATTTTTTCATTGAAAAACGTACAAAGGGACCTAGATAAGGCTCCCAATTCTTGTTAGGGGTATTGTATATCTTCCTTGTATACATGTTTTGGTTATTTTCAAAGAGACATATGATCTGAATCATCATTTTGGTTATGTTATGACTTTTGGAATTGTTTATATATCAGTCTTCCGCTACTTACTTTTTTTATGTTATACTGATATTGAAACTTTTTTGTTATATATATTCTATTGTGATACATTTTGGTTATGTGGGCATAGTCTCCACGTGGACACACATAGGACCTCGCTTCTAATTGATAACCTTTTGAGTTTTGGAAGATGTGCTTGTAGCCCTTTGGACAACCAGGCTTGGGGTACTCTTATGAGGAATCCAAGTCGGGGACATTAAAAAGTGATATCAGATCACTGTTTTTTTACTTTTCATTATTATTTGGAGACAATATTATGGTATAGGATGACATATGAGTTAGGAAATGAGTTGTTCTCAGGAGAAAACAACCATTTTATTGGAAAAATAACAATTTTATGGCATGGAATAGTTATTTTATAGATTTTTATTATTATAATTTATTTGATTACACGGTTGGGTGATGCACATAAACTTTGATGTTATAATTGATATAATTGTGGGTTATATTTCATTTCAACCTGATGAGATGAGGCCATTCCATCTCATGCATCATTTTAGGGTCTTTACAGAAATCACATGTCATGGATTTTTTCATGCCATCTAGGAAGCATAAATTATAACATGACATTGATGATATGTGATGTGATAGATATAAATAATGTTTTGGTAGATTTTTTTTGAAGTGGATAGAGAATGTGAGGCCGTATTTCAGTTTATATGGGCCCTTGTGAACTAAAATGTGAGTCACCTCTTGATAAAATTTTCTTAATGTAAATGCGATATAAATGTGAAATGAGTAATATTTCAAGTAAAATTGAATTATATTGGAACCATATATTGATTCAAAGGTATATGGGCACCCAAAAATTAGAATTTTTTGAACCATTTGGATTAAATTTTCAATTGAATATTGATATAATGGAAATGAATATTGAATGAAATTGAAATGGAAAAGTGAATTTGGAAAGAACGACTAGACCACAACCAAGACTCTCAGTAGGAAATAGGAAGCGTATATAGTGGGTTTTGATGAATGTTCTTTTTATAGTGTTAGATTTAAGAGAAGTCTATGTGGGATAACCTGGTTTTTAGGAGGGTTTTTCCCTATCCATCACTTTTGATATATGAAAATTGATAATGAGATTGAATTGAGGCATGTGTTTTGATTCTAAAATGCACAACTGGACCATGTAGGTTAGTTGAAACATTTTTAGTTCAAGACAATATGTTATGTTTTTTTTATGATGTTGATAATTAAACAACTACTATGGGGTTTCATTCTAAATAACCCATGTTGGTTTAATGAGACATTCATAGGTCTCATTATCTTATATAATTTCAATAGATTTTATTTTGATAAATTTCTTAAGTAGGACTAAATGTAAATAAATTTGTTTACGCTTAAAAAGTTAATTTTATATGAAATTCTTAAATTTCCATGATGCATTATTTAAATTAGGTACCAGGTGATTTTGTTTTATAGTTGGTTCCAGATTTTCTATTTAATATACTTGAGATGTTAATGATTAAAGGTGAATTAATTTAATGAATTTAAAAACATTGGAACCTGAAGTGGTTTCCTTTGTAAAAAACCCCGATATATGGGTAGATGAAATGTTTTATTGATTTTTCTTGAAATGGAAACGTAAGAATTTTACATAGAATTTTTCATTTCTATAAATGGAATAAATGATAAAATATATCATAGTGACTTATATTATTCATTACCTAGAGTTTGGGGTTGATTCTTATGCCCTTGTAAGGGGACATCCCATGGTAGATAGTACCCCTAGAGCATAAATTCCTTGATAAATGTAGTGATTTTCTGATGCATGGTTCCATTAATGTGCCATTTTACCTAGTAGGGATCATAGTTTCTAAATGAAACTCTTATATTGATGGTTGTTCATGTTTTCATTGACCATTGTTATGGGTGTTTCCACTGAGAAATGCTCAATTTTAGTAGGTTAGACATGCATGGGTCATGTTTAGCTGGTTCATATGTCATTAGACCCACAATATTTCTCTATGATGGATGACATGGTATGTTTTCCTCTATGATAATGGTTGTACGAGTCAATATGAATCTAGGTTAAATCATTAGTACAAACTACCTGATAATTTAATGCATAGAGAGGACACCCTACAGTTAGTATCAAGGATTTGTCATTATACATTGGAAATACCAGGGTAGTATGCATATATATGTGTAGTACCGATGGAGTCTCTAAATGGTATAATGAAATTGTTGGTTTTGGTGGAATCGTTTAGACTTTTGATATTGAGAATGATCATGGGGTATCTCTGAAGTAGACTGTTATGGGATTAAATGAATAATGTTCATCCCGATGCTCCATAGGTCTTTTGGGGGAATCACGTGTTTTGAAATGCCAGTCTAGTTTGTGTGGCTTTAATTATTAATGTTGTGACATGGTGATATAGACTCTAAGGGTTGAAACATGTTTTTCAAAGGTGAATCTGATATAGAATGATTGTGATAGGCTTATCTATCTCTAGTTTTATATAAATAGGCCACTCCAAATGTGGAGAGCATCATGTCAGTTCTTGTGTTTTCATCTCAGTGCTTGTTCAACCAGATGACATTGATGAAGTTGGATTTGTATGAAATCATTGATAAATGTCATTTGGCATGGATGGACTTCAGTGGTAAATCATGAATGATAATGAAATGTATTGGGTGGTGAAGGAATAGTTGAATGGTTGATGATGCATTGGAAGGTGAAAGTGATTTTATATTAAGAATTACATTAGTAGTGGTTCAACTAAACATATTTGTATCCTTTTAATCATCGATTTCTATTTCTCATAGTTAAGAGAATGTCCCCTATCATGTTGTCATATTTTATATAAAGTAGATCATTTTTTATACACCATGGTAATATTTAAAAAGATGTTTGGATAGAAAAGTGGTTTCTATCAGTTTAGAATACAATATGCATGGTTATTATCAATATTTGGTTAGTATCAAGTGATACATGAGTTCCTGTGTTGGAACATCTTTTACAGAATCTTGGAAACCATCTGTATTCATGTAACTTGACCACAAAGTGTATGCCACTCTGGGATTCGTTGAAAATATGATGTGGACTTATTAGATTCTACCAACATCAATAATGTAATCAGGGATTATAGACTACCTTTGTTTATTTACATATATTTCTATTTAAGGAATAAATGATTATCTTTTACTTATAGTAGGTCATGAATGTAATGTTTAAAAGGGAAACAATTCTATTGGGATGGAACCAGACTACAGCATTAACTATGCTATGACATGTAATTTTAAATTTCAAGGTGATGGATTAACCAGTGAATATGTCCATGATTTAGTTTTGGAATTAATTGAACAATATCATTGTGAACATGTGGTTACTTAGTAGAAGACATTATAGTTCAACATGTAATACGCCAGTTTTATAATCTGAGATTTTTTGAGAAACGGAAGCTTCAGTGGAGTGAAATTTTATTACTTCTAATTTTTTATGATTGAAAGGAACCTTTTTAAAACATGTGACTTCTTTTATAATGGTGTGGTGTAAGGGTTAACAATACCTTCATAGAAAGCCTCCATGACAAGTTTTATTTTGGTCAGTCAGGATTTGATTGTTCATTTATGGTGAGGCCCCTTATATTACCTTGGATACATATAGCTCTCTAGTATTGGTGATCAGGTATAAAAAGAGATGTAGTTAGTTTTTTCATGAGGTGTTTCACCTATGAGCATGTGAATGATAAAAAAATCGACTATCCAGACATTTACAGTAGTTACTAATCCCTATGTGTAAGTATAATAAAGTAGTGATGGATTTCATGATAGGATATCATGGTCAAAATCAAGGTAATGATGTTGTATGGGTGTCTATGATAGTATATATAATGTTTCACTTATCCAACCTAAAAAGGAGACCTTTTAATAAGACGAGATTGGTAGGTTTTATATTATTGAGATGGTATGAAGTCACAGGGTTCTGAATAATATCATTTCAGATAGGGACTCCTAGATTACGTCATGGATCTAGAAAGGTCTACGGAGGGTGTTAGGTATATATATAATTCTTAGTACAACATACCACATGAGATAGACGGACATTAAGAGAGCATGATACATGTAAACAAGGACAAGATTTGAGAATGCATCCATGATATTGAGGGCTTTTGGAGAGGCATATACCCAAGGTTGAATTCACCAAAAACAATATCTACCAGGTTCTTATTGAGATGGTTTATTATAATTCTTTGTACAGTATGCCATACCATTCACCCCAATGTTGGTTAGAGGTAGGAGAGGTAGATATTCATGGACCTCATTTTTTCAGGAGACCACAAAGTAGGTGCATTTGATTAATAAGTGGAGGGCTAGTGTGTAGTATCATTAGAAATCATACATCTATCACTTTAAAGGACCTCTAGATTTTGTAGTTTGTGATTAGTTTTTCTTACCTGCTTCACCATGATTGGTTTAGAATAGGATCAGGTGGTAGTTTAATATTTTTACATGTTATTGGGTTGTTAGAGATACTATAATATTTTGGGCAAGTGGCCTATTTAGTGTATTTACGAACGATTTACTGAGATATGCATGATGTCTTCCATGATTCTTATCTATGACATTACTATTCAGACTAGTCACATGCCTTTTATCTTGGTTAGGTTGCGTTATAGGTTTATTATTCCTTTGAGGAAAATTATATACATGTTTTGGATCATTTCATGATGGTTCTCTAAGACAAGTTTGTTCCATTAGTATGGGTGATATGGAAGAATCCCTATCTACAAGATGAGATCTGGGAGCAAAAGGCCGATGTATGAGAACAATGGAAGGATTTGTTACCATATCATGCATCAACTCTCTTGGATGGTATATTTAGGGAAAACATTATTTAAGGGGGTATGATTTTAATAAACTAGTTCTTTCTCATGGTTTATATCTTTTACGTTCTATATATATTTAGATTAAATGTTTAAATATTGAATATTATGATATTCTGTTGAGGTTATGGAGGTATCAGAGGCATCCAGGGATGGTTCAGAGCTCAGAACCCAACTTTTGGGATTCCATATGATTGGAACGTGGTTATTTGAAATCATGCAGGGAAGGCCACATGGTTTTATAAACTATTCATGTCTTGGTAAGAGAGAAGTTGGGGCTACAAGATTAGATAAAATTGCTCTTCTTAGGCTGCATGGCCATAAGACCACCTCTACATTTTTGACAGTGGGTTTTTTTATGATTTTTTACTGGTTAGTATAACAATATGGATAAATCATGTGGGTTCCCCTATCCTATAGATGCATGTTCACGATTGGTGAAGAATTTTGGAAAACCGTGACACCTTGAAATTTTTGGTAAAATTAAAATTTTACCCTTACATTAAATTGATTTCTAAACCTTATTTCATTCCTCTACTACACAATAGCCTCAACCCATGTTGGATATACTTTGAGAGTTTTATTGGATTTGAGATAGATGCTCATATGTTCTCGGATTCATGTGTAACTCATCTCATTGTATCTGCATAATTGAGTTCTCAATTCCTTTTAAAAAGTATTATATTATTATTATAATATATTTCACTGTATAGGTACAAGATAGTTTAACCATTTTTTAGGTTCTTCACTCATTCTTATATTTCTATAAACAAGAGAAAAATAAATATATAATACTGGATGAGCTTTCAACTATAGACATGATGTATGTGGTCTCATTGCTTTCATTAAAGGTTGAGGTGCTTATATATTCCATTTTTTCACACATCAAATTTATTGGAATCATTTTAAATGAATCATATCCTCTGAATATAAGTATTATGAATTTCTTGTTCAAATAGTGAGTCCATCAATGAATGTTATAGGTTTTCTATCTTGGTTGAAAAACACCCCATGGGTGTGTTAGTTATGTGAACAAACCACCATGGGTGGCCTTAGAACATTGATACCTCTGAGGTGTGACATGGCTTACTATTCAAGGGTGATATAAATTGTAAATGCAATTAATTAATGGGGAGCGATGGTTTACCATGAATCATTTTCCCATACTATGTATATACTTGATTAATCATGAATTACAATTTTAATAATAATGACCATGTGTGTTGAATGGGTTCTATTCTAGGTTATAGGTTGTTAAATCATGAGAATATTGTTATATTTTATCCCATATGAGTATTTGGAAGGAATTCCTTATAATCTAATACATTTCTTTATGTCATCTTTTTAGTTTACTTTTATAGACATGGTATGATGTTTCAACCTTGAAATAAATAAATTGTTTTTATTAATTTAATTGAACGAATGCTTGTTCCCATGTGAGTAATTAGGTTTGAAATAATTCTAAACTTTTCTACTTCCCTGACTCACCTTCTGAACTGAGTTAAAATTGTAATGTTCTTAGTTTTGACCATGACATGTTTAAATGAAATTTATTTAATGATATTGAATTGGTTAAATTTTTAAATTCCATGGGTGATACATGGATTCAATGATGAATTCCAGGGTTAGAATCAAATGGATTTTACCTTCCTTATTCCTGAGTGATATGTGGATTCCATATTACGAATTCCAATGGAAGATTCAAGGGTAGATAGATCTTCTATACCTAATTGATACATAGAATCCCTATAGAACTTCTAATGATGGACTCTGAGGTATGAATATTATATTCTAAGGCATATATGGTTTAATATGATAATTTAATAGATGAAATTAAAGGTAATTTGATCACTATTCCATTGTTAAATCATGGGCTCCCTTAGTGGAACCCCAAGGATGGGCTTGAATAGCAGGGATCTTATACCACACCTAGAGAAATACATGATATCTAAAGAGGTTCTACATGGATGTAATCCTATGGTGTTGGTTTATATATTAACTAGAGTGGTACTTGGATTCCAACATATGAATTCCAAGGATGGGATCAGGTTGAAAATTAAATAAGGAATGAAATTACTTATGGAGTTTATCCCAATCTAATGAAAAGTTTCGAGTTAGTCTTTGACTTATACTTTTTAGATGTCCCAGTTAGGCATATATTGTGATTTTTTTGATATGGGGGATGTCGAGATTGCACTGGTGACTAATACATATAACATAAATGACATAGAATTGATTAATGAACTTGATTAAATGAAATAGTCGTGACTATAAAATCATCAACTCATTGCTGAAATAAAGTTTATTAAATTAATTGGTTAATAAATTAGAACCTGACCATCTAGGATGTTTATTTTTTAGTACATACATTACATTTCATATATCTTCTTGCACTCTATTGTTATATGTATTCATTGACTAATTTGAACCTATCCATGGGTGGTTACCTACTGGGATTATATATCCCATCCAGCTTGGGCCAAAATTGGTCACCCAACTAGACTAAATGATTACTAGTGTTGATATGGACATGCTCCCTAATATATTTTCTCAATTTATACACAGATTAACGGAGAATGGGACCAAGTTGAGGATCACGATGATAGATAGGATACATTTGGGGTTTTTTAATTTTGTTACAAGTATATTTTTATCTTCCTTGTATACATGTTTTAGTTATTTTCTTCAATAAAAATGAAATGTACCATCATTGTGTGTATATGATGACATTTTTAACTATTTAAATTTCAATCCTTTATTGTATATATTTTAGCAGGATGTTATACTGATTCTAATAATTGTATGTAAAGTATATTACAATATGATACACTGTAGTTATGTGTGAATAGTCTTCACGTGGAGACACCTAGGCCATCACTTATTATAATTATTTTCTAGAATTTTGGAAGATGTGCTTGATTCAATGTGGAAAACATGGATCGAGGAAACATTCCATGGAATCCTGATCCGGTACGTTAAAATATTCATATTGAAAACTACATAGTGATGAGAAATTATTTATAGGAGGTAAAAATAATGACATACTTTATTTAATCAATGTTAACAATAGGTTATCCCTAGTTCATTGGTCGTAATAATCAATTCAAATCCTTTACAAAGGTTCTTAAGGAAACTATAAATTAATCAAATAATATCTTATATGAGTCCCAAACCAACTATTCAATATGGTTATCATTAATCCACTAAGTAATGATATAGTCTATCTATAATAACCCTTTTCTAGGTTTCCATCCCTACATGTATATATATATTAAAGATCTGCATCCAATTATAGAATGTTGATAGGGAAGAAATTTCATATAAAACCACATTTAATAATTTAACATAACATATGAAATTATCCTATACTTAAGATTATCTTATGTATTCTCACATAATCATTCTGATAATAATTTCCTATGTTAATAAAAATATTTTCTCTAATACCAACTAAAATGATCATGGATTTTCATACATAAATATTACATTTTTTAAGTTAGTAATAAAAAAATTTAACAAATACACACCTAAGGATCATAATGGTTTATTGTCTTTGGAGACTACCTAAATATATTCTTATTTTATGAAATAACTTCAACATCTACAAGAGTGATATTAAAACTTAATACACTTCATAGACATACCAACTTTATACTTTTAATCATAACATGGAGAAATTAATCATAGTAAAGGGTGACATTATATTCCGATTAATGGTAAACATGATAGATTTCAACATAACAAGAGCATAAGGGTATGAAAACATTTGAGTAAAATTTGAAAACAACATAATGAATATCATAGATCATAAACATGTGTAATGGAATAAATCATGGTAATTCATAAGATATGAATTATAAATGAATCAATAAAAATGTTAAATAAGAACATAAGACTAGAATAAGACATATAATTGTTGAATTCAAAATAGATTATATAACATTGATGTTGAATAAATAGAAATCAGATCAGTCATTAAGATATGGACATGAAATTAGGTCCCCAAAAAGCCTTATTTGAATGAAATCCATGCCCATGAATAAACCCTGATCATGAAATTGTGTTTAGTAATTACATTTTTATATCAAAGGTCTTCAATCATAAATACAATGAATTCAAGGAAGATATAGGTCCCACACATCCTATTCTATAACATGCCATCCTTGATTGGATATAACATAATCATAATCACATAATGAAAAACATTGAAATGAGTGACACTGGATCATAATACATTCATCCTATTAGAAATAATGAAATTAAATGGGTTTCATAAACATTTAATCATTTCATATCCCACAAAAATCAAATAGGTTTCCTAAACATTTCATCATTTCATCATATCATAACCCATGTAATATAGAGAATTTTTGACAAAAATAATTTCATTAGAAACATATAAATTAGAAAGAAATAATGTGGATGGTATAATTAGATCACATACCTAGTAAATAATATGTAACATCAAATGATGTCATTGTAGATATAAAATTATTTTTGATGATCACATGGATCATTTTATGAGGGAAAAACCATTCTACATTGAAAATACCCTTTTAAGAACTATAATTTCAAATAAAATTGTAGAAATAATTTTCATTGAAAATTTACATGGTAATATATAATGTTTTCTTTAAATATTTTTGTGGTCATGATGGTGGAAAATACCATTAATTCCATACACTTTAAATTAAATATTCCATTATCATATCTAGAAAAATTAGAATGTACCATATATAGAAAATGACTAGAAGATTCCCTTAAAAAAATTAAATATTAAAACAAGGTTAAATTTTCCTATGATAATATTTATAGATTAGTAAAAATGTTTATTATAAAAAATTAGAATGGAAGGTCATGGAATTAAAAATATGTAAGACCGAAGTGATAAATAAAACAATATTTAATCAAGAAATTCTTTTGAGATCATCAGCAAATAATGATAGATAATGAAAGGAAAAATATTATTTTCTATAAATAACTACAAAATAATAAAATCAACAAACTACATGATAGTTAAATTGATAATCCCAAATGGTGTCATTTTTTCATGATTGGTATAATCAAAATACACATTTATAAAAAATAAATCAATGATACTTTAAAATATATTATTATAAATGTTTGAGTTCAAAACCACATATGTGGTGAATCGATTTATTTAAAATTAAAAATATTTAATTTATTTTATTTGAATAAATATATGGGGAATTATATGGGTTTGGTTAAATTTAAAAAGATGAATAAATTTTTATTGGTTTTTTTGAAATATTTTTTAGAAAACAAATGAAAAAAGAAAATAATTAAAAAAATTCGGGTTTTTAATAATATTTAAAATATGCTACCGGGATTCGTAGTTTTAGTGTTTAGGTGAAAATTTATTATAGAAATAAAATTTGTTAATTCATGTTTGGTTTTATATTCAATATGATGGAGATCTAATTGTCAATGTTTCCCCTCCATGGCGTAGAAATCCACTTTTTACCTTAGTCCGATATTTTTGGGCTTCGTCCAATCAAGACATGTCTCGGTACTATTTTTCCGCCTAGTCACCATGAAATTGATAATGGTCATGTCATAATTTAGGTTAACCAATTGGAAAAATTTTATTTTTTCTTTCTGATGAACATTGCAATGGTCCTGACAAATTTTTAATAAAGTGATTATAAATTTATTCAATAAACTGTGCTAATAAAAAAAACATGAATAATGAAAAAGGAATAAATCCATTATAACCATCCCACTTCAGCTATATCGACAATGTACAAGGTGATTTTACAACCCCATTCTGGTGATGATAGAATGATAGGAATGGAATAAAGAAATATAAAGCATAATGTAAATAGAGGTGAAATTCATGAGCACCCAGCATAACACATCATCATGCACTTCGATTTGGTCTTTGGTATCTTTTTGGAAGATGCAGTCTATCTCTCTTTTTTAATACTCTATATGGGATAATTAATTTATCAATTTATTTAATTATGGGTCAAAAGGTGTTCATGGGTGCTTATCTCGTCATAAATAAGTTCCAAATTTTAAAAAACGTCGAATCTTTTGATTTTTTATTGTCTCAAACATGAGTGGTCATATAGTGATTACACAACATGATCTTTTGGAACTACATGTTTATAACTCAAGAATGGTACGATTTATGGGAATAATTCACAAGGTTCATGAGGTGGCGCATATTTTTTATGTTGTGACACAAGTCGACATAATTCTATTTTGGTTTCATCCACTTCATAACAGGAATTACATTCACGAATTTCCCCCATACAAAATGTGTAATGATTACGTGATGAGTAAAGTTACTTTTGAGCTCGAGAAGCCTCATTTATTCTTTTTTCATCAATTATGTAACTGTAAGTGATCTATGGTAATTTTTCATTTTGTAAATCCTTATTCAATATATATAAATTTGTATTATCCACTGCATTTTCTCATATCCCATAACTTGTAGAATCTTAAAAAATATGATGAAAACCTTAAGTTAAAAAACACAGTATAATAATCATCATCATTAGAATCCACAAATTATATTAACAAATATTTTAAATAAATTACTTATCAGCCCCCTCCCCAACATGAATTCGTACTTTTCCCCAAGGAAGGAATCTCAACATACTATAACTTATTCTTACTCTACCATTTGTTATATTCCATGTAAAAAAACAATTGATCAAATGGAATTCTAAATGCTCAAGCATCAAATGTAGATAATTTATCAAAACCTCAGTTTTTAATGAATACGTACTAACTATTTATTTTTATTTTCATATTTTGAAATATATATTACTTTTAATTAATCCATAGTCATTTATCCTTTTATTTTTAATAGATATAACATTTTTAATATAACTTGCATGAATTTTTCTTCCAATCATCAAGGTATGATTGAATATAGGGATACACATACTTCAAGAAGATGTTACATGCAATAGTATTTCCAAGAATCTAGCATATCCAACACATAACAAAATAAAAATAAAAAACCCATCATGGGGGATTCAACATTAAAGATTAAATGAATCTAAGGATTGGGAAAGTTAGGTAAATGGTCTAAATTACATAAGTCTCAAAAAATGAGTATTTTATCTAAATTAATTTCCATGATTTTAAAAAATAGCTCAATGAAAGTCTCATATTTTCCCAGTATCATAGATAAGTAACTTAATGAGGTGAAATTCTATAAATGAAACACCATCTTTTTTTATTGTTAAATTTCCAAAAGTTGTGCAAGGAAAAAATCTCATAACCACCACCCAACCACAAATTCTGTCCACATGTTTATATTTTTAATGATTATAACAAGCTATTAACCCAATAAAATGTTAATTGTTTATTTACCTAGACACAACCAATTTTTTTACAAGAGGATATATAATAAATACAATAAACATGCCATCCCAATACATCTTGAAATATCCCCCATACTTATTTTTCAAAATCTTGAAAAATATTTATAGTAAGGATCCATAGGATAAGATGGTCTTATAAATAAAATATTCCCTTGATAGTATGTTCATATATTCCTTAGGATTTAAAATGGATACATGAATTTTGGGTCCCATGATAACAGATAATAAAACATGGTTAAATCATATTAAAAGTAATCACGTTAAGTCGTTGCTTTGATATGATTCAAACCTGGTTCTAAAATAAATCATTTCTGAGCATCACAAGAATTATAATATAGATACAATGGAATATATCATCTCATGGGATTTATTGTGAGTGCGAGTAATGTTTGCGACAACTACCCATGGAAATTCATATGAATAATTAAATCAATTAATTAAAATATTAAAAATTCATGGAAGGTAAAATCATGGAAAAATTTATTTAAAAATTCTAAAAGATCAATAAATCATGTTTTTTTAATTCATAATCCATGTCATTATTCATATTAATTATTTTCCATGTTTTTCAGATTCAAATTTGTTGGAAAAGTAATTTAAATTTCATGTTATGGTAATTATACTATGCAATTTATGCCTCCATGTTTTGTTCAATAAAGTAATAATCAAATATATAGAATTTAATTTTTTGTTAAATATATATAAATAAATTATATGTTGGGAATAAAATAGAAATATTCCAAATTGAAACCTGTACTCACATTTTGAATGTTACTTTTTGGTGACTAGGTATGTTCTTCCAACTCATGATCTATGGAAATTATTGGTCCTACAACCTCTACCTGTGTATCCTAGTGCATATATCTAGCTTGGGTCATGATGGGTTTGAAATTATTATATTACGAAAGTGAATTTACATGTCCTAATCCTTGAATTTTGAAAATTTTGAGTATGTCATTGTGTGCATTATAAACTTATAATATATAAAGAAAAAATGGTTTTCATACAGGAAGATTCTCTTTTTAACTGTCCTTTAGCTCGACCATAACTGGGTTGGATTATATTATTATGTTAAAATAATGAATCTTCAGTGCTCGCCCAAAAATGTCATTGAAATCTACCCAACTCATACTATTGTCTCCTCAATGAAATGGTAATTCAAATCTAAGGTGGCTATTATAGCCTTGATAGTATGATTTTAACTTACAAGATATCTTCATTAGTCCAAAGTTGGTAAAAATATTATTTTTTCATTGATGGAAGAATGTGTTTTATTTATTCTTGTTAATAATCCATTTCGAAAACATTTTATGTTATTGTTTCATTTTATTTATCCTCTGTAAAGTATTAACAAGTTGAAGCTGGTTCTTCCTCATCTTTTTCTTCTTCCATTGGTTATGGCCCTATTTTTGTGTTAATTAAATGTTGCATCTTGGTAGAATAGGTATATTTTTATTCAATTTTTTCTTCTTCTTCGCCATATTTAACATAGGATTTTGATGTGTGTTTCAGCCAAATCATGTTGAATGAAAGGTTATCCTCTTCATCCTCTTAAAAATCTAATAAAATGGCATCATGATTGGAATAAACATCATCATCAAATGTGAAATATATATCTATTTATTTATACATAATTCCTTTATAGTGGTTAACATTATATAACATTGGAACCAAGCTATAGGCAGTTTTGTATTAAAATCATAGGTATGGTTAAGGGAACACTTTGGGTTGATTTTTCATTTTTCTAGCATCATTGAGTAGTTACACCATATCTTACAATAGGAAGGAAATCATATCCTTGATAGTCATTGTACCTTAGTACCCTTCTATACCAACCAAAAATACTATCTTTCATAAAAATTTGAATTGATATAAATTAAAAAATTAAATTTAAATTAAAAACCTAAAAACTAACTCGTAATCAACCCCAAAACAACTCCCGTTTTGATAATCCAAAAGGGAATTGTTATTTCTCTGTGGTTCTAATGAAAATAAATTTTTATAAAAAACTAAAACTATGATATTTTTAATATATTATTAGGAAATTTTGAGTATTAACCCATAATGATATTGAATTAGATTATATAGTTTTTAAATTTTTTTACTAAATTAAATATACTATTGTCCTAAGGAATTAGTTGGTTTTGATTAATTTTAAAAAAAGAAAAGAAGATAGGTTGTTATTGAAATATTTTTTTAATGATAGAATAATGAAAAGAGAATAAATTTGTTGGTTCAGTAATCAGATTTGAAAAGAGATCCATGGTTTTGTAATTTAAGGGTTCATGTGAAATTATATTTTATAAACAAAATTTATTAATTCATGACTGGTTTTATTATTGAGATGAGGGTATCCAATAGTATGTGTATCCCCTCATTAATGCGGAAATCCCATATTTTTCGTCTTCCATTAATTTAGGGTTTCACTAAATCGAGTATGTCTCAATACCACTTTAGAACTTTTCACCATAAATGAGAATATGGTAATTCCCCGATTCACAATAACCAATTTCAAAATTTATAGTGTTTCATTTAGATTTAAATACTATTTTTCATGATAAATTTAAATGAATGATATTGAAATGTGATTCAATAAACTATTGAAATAAAAAATACAAAAATAAATGAAAAAAACAATTCAATGAAATCATCCACCATTAACTAAATAACCCTCACAAAAGGTGGGTTTAGACCCTCTTCCTAGTGATGTGATAATAATGTGGAAACAATTAAATACACCGAATAATGAAAAAAAAGGTGGGACTAGTGAAGACCCAGTATAATGCAACTTTCCACACCAAAATTTCATCTCCATGACCTTTTTAATAATGTTATCTTATAACTATATTTATAAACATATACGGGATCTTGTAGAAAAAATTGAATTAGAAATGGAACAAATGGATGTTATATGTGGGTCATATGTCATAAAAAGTCTCATATTTCAAAATAAGTTGAATCTAGCAGTTTTCCACGCCCCAATTATTACACATCATTCAGTAATTACATGACTTGGAAATATTTCACCACATGTACATAACTCATGATCTATAGGATTTATCATTGTACTTCACATGTTTCACTCGTTGAAAAATAGGTTTCACTCATTTACACATGTCAACAAAATTCCATCAGGGTTTTCTCTACTTCACGAATTGTATTAAATTCATGACATTCTCTGTCACAAGGTGTCTAATTTTTACACAGCGTGTAATTTCTATTTCCAGATATGAATGCCTCATTTATCCTTATTCATTTTTATGACGTTGAAGTTATCAAGGATCTTTATTTATTGTGTAATGATTTCTTTTAAGGAAGGAGCATTTTTTCATTCCTCTCCTTCTTCTCATATCCAATAACTTATGGCAACATAAAAATATGATGAAACATCCTGTCTAAAGGTATTACTTTACAAAATAATCATCAGAATCAATGAGTTTTATTCTAAAAAATTTGACCAATAAATTTACTTATCAAATATCATAACATTTCATCATTAGATGGAAATTCATAAATAGTTTCTACAAACAATGAGATTGTATCGTAAAACTCTTGAAACATTGGAAACATTTTTATCTAATGAAAAAATAAATAATAACATAAAATAAAACATTAAATATAACTAAAATAATACTATTCATGATATAACATATAAAATGGGTATTATAGACCCCGCATAATATAAAAACATGATGAATATGAAATATATCTCCCAAAATTAAAAGAGCGACTCGAAACCCCTTACCTTATGTCTATACATTCATTAAACAGATTCTAACATCATATATAATAAATATGGGTTCATAATACATAATTTATAAACATATACTCATATATATAATTAAATATATGACTTACTTATATCCATTTAAAAATAGTTTATCAATAATTCATTGATAAAATTAGGTTTGAGGTAATAACTGCTTTTTATTTCATGTATTTTTTTGGTTAGGTAATTTATGTCCCCTTATATTGAATATTGTTACATATTATAAATTTTATTAACCATTGTATAATAACATATTAATTCATTATATATATTTATAGAATATTCTAAAATGTAGATATATAGAATGAATGATAATGTTAATGGAGACGATATGTCGTGCATACACATGAACAATGTTACCATTTACTTGACTGATGAAATGGAAGAATGATAAATTTTAATTCACATTATAAAATAATTTTCATGTCATATAAATCATATATAATTGGTTAATCTATCCTTATTACCATATATTTCGAAATAAATTGAAATACATATCACAATGCTTTGTGAAGGTAGTATTCCACACATTCTCACAAGCAACATTTTTGTTTTCTAATATACCTAAATGCATAAAGTATATATATATTATAATTATATAAAGTTAATATTGTCATAAATATCATACATAAATATTTCATCTATCATTTTTCCTTCCATGAGTTGTGGTGATGGAAAATTATTTATATCGGTTCCTGATGCGGTAGTCCTTTGTACACATGATCGGCAATTTTATTTACAATTTTATGGAATAGGATATTAATATAAGTTAATCCATTATAATAATAGCATCTCAATATATGTGGGAAATTATTTTTGTTATATCCTTAATTTTTAATAATATTTTAATGATGTTGAATATTAAAAAAACAATGTTTAGCAATTTTACCTTTCATTGGAGAACCTGGTAAATATTATACCTAAAGTCATCATAGGGGGGTTTCATAATAATAAAAAATTTCTAGAATTTTTGGAAAAAATTATGGATTGTATTTGGTCTGGTAATGGAAGAACCAGTAGACTTTGGATGTGTGGTAATGAGAGGAGAGTGGGTTCACGTTTATATGTGGGGATTGGACACACTATGTGTCTTTGAAAAAATAAAGATGTACGGTTATTTTAAACAAGATACAAGGGATAAAAAAATATTCAATCCCAATATTTAGATTTTATAATGTCATAATGTTTCCATACAATGGGATTTTGAAACGTTTTTAGGTCATTTTATCCCCTATATTCTTATTTTATCCCCCACAATATACTAGTTTTATCAGTAACCACAGAAATTAATTTTTATGATTTCACTATTCATTTTTACCAAACAGTAATTTGATCTTAATAAAAAATATTAGATTTTATAATTTAGAAAATGTGGGATCGTTTTTTTCCAAATTTCATAAAAAAAATTGGAAAATTTTAGTTAGAAATAATACACCCATATATGATGAAAAACAATTTCTCTAGAGAAAATTTCCAAATGTATAGAATGTTTTAATATCAAAAATGGACACTTTTCTATTTGAATGTTCAAAAATAGTGATATTACAAAATTATTGAATTATTTTTAAATTTAAAATAATTTTAAGAATGTTTTTTACTTTTTAATTCAATAATATTGTTAATTTTTAATAAAAATATTATGTTTAACTATTCACTAAAAAATTTACTATGTTATAAAAATCTCAAAAATTAACTCTAAGCTATTATTAAAATTTTTATTAGAAAAATTAATTTAATTTTTACAAATAAATTCACATAATTTTTCAAAAATTACTTATATTTTTTGTTTAAAATATTAAATAATATATTTTTTTATTATGAAAGTATTTGTGATTAAAATAATGATTTTACTAATAAATAATTCCTTATATATATATATATATTATTTTTATGTGACCATTACACATAATTTTAAAAATATTTTAATCCTTATTAAAGATGCATAATTTAATGACTATGTATGGTAGATTATATTTAAATAATAATATTAAAATTATATCCCGATTTTCATAAAAATCAATGATGCGTGTCATGTCTTCTATTGATTAAATGAACTTTATTAGAAAAAACATTTCAAAAAATATTTGTGTGTTACAATTTTACTTTATGACACCCTCATGGTGGATTCCTAACTATTACATATTTCACAATACCACATAGGGGGTCTATATAATCTATTCCAAAACCATGGCCTCTTATGGATAACTTCAACCTTCTATCCATGTTTGGAATCATTGTGATGGCCTTGGTACCTGGGTGGATGTGTTGGCTTGATTGGCCGCATTTTCCCGATCAATGCTTAATATATTATGTTTTAAAATATAATAGAATACGCTAGAAGATACTCAAAAACCATGCTTTATCCTTCCATATTATTACCATTTAATCTTTTTATCATCATACATTTAATTTTATTCATATATAAAAAATTTATGGATCCTATAAAAAGTACTCATCCTAGAGATATATTATTTACCATTATAACACCACTGTAAAAATAAAATCAACCAGACACTTATTCCTTAACAAATTAGATATATATATAGTGATTACATGGAATTTAATACATATATTATCATATATGAAAATCAAAATTACAACATTCAAGATGTTTTATTCCATCAATATTCTTTTAACAAAAGGTGACACAAATATTTGGAAGTCTTCTTTATATGAATCTTGGGGTTCATATTCTAACTAGAAAAACATATTTACTAAAATTATTTATTCTTAAATATTGATATCAGTCATCAATTAATCACTAATATTCATTGAAAAAATTAAAATTAGCATGTATAATTTGGGATTATCATCCCCAACACCCTTCATGTCAACCAATCACAGGATGTTTTATTGAAGTTAATCGAGTGGCCCAAAATGATAATAATTCTCTTTTTTCTTCCTTTTATCATATTTCTTCACCCCATTATGGTCTAAATTATCCATAATATTGTTCTATGTTCTTTATTTTATTATATTCATTGTCATAGTTCATATCATAATATTGGCTGTAAAAATACCATTAGTGAATTTTTGAAGCAAATAAAGAAATAAACATAGAATAACAAAGATCTGGCCTTCAATATGGCGGTTCAATGAATGGTCTTAATTATTTATCATAAAATGAAAATGAACATATGAAAATCATATGATTAATGTTTTTATATAGAAAAATATGTGTAGTGATATGATATAATACAACAAAAAATCATGAACTATAATTCAAGATTGATATTTATAGTTAATGGAAAAAAGAATGAGTCCAAACTCATAATGATAAATTTAATTAATGTGGAAAAAATAGGAATTTTCTTCTATTAAATTTATACATGGAAAAAATGTTCCCTAAGATTTTAGTCATTAATCTGAATCTATCCCTCCCTCTATATTTTTTTAGTTTGGATTCTAATACTAATTGGAGAAGTAAAGGACAAAAATTAATTGATAATTACGAGTTTTTAGGATTTAATATTATCATTAATTTCATATCTTAATTGAAAACAATCAAAGGGATCATCATAGGCCCAAAAATTAAAAAACATATAATAGAAACCAAGGGTAAAACCCTACTCAAAATTAAATGAATATTTTAATTTTCTAATATGGGGATTCATTCAAAAGAAAATGGTATTTTTTTAAAATATGAATAGATGAATTGAAAATAATGTATTATATTTTATTATATATTTCAATAATTTTTCTTAATGATTCCTAAGAAATTGTTTAGTTATAAACTTATAGAATAAAATTTCAAATATTCTAAAGGTTCAAAGAAAATAATTAGTGTTTCAACATCCTTCCAATCATAAATTTTTTTTTACTCAAAAGACCAACATATTAAATTAGGTAAATGTACAAAGATAATGTCTCATTCTCTAATTCCCAAATAAAATATGGATGTTTCCCATGATTTGATAGAACATGCAACTATGGTATAACATGGAAAAATGGGTTCCTCTCCTACATGTCCTTGATCACCTCCTATACCACTTATATGTATACTATCTCATAATATCAAGATCAACCAAGTTTAAATTATTAAATTAACTATATATATACCTCTATATATATCGAATATGGAGAATGATGTGTAGTTGATCCATCTACAATTGTAGAGAGAGTAAAAAAGAATCATTTTCTATCATATGTAGTATTTTTAATGACCTGATGAATCGAATGGATATATTTATTCCTCATCCAAATATTCCTTATCGATGTTGATGGTATATCATAAGGAACACTTTTACTCTATTATCAAATAGAAAATACCTCCATTGATATTCTACATAGTAATTCTAAAATATTTTAGACATTATATATCATAGTTTGAACCCTTGAACTATATCTATTATCAACCACACCATCATTGGCATGATTAGTGACTTTGACCAATCTCAAACTTATGCAGGATTGACCTATAGGTTCTATAATGTAGGAAGTCAAAATATTCCATTCTAATAGTGTATTTATGGCAATTTTTAACTAAAAATCAAGTAAAAATAATTAATCTATCCCACTATTGGAAAGGTCAAGCACATTTTTATCAACATAAGCTCAAGAACTGGGATGATGAACTCAGTATACCCATGTGTATAATGTTAGAATGTTTTCTATATCCATAATTGAGTCCTTAATACATCTCAAAATCTCCCCAATATAATCTTCATTTACTATATTTTTTTTGAAAATAAAATTGTAAATGTGATTTTTGAAGAAACAAATATTATTTATTTAAATTTGAAGGAATTTTTCATGGAGTAATAAATAAAAAATGTCAAGGGAAAAACCAGGGCCTTATACACCCCTTGATATCCTTAGGATAATTAATTAATTAAATGAATGTATGATATTATGTAATCTTATCCTGGTTTGGTGTAAGAAATGTTGCATGACTATTAATTAGATGTCTCAGTATGTCGAGGTTGTAGGAATGAGAAAACCATTGATGTTCAAGACTCATGGTTCACCTATAGTGATGATATGATGCTTCTAAATATATTGTGTAAATATAATAAATGATTCAAAAAGGTTTAGGAAAAATTTCTCTCATGACACTATACCCAGATCAAAAATGAAACTTTCTTAGCAGATAACAACATTTCATTTCACATATGTTACTCACAAAAACTCCAAATAGCATATTTTTAACTCACTTACACGAAATAATGCCAAATACCACTATAAAGTACATGTAGGATTCTCCCCCATCAACAATATGGGTCTTGGAGGTATTGTATGGATATTCACTATGAATATAGTGATACGAATTTCTCAATGCTGTTATAGATATACATGAACCGTAAAAGGTTTTATACATGAGGGAGGATTCTGAAACGCATGTAAACCATGTAATATATGTTTTTTGCCTATATTTATGGTGGTTTCTGATATGATAAGGTCTCTTGTGTTTTTGTTCAGTGAAGGTTATAATGAATGAGACTTTTTTATACTGTAGTTGAATTTTTGATGAATTTTATTGAAAAATAAGTTATAGTGTAATCATATTTCTATATAATGGAGGTATAGTGTTTGTAAGGGAGTCAGTTTCATGGTGGATCTATGCTACACAGTAGTTCGTGATCCACATTGGAGTGTGGGATGATGATTATGAGGTGGTTCCACATAGACATTGTCCACACTATAAAATATTTATCTATATAGATATGTTCAATTAGACAAATATTTCTCTACATATACTACATGAAATGTTTCTTTGGAGTTATATGGGATTCAATAACCTAGGAGCAATTACAATTTAAATTTAGTTTAGAAGGTTGGTTTATGAGTTATAATGATAATGTTCGTGATATAGTCCACACATATAATGTATATGATGTAGATATATACTAGGATAAATTTTTATGTTACATACAATTTAGAATACAAGGGATGATATGGATGAAATATAGATAATATATGAGTATATATGAGGGGTGATATCTATCAGGTACTTTAGAATATAAATAATTGATGACTACTCACTTCTCAATGATCATATCCTATAGAGTTCTATCGATTCACACCAACATTAAGGTGATGTGGTGATTCTTTAGGAATTTTATTTATTATTATTTTATTTTAACACACTCATTGTAAGGATGAGTTTTTAATTTCCATGCGATGAGTTTTTTTAAAATTAATGGTATTTTAAAAAATGATATATATTTTTTTTGATTAATCGTTGATTATCTCATATATTCAATTTAATTAATCTCAATTTCTTTTCACTGATAATAATAAATTACTTAGATAGTTGGGGTTTCTTATGTGATTTATAGAGTGGATAACTCACCATAGACAATGTGTGGTAATTTTATCGATGTTTAATAATGAAATTTCAATACTATTCCCGTGAATTTACCAATGTCCATTGGAGATAAAAAAGGGTTGTGTGTAAGACTGAGTTTGACTAATTAGACAATCATTCAATATCATAACCCAACCTACTAGGGATTGAGCATAAACTACCCCAATACTACCTCCATAGGTAAGGGGTTAGTGAAAAGGTCTAAATGACATATTTAACATGGTATTTCATTGAATAATGTACCATTATGAACAAAATCGACCATATTTCTTAAAATATTTGGAAGAATAATAATAAAAATATGAAGTTTCAATAAAATAACTATACATTTGATATCCTCTAGGGAGTTAAAGAGTAAGATAGTGAAAACTAACAAGGTAAAGAACACACACAACCATAAAGATGTCCCAAATTGAATAAAATATAATGTAAAAAAATCCTCAGAGTGCTTGACTCTTGATCTCCATGCTCAAACTATCATATGAGGTATAATGCCCTTCGTGTCCCTATAATCTTCTATAGTAACCATTTAACTATATTTAATATCAATAAGATACTACAATTTTATTAAAATCTCATCTATGGGTGAGTATATACATACCCAGATGGATTCCCAAAAATATGAAGGGGTAGCAGTAAGAGACTCTATATGAATATATAGTTGATATGTCAACCTAACGAGAGAGTGTAAACATAATCCGAAAACATAGATAAAGATATATACACACACACACACACACACACACACACACACACATATATATATATATATTATAAAACCAATTAAACCCAGATGAATGATAAGGTGTTCTCCATCTCACAAACGAGCCTAGGAAAATAGTTTAATTGGTTCCAATAATCTATTAATGATACCCATCATATTTCCTATCAACCCAAAGAATTAATCATGTGAAGGGACTATTCTTTTCGACTATGTCACATATTCTATGGGATGTAATATCCAAGAAGTTGATCCACACCCTAGTGCATCAGGGGGTGCCAATCAGTGTAAGGAGGAACCATAAACTATCCTATAGGGTGTAGAACTAAGTAGATAGATGAAATGTTCCATTGTACATCAGGAGGTTCCACACAGCTTAAAGAGGACCTATATTCCATATGATAATGGGTTAAAAATTACTAAATATAATACCCACACAATAATTCCATATGGGGAACCACTCAGTAGATAGATGACCCAGACACTAATTCCATTGGGTAGTACCACACAATAGATAGAGGAAGTATGAACGAGAACATTAGATGGTGGCACTCATAATATAAGGGAGACACACCATAATTATATATGGAGGTATTTCATGCATTCCTATCATGGTGCATTGAAACAAAATTTTAATATTACCCATGTATTGTATAGTGATTAACCCTTATTAGTATCCTGAAGCGGTGTACAAACAATGCAGTTTGACACTTTTAATTAGAGGAAAAAATTAGTTCTTTTTAAATGATTGTATTTGAATGAAATGTAATAAATGAAATCAATTAAATAAATTATTTAAATTAAATTTTAAAATCATGTGATTGAAAATTGTCATATGAGAAGGGTGATATGTTTGGGTTCAGTTTTCCAATCATAATGATATCCTAATTCTAATTATTTCAATCATTGTATGTAAAATTGATTAATGTGATATTCCACAATATTTTCCTACAACTCCCTTGGTAAAATGATAATGGTGAGATAATAACATACCAAGATCATAGTTTTGTCTAATCACCTTCCATGTGCAAGATAGTTGTAGTGAATAACATTCAATTGCATAAAAAATACTCGAGCATGTCTTTTTTATCCCACAAAATCAATAACATACAGTACCTCAATCACACATACTGACGATCATTGAGTACTTCACCATTAATCTATATTCTATTCTATCATATATAAATTATGACCTTGTGGAGGATATAATTATCATTGACTATATAAAAAATCAACAAAATAATAAAAAAAAATAATACAATTGTATATAATAAAAAACAACATTATGAAATTGAAAAATAATCACAGAATAGAGAAATAAATTTAATTTAATTAATTCTAAGTAATAAACTATTAAAAAATATAAAACCAACCCTTACCTATTATTTCAAATGTTTACCACACGAGGGTAAGGGTAATTGATATGAATGTGGAAGAAGATGGAATTAAAATCTAATATGAAGTAGTGGGGGAGGAAGAATATGGTGTGGCATAGCTCCTTGGTAGATATCTCATCCTCAATGGTTGACTTATGGTATGAGAAGGGTTGGAATGATTTGTGAAGGGGTCTCTCGTCCTTTTATTTTACAGAGTTAGCTTTCGATTTTTCCCATGTGTTACCCCTATTAAATGGCCAAATTGGTTAATAATATCATCATAATATCTTTTCATAAATGTATTGCACATATACCCTCCAAAATGTTGAAAATTTATCAATTTATAGAGATAGTTATGTCCATCTTACTCAAAAAAATATTCTCTTGTTGGACTCTATATATTACATATATTTTATTTCACATTATTTAATGGCCATGAAAATGGAAGATTAACATGTGGAATCCTTGATGAATGTTTTTCAGAAACATATTTCACATTACCCCTCCAAAATTATGCTTATTTGGTCCATACAATAAGGATTTATGGCTATATGATAAAACATATTTATATTTATGATCATTTTTTAAAGCCCAACTTGTGAGATAGTTATGGGCTTCCAAATGATGGATTTATCATTGTCCCTAGAATATTAAAATTAATAACATGATGGGTAGATTCCAAAAAAGTTATATTTTCATGATTTTGATAAGTATATAAAATTTTATTTCTTAAATAAATAAGTAATTTAAAATATTTTAAAATCCCAAATAGTTTATTTTTATGATTAATCACAAAATACCACTCAAATTATAAAATGTTACACTTTATATTAAAATAATTTAAATTGGGATTTTAAACATTAAAATTCATTGAAAATTTATGAAAAAATATGTTTTGTATAAATTCCCCCACACTCAAACTATTCTTTTCCCTAAGCATAAATTCTCAAAATTTAAAATCAAAGGGTATAATGTTACCAATATAAAAATTCCATGGAAATAAAATTAAACAACCATCAATGTGAAATAAAATTCTAAAATATTACAAAAAATATCAATCCATTTTTCCATTTATCAATGAAAGATGAAATTCATGTATTTTAATTTTCCCTTTAAAAAATAGTTGAAATTTTTCAATTATTCCTTAAAGATATGAAATTCATTATTTTCAAACATGAAAAATCAATATCAACTTCAATTTTTGATAATTTTATCTCATCACAAAATATACAATTCATGTAGAGTTATTTTTCAAATAATGAGAACATTCTACTTTTACATAGGATTTTAAAGAAACTACTTTCCATACATTGTAGAGACTAAAGGAACATGAAATCACGAGGACTTGCAATAATGGTTTTAGTGACTATAAGGTGTATTGTGAAAAGATTTTATGATTTTAAACAAATAATCCATCTGGAGGAGGTTTATCTCTTTAGTAAAATGCATGATATAAAATATAATTGTTTAAAAAAATTATCCCCTTTAATGTATAAACTATCACTTCCCCCAAAAATTCAAATAAAATGTCATGAATAATAAATTCATAATGAATGATTTACACCTTCTTCTATTTTTATCAATTTTTATGACGTTTTTCTCAAAGTATATTTTTTTATTATTTCTAAAAAGTTATTATTCGATAAAACCTCATAGACACGCCTATTTTATATAATAAAACCCATCGATATAGAAATGGTAATTTTTAAATCCTCTAATTCATATGTTAATATTTGTTTTTATTCCAATAGGGGTAAAAATGAAGTATCATGAATGAATCAACAACATTATTTTATTCCCTCAACAAATAACCCCGCACATACTTCTTATGATGTAAATCATCACATTTACCATAATTCCCTTCACCCCCAATGGTTAAATTAAAAATATCATCAATATAATAAGAGTAGGGTAGGAATGTATAAAAATAACCTGAAGCATAGATAATTCCTATAAAGTTCATTCATGGTTTTTATAGGCTTAAGAAAAATTGAATTAATGGTGGTATTTTTTAAGGAATTTTTTTTTTCAAAATATTCCTCAATAATTTGAAAAGTTATTTATATCTATTATATCACTGAAATGTTAAAATTCATGTATTAGGAGGTGTCATGTCGCAAGATGACAAATGAAATATGCTCAAGAATAAAATTTGAAATATTTGGTCTATAAATTCTCCTGGGAATGGGAATATGATATTTGAAAAACACTCAAGACATATATATTAATAAATAATAAATTAATATGATTTTTATAAATTCAATATATGAAAAATTGTAGTGAAATTTCATTTACATGAATCAAATAATTACCTCAAATCACAAGTCATCATTCAAATATACATGATTCAATTTAATAATCCAATTCACCATTTTACTCATTAAATTTCATTATTATTGACATCTACAACATTGTATCTTAGTATTAATAATAAGCTCATTTTTCCAATATATGTAAGCAAAAATAATAATTCAAATGAGGATATTTAATTTCATTTTACACCTCAAAAGAACATATTTTAAAATAATATATAGGGAACTCAGTTGATATTGAATATAAATGAACACTCCCTTTAGAAATGATTATTTATTCAGGTGGTGCATGTGGAGTTCCATCAGTTCTATTTTTCAAAACGTTCACAATGTATGCTCTGTTAGGTGTCTCTATTTTTTGTCCTTGCATCATCTTCATTAATATACTTAAAAAATAAGAATAAAAAAATGATTATTTATGCATGTTCAATCATGAAAAAATATGACTAAGGGGAAGATAATACTAAGGGGAAAACACAGTTTGTGTCCCAAAATATCTCTTCGTTAATGTCATTTCCTCAACTCAAAAATAGGTTTTTTGAAAAATCATGGACTTCATGATTCCCTACACCACACATAATTGGTGTAGTGTCCTCTGTGAATTGGAATTTATTTTTTAATTAACTATATAAAAATTTTAATTAATTATTTTAATCAAGTGTAATGGAATGTGTTGACCTAGTGGGTCTTCTTTGATAATCTAGCTAAAAAGCACAATATCTTCTACCAGTTCATAAAAATAATTCAACTTCACCCATTTGTTTGGACAAGTGAAATTGATGTGGTTAAACTACTTGGAACTCCTTATGAACATTGTTTCCACTAGATTAATTTTGGAACTTCTTTTCATTCATAGTATGGGGAACATCTCGCTCAAGCCTTTATGTCCACACTGTACTAAATTTTACTTTTTCTTCTTTCCTTGATCCTTGAAAAGAGATGCTAAACAAATAAGAATAGGAATTATGAACACACTTAACAAAAACCCATTAAAACCATTTAAATTTTGTTCATTAAGGTTTTTTTCCTATTTGTACGGATATTTTTTATTGCTTATTATAGGTCGATACTATTCTTTCATAAGGGGTTGTGGTATATTTGGCATATTATTCCCTTGCATTAAGATTTCATCTCAATTTTCATGACACAATTGTCCTTGGTTTTAGCTTTTATATCTATAGTATTAAGTAAAACATGTCTAATATGAAATTTATTGAGCACAAATTTACCTTTTTCATAAGATCCACTCTTATCATTAGTTTGAGATGATATTCCACTTAACTAATATGATCTAATGGAATTTTCCATGACCTTTCTCAATTATAGTTATAAAGTAAGACATAGGGAATACATCCCATCTTGTTTTTCTTCCTTTACATCATTTTCCTTCTGAAGATCTATTATAATCTTCTCATGTTCAGATTTTTTCTAATTTTATACTTCTTGATCTCGATCTGTTCTCCTGATTTGGATTCTTCATCCAATTCTACCATACTATCCATAAATTTTGATGTTCTCTCTTTTAATTTTTTCATTTGGTTCTACAACTTCTTTGTGGGAGATTTCATATAGTGAATAACCACATGAATTTTTTTTTTGGATTCGACTATATTGAAATAAAATTGACTATCTTCGAGATCCATAAAAGTGTTATCTCATTCTCATTGATGATGGTATTTTTTATCTTTAATAATAATTTCAACATGATTATGGGTTACTGTGATGATCTTTTGTTTTCATCCATTTTCTTCATGTAAAAGATAAATGGGAATAATACATATGTGACTATCATAAGAATATCTTCCAAAACAACTTCTAGGAAAACAATTGATCTAATTGAGAGTTTTACACATCTCCACCAGGTGTAAAAATTTTAATATGAAATTATGTAAGTATATATTAAGGAAATATGTTAATTAATTAACCTAAATCACATAATTCATTAGTGAAATTTGAGGATCAAATAATATAGAGAATAAAGAATGTCCTTAGTTCTTGGTTTTTTATTTAAATTGGTGTTGTGATAAGATATGAGAAACTTCTAGATAATTTGATTCACTAATTTCGATCCAGATTCATTCTTTTTGTTCTTGGTTCCTTCAAAAAACAAGACATATTTTGTGATTTCTAAAATTTATTCTAAGAGGGGGATATGGATCTTAACTTTTTGAAAAATATCTAGAATTTCTTTATGTAGTTGACCCTCTTTAAAATTTGATGGATGATTTAAAGCATAACGGAATGGAGCCTAACTATTCTTATTTCAAACATCTATAATTGTATGGGAATTTCTTGATTTTATCATTCTGGATATTGTTTGGGTTATTTCATGCTTCTGGTTTACTTATTTTGGATGGATTGGTTGAGCTTAAAATGGTTTTATAGAATCATCATTATCACATTTTTCAGTTTCCATAATCTCTGTACCATTTCATGTTCTAATGAAAATTACATTATGATTTGGTTTTGGAACTGTTTTTGAAAGGAGTTTTCCTTGTTTATAGGTGGTAATGTCTATAAGTCAATCAAATTAATTATCAACAATTGTCATTGTCTTCGTTATCTCTTCAATTAAAATTTCAAGGTGGTTATTTAAAGAACATGTTGAGGGTTATTCACATGGTTCCTTCTAGTATGGGTGTTTATATGGTGGTTGGAATGGTGGAGTTTTCTGGCATTGATACTATGGGAATCTCGGTAGATTTTTGTATTGAATTATAAAAAGAGGTATGTACTAGTCCTATTGGAACCCACATACATGATGGGTATGGGGTTGAAATTTAGGATTTTACATGAATTTCATTTGTTGATAAGTTGTATAATAAATTTTTGTCCTATTCCCTTTGGGACATTTACCAGTGTAATGGTAATTATAAATGCATAATCCACATGTAGGAGTTGGTCCATGTTGTTTCTTTATATGGTTCATATTCATTTTTTATACTAAACTAGTGTGTTCACACATTTTTTTAATGATAAAATATATTGAATCAGAAGTTATCACATCATTGATTACCCTTTTGTCCAAACCACTTATTAAAACTCTTATGAGTTTTGTGAAATATTCTCAGTTATACCTTTGACATCAGTAAGTGAATTTTCAAAAAGGGCTCTTCCAGATGAGTCGTCTTGCATATTTCAATCATTTCTGAGAATTACTTCATAGAATAAAACACTGAATTAGTGTTCCACCATTTCTAGATGTGGGAATCTAGCACCATAGCTTCTATAAATGATCCCATTACTTATAGAGCCTCTCTCCAATTGATTATCAGATAACATAAATCTCATTATTTTTTTCAGTTCTTATAATCATGGGATAGAATATCTGTCTGAATCATCTTTTTAAATCCTCCTAATCACTAATCCCCCTGGTTTTTATATTTTATAACCATTTTTTTTCGATTCCTTCTAGTGTGAATGGGGTCTCCCTCCACATAAAATTGTATTCAGGTGCTCCTCCTTGCATGAATCTTGAAAAAGTGAAGTTGAATTCTTGTAGGGGCCGATTAGGGTCTTCATAGGTAATAAAATGAAATTTTGTAAGCATAAGATTCATATTGACATGAAATTAAAAATAATTTGGGTCCGTAGCTGAAATGAGTTGGTTATTTTGAATAGAGAATTGAGGAATGCATTGATCATGCATTGTTTGGTTTGGATTCCCAGCCATGATTTTGTGTTTAGAGAGAACAATTAGAGTGTCAAATCAATCGGAGTAGTTTATTTCATCAAAAATGGTTTCAAATTCCTTTTTAAAAAATTATGTTAGGTTTCATTCCATTTCAGTATCAAATTAATTCCAATGGTTTGTTGAACTATGGGTAATTTTTTTAAAAAAAATATTTTTTTGTTAAGTTGATCTACCTCCCAACAAACAGTGCTAATTTTGATGCACACCCATCACGGGGAATGTAAAAACAATTTTTATATTACCTAATTATAATTTTTTGATTAACCCTTTGTAGTATCCAAAAGTGGAGTGCACACAAAACTGTCCATCGCTTTTTAAATAGAGGATAAATATCGTGTTTTAGAATTTTTTTATTTAGAATGAATTGAAAAAGATAACTGAATTAGGAAAATTATTGAAATGGAATTGGAAACTCATTTGACTTATAGAAATTATATGATAAGGGTGATCAGGTCAAGGATGTATTTCTAATTTAATTTAAATCCCTGTTCTATTTAATTTAATCATCTTCTAATATGTTGATTAAAGTGATATTTCATGATTGTTTCCTCTCACTCCCATAGGAAAATGGTGATGGTGAGAGAAAAACTTATCAATACCTTAGTTTGGTATAATCTCCTTCCTTTTTCATTATAGTTGTAATGAATATATACAAAATATTTAGGAAATACCTGATTGGGTATTGTTCATCCCAAATAATCAAGAACATTCACTTCCCCTTTCACACGTACGGATGATAATTGATTACTTCACCACTAATCCCTGGTCTATTATATCGTATATAAACTATATCCTAGTGGAGGGAGATAATTATCATTGTAGAAAGATGAAAATCAATTAAAAAATCAAAAAAGAATAATTACCGTACATGATAATTAAAAACACAATATTATATTGAAGGAAATATCATAGAAGATAGAATGAGATTTCATTCTATTACATCCAAGAAATCAATCATTACAAAATTGTAAACCAAACCATCCCAAATCACTCAAATGATTACCCCACCATGGAAAAGGAAATCGATATGTGTAGTGAAGAAGAAGGCATTAGAAATTTCACAACCCGTCCCCCGAGGCTCGTGCCGTGACTACCCCAAGCCCGCCTTCCATAGGCCAAGGGCTGGCGACTAGCACCGGAAAGGCCTATCCCTAAATTGGGAAGGAATTTCCATTAAACTTGTATATACACATAGAGTAGAAAGAAACAAGAAGAAACCAATATGTAAACTACTGTAGTAAAAATAGTGCAGAAAGTAAAGGGGCTAGAATACAAGCCCAACTGAAAGTATGAGTACAACTCAAATGTACAAATAAAACTGAAAAGTGAAAAGCATCTCCAGGATTGTCCACCACGGATCCTACCTATAGGGTGGGTATATACCACCTCCTTTGCAATCTTTTTAGGTTCGTATCTTCTGCGTCACGTCTCGCCGAATGGTCCACCTCCGAGCATCATCCAGTCCTGGCTCCCTCAGCCCCGATCAATGTTGTCCATCGTATGCACAAGAAACAACAAGGTGTGGGAAAATCCCATGTATGGGTGGGTATAAAAAAACAAATTAGGGACCTTGAGACTATTGTAGGTCTCCTATAGTTCCAAAAAGGAAATACCACAAAGCAAGACCTCAATCTCAAAGAACAAAGCAATAGACATCAACTCTACTTAGGTATATGCCCATACATATACCTAAGTTAAAATACATACTCATATCATACATGAGAGATGAATATCACAAAGGTAACACCACAAAGACAGTACCATGAAGGTCCAGTACCACACATGTATCACCACGAAGATTGTACCACAAAGGTAAAAGTACCACACAGGTAATACCATGAAGAAAGTACCACGAATGTAAAATTACCACATAGGTATCACCATGAAGATAGTACCATGAAGGTAAAAGTACCATAAAGGTATATCCACGAAGAAATTTCCATGAAGGTAAATGTATATGTTAAAAAGAGTCTCAGATGAAACTAGTTTTTCAGTGATTTATAGAAGTACATATGATTAGTCACGGAGCTAGATCATATTATTCTATCAAGAGGCACAACTGCTGAATATATAGTGTTTGACCCACACATGATAAATAGGTACTAACCCCCACAATGACCCACACAGGATTTGAACCACAGAGGATAAGTATGCACTGACCCACATAAGATTGCTTAGTGCTGACCCACAAAAGATCTGACCCACACAGGATCAATATGCATGACCCACAGAGGATCACTGAGTGCTGACCCACACATGATCTATATGCCTAGTAACAAGTAAAATTCTACGTCACAACATCGAACACATCAGTTACTGGAGAACTCGTCCTTTAATGAGTATAGTGGACCCACCGCATTATAAAAGGGTACTTCCCACTAAACATGGACTACTGAGGTACTCCTATCAATTACGGTGGGTCTGCCACGTCACACAGAGGCACTCCCCACCGTGCGTCTGCCGCATAACATAGAGTCCCTCCCCATCGTGGCCTCCTGAGGTGCTCTTCCTCTTGATTACCATGGGTCTAACACATCACATAGAGGCACTTCCCATCATGGGTATGCTGTGTCACACAGAGGCGCTGCCCACTAGGCCTGTCGAGTCACTCCGAGTCCAAATGGTCAGCAGTCGTCAAGTATCTTCCAGTCGCAGGGTTCTGTAAATTGCGTGCTTGGGAGAATCTCTCCCAAATCCATCGATCATACCTCAACCTCCCCCATATTCACATGAAGAAGTATCCCAAAGGTCTGTCACTTCATAAGGGACCCAACACAATATACGACGCATCAATCAGACACCCGATCTGTAAATTATTAGCATTTTTACTCGAGGGCCTGGATGGATTTGGGGTCCGATTCAACCCGGTCATACTCCAACATTATCCAAACACAAGTGGAGTATAACAAAAGGACCCTTTCGATCCAAGTATTCGAGCATCATAGATGATTTATCAAACGAATGCTCGGTTCTCAAGATATGGCCATAAAGGTGAAAATGGGTCTCGATGGGCCCAGGTGCAGTCCGACCCTGTCTGACTGACCCGGACCATCATGGGTCCAATGTGGATGTCCTGGGCCTTGGTGGACCTAGCCCGTTGTGTCATGGTCTGGCCTGCATAGGTGGTGGCCCAGCCCAGCCCACTGGCGCGGCCAGTTGTGGCACAACCAGTTGCGAAGCGGCCCGCTGTGGTGCAGCCCGCTGGGCAAGGCCTGCTACGGGGCGGCCCGCTACGGTGTGGCCCACTCCGGCTGGTGGTCTTCCGAGGTAAGGTCCTCCATGACTGACACCTGGGGGGAGGTGCCCCCAGGTCTTCTTGAACGGTTTTTGGACCGTTCAACTATATGAATACATGACCCACTAGACGGGTCTCTCCCGTTGTGGCTCTAATGCCCGAACGGCCAGTTAGTCTTCCTCCCACCGGCGTGGTCATACATCGCTGCTCCACTGCGGCCGGCCGGATGTCGGCTGCTTTTGGCCTCTGCTGCGGCCAAGAGGTTGTGGCCTCCTGCTCCATTGGCGGCGCAGAAGGGTGCCGCTGCTCCACTACACGGTGGGTCGGATGTCGGCTACCACACTCCTCCGCCGTGGCCGATGGGCTATGGCCTCTTGCTCAACCGGCGGTGCGGACGCACGCCACCCCACTTTCCTTACGGAGGACCCGGTGTCGGTCTCCGACTTATTCCGCGAGCAATCACGGATTCGTTCCAGGCCTGATAAAATTAAATGATTGCATATGCGTGATCATTATGTCGAGGGATCGGCGTTTATATATCGTTCTCAGCAATACTCCAAGTCTCCAGTGTCAATATATATTTGGTGTTGAAGAACGCAAGAAGAACGCACAAATAATAAAACAAAAAAGGAGCAAGGTTTATGTGTAGGATGATAGCCATGTTCATTTTTCCGTCATCATAATGAATTTAAAATATGAACAATCAATAAAATAAATTCAAAATATATAAAACCACTACCTCGTGAATAATGGAGAAACGCCTGATGTTGAGGAAGTGGGACTGTGTTTGTCACTCCTACAACAGCCTCCAATGACGTTTCTTGATCATCGTTCTCCGGTTTGTGTTTTAGGGCCTCTCATCACCGGCCGCAGGAACCGTCTCTAACCTCTATGTATTGTGCATCACGAAACTTTACCAGAGCTACGTCGCTTGGTGAAGTCATGCCAACACCTATCTCTAAGCATTCTGTAAATAAGATAGGGGAAGGGTGTGAAAAATTCATCGAATTAATGGAGTCCCATTAATTATGAACCATCCTAATTTCCCAAAGTTGAATTTACTTAGAATTAATGGTCAATCCATTGATTGCCTTGACATGTCACTGGTCCCAGGTTGCTACTTTTCCTTTGGAGGGAAGGAAATAAAATAAAAATTAACTAAGTTATTTTTATTAATCTTTCCAAATTTTCCTAATCTATATTTGCTTCTAGACCTACGGCAGTCAAATTGAAGCCTCCCTTAAGCAAATCCTGGTGCTACGTTTTCAACGGTGCCCTCAGATTTTTAATCCGAACACTGGTTCAGAAGATAGAAAACTCTAGTCACGCATTTACTGAATGTACATGAAACAAATGTTCAGAAAATTATTACCAGTCACCCTCTACTAGCGATGGTCAAGGTTCGAATTTGGATAACTGAAACATGCCCTAAATAATCCAATGATACTCTTGGATTTTCAATCAATTTTACTATTTAGAAGTTATATATTTTACAATAAAATAAATGTCACGTAATTATTTTATTTACATCCAAAATCTAACTTTCACTGATGGCCCGTGCCCGCCAAAGTTAGTATCTCCATAAATAAAGCATACATTCACGAGTTCAGCGGTGGTCTCAGATTTTCAATCCGAGCTACTGTTTGTGAGTTATAATCATTTGAAATATAAAATAACTTTATTTAATTTATTTATTTATGGTTATGCCCTTTTTGGGGTTTCTCACAGGAGTCCCGCGCCAAATAAACATAAGTCACACCTAGGGTAAACCCGCCATCCTGAGTGCAACAATGACCTAGTATTTCTAATCCATGTAACCATTTTCGAGATATTCCACTTTTTTCAGGAAAACTGCTTACACACACTAATTAAATATTATCAAATCTTCAACGGATCATTTGGGGTACTCAAGACGTCAGAATCATGCGTCGTCCTATTTCACGGCCTCAAGATAATTCCATATAATTAAAAAAAATTATACAGAATTTACATGACATTACATTCTCCCCACCATAGGGATATGTGTCCTTGAAAGACACAACATAGACTAAGGAATCAAATGGGGTTATTGGGCATAGAGCTGAGCCTTCCGGTCCCATGTGCTCTCCTGTAGGTTCCCGTGCTTCCACCGAATGCGCACCGGAGGTATTGACCACCCACAAAGGACCCGCTCCTGTCAATCCTCAATCTCTACTAGAACCTCTGTAAATTTCGCCCCATCGTCTAAGTCCAGATCTCCATGGTCGATGACAATAGAAGGTTAATGCAGGAATCTCCTAATCTTGGATACATGTAAGACGTCGAGCACCCACTACAACCATTTTGGTAGTGCCAAGCGGTATGTCACATTTCCAATCCTTCGATGTATCAGAAGTAGTTCGATAAATGACGGTGATAACTTGCCACCTCGACCAAAACTTCGTAGTCCTCATAGAGGGGACACACTCAAGAAAATGTGGTCTCCCATTCTGGAACTCCAAAGGTCCCTGTCTATTGTCAGCATAAGACTTCTGCCAGCTCTTTGCAATCTTCACTTGCTGACAAGTGAGACATCGTGATACAAACACTACCACTCCTTTAATCATCTCGGGCCACCAGTACTGAAGCTGGATGTCCTGGTACATCTTCATCATTCCAGGATTTACCGTTAATTGGGTGTATGGATCTCCCTCAACACCTCCTCCCGAAGCGTCATTGGTACCATGGTGCATCCTCTAAAAAAGATGATGTGCTACCCACCTTCATAAATTCCTTCAAAAGACAATCTTGAGGATATCTGAGCATGTCGGGCCTCAAAGTCAATGTCTCAAGTTGTGCCACCTGAATTTGCTGAAGAATTGGGGGACTGACAGTCATAGACTATAGGTAAGCTATTCCATCTCTACCCACGAAGGATATCTACAATGCGACTAGCTACTCGGAAGCCTCACTCAGCAGCTGCTGACCAAACCTCCTACTGAGTGTGTCTGCTATCAAATTACCCATCACAGGAAAGGATCCCCCTTCATAGTCAAGCTGACAAGAGTGTTACTACCCTGGAGAAGTTTGGTTCAAAACTCCAGTAGTACCTAGTCAAATAAGAAGTCCCTGCCCCTTCATGTATGTATACCTAAGAACATATTTTTTAAAATATGTCCACCACACATTGTTGCTTCTAATGGGAACTGAAAACTCAAAACTCCCACTTCCATGAGGGTTATGCTAGCTGATTCAAGAGTTATCAATTTCACCCTCCTTTGTATTAGTTTTTCCTATGCTGCGTGGGTTTCCATTTTTTCTTGCCAAAGAAAATCCCATTCAAACATTTTAGGTAAACCACAACCTTTTTACCTAATAAAGTCAATATAAGTATGAACTATGGATGTCTAGTCCAAACCAAAACTAACTTCGTAATGCCTCGACGCTTCCACCAAGATGTTCCAACAGAAACTCTCATCTCAAGGGTTAGATCACACTGTCAGCGTAAGTGTGATCATCGAGTCTCCCCCCAATGGTATCTCAAGATGTGAGGTTCAGGTCAATGGCTTAACTGGAAACTCTGGGTCTTGGAGAAGATTTGTGGAAGGAAGGTGTAGAGACCCGAAGCTTGACGTACATGGAAATTACATTACTTTTGTGGAATACTTAGTACATAATAAAAACACACACACAAGGACCGTAATAGTTTATTATCTTTCAAAACTCGGAATTTAATCATCTAATCAAGGTGAAATATCTTCAACATATCCCAAAAAGATCTTCCATTTTTTTTATTACCTAAAACCTTTCTTTATATCCTATGGAAAAGAAAACATAAAAGGGTGAGCTCAAATGCTCAGTAAGGGTAAACAAAAGAAATATCAATCACATCATATTCATAAGAACATATCTTTTGAAAATCTTAACCTGCAAAAGAGATCATAATTTCATAACATGGGATAAATCATAGCAGTGAAATGTAATCCCAATAATCATAACTTAAAACATGAAACTTTGTGTAATACACACATAATCATAGAGAATCATTTCTTATTAGTCAAGACTCATTGCCAAGACTATCTTAGTGGACAAATTCCCTTTCTGAACCATGTTCACTCCTCGTTTCAGTACTGTTTCACTGAACCGGTATAACCTAACGTTCCAACCATGTCTATCTCATGAGATATAAAATCTTTACCCAATACATTGGACGGAGATATAGGTCCCACCAATCTCATAATGTTACCATTCTTATGTGTGCCACAAAATCATAAACCATACATCATAGCATAACCCATGTAATAAAATTGGTAATCTTAAACATCATGACATCACAAAAAAAATCATATAATATAAAGGAATTCATAAAAGTAATTCCATCACAACATAGTAAAATCAATGTAATAATAGGGATAGAAACAGAACCCTTTATTATCTTAGATGGAAAATAATTTTGATAAAATACTTGAACTCTATTCTTGAGTAAAATATCCTTTCTTATTCAAAAACACTTTTCCTTTCATAACATGTCATACAATTCTAAACTAAAAGAAGTTGATTAAAAATAAACGTGAAAACTTGTAAAGGAAGCTTCTTGGAAATAATGTTTTAAAAATCCATTCATGCCGTATAAGTTAGAAAAAACATTCTTCTCGTACTTTTGTCGGAAAAGTCAAAAAGTACCTCGTACGAAAAACGACAAAAGATTCCTTTCATATCTTTTACTAAAAACTCACAAAAGGGTAAAATTGGATATAAACTATTGTATAATTATGTAAATATTACATATTGAGGAACCATGGATGTGGATTATAAAATGCACCCCAGTAAATTCCAAAGTAAAAACAATCTCGGATAAAAATGAGATTGTGATATTTCCCTTACCTTAGGTCCAATTTTCTTCGTAAATGTATGAACCTCCTGTATAATGATTTAAATAATGTCATTGAATTATTCCAAAATCATACTCATTGTTATGATATCATATATGGTTCACTTATGACTTTATATTACCTGTTCTTTTGTAAATTCAATGTTAAAGAGCTTTTTGGGTAAAATCGTATCATTTGTCGTTCGTGTGTTAACTTTTTATTATTCATATGATTACATAGATCATGATTACTTAAATCCAGAAAGTAAAACATGATTTATATATAATATATATTAAGAATATACATATATATAATAGATCAGGAAATGGAAAGAAATACACTGTTCATGGAGACGGTAGGCCATACGTACGCATGAACACTATTTTCATTTCCTTATTGAGTTGAATGGAATTAAGTAGATGACATACATATATATACACATAAATACAGTATTATTATGTCATACATTTCATGATTACTTATTATATATACTTTATAATCATTCATGAATGGTTAACGTGGAGAATGAATCTCATCGCGTCGTGGAGACGGTAGTCCGTACATATGCACGAGCGATTATATCGGTCTGATGATCGTGGGACTGTATTGGAGTGTATGTATACTATCTCAGAATCAATATCACTTTAAAATAATCATATATAGTTATTATTTACACCATTATACCCATCCAAGTAAGGTGGTGTTGGAAAATAGATTACACCACGGCCTCGAGACAGTATTCTGTACGTACGCACTCGCGGTGATTTCATTTTCCGTAGGATGGATAGACAGTGAAATTGGGTTGTTTCATACTTATAATAACATATAAGTATATGAGGGATACTGATTTTATTACTTCATTATGAAACAACTAAAGAAGAAGAAGTGGATGAAGAAATAAAGATGAAAGAAGCAGTAACGGGCATTACCTCTTCTTTGAAGCGCTTATTTGAGACCTCCTTTTAGGGCATGAAAATTGGTCTTTGAAGAAGACCAGGAACTATAGGATTTCTCTACGGAAGTGGAGAGAAGAAATTGGCAGGTTTTTTCCGAGCTTGAAGGCACAAAGTGGTGTGAGGAAGAGAGGGAGGAGGTTCCCTTTTATAAGGGAGGAGAGGGGCTCCTTTGGAAAACTAAAACTATTATTTTATTATATAGTCATATTCGGTTTTAAATAGCTCCAAATTGATTTATTTAGAAGCTAAGGTGGGTATGGGTCGAAATCGTCTCCTCAAATATAATTTAGACAAGTTTAGGTTCCTATTTTAACCTTATCATTTAGATTTAACATTAAGTTAAATAATTTTACTTTTACCGTGTCTTCTTGTGTTATTACACTATACGGTTAATAAACATACTATAACAAGCCAAAAGAAGAACAAGTTGTTTATTATTAATATATATATCCTTATCTATTCCATTTGGCCGAACCATAGATTTTTAGGAATAAAATAACAATTAATAATATAATATTTGTTTCAAAAACTATTTTATGTCAATTTTGACACTATTCGGTAATTGATTTTTGTAAAACTCATAACAGAATTATTAGTTCACAAAAAGTTAATAAAATCAATACTAACATGTCATATTAACCTATAAAATTATTTTAATTCATACAAAGTCTCAAATTACATTTATTTGGGTATTTATAACATCAATTATGTCAATATTTCATTAATAACATAATTACTACTTCATCGTTGTGTCGCAAATAAATTATATTATTTAATGTAGAAAAATTAAAAATAAAATATCATTATGTAAGAATTCTTTTTATCTTTCTAAATAATATTTATAGTCGAATTTATCTTATGTATAACCCTATATTACAAATGATTTACGTATTAAAATTTGATTTTAACTATTTTAACCCTTCTATAAATAAATTAATAATAAATGTCCTAATCTAATCCAAATGGGATTAAATGGTCATATTTTATTCCTAAGGTTGTTTTTGGTCGAATTACACTTATCCAATAGAATTAGGACATGTGTTAGGGTAATAATAATATCATTTTTACCCTTAATTACCCTATTTACTTTTAACCGTGGCAAAAAAATTCAAAAGTTACTATTCACCAACAATTATTTTCTTCTCATTGAACCACATTTTAGTATTTGATATTAACCATGTCTATCGAATTTTTGAAATTCCACTCACAGAAGCGGTAAAATTATGTTTTATGAAAAATTCAGTTTTTAACTACCACTTAGTGGTTTCACTATTCATCAAAAATAGAACATTTCCAGAAAAATACAAAAAATTAGGCCTAAGCTATATTTGATATTATGTATTCAAAAATAATGTCTTTTTTACCAAATTCAAAGCATATCAGTTACTTTAATTAATTTAAAAATTAATTCCCATCGCCAAAATAAATAGCCTGTTTTTAAGAGATAATAACTTTCAAAAGATTGACACTTGTTTTTGTCTGGTTTAAATTTGAAATTACATCTGATGACCAACATTGTATTAAATTGTAAAAATATATTCTAAATATACTTTAAAACCACTCAAATTAATAATTTGTCACTATTAATTATTTTGATTAAAAAAGTTGTTTTTAATTAAAATTTAGTACTTTTCACTATTCATCAGAAAATGAAAGTTATCCGAAAAGTACCAAAATTTCACCCTAAGCTAATTTCAATATTACAAATCCAAAAATGAAGTCCATTTTGAAAAATAAAATTTAAAAAATTTCAAAACGTGGTTATTACTATTCATAACGTCTAGTTTTTAATAATATTTTAATAGCATATCGTTGTTTGGTGAAACTCGGTATTGCGTACTACACACGCTATCGAGGAAGTTCGCAATTGCGTGTAATGCATGGAAATTCAAGGATGCGTGTTGTGAAAGCCCCTTTTGGTGTAGCGTATAACACAAGACTTGAAATTAAAAAGAATATTTTTCATAAAATCTTGGGTTGTTACATTCTACACCCCTTAAAATGAATTTCTCCCTCGAAATTCATCGGGGTTATAAATGGTTTACTACTCGAAAGTTTCTATAATATAAACCCACATCATAAAAAGGAATATCAAAACCAATATTTAAAAACAATAGTATGAAACATAACGGTTACCCAAATAAACTATTCACTGGGTTTCCACATAAGAGAACATAGGTGAAAATATGGATATGGAAGAGAAATCTAACCGTCATGTTCTGATGGATAGTGGTAGAGAACATGGCTATGAAAAATCCAACAATCACAAAGCCATAAATTTGTGATGATCTAGGGTGACATCTGATTTATCGGATATAAGGGCACTAGGACAAAATTTTTGGTTTTCAAGATCATTTCCCTAAATTTGATGAATTAAAAGAAATACTTACATGATTTTTGTAGAATCTCACTGTTGTTCGTGAATTGAACAATTTCCACTTCACCCCTTAAAGAAATGAAGTTGAATTTGTTATTGTGTTAGAAGATCATGTGATAGAATGATGGGTCATTCCATCTGTTTCAAACAAAAGGTTAACAAAGTTATAAGTCCATCTTATGGTTAGATTAATCGTATATGGTTCCAAAAATGAACTTATACTTCATATATCATACCGCATAATAAAATAAAACAAGTTTCTACTAACCAGGGACTTCCTGTAGGCCAGTGGTAGGTGATAAAGGCCGATCGCATTTCGGTTGTGGGTTCGATTCCCACAGCCTTGTCCGACGTGATGAGCTGTTACCCGTCCTGCAGGTTGTCCTTTTTCTAAAACTACATTACTATAACATCCCATCAATAATATCGAAAAAAAGTTCGATCCTCAGACAATACTAACTTATGTCCAACATAATCCATTCCAATATTTAGGCTTATCAAAAATACTATTATCCAATATTACACTGAAAACGATTACCAAAGAGTTCATATAACAAGCATGTTAATACCATCGTTTATCCCCATATATCATGAGATATGTCTTGTTGGTCACATTACAAACATGCGAAGGCCTTAATCATGTATTCTCTTGAAAAATGAATACCCATTGTATCTTATTGAAAACATGAGTGCTGTCAAATGTTTACTCTTTTCACATACCAAAACCTCAAACCATGATTTAATTATTTCCTTATATTAGTCAGGAGCTTATGAATACTTTCAAACATTTCATTTTTTCCTTATCCCTTCATTATGTGCATATCATCTTTTTTCGAAAAATATCTCAATCACTTTCCATGGTTACCAGTACCATAAAATTATTGAAAACCATAATATACCAATACATAAATATTCCAATATTCCACGATACTATATACAACATTATTTTGTAATCCCACTACATAAACACTTAATCATTCCACCACATTGTTGTCATATTCAACATCGTCAATGGTGATCGCATGTGACTTCCCTTTGTCCTTTTCCTTAAGTGGTTGCTCATGTCGATCATCACTAACCCTTGGATTAGGGCATTTATTATCATAATTCCCCATTTCCTATCACTTGAAGCATTGAAGTGTAGTAGGTTCATTTTGTGTATCCCTTCCTTTGTTTGCATCATTAGACATCTTCTTCCCGTCATTGCGGAATTCAAATGCCTGATGACCTTCCTTTCCATATTTGATACATTTACTTGTCCCTTTAATACTATCTCCACCATGCTTATTTCCACACTTTGAGCATAAGGAAACATCCATCTTCTTTTCACCATTATTGTGAGATTTCTCCTCAAACTCCATCTTTCGTTTCTTGTCAAAACTATGAGATGCATAAGTAACACCATATTCCATTTCTACCTTGATTGCAAAACTCACAATTTCTTCATAGCTACTGAAGTCACTTATAGCTAATTCCCTTCGAAGATTTGGTTTTAAGCCACTGAAGAATCGATCAACTTTACTTTCAGGTTGTAAGATAAATCCAGATGCATACCTTGCAAGCCTTGTAAAATTTGCTTCATATATACCAAAAGATTCATCAACCTTTTTCTTTATTTCAAGAAACTCCTTCTCCATCTTTGTTCGAAGAATACAAGGGAAGTACTTATTGAAAAATAAGTTCTTGAACTCGTCCCATTCCATGGACTCAATTTCATCTCCTTGCCTCGTATTCTTGATAAGATTCCACCATTGATCAACTTCACCTTCCAAACGATATAATGCTAAGATGAATTTATCATGTTCAGAACATTGGAGAACTGCAAATATCTTTTCAGTGGTACTGATCCATTGTTCAGCAACAAGTGGATCAGAAGACCCACTGAAAGAAGGTGGGTGTTGCCTCATGAAGGACTCAATAGAATATTGTTTCCTTCTCTTCTCATTTGGAAGTCCAGAATGATTCATAGCTTGTGTAAGTACAAAAATAATATTTTTCACTCCATCTCCCATAACATTTGTTTGTTCAGGAGGACAATCATTGCATTTTCCATTGCATTGATCAACACGGTTCCTTCGGGTTCCAGCCATCATCTAAAACCCAAAAAGAATAGTGTGAGAGGCAAAAATCATGCTAGGGAAAACAACATAATAAAGGGGGACTACCTTCAATATCTAAAATTTTAGGATTAATTCTAAGATCATTAGAACAATTCTAGGAATATAACCTATACTTATACTTAACCTTAGGGACATCCCTAGATATATCTTATAAATATCTCTAGGGATCTCACTAAAGTTCTTGCATCCTAGTTTTCAAAGGTTGACTAAACCTTTCCTCTGATACCAAATGTAGAGACCCGAAGCTTGACGTACATAGAAATTACATTACTTTTTCGGAATACTTAGTACATAACAAAACACACACACACAAGGACCGTAATAGTTTAGTATCTTTGGAAACTTGGAACGTAATCTTCTAATAATGGTGAAAGATCTTCATCATCTCCCATAAAGTACTTCCCTTTTCTTTTCTTACCTAAAACCTTTCCTTATATCCTGGGGAAAAGAAAACATAAAAGGATGAGCTCAAATGCTCAGTAAGGGTAAACAAAAGAAATATCAATCACATCATATTCATAAGAACATATCTTTTGGAAATCTTAACCTGCAAAAGAGTTCATAATTTCATAACATGGGATAAATCATAGTAGGGAAATTTAATCCCAATAATCATAACATAAAACATGATACTTTGTGGCATACACAAATAATCATATAGAATCATTTCTTATTAGTCAAGACTCATTGCCAAGACTATCATAGTAGAAAAAGTCCCTTTCTGAACCGAGTTCACTCCTCTTTTCAGTCCTATTTCACTGAACCGATATAACCTACCGTTTCAGCCATGTCTATCTCATGAGATATAAAATCTTTACCCAATGAATTAGAGGGAGATATTGGTCCCACCCATCTCATAATGATACCATTGTTATGTGTGCCACAAAATCATAAACCATACATCATATCAGAACCCATGTAATAAAAATGGGAATCTTAAACATCATGACATCATAAAACAATTCATATAAGATAAAGGAATTCATAAAAATAATTCCATCACAACATAGTCAAATAAATGTAATAAGAAGGATATAAATAGAACCCTTTATTATCTTAGATGGAAAATAATTTTGATAAAACACTTGAACTCCATTCTTGAGGAAAATATCCTTTCTTCTTAAAAAACACTTTTCCTTTCATAACATGTCATAAAATTCTAAACTAAAAGAAGTTGATTAAAAATAAACTTGAAAACATGTAAAGGAATCTTCTTAGAAATAATGTTTTAAAAATCCATTCATGCCGTATAAGTTAAAAAAACATTCTTCTCTTACTTTTGTCGGAAAAGTCAAAAAGTACCTCGTACTAAAAACGACAAAATATTCCTTTCTAATCTTTTACTAAAAACTCACCGAACGGTAAAATTGGATATAAACTATTGTATAATGATTTAAATATTACATATTGAGGAAACATGGATGTGGATGATAAAATTCACCCCAGTAAATTCCAAAGTATAAACAATCTCGGATAAAAATGAATTGTGATATTTCCCTTACCTTAGGTCTAATTTGCTTTGTATATGTCCGAACCTCCTGTATAATGATTTAAATAATGTCATTGACTTATTGCAGAATCATACTAATTGTTATGATATCATATATGGTTCACTTATGACTTTATATTACCCGTTCTTTTGTAAATTCCACGTTAAAGATATTTTTGGGTAAAATCGTCTAATTTGTCGTTCGTGTTTTAACTTGTAATTATTCAAATGATTACTTAGATCATGATTACTTAAATCCATAATGTAAAACATGATTTATCTATAATATATATTCAGAATATACATATATATAATAGATCAGTAAATGGATAGAAATACACCGTTCATGGAGACGGTAGGCCGTACGTACGCATGAACGCTGTTTTCAATTCCTTATTGAGTTGAATGGAATTAAGTAGAAGACAGAAATATATATACACATAAATCCAGTATTATTATGTCATATATTTCATTATTACTTATTATATATACTTTATAATCATTCATGAATGGTTAACGTGGAGAATGAATCTCATCGCGTCGTGGAGACGGTAGACCGTACGTACGCACAAGCGATGATATCGTTCTCATGATCGTGGGACTATATTAGAGTGTATGTATACTATCTCATAATCAATATAACTTTAAAATAATCATATATTGTTATTATTTAAACCATTATACCCATCCATGTAAGGTGGTGGTGGAAAATAGATTATACCACGGCATCGAGACGGTATTCTGTACGTACGCACGCGCGGTGATTTCATTTTCCGTAGGATGGATAGATGGTGAAATAGGGTTGTTTCATAATTATAATAAAATATCAGTATATGTGTGATACTTATGTTATTACTTCATTATGAAACAACTAAAGAAGAATAAGTGGAAGAAGAAATAAAGATGAAAGAATCGGTAACGGGCATTACCTCTTTTTTGAAGCGCTTCTTTGAGACCTCCTTTTAGGGCACTAAAATTGGTGTTTGAAGTAGACCAAGACCTCTAGGATATCTCTAGGGAAGTGTAGAGAAGAAATTTTCAGGGTTTGGTTGATCGTGAAGGCTCAAAGTGGTGTGAGGAAGAGAGGGAGGAGGTGCCCTTTTATAAGGGAGGAGAGGGGCTCCTTTGGAAAACTAAACTATTATTTTATTATATAGTCATATTCAGTTTTAAATAGCTCCAAATGGATTTATTTAGAAGATAATATGTGTATGGGTCGATATACTCTCACCCAATAGAATTTAGACAAGATTAGGTTCAAATTTTAACCTTATGATTTAGATTTAACATTATGTTAAATAATTTTACTTTTACCGTGTCTTCTTGTGTTATTAAAGTATAAGGTTAATAAACTTACTATAACAAGCCAAACGAACCCCAAGTTGTTAATTATTAATATATATAACATTATCTAAGTCATTTGTCCGAACCTTATATTTTTAGGAATAAAAAACAATTAATAATATAATATTTTTTTTAAAAACTATTTTATGTCAATTTTGACACTATTTGGTAATTGATTTTTGTAAAAATTGTAACAGAATTATTAGTTCGAAAAAAGTTAATAAAATCAATAATAACATGTCATATTAACCTATAAAATTATTGTAATTCATAAAAAGTCTCAAATTACATTTATTTGGGTATTTATAACATCAATTATGTCAATATTTCATTAATAAGATAATTACTGCATCATTGTTGTGTCACAAATAAATTAAATTATTTAATGTCTAAAAATTACAAATAAAATATCATTATGTAGTAAATCGTTTTAGATTTCTAATTAATATTAATAGTCGAATTTATATTATGTATAACCCTATATTACAAATGATTTACTTTTTAAACATTGATTTTAACTATTTTAACCCTTCTTTAAATAAATTTATAATAAATTTCCTAATCTAATCCATGTGGGCTTAAATGGTCATATTTTATTCGTAAGGTTGTTTTTGGTCGAATCAAACTTATCCAATAGAAATAGGACATGTGTTAGGGTAATAATAATATCATTTTTACCCTTAATTACCCTATTTACTTTTAACCGTGGTTAAAAAAAGTCAAAAGTTACTATTTACCAAAAATTATTTTCATCTCATTGAACCACATTTTAGTCTTTGATATTAACCGTGTCTCTTGGATTTTCTAAATTCCACTCACAGAAGCGGTAAAATTAAGTTTTATGAAAAATTCAGTTTGTAAACTACCACTTAGTGGTTTCACTATTCATCAAAAAATTAACATTTCCAGAAAAATACAAAACATTAGGCCTAAGCTATATTTGATATTATGAATCCAAAAAATGATGTATATTTTACCAAATTCAAAACATGTCATTTACATTAATTAATTTAAAAATTAATTCCCGTCGTCAAAACAAATAGCGTGTTTTTAAGAGATAATAACCATCAAAAGATTGACACTTGTTTATGTCTGGTTTAAATGTGAAATTACATCCAATGACCAAAATTGTATTAAATTATAAAAATATATTCTAAATATATTTTAAAACCACTCAAATTAATAATTTATCACTATTAAATATTTTGATTAAACAAGTTGTTTTTAATTAAAATTTAGTAATTTTCACTATTCATCAGAAAATGAAAGTTATCCGAAAAGTACCAAAATTTCACCCTATGCTAATTTTGATATTCTGAATCCAAAAATGAAGTCCATTTTGAAAAATAAAATTTAAAAAATTTCAAAAAGTGGTTATTACTATTCATAACGGTTAGTTTTTAATAATATTTTAATATCATATCGTTGTTTCGTGAAACTCGGTATTGCGTACTACACACGCTATCGAGGAAGGTCGTGATTGCATGTAATGCAAGGAAACTTAAGGATGTGTGTTGTGCAAGTCCCTTTTGGTGTAGCGTACAACATAATACATGAAATTAAAAAAAAAAATTCATAAAATCTTGGGGTGTTACATTCTACCCCCCTTAAAAATGAATTTCTCCCTCAAAATTCGTCGGGGTTATAAATGGTTTACTACTCGAAAGTTTATTTAATAGAAACCCACATCGTAAAAAGGAATACCAAAACCAATCTTTAAAAACAAAACTATGAAACTTAATGGTTACCCAAATAAACTATTCACTAGGTTTCCACAGAGGAGAACATAGGTGAAAATATGGATATGGAAGAGAAATATAACTGTCATGTTATGTTGGATAGTGGTAGAGAGCATGGCTATGAAAAATCCAACAATCACAAAGACATAAATTTGTGATGATCTAGGGTACCATCTGATTTATCGGATATAAGGGCACTAGGACAACATTTTTGGTTTTCAAGATCATTTCCCTAAAGTTGATTAATTAAAAGAAATACTTACATGATTTTGGTACAATCTCACTGTTGTTCGTGAATTGAACAATTTCCACTTCATCCCTTAAAGAAATGAAGTTGAATTTGTTATTGTGTTAGAAGATCATGTGATAAAATGATGGGTCATTCCATCTATTTCAAACAAAAGGTTAGCAAAAGTTATAAGTCCATCTTATGGTTAGATTAATCGTATATGGTCCCAAAAATGAACTTATACTTCATATATCATACCTCTTAATAAAATAAAACTAGTTTCTACTAACCAGGGACTTTCTGTAGGCCAGTGGTAGGCGATAAAGGCCAGTCACATTTCAGTTGTGGGTTCGATTCCCACAGCCTTTTCTGACGCGATGGGCTGCCTCCCGTCCTGTAGGTTGTCCTTTTTCTAAAACTACATTACTATCACATCCCATAAATAATATCAAAAAAATGTTCTATCCTTAGACAATACTAACTTATGTCCAACATAATCCATTCCAATATTTAGGCTTATTCAAAATACTTTTGTCCAATATTAAAATGAAAACGATTACCAAAGAGTTCATATAACAAGCATGTTAATAACATCGTTGATCCCCATATATCATGAGATATGTCTTGTTGGTCACATTCCAAACATTAGAAGACCTTAATCATGTATTCCCTTGAAAAATGAATACCCATTGAATCTTAGTGAAAACATGAGTGATGTCAAAAGTTAACTCTTTTCACATACCAAAACCTCAAACCATGATTTAACTATTTCCTTATATCAGTCAGGAGCTTATGAATACTTTCAAACATTTCATTTTTTCCTTATCCCTTCATTATGCGCATATCATATTTTTTCCAAAAATATCTCAATCACTTTCCATGGTTACCGGTACCATAAAATTATAGAAAACCATAACAGACCAATACATAAATATTCCAATATTCCACGATACTATATACAACATTATTTTGGAATCCCATTACATAAACACTTATTCATTCCACCACATCTCTGTCATATTCAACATCATCAATGGTGATCGCATGTGACTTCCCTTTGTCCTTTTCCTTAAGTGGTTTCTCATGTCGATCATCACTAACCCTTGGATTAGGGCATTTATTATCATAATGCCCCATTTTCTTTGCACATGAAGCATTGAAGTGTAGTAGGTTCATTCTGTGTATCCCTTCCTTTAATTGAATCATTAGACATATTCTTCCCATCATTTTGGCATTCAAATGCCCAATGACCTTCGTTTCCACATTTGAAATAATTACTTGTCCCTTTAAGACAATCTCCACCATGCTTCTTTCCACAATTTGAGCATAATGAAACATTTATCTTCTTTTCACCATTATTCTGAGATTTCTCCTTGAACTCCATCTTTCGTTTCTTGTCAAACCTTTGAGATGGATAAGTAACACCAAATTACATTTCTACCTTGATAGCACAACACACAATTTCTTCATAGATACTGAAGTCTCTTATAGCTAATGCCCTTCAAAGATTTGGTTTTAAGCCACTAAAGAATCGATCAACTACACTTTCAGGTTGGATGATAAATCCAGATGCATACCATGAAAGCCTTGTAAAATTCACTTCATATATACCAATAGATTCATCATCCTTTTTCTTTAGTTCAAGAAAATCCTTCTCCATCTTTGTTCGAAGAATACGAGGGAAGTACTTATTGAAAAATAAGTTCTTGAACTCGTCCCATTCCATGGACTCAATTTCATCTCTTTGCCTCGTATTCTTGATAAGATTCCACCATTGATCAGCTTCACCTTCCAAACGATAAACTGCTAAGATGACTTTATCATGTTCAGAACATTGAAGAACTGAAAATATCTTTTCAGTGGTACTGATCCATTGTTCAGCAACAAGTGGATCAGAAGACCAAATTAAATAAGGTGGATGTTGCCTCATGAAGGACTCAATAGAATATTGTTCCCTTCTCTACTCATTAGGAATCCCAGAATGATTCATAGCTTGTGTAAGTATAGTAATAAGATTTTTCACTCCATCTCCCATAACATTTTTTTGTTCCGGAGGACAATCATTGCATTGTCCATTACATTGATCAACACAGTTCCTTCGGGTTCCAGCCATCGTCTAAAACCCAAAAAGAATAGTGTGAGATGCAAAAATAATGATAGGGAAAACAATATAATAAAGGGGGATTACCTTCAATATCTAACATCTTAGGTTTAATTCTAAGATCGTTAGCACAGTTCTAGGACTATATCCTATACTTATACTCAACCTTAGGGACATCCCTATACATACCTTAGAAATATCTCTAGGGGTCTCACTAAAGTTCTCACATCCTAGTTTCCAATGTTTGACTAATCCTTTCCTCTGATACCAAATTTAGAGACCCAAAGCCTGAGGTACATGGAAATTACATTACTTTTGTGGAATACTTAGTACATAACAAAACCACACACACAAGGACCGTAATAGTTTAGTGTCTTTGGAAACTCGGAACGTAATCTTCAAATCATGGTGGAAAATCTTCAACATATCCCATAAAGATCTTCCTTTTTTTCTTACATAAAACCTTTCTTTATATCCTGGGGAAAAGAAAACATAAAAGGTTGAGCTCAAATTCTCAGTAAGGGTAAACAAAAGAAAGATCAATCACATCATATTCATAAGAACATATCTTTTGGAAATCATAACCTGCAAAAGAGATCATAATTTCATAACATGGGATAAATCATAGTAGTGAAATGTAATCCCAATAATCATAACATAAAACATGAAACTTTGTGGCATACACACATAATCATAGATAATCATTTCTTATTAGTAAAGACTCATTTCCAAGACTATCTTAGTGGACAAAGTCCCTTTCTAAACCGAGTTCACTCGTCGTTTCAGTCCTGTTTCACTAAACCGGTATAACCTACCGTTCCAGCCATGTCTATCTCATGAGATATAAAATCATTACTCAATGCATTGTAGGGAGATATAGGTCCCACTCATCTCATAATTATAGGATTCTTATGTGTGCCACAAAATCATAAACCATACATCATAGCATAACATTGTAATAAAAATGGGAATCTTAAACATCATGACATCATAAAACAATTCATATAAGATAAAGGAATTCATAAAAATAATTCCGTCACAACATAGTCAAATCAATGTAATAATAGGGATATAAACAGAACCCTTTATTATCTTAGATGGAAAATAATTTGGATAAAACACTTGAACTCCATTCTTGAGGAAAATATCCTTTCTTCTTCAAAAACACTTTTCCTATCATAACATGCCATAAAATTATAAACTAAAAGAAGTTGATTAAAAATAAACTTGAAAACTTGTAAAGGAATCTTCTTGGAAATAATGTTTTAAAAATCCATTCATGCGGTATAAATTAAATAAACATTCTTCACGTACTTTTGTCAGAAAAGTCAAAAAGTACCTCGTACAAAAAACGACAAAAGATTCCATTTATATCTTTTACTAAAAACTCACCGAAGGGTAAAATTTGATATAAACTATTTTATAATGATGTAAATATTACATATTGAGGAAAAATGGATGTGGATGATAAAATTCACCCCAGTAAATTCCAAAGTATAAACAATCTCCGATAAAAATGAGATTGTGATATTTCCCTTACCTTAGGTACAATTTCCTTAGTAAGTGTCCGAAACTCATGTATAATGATTTAAATAATGTCATTGACTTATTCCAGAATCATAATCATTGTTATGATATCATATATGGTTCACTTATGACTTTATATTACCCTTTCTTTTGTAAATTCCATGTTAAAGATCTTTTTGGGTAAAATCGTCTCATTTGTCGTTCGTGTTTTAACATGTAATTATTCATATGATTATTTATGTAATGATTAATTAAATCCAGAATTTAAAACATGATTTATATATAATATATATTCAGAATATACATATATATAATAGATCATTAAATGGAATGAAATACACCGTTCATGGAGACGGTAGGCCGTACGTACGCAAGAACACTGTTTTCGTTTCCTTATTGAGTTGAATGGAATTAAGTAGATGACATACATATATATACACATAAATCAAGTATTATTATGTCATATATTTAATGATTACTTATTATATATACTTTATAATCATTAATGAATGGTTAACGTGGAGAATGAATTGCATCACGTCGTGGAGACAGTAGTCCGTACGTACGCACGAGCGATGATATCGTTCTCATGATCGTGGGACTGTATTGGAGTGTATGTATGCTATCTAAAAATCAATATCACTTTAAAATAATCATATATAGTTATTATTTACACCATTATACCCATCCAAGTAAGGTGGTGGTGGAAAATAGATTACACCACGGCGTAGAGACGGTATTCCGTACGTACGCACGCGTGGTGATTTCATTTTCCGTAGGATGGATAGATGGTGAAATATGCTTTTTTTCATACTTATAATAACATATCAGTATATTAGTGATACTGATTTTATTACTTCATGATTAAACAACTAAATAAGAATAAGTGGAAGAAGAAATAAAGATGAAAGAATCGGTAACGGGCATTACCTCTTCTTTGAAGCGCTTCTTTGAGACCTCCTTTTAGGGAAATAAAATTGGTCTTTGAAGAAGACCAGGACCTCTAGGATGTATCTAGGGAAGTGTAGAGAAGAAATTATCAGGGTTTGGACGAGCTTGATGGCTCAATGTTGTGTGAGGAAGAGAGGGAGGAGGTACCCTTTTATAAGGGAGGAGAGGGGCTCCTTTGGAAAACTAAAACTATTATTTTATTATATAGTCATATTCGGTTTTAAATAGCTCCAAATTGATTTATTTATAAGCTAAGGTGGGTATGGGTCGAAATCCTCTCATACATTAGAATTTAGACAAGTTTAGGTTCCTATTTTAACCTTATCATTTAGATTTAACATTATGTTAAATAATTTTACTTTTACCGTGTCTTCTTGTATTATTACACTATAAGGTTAATAAACATACTATAACAAGCCAAACGAACACCAAGTTGTTTATTATTAATATATATAACCTTATATAAGTCATTTGGCCGAACCTTAGATTTTTAGGAATAAAATAATAATTAATAATATAATATATGTTTTAAAAACTATTTTATGTCAATTTTGACACTATTTTGTAATTGATTTTTGTAAAAATCATAACACAATGATTAGTTCGAAAAAAGTTAATAAAATCAATACTAACGTGTCATATTAACCTATCAAATTAGTTTAATTAATAAAATGTCTCAAATTACATTTATTTGGTTATTTATAACATCAATTATGTCAATATTCCATTAATAAGATAATTACTGCATCATCGTTGTGTCACAAATAAATTAAATTATTTAGTGTCTAAAAATTAAAAATAAAATATCATTATGTAGGAAATAGGTTTAGATTTCTAATTAATATTTATAGTTGAATTTATCTTATGTATAACCCTATATTACAAATGATTTACTTATTAAACTTTGATTTTAACTATTTTAACCCTTCTTTAAATAAATTAATAATAAATGTCCTAGTCTAATCCAAGTGGGATTAAATGGTCATATTTTATTCCTAAGGTTGTTTTTGGTCTAATTACACTTATCCAATAGAATTAGGACATGTGTTAGGGTAATAATAATATAATTTTTACCCTTAATTACAATATTTAGTTTTAACCGTGGTAAAAAAAGTCAAAAGTTACTATTCACCAAAAATTATTTTCATCTCATTGAACCAAATTTTAGCCCTTGATATTAACCTTGTCTCTTGGATTTTCGAAATTCCACTCATAGAAGCGGTAAAATTAAGTTTTATGAAAAATCCAGTTTTTTAACTACCACATAGTGGTTTCACTATTCATCAAAAAATGAACATTTCCAGAAAAATACAAACAATTAGGCCTAAGCTATATTTGATATTATGAATTAAAAAATGATGTCTATTTTACCAAATTAAAAACATATATGTTACATTAATTAATTTAAAAATTAATTCCCGTTGTCAAAACAAATAGCGTGTTTTTAAGAGATAATAACTATCAAAAGATTGACACTTGTTTATGTCTGGTTTAAATGTAAAATTACATCCAATGACCAACATTGTATTTAATTGTAAAAATATATTCTAAATATACTTTAAAACCACTCAAATTAATAATTTATCACTATTAATTCTTTTGATTAAAAAAGTTGTTTTTAATTAAAATTTAGTAATTTTCACTATTCATCAGAAAATGAAAGTTATCCGAAAAGTACCAAAATTTCACCCTAATCTAATTTCGATATTCCGAATCCAAAAATGAAGTCCATTTTGAAAAATAAAATTTACAAAATTTCAAAAAGTTGTTATTACTATTCATAACGGCTAGTTTTTAATAATATTTTAATAGCATATCGTTGTTTGGTGAAACTCGGTATTGCATACTACACACGCTATAGAGGAAGGTCGCGATTTCGTGTAATGCAAGGCAAGTCAATGATGTGTGTTGTGAAAGCCCCTTTTTGTGTAGCGTACAAGACAAGACATGAAATTAAAAAGAATATTTTTCATAAAATCTTGGGTTGTTACAGAAGGAATGATTGGTACCTTTATCTATTAATAAAGAAGCTAGTAGTATGCACAAATTGTTCATTAAATCATTCCTAGAGACGTTTGGTCGCACTCCTTGACCATATGTAGTTACTCCCTTCACCTATCCTCCAACTCCCTAAGCCTAGTGGGGACCACATAGGGGTGGTTGTAACATGTCCAAATGTACACCTTCTCATGATGCTCTCCTAGCTCTGCTTTGACATCTATACCCCTGCAGATTCATCTATCCCTAACACTTCTTCTACCCGAAACATTTTTACATGCCCATGTCTCTGAGACTGGTGCTAGTTTCTTGTTTTCTGAAAACCAACATTAACTGGTTTTATCCGATCATCCAAATAAAATTCAACTAAAATTTTTCTCTCTTGCACTCAAACATAGGTAGGAATTCATTAAGTAATAGTGTTGGCTTGGAAGTCCAAAAACACAACGTGCTCGGAAGCCTGAGCCCCGAAGCACTGATCTTATCATATTCATCAAGTACCAGGATGGTCAATACGCCTCGATGAATACTCAGGTACCAACATTCCATCATACTAAAGCTATTGAAGCTCTAGATAACTCTCAACCACCGCCTCAAGCCATAACTCGTCCACCTATTAGTCGGGCTCACCTTGGAACCTTAGGGGTATCTGATGTTGAAAATCGTGTAAGGCACAAAGCCTAAATGTGTCCTCTACTGGTACTGCCGGTTGTAACTGCTACTTAACTGGTAGTGATATAGAAGACACACTACCAGAAGGTATTATCCCATGAAATCGTCCACATACCTAAGCCTCATCACTATGTGGACCATCCTCATTTTCAATCACCGGAAAATACTTGAAGCTAAGATCATCGTCTGCTCTACTTGTGACTCAACTAGGCGGAAAACTATAGCCACAACCTCCATCCAATCCTCAGCTTCCTGGGAATCTGTCTTGCCAAAAAACCCCAGTGGCATTTGCCTGCTAGAACCCGTGCAATGCTCTCATTCTATGTGCATCCTATGCTGGTGGAGCGGGTGGTAACATATGCCCAATGAGTAGTGGTATTGCTGGTACACCACCCGAAGGTGCGAATGCCGTAAGAGGGCCCTACCCCGAGGCATCATCGCTTGGTGGGCCGTCATCGCGTACTCCCACATGAAACCTAGGTGGCTGTCTATGCGGTGACATCCTGGTAAGGAAAAGGTGTGACACGATCAATAAGTTATATCTGGTGATCTTACACCAAATAATTCAAATGAAAAACTTTTTAAAAACACACAAAATTAGTGTTTTCATGCACTGATTCGGAAATCAGAATTCAGGGTCCTGGTGTATGGATACGTCGGCCGCCGCACCAACACTAGATTCCCCAAACTGAAAACCAAATTCATAACACAAAACACTATTTCCATATAGAAAATATCAGAGTCCTAGATCATCAGTAGAACCGAAGTCCTCTAATACAACTTTTTCACGACCCATCCCATAGGGCTCGTGTCGTGACAAACTCAAGCGCGCCTTTCATAGGCCAGGGGATAGCGACTAGCACCAGAAAGGCGTATCCCTAAAATGGGAAGGCATTTTCATTAAACCTGTACATACACACATAGTATAATGCAATAAGAAGCAAACACAATGTAAACTACTGTAGTAAAAATCTTTCTCATTGTAATGGGGCCAGAATAAAATCCCAACTGAAAGTATGAGTACAACTCAAAAGAAAAAATACATCTGAAAAGTGAAAAGCAGGTCGTGGATCATCCACAATGGATCCTACCAGAAGGGTAGGTACAATCCGCCGCCTCAATTCTCCACATTCTTCGATCTACTCTGCATCACGTCTCACCGAATGGTCCACCTCGGAGCACTGTCCAGTCCGGGCTCCCTCATCCTCAATCAATGTTGTTCATCATCTGCACAAGACACATCAATTTGCGGGCAAAGCCTGTGCAGGGGTGAGTATAAAAATACTAAGTAGGGACCCTGAAACTCTTGTAGGTCTCCTATAGTTCCACCAAGGAAATACCACAAAGAAAGATCTCAATCTCAAACACGAAGAAATATTCATCAACTCTACATAGGTATATGACCATACATGAACCTAAATTATAAAAACATACTCATCTCATACATGAGGGATGAATACCACGAAGGTAACACCACGATGATAGTACGACGAATGTAAAAGTACCACACATGTATCACCACAAATATAGTACCACGAAGGTAAAAGTACCATACATGCAATACAACAAAGAAAGTACCGCAAAGGTCAAAGTAACACATAGGTATGACCATGAAGATAGTACCTAATATCCTAGTTCCGGAAACCACCCAGATGCGCCCCATACCCAGTTGGTCACATAGACTCAAACTCATTTCCCTGAATGCCAGAGGCTGCCGACTAGCAGTGAGGGCAATGGGTGTGATAGTGGGAAAAATATACCCTCATTGGCAGAGTAACACAACGGAAGAGAAAAATACACAATAGAGCAAACAGTAAATATCCAACAATAGTAAATAGTGGAAGACTGATAAAGAAAAAATTGATGAAAAAAATATGTAAATGATGCATGATACATATATTTCTAATAAAGAATCCAAAAAATCATAATGATGAATACAATACTAAACAAATGATCAAAGGAAAAGAGATGAACAACTCCTCAGCATCGCAAGCCTCGGCTTGGTCTCACGCTCTCTAGCTCCAATACAATCAAGTACCTGATGTATAAGGGTGTTTTCCCATGTATATATATTCATTAATATAAACTATTTAGGCCAAAAATCATGACCCTAATAGAGTGTGAGAGTAAATCCCAATAGGAAACCACCAGAAGATATGTGCCTAACAGTCAATGAATATATGGTAGCTAAAAGTACAGAATGTAATAAATAGGAAATTACTCAACAACAAACAATCCACGGTTCAATTATCAAGCAACATCTAATCAAAAATGATAACACAAATAGGTAAACCTCTATGAAGTACTCACATCTGATCCCCTCTGGTCCTACCTAGCAGATACAAGAAACCCTCTAGGAAGCACACAAAGTCTCACCCCTCTGGTTTAGCTAATGTGTAGTCTCTCTGGGGAAGCACTCATCGTCAATTCACCCTATAGTCTCGTATCATACTAAAAGCACTATAGGTAAGAACTCAACATCAATTCCACCTATGTCCCATTTCTAGTTACTATAGACACTCTGGGGAATTACTCAACATCAATTCTCTTTGTGGTCTCACGTTGTATAATTATAAAGACACTATGGATAATTTCTCATTTTCAGTTGTCCCTGTGGTATATAAACAAGATTCTCACGGCCCCGTGTAAGTCAAGAAAGAGTATCAGCACTCAAAAACAATGTAAACCCCAAGAACTACATGGCTAGAAGTCTACAACATAATAGCATGTTAGAACAAAATTCACTCCATCCTACAATACTGTGCATGGGAAAATAAACAGCAGCCTAACAGGAAAACTAGACCCAAAGGTCAGAAACTGGAAAAACATGCATGGGAAATACATCCAAAGCACATTGAATTACCCTATTCACAAACAATAACCTCTACTCATGCATACAAGCAAAGAAGGAAAACCAAAGGGGAAAATTAGTGAACATGCAATACCCCGTTCAAGGGTATTGGTGGAATTTCTACATAATACTCAATGAAATTTTATAGAAAGGTAGAAACCACCTACCTCAGGGTTAGGAGATCAATATACTTGAACCTATAATCTTCAATCTCCTTAGAATGTTGTATATCTAATAAAATGTCTAAATCGTTGAACCCATAATAACTCAGAAAATAAGAGAAATCAACAAATAAAACTCTAGGAGAAGGAAGAGCATACCGCTGCAATTCCAACGCAATCGACAACGGTTGATTTGATGAACGGATGGAGGCTTGGGGGTTTATCGAATATCTGTGGTCATTCGGGATCTCTCGGATGAAGGAATCCCAGAAGAAGACAGTTTTGTCCGTTAGACATGACCCCAGTGCATTTTATGAAAAAAACAAAATACACGACATATACTTTTGAAGTACATGGATTTTACATTCCCTATCTATTCTCTTCTATAGGAAGACTCCACGTCACCCCACACGACTGTGTGTGTGGCCATGAAATGGCTATCACACGACCTCCTACGACAATGATGTACACAACATGTACTCATAAATTACACGGCGTGTACTTCAAAAATTTCCAGAAGCTCCTCTTTTCTCAAAAACTCCAGAAAAAGGAAAAGTATACCTGAAAAGAAGATCATGGTTGATACAAATTATCCCCCTAAAATAAATTTTTCTCCGAATTTCCCTAGCATGGTGTAGAAGAAGAAATGTTGAACAACTCTGGCCACTGTGATCGTACATCGGCCACCCTCTCCCAAGTTTCATCCTGTACTCGCATGTGATGTCATAGCACACGTATGAGAGGAACCGACCGACCATGAAGAACATTCATACGGTGATCAATAATTCAGATATGATGCTTCTCAAAAGATGCATCCACCTCAAAATCTACTTCCTCGTGTTGGAAGGCATGAGATGGTTCTGAAATGTAACGTCGAAGTTGAGAAACGTGGGAGATGTTGTGCATATATTGGTACCTATGAGGTAACTACAACCGAAAGTCAACCGATCCAACTCTCTCCAACACCTCAAATGGACCGACGTACCTTGGTGAGAGCTTACCCAGTCCAATAATCCTATTGTGTCCCAACCTCGATGTGACAAGTAGAAATACCTAATCTCCGACCTCGAACTCTAGAGGTCGTCTCCATTGATCCACATAATACATCTGACGAGACAGTGCAATACTCATCCTCTTACGAATAAACTATATCTACTCTGTGGTCTCCTAAACTAGACAAGGTCCCAGCAAGGCTGCCTCTCCTGCCTCCTGCCAACATAAGGGTGATCGGCATGGTCTACCGTACAAAGCCTCATAAGGTTCCATCTGAATAGTTTCTTGAAAAATATTATTTTAGGAAAACTCCATGAGAGGTATATGATTCTCCCAATAACCTCCAAAATCTAGGATGCATGCTCGAAGCATGTCGTCAAGCCCTTGAATCGTACGCTCGGACTGGTCATCTGTCTGGGGATAGTAAGTTGAACTCAAATGTACATGTGTTCCAAAAGCCTTCTAAAGCCCATTCCAGACCCATGAAGTAATGTAGGCATCCCGGTCTGAAACAATGGAGTGTGGAACTCTATGTAGATGTATAATCTCTTAGATGTACAAATTCCCCCAGCTCATCAACACTAAAGGTCTACTTGATCATAAAGAAGTGAGTAACCTTCATGATTTTGTGAATGACAACCCAAACTAAGTAATTCCCTCGAGGTGACCTTGTGAACCTGTTCATGAAGTCCATCATGATGTCGTTCCACTTACACTCGGGAATTGGTAACTACTATAAAAGTCCAATTGGTCGCTGATGCTCCACCTTCACCTGCTGACAATTGGAACGACTCATGAAAAAACCATCAACGTCCCTCTTAATACCTAGACACCAATACTGATGATGTAGATCATGATACATCTCGGTGACGCCAGGATGAACTTCCCAAACTGAGGAATGAAATTCCCACATCAGCTCCTCGCCTATGTTTGTTGGCACCCATACGCTCCCCTGGAAACAAAAGATCTCATCATCACTTATTATACATAAAACAATAAGATCTTATCCAAAAACACTCTCCCATAAGAATAGGCCATTAGATTCTGATAGCTGACTCATTCATTACCAATCAAGAAGTGTAGAGGTAACAACAACAGAAGAAAGAAAAGTCTGCCCATGTATGGCATGCACCTCCAAATCCATCACAGAGAATAGAGCCATAAGCTGCCACTCACTTCTGGCCTCCTGAACTGCCTGTATTTGCGTCCTCCTACTCAACGGATCAGCCATTGGGTTGCCATTCCCTAGCATGTCGGCAAGCTCAATGTTAAAAGACTGAAGGTACTCAGCCCACCTTCGCTGTCTCAAATTCAGATCACGCTGAGATAAGATTTACTTGAGACTCTTGTGGTTGGTGAAAACCACAATGTTCTCTCCCATAAGATAATGTATTCAGAAGTGTGGGGCATGAACAATAACTGCCAACTCTAGATCGTGCATCAGGTAATTCCTCTCACGTGGCCTCAACTGCGGAGACCCATACGCAATGACTCCATCTCCCTGCATATGCAAAAATACTAGCCCGAAACCTGAGGCATCACATTAAATGATATAGCTCTTCCCAGCTCTAGAAAGACTAGTATAGGTGTTGATGTAAACCACTCTTTCAACTCCTGAAAGACTTACTCACATGAATCTGACCATTAGAACATCGCCCCCTTCTTAGTCAGACCTGTCGACGGCACTACTAAGTATAAAAATTCATGTATGAAATGTCTGTATTATCCATCCAACCCTATTAAACACCACACCTCAAAGAAATTCTTCGGATGCTCCCAGGAAACCACATCTCTCACTATATTTGGTTCTACTGATACTTCTACCTCTGAGATAACATGACCCACAAAGTGAATCTGGTCCATCCAACAATGTCATTTGGATAGCTTTGCATATAACGGATGCTCCCTCAGTGTACTCAAACCGATCTCAATATGGGTAGCATGGTTGTGTCGAATGTCAGAATACATCAAGATTCCATCCACGAAAAAACCACAATGTAATCCAAGAATGGATAGAAAACATGGTTCATCAGTGTAATGAACGTTACAGGCGCATTCGTGAGACTGAGCGGCCTAACCATATACTCTTCTACAACATACCTATTATAGAAGGCTATAAGAGGTATATCTGATGGTCTAACGCACAACTGATAATAACTGGACCTCAATTCTATATTCGAGAACACCCGGTCTCCTCGAAGCTAATCAAAGAGATCATCAATACTGGGAAAGGGATATCGGTTCTTGACCATCAACTGGATCAACTTTCGATAATTCACACAAAGCCTGAGGGTACCGTTTTCCTTCTTCGCAAACAGAACAGGCGAACGCCAAGGAGAAGTAAAAGGTCGGATGAAACCTATTGCCAAAAACACCTCCAACTGCATCTTGAGTTTATGAAACTCAGGTGTATCCATCCGATAAAGAGGAATGGACACCGGTGCCACCCCTGGAAGAAGCTAAATAGAAAAGTCCACCTCTCGCTCCAGATGAAAACATGAAAATCCTTAGGAAATACATCCCTGAAGCGATCCACCACTGGAGGAAAATCCATCTGTGAAGTCCCCTGGTCATCCAGATATAGACTAGAAATTAGGTGATGTGACTCCTCCAAACCCATGATATTCTGGACCAGATCTACATGCCTTCACCTCCCAAACACCCATCTAAATTAATGATTCACGCTCCGGTGATATGAAACTCACCCTACAGTGATAATAGTCGACGAATACCTAGAAAGGAACTAGCCGGTCCATTTCGAGAATTAGATCATAGCTTGTCATCTCTAGGACATAGAGATCCCAATGTAAGTGACACCTAAAAACTTCAATAGGTCACTCCATGCTCTAACGTACACAGTAGATGTTCTGGTCCCCAATGGAGTTTCTAGTCTCAAAAATTCGGCAGAAAATATATACATAGACCAAGGCTCTCTAAAACAATGACATATATAAAGATATGAGTAGCACCACTGTCGAAAAGAGATGAAGATAAAACTGAGGAAACTATGATCATTCCTCGAATTGTAGAGGGGTCGAGAGCCTGATCCCGATAGGTGTTCTCCACTGCAAATGTTTGGTCAAATCTGCTGCCCTGTGACCGTTCCTGACTACTCCATATTGATCCACCCTATTGTGGTTGATGGCCTGCTAACTGACCATAATGGTCGTGACCTCCCCCTCGACATGAACGGTCAAAAGAACACCAGTTCCTAGACTGGTGAGAAAAAGGCAGAGCTACTCCTATACTAAGAGTCATAGATGAATACCTGTCACCTACTGCTAGTGAAACAATATGACAGAAATGCTGAAGGTGTCCAAACCTACCGCATGATCGGTATTGAACAAGGTATCTCTGGCACTACGGCCTCGTATTCCCACTTCTACCGCACTGGTAGCACACCACCTAGCTACAAAAATATGAATCCCGCCTACTTGGATCTCCCCGTGTAGTCTCCTTGCGGCGCTTCCAGCTATCAGCTTGCGGAGCACTAACTCTGGGTGTAGATCCGCCCTGTATCACAACCCTAGATTCCCTCAGATTCCACTCAATGATCAGTGTCTAGTTGACGATTAAAGTGATGGAAGTAAACCTGAAGATATTCACCTGAGAGCGGATGTCCTATCTGAGGCCATCCTCAAACTTCCTTGCGTGAAATAACCCATCTCCTCCCAGGAAGGGTGTGAAACACTGAAGCATTGTAAAACAAGAGGATTACTCTATAACCGATAAGGTACCCTACTCAAGGCTCATAAACTCCCAATCTTGGTCATCCCTATGGGTCTTCAGAAAGAAGTAGTCATAGAAGATGATCTAGAACTCCTCCCATGCCATGACCTGCTAATGAACCACCTATGAGATCACATCCCACCATCTCTTTGCGGAATCCCATAGCATATAGGTAGATAGCTTGACATTCCACTTTGGAGGCATCTCCAAATGCTCAAATATAGTCATCATGGCTTCAAGCCATGACTCTGCAGCCTGAGGTCCTCCATCCCCTTAGAAGGTGGGAGGACGTTTTAGCTAGAAGACCAGCATTAAATCATCTATTGACAGGGCAAGAGGTGGAGCTCTCCGGATGGTCTGCATCATCCTTATTAAGCCTTCCCTGAACTGTGCATCAGTACTAATAATTGGTATAACTGCTGGTGCCAATACTAGCACAACATGAGCATCTACAGGAAGTCCCTGATCATCCATGTCTAGTGTCTGATCACCACCGGGGAATTGGCGTACAACTGGAGGAAGTCTCGGTTGCATGACTATGTATTGTCAAGGACACTCCTTAGATAAAAATTATCATGGACTGAAAACAAGGAATGTAAGAAGATAACACGAGGAAGAAAACATACACGTTTACAAAACATGACTACACGGCGTGTACACTACTGACATGGCATGTTCATTGAAGTCATTCACATGGGAGTGTACTCCTGCCGAAACTGGTCATGTAACACCCCAAACACACGGTGTGTTGTCTTAACACACAGAGTTTAATTTAATACTCTTTCCCTGCCCGAGTTCTTCTACACAGTTAAGCCACACGTCTCTCCTAATAAAAGACTACACGATGTGTTCAAGGTAGACACGATGTGTACTGCATGAGCTTCACCTAGACTGTGTTGTTAGTGATACGGTGAGACACACGGCTCAAACTACATAGAGTGTTCATACAAACATGACATGTATGGGAAAGGATAACACTAACCCGTGTTGTTCATGACACGGCCGGGTACCAGTGTCAAACTATAAGACATGTTCAAGGGGAGCACGACGTCTATAAGAAAGGACTCCACTAACCCGTGTTGTTAGCCACATGGGAGGGTTCCAAGGATTATACTACACGAAGTGTTCAACGCGGACACGACATGTTTCTACAAGATCTTTCCCATCCCTTGTCTCTAACCACCTGACCTACGACACGGTCAGAGACTACACGGTATGAACATAATGTACACGGAATGTACTTAAGAAAAAATGTTTCATCCCGAATAGAAGAACACATGGCATGTAATTTACATTACACGTCGTGTATTCTTTTGTTTTTTAAGACATTAAGCCTCAAATGCAACACCGAAACCTAGGAGACAATGAAAAAAGCATAGAAAGTACCAAATTTCGATCTGTGAGGGACCATACTCCCTGTGAATCAATGTTTGACATCTTATACAAGTTATAAACAAGAAAACAGAATAATGATTCACCAAATTCCGTTCGATGAGGGTACATAACACCTCAAGAACTAATGTTTAGAATTCATTCAAACAATACCTTACACACAAAACCCTAACAAACAAAAGGTATTTCTAACAAGGCATCTATCACAACAGCATGAATATTCTACACAACATCTATCAGAACAACATTCAATCGCTAATGCATCCAAGATGGCATTGTAAGAATTCATGGCATGTGATTTGTAAGAATTTCCTATATGATGCATGAGATTGCATACCCTCATATCATCAAGTTGCGATAGTAATAGAACCTCAACAACATCAACGTAAACTACACAAAACATGTGAATCACCCAATGGATAAATTGAATCAACTGTATACTTGAAAACCCAGAAGAAATTGCAATAAATGAGGTAGATTGGCTTTTCCCAATACACGAGTTAACTATTATGGGGAACAACATATTACCAAGTACTTATTCCTTCCTATCCCTAGCTAAATGCTCCAAACAGTATGTCAATAGAAATGAATCCCTCAGATTCCACTTTATTATGCCCCAGTTCTGGAAGCCACCCAAATGCACCCCATACCCAGTTGGTCACATTACCTATGGCACATTTCCCAGAACACCAAAGACATTCGACTAGCAGTTAGGGCCTTGGGTGTGATAGTGGGAAAACAATGCCCACAATAGAAAGGTAACACTGCAAAAGAGAAACTAATACACAATAGAAGAAACAATAAATATCCAACAGCAGTAAAATGTATAAGACTTATAATGAAACAATTGGAGAAAAATATATGTAAATGAAGCATCATACATTTATGTCTAGGAAAGTATCCAAACAAGTCACAATTCTGAATACAATGCTAAACCAAAGGACAAATAAAAATAGATGAACAAATCCTCAACATCTCAATCATTGACTTGGTCCCATGCTCTCCACCTCCAATGCAATAAATTACTTGAAGTTGAAGGGTGCTTTCCCTTGTCTATACCTGCAGTAATATAATCTGTTTGGGCCCACAGTCATGACCCAAACTGGGGGTGAGACTAAATCCCAGTAGGAAAGAACCTTTAGATCTGTGCCTAACTGTCAGTGAATATAAGGTAGGTAAAATTACAGAAAGTAGTAAACAGGAAAAGTACTCAGTAGCAAACAATCCATAGTTCAATTATCAAGAAACATCTAATAAAAATAGATAACACAAACAGGTAACCATATTCGAAGTACTCACATCCTATACCCATTGGTCTTACCTAGAATATTCAAGTAACCCCTTGGGAGCAAACATAGTCTCACCTCTCTGGTTTAACTAAATTGTAGACTCTCGGGGGAAGCACTCACCATCAATTCCACACTATAGTCTCATATCATACTAAAGGCACTCTTGGGAAGCACTCAACGTCATTTCCCCTGGTGGCCCATGTTGAGGAACTACAGACACTCTAGGGAAGCACTCAACGTTCATTCCTCTTGTAGTCTTTCATCACATAATTATAAAGACACTCTGGAGAATCCCTCATTTTCAATTCTCCTAATGGTCTATACACCAGGTTCTCATGGCCCTGTGTAATTCAATCCATAGTAGCAACACGTAACAGCCAAAGTAAACCTCAAGGAATACTTGGATATTAGTCTACAACATAACAACATGTCAGAACAAAAGTTACTCCATCATACAATACAAGGCATCGGATAGTAAACAGCACCCTAATAGGAAAACTATACCCAATGGTCAAAAACATGAAAAACATGCATGGGAAAAACATCCAAAGCAAATAAAATTACCCTATTCACAAATAATAACCTCTACTTAGGCATACAAGCGATGCAGGCAAACAACATGGTCAAAATAGTAAACACTTAATACCCCGTTCAAGGGTATTGGTGTAATTTGCACATAATACTGAAAATATTTCTACAGAAATGAACAAAACACCTACCTCGGGGTTAGGATATCAATATACTTGAACCTAGAAGCTTGACTCTCCTTAGAACGTCGTAGATCTATGAAAACGTCTAAAATGATCTACCCATGATAACTCAAAAAACAAGTGAAATCAGTAAACAAAACTCCAGGAGAAGGAAAAACTTACCACTGTGATTTCAACCTAATCAATGGTGGTTGATTCTGAGAATGGATGGAGGCTCAGGGGTTCATCAAAGATTCGCGGCCGTGCGGGCTCTCTCGGCCGCCGAAATCCTAGATGAAGATGGTTTTTTCGATCAGACGTGACCCCGGTGAGTTTAATGAAAAATAAACAAAATACACGACATATACATTTGAAGTACAAAACATGTATTTTCCCTTTCTGTACTCCACTTTAGGTGGCCTCCATGTCATCCCACATGACCGTGTGTGTGGATATGACATGGCCATCACATGTCCTCCTGGGGAAACGAAGTACATGATATGTGCTCATAAAGTACATCGGGTGTACTTAAAAAATTTCCAAAAGCTCCTATTTTCTCAAAAAATCCAGCAAAAGGGAAAACATACATAAAAATAAATCTGGGTTCTTACATAGTACCACAATGGTAAAATTACCACAAAGGATTCACCACGAAGAATGTACCACGAAGGTAAAAGGCATAGTTCAATAGAGTCTCAACTAAAATTAGGTTTTCAGCGAAGTATAGAAGTACACATGATTAGTCACGAAGCTATATAATCTTATTCTGTCAAGAGGAAATGATGCTAATTATATGGAGTTTGACCCACGCAGGATCGATAGGTACTAACCCCCACAATGACGCACACAATATCTGAACCACACAGGATTGGTATGCGCTGACCCACATAGGATCGCTGAGCGCAGACCCACATAGGATCTGACCCACATAAGATCAGTATGCACTTATCCACATAGGATTTTTGAGCACTGGCCCACACAGGATCTCAAGGCCTAGGAACAAGTAACATTCCTAGTCACAACATTGGACACCTCAGCTATTGAAGAACTCCTCCTCTTACTAGTACAGTGGGCTTGTCGCATCACACAGAGACACTTTCCACTAACATTGGACTGTAGAGGTACTCCTCATGTAGATTACCATGGGTCTGCCACGTCACACAGAGGTGCTCCCAACTATGGGCCTGTCGTGTATCACAGAGGCACTCCCCCTCGTGGCCTGTTGAGTTACTCCTCCTGTCAAGTACCGTGGGTATGCTACATCACACAGAGGTGCTCCCCATAGTGGGTATTCCATGTCACACAGTGGCGCTCCACACTAGGCATGTCGAGTCACTCAGAGTCGAAATGGTCAGCAGTCGTCATGTCTCAGCCAGCGGCAGGGTTCGTTACGTAGCGTACATGGTAGAACCTCTACCCAATCCATAGGTCATAACTCAACCACCCTTAATTCCAAGAAAAAAAGTATCTCAAAGGTCCTTCAATTCATAAGGGACCCAACACAATAGACATCTTGTCAATCAGATGTCCAGTCTGTAAGTTATTAGCATTTATGGTTGAGGGCCTGGTTGGATTCGGGGTCTGATCAAACCTGGTAGTACATCAACCTTATACAAACTCAAGTGGAGTATATCCAAATTACTATCTATTTCCAAGGATTCTGGAACCGTAGATGGTTCGTCGAAAGGATGTCCAGTTCACAAGATATGGTCATAAAGGAGAAAATGTGTCTAGATGGGCCCATGTTTAATTTTACTCAGTCAGACCGACCCGGCCCAACATGGGTCCGGTTGGGATGTCCTAGGTCTTGGAGGGCCTATACCATAGGGCCATGGTCCATCCCGCGTAGGGGGAAGCCCGAACCAACCCGCTGGCACGACTAGGTGTGGCACGACCAACTACAGCATGGCCTGCTATGTTGCGGCCCACTGCGGTGCATACTGCTGGGTGAAACCTGCTACAGTGTGGCCAACTACGACTGGTGGTCTACTGAGGCAGGGTCTACCGTGACTGACACCCAGGAGTGGCTCCCATCGATATTCTTGAATATTCTATGGACCATTCGGATCCTGGAACACGGGACCCGATGGAGGGGTCATTCCAGGTGTGGCTCGGCCGGCCAGAAGGCCGACCGATCTTCCTCCTCGCGGCGCGGTTACATGCCGATGATCCACCGTAGTTGGCTGGATTCCGGCTACTTTCGGCCTCAGTTGCAGCCAAGTGGGCGCGACCTTCTTCTCTACTAGTGGCGCAGACGCGAGCTGCCTCTCCACCCCATGGCCATCCGGATGTCGTCTGCCAACTTGTTATGTCATGGATGCTGGGCCGCGGCCTCATGCTCATCCAGCGGAGTAGACGCGCGTTGCCCCACCTTCCTCACGGCCGACCGGGTGCTGGCCGACGACTTCTTCAGTGAGTCATTGTAGCTTCATTCCATGCCTAAAAATCAAACGATCACATATTCACGATCATTCTTTCGAGGGCTCCGCGTCTATATATAATGCTCAGCAAAACTATGTGTTTCTAGTGTCAATAATTATTTGGTGTTGAAGAACTCAGGAAGAAGACACAAATATTAAAAAGAAAAAATAAGCAAGGTTTATGTTCGGGGTGCTAGCCATGTTCGTTTGGCCATCGTATTCGTGAATTTAGGATATAACAACATCAATAAAATAAATTCAAAATATATAAAAACCCTACCTCGTGAATGATGGAGAAACTCCCACAATTCATGAAGTGGGTCATTGTTTACCATTCTCGCAACAACCACCAATGACGACGCGCGATCACCATTCATTGGTTCGTGGTTCGGGGTCGCTCATCATTGCCCACTGGAACTGGCTCCGTACTACATGTGTTGGGAGTCACAATACTTTACCAGATCTTCATCACTTGGTGAATCTATGCCAACACCTCTCCCTATGGTCCATATAAATATGAAAGGGGAAGGGTGTGCAACGTTCATGGAATTAATGGAGGCCCATTAATTATAAACCTTCAAAATTATACATAGGTGTAGTTACATATAATGAACGGTCAATCCATTGATTGTCTTGACACATCACTAGTCCGACATTGTCGCTTGTCTGTTGGAGGGAATGAATGAATATAAAAATTATCTATGTTTTTTTATTATTCTATTAAACATCTCGAAATCTATCATTTTCTCTAGACCTACGGAGGTTGAAGTGAAGCCTCCCTTAATAAAATCATGGCTCTATATATATTAAATGGCGCCCTTAGATGTTAATCTGAACATCGGTTCAAAAGTTAATAAAAGATGCTCATGCGTTAACTAAACATACCCGAAAAAAATTCAGAAAATTATTACCAGTAACCCTCGACCCGCAATGGTCATGGTTCAGCTTTTCCTAAGTGAAAAATTCCCCAAAAAATTCAACGATACTCTCAGATTTTCAATCTGTGTTACTGTTTAAAAGTTATTAATTTTACAATAAAATAATTATCACTTAATTAATTTATTTATGGCCAAAAACTAAATTTCACTACTGGCCCGCGCTGGCCAATGTTAGTATCTTCATAAATAAAGCATACCCTCACGAGTTCAGTGGTGGTATCAAATTGTCAATCCAAGATACCATTTGTGAGTTATAAGAATTTGAAAAATAAAATAACTTTATTTAATTACTTTATTTACAATTAATCCATTTTCGTGTATTCTCACAGGAGTCATGCGCCGACTAAACATAGGTCATGAATAGGGTAAACCCTCTATCTAGAGCGCAATGGTGCCCTCTGTTTTCTGATCCATGTAACAGTTTATGAGTTATTCCACTTTTTAGGAAAACTTCTTTCACACGCTAATTAAATATTAACAAAACATCTACGGATCATTCCGGGCACTCAGGGCCTAGGAATCGTGCGATGTCAGATTCCACTGTCTCAAAATAATTCAATATAATTAAAATAAATATACTGAATTTTCGAGACATTAGAAGAAAACTAATAATGAGAAATTTGGGATGAATAAAATAGTTCACCGTGACACCTTAGTGGAGATAACCTCCCTGATGATCGAGTGACGGTATGTTATGTATTTCAATTATTTGGGATGAAGGGTCCCTCCTCCTTTTATAGGACATAATTTTCATCCACAATATTCATTATGTTAACCCCACTAAATGAATGAATTTGGAAATGAGGTATTAATATTTTTTGTTCATAACTGTCTTGTGTGTCTCACCATGAAATTTAATCTTAGTATGTCATTTTTATAGATAGTTATTTCTTATTTGATAATTATATATTTATATTAAATCTCTCCATATTCCATATCCCTAGTTTTCCATGCATTATTGGCCTTGAAAATGGTCGATTTAAACATGAAACCATTTCTAAAACATGTTTATAAATGTATTGTGTGTATCGCAACCATATTTAATCATATTAGGTCTATTCAACAAGGATATATGGTCTTAAAAGAAAAACACTCTATATTGTTGAATAACATTCAAGGTCCAACTTGTCTACTAGTATTGGGATTCCAAATGGTGGATTTAGCTTTTGGAACATAACAATGAAATGAATCCTAGGATGTACAGAATCATAAAAAGAATAATTTTAATGATTTTGTTATGTATAGGAAATGTTATTTTCTAAATATATAAATAATTTAAAATAGTAAATGAACAAATATGGCATTTTTTAGATTAAGCTCAAAATACAACTAAAATCATAAAATGTGAAAATTTCCCTTAAAATTACACTTTTTGGGGATTAAAAACAATGATATTCACATTAAAATTATGTAATTTAGTTTTTCTAATGGGTTTCTATACTTTGAAATTAGAGCCACACCATAATGTCATAGGGGGTCCAACTCTAATGATCCTACTAGATCACTGTCAATGTCAAACGCTACCAAAAAAAGTGCCACTCACAAAACATCTTACATCACATTAAACAATCATTATAGTGGATGCAATCACATTTTTTGAGTGGAAAAAATTAGGATAGGCTACTCACTCGACAAAATCAGAGTTGAAATGAAGGATATATGGAATGTTTATGGTTCATTAAAAAAGGTGAATGGGGATAGGGAATATAGGGGAGACACATAATATGTCGTCCCACTCTATTTCCTCGTCATTTCATAGAAAATAGATATTTTTACCTCATGGTAATACTACATTGTGTTTAAGTGTACTACATAGTGTGTATGAGCCACTTGGGGACCATCACATGATCTTTGTTGTATCAGTGAACTCTTTCAAATGTCTATGTACTTCAATAAAGTTTGTGTTCTCACAAAATTGGAGAGTCCCGTATTATTTTCACATTTATTTTCCACCCTAGGGTAGGTCACACAGTGTGTGAACCAGTCTTATGGAATATTATCCTTCACTTTTTCAAACCATAGTTCCACAACCATGATGGTACTACATGGAGTGTGTCCTTCTATGTACATGATATGTAGTCCGTATTTTTCCAAAAAAGTTTGATATATGCCTGTGAATTCTAGATCCAATTCCAAAACATTGAATCTCAATTTCAAGCCTCCTAAAATAAATGGATCATGAATATATTCATCAATTATGTCCATCTGGTGGATAGAAATAGAAGCTCCATTAATTTTCTTGAATCCTCTATGAACCTGCCCACAATGGAGGTCGTGCAATATTCGTCTTGGATGTCATAACAAAAAAATTGATCACCTGAAACCCAAAAATTGTCCAAAACCATCAATTGATCAAAAATCCATTAATTTAATGGGTTTTTATGTGAATCTAGTGGTCCAATTAAATTCGATTTCATCCAAAAACATCTATCCATGGACTTGTAGACCAATTGTGAAGAATGAAAAAACCAACTAGGGTTAAATAACTATAAAAATGAGTAACAATTTGTGGATCAGAATTATTGACAACAAATATTGATTTGGGTGAGAAAATGTTGTAACAGATAAATATTTAGAAAAAAATTGAAAATGTGTATGTAAGAGCATGACATGTTTTCCAAATGTTTACAAATCAATGACTCAAAAAAGATCATGCTCAATAATTTAATCAATTTTGGGTTTGAACCCTCTTATTTATTAGTCCTTCTAGTTTTTGTTCATTCAACATCAAAGAACACGGCTCCATTGAAGAAGTAGAATCATTGATTTTACATTTTCTCGAGCTCCAAGGATCTGATGTCACTTTGTTATCATATTATAATTTTACAATGAAGGGTTGGAGGAAACTATAAATTAACCTAAGGTTTATGTGTCTAGAATTAGATTATTTTCATATTAGTGTATTTAATGTAAATTTTCTTAGGATAATTTTATTATATAAATAATATTAAATATTTATTTAACTAAAAGAAACTTCCAACAGATTTGTTTTTCCCAGCATCCCACAATGACATATTTTAGGTCTTACTTATGGAAATCCAGACATTTTAGATTCAAAAATTGTCTCTGATTTCTTCCTAGATATTATTTTTAAGTGTTATTAAATTTCATTTCCAAAACTACACATGTTTAATATAAATTATATTTAATTTATTTACAAAATTAATTTTGTGCTCTTCGGTCCATGGAATCACATGATGTCACAATTAATTTCTATATATATATATATATATTGAAATATTTTAATATATTATTACGAATAATTACGGTTTCTATATATTTCTCACTTACAATATTTTTGATCTAAAAAAGAAAAAACTAAGCAAAATTATCATGGTACATAGCCACATAAGACTCTCCCTCTTTTAGGAGTACTTCTGCATGCTTCTATGCTACCACATTACACAAACCAAGTGGATGGTATATCTATGAACGATCTTATCCTCCCAATCATCGATATCTACTACGAACTAAGTAAATGTATCCCCGTCTATGATGTACAACTTTCTCGAGTATATAACATTCATGGGGTCATGTCGATATCTCATTAACTATGACCTATGTAATACACAGTTCACCTAATCCAACTATGTGGGTTGGGTGAGGTTGTAAGAAACCTCATCAACCCTCTGTAATATCCCAAACCTCACAATGAAAATGGGGAAATCATTCTTCACCAAAATAATCTCCATAATCATCATCATAGTGAGGCTCTAAGGAAAAAATGGTCTCCCTTTTCAAAATACATGGGCCTATGATGTAGATCTACATAATATTAATGGATACCCTAGGAGATCATTATCTTCTCATGGATAGCCTGGTCCTTCTCCACCATCACATGCACCATCACTTGACCCATAAAAGATTTCCCTATAAACTCTGTCTAACGCATGAGTGACCTTTAGGGTCTCCCATACAATATTTTAATGGTTCCATGAAAATATTATAGTGGAAGCCATTATTTTATGTGAAATATACCAAGTAATGTGATCCTCCAAGATACAGCCAAACTCTAATGTAAAATTCCTTAGCATGTCCACTAAAAAATTGATAGTGTGCTCAGTATTCCCATATTTTTTGAGGTGGAAGGATGTACTCTTCCTAATCTGGGTCTTGAATGCTTCTTGTAGGCCTCCCCGCAACAATGATGTGAACCGCAAACCATGAATTATGGAAAAAGTCGATGGACACCATGATGGGGAATAATCTCCCATGCATACATATTTCGTATACTCTCCATTGAACACTTATCGCTAATAGAAAGGAAGTGTGCTAACTTCATGTGTTCTTAATCTATTATCCATATTCCTTCATGGACTATATCTATTAATTAAATACCTATAACAAATTCCATGGAATGCTATCTCATTTCCTTTAAGGGATTTTATGGGAATGCAAAAATCCTTCCAGAACCAGGTTCTTAGCCTTTCCCTACTGACCAATGAGTAACTACAAGACAAAATCATCCGCACCGCATCTCATACCATTCCTTAGAAACTTTGGTTCCAGGAATCTACTCATCATACTCAAATTAGGATGTATAAAAAGGATAAGAGTGGAACTCTCACATCACCTCATCCAACATCATGACTAGAACGATTGTCTATACATGAAAAATTATAATGTTATTATATCCTTCATAAATTCCAACTAGTGACCATCCTGAGGATATTTGGTCACACAACACCTCACATTCGGTGTCTCTGAACTGAGACTCACTCGCATATTGAATGAGTGGAGGATTCAACACCATCAAGTTAAAACAATCTAATCTCACATTCCCAACCATGGTCAGCTACAAGGAAGCCATATTCTTAAACACCTTCAATTCCATAATAATCTAGGAATTCCTGTTAAGGTCATCATCCACCATTTTCCCCCTCCCATGGGTATATAATATCTCAATTACATAATCCTGTAGGATCTCTAACAATTATCTATGTCTCATGTTCAAGTCTCACTGTGTGAGAATACACGTGAGGATCTGATGGTTTTTAAAAACCACATTGTATTCTCCTAGAAGATAGTACCTCCACGTACATTGGGTTATTTCTATCAATTCCATAACTATTTCATGAGTCACATTTTTATTCTAAAGGGTTCACAAATTACTTGAACCATATGTTCTAACTGCATACCTATACATCAACACACAACTGAGTCCTGATTATGAGGCATCACAATGCGCTACGTTGTCCATGACATGCTCTAGTAGTCCCAAAATAGGCACACTTTTCAGCCTAAACCTCAATTCCTTGAAGGTTCTAAGGCACTAATTATCCCATGTAAATTTCTACCCTTCCCATATCATGGTGGTCAAAGGGACATAAATACTATAGAAGTATATCAAATACCTCTGGCAGTACCCCTCCATGCTAGGAAGTATCTTCAAATCAGAAATTCCCATACGTGGCTTCCAAGTAATCAATGCATTGATCGTCACTATGTACATAGATAATTCATTCTCAGATATGATATTCCCTATAAATAGAACCTCATAAATCCATAACATTAACATTGACAGAATACCATAAATTTGGTGATCTCAAATAACATGTAGTACCGTCATCAAGTGCTCTTCATGTTCCTCCTCTAACATAGACTATATGAGTATGCCATTGACAGAGATAACCAAAAATAATTTCACGTATTGATTGAAGATATATTTCATAAAAATACCTAATATTGTAGGGGGAATTTTTCATACCAAATGGAATCACTAGGGACCAATAGTGACTTTAGAGACATCAGAATTCCATCTTCATAATATCAACCTATCAAACTTTGAACTAGTTAGAGTAGGATAAGATATCAATATATGTGAACTAACTCATGACTCCCTACTAAAAAGGGTCGTCCAATCCTCCTCATGGAGTACATGTTCATTATCATGTCCTGGTTCATGTGATTATAATCTATGAAATGATGAAGTCTCCTATGAACATTCATCATGAAAAAACCCAAGAGTTGTTTGGGGGGAACACTCGGTCTAATAAAACCATTATCTTGATGGTCCTACAACTGCATCCATTGCTCCCAATGCTCAGTAATGGTAATCTGATATGCCGTATAAGATATCAAAGAGTCCATGAGATAAATTTCTATGAAAAAATAAATATCCTAACATGGAGGTAGTCCTATAACTTCCGTGTAGAAAACATACATAACATCCTTTATGACTGAAGGAATTCATAATCTTGAAGAGCATGTTGATCCAAGGGAAACACTCGCCAACTAATGTGTAAGAGGATTCGGTCTCCTACTCATAAAACCCACTTGACCATAAATGAGATCCCTACCACCAACAAAGTTGAACCTCATCCCATCAATGAGAAGTAAAATAACACATCCACATTGATAGTAAATCATGGATTGAACCATGCACAACCAATACATTCCCAATATGATGGGATAGGGTTCTATCATGATGACCAAAAGTTCACAGAAGAACATATCTCTGACAAGTGATATCATGCTCTATCGAGAGGTAAAATATATATAAGAATCATTCCTTATAAGATTCTCAAGACAAAGCTAGTGGGATAATTCCTCAACTAGGAGTTCCATACCTCGCATGAGTAGTAATGATATGATGGAGTTAATCCCAAATATACCTACTAATACTGATTGAAGAGTATAGTAGTCATATATCGTTCCACTAAGAATATATTGTATTGTGGGGTCATATACCTTAAATACCTACAGGTGACTATGTCCTCAAATGTTAACTCCCTATGCTTGATGTGCAACACCTAGTGGTAGTGGTGGAAGGATTTGATATCATCGTTAGCCACCCGAATTCCTCTTCTTGGAAATCCAACTAAGACTATACCATCTAAACATCCCTAGGGACCTCCCTGACCTCTCCTAGGAGATCCTAGATTAAAGGGTTGTCTACCAAGGTTTTACCTATGAGATCATCCTACCCTACATATCACATAAGGATGGTAAATCACAAAAAATGTGACCTCTCTCATCACATGCATTTCACATCCCCTTATTGTCATACCTTGTTCCTTTATGTGGTCTTTGCGATTCATGAAGACATGCCTGAGTCTAGTCATTTGGAGGTATTATTCACCAATAACCCATCATCTGGAATCTTCTAGCAGCTACAAATTTCATATCCTTGTATCCCCCACTACCACCACTAGTTTCCTAGCATCCCTATAATAGGAAGGTCTCCATCACTAGTTCCAATTACAAGACCCCAACATAGATGTGAACAAATAATGGCACAAAATTGGAATGTATATCTATACAGAGGCCTTAACCAAACATAAATTAATAGATGAATATATACTATTTGATGTTAAGGTAGTACCATGCATGGTCTGTGAACCTCATAGTGTATTCTTCGATTTTCTTACATCCTTGATGTTGGTCTAGAAGCTCTAGATTCTGAACCCAACATAAGCAGGATAGGGTACTCCTCATGAAAGATATGCAAGATTTCGGGATATGTGAGTGTCGTTTTGTCATACATCTATGTATCAGTACACCACAAGTTACCAAATGTTCCATGTAAACGGTTATCTACCAGCACAACCACTTGATTCGTCATTGTCTTGATATTTGTGAAAACATGGACCCCCGATCTATCCAATCATACACTACATGGGGATTTAGCTTGATCTGAAACCATAGTATCCTATAGAACTATAACTCATAGAGATTATTTGGGCAACATGAATCCTCATCATATTCTTCTGGAATGATGTACTACTCTTTAGGTGGTGTGCTACAACCTACCCTCTTATACGAATGATCTAATGGGATGGTACCTGAATTGAGGCCTCATCACTAATCAGATCCTCATCATTATTTTGAAGTAGTAACCTAGATAACAATCATCATAGAGACATAATAAAAAATTTAATCAATATATACCATTATCACATGGGAATATATAGATACACCATGGGTAGATAACTAAATTAAGATAGTCAATTGGATCAGTCATGTATGATGAATGTTACAATGATCCCTACAACCATTTTCTTGGAATTCCAAGTATAATGTCATGTATTCAAGTTCCCAATTAATGGATATCTTGGTTGTCAGACAAAAATAGATTCTAGGGAATGAAATCCACATACGATACACATTGGAACTATTTATATCAATCCAACCAAATTATCAGAAGTAGACTAATCCAAACACCTCCCAATGATGGACTCTCCTTTCATACTAATCGTTCATGACTTGACCCAATGAAACTCAAGGTGCAACAACCCCAAGCTCGCCTGCATAGACCAGGGGATGAGAAAATGCATTGAATGTAAAATCTAGCTTTACAGGACCTTTCCAAATGTAATTTTATGGAAACACCTAAGTATATCAAAAAAAAGTGTAGATCAATAATATCAATTGTTTCAATATCTTGCATAATACCGTGAATTTGAAAACCTCAAGTGTATTCAATAGTATGATAGTGTAAACAGAAATTTATAGGGGATAAATACACACTGATTACTGTAGGAATAATCAAAAGGATACCATACAAAAACTCTTCTTCAAAGGTGGATGGAAACATGAACTATGGAGATTCATTGGTGATTTAACCATGTATCATGACTAGGATATTCACGATGCTCCCTTCTTATGGCACTGGAAAAAGGGGACCGAAAATTCAAGATTATAAAGAACGTAAAGATACAACATCCTCAATTCAGGGTGCTAGAGTTTATGGAAGGCCAAGAACCAGGCGAGGTATGAGGGGATTACATAAACTGGGATATCCCTCATTGTACTCACAAGGAGCCTACTAGCTAACTGGGTGACCCACATCATCAATTGGAGAGATTCACCCTTGTTTCGGCTTATTCATGGTCCATCCCTGATGAATCATCCTACATCGCAAGGCCATTGGGTATGATGGATGTCCCCGAAGGACGGCTTCAAGTTGAATACGGATGGATCTTTCTCTTAAGGTGTCATATGAGTAGGTGGTGTAGTGAGGGACTATAGGGGGTGTATTTTCCTGCCCTTCACGGATCACTATAGGAGTGGAAACTCATTACAAGCAGAGTGGAGTGTGGTCCGGACTGGGCTCACCTTTTGCATAAAAAAAGTAGGTTTTCCTCTCATAGGTGGAGATTGACTCAATGATCATACATTACACATTGATTAGGAGAGGTTCCACGCCTTGGTGGATCTCTTACATTATCAGGAAGTGTAAGTATCTCATCACCAACAATATTAATTTCACCCATACCTAGCGAGGGGGGAATAACGTTGTGGACCACCTTGCTTCTCAGGAAGGTCATGATTTTGGGGTAACCTGTCTTCACAACATCTCATACTTTAAACCTGAGGGGGTGAATCTGATTAGAGGGGATACCCTAGGCCAATAATACACCAGGCCTCCTTAGGTCCTAGATGCCCTTTTTCTTGTACACTTTCATGAATAAATATGATACAATGATGATGATCTCCAAGATCAGACCACCATAAATGGTTTACAAACCAGGTATCCCTATGATCATATGTAGTCACATCTCAGATGTCCATTATATGAATAATACATGACACTTGTAGGAAAATACCATTCAGGTGTGATTATATACATACCCCATGGGATGTCTCCAATTCTGAAGGGGGAGTTTTAAGAGTCAAGATAAGAATAGATAGTGGATATCCCAACCCAATGAAATATAGTAATGAAAATATAACAACATGGTTATAGACACACACACACACATAAACACACAAACAAAAAAACACACACAAACACACACACACACACATATATATATATATTCATAAATTGATGTAACCAAAATGATGAAGAAAGAGATATCAATATCACAACACATCCTAAGAGAATATTTCAATCAGTTACAAGATTCCATCAACAATTCCCAGCTTCCCACATGTTAACACAAAATAAGTAACTATGTGAAGGGATCATGCCTCACGACTCTGACGCACAATAGAGCGGCCACAATATAAAATAAGTGTACATTCACCATAGTGCCTTATGGGGTACCACTCTATTTAAGGAGAACCCACTCAATATTTTATTGGGGGTACAAATTGGTAGATTGAGGACCCATTCCTCAAAACATCGAGGGTGACACTATATGTAAGGAAGACCATATTCCTATTAAATAGGGGTTATAACATGATAAATTGAGTACCATCACATTGATTCTATATTGGTGTAACGATCAGTATATAGGGGACCTTCACACTAATTTTGTAGTGAGTGAACCTCTCAGGAGATAGAGGACATGTACCTTAGTACTTCCGAGGTGGGGGTGGGGTGGGGTGGGGTCCAATCAGTATATAGAATACCTAAACAATAATTCAATTAGGATTACCAAATAGTAGATTGAGGACATGAACCTTAATCCCAAAGGGGTTACCTATATAATGATCTTTCCTAATCAATTCAACTATTATACACCACCTAAATAAATGTCACACCTAGAAAATTTTACATCATATCTCAAAAAACACTACAAAGGCTACTATATATTTATATATAGAAAAAAACTCACTATATACTAATTGTGTTCCGTTAGAGAAGTCCAGAAAAAGGATATAGACTAGGATGAAGGATCCTCGAAATGGATGATGTGGTAGATTGTCTATAAGATGCCCACACGACTTGTGGTCCCACTCCACTTCTCGGTCATATCCCTATTGGTACTTTTATTCTAGAAAATGCATTACTAAACAACATTTATGTGAAATATTCGGCATTTCTAAGCCACACAAGGTCATTCACATGATCTTGTCCATGTTTGTGTACTCTTTACATTGTCAATGTAATTCAGTACATCATGTGTTCTCTTGAACGAGGACCTATCAGTGTGCTCTTTCATATGTATTTCCCACCCAGGGAGGGTAACCCGATGTGTGACCAAGTCACACACCATGTGATCCTTAACATTTTAGATCCCTATATCCAAATATTTAGTAGTACTTGAGGACATGTTTCCATCATTTTACATGTCGTGTAGTAAGAATATTTCTAGAAAGAGAGATCTACACCCATGTGTCCCAGATAGAGTATGAATCTTTAGATCATGAATCCAAACCTATTGAAATTTTGTGTTTGTGGATTTGTTCATTTTTTTATGGTCATCCTATTTTTTAAAATCGAGTTTCCACTAATTCACCAGAATCGCATACAATCTCAAAGGCATTTCATGTTGTGCCTTCTATGGTTGGGATTATGGAATTGCAAATTGACCACCCAAAACCCAAAAATTTTCCCATACCAACATTTTATCACTAATCTATTCATTTCACATGATTCTATCTTGAATCTAGGTTTCTAATCAGACCAGTTACCTCTTAGAAACCTTGATCCATGGCCTCGTATTCTAATGAAAAAGAACAACGAGAATCTGTGTAAAAAGTACCAAAAATTAATAAATACTACTGGACATGATATATTGTATGATGAATATATATTGGATTTTTTGGCTATGAAACATGGTAAAAAATATATATATTTAAAAACAAATTAAAAATTTTAAAATGGATGAATTCAAAGGGTTACAAATTTATGCAGATCAATGAATCAAGAAACATCATGATGCCTTGATTTGTCAATTGGGAGTGGAATCCACAAATTAAAGATTCCTACCTCATTTTGGGTTGTTTTTTTCTATGAAAAATCCATCTATTGAAGAAGTGGAATAATTGTGTTCATTATAATCTCAATCTACCTAGTTCTAGAGTCTCGTCATCGGCTGATTCTGATTAATCAATGAAGGTAAGAAGGATCCTCTCAATTTTCATAGGTTTTGTGTATCATAACATATGGAATTTTCATAAAGAATTATTTATTGGAATTTTTATTAGTATAATTTATTTATATAAAAAGTTATTTATTAAACTAAATGAACCCACCAATGGTTTCTATTATCCAAAAATCATGTGATGACATACTGTTGGTTATTTTGAGGGTAAAACTCATGTTATAGATTTAAAAGTGGCTTCAAATTTCTTATTCGATATTATATTTTAGATTTATCTCAATTTAATTAACAAAATTAATTTATTTGCCAAAAAATATATGTAATTTTTTTATAAAATTAATTCCATTAAAATAGGGCCTCAGTATTGAATTCATTCATTGTACCAATCTATGAAAATATAGAAGTAAATATTTCAATTTCTTGTAAAGAAATAATTCCATCTTTATATTCAATTTTATCTAATTTTGATAACCTTATTTACATTATCATTAAATATATAAATTGTTATTTCAGGATCCTGATATCATAAATTCTTTGAATTATTTAGTTTTTCAACTAATTCATAGGGTAATTTTTTGTTTTATTCTATTTTAGATTGAGAAATTATCTATTAATTCATAGATAATATTATCTCTTTATGTTTTGTCACATAACATGCATACCCTATAATTAGTTTCTGTAGTTTTAATAACTTATATTTATCTATTTATAAATAATAAACATATCTAACAGTATATGATATAATTTCACATATGGGAACTATAATTTTTCCATAAATCATGATAATATCATCAACAAAAAATAATCCCAATGTCTCCAAAAAACACAACTATGTAATAGGATTTAAGATGAACTAATGTTTCATTCAATATTCACCCATATATTGTCTTGAACCACTATTAAACATGGGATCCATGTGATCTATTAATTAATTATTCCACCCCACTACCACTTTTGATGTGTGATGGGATTGTTCAAAAATTCTAGGAATTGGTGATTCGCCTTCAAATATATACATGCAAAAAAATTCAATAATTACCAAAAAAACACATTTTATTAAAATTCACTAATAATGATGCTTGAAATCCTGTTAATTAATAGTCAAACATGGATGTACTACATAGGGACAGAGTAGAACTCCCTATGAACCGCCTTATGAAATATGTATATGGGAAATGTATTCTCTTAAAAATGGATAGTATGGTCCTTATAAATATAATATTAATTACATGTATAATGTTAGTATATATGGTTTCACAAAACCTAATAATCGATGCCTTCTTAATAAGGCTCACATACACCTTAGATAAATGTAGTGGCTAAAACTAATAATGGATGATACGTGAAATATATATTATCTACCGAGGAAAATAGTATCCTAGGAATATAATTATATATCCACTCAAGAAACTAATTTTGTGATACACTGTTAAGAGATTCATCCACCACATTTAACTTCTTATGATTATAGATAATTGTAGAGACCCAAAGCATGAGGTACATCGACATTACATTAATTTTGTGGAATACTTAATACATAAAAAAATCAGACACACAAGGACTGTAATAGTTTAGTGTCTTTGGAAACTCGGAACGTAATCTTCTAATGGTGGTGAATGATCTTCAACATCTCCCATAAAGATCTTCCCCTTTTGGTTTTCTTACCTAATACCTTTCTTTAAATCTGGTGGAAAATAAAACATATAAAGGGTGAGATCAAATGCTCAGAAAGGATATGCATGGATAAAATAAAACAAATCATATGCATTTGAACATAAAAATATGAACATAATGTTTAAACATCAAAATATTGGGCAATGACAAAAAACATAGCAGTACATAAGGCATAGATCATAAAGAAACCTTAATCATGATAAAATAGCATCGGAATAAAACACTAGATTGTGGCAACCATTAATAACATGATATTATTTCCATAGTAGCCACGACATTTCTGCCATTACTATCTTAGTGGACAATGTCCCTTTCTGAATCGAGTTCACTCCTCGTTTCAGCCCTATAACACTGAACTGGATTAACGTAACATTCCATCCATGTCTATCTCATGAGATATAAATATTTACCCAATGAATTTGAGGGAGATATATGTCCCACCTATCTCATAATTAAATCATTCTGTCGTGTTCCACAAAATCATAAATCATACATCATAGAATAACCCATGTAATAAAATGAGATTCTTAAACATCATCCCATCATAACATAATTCATATAAAAAAATGGATATCATTTCATCATAAGAAGAATCAAGCCATGTAAATAATCAAGACATTATACTTGAAACATAAACATATTATATAATGTCATTTTAGATGGAAAATATTGTTGATAAAACACTTGAAATGAAATCTTGAGGAAAATATCCTTTCTTCTTCAAAATCATTTTATTTTCATAAAATGCCATCAAATTATAAAAGAAAGGGTTTTTTTGAAAATAATCATGAAATATTGTATAGTAAGCTTCATGAAAATGAGGTGTTATGAAACCATTATATTCCATTCATGCCGTATAAGTTAAAAAACATTCTTCTCGTACTTTTTCCGGAAAAGTCAAAAAGTACCTCGTATGGTAAAAAAAGATTCCATGCATACCATATAGTAAAAGTCAAAAATGGGTAAAAAGGAATTTAAACATACATGAAACCATTTTTAGAAAACATGGACATGGAGGATAAATATAACCCCAGTAAATACTTACGAATAAACAATCTCGGATAATAATGAGATTGGAATAATTATCCCTTACCTTATGTCTGATATGCTTTGTATGTATCTGAACCTCATGTATAATGATTTAAATAATGTCATTGACTTATTATAAAATCATATTCATTGATTTGATATCATATATTCTTTACTTATGACTTTATATTACCCGTTCTTCTGTAAATTCCATGTTAAAGTAGCATTTTGGGTAAAATTGTTTCATTTATCGTACGTGTTTCGACATGTTGTTCTTGATATTATTACTTATATCCTGATTTACTTAACTCCACAATGTAAAAAATGATTTATATATAATATATATTCAGTATATACATATATATATATATATATATATGATTGATCGAGAAATGGAATGACATACACCATTCATAGAGACGGTAGGTCATACGTACGCATGAACGATGTTTTTGTTTCCTTATTGAATTGAATAGAATTAAGTAGATGACATATATATATATATATACATAAATCCAGTATCATTATTATGTCATATATCTCATTATTATTCATTATACCTACTTTATAATCATTTTTGAATGGTTACCATGAATAATTAATCTCATCCGGTCATGGAGACAGTAGTCCGTACGTACACACGAGCGATGATATCATTCCCATGATCGTGGAATCGTATTGAAGCATATGTATAATATTTCAAAATCAATATCACTTTACAATAATAATATAAATTTATTTATTTAAACCATTATACCCATCCAAGTATGGTGGTGGTCGAAAACAGATTACACCACGGCGTGGAGACGGTATTCTGTACGTACGCACGCGCGTTGATTTTGTTTTCAGTAGGATGGATAGAAGGTGAAATAGGGTTGTTTCATATTTATAATAACATACCATTATATTAATTATACTGGTGTTATTACTTCATAATGAAACAACTAAAGAAGAGTAAGTAGAAGAAGAAATAAATTTGAAAGAATCAGTAACAGATATTATCTCTTCTTCGACACGCCTCTTTGGAACATCTTCTTAGGGCACTAAAATTTGACTTTGAAGAAGAACGAGACCTCTAGAATATTACTAGGGAAGTGGAGAAGAGAAATTGGCAGGGGTTGGCCGAGCTTGAAGTCTCAATGTGGTTTGAGGAGAAGAGGGAGGAGGTTTCCTTTTATAAGGGATGAGAGGGGCACCATAGGAAAAACTAAAAATATTATTTTATATTAAAGTCATATTCGGTTTTTAAAAGTTAAAAATTGATTACTTTTTAAGCTAAATACGGGATGGGTCGGAATCCTCTCATCCAATAGATTTTAGACAGGTTTTGTTCATAATATGAACCTTATCTTTTAGTTTTAACTCTTAGTTAATTAGATTGACCTTTACCTTGTCACATTGTATTTTTATATTATATAGACAATAAACTTACAATATACATTTAACCGACACACAAGTGTTCAATTAATGATAAAAATATCATTATATATGTATTTTGGCCGATCCTTAGATTTTTATGAATATAATAACAATTAATAACATAATATTTGTTTTAAAATCTATTTTATATTAATTTTGACACTATTTGGAAATTGATTTTTGTGAAAATCATAACAGTATGATTAGTTCAAAAAAAGTTAATTAAATCAAAAAAAACATGTCATATTAACATCTATAATTAGGTTAATTCACAAAAAGTATGAAATTACATTTATTTGGGTATTTATAACATCAATTATTTTAATATTTCATTATTTAGGTAATTACTGCATCACCATTGTGTCATAAATAACATATATTATTTAATGTCTAAAAATTATAAATAAACTAACATTAGGTAGGAAATATTTTTAGATTTCTAAGGAATATTTATAGTCGAGTTTATCTTATGTATAACCCAATATTAAAAATGATTTAGTTATTAAACATAGATTTTAACTATTTTAACCCATCTTTAAATAAATTAATAGTAAATGTCCTAATCTAATCCATGTGGACCTAAATGGTCATATTTTATTCCTAAGGATTTTTCGTCGAATTAAACTTATCCAATAAAATTATGACATGTGTTAGGGAAATAATAATATCATTTTTACCCTTAATTATCATATTAACTTTTAATCGTGGTAAATTAAAGTAAAAAGATACTATTCATCAAAAATTATTTTCATCTCATTAAACCACATTATAGTCCTTGATATTAACCGCTTCTCTTGGATTTTTGAAATTCCAATCACAGAGGTGGTAAAATTATGTTTTATGTATGTTTGCAAAAATCTCCTAGGAGATAGGTACAAGAAGGTGAAAAGTTCAATAAAATTTTTATATATCGAAAAATATTATTAAATGACTCCAATGAATTACATTGAACATATATATGTATTATGTGTCAATTTTTACCTAAAATAAATTTAAATAAAATAAATAATTATTTAAATAGAAATTCGGTTTTTAAATAGTAACCCAATGTTTTCACTATTCATCAAAAATTGAATGTTTTCAGAAAAATACCAAAATTTCAGCCTAGGATAATTTAGATATTCCAAATCCAAAATTGAAGTCCATTTTGAAAGATAAAATTTCAAAAAGTGTGTATTACTTTTCATAACGTCTAGTTTATAATAATATTATAATAATATCTCGTTTAGTAAAACATTGTTTTGCGTATAACACATGCTATCGCGGAAGGTCGTGATTGCGTGTAATGAAAGACAAGTTAGTGTTGTGTTTAGTGAAAGATCCTTTTGGTGTATCGAACAACACAAGACATTATTGAAATTAAAAATAATATTTTTTATAAAATCTCTGGTTGTTATATTCTACCCCCCTTAAAATGAATTTTGCCCTCGAAATTCATCGGGGTTATAAATCGTTTACTACTTGAAATTTTCTTTAATAGAAACCCAATTTTTAAAAAGGAATACTAAAGATTAATTTTAAAAACTAATGTATGAAACGTAATGGTTACCCAAATTAACTTATCCATGGGATTCCACATAGGAGAACATAGGTGAAAATATGGATATGGAAGAAAATATAACAATCAAGTTATGATGGAGAGTGGTAGAGAACGTGGATATGTAAAAACCAACAATCACAAAGCCATATATTTGTGATGATATAAGGTACCATCTGATTCATCAGACATGAGAGTACTAGAACAACATTTCTTATTTCCAAGATCATTTCCCTAACGTTGATGAACTTTTACATAAGGAGAAATACATATTCTATTTAAGTAGCATCTCATCGTTGCTCGTGCCTCGAACAATTTCCACTTCATATCTTAATTAAATGAAGTTGAATTTGTATTCTGTGAAGTGTTATCAGATTATGCGATAGAATGATAGGTCATTCCATCTATTTATATCTCAAAAAGTTTATCACAATTTATTAAATATACAGAAGTCCATCTATGCTGAGATTAATCATATATGGTTGCTAAAATGGACTTATACTTCAACTATCAAAGAGATTAATAAAATAAAACTAGTTTCTACTAACCAGGGACTTACTATAGGCTAACGGTAGGCGATAAAGGCATGTTGCACTTTGGTTATGGGTTCGATTCCCACATCCTTGTCCAACGCAATGGGTTGCCTCCCGTCCTAGGAGTTATCCTTTTTCTAAAACTATACTATTATAACATTTTGTCAATAATATAGAAAAAAATTTCTAGCCTTAAACTATACTAACTTATGTTCAACATAATCAATTTGAATCTTTAGGGTTTTCCAGAATACTTATTTACAAACTCATAGTATAAAGAGAATGATTACTAAAAAGGTCATATAAAAATCATGTTTATAACATCATTTATCCCTCATATATCTTGTTGGTCACATTCTAATCATGTGAATACCTTAATCATTTATTCTATTGAAAAATTAATACCCATTGAACCTTAGTGAAAACATGAATGCTATCAAAAGTTAACTCTTTCCACATACCAAAATCCAAAAATTCTATATACTCAAACCATGATATATCATTGTCCTTATATCAGTCATGATCTCATGAATACTATCAAACATTTCATTTTCTCCTTATCCATTCATTATGCACATATCATCTTCATTCCAAAAATATCTCAATCACTTTCCATGGTTACTAGTACCATAAAATTATTTAAAACCACAATATACCTATACATAAATATTACAATATTCCACGATACTATATACAACATTATTTTGGAATCCCATTACATAAACACATAATCATTCCACCACATCGTTGTCCTATTCGACATCGCCAATAGTGATAGCATGTGACATCCCTTTTTTCCTTTGCCTTAAGTGGTTTCTCATGTCGATCATCATTAACCCTTGGATTAGGGCATTGATTAGCATAATGCCCCATTTCATTTCACTTGAAGCATTGAAGTGTTGGTGGTGTGTTATCTACAGTCTTTTCTTTATTCACGTCATTAGCAACCCTTTTCTATTACTTCGACACTCATCTTCTCGATGACCTTCTTTTCCACACTTGAAACATTTTCTAGTCCCTTTAAGACAATCTCCACCAAGATTCCTTCCACATCTTGAGAATAAAGAAACATTAATCTTCTTTTCACCATTGTTCTGAGATTTCTCCTCGAACTCCATCTTTCGTTTCTTGTCCAAACCATGAGATGGATATGTAACACCAACTTCCATTTCTACCTTTATTGAACAACACACAATTTCTTCATAGCTTCTAATGTCTCTTATAGTTAATTCCCTTCGAAGATATTGTTTTAAGCCACTGAAGAATCGATCAACATTACATTCAGGTTGGATAATAATGCCAGATGCATACCTTGCAAGCCTTGTAAAATTTTCTTCATATATACGAATAGATTCATCATCCTTTTTCTTAAGCTCAAGGAACTCATTTTCCTTCTATTTTCGACAAATACGAGGGAAGTACTTACTAAAAAACAAGCTCTTGAACTCGTCCCATTCCATGGTTTCAATTTAATCTTGGGGCTTTGTATTCTTAATTAGAGTCCACCAATGGACTGCTTCACCTTCTAAACAGTAAACAGCTAGAATGAATTTATCATGTTCCTAACAGTGAAGTATGGAAAATATATTTTCAAATATACTGATCCATTGTTCAGCAACAAGTGGATCAGAAGACGCATTGAAAGAAGGTGGACGTTGCCTCATGAAGGACTAAATAGAATATTGTTCCCATATCTACTCATTTGGAAGTCAAGAATGATTCATAGCTTACATAAGTATAGCAATAATATTTTTCACTCCAACCCCCATAATGTTTGTTTGTTCAGGAGGACAATCATTGCACCGTCCATTACAATGATCAACACAGTTCCTTCAGGTTCCATCCATCGTCTAAAACCCAAAAAGAATATTGTGAGAAGAAAACTCATGCTAGGGAAAACAACATTGTAATGGGAGAGTACCTTCAATATCTAACAGATTAGGAAAACGTCTAAGATAGTTACCGTAATTCTATGACTATAACCTATAATTATACTTAACCTTAGGGACATCCCTAGACATACCATAGAAATACCTCTAAGGATCTCACTAATTTTTTCGCATCCTATTTTCTAATGGTTAACTAAAAATTTCTTCTGCTACCAACTGTAGAGACCCAAAGCTTGGCGTACATCGACATTACATTAATTTTACGGAATACTTAATACATAAAAAAAATAGACACACAAGGACGGTAGTAGTTTATTGTCTTTGGAAACTCAGAACGTAATCTTCTAATTGTGGTGAATGATCTCAAAAATCTCCCATAAAGATCTTCCACTTTTGGTTTTTTACCTAAAACCTTTCTTTAAATCCTAGGGAAAATAAAACATATAACGGGTGAGCTCAAATTCTGAGTAAGGGTAAGCATGGATAAAATAAAACAAATCACATACATTTGAACTTAAAAATATGAACCTAATGTATAAACATCAAAATCATGGGCAATGACATAAAACATGGCAGTACATAAGGCATAGATCATAAAGAAAAATTAATCATGGTAAAATATCATGGGAATAAAATATGTGATTGTGGAATCCATTAAGCACAAGATATTATTTCCATAGTATCCAAGACATTGCTTCACGGACCATATTAGTGGAAAAAGTCCCTTTCTGAATCGATTTCACTCCTCGTTTCAGTCCTGTAACACTGAACCAGATTAACTTACCATTCCATCCATGTCTATCTCTTGAGATATAAATATTTACACAATGCATTGGAGGGATGATATAGGTCCCACCCATCCCATAATGAAATCATTTTTCATGTGCCACAAAATCATAAATCATACATCATATCATTACCCATGAAATAGAATGGGATTATTAACCATCATGCCATCATAACATAATCCATATAAAAAATTGATATCATTTCATCATAAGAAGAATCAAACCATGTAAATAATGGAGACATTATACTTGAAACATAAACATATTATATAATGTGATTTTATATGGAAAATATTTTTGATAAAACACTTGAAATGAAATCTTGAAGATAATATCTTTTCTTCTTCAAAATCATATTATTTTCACAAAATGCCACGAAATTTTAATAGAAAAGGGTTTTGTTGAAAATAATGGTTAAAAAGAAATTTAAACATACATGAAACCATTTTTATAAAATATGGACATGGATGATAAATATTACCCCAGTAAATACTTACGAATAAACAATCTAGTATAAGAATGACATTGGAATAATTATCTCTTACCTTAGGTACGATATGCTTTTTACGTATCTGAACTTCCTTTATAATGATTTAAATAATGTCATTGACTTATTAAAGAATTATATTCATTTTTATGATATCATATATGGTTTAATTATGACTTTATATTACCCGTTCTTTTGTAAATTCCATGTTAAAACATCACTTTGGGTAAAATTGTTTCATTGATCGTACGTGTTTAGACTTGTTGTTCATGATATTTTTACTTATATCCTGATTTACGTAATTCCAAAATGTAAAACATGATTTATATAAAATATATATTCAGTATATACGTATATATATGATAGATCGATAAATGAAATGAAATACACAGTTCATGGAGACAGTAGGTCGTACGTACGCATGAACGTTGTTTTCGTTTCCTTTTTGAATTGAATGGAATTAAGTAGATGAAAAATATATATATACATAAATCCAGTATCATTATTATGTCATATATCTCATTATTAATCATTATAAATACTTTATAATCATTCATGAATGGTTAACATGGAGAATGAATCTCATCACGTCGTGGAGACGGTAGTCCGTACGTACGCACGAGCCATGATATCATTCCCATGATCATGGAATTATATAGAAGCATATGTATAATAAATAATAATAAATATCAATTTAATATAATATATATATATATATATATATATTTACACCATTATACCCATCCACGTATGGTGATGGTCGAAACCAGATTACACCACGGCGTGGAGACGGTATTTTGTACGTACGCACACACGGTGATTTCATTTTCCGTAGGATGGATATAAGATGAAATAGTGTTGTTTCATATTTATAATAACATAAAAGTATATGAGTGATACTGGTGTTATTACTTCATAATGAAACAACTAAAAATAGGATGTAGAAGAAGAAATAAATTTTAAAGAATCAGTAACAGATATTACCTCTTCTTCGACACACCTCTTTCAAACCTCCTCTTAGGGAACTAAAATTGGACTTTGAAGAATACCAGGACCTCTATAATATTAATAGGGAAGTGGAGAAGATAAATGGGCAGGGTCTGTCCGAGCATGAAGTCTCAATGTGGTGTGGGGAGAAGAGGGAAGAGGTGCCCTTTTATAAGGGAGGAGAGGGGCACCTTAGGAAAAATATAAAATATTATTTTATATTAAAGTAATATTCGGTATTTAATAGCTCCAAATTGATTTATTTTGAAGATAATGTGGGTATGGGTCTAAATCCTCTCATCCAATAGATTTTAGACAGGTTTGGGTCATTATATTAACCTTATCTTTTAGTATTAACTCTTTTTTAATTAGATTGACATTTACCATGTCACATTGTATTTTTATATTATATAGTTTATAAACATTCCATATACATACAAGGGATCCCCATGTGGCCCATTAATGATACACCTATCATGATATAAGAATCTTGTCCAAACCGTATATTTGTAAAATATAATAACAATTAATAATATAATATTTGTTTTAAAAACTATTTTATGTCAAATTTGACACTATTTGGTAATTGATTTTTGTGAAAATCATAACAGCGTGATTATTTCGACAAAAGTTAATTAAATAAATACTAACATGTCATATTAACCTATAAAGTTAGGTTAATTCATAAAAAGTCTCAAATTACATTTATTTGTGTATTTATAACATCAATTATTTTAATATTTCATTATTTAGGTAATTACTCCATCACCATTGTGTCATAAATAACTTATATTATTTAATGTCAAAAAATAATAAATAAAATACCATTAGATAGGAAATCTTTTTATCTTTCTAATTCATATTCATAGTCAAATTTATCTTATGTATATCCCTATATTAAAAATTATTTCGTTATTAAACATTGATTTTAACTATTTCAACCCGTCTTTAAATAAATTAAAAATAAATGTCCTAATCTAATCCAAGTGGACCTAAATTGTCATATTTTATTCCTAAGGTTGTTTTTGGTCGAATTAAACTTATCCAATAAAATTATGACATGTGTTAGGGTAATAATAATTTCATTTTTACCCTTAATTACCCTATTAACTTTTAACCGTGGTAAATAAAAGTAAAAGTTACTATTCTCCAAAATTTATTTTCATCTCATTGAACCACATTTTAGTTATGGATATTAACCCTATCTCTTCAATTATCGAAATTCCACTCACAGAAGTGGTAAAATTATGTTTTATGTAAGTTTGCAAAAAGCTCCTAGGAGGTAGGTAAAAGACGGAGAAAAGTCCAATAAATTTTTTATATATCGAAAATTATTATAAAATGACTCCAATGATTTACATTGAACATATATAGGTATTATGTATCAATTTTCACCTAAAATAAATTTAAATAAAATAAATATTTATTTAAATAAAAAGTCGGTTTTAAAATAGTAACACGGTGTTTTCACTATTCAAAAAAAATTAATGTTTTCAGAAAAATACCAAAATTTCACCCTAGGATAAATTTGATATTCTTAGTCAAAAAATGAAGTCCATTTTGATAGATAAAATTTCAAAAAGTTGGTATTACTATTCATAATGGCTAATTTATAATAATATTATAATAATATCTCGTTTAGTGAAACATGGTATTGGGTATAACACACGCTATCGTGTAAGGTCACGGTTGCGTGTAATAAAAGCCAAGTCAGGGTTGCATGTAGTGAAAGCTCCTTTTGGTGTAGCGTACAACACAAGACCTTAATATAATAAAAAATAATATTTTCCATAAAATCATGGGGTGTTACAATAATCATAATTTCATAGTCCAATATGATATATGACAATAGCATATGTCAGTAGTTATTATCTAACTATGAGATAATATACGTATGACTATTGTGGTCTATATATAATAAAAGACCCTCACATATAAAGAAATACATCTATTTATTTTTATTGAACATTGTCACTGTTATCTCTAAATTGTGTGTCAAATATTCATTCTTATGTTGTCTCTACTTCGTATACCTAAATTAAATAATCACCTACCTATAAATCTACACAAATCCAATACCATACATAGAGGAATAATACAACTCTACATACTAGAATCCTTTCTTTATATTCATAAAGAAATTATCATCCTTCAACCTCATATTTAACCCATTGAATTATCTATGTTCTAGCTTATCCCAAATAAAGGTATTATACTTTTGGTTATGGAAATTCATCATATCTATAATTAAAGAAAATAATTAAATAATTATCTATTAATAACTAAAAAATAATGAATATATAGACTATAGACATTGTTTGAGGGTGAGCCTACATAATAAATCTAAGGATATTTTTTGTGCCAACAGATACTCTTCCCTATTTGATTAGATTCTATATGAGTTGAGCTTTTAGAATATGATTCTAACACTTCAAGAGGTTACCATACAACTGGAGATCCCAAATAATGTTCAGTGTAATATAAAAAAAATTATTGTTCACCACCACCAATTAGTTAGTTATAATGATATCATCCAAAAAAATCACCATGTACAATTCCATGAAAACATAAAAGATCATGTTCTTGGATTAGTTGGGGCATGTCTTAGTGGTAAGCACCCCTTAATTCTACATGAAAAATATGGGTTCATAACCTATTAGGCTCAGGTACTGTAGCAGTATTGTAGAGCACTGTAGGAGCGGCAGCGCTGTAGCAGTGGCGACACTGTAGCGGTGGAAGCACTGTAGCAGTGGCGGGAACTGTAGCGGCGGCATGTCACTGTAGCGGCGGCAAAGTACTGTAGAAGCGGCCGGTACTGTGAAGTCCTGTAGCAGCGTAGGGTACTGTAGCAGTACTATTCACAGAATGTGCTTTGGGCCAAAAAAAATGGGCCTACGGGCCATGTAATGGGCTAAATGCCCACCAGGCCTTTGGGCTTTGTAATGGGTCTCCCACTACCCAGTTAAAGAGGTTTATGCTTTGATTTAAATAAAAAATGAGGCTTCGGTCCCAACCTTTAAAAAAACGTTCTAGGTACCCATTAACATATATAAGGCATTTTTTATTACATGGGACACATCATGAACTCATAATACTGATAGAAAAATTGACTTCTTATTCTTTGGATACACCCTCATTAACACATATTTGATGATTGTTATACCAAAAAAATATTAAATAGACACTTAAATCCCTTCAACTAGTGGAAGAGGGCATCAATCATTGAATAAGGCTATATACCCTTGACATTAAATTAATTTTGACATTGATATTTAACAAAAATCCAAAATCACACATCCACCATTGACAATAAAAATAGTGTTACCAAGGGGCACAATATGTAAGATAAAAACATTTTTTAAATTTTATCATATCTACAATTTCATCTCCCATATATCATCTATCGATATATAAAAATATATTGAGGAAGAAGTTTTTGTCCGAGTGTTTTGATTCCTGAATATTAAAATATCCTGATTATATTGAAATCCTAGAAAATACTCATGAAATAAATTTTTATATCCCTTCAAAACATGAAAATAATAATAATTAGAATAATATATCATAAAAAAATCTAGGATCTCCAAATATTGGGTGATTGGGTAAAACATACCACGAACAATACCCACTACACACATCTTATGGTATCATTCACCCATGATAGAATGCCTTGATCAATCCATTTAATAAAATATCCCTCTCTATTAGAAGAAATCTATCATGAAAAAGTCTAAATAATTTTATTATATTTCATCTATGAAGTAATAGGGCTTTATCCAAGACAAAATGTGGTTCCATAGAATCTATACAACACTAATATAAAACTCAAAACTATGTTTGATATGGGTAAGAATTTTATAGATTATATTAGGAGTATATCATCACATTTGGTATAGTTTATAAACTAAGATATATTCCAATAAATTATTGTATACATTAATAATGTAATCATTTTTTCTATTATCTATGATTATGTGGTTCATTAGAGATAAGGGTCATATAATACTACAAACATTTTCTGGTAAAACTAGATCATAGACCCCCTATCAACTGCATATATACTCATCCCAAACCAATATCACCTAGATACTAGAAAGGAAAACATACACATGGTGGTAGACCTATATCATAACTCCATCCACAATAGTATACTACTTGTACACAGCCTTCTCCGCTATCATTTCCCATACTCGGGAATTGCACTTCGTACCATGAGTATTCCACTGATTGTATTACTACCCCTATGGATAATTATATAAAAAATACCATACTAACCCTATAATCCACATGTATACATAGTATTTATCAATCCATATGACCTCATATTCCATATTCATTACAAATATTCCCTCTTGAATATATTGTCTAATCCCAAACTACTATGGAGATATGTCACGACCATTTTGATGTAATGTCATACCAATATTTTATTATATATTAGTTGGATTTTTGGGGGATGTTTCATGTTAAATTTTGGAATTTTGGAAGGAAAAGAGGTAGTTCATGGTTCGAACTAGATTTCAAAACCATTCACCTATAACAAAAACACTATGAAACACCACACAAAGAGGGATTTCACAGTTAGTGCACGGTTTGGAAGACGTTGTTCCCTCATACTAGTAACTGTTTAAACCCCTTGTGAGGTTCATAGTTAGGGAACATAGTTTGTAAACCATGAATTAATTACCATGGAAAAATTCATAAGGTATCATTTTTTTTGAAGTTCTATAACCCATTGTTTATCACCATCATTCACTCCTATTTAAAGTAAGATGGTTTCCTATGATTTTAGAGGCTACCAGATGAATTCCAATAGATTATGAACATCGTTCTTCATGAATTTGAGTTCCATATTGAAGAATATGCTCCTCTCCTGGTATTAAATTTCTTGATTTGTTGATTCCAATTTCTCCCATCTCTCTGTGCGATCGAAGATGACAGTTTTTTACATTATAAATGGATAAGATATTGGTTATGATGGTTCCAAATCCATTTGATCTTTATCTTATTATTAGGTTTTATATTTTGATCATTGTCTTGTTATTGATCAATTTTATTTAAAATTAAATAATTTAATTTGGAAAACACTTGCCAATGATCCTGAGGTGGGTATTCTAAAGGTAAAATCAAATAGTCTTGGTTATTATATTTTACGTGGAATTTTGAAGTAGAAAATTACATTTTTTGTAATAACATCTGACATTAGATAAATAATTCCTTTAATCATTTATTGGAATAATTTTATTTTGAAATTTATGGGATTTTGGGATTATAGACATGGTAAACTAAATGGGATTGTTTAATTGGTTAATTATAGAGATATGGAATTTATTGATAATCGAAAAATGGGATATTTGGCGTAACCATTAAGGGTTAATGGATTATGTGACTAAATGTTAGTATATGTTTTAATGGTGAGTTTTTCATATTATTACATTTGATTAATGTAAATAATTATTATGGTTTTGATAAATTAAAATGGTATACCATGATGTTAAAACTCTATAAGAGGATAATGATGATTTACCTTCTTAAATTTGATATGTGTGAATTTTTTTATTAAATTACAAATGGTGTGTGGGACAAGGAGTCACGGTTAAAATCCCAATAGGGAACTATCCATGACATTCTATGCCCAAATACATTTATGTGAATACTATTTTGTGGGGGTATGGACTGATAATCTAACTACCCAAGAGGTGTGGAAAAGGGATTGACACTCCAAATACCCATAGGGTGCTAGAAACGAAATTATATTCCCTTGAGATTGATGTTGGATTATAGTTCAAAATGGCCCTAATATGAATTTAAATTATATGGTTAATGAAAACTGAGGAGTTATTTGATATGTGATATCCCTTGGGGATGGTTCAGAATCTAACACAAGAAAATTAGGTATTGATGGTTTGGGTGACATTGTGAACTCTGGGAAATTATTTATTTAATCAATGATTAATTAAATGTGATATTTTTTTACATTATTCATTGTAATTTATTCTTTATACATCTAAATAAAATTTTAGGGTCTTAAATTTTTTTAGACACCATTAGTGGTGGAATACTATGTTATACTCACACCCTACTCAGGTCGCATGATCAGCACCCAAATAAACATAATGTCTATCGGAAAAGATAAGGGGAAGCATCTTATTCTATATTCTTGACATGGGATGTTACATGGATGAGGGAACTTGACTAGGTGTCAGAACACAATTGGGGGCATCAGAGTCTTTATATTGAAAATTTCATTTAAAACATGAAACATATAGGGAATGACATAACTATTATTTTGTCTTGGATATTGTATTCTAGTTGTAGAAATCATGTTATACTAATATTTTTATGTTCGTGTTAATTATTATCTTGTAATTTTTTTTTAATATTCACTCTGTTTTTTCCATAATAAATATGGTATAGACTCCCATGTTACAAAATTCAACCTCGCTGCTAGCTAGAAGCCTATGGCATAAGGGGTGGCATGCCTAAGATCATTTGATGGTCCATCTCAGGGCAACGGTTTGTGAAAAAGTAGTTGGGATGTCCAAAGTGGTAATAAACTGGTTTTCTATTTTTTCATTTTTATTACTATTTGGGAATGGTATAAAAATGTTTTGGATGAGTTGGTTATTGGATAAGAGTTTGTTCATGGGAGTAGCTAACCCATGTGGGGTGGGGGTAAAATCTAAATCCCCAAGGTAGGATTGTTGTTGTTGTTTTCTGTTGTTATTTTTGGATGTGATTATAACTCAAGTGATGCAATTTTTATGTGTTATGATTATTATTTTTTGGATTTTATGATATTTGAGTTGTGGCTTGGTATGGAATTAGTGTTGAGTTTTCATGCATCATTCTAGTCAGTAAGAAATTATTACAACACGCATCATTTTAAGGCATCCATGGAAAATCAGGTTCATTTAATATTTTTTAAATTTAAATGTTTTTCATTCCTTTTATAATTGATATTAAACTATTCTTAATACTAATTGCAAATTATAAGTTAATTAAATGGTTGTTAAATTGGTGTATAATGATAATATTGGTTAATGAGGATTTGTTTACACTTTGTTAACCACGAACTAGATGTAGGATGGATAAAGGAGTGATATCCCATCAGTTTAATCATGCGGAGGTGTATGGGGGATTAATTGATATGTATTTAAGTGAAAACCTCCCATTAAAACATGTTATATATGTGTAATGTTTCAATAAATATGTGTTTAGAATTGTGGAGATATGATTCCATGATTGTCATTATTGGTATGATGATAGGGGGATATGGATGAAAAAATGACCCTAGTAGAGAAACATGAGGATTTGATAGTTTAGGGGGAGGGATAAGGAGGGTTGTTCCATTAGAACATTTATCACATCATGTTGTTGATTTAAAGAGACCTAGGGTGGGATGTGAAATGTATGTCTAACATAACATGGGTGTTTCAGTTAGAAACCCCTCTAAATTATTATGGAGAGGGTGGACATAAAGACTCTGTGTTATGGATTGCTTATATCCATATGATACATGAAATCTATGAAAATCATGTTGAGAAGGGATTGAAACCAAAATATTATATGTTGTGGTGATCACAGAAGTACTGGTGTGATATTTAAACTTAGAGTGATCAGCTATTAGGCATGGCTTAAAAAGACTTTCAAGAAAAGTTCCTAGATCACTTTTATCTAGAGACACTTAGACATGATATGGAAACTGAGATCATATAGTTGAAAATGGCGAGTATGTCGATGTTGTACTATAATGGTCAGTTCACCAACATTCACTACTATGATTTAGAGCTGGTAGGGTAAGATACAACAATGACAAGATGTTTTTAGGTTGGGATTAAATTTGAGATTATGTCCCATGTTAACATATTTTTTCAACAAAGTTTACTGAGGTAGTGGATGAGGCTCTCATATCCGAGGAGAATGTAAATAAGTCTTCCATTGTAGGTAAGGATGTTTCTGATAGATGGATCAGGAGGTATTTCTTCCAGTAGTTGGAAACATCACTAAGTGAATGTAGACCAGAGTAGTGGAAAATAGAGTGGATAGGTGGAGGGTCATTTACATTGGATCTTACCTGAGTGCTCTGTCAACAGTCTAGTTGGATGGGTAAAATTATTAATCATTGTATCCATTTATAGATTGAGTTTCTCTCCTGAAGCAAGATGAGGAATCTATAATAGTTCTACGGGAATCCATGACATATTGGTTGTTATGGATGACCAAGGAAGAATTAGAGTGCCATAAGGGGGAATTACAACAAATATATCTCATGAATATGGAGTTCTAATGGTCATAAAGGTAGATATATTTGACTTGGAAATTATAGTGAATATTTAATTTATCATTCTAGTGATGCAGCTCAGTGGACTCAGACTACATCATAGGGAAGAGGGGTTAGACAGTTTCATACAGTTTATCCCACACTTGTAGATAGAGAGATCATACCATCGATAGTCATAGATAATATTTATTTCTCTTATACACATTATATACCAGTATTTGATATTGTAACCTCTAATTCATTAACAAATGAAAACCTTGTTAATGGGATGAGTATGATAGTGGTGATTGTGAGTGGGGTTATGATGATCGATACTCCATTGGGGGTACAGTCAATAGACGTATGCTTCTGTAATGGGCTCTATCTCAGGGTTGGGGAGTATCATTTCCTATTGTAACCCTACATACATTATTTGATAGGATTTTACTTGATTTTTTATGCTTATATGTATCATATAGGGCACATATAAACAGTTCCAGATGGAGACTAAATTTTACATATCTTGAGCGTGAAATATATGTGCATCGTAGAGAGTGGTATATCTGGATAGTGCATACCGGTATTGTTCATAAGATACATGGGGATCGTACCACATACATTGAGACTCTATAGCTATATTAGGGTAGTGAAAATTATGATTTCATCCCAATTGTAGTTAACATGTTCATGGATGTGTTTCTAAAGACTTATCAGGGCTTAAACCATAGAGTTAGGTGAATTTTACGATTGAACTCATTCCTAGAGTGAGCTACATTATAATCCACCTAATTTAATGGAAGAAATATAGAATCAAAAGCATACGAGTCAAATGGGTTTGTTGATGGATAAGTTATTTATGCTTCAGAGTATATCACCTTGGGGTTCTCCAATTTTATTTGAAAATAAGGCTCACGGGACTCCATGCTTATGCATTGATTAACATATGATGAACCAGATGAAAGTGAATAAATGATATCATTTTCCTTGAATCGAAAATGATTCATAAAATATGATAGGGGAATGTGTGTTATTAAAAATTGACTTGAAATTAATGTATCTTCATTTTGGAGTTCAACTATTTGTTATACCAAAAAATTCTTTTAGAAGAAGGCATGGCCTTTATGAATTTTTCGTGATGCCGTTTTGGCTGATGAATTCATTGGTTGTTTTTATGATCATGATGAACCAAATCATCCACCCATATGTAGATCAATTTGTAATAATGATTTTTGGATGAAACCCTTGTGTACTCCATGTCTCTTGATGTTCATGAAAAAAATCATGACATCATACATTGTACATTCAGTGATAATTAGCTATATTCCAAGCTATCTACATTCTAATTTTGGATTGATCAGGTACATATCTTGGGTCTTATCATCACATGAGAAGGTGTTTTCATGGACCCAGAGAATACACAAGAAAAAATATCATGGGAACAAACCATTAATTATTTAGATATCTATAGTTTTATAGTGATGGTGGTTATTATTATAGGTTCATCCAAAACATTTCCATCTTGTAAAAATATCATTCTAGATTGAAAACGAATGGGATAAAGGTTTAATGGTCTAAATCATGTTATAATTCATCCTTGGAGTTGAAAATGGGGTTTTAAATGAAACCAATCTTGATCTCACCAAATATAGGTGTGGTGTATGTGTAATTTTTTTTATCTTCTAGGTTCATAATTTTAGTATTTCTCAACAAGGGATATCGAGTTCTGACATATGGGTCATGAGAGTTGAGGTCACCTAAACTAAACTACCGTATGGATGAACTTCTGTTAGATGATGTGGTTAATGCTTTGAATTGTGGGAGGAATTATCTGTGGTGTGAGAAGTTCAATATGTATATTGTTCATGATATTAAATTAAACAATTTTTCAATGAGACTTAAACCTCTAGAAGTAAATATGGGTGGAGTATATGCATTTTTTTTGTTTTGAGTTGGAATATACACTCAGGAAGTGGTAAATCTTTGATGACCCCTTAATAAGGACAAACATTACTCAGGTAGTCCCAAAGACCACTTCAGAGTGGATTATGTTGACATTGTTGGATGATATGCATGTTGTTGTCTGGGAGGGCAAAGAGATGATGACCCGTGTATTATTAACAGTGGATTCTACACTTATAAGTTAGATTAGTGAAAGGTATTATGATGATCCAATGTGTTTATCCTTGAGGGAAATCCATAAAGGCTGGGAGACACCATCCCATTGGAAAAAAGATGAGTATGATATCACCTATCGATATGCCATTTTATAGTTCTTACATTTATTTTAGATGAGCCAATGTTTTATTTTCATGCATCAATGTGGGTGGAGTATCTGGGTTTGGAAAAAATGTATCGTAACCAATGTTGGGAGTATTTATGGTTGAGCATGAAAAAAGAAATTACATCGTATGTGACACAATTCTATGGCTTTCAATAGGTGATGGTAGAGTATCAATGACCTAGGGGATTCCAAAAACCATTTCCTATTTTGGAAAGGAAGTTGGGTGAAGTTGCTATGGAAATTATAGTGGCTCTCCTGAGAAAACCTCATAAGAATGATGAAATTTTGGTGGTTATCGACTATTTTATGAATATAGCTCATTTCTCACATATACATGAGACTTTCTCAGTGGGCCAGTTGGGGGACATGTACATTCAAGATATATTCCATTGACTCAGGGATTTAGAGAGTATAGTTTCAAAATATGACTTTCATTTTATATGGAATTTATAAAAGGGATTATGTAATTCTCTTGGTATATAGGTATTACTGTAAAGGATCAGATTTTCTTGGTTATATGTTTATAAAATTGATGGAAAATTATTAATCCAGGTACTGAGATGACATGTGATTCTGAGGCCTGGAGTGCCCAAAAGGATAAGTTCAAAAAATTTATGTTTTTAAATAGCGTGAATGATAAATTTTCATAAAAAAAGTGTAATAGTTCATCAATGGGTTTCTAGATCCAATATACAAGGGAACTTTTGCATTTAGAGTAGTTGGTTTACTCTAGGAGTGACTTTACTTTAGTCAGTGCGGTCCCCAGTGAAAAAACCTGAAAATGGTATAGCAATAAATAACATAATTAAATAATATCGTGTTATTTTTCATCTCCTTATAACTCATGAATAATTACTCCGATATAAAATCTGAGACCACCGTTGATATTTTGATGGTATGTTTTCCCTAAGTAGAACCTAACATCGGTCAACACCGGCAAGTTGTGAAAGTTTGTTTTTGGGACGTAACCATAAAAATATAATTTATATAAAAATTATTTTATTTTCAAATCCTCATAACTCACAAATGGTAACATGGATTAAAAATTTGACACCACCAGTGAGTTTTAAATTATATATTCTCCTTATGAAGGGCTTAACCTCAACCGGTGCAGGTCGAGGGAAAACATAATTTTTTAGGATTTTAAAAATAATGATACTAGAAGAAGAAAAAATAAACAAGGAGGTTTATTTTATTCAAATTTATTATTCAATAAAACGCAATGACATTGCAATACAAGCGTAACAGAAAAGTATTTTCAGAAATGAAATAGCATACCAATGCTATGAATCAGCATAACAGAAATGCTGAAAAGTTTTTTCTCCGTTTAATGGTTTAACTGAACACAAGATTATCTATCGAGATCCCATATTTCTCTGAACCTTTGGAGGATTTCCATTGGAAGGCGATGAATGTCGATGAATGAAGAATCACTAATTATGATGGGTTGAGGATCGAGGAATGACAAATGACATCAGTGAAACTTCGATCTTTTCCATTGAAATATCCAACCTCAAGGTAGGGGTTGTAATTTTATCATGTATTTCCACATCCATATATTTATATGATGAATGCGGATCAACAGAATAACATTCTGACCATTTTTCCGATCATTCATGAGTAAGGTTCTAGAATGCAAGATGATTTCAAGTGAATTGGAATTTTTATTTTGAGTTTGTTCTTGATCCTTATAACAGTTCAGATCGAGGAAATATTGAACAAACGGTCGAGGTTTTATCCTCAAGTATCTGAATGTTCATTTCACCCCCACATTCGTCGCGTTATTTGTGGGTTGATGAAATATTGATCATTGTACACTTGTGTCTTGGTGCACCGATCCAAAATCAAAGATCCAATCTTGTGGTGGCATGACAGAGGTGCCACAATGGCAGTAGAAAATGGATCGAGGTAGTGCAGGAGATACCGCCATTCAAGCTTTGTTTGGAAAAGTAGGTCGCAATGTGATTTTGAAACTCAAGCAATGAAGAATGTGACCCTGCGATCTCGAAACCCCTTTTAGATTGAAGAAATGATCACTAAAGCATATCTGTTGGCCTGCGGAAAGGCATGTCGCCATGCCGCGGTGACAGAAACAACTGCGTCAATGTAGCTGTCTACTTGGAGAAGGTCACGGCTTCAGCCGCGCTGGAGCACATGATTCGTAGCTCAAGTCATGGGACACCTGTGGAATAGAAGAAAACCGAGATGGACATGTGATGGAGAGGAACATGACAAGATTTCCACATCTGGTGCTAGAGAATACCAGCCCATATCGCTGCAAGCTGGGTTGGAGCTGGAAGGCCACACCCAGTCGGGGTGGGTCGAGCCAGCATTGGGCCAGAACCACATCTTACCTAGTCCGGGTTAGACCCGGAGGGTCATGTAGGGTCAGTACCACATGTTTGTTTGGGCCCACGGTCACATCGAACCTGGCCAATCGCGATAGCAGACCTCCGGTAGGGTCAGTTTAGTCCCACCATGTGAGACCAGACTCGGACCCAACTAAGACATTTTCAGAAAAACATGCATATCATTCAAACCATATCTCCTATTTTTAAGATGTTTATGGTTATGGGACCCTCATGATGATACATTCATTTTGACGTACTCCAAGTGAGTTTTCATGGATTTTGGGGTACAAATGATGAATTGAGAGGTAGATTCTCCAGGAATTAAGTGCACTATGAGCATAAATCATGTGGTTAGCTGTGACAAGAAGGAAGTGGCTTAGTAGATGAGCAGAACTCTGTGCCTTGGTAAAAAATCAGACCTTAGTGGCTGGGTAGATGACTGAACCTCAGGGGCCCAATAGACGAGCGGACCTGAGTGGCCAGCTAGAAAAGCAAGCCTTAGTGGCCTGATAAACAAAGGGAGCTCAGTGTCCCAGTTGAAGTGTTGGCCTCAGTGGCCTAGAAGACAAGTGTCCCTCAGTGGCTCAGTAGATGAGCTTATCTCAGTGGCCCGACAGACGAGTAAACCTTAGTGGCCCGGTAGCTGACCGGACCTTAGTGGCCTAGTAGACAAGCGGAACATAGTAGCCCGAAAGACCTCAGTGACTCATCAAATATGAGTCCCTTAGTAGAACAAGACGATCATATTTACGACTTATAGTCTTTCTTTCTATACATGAGCTTATACATGTGTTAAGATGACTGTACATTCTTGGTGGTGTTTTCATTTTGGTCATTTGATTTGTGGTTTTTGGGGTCCTCTACTGAGAACTGTATTACTCACTCGTGCACGAGATTTTCCCACACACATCATGTCTTGTGAAGCTGACTGACAATTTGGTGGAGTCCAAGGAGAATTAGGACCAGTACCAGGACTAGATTATTCCTTGTGAGATTAGATGAGCTAAGGTGTTTATGTCAGCTTCTACAGCTTCTTTAGTACCCATGTTTTCATGTCAGTCTATGCATTTTCATTTCTTTTAGTGGGATTGTATTCTGGACTGGTTTTACATTACTACTTTACTTGTTGTCATACTCTTTTTTTGGTTTGTAGTGGTATGCATGCATTTTCATTATTTAGTGTTTTTACTATCCTTCCTTGAGTATTTCAGTTGTGTTCTTCTGTACTGGTTCCTAGGTAAATGCCTCCCATTTTTGGGATATGCCTACTCGAAGCTAGTCGCCATACCCTAGTCTATCGGGGGTGGGCATGGGGTTATCGTAGTATGGTCCCTAGGGGATGGGTTTTGAAAGAGTGGTACCATATGAGGTTGGATCTTCCTTGATACTAAGAGTCTGGGAGATTGATATGGGTCAACAGTGTTCAGTTTTTCAATATTGAATTTCGGGCCATGGACTCCAGTGTTGGTACAGTGACCAACGTATCCATACACTAGGAGTCTATGTACATGTTTTCGGAACTGGAACATGAAAACAATATTTTTAGGGAAATAAAGGTAGATGCAATTTATAGGAGTGTTTTTTGTTTTCCATATCCTTCTTAAGTCCGCTCACCTGGTATACTCTTTTAACTATGATACACATTATTTTCCCTAGGATGTGTTCATGACATAATGCAGGGAGGTTTCCATAGCAGGATTGGGAGTTTGGCCCAATACACGATGAGGCCTCCCTAATGGGAGCTAGTCATAGTTCATTTCTTCATCAGGATGGTCATTAGGTGACAGTTTCTCCTGATAATCAGCTAGTATACCCAACTCTAGTGGTTTAGGTTGATGTAGCTTTCTTGACTACGTTGTGGATTTCTCTTTCGGCACTGGGTGATGAGGTTTGTGGTTTGAATGACTATTATAAGAATCTGATCCAATGATCACCCTAGATGTAGGGTTATCAGGACCAACCGATAGCAATTTCGTAATTTAAACCACATAACTAGGGGTTTCATTGGAAGGGACATTCTATTTCCTTCAAGGGCATGATTTTCTATTCTTGTTGTTAAAGGGAGAATCTCATGCACGATTGTCACACCGTTCATGATACAGCAGGAGAGAAGGTTGATGAACCACCAAGGAAGACGTAGTGGCAAGAGTAGAAAAATTTGTATAGAAAAGGACATGGAAGGAGAAATGGGGAATTAACAGAGTGTGGCCGAAATTTTTATGTGTTACCACCACCACTTTGGGGTGGTCCATACCAGACTCTGGGAGCTGGAGGAAAGGAGAGGAGACAGTTGTTCTCTATAGAGACTTATGACCCCAGGACACTAGGGATGATTCATGGTACGATCTATGTCTTTATACATTAGTTTCTGTAGTGATAGACACTTGTACTAGTGATTTCCTTTCCGTCCACTTTTCTTATTTGATACATAGAGGTTTTGGTTAAACCGTTTACTTTCTTCTCACATTAGAGACTCCTTCTAGAGGAGTCCCAATGACCACACACACATGCCAGTAGTGTGACATAACTCTTAGAGGTGAGTGTTTTGGTTGGGATCACTTGTTAGTGGCGTTGAGTCCTTATGATATCATTCTCAGTGTTGACTAAATCCCCAGTTCACACTAAGATTAATTGTTTTAGGAAAAAAGGATAAGGCATGTACATGGTGAGGGAACTAGATTTCCCTTTTATTGGAAAAGGTAAAAATCCTTGTAGTTCTTGATGGACTTATGCAGAGGAGGGTGTATCCAATATCTATCACGTTGGCTAGTCCAACCCTTGGTGCATTGGATGTTATGAGTCCCTAGGTTTCTTAATTGTGGTATTGTATACAGACATCTTTCTTAAAGATGTTTCAGGTTTACATGTCTGTCGAGTGTTAGACTTTAGCATTGGTCTACACCCCGGGGTGGAAATGATATTTATGCCAGTATATTATTTTTCTCTTAAAGAGCTTCATGAGCTGGGGGTGCAGTAGGGGGACTTATAGAAGAAGGGTTTAGAAAGACCCAGTGTTTCACCCTATATAGCCTCAGGTGATCATTGATGATGACATCTTAGTGTACTCAGTGTTCAAGGAGGAGCACGTGAGACACTTAATGATGGTCCTAAACCCACATTGGGAGCACCCACTACATGGAAAGCTCTTGATGTATCTGTCATGGATTTGGAAGGTCCCTTTCTTCTTGGATATGGAATCTCATAGGATGAAGTTGCGGTGAACTTAGTGATGAGGAACGAAGAAGCAGATGCTCCCAACAAGAATCTAGTTAGCAGTTACTGAGTGAGGCATCAGAGTAGTTGGCCTCATTCCAGTTATACTTAATGTATGGGGATGAATAATATTATCTCTCTTTTTTGTTAGTTACCCAACCACTCATAAATGAGTGAGGGAGCTACAACTCATTGAAAATGACAATGAGTCTTTACATCCACATTTTTCAACAGGGAATACCCGTTATGGACATTTGAAATTTTGGGAGAACTTTTTCAATTTTAGAGGATGCATGGTTGTATCAGTGGCACCTAAATTGGTGAGATGCATCAGGGTATACATGTGTGTGCCAAGACATACATAGGAGATGACAGAACGAGTTGAATTTGGGATTTATTGTTGACATAAAAAAAATTTAATGCTTGTTTGAATCAGTATTGTGGCTTGTTCTTTCTATTTATAGGGGTACTAGGAAGGAAGCGGGATGATATATTTATTGAATTTGTGATGAGTTTACCATGTACTTATAGGATAAATGATACCATATGGGTGATCGTTGATAAACTCATCAAGTTGAGCCACTTACTAACTTCCTAGGAGAAGAGGTTAGTATAGGGATTGAGATGCACCTACATGAAATAGATAGTTCAAATCCATGGAGTTTCATTGAAAATTGTTTTAGATCATGATGCTCTCTTTAGAACCCATTGGTGGAAGGGATTGTAGATGCATTTACAGTGTTTGTGCAGGTCACATAGAAATTGATGAAGAATGAACATGGCCATATAATGTTTTGTGCTGGGTGATAGGGCAGACCATTGGTGTTTGATGATGGAGACCATATCCTCCTTTGGGTCACACCTTGAAAGGGGTTACAGAGATTTGGATAGAGTGGAAAGTTATCTCTGAGGTTTATGGGACCTATTATGATACTACATAGAGTTGGTGAGGTGGCATACCCACTTGTCACTCTCTTCATAGTTAGAGTGGGTGCACGACACCTTCCAAGTATACCCGTTGAGGATATACATACATGACCTATTACACGTCATTGACTGGAACGAGCATGATGTTGATGGCGGGCTGAATTTTGCAGAGTTTCAAGAGGAGACCAAGGATAAACAAGAGTGGACCCTCCATGGGAGATCGATCCCTCTAGTATGTGTTTAGTGGTAGCATAGGAATATCCAAGATATCACATGGAAGCGGGAGGCTCAAATTTGTGCTAAAACCATTATCAATTTGGGAATACATTGGTTTGGATATTGGGGATGTAAATCCTTATGTTGGGGGTAATGTAATGGCTATAATTTTACAGGTTCTGTTTTTAGAAAGTTTATTGGAAAATTATGAGACCAGGCACTGAGGCTAAGTGTGAATATGAGGCATGGAGTGCCTGGAATGATCAATTTAAAATTTTTAAGTTTTTATATACTGCTCATGATCAATTTTCCTAAAAAAGTGGAATAACACTTAAACAGTTACCTAGATCCAAAATTTGAGGGCAACATTGGGTTTAGAGCTGTGGGTTTACCCTGCGCGCGACTTATACTTAGTCAACGCGGGTACCCATTGAAAAAATAGAAATTTGAATAACCCTAAATAAAATATTTAAATCAGATTATTTTTTTTTCATGTCCTTATATCTCGTGAATGGTAATTAGGATTCAAAATCAAAGACCACCATTGATCACTTGAGGGATTGTTCCCCTATGTGGATCCTAACATCAGCCGACGCGGGGTGGCTATGAATGTTGAATTTTTTAACATAACCATAAATAAATTAATTTAAATAAAAAATAATTTATATTTGATTCCTCATAACACAAAATGGGTAACTCGGAATATATTTTTGAGACCACCATTGAGATTTTAATGAGAAGTTCTCCTTAATAAGGGCATAACCTCAACCAGTGTGGGTCGAGGGAAAATGTTTTTTTTGGGATTTTTTAAATAATTTTACTTGAAGAAAAAAAATGAACATGAGGAGTTTATTTTATTCAAATTTGAGTTTTTTCAATGTAATGACATTGAAACCAGAGCGTAACAGCAACACTATTTCATAAATGAAACCATGAAATGATGCTACAACTCAACCTAATAGGAACACTGAAATGTGTTCCCTTCATTTAATTGGATAACCGAATATGGGATCATTAGAAATGATCTCGGATTACCCCGATATTTTGGGGGATTTTTATTATCAAGAGATGTAAGATGCTGAAAAACGAATATCCTACAACAACGGGTTGAGGATTGAGGAACAACGAACGAAAACCATGTAACTATGATCATTTCTATCGAAATATTCAAACTCAAGGTAGGGGATTTCATTCAAACCATGTATTTCCCCATTCATGGATTTAAACGATGAATGTAGTGTTCACCTGTGGACAGATATTTCAAACAGAAGGTTCTTGATTGCCGAATGATTCGGGGGAATTGGAATTTCCATTTTGATTTTTTCATATCTTTCTAACAGATTAGATCGATGTTGGAATGAAAAAACAACAAAGGTTCAATCCTCAGTTTTGTTATTGTGATTTTGTCCCCTATGTTCTTTGAGTTCATAAGGGGTTGGTGAATTATTGATCGTTGTGTTTCCTTTTCTTGGTGAAAAAAATTCCAAATCAAATATCTAACATTTGTAGTGGATTGACGTAGGTGAAACGATGGAAGTGATGAACGGATCAAGGTGGTGCCGGAGATACCGTCAATAATAAATTTTTTAGAAAAGTGGTTCTAAATGTGATTCAAAACCCCAAGACATGATGAATGCAGCCTGATGATCCCATTACCCCTTTCGTATCGATGAACAGACCACCAAAGAAGGTTCAGTGGCCCGTAGAAAAACATGTTGGCATTCCACGGTGGCGTGTCTAGGTGGCAGTAACAGCTGCATCAATGCGGCTGTTAGCATGGAGAAGGTCGTATCGTTGATCATGGCAGTGACTAAGACCCGAGGATCATACCATAGGCCACATGCAGAATGGTGGCCATCTGAGCCTACTGCCTGATGAGGTGGGATGTGGCGTGGTAACCACGTACATGGCAGGAGTAGACATGCCTGCATCGTAGTGGGACATGGTGGAGCTAGCAAGCCATGCCTATCCAAGGTGGTCAAGGACGACAGCAGTCTATACCCATGACCTAGAAGGATGGACCCAAGACCCAGCCACTATGGGTCCGGTTGGTAGACCTCGGGCCGTGTCTGGTCATGTCTGTCTAGACCAAGACCCAACAAACCCCTCTTCAAGAAAACATCCCAAACATCGAAAGTATACATCAGATTCATGATCTGTTTATAGAATTCATACCCTCGTGACGATACAGTCCTTTTGACATACTTCAAGTGAGTTTTTGTATAAGATGAGATATGATATATGGATTGAGGAGTAAATTCTCCTAGAATCAAGCGCGATATGAGCAGAAATCAATCGGATGGCTATGATGACATGGAAGTGACCCAGTAGACAAACAGACCAATGTGGCCCAGTAGATGAGTGGACCTCAGTGGCTCAGTAGACTAGTGGACCGTAGTATCCTAGTAGATGAGAAAACCTTAGTGGACCGATAGAAGAGAGATCCTCAGTGGCCCATTTGATGGGTGGACCTCAGTGGCCCGATTGATGAGTGGACCTGAGTAGCATAGTAGATGAGCGGAACTGAATGGCCCGGTAGATGATCAAACCTTAGTGGACCTGTAAAAGAGTGGACCTTAGTGTACTAGAATACGAGAGGACCTCCATGGCCTAGTAGCCGAGTGGACCTTAGTGTCCCGACAAACGAGTGGACCTTAGTGTCCTGGTAGCCAATCAAACCATAGTTTCCTAGCATAAAAGTAGACCTCAGTAGCCCAGTAGCTGAGCGGACCTCAGTGGTACAACAGATGAGCGGACCACAATGAATCAACAAACCTCAGTGACTCATCGGGGATGAGTCCCACAGTAGTAAAATATGTTCAGCTTTATGACTGATAATATTTCATTCTATACATTTCGTTATATTTTTTTTGAAATTAATATACCTTCTTGGTGGTTTTTCCTTTGTTTTATTTTTCTTTGTGGGTTTCGGGGTCCCCAACTGCGTATTTTTTTACTCACCCCTACACGGGGTTTTCCCAAAGATGTCTTTCCTGTATAGTTGACTAAAAATTTGGTGGAGTCCTAGGTGGAGAAGGACCAGGACTAGGACTAGACAGTGCCTCATGAGATCAGATGGGCCGAGGTGTTTTGGATTCTTCTAAACCAGCTTCTATACCCTTTTATGGGTCAGTATTTGAAGTTGTTTTTATTTTAGTGGGATTTTATTCTGGCCCAGTTGTACATTACTATGTTACATTCTATTGTACTATATTTTTGGGTTGTAGTGGTATGCATTTATTTTATTTAATTATTGTTTTCACTCTCCATCCCTATGGATTTTAGTAGGGTGTGTGTGTACAGGTTTTTAGAAAAATGCCTCCCTTTTATGTGATATTCTTACTCAGTGCAACTCTCCTTCCCATATCATATCATAAGAGAGCTTGGGTTGTCACAAAACGGGCCCGAGGGACGGGTCGTGACATTTAATAAGTAATAATTTCCACCAAAAAACATATCTACAATAAGAACATACTATAAATATACATAATGATATTCTATGAGAATTTTTTCTAGAAATTGGTGTTTCTTGGGAGAAACAGTTAGTGCTCATTGAGTTTTCCAATACAAAATATTATTATGAAACTATTTATATGGCACCATATCAGGTTACTTATGGTTGTCCATGTAGGTCACTTATAAGATGGATGAAGGAAGATGATTCATAAATGTTTGGACCAAATCATACACACAAGACATTAGAGAAGGTTAAGCTAATTCATAAACATATGGATGCAGCTCATAGTAGGAAGAAGGGGTATGTTGATAGTCATTGATGATCCATAGAGTTTACAGTGGGTGATAGTGTTTTTCTTTACAGTTTCACATATATTGGGTCACCATATGATTTAGAGAATGGGAATTTTGGCATCCATGTCAGTTTTTCATTTCAGGGTTGTTGAGAAAATCGAGGATTCGGTATACCAATTGGCTATTACACATAGGTATTGTTCTATGCGTCACATTTTTTATGTGTTTCTACTTCGGAAATTATCACCAAATGCCTTCTCATTTGATTGATATGGATAATGATGATCTTGAGTATTATGGTTCCTTTGAGGATCATTGGATATGTGTGTTGGATCAGAGTTAAAAAGAATTATGAGTAAATACTATGCTGATAGTTCTAGTAGTACAGTAACATTCTCATGTTTAGGAGGAAACATGATAGGGGAACGAATATATGCAGGCTCAGTGGACCGATTTCTTTACCTCGTAATCATATGGATGTTTAGGAGTATAACTGGAGGATGAGTTTTTATTAGGTGGGGATAATATACAATTTTGATGTTTTATAAAGATGTATCATGATCATTTATAGGTACTATTTTATCATTGTTTTGGTATATCATGGGTGTGTGTTTTGTGGGGTGTTTCAAGTGCAATTTTGGAATTTAGGAAGGAAAAGTGACAGTTGATGGATGTCATATGACTTTCCTAAATCATATTCCAAACCCCAACAAAACCATGCATCCTATGATAGAGGGTATTATAGGGTGGTCATAATGTATTGAAAATGTTCTTCCCACTTAGTAGTAAGCATGCAGATCCTTTTATAGGCACACAATTATAGCTCGTGGTTTGGAAAACTATGTGCCCCAGCCTAGAAAACTATGCGTACATGTTTATTTATTCCTTAAATTTGTTGTAAAATTATCTTCCCTCTTCCCCCACCCCTCACCCACCCCATATATTTCCCTCATTTAAACCTATTTGATCTATTATGATTTTATATGATTTAATAGGCTCCTATATAGATTCTAGGGCCATTTTAACATTTTTCATGTTGAATCACTGATCCTGATGGCATAATATGTACCTATCCCACTAACATATATCTTCTCATGTGGACTCCTCTTTCTCCAATCTCTCTTATTGAAAAAAAATATGTTATTTCCATTTTCAAGGGAATGGATCTAGGTTGTGATGGATCTAATCTATTATATTGTGATATTATAAAAAAATTTAGATCACATTCTACATCGTGTTCTTGATCGATCGAATTCAAAATTGGTGAATTTCATTTTGAAAATGTTGACCAATGATTATGAGTTAGGGGTCTAAATTTTAAAAACCATAATATTGATTATAATTTCGTGTATGTAGTTTTGAAATAGAAATTACCATGTTTGGGAATCATATATTGAATTTATTTAAATATTAGGATAATTAGTTAATCCAATGAAGTAATTACAAAATTGATCAGATATTGGAAGTATGTATTTAGTCTATTAAATAGGATTATTTAATTCCATAAATCATGAGATATATAATTTAATGATAATGGGAACAATTTTATGTTTGTCTTAACATTTATGGATTAATGTTTTATGTGATTAAATGTTGATAAATGTTTAACTGGTGATGTTTTCATTTTATTCCATGTTTTTAAAGTAATGAATTGTTATTGTGTTCATAAATTGGAATGGTATACGTTGATTAAAAATGTTTATAATCGGGTGATAAGTATTTACCTTGATAAATGTGATACTTGTGATATAGGTTCTTGATTGAGAAATGAGGTGTGGGAGAAGGACTAGTTCTCTAAGTTCCTATGTGCAGCTGACCATGAAATTTTAGTCCCAAATTCATGCTGGTGAATATTATTGAATGTGATAGGTACTGATGATCCAAATGCAAATGGGGTGCGGGTCATAAGATGAACACTCCAAATACCCATGGGGTTCTAGACATTGTGTTCTTCACCCGTGATATTGGTGTTGCAATATGGTTGCAAATGTCCATTTTAGGAATTGAAATTAAATAATAAATGAAATCATAGGAGTTATGTAATATGTGATATCTCTTGTGGATGGTTCAGACTCTGACCTTGTCCAAAGAAGGTATTGATGGCTCGGGTGTCATTGTGAACCTAGGAAAATTATGAGATTATTTAATGAATAATGAAATGTGATATCTGTTTACACTATACATTGTACTATATTATGTGTAAAGATTCATACACTGTTAGAGAATGGATATTGTTTTAGATGTTCATGGTGGTGGCCATCTGAGTTATAATCACACCCTACTCAGGCTTCCTAATCCATACCCAGATAGATTTCATGTTCATAATACAAGATAAGGGAAAGAGACCAATTGTATATTCTTAAGTCCGGATAGAGCATAGATGAGAGAATTAGACTTGGTGTCGGAACCTACATGAGAGTGTCCATGTCTTTATTTTGAATTTTGAATTTTACACTTGAATAAAATATGTAATGTCATATCTAATGTTTTATCTTGAATATTTTATTCTGGGTTTGATCATAATGTTATTCTGGTAATGTTCTACTTGTGGTTATTATTATTTGGTTGTTATTTATTTATTTCCAATGTGTTTCTACTTTGATAAAGAGGGAATAATATCCTCACATTACAAACATGATAGTCAGTTCTATTTGGCGGCCTCTGGTGTACAAAGAGGGGCATATGAGGTCATATGATGGTCATTGTCAGCACATCAGCGTGTAGAACCTGTTTCAGGATGTCCATGAATGAATCCTCTATTTGAACCGCATATTTACAATCACCATGACTGAGGTCAGACACGACATTGTGTCTACTGTCATAACACATGTAACTAAATTTATCATACAGTAGTTAACAACTCTACTTTAATAAAACTAATTTATAATAATATAAGTTGTTTTCCCTCTTCTAAATATATCCTAGTCCCTATAGATATCTACAAGTCTCCAGTATATATGGGGATTCTTAAGGTACTAATAACTACTTTGATGTCTACATTGAGCACATTCTTGATCACCAAAACCGAAATATGTATAGAACCAATCTTATTGAAATATTTTTACATGGGGTTTTTACAACATGATTCATTATAAAATACAAACATGCTTTCTTATGTATGTTATAATTGAACATGGTTAAGCACAATCCTTATAATTCTAATATAATAATTCATAATATAGAGGTTCTCATACTCTAATAGTCAGAAAAATTGATTCATCATGTGTTTGGATGAGAACTTTCCACCAGTGAATCATTTTAATATTGATAATGCTAGATGTACAATAATTAGATGACCGATTGGTATCCAAGTCATTAAAAAATTGACGTCACTTCTTCTATCCAATCATTTATAGCATAAGGGTCATACACATCTTAGAATAAAGAATATCCAAATAATATGAACATATAAATTTCATATAAACTATTTTGATCGATATCATTTACATTTTTGTTCATCTTATATGTTGTATGTGAATGATCATACTACTATAATATCGGTGGAGGGATATCTAATTGCACAATGAGTAATAGATCTACTCCTTCCTTCCTAGTGTTAATATCTCAAAATATAGTTCTAAGAATAAAGAATCTTCATTCAGCTGGTGGATAGAAGGATATTCATGTGGAGCCATGAGTCTATCAAGGCCCTTAAATTATGTGATAGGTGGTTATTAATATGGTGGAATCTATCATTTAAAAATAAAAACCAATCATCATGATAAAGAATATTAAGAGATAACTTAATATGTACATGAAAATCAATGATCATAAATTAATGATGTGTGCACAATCGTTACATATAACCTTCAACATATAATTTCATGTTCTAAGATATATAATTTGATTTCTATAGTTTGTGTAAATAGATACATCAGTTGATAAAAAACACCAATTTTAATGTGAAGAAATATATGTACACAATATCCCTTAACATTAATTCAGTAAATTCCCAAACCGGCCTAACTAGAAATATAAATCCAAAAATCACATTGAATATATATCCATTGTAATTTATCCTAGACATTTCATATCGATACATAAACAGGGTTGAAAATAGTATAATATTATACTATTAAACAATGAAAAATGGGCTTGGGTCTTATGTCTAGCATCAAGTAAAAATATCATAAAATATTAGAGTTCTTATCCTAATATAGTTGTACATAATTACATGTCTCCGCATATGATATATTAATAATTTACCCTAGAAAATAATACAATTTGAATTATAAAATGTATTAATCACATGAATTTCAATATTATAGAATGAAAACTGACACCACATATAGTAAGGTTAATGAAAAATATACAAATATCTCTTATAGAAACATTCCTTGAAAAATTGGCACTCACAGAGACTCCCTGATGTGATGATCCATACAAGAATTGTCTTATGTGACCATCAACTCTGAGAACCACTATAATAAAACTCTATTGTTAAAATTTCCACTAGTATAAACATTAATGTTCTTGATGTCATCTTAAAAATGATATGTGAACACTCATTCAAGGGTGAGTATATATATAGAAAGTATAATTCCCAAAAACCCAATGAAAATTTTAAAATGTTAGCTGACTCCATAGCACAATGGAATGAAGTAAACCATATATTCCTTAATGGAAGGAAACATGATATATAATTGTGTCCTAATTTGATAAGAATAATAATATTTGGACTAACCAAATTGTGTATTCTATGAAATTTAACTACCATGTATTTTCAAACCTATATCACTTCTCAGAAGCATACGTGGGGTACTGAAACTTCTATAAAGAATATGGGTGTTAGCAATTTGATTATCACCCTGAACAGAGGTCTAACACATTATCAAGAATTACACATTAAACTAGGGACGGTATTAATCTATATATAATATTGAAAAATTATATTATCATTGGATTTCTTTAAACTATCAGTATTTTACTATATCCATAACTTATTGAGAATAATGGATTCCAGATTTCACTCAATACTGTTGGTTACCCACAAATTGATTATTTTTTTGGATACCATACTTCATAATAAATTCTAGGAAATAAAATTATATCATAATAATACAAACATTATAGAACCACACACCATATCTACGTTGGATATCAACCCTAAAATCATTCATCATCCCTATAGAGCTATGAAAACAAAATTTTATATATTCACAACAAAACTAACAACTGATTCTAAGAAGTAATAAGCCATTGTGTTCTATTATAAAATAATATTGATATTGGACAACTATTGTTCCATGTTTGATTCATAGAAAATAATATATGAGAAATGAAAAATGATAAATTTTACATGACATGTACTTGTGGGGGAATGGTATGTAGCTATAAGGAGATAAATATTTCATGCATAGCTATCAACATTAAAAGGATGGACCAATAAAAATGTTGTTTCTTTTAAAGGTACATAATGTGTGGGACTATTTTGTGTTTCATTCCTATAATACCATTAATTAGAGTCATTTGTTTGTAATTCATTATATTTTCACTAGAACACACATCTTGTGTGGACATATAGATAACTTGAAGTTTAGTGAGGTATAAAAAAAAGTTGTCTAACCATTTCTAACATAACTTGATGTTAAGGGTATACCTAATGAGATATTTAACGAGGATTGAAACATGTAGTTATTTTTGGAGGGTGATAACACTAATAAATTCTGTATATCACATACCAAGTCATATGGCCTTTATCCTATTGTAATCCAACAAACCAAAAATTAAATCTACCACTACTGACTTAAAAATAAATTTTAAAAAAATCACATCCATCGACCTAAAAGACCAACAATACTTTTTTATTGATAATAATTATCCCATGATGATAACCCTTCTACCATTAATGCCTATAAAATCACCAAAATTTCCTTTAAAGTGAATCAAATATTTACTATTTATTTATTAATTTTCTGAAATCATCACGACATTAGATCTTGGAATCTAATTCTACTAACAAGTATCCAATATTTTACTATACAAACAAAATGATCTATCTTTCTCAATTTCCTCTCCACAAATGTAATTTTAAAATATCTAGTCTTCTCATTCATCATCTAAATCCATATTTATCCAAATAGAAGAAACGATGAAAGAAAAATGTGACTATACAAGGTGAAAGGGAGAGAAAAAAGTTGTTTCCAATAGTGACTTTCATAGAGATGAAAAATATTTTATTATATTTAATATAATATATCATGATTCAATGCTATATATTATGTTTAAATGTTATAAAAACAAACTATGAAAACATTAAATGATATATTACCATCGTTCAAATGCATGATAAAATTTTGAGTCACCAAATAAGGCATACATGGATCTACATGGTGTCTCAAATACTTATATTATAGTATTATGTTGAATACTCGACCCTTTATAATTTAATTCCAATTATTTTAGAATGATACTATGATGAAGATTTTTTATTTATTATATTATTTCATAATAGAATAGATATCACATTATATGGACTTTGTTCTTTTTTTAAAATTGTTAGAACCTATATAAATAACCATTTTCTTTAATCATAACATGATGATTCACAACAGAATAGTGAATTTTCTAACATCCTTTCATAAAAAATAAAATAGGCAACAATGAGAATTTCCCTCCTTGTGTTATCTATATAACAAAAATTGGCATTATTCATACATGTGATCATTTTAACACCATAATGAAAAAATAATAATTTTGATTCGTTGTTAATTTAATAATGAAATATATTTTACATGAGTAACCTAATAACCCCCACGTTGTGAAAAAATACCCAAAAAATCAGTGAATAATAAACTCTCCTTAATAATATGATACCAAGAGGTTCACCATCCTATAATAGTAATGGATTTGGATTCTATCTTATATAGTAGTGGTGAACCTCATAATTTTAGAAATTGACTTCTTGTGTGTGTTGTCAGTTAGAAGTAAAACCCTTGTCCTACATATCATATAAAAGGAATTATTTTGAGTTTTTTTCATAAGAAGTATTCCCCCTGAACTAAATTATAGTCTATATATCTCAAAGCTCCAAATCCTAATCAGGATTTGCTGAGGAAGAACAACAACAACAGAATCTGAAAAATAAGGATAAATTTTTTTTATAACCCCAAAAAGTGAATCTTTGATCATAGATTTAAAAAAGGATTTATAGAACCCTAGATAGAAATAGATATATATAAAGAGAGAGAGAACAAGGTTAGAAGAATAACTCGGAGGATATTGAATGGGATTTATCATGATTATGATCAATCCAAGGAGGGTTCTAAAAGGCCAAAATTTATCTAGAGTGATCCGAAGAAAGAAGAAATTTTATGGGGTCGTGCTAGGTAAATCTGGAACCTAGAATGGGAGATTTAGGATTTTATAAAAATAATTTTTTATTAATTAAATCTCGTGCATGGTTTCCTAGGAAGAGGTTCATGGTTTAGAACAAAAGTGTGAAATCCATACACCTCTTATAAATCGGCCACATGGTGTTTCTTGAGATGTTTCAAGGTTTTTAAAACTATGAAAATGATATTTGAAACACCACTCTATGGGTTTTCATAATTTACATTGTTATGGAACACCATTTGGGGAAACTATGCTTCAATCATTCAATAGACAATAAATTTCAAAAAACATTAAAATTCCTCTTAATTAAACCCCAAACAAGTCTCATCCAAAGGAATACTAAAAATGGGGGTTTATGAATACTTGAAAAATGTAACACGACTTTACAACCCCCACAACAATAATAATCTTTGTCCCTAGAAATCCTATGAGGAAGAATCTATTATGAAAATATTAGGATGATTCTCTCTCATCAGTGCCTTCCTCCTTCACATCTCATGGGAATCATAAATGTGCTTCTATAGAACATGAACCAATGGTATTTTCAACTAGCAATGTACCATAGTTTCATAATCAACAATCCTGAATGGTCATTTAGTCTTGGATAAATCAGGTTCATCCTCCAGATCACTCGATCTCAAAAAATTACATGGAATCGATATAGAGTTTTAGAGCTGAGATACTTGTTACATGTTTTGTATCGGCATCAGTTCTGGTGGAAGTGCTAAACAATAGAAAGAATTTCTCACATTATCAACAACCTTTATTGTTACCACAAAATGGGGAACTACCTTCATTACATCCCAATTTATTGATGTCCTATCCAGGTTGAGACTTTCCAAAATTCCTAGTCACCAACTAAGAATTCGAATGTTCTATAGTGATGATCAACATAAGTCTTTTTTTCAGATTTGTGATGTTAATATCCACTGAAGAATAAACAATATATTTTTTCCATATCTTGGACTAGGCTTGGCCCATACAATGATATTTCACTAATATATGACCAAAAGAAAGGATGTTTATAAGTTTTGGCCACACAAGGCCTCCAAAAAATACATTATAATCATGGATAGGTAACTATTGCTATAAGATATCTAAACCATCCCCAAGTGATAATCTTGAGGCCCACTGAGTTGAGAATATAATAATGTAGAATAAACTCAGGAATATTTATTTATTTTTCTATATGTCTATCTGATTATGGATGGTATGACGTACTCAAATGGATGTGATATATTAGTTCTTCCAAAAGGCCTATCAAAAATGGGAAGTGAATTGAGGATCCCTAATAGAAACTATGGGAAAAATAACTATTCCAAAATCAATAATATCTTTCAAATAGGGATTTCCCAAATCTGCAGCTTTGGAAGTATCACGTATGGGTATAATGTGTGCGTACATAGTCAGCATGTTGATCACAACCCATATCACATTCTTTTTCTATTGGTACGAAGAAATATATCCACAATGTTAATAAAAATATAATCCCACTTCCATGTAAGGAATAGAAGTGGATGAAGAAACCCCTATGGTTTTTGGAGTTATGACTTAACCTGTTTGACATATATAATGATAATATAAAAACTCATAAATTCATCATCTTATACCTAGAGACAAGAACATCTGTTGTATGTCAGAGAACATATTCATGGTTCCAAGGTGAACTAAATAATGGGAACTATGAATATCACCCATCATAACTTCTCTTATTGAAGAAAATTCAAAATAATAGATTCTAGTGATAAGAATTCCTTATTTGGGTGGAAGACCATTCAAGAACAGTCTACCCACCAATAAGGGATTCCCTTGTTCTACAAAGCTCATCAGCATGAAACTATTCCAGAAGAATCAATTTGAGAAGATAGGATGTAAAATGAACACTACACAATTATTCCTTTTCCCCTAATTCCTAATATCCAATATGAAACATTTTAAAGATATTAATCAAATTCAACTCTATGAGATGCTTCATTCACTTCCTATTTCATATGTTTCATATTCAATGCATCTGAAATGTCATTACATTTCTCCATGGTATATTCAATGTGAAAATATAAATACTGTAGGCATTCCACCCAATTCCACTAGAATAGATTCAAATAATATTGATTGAATATATAACTCGAGATTATATGGTCTTAGAACATGGTAAACCTTTCTTCTCAAAGGTAATGTTGCCAACTCTTAAGTGTGTGTACCACTTGTATATGTTCAAGGTCATGGGTCAGTAATTCATCCCATGTGGAAAAGGCTAATGAAAGACAAAAGTAATGAAATGACCACCCTATATATGAAAGTATCAAAATCCTGAACTTGATTCATCATAAAGTTCCACATATCCCAATCTGGTATCTAGAAGTGTTATCACCATCGTATTAGTGAAAATTTATTTTATCTTATCAAAAGAGTTATGAAAATTTTCATCCAAAAAAATTACTCACATATGAGTTAGATCATTCATTGGAGAAGACATATTTGATATGCCCTTTATGAACCAACAATAATACCCATCTAAACCCATGAATTTTTAAATGTTGAAAATATACCATGGTTGGTCCCAAATCATAATAGATTTCACCTTGTAAGGATCAACTGATATTTCTTATCTTGACACCACTTATTCCAATAACATCACTTCCCAAATACATAAATCACACTTCAAAATCTTGGAATAAACTTAAAGATTTATTTTCAAAATCAGAACTTTTATTTGATGATTCACATGATCCTTCTCATACATAAAGTATATGAGGATTTCATCAGAAAATAATACCATGATGGTATCTTGACACTCATGGAAAATCATGTTCTTTAAAACCAAGAAAACTATAGGAGCATCGATTTGAACAATGGGAATTAAAATGTAATAATAATTACCATACCTTCTTCGAACAGATGATTTTAGAACATAATAATATTTTATTCTCAATAGGTGGTTACTAGATTGAAGATCGATCATCAAGAACCACTTTTACTTTTTCTAATGATCAAATATATCATCAATCTATTATAAAAGAAATGTGTTCTTTATCATCAATCAAATTAGTTTTCAATAATCTTCACAAAGGTAGAGTGAACCATCAAATTTCTTAACAATGAGAACTTTCACCACCCAAGGTGACACACTTGGGAATATAAATCCTTTCACTAAATGATTATCCATCAGGGTCAACAGATATATCATTGGAGCTGGTTCTATATGGTGTGGAGGTATATAAATTCACATAGTACTAGGCATAACACCTAGAGAAAAAACAACCTCACTTATTTGGGGAAAACCACAGAATTCAAAAAGAAACACATCGGGAAACTAGACATCAAATTCTAGGAAATCACCAATGAATGATTGTCTCTCCTGGTGAAAAGGAAACATAGATAACATATTCCCAAACATTGGATAAAAATTTCTTGCTCTTCTTGACCTTATTACCACTCTCCTTTAATTATACGGAACACACCACTGGGTGTAGTGAAGGAGACCTGTAAATGATAATAATCAACACATTATTTATTATAAATGAGAAAATTAATTTGAAAATGGCATTAGGAAATTTCATGCTGAAAATTAGAAGTGTACAATCAACATCATAATCTAATAGAGACAAAATACAATAGGGGATGCAGATACTATGATATTTCATAAAACTAAGGGTAGTAGTAATATCCATTACATAAGATAAAAGTATCATAGGAAGATTATTAAAATTAACATCACATGTTGAAAAAAATTAAATAGATACACTAGTATCAATTAGAGTAGTAACTAATGATGAATCTATGGTAATGGTACCTCAGACTATGATTCAACCTTCATGTTCTTCCTCTGTAGACTCTTCCATATCATGGTTACAACCCTTATGCAAGTGAAGCATCAGATTAGGACATAGTTTTAAATGGTGTTGATGATACCGTTCCACTACACAATATGTATTAAACATTAAAAAATTTATGTAAGTGACCAGAGCATCTACAAGATCCATCGTTCCTAGATTCCGTAGTGAAAACCATATTTAAATTCCTTATATTTCAACAGTTGTAACAAACCAATGTAGCTCTACGAGGAACTTTAAGAGTACTAGAATGACCATTTTTTCGAGAACCACCATGATAATCATAACGCTTCCTATATCCATTAGAGTAACCCATGCTTCCGTTGGGAGGGATGAAGACTCTTGATATCCTTGACCATCCAATCAGGCATATCTCAGCCATCAGTGCTATATCAAGTACTTTTGAAAAGGAAGGATGCTTCAGTAAGAAAACATATGTATGAATATTCTAATAAAGTACCAACTCAAATTGATGAATCATGACACACTAATTCAATACTACCTTAGGGACTAAGTGTATGAGATCATAAATATTTTTTTATATTCTATCATGATGTTTTTAGCCTGCTCAAATTTCGAACACTTAGTGGTCTTGAAAAATAGAATCGACTCTGTATAGAATTGTTTGGTGAAACAAACCTTGAATTATTTTCAATACATGTCTTCATGTTTCTTCATCATTATCATCATGTACCACTATCTCTTAATTAGTAATTCTAGACTGATGGAAGAACAATTTACTTTGATTTCTCTGGGTGTTTCTATGAACCCAAAAATCACTCTATTCTACTCAACCACTCCATCTCATATTTAGGATCATTTAAGCCTTCGAATAGTTATGGATTCTGGTGAATGAACTATTGAGGAAAAATGTTAAGAAAACCCATATGAGGTTCCACAGTCAGGGAAAAAATTTTAACTAGACTTGGATCATATCCTAGAACTTGAAAATTACACAAAATTACCTCTACCATGTTTAGGTCCACAAGAAAATTTACTTTCTAGTGTTCCTCCATAACATACTCTTGTATCTCATTTGTAAATATTTTTGGAAGCATGATGCTATGGAACATTTGTATAAAACAAAGAAGACATCAGATAACGAATCAATTAGAAAAACAAATGAAATTAATCCCAATAAATATAATAACAAGAATTTTATTTTAATCTATACAAATAAAAATATGGATGAGTATATAAGTAATCCTGAAGTGGCCTTTATTTAACCACCCCTGGAAACATAAGGGTCACTGTGGTTAGAGATATCCAGAAATTAAATCAAAACTACCTCATAAGTAACCATAAGATTTCATAATGCATAGTAAGTTCAAGACAACAACTCAACCTACAGAACATATAAAACTTTTTCAATAACCATCCTAGGTATCCTAGTAACCCAATAACTGAGATGTTCCTCACATATCCTGAAGGGAATTCCCAATCCCCAAGGGGTGGAATCTAGAACAAGGAATCATAGATGAATTAAAGTGGGAACCATTTTTCAAATAAAAATGTATATGTAAAAGAGACAATTAAATTTGAATTCAAAAGAATATCCACTATGAGAACTGGTCTTGAAGTCAAATATGCATAAAATCTCAATGTACTATATCCAATTACCAGAAGAAAAGAAGAAATAATCTTCCCAAGATCCAAAGGACGCAACTCACCAGGTCCACAGTCAACAGATAGAACCACCTCAAAGTGATACATTACTAATTCTCAAACCTATAAGGAGATAATCTATAGTCACTCGAAGGAATAAGTTGTGTGTGAGCCAGATCCTACTAGTATTTCACCCATGTTTTCAATAATAATATTCCAATATCAAATTAACCAAATAAAATCATTAAATTCTAAAACAAATGGTTTATTTATTTAACAAAAGAATATTTAAACAAATCATGATTTATAATTAAAAATGTGGAAATAATTTAGAAACTCATGCTTCAAATTTAAAAAATGGAAATACATTTCAATAAAACCATTAAATTTCAATATGTGGAATATTTCTAAAATAATAGTACTTTTTACAACGTATTGAAGAAACATATTTATATAAAATAGTTTATATAAATTAAAAGTCATAGAAAACATTTTATAACTATGGAATTTATTTATTTGGAAAACAATAAATATGAGAAACAAGGTCATATTCCTATAAGGTATGATAGTTTAACACTAAAGGGACTTCACATAATAAATTTGTAATGAAATTTTATTTATATATACATTTCTTCGAAATCATTCTAATTAGGACACATAAAAATCGACTAACTTATTTTTGTGATTATATGACATTTTAGAACATTATAGAATTGTAGAGTGTTCTCTAAATAACACACTAACTAACAAAGGATTCCATGTTTTCTATTAAAAATAATGATTTGAAATTTATCTGATTATTTCTTAAAAATTAACTAATACCATTCTCTATTTCTAAAATTAGAAAATTTCATTTAAAAACTATAATGGTTATATAATAAAAAACAAGAATTTTCACCAAGAAAAAACCCTAAGGTTTCTATAAAAATCATTTATTCCATTTCCATAAATAGTTACTTAAATTAAATCACAATTAAATTTAAAAAACCCAATTTACAAATAAAAAACAAGAATTTAATTATTAAACAAATTCCATCAATTTCATAACAAACCCCCAATTCAATGGAATTGATATTTTTCACAATTTCCCATAAAATCCATTTTCCAAAATTAAATTATACAATTTAATTGAAAAAATTCAAAATTTAATGAAAATATTTATGTGTCACCAATTTCCCATAAATAAACCACAATTCAATTGAATTGGGGGTTTTATAATTTCATGCCAAAACCCATTTTTTAAAACCCAAATTCAATGGAATTTGGTTTTTCCAAAAAATAAATTAAAATACATTAATTCAAAATCAATAAGATTAATTTAATTAAAAGAGTTGAAATGAAATAAATCAATTTAATGTTATCAAAATATGGGAATCCAAATGGAACCACCTACTTTGGATTTGCTGGATCTCAAAGTACTAAACCAAAATTAGGATTTTACAATGAAGAATAACAATAAATAAATCCAAAAAATGAGGATAAAATAGTTTTATAACAAAAAAAAGTGTATAATAGATTCTCATTTCAAAAAAAGGATACATGTAATAGTTGATAGAAATAGATAGATCACTATAGATAGAGAAGGTGGCGAGAAGAGTATTTAAAAAGGAGATGAAAGAGAGTTTTAATGATTTAGATCGCTTCCCGGAGGGTTCCAAAGGTACTATTATTTCTATTGGGTTTCCCTAATGAAGGAGAAATAAAATGGGTTTGTTCAAGGCACAACTAGAACATATAATGGGTGTTTTATGATTAAAAAAATATTTCTGGATTAAATAAATTTCATGTACAGTTTCTTGGGAAGAGGCGCAAGACATAGCAAAGTCATGAGAAAGAAGTGTGAATCCCCAAATTCTAGATTTTTATATTTTATCTTGAGAGGGTTCATAGTTTGGTAAAACTATTCAGAAACCATGTTCCAACAATATAGTATCCCAGAAATTTAAAAAAAATTACAATTTCACCCGACTCCACCCCAAAAAAACCAACCAAAACTGGACTAAAAATGTGGGTTTCGGAAGACCTGAAAACAATAATAGGATGTTACAGAATTAGATAATATAAATTATAATGAATTTAAATATGGAATAATATTTTTCATATTAAATTCACATATGTTTCAAAATTAAATTTGAAATTATACTGGCAATGGCGATGATAAAGAGGGGTTTGAAAGAGAAAATTCCCATATATATAAAAGTTTTTTGATATCAAAATTCAATATGAAATTTATTTTGATGATATAAATTGGTTAAATTATTATATAATAAATTAATTTAACTTTTAATCAAATTTATTATATAATTAAACTTTATAATTAATTTAAATGAAAAGAACATTTTTAGTAAAAATACTATTTTCACTATTAATAAATAAATCAAGCATTTTAGAAAAATATAAAAATCCATGATAAGATAATTTTGATATGATTATTTTAGAAAGTAATTTTATTATTTAAATTTAATTTTATATATTAGTAGAAAAAATTACTTATAAATTATATGTGCAAGGAGAAACAAAACCACCTTTTATAATAATAATGTCTTTCAAAAAATTTGTATACATTGAAATTATTCTTATGTTATTTCTAATCAGTAGATAACCATTGAATTTATTTTATATATTTGTAGAAAATAAAATTTCCATGATTGAGTTAGTATAATTTATACCTTCCAACATAACATCTATGTTATCATGGTCATGTTAAAATAAAAATATATTAATAGAATATTATGTTACATTTAAACCCAATATTTCATTCTTGAATAGATGTCGAAGATATTGAATTTAATTAAAGTAAAATTTATCATAATGTCTCAGGATGTTATAGTTTTATCTAATCTTGGTGTTATGTATCGTACATTATATTGAACATTATGTTTCAATTTTAAAAATCATGGTGTTTTTAAAATGATTGTGTATCATATATATTTGGGGTGTTAATCATGTCATGAGTATCATATTTAGTCATTATATACACTATTATATGTATTCTTGTAATGTTGTGACGAAAAATGTATTACATAATATCATTGAGATTCTATTCTATACATAAAAAAATGTTATGTTCCATTTTTTGATTGAGGTAATTAATGAAAGGTAAATAATATATCATTGTTTTAGAAAAATATTAATTTCATAAATATCATTTAGTAATTAAATTTTTCCTTACTTCTATACATATAAGTAGGAAATGATAATCAAATAACTTTACTTAGTGGTGGTGGTGGTCCACATGTACATACAAACAATATTATCACTTTCAAACAGATGTAAAGGTAGGAAGGTTGATAAAACATATAATTCCCTAACATAATTATCTAAAAATTAAAATATATAATTATTAAACCCCCAAAAAAACCAACCATGAATTATGATTATTTATAATTAGTCATATTTCTATGTGTATGTGGTAGTCCAATTGTATGCACATGTGATAATTTCATTTCCATTTTTTTGAAATGAGTGTTGATAATGGTGATTCCATAATCACAATAAAATTTAAGAATATTTAGTATAATTAAGTTATTATTTTCTGATTAATACCATATATTTAAAGAAAGTATAAAAATAAATAAATTGAAATATTTCGGGTAACATGATTTGGTTTTCTTCTATTGACGTTCATTAGATCCATTCATATGGACTAAGGGAAATTCTTATTAATAATTACGAGACATAATTGACATAAATTGATGATAAGAAGATAATTTTTTATTGTTTGGTCTATCTAGAGGGATAAATAAGGCTAAATAAAAATAGATGAGCGTGTCCTTCTGTATGTCGGTGGAGGGACACACCTTAGATATTTAAAATGATTAAAAAAAATTATATGTCATTGATTTCAATTTTTCTCATAACAAAATTAATTTTGATAATATGATGAGAACATTTAAATTCATTCATCCAATTATAATTAGGATGAATACATCACGTGTTTTCACTTAGTTTTATCATAGTTTAACCTCAGTCGCCATTTTACAATGGTGAAACTTTTTTTTCACTATTTTTTATATTCATTATGACTAAAATGTAAACTGAATAAGTAAGTTAATATTCATTATTCTCATTTTAATATTGTAATAAATTTCATAAGTTTCAATTTGTATAGGTGGGTGAATTTAATTTTAAAATAGAACACCGAATGAAAAAAAATATCAATTTTGATAATTCCATTTTCAAGCATAAAATATGATTTATTATTATTTCATAACTATTAAATACCTATAAATTACTATTAAAAAATATAATTGAATTTATAATATATATATTTAACTAACCTAATTAATTTATATATATTTTAATATTAATTATGAAAAAAATACAAAGATAGCATAAAACAGATTTTAAAAAAAAATCATAACCATGAAATTGAACATCTATAAAAAATAAATTATAATGATAAATTCTACTTGATTAAGTATATTATCACTACTTAAAATATTTTTATGTATCATTATGATAAAATTTAATAACTAATGATAGTTTTGTATTACCTAAAATTAATGTTTTATAGAAAGTGGTATTTATAACTATTCACTCAAAAAAATTATAAAAATTATAATAAATCACCCAATGAAAATAATAATGAGAATATTAATAAATATTTATTTATTTATTAACATAAAATTAATAAAAATGGTATAATGTATTTAGTATTTCCTCACAAAAAATACAACAAAACCAAATTATTAACGAAATCATATTTTCGATGTACAAAATTACATTACAAAAATTTGAATACTAATTTATAAAAGAATAATAAAAAAATTTATATTATATAGAACCCTGATAAATAAATAAATAAATAAATATATTTATATCTAATGTAAAAATTTAAGGATTATGTTATAATATATCATGATGAAATTTAAGCATGGTTTTTTGGACAAACACGTTATCTAAAAATGATTAGAAAAATATATTAAAAAATCTTTGGATATAACAATCAGATTTAAAGCACCCAAATCACATTATCAGAATAAATATATATGTTCACAATAATATCATAGAAATTTTTAGATTTTTAACCTTGTGGATCCATTAGTAAATAAAATTGGTCTAATCAAGATATCATCAACTTAATCAATAACCATCTAGTTAAAGAATATGGATGATTTCATAGAATCACATCCCCAATAAATCATATAAAACTTCAATGGATGTTATAATAAATGTAAAATTACATTTAATGATATTATAATATTTTATTAAAAAACGAACTTTTAAATATGAAATAAAAGTTTTTAAATCTAAAAAATAGAAACAAATATTAAGAAAATAAATTTCATTGAAAACCCCATGTAAACATGTAAAGTAAGATTTAAATAAAATATTTGTCATGATTTTAGGAAAATTCATTCATCTAGTATACCTTAAAAAGAATCTATTCACACCATTCATAAAAAGTACCTCATTTATAAAAGGACAATAATATTTCATTTAAAAAAATATGGAATGTTAGAAATGGTTAATAATGAATTTTTAATCATTTTCAAAATATAAATGAAATTATTCAAAGAATTTAAAATAATATATCTGCAAGGAATAAAAATATTCCCAAACAAATAAATAAAATACTCATTTATTTGAAAAATTATTTATAAAATTTTAGGATATGAAGAGAGTAAAATAAAAATAAAACAATTAATTTCCATTAATAATCAGCGTAAAATTACAATTTATATTTTTTTAGATGTAGAACATAAAATTTCAACATAAAAAATTATATCATAAAAAATATTTTGAAAAACTATATTGAATCTTAAAAATCATTCCACTTTGGAGACATTTTAAGAAAAACCCCCAGGAAAATAAGAACAGAATAATAAATATTCAATAAAATGAATATAAATTGATTCATGAAAACAAATTATCATAGCATTATATGATAAAATACATAAAATAATCTAGTTTCCTAATATAACATAAATCGTATAATAGGAAATTTGAGAAGATAAACCCATACCACTGTAGTAACCTTCATATCAAAATAATTTGAATGAAATTAATTAAATATTAACGTTAAAATGAATTAATGAATTATGATACATTATATAATATTTTAGTTTATTATTATATAAACCAAGTATACATAAGTATTCCCATAACATCAAAGATGTATCAATAAGGAAATATTTAGATGAATAACCCTTACATTATATCTGACATAATTCATAAGCACTATATCATTTGTATAAATAATTTAAAACTAATAATATCTATAATTGATTAATTTATACTAATATAATATCATATATTATCCACTTATAACATTTAAAAACAAGGTTATTAATAAATAATTATTAAAATCCTCTTTTTCGGGTGATAACTCTTTCTTTTTTTGTATATGTTTTAGTTTGGTAGTTATCGTCCCTACATAATGATTAGAGATCCATCAATTATAGAATTTCATTAATTTATTATGAATCAAATTTAATCTTTATATACTCTTTTATCCATATATAAAATGTTGTGACGAGAAATTAATTACACCGCTTCATGGATATGATAGCTAGTTCGTATACATGATTGAGGTTTCCATTGTTCCATATATGAAAAAAGTAAGGTAAATTAAAATAACACTATATATAATAATTATTTTATAAAAAAATATCATATATACTCATCAGATATATCCTTATGACATACAATTTAAATCTAGAATGAAAACATATGGAATCACTTTGGGTAGGTGGTATCATACATCTACACACGAGGGAAGTTATCATTTTAAATAGATGTTATTGTAAGAATGTAGATAATAAATTTTAATTATTAATGGATAAAAATTTCATATATATAATATTTAAACATTAAAGAATTAATAATAACCATTAATATATTATGTTGATTAAAATTCAATCATATAGTTTTTTGGACGATGCAATCCACACATACGTGTCAGTTATACTTTCATTTTCCATTTGAGGGAATAGAAATGTATAACTGTTATTAAAAAGATATAATAAAATATTATTAAATGAGATATATTCATTTTTTTATATTTTAATGTTTAGGATATATTGAAAAGCATAAAAGTAGAGGTAAAATAAAATAGATCAGTTAATGCGATTACATCTCCTTTGAGAGTCCTACTTTGGACTTAATAATAATGAACCTAGGGATGCACTTTTTAAGATACCTGATTCTATGTAACATGGATAAGGATTTTTATAAGAGGTTTTTCCATTTCTTTATAAAGATAATTGGATCATGGTGGTGTGAGAAATATTGGATTGGTGGTGACTATTATAGAGACTAAAAGTGAACACATCGAATTCCCAAAATTATTTTAATATAATTAGTTATATTTTTCAATTTAAAGTGGAAAAAGATAATATAAGCATATAAAATATATTCAGTAGTCACAATCCTGTCATATAATAAAATTTATAAAATATTAAGTGACTTTTTATTCATTTTCTCGTAGTTGTAACCCATGATAACCCTTGTGATGATTACCACATTATCAATGATTCCTTCTCATTAAAGGTGATGAACATTTAAATAAGAAGAATCATATACCATATGGGTAAAATGGTTGATATAATAGACCATATATGATTAACATAGAAAATGGTAATATTTTTATGTATTCTATATCATTTAATAAAATAGTATTTTACTTAACAAACCATTAATTTCATTTTTCGGACAATTCACATAGATTGACTTTAAATACCTCAAGATAGAAATGGAATTCGAATATAAACATTTCACGTAGAAATAATATGGAATATGTATCTCATAAATTCATGGAACATAACAATAAATCTAAATTATAAAACTTTTTGTATTTTTAGACTAAGGTTTTTGACTTTTTTATTACTTGAACTAGCATTATGTCATCATTACATAACTATTTATGTAATGATTAAATAAATATATTAAAAATATACATTACCCAAATAAAATAATTGATTAATATTTAATATAACCATTAAAAAATATAAATATCCAATTTTTATCCACTCAAAAAATATTTGTTATATCAAAACAATGTGAGTGACTTTTTTCATTAATTAGTTACCTAAAATGATATGAAGGTCATTATAAATGGAATATAGAAATAAAATTAAAAACCATAGAAGAGAAGATGATTAACTTTAATTAGATCCTATATAATGATATTATGGAATATTTTTTAGATATTTCTAAGTCATATACCCTATTTTTATACTACTTTAACCAATTTTACTCTTACCAAGGTTTCAAATATTTACAAAGTTACTATTTAAAACAGAAACTAATAATGGGGAAAAATTTACAAAATTTATAACACCTAATTATAAATATTTAATAAAACATTCTATATTTTAGTTATATATGTCTCATAAATCCATTTTAATATAAATCTGTAAAACGTAATGAAAAATACAATATTTAGAAAAAGGTTTTTTATTAACATAGAACAAACTTATACTAAAATAAATTTTAATTTTAATTTATATGTACATAAATATATTATATATTCTTGATAGAAAATTTATTTACATTAATATAAAATTAGAAAAAAAATATTTCATTTCATTTAACTGATTTATTGAAAAAACTATAGTTTCACAAAATCTGTTTTTTAATATTCACTTAAAAATACATATTTCCAATAAAATTCGAAAATTTCACCCAAATATATAATTAAAATTTTTATTTCAAAAATGATTCCCATTTAGTCATATAAAATTTATTGAAAAATTATAAATTATTTATAATTTCCCCACACAAAATTATATTATAACCATTTAAAAAAGTATATTTATGAAGTGAAAAATTTTTATACTAAAAATTGAGTACTTGTTTATTTTGTTTTAATAAATAAAATTTTATATTGTAAAACATTATACTTATTATATATAATTTTAGTATTACTATTCATACCATCATTTTAATTACTATGTTATAATATATAGTGGTTCTTTTTTATTTATATGTTGTATTTCAAGAAAATGATCGAACCCATATAATTTATTATAAGACAAATATTTTATAAAACACAAATATATAAAATATATTACTCATTAAACATGATGTATGACACACATAACCATCATTATGTTCTTTGTTAGTGTCATTGAAGACTGAGTGACTATTAGTATATCTTATAAATAAACCATAGAAACCACATATGAATGAATCCCCCCTACTTGAGAATCATGTATATTGAAACGAATTATTTAGGGACACTTTTTTTTCATCATGATCATATATTTTTGAAATTTCATGAATTTGTAAAAATTAATTTTTATATTTTTATATTTTATGATCTGATTATTAAAATGAACGATATGACATAAGGGAAGTTTATCAGTGATCAAAAAATCACCAAAAAAGTGTGACTCATGTTCTCAATTATTATGAGTCATTTTTCATGTTGATTCACTGATGTTCAATGAAAGTTGTATAATTGTATATTTAAAATTTGTTTAATGATGATGTTAAAAAAATAATGAAATTTATTTTACAATATATTGAAGCTATTCCGACATGATCCAAAAAACAGGATGATTCGATGAGGCTTGATCTAAGATAGTTTTAATATTTTCAATGATATTGATGAATTATGTAAAAAATTAAGCCAACGGTACCCCTCTATTTTTATTAAAAATGATAAAATAATAATATAAAGATTATTGTGTTGAATAAAATTCTATAAAAAAATAAATAGTTTTTTATGAAGCATTATAAGATGTTTAATGATTCATGATGAGAATATATTCAAATGTGTAGCTAACAAAAAATTCCTAAACTGGTACTTCATTAATTTATCGAGTTATTGGAAGATGAAATACTATATTTTTTTAACATTGTATAATTTCTATATAACTAAGGATAATTATGTGTATATATTGTGGTAATATTTTGAATATGACTAATATGAGACTATTATAGATTTGTAATAATATATAATAAGATAGGGAAGAACTTCCAGATATTCCTAAAGATTAATGATATATATTTAGAGATATATTTATATGAGATATGATGATAGAGACTAAATGATATGATATTTAGGATAATGGAAGAATTTATAATACTACATTTTTTTGAGATAAAATTTCTAAATGATAATGAAAGGGGTCTCATGGAATTTTTTAAAAAGAAAAATGTTTAATGGGGAAAAGAGGATGTGATTTTAGTGGAAACCCATATTTAAAAATGTTGAGAAATTAATTAGGAATATGGGTAATGAAATATTTTTTTGGGGATATTCAATATTCCAAATTGGAAAATTAAATATCACAAGGAAGTAAATATAAAATTATAAATAAGGAAATATAATCATTGGTTTCAAAAGTAAATTTGATATACATGAGAATATATGAAATATTACATATTTCATATTAGAATAAGAAAAATTATCTGAGGATGTTTTGGGATGTTTTATTATATGGGTATCAATGTTAAAAATATAAGAAGAGGATTATTTGATATCCATGGGTGTATAATCTTGAAAAGTAGAACAACGTGGGAGATGTTTACTAATTTTTTATATGTTTATATATTAAGGCAGTGTTTTTAGTTAGTGATGATTCATCTATTATTAAATTTAACAACAGATTAAAGATTGATAGTTACAACCAAGTGAGTATATTTAGCCAATGCTTATGAAGCTTCAAAATTAAACTAACCAAGTTCCACATTCCATTCATAGAAATAAATTTGAATGTTAATAAGAAACATTTGAGAATATGAAGATATATTTTATTGATGAAAAAGAAACCTATTTAGATATACTAATATATTTCTATTAGTATACCTATGAAACATAATCATGTATACGATGGAAAGAAAATGTTTCACATTATCACATGTCCCTATGAATATTTTGAAAAAGGATTACTTTTATTTTCATTTATATTTATGTTTATTTTTTTATTAATAGCGGTGGATTATAAACCAATAATCCCCTAAAAGATTATAAACATTTTCCATTGTTTATTGGATGAATATTATTTTAACATGGAATTATTTATCATGTCCATATTTAATACTTATCAGAGTAAATTGGGTTAACTTGACCCCCCATCTGGGTGGTGGAATCATCTCTCAAATTAGTAGTAGATCCCAATCGATTATTTTAAACATCTAAAGAACATAAAAATTTCTTTAGTATCAAGTGTGTATCCCAGAAACTCATTACTATTAAGAGAATGTTTTTTTTGGATTTATTTTATATTAGAATATCAATATATTCATTATATTGAAGAAGTGTGTGCGTGTGTTTGTATGTGTGATGTTATCAACCAGATCCAGACTATTGGCATGTGAAATAAATCTATTCCGTTTTCTTAAGTCTAATGATTTTACCCATCAGAGTGGAATGTTAATAAAAATTCAGAATATGATGGAAATGTTATTGAGTCTGGAATTAATGTTTTCATTCTAATGAGAATATGTAACAGATATTTCATGGATCCGATGTAAATCTGTTGAGTATTTTATATTTTCCAATTCAATAAAATCATAATTATCCTGAAAAACTTGTGATGAAATCCGAGTAAAGGAATGGGGTGACTAGTGTTTCAATACGTATTGATGTTATGATTGGGAAAAAGATGTTTCTAAAGTCAAATATTTTCAATATTAGTTCATAAATGTTAGATCATCATACATATAATTGTCTTACGGAAGAAAACTGTGATCTTAATTTTTAAATATGAATAGGTTGGTATTTAGTCAAACTAATAAATGAAAAGATACAATTAATTAGATAAATAAGATGGAGTGTATCATAATCAGAAAAGGAAAGAAGTTGATGATGATAAAGATACTTGGACCAGTTCATTAGATGGGGTGTGACACTGATCATCTGAGGATGAAAAGTTTTTATAAGGATACTGTTTCTATTAGGGAGTTTTGGTGGAAAATTTAATTGATAATAAAGAGAAGATATTGGGACTGATGTAAATTTGAATCAGAGATCAATCAACAATGTAGTCAACCATTTTCATGAGACTAAATTGTTTGATTTGATTTTAATTTTGAAAAATATGAATGAAGAACAATGATATGTTTTTCTCAATTGAATCAAAGTCGTCGTAATGTAGATGATATCGATTATAAGATTGAATTAGAGACTGGTCCATTATAGGTAGGATGAAATTGGTTATTTCAGTTGATGTAGGATCATCAATCCGATAGATAGAAGAAACAAATAATTGTTTAAAACAAAAAAAAATTGGCCAATGGGAGTCTTGAAAGTTAATTTGAATATTTAAGAGGGAGTTCATTATTGATTTTGTTATTAATAAAATATTTAACTGCATATTATAATTGTTGAAATCTTTAGACCTTGCACAATGTTTATGGAAAAAGAAATTTGGTACCAATCATCTTAATTACAACACATTTAGTCCGCATTATGATTCATTTAGTATAGAGAAATGTAATGAATAATATTATCTTCATATGTCTTCATGAAATTGTGGAAATCAATAAGATGATCAAAATTGAACAGAAGATTGTGAATAATGTTTTATGTAATATGGAGTCGAGATAAGTTCGAAGAAGGTTTAATAAGATATTTGATGTTATGAATAATTCAATGTTGTATCCAAAAGGTATGAAAATTTTATATTTTAAGAAATTTGGTTGATCATGAATGCTTTTAAGTATACTTCCTACACCACTTTTGGATCACCTAAAAATATTAGATGTACTTTTTACGTTCTGGAAAAAAATTACTATTCAAGATAGATAATGGAGCACTTAATGGTTGTATAGAGATGAAGTTTTCAGATTGCGAAATACATAGGATGTTATGAGACCAAAAATTATAATGTATATCATATTCAGTATGTTATTAGACAAAAGTGGTTTATCAGACAAAGAAACCAATCTGATAATTCTAGACTGAGGAAGAAACAATTTAGAGGCTTTTTAGTTGTATTCTGGAATAATAATATTATCAAACTAAGCAATAGGACTAGGGAATTTGATTTCAAAATTAGATTAAGTATCATTACGAAGTACATATTAGTTCTTATATATATATTGGTAAGAATTTGAAGAATGTTTGTAAAGTTTAAATTTGAATTTAGTTAATGAAACATAGTTACATGATTGAACCTAATTTTTGAATGCTTCTTACCATCTTACACAATCATTTTTTACTTAATTTGTGCTATAATGAGAATGTGAAATGTTACATAGTACATAGTATTACAAAAATATAAGTTTATATCTGAAATGTATATATCCATGCAAAGGTATTCGTTTCTAGTGGAATTTTTGGTATTGGATTGATTCCAAACCATTCCTAGGATGTATCCAATAGTGATGTGTAGTGAACATTGTAAATAAATGTGTTCTTTTGAATATATGACTGTTTTTTTTTTTGAAAAGTGATAATAATTTCATAGGAGGTGATGTTCGTTTCAAAATAATGGAAACCTAAAATATAAATTTATCCCTGATTCCCCCCCCCTTCAGTAATTCATGGATCCTGGATGGGTTCTTACAAGTGGTATCATAACCAAGGTTACCTTAATTATATATTTGTTGAATTTTTTCAAGGATATGTTTTTATAGAAAATATGAGTTTTGTGAATAGTAAGGGGATTCCAATATTAAATATAAGAATTATAATATGAGGAATAAAAAAATGTTTCCATATATTTTGTCTCTTGCGTATACTATTTCAACAGATTCTAGTGATTATTTCCCTCCCCATGTTGACAATGTTATGTTTATAGATAAAGCATTAGAAAATCATGAAAATTATGGAACAAATAAAAATGGTTTTCTTTCATAATTATTTTAATGTGCGTTTCTTAGTGTAAATGTATTTTCTACTTCAAATGGTTTCTGGGATAAGCTGAAGAATATTTATAATGATAATACCAAAGTAATGATGTTAATGATATAAATATCAAGGTTTAAGTATGATTATCTCAATATGGTTGAGTATGAATGTTTTAATGACTTCTTTTCCTAGGTTAAATGATATTTATATCACTATTATATTTCATGTTGAAGCATGGAATGATTATACTATTGATGAAAAGTTGTTGACAATTTTTTATGTCATGTTTGATGAAAAAGATTCTTAATTGGAAGATACTGATCTATGAATATTATATATGGATGATTTTCATAGTAATAAAATTATTTATGAAATTATAATGTATAATGTTTTGAATAATAAAACAAAATCTAATAGAGAAATTTCATTCACGGATGTTATGAAAGATCAGTATAAGAAGATTCCTAATGAAGAATAAGTTATATAATCTGATTTCTAAATTGAGGTAGTGAAAATTTTAGATTAAATTTTACCCCTATTTTATAATAATGTGTAAAGTTCGACAAGAAAATATAAGAGGAAACATCCTTTAAAAAATTGATGTAGGGAAATGGGATACGTTCCACCAATGTTCCTCAATTATTTGATAAAGAAGAAAGTGGTGAGGAAGACTATGATGAAGAATAAAGAAGGCCAAGAAGATCATAGAAGAAACATAGTGATAAAGAGTAATTATATTCTAAGAATAAAGGTAATAATTTCTCCAAATCTAGAATTAGAAGATTCTTGTTAAAGGATAATGATACTAAAGAGTTTAAAATGATTAATGAATAAAACATGTTTATTGCAAAAAATAATGAGGAGCATTAAGATATTAGTGAAATTAGTTTTTCAATATAAGAAGTGATACTTTTAGAATTTAATATAAATGAAATATGACATAATTTTTGGGAATGATTATAATACTTGAAAAGGAAGTCATGAAATTGGGAAATAAATGTTCCTCAATAAACAGTCAAGAATGATTTACTGGGGAGAAAGCTAAGATGCCAAATTTGTATATTCATTTGAAGAAATATATTGATAATTAATATAATATTAAATAGAATATTGATGTTAATGTGAAAGAAAAATAATGAATAATTGGAACTTTTTAAAAAATAAATTAAATCTGCATATAGGGTTAAAAAGATTGAATAATTCTATCTCAGATGGGGGTGAAATATTTTCAATTTTATACCTTATAAAAACAAATATTTACCTTCAATTGTTGATAAAAATGTTGAAATTGTTATTAGGAAGTATAAATATGATAAATTAATATAAGTGGTAAAATCCAAAAAAAAGTAGGGAAGTTAAATGTTTCTAAAATTTTGGAGTTCGATAAGGCTAATACTACACCTATGATTGATAAGGATAAAATGAAATATGAGTAGAAGAGGCAATTATTGGGTGATATCATAAATGATAGGGGTCAATAGTTTGCTGATTTCAAAATTATGAAAGTTAGTGAGAACTATGTTATCAATTCTAGGCATTATGAATGCTACAAAGGAAGGAATTCCTTCTACTGGGACTGTTGGAATTGTGTTCGATTTGGGAATATAGCTAATATGTGTTGGTTTAACCAAAAAAATACAACTATTCCATGACTTATATAATTTAATGTTTTATGGTCATTCAATCATCTCAAAGGATGAAATATGGGATATAAATTTTGCAACATGATAAAAAATAACATATGGATACTGAAAAGAGAGAGTGCATAGATATTTGTTAATGATGAGATAAAATTGCTAAAAGGATAAAAAACCTAAAAATATTATAAGAAGAAATTTTTATGAAAGTGGATTTGGAAAATTATATAATATTTGATAAAAAGATATCAATAGATTTTCATTTGATGATTTATAAGAGATGCAAGAGATGTGAGCTAGATGGGGATGTTACTAAATGTTGTTTGACTATATTTCTAGCCCTAGAAGAAGACATGAAGAAGATGATACAATATAATTGTAACAAATATTTTACTCATGTTCAGGATAAGCTGACCATATCATTAAAAGATTCTAAAAATAACATTAAAGTTGTTAAAAAATCAAAGAAGAGAGAATAGAAGAAAGAAAACACTTCTAATGAAAATTCCATGAAAAAAAGATAAATTCAAAACTGAGAGATGAATCATAGTACAAATTTTTCCTCTACGAAAAAACGGAGGTTCCTCTTTATTCCAAAATTTATTACATATATTAACTTGTATGTAATTGGAGGAGCTGAAATAAAGAAGCTATTATATTAATATCTCACTCTTTGTGAAAAATAATGTAACTAGGTTACAAAATATTAGTTTTTGAAAGTGGTTTTTATACACATGGTCATTATGATATGTTTCCTAATACGTGGGCATGTTACTTTTATCAAAAAAAAAACAAATCGTTTCAACATTTCCCTATAAATGATAATGTTGAAAAAATACAGAATTGTATTATATCAAAGTTGTGTTACAGAAGCCACTTATAACCTTGATTATAAAATCTTGATTTCTAGAACACATTAAAATACATAGACATAGTGTTTTTATAAAGGATATTTTTTAATGAACTAAAATAATTAGTAAGCTCTCTTATAGAATAATATCATGATTTTGAGATGAAAAGTTTCATCCCATAGAAATGAGGCCATTTTTTCAAAATGGTGGAAACATTTAATGGTAGCCCCATTGAATTTGATTTTCAATAAGGGTGAAATTGAATTAACTAAGGTGTGATAAGAAATATGTGGAGCATGAAAAAATATATATAGAATAAAATTTGGACAATAAGTGGTATTGTTTTAATGTGGTTGAAGATTGGAATTAAAAACAAACACATTAGGAGATATTTTTGGTCCTGAGTTTACATTGGTTTTATTTTTTTCAGTAGATCAATATATTGATTATGTTGAAGAATTATATGTGTGATGATATCAATCATATCTAGACATCATTAGGAGAATCAAATCATATCCATTAGCAATAGTCATTTAATAAGATCCATCGTATTGCGATGTTTTTAAATAGTCAGAGGATGCTGAAATTTAGATTGAGTGTAGATTGAATGTTTTGATCGTAATGAGCCATTGTATCAGTGTCTTATTATCAATAATTTAAATATTATTATTTTTTTCTATTTTTTAAATCACAAATTCATAAGATTTCAAGGAAACATTTTGTGTATGACTTATAAGATAAAGGGGATAACTAGTGCTTACAATCATTTTTTTGATCAAATCGGTATGAAGGATGTTACTAGATTCAAAGCTTTCCAGTCAATACTTATTGGTGTGATTTCATTGGATGTAGGTTTTTTTTAAATCTGTAATGTTTTATTGATATTTTTTAATTATAAGATGGTTTTTTTTAGTAATACCATTGAACAACAAGATACAAATATTTAGTGAAAGTAGTTGGTGTGTATCATAGATAGCATCAGAAATAAGTTGTTTAATTTTATGATGCTAGAACACGTTCACTGGCTATGGTGTTCTAGTGATCATAAAAGGAATACAATTTTGTTGAGGATGTTTTTCTCTTTGGGAGTTTTTTCAGCGAATTTAATCGTAAATAAAGATAAGATATTTTGGCTGATGCGAAATGGAATAAGATATGTATCAATAATAACATCAACCATTTTCATCAGACATAATTGATAGTTATTATTTCAATTGGGATAATTATGAAAGAAGAACTATGATATATTTTTATCAACTGAATCAATATTCATTAGACTATACATGAAACTGACTTTTAGAGTGGTGTAGATATAGATATATCATACATAGTCTGACACTGATAATATCGATGGATATAGGATCATTGGTCCTAATGAAACAAGAAAATAAGAATTTCTTACAATAACCACAAAGTGTGGTCAAGGGGAATATCGAAAGGTTGTTTAATGATTTAATAATGTGTGACTGAATTAATTTGTTATGAATCTTATGTTTAAGATATGATATTAAGTGTATAAATCTTTAGAAATTTCCACTATGTTTATGGAAAATGAATGTTGGTACTGATCATCATAATGAGTAGACATATGTTTACTATTATATTTAGTTTTGTATGAAGGAACATAATTTAGCATATGATGTAAATATTTCTTCAACATAATGAATATATAAGAGTTATAATAAAAATTAAATTGATTATTTTGAAGAATGACTAAACTGATATAGAGTTTTGATAATATTTATGAAGGATCAAGAAGAGTTGAGAGGAGCTAAAGAATTAAAAGTTCTATCCACAATTTAATGAAAATTTTTGTTTTGTGAAATTTGGTTTTGTGGTAATTTTTTTTAGTATCCTTCCTAAATCACTTTTGGATCACCCAGAAATAGTGGAATTACATCATACATTTTGACAAGAAGATCTATTAAAGGGAGAGGGGAGACCACTAAAATTAAAGAGAAGGAGTTTATAGACTGAGAATTCCTTGGTTTTTTTCTGAAAAAAAAAATAATAAGTTTGATCATATTAAATGGGTTATCATACATGACTTGGTTATTAGATAGGTAAAACATATACATGCATTTAGATAGAGTAAAAAGTAGTTCAAAATTTTATCAGTGGTATTATGGGAGATTTATATTATCAGACTGAGAAATCAGTATAGGGAATTTGATTGAAAGATCATACTAAGTATCATTAAGATGTCCCAAGAAGATCTCAACTTCTACTAGGTTATAAGGAAATGATTTTTGTTTAAGGTTATATTGGAATTTAAATAAGGCAGCAAAGTAATATGTTTGAAAATAATTTATGAAATTTTATATACTTTTTATACAAACTTGTTTTACCTATTTTTTCTTGGACGGAGAACACCTATTGTTTTATTTGATATAGTTTTACACAAGTGTAAGGGTATATCTTACTAATTTTTATTCTAACAAATTGATTCTTTCTAGTGGATTATATGGTATTGGATTTCTTCCAAACCATGCCAAGTTTGTAGCTATTCTTTTGGAGTACATAATCCTATAAATACATGGATGCTTGGGAATGTGTGAATAATTTTTTCGAGAAATTGATAATGATTTTATAGAAGTATAATAATGTTTGAAAATAAATGAATCATAATATAAATAGATATCACTAATTCACCCCTATCCATCTAAGTGATACCGGGATCTGGATGTGTTCTTACAAGAACATATATGGTCATTGGAAAAATAATGCTTCTGATATTCATTCATATTGTTATGAACATCATTTTACCTATCTGGATATCTTAAACTCCAATATAACCTCTCTCTCTCTCTATATATATATATTTTATGACAACCACTATATTCTTTTAGGATAAACATTTTCCTTCATTTTCACCCTATTTTTATTTGTGATTAATATGTTACACTACTTTATTATTATAGTGTTTATGAGAATTACCATGTCAAAATAATAACTATAGTCTGTTGCATTTTTTTATTTCCCACCTATTGATAGAATATAGAAATTTGAGTATTAATGGATATCAAAAATGGAATTCAATGAAAATATATAAATACTAGAAAAATACCTAGTTACCTAGTGACATAAAAATTTGTTCATATAAATATCATATTTTAGTATATAAATAATGTGGATAAAAAACTAAAAAACGAAAATTTATTTAAACCAGTGATGTAGTAATCCTAGTAAATGAAGAAGAATAAGAAATGTTTCTGATTAAATATCTAAATCCAAAAGTGTTTCATGTTCAAGAACATCAATCTAAAACCCCTAAAACATGCAATCTCTTTTCCATGATTCATTAATTTTCATTTCTAGATAATAACCAAAAAACGATGTTGGATGATTTAAACAAAATTTTATATAATCAGATAAAACTAATACATTGTTGTTATTTCAACCCATTTTTTAAACCATTTTTAACATATTTATATGATGTTTGTGAGTATGGTATTTATGAGAGATCATGACCTATACATTTTATATATTCTATTTATGTTATTTAATTGTTGTTATTATCCCACTTTAAATACATTAATTTTAATGAATACATCATCCATTTATCTATAATTTTATACTATGTATTTTTAAAATAATAATCATTCTGTTATGTGAATTATAAAATATATTAATCATATAACAATAGACAAGATTTCATATTTTAAAAAAAATTATTTAATGAACTATAATAATATAATATTTGGATAATGATATATAGTAATTATATATTCATGTTAGGAAAAAAATAAAAAATATATATATGTGAAAAAATAACACAATATAAAATATTATCCACTATATTAAGACTTCACATGTCATTCAGAGTGATAAATTATCAATAAACTCAATCATAAAATAATCCTTCATGATTTCGTGTTGTAATTTATCATCCAACAAGACACATTTATCAATAATTAATATATATGATCAATTTCATATGGGATGATGTCAAATAAAATTAATTTATGGATTAATCTATTGTTTTCATTAATCTCACCCTAGGTTGACTATTCTTCATAAAATAGTAAGAAAGCACTAGAAGCTACCTATTACATAAACAATCTACCAATAGAATTGAATTGAAATTTTCTAATGATAGTGATTAAAATAATGGGGTATGTATGTATTCCATTAACAATGAATATTGATTCAACCAACATTTATAAAATAAAAAGTGTATCATTCTCAAAGATTGATACTATCATTATCCATTATCATGCGATAAAATAGAATGAGACTTGAGAAATGTGTCAATTAAACTATAATTGATATTTCTCTAAAATAGGTACAATTGACTTGTTGTCTTAGATCCATGGATAATATTAAATACTATTATTTCAATATAAATATTTAAACCAACTCCCCAGATGAAATCTTTTGTTTTTATATGAACTTAGTACATAATAAACCATCATCCTATTATATAACCTACAATATTACATAATCACCCTTTATAGTAAACATATATGACTATTATAATATCTAGGATCACTTTGGGAAATAGATAAAGGTAACAATAGCATGAGATTAAATGCTTAGTTTGGGGTAGAACAATTACTTTGAGGTAATAAATCTTAAAAAATATTATAATCATGGACTTATGATAATATTCATGATGAAAGGATTGTGATCATTAAATCATTGATAAAATAATATATGATCAAATAATCATATATCATGATTAAAAATGGGGTGAGATGTTATAAGGTAAAATAATAATAAAATATCCTAAATCATAGAGACATAATAAGAGTTAAGATATCACATGAGTAAGATAATAATGGAAATATTTAATATTTTTTAAAAATCATAAGACAAATAAACATAATCATATGTCATGGATCAAAACCATAATGATATAATCATTGTTCATCACTCATTAACATGATATATTAGTAATAGTCCAATGTTTACTCGGAGGGCAATAATACATAATGTTTCCAGTTTATCTCCCATACGTCGTGCATGGAATCTCATGAGATTAAAACCATATCCAATGAATTTGTAGAATATATAAATATTACCCAAAATATCACATAATAATATTAAAATTAATATGTGTTCAATATAAATAATTCATGTATAATTAATATTTATAATAAATAATCATGTAATGTCAAAGGGTTATATAATATGACAAAAAACACAATAAAATGAAATTTAATAATAATTTAAGTGAATATATGTGATTACATATATTTGAATATTTCTAATTGAATAAATAATATTTAAAAATTAAAATATATTTATAATTTTGAAAATTTCATAGGAATAGAGAGGTGAAGTATGAATTGATTAAAACTTATAATCAATTTTTAAGGGGGTGTAAAAATATTTCCAAAGAATGTGAGCACGTAGTTTTCTCTATAATCCAAATAATAAACTAGAATGGGTTTCCATAAAATATTTATTATTTATGTAACTTATTTATATAATCAATTATTAAATTATTGAGTAGTGAAAAAAGAAAAAAAACTATAATGTAACCATTAAAAATAATAGTTTTAATAAATGATACAGATGTTATCTTGAAAAAAACATATATTCAAAAAAATTAAGAAAAATAATATAGGTATATATATGAGATGTGTATATAGAATATATAATAATTGAATCAGATGATTAGTTCGAGAAATGGATATAATGATAGATATTTCATAACATAAATGAAAAGAAAGTGGTTTGGGAGTTCCCCTACAATAGTCCTGAAAAAGAATGGTATTTTCTTCAAATCACTTGACTAATAAACTTATGTCTATTAACTAATTTTAAACAACATTTTACATGTATATTTAATTGGTATGTACAATTTAATTTCATCTATCACTAATTTATTGTATATTTTTTTCACTCATTGGACACTTTTGGTTGTCATATATTTCACTCCAAGACTGCTTAATATGATGAATACAGTCAAAGGTGAAATAAAATACTACCATAATATCATAATATATATTGTTATTGACTATTTATCAATCATTTAGAATAAATATTATAAATATAAATTTATTTTCTAGAACGAATTAAAAATTTTAATTATTTATTTGTATACTTATTTTGTTTTGTTGAAAAAATGATAAACATTTATTGTTAATATAATTAAGAAAATAGAAAATTTATCTATCAATATTTTCAATAATTCCATAAATATTTTATATTATAATTAAATTAATTTTCAACATAACATGTTTTAGGTGGAGATAAGATATTTAATTTTTTATCAATTAATATGAGGTTCCAAATGAAATTAGAGTTATTCTTTCATGTTGGAATATTTGTTATGGCGATAGATATTGGGTATTTAATGAAAATAATAAAATATTTTTATAATAATTTTATTGATTCCATTTTATTAGTATTGGTATAATATATTTTGAGGTGGAATAAGATGGAAATTTATTTGACCATAAATGTGAACATGATTATGAGTTTTTACAGTACTTTTTGGGACAACTCCACATTTAACCGGATTAATCCTTTGAATGGTAGTATTTTGTTTAGAACAGAACCTCTTAAAAATGCATATGAGTGTTGGAGTTTTTTTCTCATGATGATTTGTTAGGATAATTAGTTTATGTTTTGAAAATTGTGGTGATAAAGGGTGTAATATTTTAGGGGAGGATAGTGGAATGTTAGAGTGATATATTGATAAACATAAAATTTGGTCCATTTTCTATTGATAATGATGATTATCGTAAAATATATTAACTTATTGCTAGAACATCGAAAGGTTTGTTGTAATTTAAATCAATCCAAAACATAATGGAATATTGAACCAGTCAATTAAATTCAACAAATAAAAAATATTATTTTATAAGAATAATATATAATTTAGGTTCTAATTTTCAAATAAATGTTTCTATGTTGAAATTATATAATTTAAAGACATTATATTGCATCGTCAACACATTTATTATCTAGAAAAATGTATCATAAAATTTTAAGAAATATTTATATTATTGTAATGTCATTAAAATTATGGTATTCATAGAAACTTTAATATAGCTCATCACCTAAAAAGTAATCATCATTAGAAAATTAAAAAAATACCGAAAAATTATTTGACATGATGTATATAAAAAAACCATTATACAAAGTTATTATTCATAATATATAAATTTATTTACAAATAAATTCATTAATACAAGGTAAAACAGTTGTTATAGAATAATTTTTTCCTTTTTTGATGAGTTATAACATTAATAGTCGTTATTATATATTAATTATGATATTAAGGATGATTAAATATTTCAATATGTAAATTTTTTTTCTTTTTTGAAATACTTTTACAAAATAAATATAATTTATCTTATCAATTAATAAATGTGCTAACAATTTTTCTCTGAAACATATTATTCGATATGATTTCAATAGTATGTTAATGGTCATTTCAATTTTCTAAAAACAAAATTATTATGTTATTATAACCATATTGTTTTAATTTGAAAATTTTTATTAGTTGAATAAAAATTTCAATTAAATATAACAAATTTTTTATAATTTTTATAATAAATAATATTTTTCAATAATCTAAAAAGAAATTAACTATGTAATAAATCATGAAAATTGATTATTATAACAACCATTATAGAAGAAAAAACAACAAAACATTTTTATTAAAAATGATTGATAACGTATTATTTTTATTTAAAAAATTTTATCAACCAAATTATGATATTTTTCACATAAAATTTTAAATGTAAATAGTTTAAATGGTCATTTGATAAAAAATTTAGACTATAATGACATGTATCGAATAATGCTAAACATTAGAATAAAATAACTTAATTATAATGATGACATGAAAATAGTACTATTAATAATGGATATGTATTTATAAAATAAATATATATTTAAAAATAATGTAAATTTTATAAATAATCTTTAATAAATAAAATAAAATTTTACCTAGAGTAATATTATAGAGCGAAACAAGAAATTTATACAACTTTGGTGATAGATATGTATATAATGATTTGGTAAATATTCATTTAAAAAATTAACTGGATTTATCATTCACTAATTTAATCTAAAACTATGTTCATCAAAATAATAATAGAAAATATGGGATGGAACGTTCGAAATGTTGATGATGTTGTGTCCTTACAGTTATACCCATTGATATGTAATTGTCAATTTTATTTCCTAATTTTCTTGAAATATAATATTATTCAGTATTCTTGTCATCATCATTAACTATTAAATCATTATAATCATACCCCACAAAAATAAATATTAAATGGGAAGCCTATATAGTATATGTTATTATATATAAAACAATACAATAATGAAAATGGCTCTCCATCTATGGATTTATACAGAAAAATTGAAATCCATAATTCAAAAAATGTCCAAACCCCACATTAAAAATTAATGAGACCCCCGAATCCAAATCATATTGATATATAGACAAAGATAAATACATTTAATATAAAAAAAATTCATCCAATTTTCAAGATCAATTGTTTAGTGACATTAATAACAATGATATTAATACATCATCACCATATACTATTCAATAAAATTTAAAAGAATCATTAATTATTAATAAAATATATAAAAATTAATGTATCTATGATAACCTAAGAAAATTGGAAAAATAGAAAATTATTTATTGTAAATGAATAGAAAGATATAAAATAATTACAATTATATAATCATTAATAATAATATGGGGAAAATGGTTTTGTGGTGCATGAAAATATTAAATTACTGATATCATGAAATAATTTTAAAAATAAGTAATGATAGCATGATAAAAAATAATAACATTAAAAGTGGGAAAGATGTTATAAGTGATATAAATTAGAATGTGTAATAAACATTAGTGATACATAATAACTAAAAGGATCCATATAAGGATGGTAATTATCAAAATCACTGGAATATGGAACAATTATAATAAATATAGTCATAAACATAATTAAATTCCCTCGATCGAGGATTTAAATTCATAGAGAATATATCATCCCTTAGGTTGTATAAATATAAACTAAGGCTCAGTAATAAGTATCATAACATAGTTTTCTAGGCTTATTACCCAATCACCATACATTTAATCTCATTTAACACTCTTATTTTGATCAAATATTTAATTTTATAGCCTATACAACAAGCAACTCCATGATATAAAAAATGGCCATACATTATTAAAAAATTATTATTTAATGTGATTTTTATCACTTATCCATTGTAAAAGAGGGTATGTATACAATTCACCACACTATGAAAATATTTATAATTTTTTTATTTTTTTATCATTAAAAATAAATAAGTGTTTTTTAGTAAAATCATTTTATACATCAAAAATACATTTTCTTCAACAGTGGATTTATTTCAATTTTTTTGTGGGAATTACCATTAATTTTTTTCCCTTTTAGAGGTTTTTTTAAATGAGCATCAAATTTGAAATCAACATACAAAAGTTAATGTAGATATAAATTATTGGAATTTTCAAAAATGATTGATTTATCAATGAATATGGAAAGACACTAATTTTTCAAAAACATTCATTTCATTCTGTTAAATCAAGAAATTTAAATGTCCCATTACATTTTTGATTTGGTGATAACATTAAATTGACCCAATTGATTTATTTGAATCTAATTTCAATAAAAAAATCAATATTTTGATATAAGTTATCTTATTTGAAAAAAAATATTTTTTCTATAAAATAATATAATTGAATTTTATTCATTTATGTTAAAATTAATTTCAACCATTTCTAGAAATTAAATCATGAAAAATGAATATAATTCATTGAATCGGGAGGTTCATATTTTGTAAATAGGTCCCTATTATTTTTTTTCATTATGATTAGTAACCATAATAAAGAATTGTCCCTGCAGTGAAGATAAATTGAGTAATTAAGGTCAAAATGAATATGATATGGAATAAAAATGAATCAATCACATGCCTTGGTCATATTGGATTAGTGTAGATCGACCATTTACATAAAAAGTTTAACAAATGGTAACTTCATGCCATATTTCATTGATTTTGGTCATTATAATATTTATGTAAAGGATAAATCCAAAAATTGCACATTCATTCTATTTGAATGAATAATATTTTGAAATAGAAGAAAATAAAATTTTTTGTTTTTAAATGGTTATTTGAAATAATAATAAATTCATTTTAACAATGTGATATATTTTAAATTATTAATAACTTAATTATTCTCTTAAATTCTTAAGCAGCATTGATGAAAAAAATTATTATATTAAAAAATAAATAAAATAAATGAATTTAAAAATATTAACACTAATACAAATTGGATGACTACTGTCAAGTTAAATGAATAGTATTGAAATTGATGTTAATTCTATTTAATAGTAAATAATATATTAATAAATGGATTAAAATTTTATAAAAATATTATCTTATCCAAATATAAGGGATGAAAACTAAAATATCATCCATTATATATTTATGTGTTCTTATTCCTTTTATGTTATTCTTCATGGCACTTAATGGGTATAAAACTTAATATTGAACTAATTATAAAGATGGTTTATTGAGAGGTCAAAATTAATTGAGATGGGTGAAAACATAACCAAAATATTTACAAATTTTGTTTTATTTGAGTATTTAGATTCATATACATTTTTTTAAAAATTATATAAATTTTGTGCCATTTGGAAAAAATATATATTAAAATAATACTTTCTTAATGTACAATAATTCCTCTCCCGTAACATATAAAAGTAAACCCATCTAAATTTTAATAACATAAAATTATGATATATATCTCAAAAACCCTAAATAATTCTAATTTAATATCATTATAATTATTTTAAGGGTTCTTTACCATCCAAATGGCCACCCCTAGGTCTATTTTGAGGTGATCTAAAGGAAAGCTATTGAAGAAGTGTTAATTTTCGTAACCGAAATTTTCATGTTTTTTCTACCTTTACATACTCATAATGTGTTGTAACCATAGTAAAAATGTAATACATATATAATAAATATAAAAAGATAATTTTATGAATATGAGAAATATTCTATATCTTTTATAACCTGTGAAAAGAGAACACATCACTCATGTGTATGTACAACTAATTGTCTCTATGTGGTAGCAGAAATTGTTTTTCATAACCACATTATATGGATGGTATAAGAAGATTAAAAAAATGAATATATATATGATATTTATTATTTAAATATTATTCTTTAATTATAATATCATATATACCATCCTACCATACAATATATTGGAAAATGATAACATTTCTTGACCATATGTGAGGACTACCACCTCCGGTCAGCAATGTGTCCAGTTATTCATTTAATCGTTACATGGTGGGAAATAAGGATATATTCAATAAATATATATAATTTTAATATCATGATTAAAATTCTATATATTATTGTACTATGGTCAATATACAATTCTGAATATTACCAAAGCAAAACATACATGAAAAATAAATCAGTTGTCACTTGAAATAGTGATTTTAATAAATAATTGTTGAAAAATGGGTAATACAAGTTTATACATAAATCATATATGGTGCTAAATATATAATTAATTTTGTTAAATAAATTTATAATAAATATATTTTTATTTTCTAAAAAATAAATCACATATAAATGAAGTTGGATGAATGGTAAGGGTTCGTTCTCTTATGGTTGTTTCATTGACACATGATTTTTGTTATGAAACTATAAATGTTTACTAGGTGATTAGTATTCCCATTAATAATGTTATATATTTCATCATTATTCTTTCTTGGTACTTGACGATTCAATTCAAATTATTTCTACCAAGGGGTTTTTAATGTAATGAAACCAAAGTAGGGTTTATTTCATAATCACACTTTATTAAGTATTGTTTAATTTTATGTCTCCCTAGTGTAATTATTTGATCGTTATTTATATAAAAAAAATATATTTTTACCTCAATAATTATTTCAACAAATATAATGATTCCTTTAATATAATTCTCTTTATGTACTCATGATATAGTATAATTATATTAAATCAAAACCATTTTTTTTTCAACTCGAACATGAATATTATTTTCAATATTAATATTAATCATTAATAATTTTAAAGGATTATTTTGATTATTATTAAATTATTTATAATTTTCATTATAACCCATTTCTTCTTTAAATTTTTTTAAAACTAAATCTAATTATATTTTTTTAAATTTTGTTTTTTTTTAATGTTAAAACAAAAGTACAAGAGAAATTTTTTATCTTATATATCAGGATTAAAATTTCACACCATTATGAATGTAAAAGTTTTAATGATTTCATTAAATGGTGATAGGGTTATTTTAAATGATCTTTTTTACATAATATTTTTGAAATTAATAGATTTTATATTAATCATTTCATTGTTAAAAGTAATATTGTTCATAGTTAATTTTCATGTTTTCTTTTTAGGGTATTTTAATATATGTCAAAATCCTATATTAAATATTATTCATTAATATGGATCTACTAATTGGTAAAACCTACTGTATTTTTATATATTTAATAGTTTTTTTCTATAGAATCTATTGGAATTTTTCATTCTCTTTCTTCCAATATATATAGTTATTGATTTATTAAGGAATATTGATTATTTTGTATTTGTTATTTATATATTTATCCCATTAGACATATTAAGTGACACATGGTTATCAAAAATATGTATACCATTGATGAATCAGTAGGTCTCACGAGGAAAACTAGTTAGATAGAATTATTAGATGGGTTTTTGTTGTATAATAACCTATAGTTTGAGTAATCTTGGTACAAGGCCTCCACAGTAAGTCTCAGATTTCTATTATTATTAATTCCTTAATTATGAAATCATTTATTAATGTCCTCAAGATTATTTTAAATAATATTCAATTATAATCTTTAATCTCATTTAATAATTTATATGGAATCTTTTGATGTTCATTTAATTCTTTTATATTATTCTTCATGATCATGTTATTGATAAAATGACAAATGTATTCATATATATAATGTTTATATTTATGAAATTTTTTTTATTCATGATATTTCCACTACACATCATCCTTAACGAGAATCTAAGATCACCCTTATTTTTATTCCTTTCCCATGCATATGAAGATGGAATCTTATAATGAGACCAAAGATAAAAATGTTTATATTCATAAGTTTTGTATTTTATTTTTTAAAATGTGATGTGCGGATCAAGATGGTATAATGATTGCGAAGAAAAACTACATTATAGATTCTATTAGTATATTATTTATTGTATATAGTGACAATGTAATAATGTAACAACCAGCTTTATGGAACTTTGGTTAGGGTCTTTAAAATTTTATGAATTTGTGATTAGTAGAAACTTTATGAAATATATTATGGCTGAAAAAAAAATATTAAACATTACTTTCATGTCCACCTCCCTCTAAAGATATCCCTCCTAGGATGGAAATGGTGAAGGGGAGATAATGACCCCTGAATACCGCCTCCAGTAGGCCTAGGGTTGGTGACTAGCACTAAAGGTGTACAGATTTCACAATATGGGAGGCATTATACTTTATAAGGAAACATTATCAGGATATAGGATGTATCAAATAATCAAAATTTCATGAATATTATATAAGAAAAACCAAAAAAAATCCCACAATTCATGTGTAAATATAATTAATACAAATAAAATTATTGAAAGTAAATACCCAAAAACAAACTAGTGCAACAACACATAAATTATCCCTAGGTTTGATGTAGTAACATCTAGTATGGTCCATGTAATCCTTCTGAAAACTCGAAAACATTGTTTATATACATTGGGTGAGTGTACATCTATACTCAGTATGAAAACCAAATACTCTCACAAACAATTGAAAGTTGGATACTAATTCACCCATGAGAATATAAAAAAACAAAACAACACCTAATAGGAATAATAACAATAACACCATCCTCTCCAAGGATCTCTCACCAAATAACTCATTCATGTAATATAATACAATATAAATCACATCGATGATAGGGTACCCTGTACCACATTCCCCCTAATTTTCTTCTCTCACACCCCAATGGAAAACGACTTGGATCTCCCACCACTTCCGAGTATATTATATCACATCCCGCCTAGACACACCTTGGACAAAACTCATAAGACTTCCCGCCCACACAAAACTAGTCCATCACAATGAATCACATGATTCCCACACACACCTAGGCTATTACAACAAATATCATCCCGAAAACTCATGGTACGAAACAACACATAACATCCCAAATACATCTAGGAAATCACACCACGACTCATCCAGAAGACACATGGAACACCATATCACAACTCGCCGGGAGACACCTAGGCTAGTATCACCTATAAGAAGGAGCAGTGAAGGGAGGGTGGTCATCCATCTATCATCCGATTAGTATGATTTGAAAGACACCCCCCCATGTGACTATGTGGGTGTCTACAAATAGTTGCTTACAAAGGTGGGGTGTGTATAGAAATCATATGGACATACAATTTTTATACATATACATAGAGAAAGACACACAATACCATCTGATGGATTTACAAACAAAACACTAAGCTACTAATGACTTCCCCACCTTATTGCAACCTCTAAATCAACAACACAGTATAAGAAAAACCAAAGCCCCCATTTTTTAGTCTTTAATTAATATTAAATCATTTTATAGATTTGTTGTTACCAACCCATTCAATTAAACATAATGTTTTACCCATTATCATGTAATAATTCAAGTTCATAGTTGTTGTTCATTTCTCCATTTATACCATGTGGAACCTATAAAATCACAACACATATCACAAAACATAGTAAAAGCATTAACCCTACATCCAAAACCAATTCTACCTACCACTATAGCCATGTTTCACAACAACATCATAGAAACCATCATAGCAGCCCTGATTCATAAAAAATAACATTCACTACCCCCAAATATCACAACATAGTCATATCCCATCATTCATGTTACCAAATCCAACCCATAGTACACAACTATGTCCAAAAACAAAAGACATCAAATAGTAGATCAAAAATATTTTCTTATTTAGCAATGCATCCATTATTTTTATTCATTAAGGGTGTTATCACACAAGCCATGTGATCGTGGGGGATCCTTTTTATTAACCCAATGTTCATGGATTACCAATTTTATAATAAGTGTTGTAAACAAATAGGAAAAATTAATTACATAGTTAACATCATCATAATCACAAGAAATGAGCAAGGACAACCATAATTTTTAAGGGTTAATTTAGCCAATACATTTCATAACATCAACAAAGAAAAAATAAAATCCGATAAATTATATAATATCATACATCACATTCCCCAGCCCTATTATATACATTTTAATCCAATTAAATTATCATTTTTAATTCTGAATAAACAATATCCACATTAATGGACATTTATATACATATCTCATAGGATACAAAACTAGGAAATGCAATGAAAATCCTAAATGGAAGAAAGACGGTCAACACATCCTTATTAAACCAAAAAATAGTGGTAAAAGTATTGCAGGAAGATTTCTAAGTAGACATAATCCAAATGTAGGAATAATCTATAAGGAATATGGTCTTGGGTACATTCATTATCATGAGAAAGTTAGATCAAAAGAAAAAAATTAAATGATATCTTGGATTTAGATAGATCAGATCTCATACACGAGGATTGGATACAGATTGAATTGTCATTAATGGAAGATCTGAACAAGACCAACAGTTATGACCATTTAAATGCCTCCTAAAATTTAAAAAATTAAAGAGGGGATTTGTATACATTGAAATGAATTAAAAACCTCTTAATGATAGTATTAAACAAATACTTTTTTTTCAATATAGGTGTAAAAAAAGAAAAACTAGAAAAAGAAGAAAATCATAGAAACTTTGGAACTAATTGAAATGAGTCACCACCACTACTAGGATGAGTCACCACTGGGTGAGTTACGACAAACGAGTCACCACCATAGATTCACCACTACCAAGTCACTGCCAGTGAGTCATCGCCAACGAGTCACTGCCAACAAGTCAATGACAACTAGTCACCGCCAGTGAGTTACTGCCAGTATGTTACCCCTAGTAATTCATGTCCATTGAGTCACCACCATTGATTCACTTCCAATAAATCAACATTAGAGAGTCACCAACAGCGAGTAACCACTAGTGAGTCATCGTCTATGAGTCCCCGACATTGATTCACTATTAGAAGAGTCACCGTCAATGAGTCACCACCAGCGAGTCACCTTTAACATTTCCCCACTATACAGTTCCCGCTTGGATGATCTAAAACAATGATGAGCTACCACTAGGATGACCTACTTATAGGATGAGCTACCATTGGGATGAGATACTATTTGAAAACCAAAAATATTAAAATCTGTTGAAATGAGTTACCATTTGAATCACTCAGATGTACTAAAAACACCCTAGACTACCCCTGGACACCTCAAACATCATATTTTTGGAAAACAAATAGGATGGAAGGTCCTGAAAGTTACACTATATACCTTTCAGACTATTCTCTCCATTGATTATTTAAAAATGAATTTGAAGAAAAGAGAGGAAGGGTTTGGAAAACGATCCCTAGGGATTCCTCTAAAGGATATAGTTAAACCAGAAACAACACCACCAATCAAACCTGATAACCCAATCTCTAATAACTACTAAATGATAATATTTTCCCAGACATATGAATTAGGGAATTACATCATCCATTTCAAGATAAAATCTTTTATGGTCATCACTGCCTCACCCACACGGGTGTAATCCCATCATTGTATAAATATTCAAGATTAAGAATCAGGTCTTCCCTTTTTATCATATAGGAAAATAATCACACATCAAAAAACACATGTAACATCAAGTGGAAAACAATATATCTCATAAAACACCAAGGTCTAAATAACACATCATAAGGAAAATAAAGAAAAATGACAACTAAAAAAAATCCAGGTACTAGTCTCTCATCTATGTCTCATGCTCCCATGTACTCACCTCTTGGACATCATGCCTACAAAGCACCCAAACCAGGGGAATGGTTCGTCCTCTCAACCGCATCTCTCAAATATCATGGATCTATATTGGATTCTCTAATAGTGTTTTGTTATCCTCAGTATCCAACTCTCCACAGTTGATGAAATGGGAGTCATAATGATGACACTGAAGGATCTAAGAGGTCTGGAATACATCATGGACTCATCATAGGAATGGTGGAAACAACAACTATTATTCGACCTTTCTAACTCATCCCAACACCTCCAAAGGTCCAACAGACTATGGTTAGAGCTTACCCTCCTTCCCAAATCTCTTCTGGAGATGTTGAGGGGAAACCAACGTAGACACACAGTCTTTAAACATGAACACTTAGGGCCTCCTCCTATGATCAAAATAAGAAATCTATCCCACTTTTGATGCTTTCAACCTCTCTCAACCCAACTAAACCTTATATATTGCGATTTGAACATCTTAGGACTAAAATCTAAAAATTCCCCTACTTCAGTCTAGAAAAATAGAGATCAACCTGTAAATCCATAAAAAGGATAACATGGGCCATACAAATGGATGAGTTATAGCTATTTTTATAAGAAAACTCAACCAAGGGAAGTTTTTGTGACCATGAACCATCGGAGTCCAACACACATGGCCATTACATATCCTCCATCATATGGATAGTTTTCTTTGTCTTCTTGTCTATCTGAGGGTTGAAGGTTGTTCTATGGAATAACGTAGTCCCAAAAAATGCTTCAGTCCTTTATATACTTTTGAGGTAAAACGAGCATCTCAAAACTAAATAATGGTCCTAGGAACTCCATTCAACCATAAAACCTCATCCATGTACCTCTTATCCAAATCATCAATTGTTACTAACTTCTTGATCACTATAAAGTTTTCCAATTCTGTTTACTGATCCACAATCACCAATGTTTGATTGTAACCTCCCTGATCTCTTGGTAATCCCTGTGTTAATATCCATCTAGATGTCATCCCATTTCCACTCAGGATAACCGAAGGGGTGCGAAAAAACTCCCAAAACAATATGCTTTTCATTTACCTATTATTAAACTAGAATCTAATCCACAAAATCTATAATATCCCATTTCATTCTGATCCATATATTTTGTTCCCTCAATCCATAGAACATTTTTTAGAAACTCATGGGTGTACCACTGATGGTGGTATATGAAACACAAAAAGAACTCCCTTGAACATTTTCACTAGAACCAATAACATTCCTTGAAAAAAATTGGCTTTGAATATCCTTTAGCCTTCCCTTCATTCCATTTCTAGGGAAAACACGATGGTGAAAACCCTCTACATCCATTTCTCCCCACTAAGACTCCTCCACATACTGTATCGTAGAATAATGTACCATCATTTGAAATAAACACCCTCTACCACCATCTACCCATGAAGCTATGTGTAGAGATTATAACTCTTCCATAATTATAAGATCATCTATGGAATCTGAAAAAAACATCCTTTTGTGACTTTATTCTAAAATGATTGGACATGACATTCCCCTTTCCGTAGGTGTAGGAGCTTTCAAAATCATTGTACTGAAGAAAAACCATCCACCATCACTATAATAGATTCATATCATGATAAAAAAAGACTTACCTAAATCTTTTGTGATATTTGATGTCCATAAAGTGATCTATTATATGGTAATTTCACCAAAACATTAACAGAAACACAACAACTAGTATCTCTAGATCACGGGTGGAATAATTGTGCTTATGGGGTCACTACTACCTAGACCAATAAGATATCACTCACTTCTATGCATGAGGACACACCCTAATACCAGATAGGATTCATCAAAGAAAATATCAAACAAAAAACTCTATTACAGTACCTAATCAATTAGAGCGTTGAACAACTTCTCTTTCAGGTAACCGAATTCTACTTCACATTGATCATTCTATACAAAATCATTGTATTTCCTAGTTAATGTTATTATTGAGGAATAAAATAAAGGTAAATTAAGCATAAACATCTGATAATATCCTGAGAGACTAAAGAATCCACATACCTTAGCTACATTCTTGGGTGTTTCCCATGAAACAACCGCCTCAATCTTTTTTGTGTAAACTACAACACCCTGTTGAGACTTTATATGTCCAAGGAAATAGAACTATAGTGTACAAAACATACACTTGGATAACTTTCCATATAGATGGTGTTGATGAAGAACCTAGAAAATAGTTTCTAGATATTCTTCATGATATCCTTATGATATTTAGTAGATTAGTATGTAATCAATGAATACAATGTAAAACCAGTCTAATAACTCACGCTATACTGAGTTCATAAGCCCTCAGAACATGACCGGTGTGTTCGCAACATGGAATGAAATTAATATGAACTTGAATTTCACATACCTACGTCTGATGGTATCCTTTCAGATATATATATCATTAAACCATAACTAGTGATACCAAGATCACTTGTTGATCTTAAAAAACCAACTCCACCCTCACAACTGGTCAAAAATACCATTAATCCGTAGATGAGAGTAATGGTTCTTAATTTTCACCTCATTAATCCTATAATAGTGTATGAAAAACATATGACTATGAAATCCATGAAGAATCTTGGAACATCTTCCATCCCATTATCCATTAATTACATCGATAACTCAGCCAAAAAATAAATAAGGGGCTCCAAGCACTGACTACCCACCCGATGCTATTGATGAAATTGTATGGTTACGTCCATAGAAAGAAATGAACCCCATGGGACTCATGTGTCCCCATCATCAGTCTACACCCCCAGAACACATCAAATAAGAAGGTATGGGATCTGACTAGCATAGTAAACACCAGGGGAATTGGAAGACTCTATATGCCTTGTCATATAGAATTCCCAAGAAGGGGTGAAATAAACTTGTCAAAATATCATGAATCAAATAAATCACAAAAAAGCATTGACGATAAAATATGTGTACATCTAACGATCTCTCGTCCATCATGGGAAACTACGACCACTAAATGAAACAAACCATTCCCATCTACCCTACCTCTTTTTTTTGTCTACCTCTACGACCATTATCAGGATGAGGTTATAGAGCATAAGGAAAATCCTTAGGTAAGACTCTACCTGCCTTACGTGCCCTAGATGGACCATAATCCTGCTACCCATCCTATTGGAATGGCCTCACTAGAAACTACCAATAAGGATGGCACATAACATATCCACCTTGGAAAAACATAGATCAAGAAGCCACTAGGAACTGGTCCTTAATATGGTAGTGAACCCCATATAAGAATCACATCGTCATGATCCCACATGAATGTTATGGAAACCAAAATGTCAAAAGGGATGATGATGAGGTCGACTCACAACTGGTAAAATCCTCTATGGTCCCAAAACCATAGGCATTCCAAATAAAAATATAATCCTCATTATACCAATTTGGTCCCCCTATATTTGAAAACATCATTTTGATTTCATCTTCTCATGAACCTATGCCTTCTTTTGAACCTCCAGGTACATTGGCAATGTAAAATGTTTAACAGCATACTTGATTGAAGAATTTAGGCCTCCTCTATATTACTCACTTGAGACTAATCATCCAAAAAATGATTCTAGGGGAAGTGAAAATGGTCCTTGAACATAATCACATTCTCCCACACATCCATACATACTTCTTCTATAAGTCAAACAATGAAACATCTATCTCCCTCTGCACACCTTGTAGCAATTTCCACCACTAACATGTAGATCCATGCATTTGACTAACTGCCAATGGATTACTGTACTCCATTTAGGATCAGATCAAACCTAAAATGATCTACGAATTCTCTATCCAGCTCTCTATTTCCATATCTAAAATTATCTCATCGTATATTTACAAAACCTACCACTGAAAAGAATTACAAAACCTCTACAAATGATCATCATCCTCGTCAGGATAAATCCTCCAGCGATCAATCGTGTTATCCAAATGAACCTTCATTTCTTGAGACACACATAGATGAAGACAAAGAGGCATAACCGAAAGAGAAACAAGTATTTACTATTCTTGTTATTATTTATTTTCATTATGATATATTTTAATTAACATTAATCAATTATGTTCATTTTTTTCATTTTCAATATCCCAAAATGGAGCCATTCAAAAAAGAACACAAATTATCATGATTCATTTACCGCCCATAGGTATCTACACTACAAGTAGTACCATCTCAATTGGTCACTCAATATGCTATGAGTGCACATAATATATCTTGTGGGCTATAAAATTCCATTTCTTAACTGGCCTCCCAAACCTATTTCACACACCAAGGTGTCCTGACACTATTTCAATACCAACCCATCTATTCCTCATTGTGCATAACTATGAACACCACCACATGTCTCAACCATCACCTATGATAACACTTAGTCACAAATACCCCCCCCCCCCCCAGAGATACCCCTCAAAGGATATTAATGAAGAATGTGTGATAATGAATCATGTGTCCGAATTTCAGTAGGCCCTGAGTTGGTGACAAGCACCAAGGGTGTACAAATATCACAATATGGGAGGCATTAACCATTATAAGGAAACAAGATTGGGAGATTTGATGTCTAAAAAAACCAAATCCATGACTTATATTTAAGAAAAAACATAATCATCAAATAAATCATGTGTAAATAGAACAGATAAAAAAAATATCCAACATAAATACCAAAAAAACTAGAGCAGCAACACAGAAATTGTCCCATGATCTAAGGTAGTAATGTATAGCATGGTCCACATAATCCTCCTAGAAAACTACAAATAGTTTTTATATATATGAGGTAAGAATTCATGTTTAATCAGTAGGAAATCCATATTCTATCAAGAATAAGTGGAAGTGGAATACTAATGTACCCGCGATGAAACAGAAAAACCAAACAACACATAACATCTAGAATAACCATAAACTGTACGTCACGAAATCTCGCTTATCAAATAATTCATCAATGTAATATAATATAATATAAATCACATTGATGATAGGGTTCCCCACAACATTTTTCCACTAATTTTCCGGCCTCACACCCCAACGATAGACATCATAGTGCTCCCACCTCTATTGAATATATCACAACACATCCCTCCAATGCTCACTTGGGCCATCACAACACATCACATATCACCCGCACACACTTGTTATTTCATAGAACACATTATCCTAAAAACAACAAGGGAATTACCCCATATCTCACCCGTAAGACACCATTGAATGAACAACACAACTCATCCCAAAGACACCTAAGACACCATATCAATACTCGCCTGAAGACCTGGGCCACTATCACCTGGAAGAGGGAGCTGGGATGAGTGGGTGTACAGCCACCCATCCTCCCACCAGGACGTTGGGAAGGAAACCATCCATCACGACTATGTGGGATTCATCACATAGTTCTTGATAAGGGTGGGGTGCATATAGAAATCATGGGTACATATAGTTTTATACATATATATTGATAAATAAACTGTATCCCAAGCTATGTGTTTATAAACAAAACACGAACCTACACAAGACATACCCACATAACTTCTACATGTAATGGCATACCTCAATATAAGAAAAACAATATACACAACTCATTTTCAATCATTAATTAACATTAAAACATTTTTATGATTCTCTATTACCAACTTGTTCTGTTAAACATGTAATTTAAATCATTATCATTTAATAATTCAAGTACATGATTATTATTAATTTTTTCATCCATACCAACCAGTAAACTATCACAAGAAGATACATATCAAGAATCTCAAACAATGCAGCAACCCAACAGAAAAAAAGTAATTCCTCCTTCGACCACATAACCTCTTAACAAAAACATCACGTAAAACATCATTGTATCCCTACTCCATAAAACATATCATCCACTGCCCACACAGATCATAACACAGTCATATCCCATCTATAATATCACTAACTCTAACCCACAAACCACAAATGTATCCAAAAACAAATTACATCACATACTAGGTGAAAAACATTTGATGATTTGGCTAGGAATTCCATATTTAAATTCACTTTTGTTGAATTAGGGTGTCATCATATAAGACATGTGATCTTGGGAAATCAATTTTATTATCTAAATATACATGGTTAACAAATTTCCTAATTAGTGACATCAATTACCACATAATATGCATTATATAGTTCACATCATCATAAGCACAAGAATGGAACCAATAACAATAATTTTTTAAGGGTAATTTATCCCATAAAATTATTAGCATCAAAAAAGATAAAATCAAACCAAATAAAGGCTATACAGTGATATGTCACATTCCTTACCCCATTTATATTTATTTTAATCCAATTCGATTTTATTTTTTTAATCAGGAATCAAAATTATTCATAAGGATGAAAATTCACATACAAATCCCACATGATACACATAAAAGTATGACAAAAAAATAATACCCAGAAGAAGGAAAATCAACAGTGCCGCATTGCACCAAAATAATAGGTGCGCATATAGTAGAATGCTCTCTAGGGAAATACAAACTAACTATAGGAATAATCTCTATAGAATAAGGTCTATAGGAAATCTATTCTGAAGAGAAAGAAAGACTATAGGAACAAATGGTTAGATATATCAGCTTTAGAAAGATCATATTCGTGACATGGGGATTGGATATAGGTTGAATTTCCGTTAAAGGTGAATATGACCAATACCACATATTTTGACCATTTAAAATCCTCCATACATTTATACAATTAATTATATTTTTGATTGACTTTGAAAATGATTCTAAACATAGTTATTTTTTCATATGAACTAATTTTTCATCATAACAGTCCTGAAATGGGAAATCCTAGAAAAATTGGAAAATTATGGAAATTTGGTAAACTGCTGAAAGGTTTCACAACCACCGCCAGGATGACTCACCACCAGATGTGTCTCCACCGGTGACTAATTGCGAATAAGTCAACTCCAAATGAGTCTTCATAAGAATGATCCACTACCAGGATGAGAAACCACCATGATGAGCTATCTCTAGGTTGAGCAACTACCAGGATGGGCTACCACAAAGATGAGATACCATTGAATCCTGTTTAAATGATTCACCATTTTAATGAATCACTTGTCACAATAATACCCCATGCTACCCCCAGACACATAAATCATTGTATTTTTTGGAAAATTAATAGTCTTCATGGTCAGTGACATTATAATAACCTTGTTCAAGACTCGAAGGTTATGTTTAATTACAAGACAATATGAATTTTTTTGAAATAGTTTAGATTATGTTATTTTTTAGAAACACAAACCTTTATGGGTATACAAGGGTGTATATTACTTGATATTATTAATATATGTTTAATAACCTGAAAATGTGATGGATGAATAAATATCATCCATTATTTTGGTGAGCGAATTTTTCCCACACTATATAACATATCTAACACTCACAGCGGGATATTATATGGTAAATTCACATTTTTAATATTTTCCATTTTGAATGATATGAATAAATGTTAACCATGGATATATTAGGTTAAACCCAAGGTTCCATTGATATAATCAAATGAATCATAATTTATACTTATTATGAATTATATTTACAAATTATCTACTATTACTATTGTTTCTCTTACAATTTTTTTTGGTTTTAGTTAAAGGTATGATCTAGAAAGGAAAATGTTACTGTTGAATGTGTGATGGGAAATGTGGTGATTATGAGAAACAAAATTGGATAATGAATAGAGAGACTGATAATTTGATATTCTGAACTTGTTATCATGATATATGATTACAAATTTCAACTTATTAAATCCTTAAAATCACAAAATAAGATTACGATAAATTTTTCCACGATTTTAGGTAGTGGAGACTGTGACAGAAAGAATGATAAATTTTTTTCATGTCAAAAAATTCAAAATAGACACCATCGAGAATGTCCCAAAGAAATAAATATTTTTATATATATAATTAAGGTTTGTATAGAAATAGATTACTAAGGAGATCAACTTTTTATGTGTGGGGAACATGGAAAATATCTAGGTCATTTTCTATATTAAAAGGGTTAAATAATAGTCCAAGAAAAGATTATTTCTATCTCAATCATTGAATTTTATGGATTAATAAGCATATATATTAGGATAAATGGATGTTTTACATTGAAAATGTAAATAAGATAGTTTGGGATAATTTAATATGGTCATTTATTTTATGGAAAATATTTTATGTTATCTTTGAAAAAGAATATTCCATTTTTTTTTATTTATTAAAATAGTCCATGATTTAATTTGTGGAACAAATATTATATTAATCATTTAAGCACATATTTTTTTCTAGTACATTTAAACTTTGGTGTCATAAATATCATTATTATATTATAAATTATCTATTTCCATAAGCTCAAAGACATAGATAAGCCATTTATAGTTTTATGTGATGAGTTTTTTAGACATTGTGTATCTTTTATTGTGTTTTAAGAAGAATATACTATTATGGTTTACATAAACCTTTATGCTAGTATATGATTTTTAGCATTTGTTGGATAATTTGATATATATAATCTTGATAGTAAAAATGTTATTCTTTAATATTGATATATTTTCAGAGTTATTTTTGGTCAAGATAAGGATTACCATTCATATTAGAATCTAAATTTCCTTTTGGATAGTGTCATGAATTTCCATACAAGAATAGATTATGACAAGATTTATCATGGTGATTAAGTATTTTTATGTTATGCTCTATTTGGATAATGTATATGTAAAATTTATGTTTATAATGTTGTATGACACGACATATTTTTTTTATGTGAGTGAAATTAAAATTTGGAATATATTCTAGAATGTATGAGGTCATCGTTGAGGTTAAAAAATTATTTAATGAAGAGTTTATTGTGGATAATTTGGGTGTTTCATTATTTAATTTTGGAGTAGTCTATGTTGATCAATTGGTATTATTTTGTTAATTTTGAAATAATTTTTTTTATAATTATAAAGGATAATAAATATTTAATATTATCTTACATTATGGTAACCATTTCATTTTTGCATAAAATAAAATTTTCGGAGAAATAAATTTTATCCTTTTGTAGATTTTATTTATATGTAAGATGTTTATTTATTTACTTCAGTCATGAGAAAATTATCTTCAATATTCATTCTTTGTAAAAAGGATGATATTATAGTGTAAATTGATAAAAGGATGAAATTATAAACATCATGTATGTATATTTACTTTTTTTCTTAATCAATATAGTAATTTAATTCCTCAAATCTAGAAAAAAATACCATGAATGAAAATGTTATTCTATCATGATTTATTCCAATGAATTTATAGTGTTTCCACCAATAATATATTTATGGTTTTTTGTCATAAATTTCATCTGATCATTGTATCTATCACTATATATTAGTCCATGGGAATTAATTTTCCCCTTGATTCCATATTTTCACATCTCACTAATGATAATCTTTTTGGAAACATAATTTTTTTATTCAATGTTATAATAAGAGAATGTTTTATTATCTTTTTTTTACTATGTTGGTTTTTCCACAACGAAATAATCAAATTTTTAACCCCCTATTACCAATTACTTATTTAAATTTGGAATTCGTAATTTATTTAAGGGGGAGAATTTAACACCGTAATATTTTATAAAATTATAATTATTGATAGATTGTATAAATAACAACATTGAACATTAAGAAAACCATGATATATTATCAAAAAAGCATCATTTATTATTATAGTTATCACATAGATGTTATAATGGAGGTTATGTATTTGATTAACCAAATTATAAAAATATGTGTACCTGTTTTTTATAGTTATTTATTAAAAATAAATGTATACATGATTTTCTGTGAATTAATTTCAAATTATAAAAATTAATATTTTAAAAAAATGGTTTTATTTTGAATTTTGTGCGTTATAATTATGATTAATTTATAATAATTTTTCAAATTTTATTTAATAAAATAAACAAAAATTTTATATAAACATTTCAAAATTAACCTGGAGGCATATTTTATTTTTTCCTGAAATGATTGATTTTTCAATGAATAATAACAAATTATCATTTTTCAAATATTATACTTCATTATCAACAAATAAATAAATTTATCAGTGCCATTATATTTCACATTTTCTATTAATCTATCCTATATTCCATTTCATGTATATTAATCAAATTTTAAACAATAATTCACAATATTTCGATATATTTTTATTTTTATTCTTAAAACACATTTTTGTAAATATTGTTTTCACTACATTCAATGAATTAAAATTATAATTAATTTTTACAACTACTAGAAACTGAATCTTGAATTTGTATTTATATTAACATTTGGAAAATTTGAAAATATGTCCCTTTTAGAGATTATGAATAGTAACCATTTTAAACAATTATCAAAATGGTATAGGGAAATTAGGTAAGTAAGCTTAAAAATAATACGATATAGACTAATAATGATCCCAACACATTCTATTATCTTATTGAATTATTGAGTTTGGACATGTCGATATATTTTACGATAATATAGAAAAAAAGTTTCATATTTCCTTGGGTTTGACATTTATAATTTGAATTTAAATAATAAATCCAAAAATATCATTATCATGCACAAAATATTTATAATTTTTTTGTTAGGGATAAATAAAACTTGTTTTCAGTTATAAATAGTTATTTTAAATACAATTTCATTTTCTAATCATTGTAATTTATTTAGTTATTGAATACTTAGCATAAATTATTTCACAACATCGACTCAATATTTATAAAATTAAAAATAAAATCAAAATAATTGAATTATAAAAAATTATAAGGAATATACAGAGGAATAATTTTTTTATTCCTTAAATTTTTTGATACTTATTTATTTTATAGGATTTTTGAAATTATTATCTTTGAATCCCATAATTGTCTTGATGTATTTAAATTCAAATTTTATTAATAGAGTCAAAATTAAATTTAATTCTTGTTTATAATAAATAATATTTTTTCGATGCATTATTATACATGAAAATATTACCATTATAAAATTAATTGTAAATTGTTTAAATATCTTATATATTCCATATATGGGTTATTTCCCATTTTATGGTAACATTGTTGACTTTGAGGTATAGAAAACATTAATATTGTGATAATTTTAAAAATGTTCAATGGGAGGTCAAAACAAAATGATAAGGGAAAGAAATTACCAAAAACCATCCAATTTTTAGTTGTTTGAGAGTATATAGCCTCATACTCATATTATTTTATGATTATAATAATTTGAAGTTGTTTTGGAATAAAAATAATTTATAATAATTTAATACTTTATTATATTATAGGAATATTCCTCCCCTCTTATAAATGGTCTATGATACTCTTGTTCCATTACATTACATTAAGAAACATATCAAATAAAAAATTTAACTGATGCCCTTCACAACATTTTTTAACATAACATTCATTATTATTATTATTAATTGGTGTAAATAGGTCAAATAGTTAATGAGGGCCTATCAAAGTAGAGACTGAGATCATCCTTGATAATAATATCAACAACTACCATTGGAAAAGATAATTATTTTGGTAAAAACTATGTGGGATATTCCTGGGTATCCATGGAATCCAAGAAGACAACCACATAGTTTCCATCATTCCATGTATGGAGGAGATCAGTGTTGTTGGAAAGGAGGGTATTTCACATACATATCAAATAGTTGACTATCTAGGGGTGGAATAATCATCCTTGAGAGATTTCCATATTATTTTCATGTCTCTATCCACTATAGAAAACTGGATGTTTCATGATTGGAAAAAGTAAAGGACATTATGAATGGCCTTAGCCTTCGTCTATATGTAGTCATTAATCCCTTAGGAAGAGTTGACGGTGCACAACACTAAAGCTTAAGAGAATTTAACAAGCCCCCCCCCCCCCGCATGACATCTTGGGTGTATGATCCACCAATTATGAGTTTCATACCTTGGGGGAAGAGAACAAATGAACCCATGTCCCATCAATGAAGATCTGGATAGGTCATATGGGATCCATTGGGGTGTGTAACATCTAATAGAGTGGGATCCTCTTAGTGCTTCATAAGGTTTTGTATTTCAACTATCAGGAATCTAGACCACACCACTAAGGAAATTCTAGATGGTGGATGGATAGTGTTTTGTGACTTATTGTGCACCTTTCATAAGCACTGGCATCCCATTGCCATGAGAATCAATAGAGATTCCTCTTCATGTTTATTCTTTATATTTATGTCGAACCATTGTTGACAGAACTCCTCGATGGGGTCAACCACCCCCATGCTTCATTTTACTTTCCCATCTCTCCCTATAGTGTGCCTTCCAATTTACATTTAATGAAATGGTTTGTTGTGTTCTCCAAATTGGGGACTTTGTAGAAAGTATATTTAGAATCTAGATGAACACATTTACCCTTAAGAGACCCATTAGTATGAATGGTATTGTGTCAAATCTTCCACACAAGAAAATTAAATTTATTTGGGGTGGATTATAAGTAAATACATCTCCCCAAGGATTTATTGTCTGTTTCATGAACAAATACTTCTTATTCTCCTTAGTTTTGAACATTCCCAATGTGGAACACATTATTATAAACTCTCCAGGGGACTCATCAAGCCTGATACATTCAAATGAAGCTTCCTGTGGGGGGTTAAGGGTCACTAGTGTGAAGAAGGGAAAATACATTTCTGGTATGAAGGTCATGTTGGGAATAGGGATCCCCAGATTCCCCATGATCTCACAACCATAGTTATACTCCAAAAATTTGATTTCACCATGTACTGGAATCTACCAATAGTGATCCTAAATCCTCAAGATGTGTCAATGTATAGAGTACATAGGGATGACGAGGTCCCTATATTCATTCATTGTATATAACAATTTTTTTCTTTAAAAAACATTCTCTAAATGGAATGTCCCCCAATAACCTCCCACATGAGTTTTTCATGAAGGCAGTTTATTTCATCCCCCATGTTCAAAAAATTAATTCCCCCAAGAAACTCATGTATGGAATATTTATCCCTTGAGTTCATGTAGTATCTTTCATCCTCTTGAGATTCACAAAAAAAATCATTAAATAAGATATAATTATTATTATGTATCTTCTTTATCACCTTGATCACTGACATAATATGAAATGGGGTTGATAAAAACACACAGTTAACCAATATAATCATTCCACCAAATGAAAGAAAACTATTTTTACAATAATTAATGTGACTAATAATCATATTAACCAAACCTTAAAAGTTACTAATATAATAAATTATAGGAGAAATGGGTGAACCCATGTATTCCATCAGAAATTTCCCACTTCTCGTAGATAATTTGGATTGAATGATGTTATTACCATTATCTAGATATGAGTGTGGAAGGAATACCACTCTTTTACCGGTTGACAATTATCCTACTCCATTTTAAGTATTCTCTCTTAATATTATCAATTATCTAACTATATATATGAGTCCATTGATGAATAAAACCATGTCTTCTAGAAAAAAAATATGTGAAACTCCAGAGAAGTGAGCCCCGTAGTGGTAGGATATGTGTGTCCAAAGTGGATACTAGAGGCAACATGTCTATGATGAACATCTTGATCAATGATGGAGATATTGGGAGAGAGGTTATCACCTTTCCTATTCCTGTTTTACTGATTTTAATAACTCATAGTGCATTCCCATGAAAACAATATTGAGCCTGGGTGTGATATTACACCAAAACAATAGGTCGGAAATCCATTCTAATAACACCATGTGTCTCATGGACTTGATGATTAAAAACCATTCAATGTGGTCATAGGCCTTATACACATACACCTTGATGAAAATATTTGATCACACTATATTCATGTTGATCTCCCCAAACATTTCTTGGGAAATTACCCATTCACCCTGGATGGACCAACCTATGATAAATGCATATTACTCATCAGTTACCCAACTATAGACAAATTGAGAGATCATTATATTGATTATGGAATTAAAAACCTAGTATGAAAATTTACACATGTTTATGGGTCGATCATGGTTTATGGTGGTGGGATCATTCACATGGGGAATTCAGATCATAGAAGTGGTACATGGAACTAGAGGGTGCACCCCTCTATGGATGAAATCATGGATATTAGTGATGAGGTCACCCGAGATAATATTCTAGGAGCTGGAATACAAAAACCTTGAGAACCCATCGGGGACATGAGTTCTCTCCCAGTTGAGAGAGGTGATAGATTCACACACAACCTTTTCCTATATAAAACATTCGAGCAAATTATTATTCTGGGAAGTGGTCACTCTCATAATTAAGTGAACGAGAACAACATGTTTACTAGGAGAATGATTCTGGATACATGGGGTTAGGTTCTCACAATAAAGAGTTGAAACGATATTTCAACATAAAAAAAAATCAATTCTATGTCACTAGTATTGGATCCATATTCAAGAAAGATGATTAGAGAATGAATGTAGCCTTCCTTGTTTTGAAAATCATGGAAAAAATTAGTGTTCTGATCACCTTCTTTGAGATAGTTTTCTAGGGATCTCAGATGGAGGAACCTCTCATGTTAGAGAAGAATCTTGTTGCGATTTATTTAGCCCTAGGGAAACCTAGAGATCATCATCCAATGCCTTCTCGAATCTAGATTCATGACCTTAAATTTTCTTTTTGATATCATCTAAACTCCACTAATCCAATCATATAGAATCCACATAACCCATGGGAACATGATTCAAGTGACACATTTATTTGTCGAAGCTAATATATCACCCTCCTTAGATCGAGGCCTCCCATGAGAATTGCACCGTAATAAGGAAACCCAAAAGGTTCGACCACCAGTTATAGAAGAAGAACCAGCTGTTCCTAAGGGTTCCTAGAATGAGTTGAACAAGAAGTGGTGGGTTAACTAATAAATCCGGAACCGAATGGTGGAAATAAATGTTAGGGAAGGAAGAGATCAATTATTGGTTACCGAAGCACCCGTCTAGACTAAACAAATTTTCTTTATGAAATATTTCATGTTATTTTTTATTTTATTTAATCATAGTGTTTTTTGAGAACCATAAAATAATAATCCAAGTATATTATACAATAATATATTTTATTATGGTTATGGGAAACCATATTCCTTATCTTTTTGATCCATGATAAAGTGAATATATTGTTAATTAAAACATATGGCTTACTATCTCCATATATTGATGTAAATAATTTTGCATCAACACAAAAAATTGATGATTTTAAATATAATCCAAATGAATGTATATTAAATTTATAAACTAAATATGAATATATATATATATATATCATAGAACCATATAATTATTTGGATAATTATAATATCCCTTAAGCCTATGTGCGGGCTACCACCTCTATAAAGCGATGTGATTTTCATTTCTTTCTATCATTACATTGATAGTAATAAGGGTCTATTTAATTAATATATATGATATTTAAATCATGATTAACATCTTATAGAGGTTTTAATAATTATAAAATTATAATGACTAAAACTATTGAACAATATAATACAAAATAATAAAGTATTTATCACACCGAATAGTGATTTTTATAACTAAATGTCATCAAATGTGTGATAAAATCTTTTAAGTAAATAATATATTAATTTATATATAGGATTATAGGTTTGATACATATTTATAATAAATCTATATATTTTATACGGATTTTGGGACATGCATAATGAAATTAGGACCAATGGTAAGGGTAATTCATCTGAGTATTGTTTTATTGAGACATGTTTGATGTTATGAACCTATTTATGTATATGAGGTGTATATACCGATACATTAACATTTTATATCATGGTTTATTCTTAAATCATGATATTTTATGTTTAAATTCATATTATTCCAACCAAGTAGTTTTTATTGGAATGTTACCAATGTGGTAAGGGTTTATTTCACAATCTCAACGTCATTCATTATTTTTTATTTTTAAGTCTCCACGTTAGGAGTAACTAGATATTACTATATTGAAATGAATAATTTTTTTCTATCATGTTATTTTTATAAATTTCAATTGTTTCCTTTTATTTTCATCCCTTTATATACTCATTATAATGAAATATTGTGATAAATAGAAACTAATTTCATTTTTTCCCAGTTAGGAATATTTTTCTTCCATATCCATTTTTTCATTATAATGTTTTAGAGAAAAATTAAACTATTATTATACATTTTACTAAAGTTATTTTTTCCTATATTAGAATTTTAAAAAAAAAATTATTAAGAGGAATATTCATGTCTTTTTCGAAATGAATTGAATTTTTGTACTTGTCATACAAAAATGTGAAAGAAATATTTTTCTCACTTATATAACATGAATGGAATTTTCAGCAATAATGAAGCCTCAATATTTTCAGGATTCCATTACAATATTATATGTATCATTTAAAAAACATACCTCTCAATAATATATGAAAAAAAATGATAGTAGAAAAGATATGTTAATGTGATAAAGGGTATTATCCTCATGAAATTTTCCAATGATCATTTAAAAATATTTTAATCTAATATAATTTTATTTATTTAATCTTTTTATTTTTCTATGCATATAGTTTAAATATATGATCCAATATATTTTTATGGATAGTTCATATTAGCTTTTTATGTGGGAATTTGTTGATATTTGGTATTCTAGTTCTTCCAATACATGGTGTTATTGATTATTTAAGTCATGTTCATTATGTTGTATTGGTTATTCATTTCATGAATTCATTGGACATATTATGTGAATATTAGTGACTATAATTATGTATCCTCATAGTGCATAAATTTCCCTCATTATATAAACAAGTTGAATAGCCTTATGAAATGTGTTTTTTGTATATACATAACTATAGTTTAAAATCTCTTCTTACATGTTCTCACTAGTATATTTCAAATGTAATTAATTATGCATTCCATCAAATTGAAATAATATATTAATTCCTATTTCATTATATTGAATAATATCCGTAGATATATTTCAATAACTTTTGTTTATATATATGGTGTCATTTTATATTAATTTTAACCTTCCAAATTATTCTCTATGTTCAATTTATTTATTAAATGAAATATATTTTCATGTTTTTTCCTTGACATATTTATTGTGAATTATTTAATAGTGATATATTCCACTATATATGACTATATATGACTATATATGAGAATATAAAATCACATTTTTAATATTTTATATGATATGAAGTTGGATGATTTCAATGTGTTCTAGAAAACAAAATATTTACATTAATTATTTTTTTTTTACAATTTCCAATTTATTGTGATATTTAAAAATGGATCTACTATAATAATACTACTAAACTATTCACTCCATAATGATTTAATTAATTGTATCTAGTCCCATTGCTATAATGTAAATATTATCTCTTTTCTACTACGGTTAGGGACATTACACATCATGTGATGAATAATTTACGCAATTCATTATTGGAATTTTAAATTCATGTCCTTCCCATAATACCATAACATATACATGCATATATGTTCCAAATTAATTATCAAAATATAAATCCTAAGTATAATTAAATCCTATGATTATTTTTTGGGTTATATAATCATATCTCAAAACATATCTAATTTAATTATTTTATTTTTTTATTTTAAAATATATGACATAAATTTCGCGGATGTTCATAATTTTATAAAGGTAAAGAATACCAAAATATGTGGTAAATATAAATTAAACATCAGACAAATAGAATTGTAATGTGAGTCTAAAAATTATCATGTTAATATTTATTTAATGTGATGAGTAAATAATTTCTGAATATGGTTCAAATATGGTAGTTTAATTTTGACCAGTAATGTACCAGAATGGTTGCCAATAAATTAGGCATTATTATTGGAAATCAATGATGATATGATAAATTAAAATATTATAAAATAAAAATAAATAATACAATGGATTTCTACATATAATTATTAATTTTATAAATAATTGATTTAAAGGGAATATTAGAAACTTGTATAACCACATAAAATAAATGGATAAAAAATTAGTTTATATATATGAAAAATTATTTATAGAATATATATTTTGTATATGATGAAATTAATATTTGAAATTGATTTAATGAAAGATCGTACTGTTACCTTAGGACTAAAAATGCATAGTACATGAGTCTAATATCTTTAATAATAAAATTTAACTTATTATTTACATTTATTATAACATTGTTCTTATATATATACCTTTTATTGGTCAAGTTTTTATCAAACATCACTTAGTTATTGTATAGTTTTGTCTCTCATGGACCAGTTGGGGATCCTCACACAATTTCTAAAAATAATTGGTATATTGGACATGAAAAAAAGTTTTTATTCACTAGTCATATAATCTCAATAAATTTATACTTATTGATTATTTGTCATTATAATAGTATAAATTTTATAAAATTAATTAATTTTTTCAAATAAAATAAAAATATGAAATAAGTATTTTTTATTCTTGTTTTGGGTAGCTATAAACATTATGTTCAATTATTATTTTAACCATTAAGAGAATCATAAAATAATCATTATAAAGTAAAAATCATGTTGTAAAATCATATTAATTAACAAGATCTGTTTTTAGAACTATCAAGTTATATTGGTGGTGATATATTTCATTAATCGTTAAACAAAGTAGTGACATGACCATAAATCAGGTGATGTTTTCATATGAAAAGTAATGGGATTGAGTTAAATAATATAAATTATATAAATATAATAGAAATTAATTATAATAATGTCACAAGATAAAAAATGGAAAATAGTGACCATTTTTTAGGGTTTTCATACAAAACAACAACTTAATATACTCAAATTTCATCTATGGGGTATTTTTAAAAACCATCTATGAAATATGTTTTAAAAAACAAAACCCATGTTCCCCATCCCTTCTCAAATTGCACTTCCCCCTAATCCCTCAAATTCCCCCAGATTTATATGTTCTCTCTAGTGAGGTGTGACTATCCCACTATCATGTGAGCCATTTGATTCACCATTCATTGAGCCTTTTCTTTCCCTCGGTGATTTTCATGCTCTATTGAGAGGTACAACAATCCCAATAGTGGGATATCCCACCCTTTACACCTCCACCAATACCTCTAAAAACTAAATGATATTTGACCCCTCAAGGGATGTTCTGGAGTACAAATTACCTATGGTTCCTACAAAAAGTTTGATTCTCTAAACAACAATAATGGTTCTCAGATATATGATAACCATTTTAGATTGATGTTATAATATGTTTTCGAATATATATACATGATTTTTATAATTATTCATTGTAAATAAAATATATATACATCATGAATTTATATGTCATTTGGTAAATGTTATTCCTATATGAAATTTGTTTTTTATATATTCTGAAATGTCAAACATTAGTGAATAAATATGATACCATTATTATAGGTTATTGTATAACACATTATTAGGTGGAATAAAAATTATTTTTAGTTCGGGATAATCATAACCGAAGCTTATACTTCTTTTAACAAGTAATGCATGAGCTACCTGTATACTTTAATTATTTATGTTTTCCTAATTTTAATTTAGAATTTTAAGAGAACATTTAAAATTATATTTCAAATATTCATTGAACAGTATCGATATTGGTTTTTTTCAGACGAGGTTACTATTTTTACCAAATAAGTGTTTTAAATTTTGTAAATTCTTAATTCGTAATCCTTAAATTACTCAATATGGGTTTCTGATTGTATCGATAGAAATAGATAGGATTCTATAATTAATTTGATGAACTGATCAGTGTTGTTTTTAATCCTTTTTGTGTTTTTATAGTAGTATTATAGTAGTGTGATTCTCGTTTTATATATATAATTTTTATAAATTAATTTTAGATGATGATATTTAAAAAAATATTTTTATTCATAAAGTGATTAATTTTCTAAAACTAAATTCTATAAATGTTTTCATATATATCTTATGAAACGATTTTTATATGTTAAAATTATTTTAATTTCAATGGAAAAAAATAAAATGATATTTTTTAAACTGGGTTGTTTAGACACTGTCTAGACATAATCATATTTTCCCATTCAACCCTCATGTATTTTGTCAAAAACGTCCATGTACTCTGTCATGTTGTCTTATATCATGAGTTGTAGCTCCCTCTTGATAATATCTAGAATTCCCTTTGGATCCCTCAGGATAAAATCGTGAAATCCCACTATATCCAACCTAAAAGTATCTGACACAATTCCTATAAATTTACCTCATTTTGAAGTTGATGATCAATCATTGAAGAAGAACATGGTCACTCTATTTACATTATAAGGATATTTTATGATCATCTATATAGTAGAAAATTTTGACATGAAAAAAAATATTTCCATTTTTTTAGTAAAAAATTATTTTTTTTCATAAAATATATAATAATTAACTTCATTTATATGATAATTGATAGTAAAAAAGTGTGGAATCACATAGTAAAGAATATAGTTTACACATTTGATAGATTTGGGGTCCTGAAAATAGATGCCTAAAAATTATTTATTCTGATCGTGGTTTAGTTGGATTGTGGGCTAGTAGACCTTCATATTAAATATTATTATAACATACATATTCCTCTATAATTAAAAAAAAGATATATATTAATTTCATAGAAATATAATTCGAATGCATCAATAATCGTTGATTAAAATGAACGAAATTATTTAATAAAATTATAATTATTTAAATGAATCTTTTTAATGATGTTATTCCACTTCACTATGGATAAATCAAATAAATTTAAATGAATGTTAAAAAATATAATAAATTTATGTGGTTGAAAAGGTAATTTTATAATGTTTTCAATGATATATCAGTGACTATTTATCACATGTATGATATTATAACTAAAGGTGCACCATTATTGATGTGGAATAGCTTTTAAATATTTGTCCATATGAAAATTATATGGGGTTAAATAATATATTTCATTATTAATTTAATTATATATATACTTATGAAATTTTCAATAACATGTCGATAATTTATTTTAGTATTTTTCATCCAAAAATTCATCAAATGGAGTGAAATTGATCATCTCTCACAAAAAAATAGTGGAATGGGTTTTCAATAAATGGATCTACTATAGAATTTAATTCATGAATATTAATATATAACTTGTAATATCTTGTTTTTATATTAATATATTGACTCCCCTATTTTTTGAAGATGAATATGCTAGGGAATAATGTTAATCTGATACAAGTATGGTTTGATTTTGAGAACATCCTTGATTGAAATTAATGTAATGAGCCTACCACATACATTTAGGAACTAATTTATATTCCATGTTATTTTTTCATTCCAAAAAAAATACTTTATAGTGATATATTTTATATTATTTTTTATATTAGACAAAAACAAACCATGATTTTCATAATGGTAGTGTTTCTGACATAATTCTATTAAGCCAGATTATTGTATATAAGTGAGTAATACAAGTCATAAACTACAACTTATTATCATTGATTAAAATATTTAATGAGTGGAAATAATTTAAGAGATATTATTTCCTTTTATGTATTCTGGATCAACAACTCTGTCACTAACTTTATTTTCATATTGAATTTTGGAAATGAAGGTTACTAGTTAAAATTGATTCCTTAAATTGGTCCATTTTTTCTCTACGTTAAAACTATATTGTTGAATATATTTTGGGTTTAAAATTTATATTTTTGTTTTGTTAAAATATATTATAAAATAAAATTTATTTTATTTTCACTAAAACTCACTGAGTCATTTTGAAATATTTTTTTATATGTTTTTTTAAATTTTTTAAGAGATTTAATGGTAAATTTACTACTACTATTATTATTACATTAAATTTGATTACTGTTTGATTTATATGTAAAAGTAATATAATTATGGGTTTCCATCCTCATAATATTATTCTCAGCAAATTTGTATGATCTTATTTTCTTTGTCCCTCATAAGGAGAATAACATACATCTTCGTGGGATTTGTTCAATACTATGAATATAACTTGAATTTGGGATGTCACCGATGTCATTTTCTACAGCTGTATCTATTTAATTTTTTTCTTCTATTTATCAGTATTTTTAGATGTAATATTATGTGACAAATAAATTATTAGTTTGGTAACACAATCACGGAACATGGGAGATTTCTACAGATTTATCATATAATTGATTTTATTATATAAAATTCATTACATTAAACATATCATGGGATTACATTATATATTACCAATGATATGGAACCATATAATGGATGTAGTTAGCATAAATATTTAATAATGTCATAATCAATTAAAAAAATTCTTTTATAATGAAAGATATATATATATATATATATATATTATTTTGTTAAAAATAAAGTATAATATATGTGCTGAAAAAAGAGAGTGGAGTTGGTGATGTATATTGAGATGGATATTCATATTATTGTCACTCATATGGGAGGTATCCATGAAGATTACTTTTTAACTATACCATTCACTTCATGTAATATATTTAAAAGTTGTGAAAATTCTATGCTATATTCATACAAAATATTCAAAAATTTCATTAAAAAAATTTGTGTTGTTTTTTCATCTAGATAAATAAAATTTCATATTAAAGTAAATTGAAAAATCATGTGGAATATTTTTAATCTTTACCAAGAGAGGTACCATCATGTTACAATATACATTATTTTTTTGATTGATTTTTTATTCAAGAACATCTATATAAAAACCTTATAGTTTCATGGGTTATTAATAATATGAGAATATCTGGATATGTGATTGTTTTCTTCATTGTGTTCCAGAATCAGATATACAGATGTAGTATTATGTGATGGGTTGGATCAAAATTATTTAATCCTATATTATATTATGTAAAGTATGATAATTGATGATATTATTTTATATGACTTGGGAAATTAGTTGAGTACATTTTGTTCATATTATATTGGTGTCTATCATTAATTTATGACTTTGATATACAATTATTATGTACATGATACACCCCTTAATATGTCATTATGTTTCATTATAATTATATTGCAATGTTATTATACCTTTATCAATTCGTTGTTCATATGTATACTAGCTCAATATATATATTGGCTTATATCAAACAATATAATAATTCATATATCTAATAGATCCATATATTATATCCTCCACTTACTTTTTTATACCACCAATTTTATTGTTATGTATCCAAATAAATGTATGATATTTTTATTATAATATATATTTTTTTGAAATTATGATTCTTGGTGTTATTGTTTTTTCTTTTTTTTGGGAAATTTCATCTAAATTTATTTTTTTATAAAATAATTTTTTTCGTTAAACCACTACCAAATTAGTAGTGGTTTAAACTACCAATATATATCAGATTTTATTTATTAGTGGCCCAAAAATACACAATATCAATAACTATTTAGAATCAAATATACACACTGGTATCCTAGATGCAATAACTTAAATAAAAAACACCACTCAATATAAAAAAGTAAAAGTGGAGTTAAAATGTCATGATAATTTAATAAGAAACAATAATAATTCAAAAATACATCATAATAATTTTTATATACACCCAAACCATTATTTACTTCACGAAACCTCCAATAAAATGTTTTTTTTGTTCTATAAAATTCCACAAAACACTAAAAAATTAATGCACTCACCTATATTTCTGGTCATTTTATAATTATCTCATTATATTATTATAGTTAGAATATATTTTGTTGTTAAAAAAGAAGAAAATTTTATTTAATATAAATCTATAATGATTCAAACATCCTTCCTAACATATTGGTATGAGTCTTTTACTTATTTGAGGAAACCATTAATGAGATCTCGTTTTATTAAAGAATAACCTCTATGAAATTTATAACAATGATGGGGATTGATTATGAAAGATTTGTGATAGGATAAAATGTTTAAGGTGTGGAGAAAAGTGAGGTATTTATGAGAATTATATACAATGGGAGGAGAGAGGTTTCATAGATTAAAATATTTATTATTTTATCATTTCATAAATTTTCAATGAATAGTAAATTTTGCCTAGATATTCATTTCTTTTTTACAAAACATTTTCAAATTTGTTAAAATTTATATAGTTCAAAAAATATAATGTAATATTTGAACCAATCAATTAAATGAAATTATGAACAACAAGTTTTTATATTAATAATAACATTTTTTCTTAAAATATGTCAATGATATGTTTATAAATTCCTCAAAATAATAAAAAATCATTATATTACCCTATGGACACATTTTTTTTGATATAAAGGTTTCACAAAATTTAATGTCATATTTATGTCTCGATGTTGTCATAGAAGGCATGATATTCATAATACAATGTTATTACTATTCACCAAAAAATAATTTGTTTTATAAAATGACTGAAAATTCATTCAAATATAATTTTGAATTTATGATTCTCAAAATGATTTCCAATTTTTATATTAAAATTTTAATGAATATAAATTAATCATTATAATAAAATCATTAAATACATGAACAAAATTAATATAAATACTAACTACTACATTTTTAATGAGTGATTACATATATATATATATATATATATTATTTTAATTATCATATGATAGGAATTTATTTAATTATATATTTAAATTTTTAAATTTTTTGATATTCTTCTCATAATTATGTTGAATATAGCTTCTAAATACATAATTGAGGAAATAATTTCAGTGTGTTGATCCATATACATTATTATTTCATTGATATGTTAATGACAATATTTATTTTCTAAAATCTATGATATCAAAATTTTACATCCTTATTTAGATAATAAGTCCCTATACATAAGAATAATTTCAATTTAAATTTATAATAATAAATATTTCAAAATTTTATAACGTTATAATACTTGTAACTTGTCATTTTCAAAGTATATTTACATTTTTAAAAATAAATACAAAGAATATGATAATGAACATATAAAAAATTATTTATAATGTGAATTAAATAATTATGATCAATTCTTACTTTATTTTATAAATGATATTTAATTGTTCATAACATGTATCATAATTTTATTTTAAATTACATTTAATGGTTATATATTTAAAAATTATGACTATGAAAACATATAACAAACATTTAAAACCATTAGATTACAATAATTATGTATAAATATAATATGAAATTAAACTTTTATTTATAGAAATGTAGTTATAAAAATATAGTTATATAAAAATATTCCTGATATTATAAAAGTGATTCTATAAAAAAATGAAATTGGATTAAACTATAATTAGTATTTTAATAATAAATATGTAATGTAAATATCAATAGTTATATATATATATTTGGATAATATAAATATAACATATATAAAAGAAATTTTTTATATGTTTTTACTATATTTATGAATAAATGATCAATAAAAATAATAATTATGAATCTATGATGGTACACTAAATCCTATACTCCTTGAAAGCATTTTACACTACAAAATATCAATGTAGATCAACCATTATTGAAATATTTGATAAATTATATTTAATAAAAAAATATAATAAATAAATAAAAAATAATTTTACAAATAAAATAGATAATTTAACCAAACATATTCATTTATATACTAATGAAAATCGATCAAACAAAGTATTAACTATAAAAAATTTCTATAGTTAAAAAATTCGATAAATTATTGAAAATTAATCTAATTCAAAAATACCTTTGATTTTTTTTCATGTTCGGTTAAGTCATAATAAATAATATATATATATATATATATATAATATTTTTTCTATGACATACTTCATAACGGAAGAGGTAATTCCATTTTCTGCCTCGTATATGATTTATATACATTCCAATTAAACATTGTGCTTAAAATTACTATTTCACTAATTTAATATATGTAGTATTTGAAATAATTGTGTAAATATATATAAATGTTGATATATAAATTAATGATAATTTTTTTTTTGATTTTACACTGGAACATATAATAAGTTTAACCCATTTCCATATATTTCAATATCTATTTTAGAATTCTATTGGTATAAAGATATGTAACCTGATGGGAACTATTAAAACTACAATTCAATATAGTAAAACCCATAGTTTTTGTAAATTCTCAATGTTTATAAATTACATAACTGTTTATTTATGATGATCCAAATGGTGAGAAGTCATAGTATATTCAAAATAATGGAAACATTGAAATCCACCTCCATCCTATGTAAGGATATTGTCACTACTAATCAATGGTGAATCAATTCATGCTAACTCTCACACATTGAAACCATTTACATCCTAAATAAAAAGGAATTTGATAAATTTATTCAATGATTAAATTTAATTTATAAGGCTAAATATAGATATAAATATATAACACTCTTATTTTTAGGAGTTAAAAAATATCAAGAGTTGGGAATCAATCTAGTAATACTCCCACTTATCTCACTTGTGGTGGAAGTTTTTTATTATATATACAATAATAACAATATTAATGTCAATGGAAATTTATATTATTGTAAATATAATTTCAAAAATATTATAATTGATTCCACTATATCATAAATATTTCTTAATCTATAGAGTAGAGTATATATCACATTTGTACATTTCTATAAAAAACATTTTAATGGTATATTATTCCCATTCAAATGGTTTTTAGGGTCTAATAAATGTCTAAATACCATAGAATAACATAAATCCAATACACTTTGTTTCTTTATTTATTCATCCTCTTCAAGTAAAAAAAAATAGTTGAGGATAATTATGAAACATGTTTGATCATATAGTCTTATACATAGAGTGATAATAGGACATTATAAAAAGATATAGATATTCCTAGATTATTTCATGTTCCCATGAATTTGTGTGTGTGGTGGAAGAGTTATTTAACCATAATAGAAGCTCTAATGCTATAAAATCTCCATAAATATTATTTAGTGTATTTAGAAGACTAAAAAGAGTCAGTTAATGGTGTACTATTCATTTACATGGTATTAGTGGTAATATTATAGAGATATATTAAATAATGGTATTTATAGGGATCCAATTAATGGACTACAACAAATTTAAAAGTTTTTTTTGACTATTATGATTTTTTGGTCACTTTTATAAACATAGGGATACCTCATACATGTATTATTATATGTAATAGTGTCTAGGAGTACATGAAATATTTCCATTCCAGTAATTATAAATTGGAAAAATATAAACCTTGTATTTCATTATTTATAATGTTTTTTATTTTTTCTATTATGTTCATAGGATTAAACTGAATAACACAAAATATTTTATTTTATAAATTACTATACTTATTATGTCATCAATTTCAAGGGTTTTTTGGTTTTTGTAAAAGGTCATATTATATCATAACATGATAATTAGTGTACATTTGTCTGCATTGTTCTGGTACACTGTGGAATGGTGTGTTCAAATGAATTTAATTTCATTACAAAGAATCCATATTTAACTTGTAATCTAGGAATAATTAATTTAAATACCCATATATCTCAATAATTGGTTTCAAATATCGATTGAACGAACATGACATGTCAGATAAAATTCAAAAAAAACCCTCACATAATATTATTTTTTAATTTAACATCATTTAAAGATGTTAATTCAGAATAATGTAAGGTTTTGATTGATTATTTTGATGGAAAATAATTCAGTTTCTCATAGATGTAGATAGAAAATAATTTCATCCAAAAGGGTTTGTAGATTTAGACAGGTGGCGTCACATTGAAAATGAGGAATGTTTAATGGTAAATGATGGAATAAAAATATCTCAAATTGGTGAGTATTTCATGGAAATATAATTATTACTTCAACATATAGGATGTGAAGAAAATTCATGATCAAATGGTGGCCTTAGTGTATATGTACAATAATTTAATGGATAAAAAAAGTGTTTATGATGAAAAAAGTATTTAGTATAATATTGTCTTAAAACTCAGCTAGAGATAGATCCTATGAATTAAATCAATATAATAAAGATATATATTGACCCAATGATGTTAACAATGAATATTTATTTATTTTATATTAAAAAAATAATTAATACTAGATTCAAGAGACGTAAGGGTAATAGTTATGAGTAATTCCTGTTGTAAAATGGTCTTTATTTATGAAGATAAATATAAGTTCATAAATAATATTAATACTCAAATTATATCATTTTCATACACATGTATGTAATACATTATATGAAGATTAATTTGTGATATCCTTTTGAATAAGTAATCATTAGTGTGTCGCAGATAAACCAAAAGGATAGTGTTAAGGAAAATGGAATCCTCCATGTATCAATAATTATAATTATAGGAAACATGGAAATTTAGAGATGACATCACGCTATCAAAATGATTACACATGATGTAAAACATCATGATGTTCATATACTATATACAAATTATAAGGATGCAATATTATGCTATTCAATGTATTTATTCTAGTAGATTCTTGGTAGGATGTCACTACTTCTCTATTTAATTCAATGAAAAATCCTAGATGCATAGATAAATTTTTATACAGAAACATCATGGATGTTTATCTAGATGATTTTGAACCATTAAATATTTTAAGAAAAGGATACATAGCTATCCAAATTTAAAATTGGTGATTCTTGCAGTTTGAGTAGTGGTACACATTAAAGATCTATAGATGAATCTCATTTCGTTAGGTTGGATGGATGATTTATTGTAAAACACTACATTAAATAGTGGGTCATATAATTTATTTGAGGATTCAATGTACTGATATTAGGAGTAATGGTTGGAACCCTTTACATGCTAAAGAATTAAAATTAAATTATATTTTCTTGAACTATGTCCATTAAGGATTTTTTGGTTTGGTATTGCAAGATTATTCAAATCATTGAGAAAACAAATATTTGGTAGAGAATGTTATAATGGTGATTCATTACACAAGTATCAAGTGATTTTTGTGATTTATCATTGGTAAATAAATTTGAACCCCATTTTATTTGAATTGGTAGAAGAAAAGTCCCAAGATACATTAACTTATTTTCCAAGATACATGGTAGCTATAAATTCAATGTTTTTATAGAGGATATCATTACATTATAATATTTTTTTGATTCAATAATGAAAATTAGGGTGTATTTACATAAATAAAAATAATATTTCTTTAAAAACATATTGTAGTTTAAATATATTATCGAATTGGTAACTGTCTAGATGTTTATGTTCCAAAAATAATTTAATTGTGCAATCTATTTTGGTAATGAAACACCAATAATTTATAGTAATATACTATTTTTTATGTTTTTTTAGATTATATAATGGTTGTTTTACTTTCTGGTGTCTTCTAATAGTGTTTTAATGGTTTTAAAAAGTGGTGAGAAAAGGATGAGCTTTGGCCCTGGCATGGAGTCCCAACTATGATTTTGAGTCCATTAGGGAGTTCTAGGTGATAATTTCTTTTGTGGGGATTTTTTTCATGGATAATTGGATGTGGGGTAGAATTATTTGGAGATAATATCATTTCATGATTGGATATGGAATAGAGGTGAGTCGTGAAATTGAACACATTCGGGTGCCAAAACTATTTTGGTTATAGAAATAATATAGTGGGGGGTAATGTCGTAGCTTTGACGAAAAAAATGAGATATAGGAATTCCTTTAACTATGGCTTCCAATGGAAACCAATGTCGGGTGGCACAATGGAATAAATATATGGGAATAATTACACTATTTGAATACATTGGAATAATGAAATTTATTGAACCATGGTATGGTGTTTTTTCATCATTTGAACATCATGGATTAAGATGATTCGCCATGGTTTTATATGTCGAAACTGAGTATGAAATGGATTCTAGAATAATTCAATTGATTTTGACAACACATAGTCTTCTATAAACTCCTAAGGCTACACTAGTTGATTTATAGTGATCATCGACATCCAGACTATGATTCAAATAGATATTTGAGTCTATTACAATGGAATTAAATTGAATGGGTCTTGTTCATTATTCTTGTTGTGGATATACTTGAATTTTCATGATCTAATACATATATTGATATAGAATAATGTTTATCTATTTTATTTTATATGTGTAAATTAAATATTTATTTGTTTTATTATATCAACAGAAGTAATAAATGAGATATATGGAATTGTCTTAGATCTGTTGTGAAATTTTTTCAGTTTTGAGGTAGTTTTATTCTCTATTATCACCAATGTTCATGAAAATGAGGAATTAGTTATATTAAATGGGATTTTCATGATTTTATATGGTCTAATTAGTCTATATCATGACGAAATCTATTTTTATGTATTTTAGAGAAATTGAAAAATTGAAAATATTTTGGAAAACCACAGTTTTTTATAATTTAAAATTGATAATTTTGAAATTATCGAATGGGTTTGATGGATGATATATTTTGATAATGTATTTTTGAATAAATATTTATTTTCATAAAATGATTTGGCATGTAACATGGATTGATTATATTAGTGTCTGCTTTTGTGGATTGGTATGGTCAGAAGTGTCACTATCGTTGTTTCATGGATTATGGTAAAGGAGTAGATTATTGTAATACAAAAGCACCCATAAGAGTAATAAGAATATAGAAGGTAATCTGTGTGAACGTTTGGGTGTTTATGTGAACACATAAAAAGGGTATTTTAGACATTAATGAATAAAAATGATCAATTTTGTGGTTTTCAGACATGGTTTTAGTTTTGTAACCTTGTAAAATAATTTAATTTCATTCAAATATTATATATATAACGAAAAAATATGCTTTTTTCATATGGTATGAACTGGTAAGGATTAGGGAATATCCTTTTGTGTTTTTTCTCACCACTATTGACACCACAAAATGTGTTTCATGCTCATTTCTGCAGAATTCATGTTGTGATACTCACTTAGACAAAAAAATGTCATGTATTAGTAGAAATGTGTCACCATGTATTAAGAATATGCATGATCAATTTCCATGTTCCAAAAGGATACTCCATAATATAGGATAATTGGAACTAACCCCGCATGAGGATATGGTCATTAACTTCCATGATCGATGATAAAAATGTGTCGACACATAGAAATTTAATTTCCATGTTTCATTCAAGAATATTTGGTATATGAAAAATATAAATATGTGTATATATCTTTGAATAATTTGATTTGACAGGTTGTGAATCCCAAACATACTTCTGAATAAAATGTTATGGAACTTAGAAGATGGAAAAATTTTGTAATGGAATTTTCCTCACCTGCACTAAGGTCAGGCACTAAGGACCAATCAAAAAGACATATAACAAGAAAATGTGGTCGGAAGCTACACTAGGGACCTATGTGGACCTGATCCTTCAATAAGAGTCAAATGTTTTATTATAAATAGGACCCTTGGGCTACTCATTTGGAGAGTTGAAAATTTAGAAGAACCCATATAGAATTTTTTGTACAGAACCTTCACTTAGGTCCCCCAAAATATCTCATATAACACACCAAAAACTGATAGAAGGAGAAATTGTGGGTTATATGTAAAGTCAATATACCTTAATATTCCAAAACATTAGAATCATGCATGAGGATTGTTCCACCCCAGAGAGATGTCACATGTGCGGAGACCCTCTCCTTAGTCAAGGACCTAGGCGAGACCCATCAAAGGAAACCAGAGGAGACCCATGTTTTCTAGGATAAAACCTCCCCAAAGTGATGTCAACCAAGTGGTCCATTTCCTAAGGAACACCCAATTTCCATAGGCCTATCACCCAACATGAAGAATTTTATAGTTTCGCCCTAGTCTTATATAGGACACCTATAATTCTATGAAGGGTGGGAAGGGATAACACTTGTGTTTCCTTTTGATGTGAAAGGGAATCCTACATTACTACAATATAACCAACTCATTGGGAATACCTATTAATGTAAGAATATAGAATTCCATATAGGACCACTTCGACTTCCTTACCTCCATGGTCTCCATACCCTAGACTCATTCGAGGATAAAATAAGGTGATTTACGCGCCATAGCCCCGACGTCATTAATCCACACAAGGGGGGAAGAGGATATGGAAACACTCAATGAATCAACCATCTCCAATTGGTATTTGTATGCATTTCCACACTCAGACAAGAGAATAGTGTTTGGTTCAACATATCTTCTGCTATGTCAGGTTTCTCACAATGAGAATGACTGACATGGTCTTAGAGTTTAATGGTGATCATTAAATCTACACGATCTAGGATATATTGAACTATGAGAACTCGGATTCCTCATAACCAGGATATTTATAAATCCTACCTAAGGATCGATCTCAATAGGCATCCTTTTTATGAGTAATCCACCGTCATATTTCCCTTCCTGTGGGAATCCATCTTAAGAGAAGGCCCAATTGTAAATCCAAAAACCACTATGAGTGGAGAAATCCCTCATGGTCTCATTTACATGGATTTCCCTTTAGGATTAAGCCCCATCATAGTCTACTCAAAGGGTTATACTCCCCTGTGAGACTCACTAAACATCGTGGGATTTTATTCCTATCCGAATGTGATATGTAGGAAACCTTCATGAGGATAAAAAACAAACACCTGAACTCAAATATTTTCATTATAGGCGACATTCCCAGTTGAGTGAAATTAAACATTGATGTTTAAATCCATCATTGGTTACATTTGATTTTTCAACATAAGTCTCGCATCAAACATTGACAATGAACATTCTTCCTCGACTTCAATGGAACATGATGGTAAACAATATGGTTAGATACTTATCACATTACATTAAAATGTATTATTAGTCCCATTAAGTGGCCCAAAACTACTTAGTTTTAGTCTAAATTCATAAGGATATGTAGGAAACACATTCATGGTTTTGATCCCGATATCAAGACAACCCCAATATCCCTAGATGAAGATGTAATCCAGAGTGCCCCACTATGTTTTTGTTAAACCATAATTTTCTGAATAATGACAATCCAATATTTTTTATTGTATAAGTGGACACCATTTGTGAATAATATCATATAAATACTGATACTTTAATTAATGAAGAACATCAGATACATATAGATGATTATAAATTCCATACATTCTAATAACTGATTATTAACTCTAGGGTGAAACACTTAATACATGGACAAAATAAAGGATTATTGAACATATATTAAATCTATAAGAGATTCCTTGAATAGCGAATAATACCCCCCCAATTGTGTGTTATGAGATCGACCTCCCATCCTCTTGACCAATGTGATTCGTTAAGTATTTTTTTTCCAAAATTGGAAATGAGAACCTACCTTTGGAATGAAGTAGCCTTGGATAAAGATTTATTGGGTGTTTCTAGTTCTATGAACAAACCCATTAGAAAATGTTCTGGAATATTGATTCCTAACCTAAATACACATTCTGATGGAAAATTAAAAATAATTAACCTAATGTGAATCCACAACCGTGATAAAAATGTCACCGATCTATGAATCCCCTTCATCAAATAGGTTCAAACATGATATTAAATCAAAAGTGAGTTCATTTAAATATGAAGATGCATTGACAAAGTTTGTGTTTTTTAAAAAATTCCCTCAGTACAATGGAATCGTTTCATCTTTATCCAATGCATGACCTCGATACCGCTTATGCTAGGTCATCGTTGACATGTAGGATTCCATCACCAACCTAGATTCTTCAATGATGGGTCTCTAATGTAATTATCTTAGAGTACCATCAAAATTGTAGAATCCCAAACCTAGATGCCCCTCAATAGGCTATTTATCTCAAAAAACACCACTGATTGTCTAGTCAATGTAAACCAGTGGTATAGAAGTAGACAATGTTGACTTCAATCATTATCTATTTCTAGAGGTTATCCCATTAACATGACAACCAGTCCCACCCTTAAAGAAAGACAATGATGGTGCCATCCTTGGCACTCTAGCCTAGGAACATCAAATCCAGGATTAAATGATAGCCGACCAGGGAGGACATCCAGTCAAAAGGGAGCAGTTCAACACCCCTATTCTCTATAGAAAATCCCACCAATCCAATTTTGTGTCCAATCATGAGAAGGTACAAACACACTCCCATCATTATTCAAATATCTAGTTGAATCACCATGCTACATTTATAGAATTCTACTAATCAAATAAGACTTCATCTTGTAAGAGGAAACATACACTATCCTTCACCCAAAATACCTACCAGTAGAATCATCTGGTATCACCTAGAGAAGTCAGTCAAAAAATTCCAATGAAAATCAAGATGCAGACTCAACTCTCTCCCCCCACAAATGATTACTGTCAGTATCCACATATTTTCAAGGGATAACATGTGCAGGAACATAACCCAACTCAAGATTTGAACTATTTATATAACCATGTTCCAATCCATGAAGTAACCAATAATATCATAGAAATAGTAAAATGGAAAACATGTATCATTTCCCATATCCTACAGACATTCCATGCATCATAATGACAATGATATGTGTACACAATGGATGGAAAAATAACATTGTAACCACAAATAGGGTGTCTCTTCAACATATCATCCCATAGAAGATACACACCTTTTCTACCGTCTAGGAGGGTAATGGTATAGAATCTCCTATATTATACGTATATCCATATTTGGAATTTAATCCCACTCCAACTAGAGGAAACTTACCTATCCCAAATGGTCCATCCCAGAATGGAACAAACACTAGCCTATGAAAACCAGTTCTCTATGAAAGTGGACCAAATATCTTTTAAGAAGGTATCTAAGATGAATTATTATCATGAATGACTGAAAAATCAAGATCTGATATACAATACAACTCTATGTAATAATGGATTTCTTAATGCCGTCGGATTCTTATCTTTGGTAGGTCATGATCATACTCTCTAATCACCATATTAATGGAGCAGTGGAAGTAATTTAGAAGGTTTTCTTTATACAATCCACCATTAATTATTACTTTGTGAAAAAAATCATATCTATCTTGAGATCCCATCTCTTGATGATATTCAAATTATCCCTCTGTGTGGCTAGAAGATCAAGGAGTAAGAGGGTTTTCCCCTTTCTGTAATCTAACAGGGTATTAATCCCCATTATAGCATCCACTAGTAATTTTCTCTCCAAATATTATTTATCATTCTCAAGAGAATTATCCAATTAGAAATTTTGTAATGGGAACTCCCTCCTATAGGGAGGCACCTGAAAACAACAAGAGCATCTCGTCTGATGTGTTGTCATTTGTAGGTGAAATCATATCACAATTGAATGATATTACAAGGTGAATATTATTCTATGAACCACCCTTGTGTAACCTTTCTTCTAGTGTAACAAATAAGATCTCAATGAATATCACCACCTGTGATAAAACAGATGTAAAGCATCTACTCTGGTCAGACTAAAGAGAGGAACCTCTGGTGAAAGGTGAAGAATATCTACGAAACATGAGGAATTTTTTTGCTAAAGAAGAAATACCATTTATGATACAACCTTTATGAACACCTCAATATTACTTTCCCTTGGCATTGTTTGAAGATTGAATGCAAAATTTTCACCTCAACACATGGAAGACTATTCATCATTTTAAAGAGAAATTAATACCCTATGATGAGTGTTAAAGTCACATAAATGTAATAAAATTGTTGAAATTATAAATTGAATTTGTATCTCTCCTGGACTCTCAATATACAATGATCGAAAATAAAAAGGATTCAGTCAATGTGCTTGCCTCATCATATTTGAAGTGCATTGTGTTGCATTTGTTGTCAATGAGGCATGAAGTTGTCTTGGATTGAATGGATGTCAAGGAGTCCAGATGTGAATGTCAAAGGATGTGATGGTGATGGTGATGAAGGAGAATGGCCATGGTACTAAGATGCATGTCACTTAGGAGATTCACTAAGTGGTATTGGAAATTGTGGTTGAAACATTCTCCATGTAAATCTGACGATTGTTGAGCTGATCATTAAGTTCATAGAACTTGTATCCTGATGATACAAAGTCACATCAATGATTGAAGACCATGCATTGTAGTGACAATGCATGAGGAGTTGAAGAAGATCCATCCACAAGTCCTAAGTGGATGATGTGAGCTGAAGAAGTCCATGCAGTATCTCTTAGTGCATGTGAATCAGAAGAAGATCCAACTTGATCTCTGATTGGATCAATAAAGAACTTTGATGAATATGTTTGATTCAAGAGTTCGGTTGATGAAGAAGAACCTTCAAGAATTCACTCTTAAGTAATGAGTATATGTTGAGGAGATTTGAGGAATTCTTATGAATAAGAAATGAAGAAATGGAAGAAATGGAGAAGAGGAAGAAAGGCTTGAAGTGGCTTGGCATTTGGCTTATACTCTTGGAGGACTTTGTTTTTGACAAAGTCTTATTCTATACTTTGCCAAAAAATATGGCCAGCCCGTGAGCACCTTGTGGGTTCAACCCCAAGGCTCATGTGGGCCTAAGGCGCCACGCCCAAGGGGGAACCCGTGGGGCGAGCTCAGGGCGGCAGGGGCGCACCCGCAGACACCACAGAGGCGCCTGGGGCACACCCGGAGGAGCGCAGTGTGCATAGTGGGCGCCAGTGGCGCGCCCGCAGGAGGCATAGTGGGCGCAGAGCACGCCCGCAGAGAGAACCCGGTGCGGGGCGGCACCGGGAGGGGAGAAGTTCAACTGGCGTGTTGAGGCAGCGCCAGGGTTATAAGCCGCGGATAAACCGGGCTGCGTTTCGATGTGGGACGCGAAAAAAATCCTGGGAGCAAATCTCCGACGTCCGTCTCATCGCGCGCTTGATCTGCGCCGCACATCTGATCCGCGGCGCCGCGATCTAATCCAGGCCGCCCGATGTATCTCAAACGCCTGATCCGACGGCCGAGAGCTCGTCTCCTTCCTCGAGCTCGAGCCGAAGCCACCCGCGACGCCGCTGAACCAGAGGCCATCCGACCACCCGTTCTCGAGCTCCCGGCCACCGCTGATCGAAGTGAAGCCACCCTCGCGCTCGTCTGGCCATAACGAACAGGATCATGCCCAAGAATACACGTGCATGCAACAAATGAGGGAATTCGATGTTGGCCGAGGCAAACGAAGTTGCTGAGGCACCGAGTTGATGTTTTGCATGAGATAAGCCTAAACGAAGGCCGTGCATGCGTTCTAAGTCGCATGCACGTGGAGGAAACCGAAGGAAAAGAAAAGGAAACCCGCGTTGAAACAGAGTATAAAAATCAAGATTTGATGATTTTAAAGATCTGAAGATCTCGGGTGTTTGAAGTTATTATCACGCGGACGATGCGAGGCAGTCTCTGCCTATAAAAATGAGGCCGAGCCCTCTGTGCCGCTTGCTGATGCGCTGATCCTTTGTTGAAGATCCGGAGTCCCGTGAGAGCATCTTTGCCTCGCGAAGAAGAGCCTGCGCGCACCCCTACGCGGCAGTGAAGCCCGGAGCCATCAGAGGCTCCGTGAGATCCTTTTGCGCATACTTGCGCGAAAGAAGAGGTCCCCTACGCGCCTCCCTTGCGCGACAGGAAGACCCGTGGCCGCAACATCTTGTGCGCCCACGGTTGAAGCCCGAGGTGCCTTGCACCTGAGGCCTTGCGCGGCCCTTGTGCCCGAGACATAGGTTACTCAGGCACCCTGCGCGCTGCCTTGCACCAAGCATCCTTGCGCGGCTGCCCCTTGCACCAAGACACCGTGTGTGCCTCCTTGTAGAAAGGGTTCAAGTGAGAACACCCTACGGCTTGTGTGTGTGTGCACAAAAGAAACAACAAGGCCGAGACACATTTGTGTGTGTGCAAAGAGAGGAAGTCCAAGGCTTTGAGCCTTGTGTGCAAAAAGAATAAGAAGAGGTTGTAGCCCTTGTTGGGTGTGCACACTTGAAGATTAAAAGAGAAAGAACAAATTGTGTGTGCAAAGGAAGTGAAAGGCCGTAGCCTTGTGCAACCAAAGAAGACCCAAGGCCTAAGTGTATTTGTGTGTGCTAAGTGAAGAGGAAAAGCACACCTGTTCGGGTGTGTGCAAGTAGAGGCCGAGACCACACCTTGTGTGAGTGCCAAATTGAAGAACACACTTTGTGTGTGGATTTGAAGAAGAGGCCGTAGCCCTTGTGTGTACAAAATGAAGAACCAAGTGTGTGCATAAGTGAAGTGCATACTTTGAAGAAGATTAAAAGAACAAGGAAGTGTGTGTGCCTAGTAAGTGAAGTAGGCCAAGCCTTGTGTTTGCTAATTGATCAAAGGAAGTGTGTGTGAGCAAACAAGAACAAGAAGGCCGAACCTAGGTGTGTGCACTAAGAAGTGTGTATACACTTAGAAGAAGAAAAGGGAGGACATCCACACAAAGAAGAACACACATTTATGTGTGTAGACAAATTGCATAAAGTGTGTGAAGTTTGAGAAGTAGGTGTGTGCTGAAAAGAATTACACCCTTTGTGGGTTTATTGCACCAAGAGAAGAAGAGGGGGAGTGCATGCATGCATGCATGCACGTGCACACGTGAACAGTGCCAAATCAGTGGTGTGCATTCTGAGTTGTCCAAGACTTGATGTTCTTGAAGAATTGAGAAGGCCATGCTATTAGTGCATGAGGATGAAGAGCTTCCATGAACTCAGTGCATGAAGATGTTTTGAACTGAGACTGGACCAGACCAAAGTTAAAGATATTAATCGTCTGAGTATTCAGTAATTGGAGAGAGGCCAGGTCATCCTGAGAAGAAGGAGATAAATCTTGAGCAAGACGAGAAGACCTGATCAACTCAAATGATCAGAGGTACAGAGCAAGGCCAGCAGCCTTTATCCCAGGCTGCTGAGGATACTTGAAGACCTTAAAGTGATGAAGAGCTACTCGTGCGACTCGAGGAGCCAAGAGAAGACCCTGTGGGACTCAGGGAGAAGAAGTCTTCAGTGGGATTCTGGAGCAGGACAGTGGGACTCTGGTAACACTGTGTGACGCAGTATAAAGACCCTCCTGTGGGACTCAGGAGAGATACGGTGGGAAGCTGTATCGACCATTGTAATACTAACAGATTATAATGGGAGAATCCATGCTTGGAGAGCATGGCAAGGATGTAGGCCTTTGGTGTCGAACCTTGTAAATCCTTGTGTCCTGTGCCTTTTCATTACTGCATTATCCGGGAAAGGTTGAGAGATACAAGAAGAGTGGATCGAGGCTTTAACTAGCCATAGAGGTTTAATTGATTAAGAATCAATTAGTAAAAAGTTTTAAAGGATCACTGATTCACCCCCTCTCCCTCTCAGTGATTCACACTGATCTGGGCACTTCAATTGGTATCAAAGGGAGGTTACCTCTAAAAGATCCAAGAGAGTCTATATGGAGTGCAGATTTGAGGAAATGAAAGAACAGCCTCAAATGGAGATATCTGCCAAGACTCTGAAAAACAGAATGAAGAAACAGGCCAAGAAAATGAAGAAGAAGGTTGCTGCAATCAGAGAAACTCCTTCTATGGAAAGAAATGTGAAAGTCACATCAGATGACAATTCCTTTTATCATTCTTCCGATGAAGCCTGTCCTAGCTATGATGAAGATGGAAGAAACAATGATCTTCTAAATGCAATCAAATATCTTCAGAAGACAGTCCCCAAGGAAGTGGCAATGTGTATAGCTACAGGCATCCTTGATCTTCAAGAAGAAAAATCACAGTTAGAAGAAGAAGCCAATGCAATGGAAGATCAATTGGCTAAAAGGGTTGGCATAACCAACACTCTCAGAAAGCTGGTAAATGCCAAAGATGAAACAGTATCTCTTTGCAATGAAAGATATGAAGACACTTGTGAAGAATTGCAAAGAAGCCTTTCTGAGAAAGAAATCTTTAAAGTAATTATCAAAGATGTTTACCATGCACTGGAAAAGAGGCACAAAGTGTCAATGAATGTCAGAGATGCTCAACTCGAAGAAAAAGTCAAATTGGTGAAGGAGCTGGACAATTCATTGCAAGAATTGAAGAAGGTGCATGAAGACCAGATGAAACAACTGGTGGAGAATTGGGAAGGAAGGCTAAGAACTGTTGAGGATGAGAAGAACTCCCTTAACATGAAATACTTAGAACTAGAGGTGATATTGACAAATCAGCAATCACCCAAAGCCAAAGCCTCCCAGTCAACTGGAAGAAGACATGTTGCTACTCAAGTATGCCTTGTGCAGGATGATTCTAAGAGAAATACATCCTCTAATAAAAGTGCAACATCTTCTAGAAAGAAGGTACCATCCATACCATCTTGTACTGATGTTTCTAATTGTGTTTCCACAAAAAGTGCAGGATGGAAGAATAATTCCAAACAAATATGGATGAAGACAGTAAAGAAGCAGAGCTCTCCTGAAACAGCACAACAGGTCAAGAAAACTACCCAGCAATCAGAAGGACTGAAGAGGTCTAGATTCGTGGGAAAATGTTGGTGTTGTAACAAGTATGGGCATTGTGTAAAGGATTGTTGGTACAATCCACTGAATGCCAAAGCACAGAGGAAGCCCATGCCAAGGGGGAGCAAGCCAGAAGGAAAGAAGCAACATCCACAGGTCCAGAGACATCTGTTTACTGCAAATAGATTTGGATTACTTGACAACATCTGGGATGATTGCAAAAGTGGTCAAATAGATACATATCAATCTCCAACTGTATCCAGAGCTCAAAAGAAGAAAAGATCACAGAACCTAGCTAAGAGAGATTCCTCGGGAACCAAGAAGAAAGTAGAAAATGCTCCCAAGAAGTGCTTGAGAAATAAAGAGAAGTCCTTGGAGTCTGAGTCCAAGAAGGGTGATGCATTCAGTAGGACCACCAAGAAATGCTTCTACTGTGGAAAGAAAGGGCATATCATGGATCTTTGTAAAGAAGCCATGAAATTCAATAGAGGCAGACTGAACTCAAACAGACAATCAATCCAGAAGAAGCAGAAGGGATTGATTGAAAACAAGTTGCCTAAGAAAGGTAGCTTGACAGCATCTAAGGAACCATATGAAACTCCCAGAACTGGGGCCACTCTTCCAAATGATATACTTGTCATATGGCCACATCAGTTGCAACTTTCCAGAGAAATACAAAGAGCTGAAGATGAAGCTCTGGAATTTGCTAAAGCAAAAGGGAAGAAAAAGATTTCACATGAAGATGGGTTGAGATCCACACCAGCACAATCATCACTGAAGATCAAATGTGCAAGTGTGAAGACTGGTGAAAATGGGACATCTCGGTTGAGAGAATCTTCTCAGTCTTGTTGTTCACATTGATGAACAAAGGAGGTTCCATCTTATTCCCTAATCACTTGTATATACATGTGCTAACATTGCAGGGAATTGAAGATGATGGTCATTCTCAGCTGGAGGATGGTTTGGACAGAACGGAGTGCACCCCTTGAGGGGGAGCAAATCTGAAGAAGATGATGTTCTAAAATTAATATCATCTTGAGAAAGTGAAGGTATTCCAATCATGCTTTCATCCCTTGTTTCTTAATTGAGTTTATCTTGTCAATTAAGGGGGAGTATGGATTGAAGACAAATGGATGAAAGGGGGAGCTTTATCATTGCACTGAACTTTCTAATGAGTTTTGTGAAGTATGTGCAGGATTTAGCAATTCATTGGTATATCTGATAAATTTCAAACCCCTGAAGCATGATCTCACATGTACAGTGAATTTTGGACAGCTTTTAATTCCTTGGTCATATCACTCTTGTTTTCTACACCGGGTTAGCCCAAGTAAACTTAGAGCTGATTTACTAAAGGTTCTTTGCTAAAGAGAACATGTGACATCATCCCTCTCCTAGTGTTTTTCAAGAAGATACTTTTCAATGGGAGGAAGATATTTCTGGAAGAGAACCACACCACACCTTTGAATTTGATTTCCAATAAGGGGGATAAATATTGGCACACATATTGACCCATTCATATGTGCTGAAGTGGTGTATTGACAACAAATACAAAGGGGGAGATTGAAGTGCATTGTGTTGCATTTGTTGTCAATGAGGCATGAAGTTGTCTTGGATTGAATGGATGTCAAGGAGTCAAGATGTGAATGTCAAAGGATGTGATGGTGATGGTGATGAAGGAGAATGGCCATGGTACTAAGATGCATGTCACTTAGGAGATTCACTATGTGGTATTGGAAATTGCGGTTGAAACATTCTCCATGTAAATCTGACGATTGTTGAGCTGATCATTAAGTTCATAGAACTTGTATCCTGATGATACAAAGTCACATCAATGATTGAAGACCATGCATTGTAGTGACAATGCATGAGGAGTTGAAGAAGATCCATCCACAAGTCCTAAGTGGATGAAGTGAGCTGAAGAAGTCCATGCAGTATCTCTTAGTTCATGTGAATCAGAAGAAGATCCAACTTGATCTCTGATTGGATCAATAAAGAACTTTGATGAATATGTTTGATTCAAGAGTTCGGTTGATGAAGAAGAACCTTCAAGAATTCACTCCTAAGTAATGAGTATATGTTGAGGAGATTTGAGGAATTCTTATGAAGAAGAAATGAAGAAATGGAAGAAATGGAGAAGAGGAAGAAAGGCTTGAAGTGGCTTGGCATTTGGCTTATACTCATGGAGGACTTTGTTTTTGACAAAGTCTTATTCTATACTTTGCCAAAAAATATGGCCAGCCCGTGAGCACCTTGTGGGTTCAACCCCAAGGCTCATGTGGGCCTAAGGCGCCACGCCCAAGGGGGAACCCGTGGGGCGAGCTCAGGGCGGCAGGGGCGCACCCGCAGACACCACAGAGGCGCCTGGGGCACGCCCGGAGGAGCGCAGTGTGCATAGTGGGCGCCAGTGGCGCGCCCGCAGGAGGCATAGTGGGCGCAGAGCGCGCCCGCAGAGAGAACCCGGTGCGGGGCGGCACCGGGAGGGGAGAAGTTCAACTGGCGTGTTGAGGCAGCGCCAGGGTTATAAGCCGCGGATAAACCGGGCTGCGTTTCGATGTGGGACGCGCAAAAAATCCCGGGAGCAAATCTCCGTCGTCCGTCTCATCGCGCGCTTGATCTGCGCCGCACATCTGATCCGCGGCGCCGCGATCTAATCCAGGCCGCCCGATGTATCTCAAACGCCTGATCCGACGGCCGAGAGCTCGTCTCCTTCCTCGAGCTCGAGCCGAAGCCACCCGCGACGCCGCTGAACCAGAGGCCATCCGACCACCCGTTCTCGAGCTCCCGGCCACCGCTGATCGAAGTGAAGCCACCCTCGCGCTCGTCTGGCCATAACGAACAGGATCATGCCCAAGAATACACGTGCATGCAACAAATGAGGGAATTTGATGTTGGCCGAGGCAAACGAAGTTGCCGAGGCACCGGGTTGATGTTTTGCATGAGATAAGCCTAAACGAAGGTCGTGCATGCGTTCTAAGTCGCATGCACGTGGAGGAAACAGAAGGAAAAGAAAAGGAAACCCGCGTTGAAACAGAGTATAAAAATCAAGATTTGAAGATTTTAAAGATCCGAAGATCTCGGGTGTTTGAAGTTATTATCACGCGGACGATGCGAGGCAGTCTCTGCCTATAAAAATGAGGCCGAGCCCTCTGTGCCGCTTGCTGATGCGCTGATCCTTTGTTGAAGATCCGGAGTCCCGTGAGAGCATCTTTGCCTCGCGAAGAAGAGCCTGCGCGCACCCCTACGCGGCAGTGAAGCCCGGAGCCATCAGAGGCTCCGTGAGATCCTTTTGTGCATACTTGCGCGAAAGAAGAGGTCCCTTGCGCGCCTCCCTTGTGCGACAGGAAGACCCGTGGCCGCAACATCTTGCACGCCCACGGTTGAAGCCCGAGGTGCCTTGCACCCGAGGCCTTGCGCGGCCCTTGTGCCCGAGACATAGGTTACTCAGGCACCCTGCGCGCTGCCTTGCACCAAGCATCCTTGCGCGGCTGCCCCTTGCACCAAGACACCGTGTGTGCCTCCTTGTAGAAAGGGTTCAAGTGAGAACACCCTACGGCTTGTGTGTGTGTGCACAAAAGAAACAACAAGTCCGAGACACATTTGTGTGTGTGCAAAGAGAGGAAGGCCAAGGCTTTGAGCCTTGTGTGCAAAAAGAATAAGAAGAGGCCGTAGCCCTTGTTGGGTGTGTACACTTGAAGATTAAAAGAGAAAGAACAAATTGTGTGTGCAACGGAAGTGAAAGGCCGTAGCCTTGTGCAACCAAAGAAGACCCAAGGCCTAAGTGTATTTGTGTGTGCTAAGTGAAGAGGAAAAGCACACCTATTCGGGTGTGTGCAAGTAGAGGCCGAGACCACACCTTGTGTGAGTGCCAAATTGAAGAACACACTTTGTGTGTGGATTTGAAGAAGAGGCCGTAGCCCTTGTGTGTACAAAATGAAGAACCAAGTGTGTGCATAAGTGAAGTGCATACTTTGAAGAAGATTAAAAGAACAAGGAAGTGTGTGTGCCTAGTAAGTGAAGTAGGCCAAGCCTTGTGTTTGCTAATTGATCAAAGGAAGTGTGTGTGAGAAAACAAGAACAAGAAGGCCGAACCTAGGTGTGTGCACTAAGAAGTGTGTATACACTTAGAAGAAGAAAAGGGAGGACATCCACACAATGAAGAACACACATTTATGTGTGTAGACAAATTGCATAAAGTGTGTGAAGTTTGAGAAGTAGGTGTGTGCTGAAAAGAATTACACCCTTTGTGGGTTTATTGCACCAAGAGAAGAAGAGGGGGGGTGCATGCATGCATGCATGCACGTGCACACGTGAACAGTGCCAAATCAGTGGTGTGCATTCTGAGTTGTCCAAGACTTGAAGTTCTTGAAGAATTGAGAAGGCCATGCTATTAGTGCATGAGGATGAAGAGTTGCCATGCACTCAGTGCATGAAGATGTTTTGAATTGAGACTGGACCAGACCAAATTAAAGATATTAATCGTCTGAGTATTCAGTAATTGGAGAGAGGCCAGGTCATCCTGAGAAGAAGGAGATAAATCCTGAGCAAGACGAGAAGACCTGATCAACTCAAATGATCAGAGGTACAGAGCAAGGCTAGCAGCCTTTATCCCAGGCTGCTGAGGATACTTGAAGACCTTAATGTGAAGAAGAGCTACTCGTGCGACTCGAGGAGCCAAGAGAAGACCCTGTGGGACTCAGGGAGAAGAAGTCTTCAGTGGGATTCTGGAGCAGGCCAGTGGGACTCTGGTAACACTGTGTGACGCAGTATAAAGACCCTCCTGTGGGACTCAGGAGAGATACGGTGGGAAGCTGTATCGACCATTGTAATACTAACAGATTATAATGGGAGAATCCATGCTTGGAGAGCATGGCAAGGATGTAGGCCTTTGGTGCCGAACATTGTAAATCCTTGTGTCTTGTGCCTTTTCATTACTGCATTATCCGGGAAAGGTTGAGAGATACAAGAAGAGTGGATCGAGGCTTTAACCAGCCATAGAGGTTTAATTTATTAAGAATCAATTAGTAAAAAGTTTTAAAGGATCACTGATTCACCCCCTCCCCCTCTCAGTGATTCACACTGATCTGGGCACTTCAATATTAATGAAATTGGGATAGCTGAACAAAGATGACACATCTGGTGTACGTATAAGAGGATGTGGTGCACATGAATTGTTGCATTTGACTTCAATCAATAATTAGAAAACCCACCAAAGGTAGTAACATTAAATTTCATATCATAAATAAGACTCCAAAAATAGAATTATCTATAAATAAATATATGCTCAATAATGACAGGCCCTGAATGACTCTCACCGATGTCGGGTTATAAGAGGTCCAGCTGTTGAATCACTATTGTGTCAGGCATATGAGAATATTGAGAATGAATTATCCTTAGAGGATATCAGCCACCAGATATCACAACTGTCTGAAATAACGCATATATATTTGGAAATTCTTAATATAAGTGCATAAAAAATGATTCCCAATTCCAATGTTCAGACAAAAATTTGTAAAATCAAATGTTAATCTATGATAATAGAAGAAACAATAGTTTAGGAGAAACCTCGACCTGTAGTGTTGGGAGATTTTCTAACCCAACACTAGAGGTCGGTAAGCCATGCCTGAAGGGTTGTAAAAAAAATTGGAAAAAATTGAATCCCTCATGTTTTGGTCATTTTCACATCATAAATTCCCTCCACATAGATAATTAGTCTTCTACATGTTATGAAAAATGTCACAAAGTGGCCTCTAAATTCATTACATCCCATGATTTGGTATCTTTATTACGGATTCACATTAATGAACATCCTATACACTCTCTTTGGATTATTTTCCAATAAGAATCTCCCCTAGAATCATAAAAGGATAGGAAAATGCCTACTAGAGAGAAAATAAGAATATTGTCTCAATTAGAAACTGGTAGAATTCCTATAATTTATTTTTCATCAATGAATGTCATTAACACCGTCCTACAAAACTCAAGGCCAATCTAGAGGAGGATTCAGAAGAATTGGTTCATAATTAGGTCCACACCATAACAAAATAATGTGTTTACACCATAAACAAGATTCCTTCCTTTAATATTGGTTTTCCCTTAGGCATTTAGTTATTAAATACTAGAATGAAACCCCATAGAGGAAATGGTAAGGATCAGATCATACCTCACTATCCACATGGATAGGTTAAGACCTGTTCTGTGGGGAAATGATTTCATAATGAAGATAAAGAGATGAAATAATTAAAGAGAATCAATTAAAAAATACTCTATTGTAGACATTACACTAGATATTTTGTTCAAGAAGATCCTCATCTCACACTTTCATCTAGAAAACCTCAACAAATAAGGATTACCACAAAAACTAAAGAATAATTTGAACAATCGCTCAATGTGGGTATCCAACCACCAATATCTTTTCATCCAATAGTATAAGATCAAGGATTACCTCACTTGGTTTGGAATCTAGAATAGGTTTAGTCACATCCACACATGGCTTCCCATAATGGAAGTCTATGACAAGTGATGTCATTTCCAACACCAATTGTTCTACCAGCAACTACAACTCTTCTGGCTCCATTCACCTAGTTTAAGTCCCAACTCATCTAGAGGGCCCCAAAATTCTTATAAACACTATTAGGTCACTAATGTATCGATTGGAAGCTATATAGGAGTGGTATGTGATGATAAACCCATCAAAGAAGTCTTACCATTAAGGGGTAGATCCGACTCTTCCACTGAAAAAAAATTTGAATCCTATATTTCTAATCATCAATGCCTTAGAAAACCTAGATTATAACATGTTGAATTTAAAATCTCACTACAATTCAGTGATGTTACCACTGAACAACCAGAAGCTGTGTGAATTAGGTTCTTCATACAATTGCTACAAGGATCATCCATCATTTCGTACATGAGTTTGCAGTCTCAATCGATCACAGGATGGAAAGACCTCCATTAGAAGTACCTCTTCTATTTAATATCAATGCTTTATAAGACAATAGTCTCCAATATCATGAAAAAAACTATGGGGGAAGAAAAGACACATAAATTTCATTGCTCGATGGAAATGTTTGAAATACTCCTTAAACCAACTACTCTATCAAGAATATTTTCTTCCCATATATGTAGTGAATCATCGTGAGGAGTTTTGAACATTGCTAATCCATGTGAAATATGGAGGAGGGTTTCAGGATCATTCAATAATTTCACAACATATAGAAGACTCAATTGTAGAGACTAAGGAGAAAATCCTTGTAATTACATCAACTCAGGGATGGATATCCAGAAAAGACGAGGATGATATAGTTACAAGTAAGTGGTCCTGAGTACTATCTCATCATCAAATTATGCACCATATCGTTGGGATCCACCTCCCGAGAATCAGAAATAGTGCCTACCTCAGTAGTTGGATCATACATATCGAAGGAGGAAACAGTTTGAGGAGATGAAAAACAAGGACTATTCTTTTTAGAATGACCATGTACCTCGCTACTTCATATTAACATTGGAAAGAAAATTGGTCATGATTCCAAAGCCAAATAATCTTAGAAAATAAGTTTATGAAGATCTCCCAAACAATATCCCATTCCATCAATGTTTGGTGGTACCACATACTTGATTTTTTGTTTTAAAGGACCACTTAAAAAAGATGGTGATCTTGGGGCATGTGGAACGAAAAAATTCACCTACACTAGATGAATATGTTTTTGGAACTATCCTAGAGGAGAGAAATTAATTTAAGGAAGATGAATAAAATAGTTCCCAGATGTTCAATGACGGGATGATAAAAAAAATAATCAACCAGAATCATGCAGTTCTCTAAACATTGTTGATACAATATGTTATGCCTCTTGCTGCTTCTACCAAAACGTATCCAAATTCATTGGAATCTTAGAATTCTGAGGGTATTCCTTAAAAAAGATACATAACTAATAGAGTAAGAAGAAGACAAATGAATGTAAATATTCACCAAATCTGATGGTGTATTTATCTTTAGCAGACATCAAGCCTATAGTACCAAATTTTTATGCACCACCCCAGAAAATGATACAACATGATTCAATCATCCATAAAAAATATCAATCATATGAGGATTTGATTATTGGTTCATTTAACATTATTCACGTAATGGATCCTTTTGTCAATGATGACTACGGTTATGATCCCAAAATTCCCATGCATGATCGGGTATCTCGGGGGAGAGGTCATAAAAATCTAGGTTACGATGGAAGACATGGTTGTTCCCAAAGTCACTACATTACACATTCCACTACTCAAACCATTTCTATTGCAAAGACTAACAGGAGAGACCTATAGAAATTCATAAGGGAATAAGGGAAGTCCTCCATGATTATTGGAGACTTTCCCAACATGACTACCCTAATAGTTCAATTAGAGGATTTTTCATCACCCAATCATCCCCATCATGCAAGTAGTCCCAATAAACCTAATCCACCAAGACTGCTAGAACCTTCATATCCTATTACAAGGGACGGTCCATCCACATCAGTAACATATTCTTCAAAAGCACCTATGAAAGAACATCCCCATATTGGGAAAGATAGACCTCTGGATAAAATGAATGATTTTTTGAAACAACTGGACCACATTCCGGATATGATTTCAATATTGGATGCTTTGAGTCAGTAAAAATACATCTTGGAAGCACTCATAGATTCCTTGTCGAGCCCCATGGAGTTTGATCTCGAATTTTCCACTAACGAGGCTTATCAGGAATTGAATGAACAAAAAAATACCACACAATCATCTCTTTCACAGACCAGGATGAATAGGTTTTTATATAAGGACATGTCAATCCCTTGTATATATCCAGCGGAATAAATGACATTTATATCTAATGATCCTTTATCGACAATAGATCATGATTCAACCTCATTATGATCATGGCACATTTCAAATTAGGTCTTAATGAATCTCATTTGTCCCTATATGTTATAATGGTATAGGGTGATGATAAGAATGAGCAAGATACCCGGGGGAAGATGAAACTAAGAATGCAGTTCATGGATCTATTGTCTAACTCATAATTCATTTTTTACAACGATATTTGGGTAAATATCTTGCTAGGAATACCCTGGATACATCATTATTTTACCATTCCTTCATCATATAACAAATGTCTCAAATATTATTTCAATGGTCAAATTGGGACATTTCATGGTGACAAGGCCCCATTGAAATAATGTAGGTCACAGTACATTAATGCATGATTCTAACATAAGGAAGGAAAATAGTCCATGGGTAATGATGTTAATAGAATCAATTCCCTTAATGATCTGGAGATTACCCTTACTATTTGTTTCAAGTATCTCATTATTGAATAAGTGATTCCCATTAATCAAATCAAGAGTTTGTGCCCGAATTGAGGCACTAATATAGATACATTCATATTGAAAACTCTAAAAATAGAATCTCATAGTATAAGATATGTTGTAAACACCCTAAGTAGTGGTGAAATCCATGATGAAAATTCCTTCATTCCATACCCCGAGAATCAATAGATCCCCGATCCATCTTCTAGGACATAATGAATTTTCATAAATGTTGGTAAAAATGAATATACTCAATCCAAATTCATTATCTACTCCTAAAAATTACAAAAAGAATTCACCCCATTAGTTGGGAAAGAAATGGTTACATCCTCTTCTGGATGTCCAAATACAGAATCCTCTTCTAGCCCCCATAATCTTTCCTCATCACTTACTTCTTAGGAAAAAAATAATAGGTAATGAATAGAAAATAGGAAGAAGAATAAGGCATAAAATATTCTATTATGGCCTTTGAAGAAGGTGTCTCCAGCATCACAGAAGAACTGAATGACATAAATATAGGTAAAAAGGAAGATCCACGACCCGCTCTGATTAGTGAATCCATGGATCCCAATGAGCAATATTTGTATGAAGACTTACTTAAGAAACATCAGGACATATTTTCCAACAATTAGACTAAGATTTCATGACTTAATAACGAGGTGGCCACCAATAATATTGTTTTCTCAATAGATCAGTAGGTATACAAATACACAGTTAGATGGACTCACCTAAATCATGCCTCTAAAATTGAGGCTGAATTTGAAAATTTCATTAAGGAATACATCATATTAAGAGTGAAATAACCAAAATGGGTAGAAAAAAATTTCCAAGTGAAGAAAAAAAATGAGAAATCATTTTATTCATTGACTTTAGAGATCTAAGTCATAATTGTCACAATGATTAATTCCCGGTTTCAATCACAGAGCTCTTGATTGATATAATGGCTATCAATCCCTCTCCATCATGGATTTCTATCCTTGGTATAACCAAATCTAGATGGAACAAAAATATGAATAATACACGGCCTTTAGATCCTATTAGGTATTATTATGCTATTAGGTAATTCACATTGTCTTAAAAAATGTCACTGCCATATATCAACGTTCCATGTATCACATCTTCAAACCCTCCCTGGGGAACATTGTGGAATTCTATTCTAATGATCTAGTTGTCATGTCCTGGAATCATTCTAACTGCATGGATGACCTAAACACTATCTTCAACAAGGTATGACCTCTCACGTAATGATGAAACCCTTGAAATGTAATTTTGGGGATACCTCAGGGATGTTTCTTAGCTTAATTGTATTTTCTCGCGACATATATGTTGATCATGTGGAAACAATGTATATCCTTGACATGTCACCTACACGAAATCATAATTATTTAAGGGAAATTCGTGTACACTTGGCTAATATTTGGAACATCATAACCAAATGTCATGAACCAGGCCGGATCCCCATCCAACCCAGTGGCCGACCCGGTCCGCGACATGGCCCGAAGGGCATTCTTGATCCCCACGGGCTAGCATAAGTGCCCAAGTATGAAAAAAATACATGGGACTGATTTACCTGAAAAAATAAACACAAAACAATGGACAAGATAAAAAAACTAAAATTGTGAACTAATAACCAAACATACCCTCATCATAAAATCAACATTAAAGGTTTACAACATGAACCAACATCCAAAAGAAAATGAAAAAAAACAACAACTAAACTCAAACATACAAGTAACAAGTGAGGTGTAACATCCAAAAGTTACAAACACAAACCTGCAAGAGAAGACCAGCAGCGACCTGAACCATCGTCACAAAGCACGATGTACCGACCTGGGATACAAAAAGAAAAAAGTTATACAAACACACAAAGGTTTATTTAGGGTGTGATCCAAGAGCCCAATACGATACCACCAAATAAAAAGTTTCCATCCCAGAACATAAAAAATATAATTTAACATGCTTATTTAGAATCATACTTTCAAAAAACTTTTAATGAAAACATTTAAAAACTTAATGTTAAGAGGAAAGAGTAAGGAAAGAAAAAAACCATTTCACAATACTACTTTAAAATTGAAGAGAAATTTTTATAAAGAACAATCACGTACTCAAGTGGTCCTCCTTATACCGACGGAGGCACCATGTCATGAGTAGTAGAGCACTGTAGGTAAATCCCATAAGGTAACTAGTAAGTGTGGTGTGCTTTAAAAATCATACCTCGGTGTAAGCATGGCATAAGAACCAAAAATTTCAATGCACTAATGCATGAACCACTAGTACGGAAACACATCAATAACCTAGTGGTCTCCAATCCTCACAAAAGTTTACTTAGTGTTGTAATGCCAATCCTTCCAGATGAAACCAGGACGAACCACTCATGTTTCATCTATCGTACGAATCCTAATCCACCCACTTAGGTACCTAGGGTTTTCCCTTGTTCTCAATGAAGTTCCACATTCACATAGTATATCTCTTTCTCATATCACAAATGCAACTAGTCATTGCACACAAAAGCCACCACTTTCATTCCTAAACACTATTCTACAAACACTCTCACACCAAAACCATTTCACGTAATAGTTATAATTGCTTGAATGACTTGATGTAATATTTAATCAACTAAAAGATCATTTCTAAAAAGCACCACATTGTTTTTGACATTAAATATGATCATTTTCACGTATGATGTTTCTTTCAAAACTTAATGTGCATTTAATCTACCAAAAACAACTCCCACACTCCACATATAAGTTAATAAATTGAGTTTAACAATTTATAAAACAGTAAAAAAAATTAACAAACATAGGATTACACAAGAAAAACACACCTAGTTTCTATTTTAGAAAAACCCCTTTATTAGACATAAACACAACGAAACCATTTAAAAAGGGGTTCGTACTACTTGCACATTTTATTAATTACATTCGTGGTGTAAAACACAAAGACGCACGTGCGATACACAATGAATATAACCCATATTCTCAAAGAGTCCATTTCATAACACCAAGCCACTTTTAATATTTTATGAATTCAAATCGCACCTTACAAACAACTCACCCGACCCTATTTATTTTCTTTTGAACAACATTTTAAACACACGCACACAACATAGACTTTTGTTTTGTACAAAATCCAATATCAACACGTAAGAACACCAATCCCTCAAAAACATATTTTTCACCTTTAAAAATAATTTATTAATCCATTATAATAGGTTATAAAAAAACCCCACTAAGCACACCAATCTTTTACAACATAGTTACTCCGAAAAAACCTCTTTCAAATCGACCACACGTCCTCTCCATATTATAAAATGTGTTTCGCACCATCAAAACAGTTTCAATAAACCATTAAGTAACTTATAAACCATCCTAAAACCATTTACACAATTAAACATATAAATTAAAATAATGAAACTAGTTTTAAACCAAACATGGAACACACTTTGTTTCTAAAACCACATTCGCATTACTTGAAAAATACATTCTAAACATTGTTCTCCCTATGAAAATTAATCGTATAACATATTAAAATGAACTATAAAAGAAAATCAAATTATATAAAAGATGTAAGGTCATAGAACCACCTACATCACATGATGATCCTTCTGGAAATGGCACAAAACAATCCCACACCTCATTCGCACCATGAAGAATCAAAGAGGAGCCATAACCAAGGAGATCGAAACCAAAATAAATGGTTAAACCTCTGAAAATAGATCTAAAACCCGCTGGAAAATCAAAAATAAATGAAATAAAAATAATATAGGGGAGGCTTATCTAGAGGAGCAGCCACCGGACTAGCCACAGACAACAAGGGGGTCACAAGGCGCGGCTCAACCGAAGGAGGTAGGGTGCTGGGTGATTTCTCCAGATGGAAGTTACCTAAGGGAAAATGGGGGGGGTGGTAAGAGGGAGGTGGTTGGATGGGAGTAGTGGCGCGGATCGATGATGGGAGATTTTTCGAAGCTTCTCCCCGGAATTAAGGGAGTACCGGGTGCAAGGGGAGGCAGACAGAGCGATGCTTTGAGATGGATGGGGGGCAGTTGAAACGAACAGGGCAAGGGAGGAGTGGGCAGAAGTGGAATGTCAGGGGGAGTAGGGGAGGTTGACGGATTGTAGCATACCGAGAGGGTAGCCTGGTGGAAGAAAATGGATTGAGGGATATGTGATGTGCGGTACAAGGCAAGAAGGTTGTAGGGTTTTGGGGGTATTGTGACGCGACTCCAAATGAGGGGAGAGGAGAATCCGATGGGATAGAGATGGGCAGGAAGAGAGGAAGAGGCTTAGTAAAAAATGGAAAGAAAATATAAAAAAACTAAAAAAACTAAAAATATATCCAATAATAATAGTAATAGTAATAGTAATAGTAATAATAACCTCAAATAATAGTAATATTATTTTTATCATTAAAACTAAATTCATTATATTCTTTATCACTTTTCTTATTTTATTTTATCTTAATTTACCACTCATTTAATTTTGTTTCTTTATTATTATTTATATTTATTTAACTAATTAGACACTAGGCAGGCGTGTGTGGGACCAGGCGAGGCCGCACGGTAATCCAAGTGAGGCCGCACAACTAAGACAACGGTGCTTTGAATTATTTCAAGGATAAAAAGCTCATTTATCTGCACAAATGCACAAAACCCCAGTCGGGATCGACCCATATTTCATATGAAAATAAAAAAAATAATAATTAGAAGCACATTAAATTATAAGATAAAGATAAAAATTATAAACAAGACACATGGCGATGTCTAGGTGTGACAATTCTTCACAACATAAAGCTTTCCATCTCTGGAAAGCCACAACTATGACTAAACCTGAATGTAGAAAACAACACCCCTTAAGGTTCAAAGATGATCCTCACAAACAACAAGAAAGAAGATGCAGAAACATCGTGATCAGAGAAAGTGACTAAAATGACTACCTAAAAAAACTCGTAAAAAGACTTTCTGATATGTGTCGCCATCCCCAAAGAGCTAGAACACCTCCAGTGGAATGATCAAGGAAAGGAGCTATCAACCCCATGGGATCCAACTTCACAAGATCAAACTTATCAAGCACTATTAAACGAAAACCACAACATTTGGTTAGAATTAACAAATAAGGTCAAACCATGTCCAAGGAAAACTCGAATCACTTATCGCCAAGTCAACCATAGAAATAGTACCAAAAGGTCAACATGGGGAAGTCTGAGGGTCTCCCCACCATTAAGAACATACCAACACCCAAGACGAGGTTGGAAAACTGACAGTGGGAGGTCCGAGTGGACTCACCACAATTAGGAAGATGACTAACAACAATTCACTCCAGAGAAATTTAACTGAGACCTATCACTGTTCTCAACACCATCAGAGCTGATAGAGATACAAAACCTTGAAATTTCCAGACAGTGACCAAACACCTAGCCAAAAGGGTTGGGGAGGGCGGGCCCAACTACTGGGGCATCAAAACCACGACCCAAGATGAACCAACATATTCACTTCCTTGGATGAGCATTATTCAAATTTGAGACTGATTTACCCGACAGACTACCAGATAAACCACCAAAATAAATTACATTTTGTGGGATGAAACCACCGGAACGTGAAGGTAAGAAGTCAACCACGCCTTCATAGACTCACAATATCCTTATGCACCCAAACGTATTGCTTGAAATGGAATAACCATAGAAAATAATTTAAACATCCATTACTTTCAGCACCGACGACATAAATAATGTCGGGGTCTCATACACTCACGGGGTTCATAACTATGCACCAGCTTCACTATAAGGCCTATGGATGGAGCCCTAATGTATGAAGCATCTCCAACCTCACAGTCAATTATTGAAGACTCCCAAATAGAGCTTCTCCTTTTGGTTTCACATGTAACCGCACTGCAATCGAGACAACCCCAAAAGACACAACACACTCTGATATCCACCTACTCCCACACAACTCATCCATCAAAAATAGGGGGGTTAGATAATGCACATGAATCACCTATTCACCTTAACTAAGAAACATAAAAAGGAAGGATTCATGAAGAACACACCCCCTTGAATAAAAAAATTAGAACTCCCTAAGGGATTCTCAGTGGACATTATGAAGTCCACCTTCTCTCTTCAAAGAGAACTCACACCGCAAGACATTGCCAAACATAACCCTCGCGGTTGATGAAAGCACTACAAGCCTTTCAAGACATCGATCCACACTGATAATTATAAACCACCTACACCCTTCCCTGTTGGAATTCCTTTCTATTTTTCTGGGGGGAACCATCTTACGCAATGATGTCAATTTGCATACACAACAACTAAGACGACTCAAGGAGACAAAAACTCCTTTTAACTCCCCTCGCATCTATCACCCCACTGTGATAGTATCCACATAACCGAAAAATAAAGATGGATAGATGAAGCACTATCAGTAAAAAGGGAGAGTCCTTGCTTTAATCAACTAGAGTGTCAACAAACAGAGAGTTACCAGTGGCCTCACATCAATAGTATGTTAATGATTAATGGGGGCGTGCACTAGTCAAGAAAGAAAACCATGGATCTAATCAAACTGCTCCAATAGCCATGAAATAATGAAAGTAACACTAAACCTGTAGGGAGAACCGGTGCAAGGGCTCCCCAAATCAATTCTCAAAAGAAATCATTAACCAAACTCTTTCACACCAACTTTCAAATAAGAAATCAAAATGAGACACAAATTAGTCCGAAAGGATCCACGGTTCAAAATGCATCACAACCAACATTTTCAAAACATAAGGAAACTCCACACAATCACAAGTTATTAAAACACAAAATTCTCATTTAACAAAACATTTTGAATTTAAGCAAAGCTAGTGGGTTGCACAAATGCCAATGGTGTCCCATGGGCCTCGCACATGCATGTTCTCGTGCCACACCGAAACCCACTTCATATCCATCCAGGAATTCATCCGCTAAGGGAATTGACCATTTATATTTCCATATACACTCATGTATATCATTTCCCATGATATTATCATCAATAAAAACCAAACCATTCCGTTTTTTACAATCCAAAACATTCAACCCACAACTTTCAAACCTCATACATTATATCATTTTTAAAGTGATTCATTTATAAAAAATTCAAAGACCAAATCATTTTTACTTAAAAAACCAAATTTCCACAATTCCAAAATAAAGAAACGAGGAACGGTGGAAGAGAAAACTAGTGTCAGTGGGTGACTGGAACATATGGTTGGCGACCATTCGGTAATCATGTCATTGCAACAAAGAGTGTTCTAATACAATGTCCCCAACTCCACATGGATTTCCAGACCCTGTGAGATCACTAGAACCACTGACCCTACCCCATTTTCATTTCCCATAGACTAGATTAACCGCAAGAACCAAAGACTCAAAAAACACTCAACTTATATTGCTAAATCGAGTCCTGCCATGAGGTGTGCCAGCCAGGCATCATACTCCTAGCCAGGACATCAATTCTCGACAACCTTAAATCCAGTCTACCATGACTCTATCCCAAAATAACACGACCCAAAAGAGAAAACCTCTCCTATGATACCTTTTTTTCACGAACCAGGCCGCTTTACCATCTGACCCGGCGCCCGACTTGGTCTGCTACATGGCACAAAGGGCGTTCCGGATCCCCATGGCTGGAACAAGTTCCCGGGTATCAAAACCATACATGGGAGTTATTTACCCGAAAAAGTAAACACAAAACCAATTACGAGAAAAACAATCTAAAATTGTGAACTGACATCCAAACATACCCACATACTAAAATCAACTTTAAAGATTTACAACATGAACCAATATCCAAAAGAAGATGACAACAAAAGAAACTCAAAATCAACTCAAAACTCCATGTAATAAGAGAGGTGTAACATATGCAAGTTACAAACACCAACCTACATGAGAATACCATCAATGACCCGAACCACAGTCACTAAGAACGATGCCCCAACCTGGGATACACAATGAAAAAGGTCTAAATACACCCAAAAGTGTATGTAGGGTGAGAGACAAGAGCCTAGTCGGATACCACCAAATAAAAAGGTGTTGTGCCACAACATCATAAAGATAATTTAACATACTTATTGAAAAACTTAAATTCAAAACACTTTTAAGTAAAACATATAATAACTGATAGTTAAAAAGAATGTGTACTGAAAAAAACATTTCACAATACTACATTATAATGGAAGGGAAATTTTTTTAAAGAACAAGGACATACTCAAGTGGTCCTCTGTATATCGACGGAAGGCACCACGTCATGAATAGTAGAGCACTGTGGGTAAATCCACTAAGGTAGCTAGTATGTGTGGTGTGCTGGTGTCATCGTATGTAAGTGTAAACATTTTATAAGAACCACAAAAATCAACGCACTCGTGCACGAGCCACTAGTAGGGAAACACATCAATAACCTAGTGGTCTTCAATCATCACAATGACTTGTTAGTGTTGTAATGTCAATCCTGCCAGATAAAACCGGGATGGACCACTCACGTGTCATCTAGCATACTAGTCTTAATCCACCCACCTAGGTACCCAAGGGTTTCCCTTGTTCTCAATGAATATCCACATTTACATAATATATCTCTTTCTCCTATCACAAACCCAACAAGTCATTACACACAAAAGTCACGACTTGCATGCTTAAACACTATTTTAAAAACACAGACACACCAAAATCGTTTCAAATGCTTTTTAAAATTGCTTGTGTGAATTGATAACATATTTAATAAACTAAAATATCATTTCTAAATAGAACCACAACGTTTTTCACATGAAATATGACCAGTTTCACATATGAGGTTCTATTAAAAACTTAATGTGCATTTAACTCTATCAAAAACATCTCCGGCACTCCACATATAATTTAATAAACTAATTTAAACAATTTATAAAACACTTAAAAAAATTAACAAATAAAGGTTTACACAAGAAAAACTTGCCTGGTTTAAATTTTAGAAAAATAGTTTCTAAGCCCTAAACACAACGAAACCATTTAAAAAGGTGTTTTGTACTACCCACACATTTTATCAAATACATTTGTGCTGTAAAACACAATGTCGTGTGTGAGACACACAATGAATATAGTCCATATTCTCAAAGAGTCAATTTATTAAAACCAAAACACTTTAAATATCTTCCGAATACAAATCGTACCATACAAACATCTCACATGACCCTGTTTTTTTTTATTTTGAACACCACATTAAAGACACACACACAACATAGCCTTTTGTTTTGTACAAAATCCAATCTCAACACATAAGCACACAAATCCCTCAAAAAAATATATTTCACCTTTCAAAATAATTTAATAATCCATTATAAAAGTTTATAATGAAACCCCACAAAACACACCAATATTTTACATCAGTGGTACACCTGAAAAACCTCATTAAAATCGACTCAAGGTCCTCTCCATATAAAAAAATGTGTCCGACACCATTAAAAAATTTAAATAAACCATTAAGTAACTTATAAACCATCCTAAAACCATTTACACAATTAAACATATAAATTCACATAAAGAAAGTAGTTTTAAACCAAACATTGATCACACTTGGTTTCTAAAACCATATTCACATTACTCGGACAATACATTCTAATAATTGTTCACCCCATAATAATAAATCCCATAACATATAAAAATGAACTAAACAAGAAAATAAAATTATATAAATGATGAAAGTGCATAGATCCACCTACCTCACATGAATATCCATCCGGAAATGGCACAAAACAAACTCACACCTCATCCGCTCCATGATGAATCATAGAGGACCCCTAACCAAGGAGATCGAACCCAAAATAAATGGTTAAACATCCAAAAATATACCTAATTCCCACTAGAAAAAAAATCAAAGAAATAAAAACAATAAATGGGAGGCTTAACCAGAGGGGTAGCCGCCGGACATGCCACAGAAAACAAGGGGGTCACCGGATGTGGTTTATCTGAAGGAGGAAGGGTGCTGGGTGATTTTTCTAGATGGTAGTCAGCTAAGGGAAAACGGGGGGGGGGGAGGAATGAGGGAGGTAGCTGGATGAGAGAAGTGGTGCGGTGCGGTGACGGGTGATTCGACGGAGTTGCTCGCCAGAATGAAGGGAGTGCTGGCTTCAAGGGGAGGCCAATAAGGTGATGCTTCGAGCTAGATGGGGAGCATGTGAAATGAGGATTCCAAGGGAGGACTGTGTAGTAGCAGAAGGTTGAGGGGGTAGGGGAGGTCCAGCGGATAGTAGCGTGTCGGGAGGGAAGCCTGGCGGAAGACAATAGAGTGACAAATAGTGGAGGTGCGGAGCAAGGCAAGAAGGCTGTAGGGTTTGGGAGGTATTATGACGCGACACCAATAGAGGGGAGACGGGAATCCGACGGGATAGATATGGGAGAGAATAGAGGAAGAACGAGAGGAAAAAAATAGAATAAAAATATAATGAAACCTAAAAAACTAAAAAAATATCCAATAACAATAATAGTAATAATTGTAATAATATCCTCAAATAATAATAATATTATTATTATCATTAAAGAGAAATTAATTAAATATTTTATCACTTTTCTTATTTTATTGTATCATATCTTACCACTCATTTACTTTTTTTCTTTATTATTAATTCCTTTTATTTAACTGATTACACACTGTGAAGGCGTACGAGAGACAGGGCGAGGCCACGCGGTGATCCAGGCGAGGCTACACAGCTTCGACAGTGGCTCTTTGAATGTTGTTAAGGACAAAATGCTTATTTATAGGTGCAAAAGAGAAAAACCCCAGTTAGGATCGACCGACATTTCATATGAAATTTAAAAAATAATATTAATTAGAAGTAGATAAAATTATAAGATAAAAATAAAAATTACAAACATGACGCATCACGACGTCTAGGTGTGACACCAACCTAGTAGGAATGTGTTTTACCATCACCATGTTTTTAAAAAAGTGGGTCACATATTATTAGACCAATGACTATCATGAAACAATTGATAGCCTCAGGAAAAACCTATTCAGACCACTATTGTTGATTCCACTTGTTGAGGGAATTTCAATCAGTCTCTATGTGAAATAAAGGTAAATATGAATAGTTACCTTCCTTATGAAAAATAATGGTGTTGGGAATGAATAAATCCACTATAATCTCATTTGAACCATTGTCGATGCTGAGACTCGATATTTAGACATTGAGAAGACCTTTTTGGAAATAATCATTGTGGTTTAAAATCTAGTGAACTATCTAAATCAGCATGTCGTCTTAATGATCTCCAGAAATAAATTGCTCAAATATATCCTTATCAATCCTACGTTGAAAGGAATATGGAATGGTGGGTAGTTATTTGTAAAAAAATGATATACTATTTTTACATAAAAAGGGAGTGAAAGGCCAATCCTTGAAATGTTTTTGGAAAAACACCCATATTTAGAAACATTATCTGTAAATAATGAGTTTTCAGAGAAGAGATATTCTATAAACACGACACCCCTCAAATATGGGAATTATATTTTGATGGAACATTTAGGATGACAACAGAAAAGATAATGGAAGAATCTACGCTCAACAAAGTTGGGTTAGGGATTGTGATTGTCTACCCAAAAATGATATTCTTACTATGTACTTTTTTACTGTCATAAGGTTATACCAATAACGAGGGGGAAAATCAGGCCCTCATTGAAGTTCTAGAACTATATTTTTAAATATTATTGAATAACATGGAGGTAAAAACAGACACGAAGAAGGTAATAAAAGACATAAATTACGATTCTTACATAGAAAATGAAGAACTAATTCCCCAAATTGATTTTGTGAGTTGGTTAATGGAACAATTAACCTCAGAACCAACATTGACTCACAACCTATAGTTATAGTATTCCCATGTATATGAATTGGAAAATCAATCTTCAAAAAAGTAAAAACCAAACTTGGATGACACTATCATCACTATCGCCCATCACCAAATGGTTTCACCTTTCATTAAAATCAAAATGGAAGAGATTAAAAATTTCAACCCCATATATGATCTATATGGTCATACCAATAAGTTCATGATTCCAATCATGTAATACCTTCAAGATAGAGTTATCCAATTGGATATTTCTTTAAATGATCATGTTCAATGAAGAGGAACCAACTTCACCATCTACAATGGCTCAGATCACAAAAAATCCTCTATAAATGAGGATTCTATGTATTCCCTCTCTAATGTACTGATGGAGTGGAGATTGTGTCCATTATGGATGAAGTATATACATGAACCTATGGTTTCCATTATTCTTGGAACAAGATTTTTGATCAAAATCAAAGGCATGGATACTTATAAACTTTGATATAATGAGATTGCATTGAATAAACCATGAAATGTTATTTCGTCTAAGTGGAAACAAAATTCATCCATCTTTCATCGTAGTTTCTACATACTGATAAATACACAGGGACATTTTATATTTTGGGAATGGTCTTTCTAGGAATATACACTCTAGAAATAACCAAGTTGTCCAGGTAAATCATTACTTCTATATATTTCTAATCCAAGTGGGCTGAGTTATTACCACTCAATGTAGTCAGGGCCAAAATCATTTTCAGCATTGTTAATGCCAATATCATTACATGATTTGGTTTCCCTCATATAGTAATGATGGAGAAAGACACCAATTTTTTTTTATGTTTTTGTTGAAAATCTATAACAATGATATGATATCAAATCCATCAATTTATCATGTTATCATGTAGCAGGTAATGGATAGATAGTTTCCTTCAACAAGACTCTATAAAACATACTCTAGAAGATGGTGGATAAATACAATAAGCCTTGTGGTTAAAATCCTTTTCATTTTATACAGGCTTACCAGACTATGACTTGATTTTCCACACTGGAAACCCCATACTAATTGGTATACGAAACCGAAGCAGTAATTCCCATTGATGTCTAGTTTCCTTTGATCAGTGATTCCATCTATGATCAGCTATTATAAGGTGATTAGTATTAGAAATATATGGATGAATTCTAGATAATGGATAAAAAATATTTCATAAAATACATAACATGGAATCCTATCAGAATTAGATATAAAGAAATTTTAACAATAAATTATGCCTCGGTTATTTCTTATGAGGAGATTTGGTATTGATCCTTAGGACTCCAATGATAGTAAGAATGAGTCCTTTACTACTTTTTCCAAAGTGTGAGGGTCCTTATTCCATACACATGGTCCAATATAATATAGAGTACTCCTTTATTCCAATGGCCAGAGAGCTCATTATGACACCAACCAATGAAAGGGTTATAAATAAGTACATTCTATAATCTCACTAAGAACATCCTAGCTTCATGATGAGAAACATCACATGTAACGCCCCGACCCTAGCTACCCAGAGCCGGTGCATTACTTCGTAACATTGGCATGATCACAAAAGATCAAGTCTCGAAAGACCGATTAGTTTAGTAGCCTTGGAAACACTAGATACATTCATAAGTCTTACATTACATCATAAAGTGAAAAACTAATAACAAAGTCTTCATAGACCACACTCATATCCTCTTCTCACTAACCCTACATGCCATTCTTAAAATACTTTTTCACGTCCTGGAAAATATTAAAACATTGAAAGGGGTGAGCTCAGATGCTCAGTAAGGATAATAATATTGCGGAAGCTTTCATAAATAAACATAAAAATTTAAGGCAATGTATAATTAAAACAAAAGCCTTTTAATCTTGAACATCAACATAATATGGTAAAAAAAATGAGATAATTCCATTCACTTCTTCACATGGATATTCTACTGGTCGAATAATCACATGCAATATCAATAACCACTTTCATAATGAGGGAATGTATAATGCCAGACATTCAGAAACATTTTTTCAAGGCCTCGGCCAAGACGTCTAATATGATTAAGGCCTCGACCAAAACCATAAATCAAATTGGGAAAGGGCCTCACACAATTCCACGTCTAGTTGTCTAATGAGACCTACCGATGCATCGAGGAGCTATAGCGGGCTCCACCCATCACTTATTAAGTCCAATACATTCCTCATATGAATAGGTTTAAACATATCATAAACCATAACATAATCGTATCACACAAAACATGTATAAAGGAAACATAACATTTCCACATTTCAATCACAAGATATCAATACAACAAATTGATATAATGAAAAAGCTTTCAAAACCATTTTCAATACCAAAATAAAAGAATTTTAAAACTTTGTATTTATTTTTCATTAAAAAAAGATGGCTTGTAGAGGAAGCCGAAACTCAAATAAAGGTAACGGCGGCAGAGAAGTCGTTGTCGCCGCATTAGTACGGAAAGAAAAACATTACCTTTTTTCATTTAGAAAAACTCTTCATATAAAAAAGATTCCTTTTGAATAAACGTAAAAGTCAAAGGGGTTTATACACCGTATAAAAGAAAGTTGTGTATAAAACCAAATATGCCTCAATGAAAGGGGATTGAGACGAAGTCCTTAAAAAGATCATTTTTTTAAATAAAGTACATATATAATGTGTATTCACTATAATTACACATAAATAATTTAAAAATACAAGATAGGACATAATAATATCATGACATAATTTGAATGTAGGAGATTAACCCAAAGAATAGAAATTGGGTTAAGAAGTTCACTTACCTCGTGTCTGACTTGACTCAACCATTCTTTAACCTCCTGAATTATAAAATAGAGTTAATATATACATTATTAAGAACCATTTTTAATTTCATTATCCTTTTTATATCACTTATTACAATGTTATGAACAGTATGTAATTATTTAAGTTAATAACGGTCGTTTTGTCGATCTTTGGTACTGGAGTCAACTATAAACTTCTTATAATTTCAAGTAGTTTATGTGGAAGAATATCCATTATCTCCATAATTATATTCATGATTTAGATGTCATATATATTATATATATCCAGTATATACATTCATTTATAATATTACGTAACATTTAGAGGTAAGAAATGAAATGCACCGTTCATGGAGACGGTAAGCCGTACGTACGCATGAACGCTACTTTCATTTCTATTTTATATTTAATGGAATGAAATCACAATGATATAAATGTATAATATAATTCAAGTATAATATAGTGTATAATACAATTTAATCCATCCTTTATACTTCCCACATATGGCATTAACGATTCAAATCACTTTGAGGGGGCGGTAGTCCGCACTTCCTAAAATGAAATTATCGCGTTTTACCCATAATGAAAATCATAAAGTATGCCATAAATGAGAAATAAAGAAGCATAAGTAAAACATAAAAATATTATATATCATATATAAATATAGTGACATCTTAATGGACACCTTTTAAGGTGTTATATGAGTGTTGAACAATCATCGTTTCGTGAGGCAGAAATTCGCCATCCACAGAAACTGTATGTTCTTTAACCATTAGATGTAGGTGTGTGTAAGTGTAGCTCGAATCCTTATTATAACAAAATCCTAGTATATTGAGGATACTGGTGTTGTTACAAAAGAAATGAATAAAAAGAGTTTAGGGGGTTGGAGAAGAAAAATAAAACAAAACAACATTAAAGAAGACATTACCTCAAAATCGGGTAACTCTTTTTGATTTGATCCAAAGGCTTCCTTGGGAAGAGTTTTTCCCAAAGTGAGGATTCTAGGAGTAATAGGGTGAAGTTGGGAGAGTATTTGGGCAGAGTTTGGCTGAGCCAAATGGCTTTAAAGTGTGAATGAGGTGGTAGAGGTGGGGGCCTTTTATAAGAGGAGAGGAGGGACACTCTTGGAAAGTAAGGAAACTTTACATTATTATACAATGCTTTTCGGATTCTAAAGGTCCCAAACTTATATAATTAGTGGATAAAGTGATAAGGGTTCGAAATATACCCATCCAATAGTCTTTGGACAAGTGTAAGCCTTGGATTGTACATTATCTGTTCATTTTATTAAAATCGTTAAATAATGAGGTCATCGCTGCATCAAAATGATGTCGTAAATAATATAATTTATTTAATGTCTAAAAATTATTATAAAAATACTATGATGTAGGAATTCTTTTTATCTTTCCAATGAATATTTATAGTCAAATATATGACTTGTATAACCCCATTTAAAAATTGTTTTAGTAAAACATTTCATGTTTGTGTCATTTTTTACTTTAACATTAAATAAATATATATTAATGTCATTTTCCAACCAAAGTTGATCCATGGGGTACCCATGTTGACCCCTAGGTTGTCTTGGTTGGCCATGACTCATCAAATAGGAGTAGGACAAGTGTCAAGCTCATCTCATATTATTAAAACATTATTTTTACCTTAAACTACACTAATTACCTCTAATCGCGATTAAGAACTTAAAAGTTACTATTCACCAAAAATTATTTTAATCTCATTGAACCACATTTTACTTCTTAATGACAACCATGTATGTCATATTTTTGAAAATCAAACCACAGAAGTGGTAATATTTCATTTAAACGAAAAATCAGTTATTTAACTACTACTTAGTGGTTTCACTATTCATCAAAAATTGAAGTTTTTCAGAACAATGCCAAAATTTTACCCTAAGCTATAATTGATATTCCGAATTCAAAAATGATTTATATTTTACAAAATTCCAAACATATAAGTTTCATTAATTAATTTTATAATTAATTCCCGTTGTCACAACAAATAGCGTGTTTTTAAGAAACAATTTATATCAAAAGATTGCCAATTGTTTATGTCCATTTTAAATGTTAAATTAATTCTAATGACCACCATTGGATAAAATGGTAAAAATATATTCTAATTATACTTTAAAAACACTAAATAGTATAATTTATCACTATAAATTAATTTGATTAAAAAAGTTGTTTTCAAGTATTTTTCACTATTCATAAAAAATTAGAAGTTCTCAGAAAAATACCAAAAATTCAACATAGGCTAATTTCAATATTCCGAATCCAAAAATGAAGTCCATTTTGAAATATAAAATTTCTATAATTTTAAAAAGTGGTTATTGCTATTCATAACGGCTACTTTGATTAGTCGCGGTGTTTTAGAACTCGAAGTTGCGTACAATGAATGCTATTTGCATTATTGAATGAGAAGCGTATCATGGAAGCTCAGGGTGTTACATTCTCTCCTCCTTCAATAAATTGCATCCTCGCAATTTGAATTTTTTCTTTGAAAATAAAAGGTTGAAAATAGAAAATACCTTTGTGGAAAACCCACATCGGAAATAAGGTTAATAAAATTTAGTCTTAATAAGAGGGAAATGGAAATAAGAAAGTCACCACCAAACTATGATCTCGATAAGGAGAAAATTGGTGGCAATCAGAGACATATAATTAGAGGGAAAACATGAATATTTGTAGGGAGTGATTGAGGTCATCAATCACAATCAACTGTTAAATTGAGGGCCTCAAAGCCTTCAATCTATGTTGATTTAAAATATCATCAGTTCAACAAGACATAAGGTATTAGTATAACACATTTTTTTGTTTTAATATTCCTTTACTAATGTTTAAGAATTAATTTATTCATTTAATAAGAGATAGATATATATATATTTATGCTTGACAATTAGAGTTTCAACCTTCAACTCATCTTTCACTCAAAAAGATAATAGAACTCAAAAATATTATACTTATCCTAATTGTATAAGGTTCCAAATGTTAACACATACCATTTAGATTAGTAAAATTATTTTGTAATAACCAGGAACTTCCTGTAGGCTAGTGGTATGAAATAAAGACCTGTCGCACTATGGTTGTGGGTTCGATTCCTGCATCTTTGTCCGACGTGACGGGTTATGCCCCACCCTGCAGGTTGTCCTTTTCCTAAAACTATAGTATTATAATATTCCAAAAATAATCTTCATAAATTTTTTAACCTTAAACAATACTATCCAAAGATCAACTTAATCCACTCCAACCTTTATTGTTATCCAAAATACCTTTGTCCAGACTTTCTCTAAAAGGTCTCTTAATTCCAAAATCAATTTATCAGATTCCCCAAACAAAGTAAATTTTCTCTTATTGTCACATACTAAAAATATAATTACCTTTATCATATTAAAACCTTAATGAAATCAAAAAGTACTGCAGTACAATCCTTATATATATATCACATTATCCTAATAACCAGAATATAATCCATGAGTCCAAAAGCACCAATACATTAGTTATTCTGCTACAACTGTAGTAACAGCATAAGATTGTCCTTGATCCCTTGGCCTTTTCTGAGGTAAGTTTCCCTGACGCTTAAGACATTCATTTGCATAATTCCCTATTTCCCTACAATTGTAGCATTCAACATTGATAGCCTCTTTTTTTACCTTGCAATCACGCGTCTGGTGACCTTTTTCCCCACATTTATAACAAACTCCCATTCCTTTTAGGAAAGTACCAGGGTGATTCTTCACACAATTATCACATAATGGAAAATCCTTCTTTCCCTTTTTCCCTTTATCTGTCTCTTGTTCCACCATTCTCTTATTCTCTTGCTTTACTTTGTTGTCATAGTACATAGAAAATTCCTTTTCTGTCTTGATAGCACATGAGACAATATCTTCGTATGACGAGAAGGTTTGTGAGACTAATGCTCGACGAAGAAATGGTTTTAACCCATCAAAGAAACGATCAATCTTTCTTCTTGGGATACGTATATAATCTGCAGCATGCCTCGTTAACCTTGTAAAGTTGGACCCATACTTTGCGACATTATCATCCTCCTTTTGTCTCAAACTCAAAAATTTTCTTTCCTTATCTGCTCGATGTTCATGAGGATAGTATTTTTCTAGGAAAATCTCTTTGAACTCCCTCCATTCCATATTCGATACGTCATCATCTTCCTTTGTGTTTTGAATCAGCGACCACCATGGATCGGCATCTCCAGAGAGGCGGTAAACTGCCATGACAACCTTCTCCCTTTCGCTACTCCCCAAGGCGTGGAATAGTTTCTCTAAGGTGTTTATCCATTGCTCAGCTACTAATGTATTTGTACCCCCATTAAATGTTGGTGGTTGTTGCCTCATGAAGCGGTCTAACATTGATCCTCCACGTTGTGGATCAGGGTGCTCCATACGAGTAAGGTTATTATTCATAACCTGAATGAGTTGTCCCAGTATGGTAATAAGTTGATCAGCACCAGTTGTATCTCCAGATCCACAATAATTATCTTGAGCAGGAGGGCAATCCCTACATGGAGTGCGTGCATTGATACGGTTTCCATTCCTTCCACTAGGCGCCATTTCTAAACAATGGCATAAACTATATTAGTTTATGAATCAAAATACATAATTCCATACTTGTAATATACTTAACATAAATTGAACTAATTATGGATATAATCCATAGTCAAAAAAAAATTTCTTTGAGGAAGTATATACTCATAACCCTTCATAGTGTTTTGTAAAGAAAACGATAATTAACCTAAGCATATCCCCCGGGAGTGTCGTAACCAAGAGTGCAGCAAGGCCCGTTGTCGTGCACCAGTTCCCGTTCGAGTCTAGCTCAAAGCAGTGTTTTCGGGTTTTACCCCTAGGTACATCTATGCCAGAGCCGCCTCTACCTGCTCGTATCCAGACAAGGATGTATTGCTCGGAAAACTCACAAAATTTCTATAATACCAAAATTCTATGAAGTTCTTCTATACTAATCCTCAAAGTCTATCTTTGAGCTATTTCTCTAATCAGAGTTTATCTAAATCTAGCTTCCAATTTTAGTACTAAACTGCCTCTGATACCAACTGTAACGCCACGACCACAGCTACCCAGAGCCGGTGCATAACTTCGTAACATTGGCATGATCACAAAAGATCAAGTCTCAAAAGACCGATTAGTTTAGTAGCCTTGGAAACACTAGATACATTCATAAGTCTTACATTACATCATAAAGTGAAAAACTAATAACAAAGTCTTCATAGACCACACTCATATCCTCTTCTGACTAACCCTGTAGGTCATTCCTAAAATACTTCTTTACATCCTGGAAAATATTAAAACATTGAAACGGGTGAGCTCAGATGCTCAGTAAGAATAACAATATTGCGGAAGCTTTCATAAATAAAAATAAAAATTTAAGGCAATGTATAACTAAAACAAAAGCCTTTTAAACTTGAACATCAACATAATATGGCAAAATAAAAATGAGATAATTCCATTCACTTCTTCACATGGATATTCTACTGGTCGAATAATCACATTCAATATCAATAACCACTTTAATAATGAGGGAATGTATAATGCCAGACATTCAGAAACATTTTGTCAAGGCCTCGGCCAAGACGTCTAAAATGATTAAGGCATCGGCCAAAACCATAAATCAAATTGGGAAATGGCCTCGGCCAATTCCACGTCTAGTTGTCTCATGAGACCTACAGATGCATCGAGGAGCTATAGCGGGCTCCACCCGTCACTTATTAAGTCCAATACATTCCTCATATGAATAGGTTTAAACATATCATAAACCATAACATAATCGTATCACATAAAACATGCATAAAGGAAACATAACATTTCCACATTTCAATCACAAGATATCAATACAACACATTGATATAATGAAAATGCTTTCAAAACCATTTTCAATACCAAAATAAAAGAAAGTTAAAACTTTGTATTTATTTTTCATTAAAAAAAGATGTCTTGTAGAGGAAGCTGAAACTCAAATAATGGTCACGGCGGCAGAGAAGTTGTTGTCGCCACATTAGTACGGAAAGAAAAAAATTCCCTTTTGTCGTTTAGCTAAACTCTTCGTATAAAAAATATTCCTTTTGAATAAACGTAAAATTCAAAGGGGTTTATACACCGTATAAAAGAAAGTTGTGTATAAAACCAAATATTCCTCAATGAAAGGGGATTGAGACAAAGTCCTTAAAAAGATAATTTTTTTAAATAAAGTACATCTATAATGTGTATTCACTATAAGTAGACATAAATAATGTAAAAATACAAGATAGGACATAATAAAATCATGACATAATTTGAAAGTAGGAGATTAACCCAATGAATAGAAATTGGGTTAAGAAGTTCCCTTACCTCGTGTCTGACTTGACTCAACCGTTCTTTAACCTCCTGAATAATAATATAGAGTTAATATATACCTTATTAAGAACCATTATTAATTTCATTATCCTTTTTATATCACTTATTACAATGTTATGAACATTATGTAATTATTTAAGTTAATAACGGTCGTTTTGTCGATCTTTGGTACTTGAGTCAACAATAAACTTCTTATAATTACAAGTTGTTTATGTGGTAGAATATCCATTATCTCCAGAATTATATTCATGATTTAGATGTCATATATATCATATATATCCAGTATATACATTCATTTATAATATTACGTAACATTTAGAGGTATGAAATGAAATGCACCGTTCATGGAGATGGTAAGCCGTACGTACGCATGAACGCTACTTTCATTTCTATTTTGTATTTAATGGAATTAAATCATAATGATAAAAATTTATAATATAATTCCAGTATAATATAGTGCATAATAACATTTACTCCATCCTTTATACATCCCAGATATGGCATTAACGATTCAAATCACTTTGAGGGGGCGGTAGTCCGCACTTCCTAAAATGAAATTATCGCGTTTTACCCATAATGGAAATCATGATGTATGCCATAAATGAGAAATACATAAGAATAAGTAAAACATAAACATATTATATATCATATATAAATATAGTGACATCTTAATGGCCACCTTTGAAGGTGTTATATGAGTGTTGAACAATCATCGTTTCGTGATGCAGAAATTCGCCATCCACAGAAACCGTATGTTCTTTAACCATTAGATGTAGGTGTGTGTAAGTGTAGCTCGAATCCTTCTTATAACAACATCCTAGTATATTGAGGATACAGGTGTTGTTACAAAAGAAATAAATAAAAAGAGTTTAGGGGGTTGGAGAAGAAAAATAAAACAAAACAACATTAAAGAAGACATTACCTCAAAATCGGGTAACTCTTTATGATTTGATCCAAAGGCTTCCTTGGGAAGAGTTCTGCCCAAAGTGAGGCTTCCAGGAGTAAGATGGGGAAGTTGGGAGAGTATTTGGGCAGAGGTTCTCTGAGCCAAATGGCTTGAAAGTGTTAATGAGGTGGTAGAGGTGGGGGCCATTTATAAGAGGAGAGGAGGGGCACTCTTGGAAAGTAAGGAAAATTTATATTATTATACAATGATTTTCGGATTCTAAAGGTCCCACACTTATATAATTAGTGGATAAAGTGATAAGGGTTCGAAATATACCCATCCAGTAGTCTTTGGACAATTGTAAGCCCTGAATTGTACATTATCTTTTCATTTTATTAAAATCGTTAAATAATGAGGTCATCGCTGCATCATAATGATGTCGTAAATAATTAAATTTATTTAATGTATAAAAATTATAAAAAAACTACTATGATGTAGGAAATATTATTAGATTTCCAATGACTACTTATAGTCAAACATATGACTTGTATAACCCCATGTAAAAATTGTTTTAGTAAAACGTTTCATGTTTGGGTCATTTTTTACTTTAACATTAAATAAATATAAATTAATGTCATTTTCCAACAAAAGTGGCTCCATGGGGTCCCCAAGTTGACCCATGGGTTGTCGCGGTCGGCCATGACTCATCAAATAGGAGTAGGACAAGTGTCAAGCCCATCTCATATTATTAAAACATTATTTTTACCTTAAACTACACTAATTACCTCTAATCGCGATTAAGAACTTAAAAGCTACTATTAACCAAAAATTATTTTAATCTCATTGAAACACATTTTACTTCTTAATGACAACCATGTATGTCGGATTTTTTAAAATCAAACCACAGAAGTGGTAATATTTCATTTAAAAGAAAAATCAGTTATTTAACTACCACTTAGTGGTTTCACTATTCATCAAACATTGAAGTTTTTCAGAACAATGCCAAAATTTCACCCTAAGCTATAATTGATATTCCGAATTCAAAAATGATGTCTATTTTAGAAAATTCCAAACATATAAGTTTCATTAATTAATTTTATAATTAATTCCCGTTGTCACAACAAATAGCGTGTTTTTAAGAAACAATTTATATCAAAAGATTGGCAATTGTTTATGTCCATTTTAAATGTTAAATTAATTCTAATGGCCACCATTGGATAAAATGTTAAAAATATATTCTAATTATACTTTAAAACCACTAAAAAGTATAATTTATCACTATAAATTATTTTGATTAAAAAAGTTGTTTTTAAGTATTTTTCACTTTTCATAAAAAATTTGAAGTTCTCAGAAAAATACCAAAAATTCAACATAGGCTAATTTCGATATTCCGAATCCAAAAATGAAGTCCATTTTGAAATATAAAATTTCTATAATTTTAAAAAGTGGTTATTACTATTCATAACGGCTACTTTGATTAGTCGCGGTGTTTTAGAACTCGAAGTTGCGTACAATGCAAGCTATTGCATTATTGAATGAGAAGTGTATCATGGAAGCTCAGGGTGTTACATCATAGCACCATCTCTGTCAAAACTATATCATATAAAACTATGTAGTTGGTCTTTTTTCATGAATTTACAAGGAATGAAATAATATCCTAGTTGTAGGACATTAAACTGCATATCATCGCCATCATTGTCGTGTGATGATAAATATCACAACAGGAGGTCCAAGGTGCATGGACTAAAATAGGAGGAGATAATTAGCCCTCACAACATGACATTAATCTCTATGGTTAATTTATCCAACATTTGACGTTAAGACCCCCCCCCCCAATGTATCAGGATCTGATTTACTTCTTGTGATCTATTAAAAACATTAGTATATCCCATGTATAATCTACACTCACATTATTGGAACAACATTGAATAATTTGGTCTATCTTTATTGATCTAATCACCAAAATTATCATGTACTTACCACAAGATAGTAAACTGTATGAACAAAATACTTATCACATGATGTTAAACTGCATGATCAATTAATGAACTACATGTGGATTGATTATAATTACATGGATATATGTAGTGATTCCCATATCTCCAATCTTGATTCCATCTACATACATAATTAAAAGATAAAAATCAACCCTTTCCCTATGTATAAACTGGATCTAGACATGCAACGTTTCAATAAAATATGGCTCGATTATCATTACGGTGAAATGTTTTTAACACCTAGACCACATGTGTTAGTCCTGACTACCAATATATAAAATTTTAAAGACCCTTTCCCCACATCCAAATGAATTTCTTAAGGGAAAAATATTTTTATAACAATTTGATTCTTGATTCTAATTTTCATGAGATACGTAGTGATGCCCAGATCTCTAATCTCAGGTCGATCCATAAACAAAAATCTTCCACTCCATATATATGGATCAAACCAACATAGGGAAACTTTTCATGAACTATGTGTGGATTGATTCTTCATTCAACAAGATATGTATTGATTTCAATATCTCTAATCTCAGGTCTACCCATAATTAATCCATAAATCCTCTTTACTACATGTGTATGAATTATATTTCCATGGGGAACCTTTGCAGAACTACATGTAGATTTATTCTTGTTTTCTTAAAATATTTAGCTAAACATGTAACCCCAATCCCAAGTCTAGCAACTCCATTTCAGTTCTTTCATGTTGTTTCATCTTCTTTATCACAAAACAACGTTAAACTGCATTGTATTTTGTGAAAGGTGTATTGAATTATTCTCATTATAATTACATAAATAGTGATTCCTGGATCATATCTCCAGGACCATTAACTATAATATCTAAATTCCCTTATCCTTCACATGTGATTCTTATATGTCGTGGAATTAAAATTTTACAACTCTTTGTTTCTCTCAATCAGCATATCCCACATGATATTAGGATATTTGGTGTAATAGATTCCCTTCATAAGAATGACATATCATTTCACATTGGGGTTACTATGGTCCTGGTGGAAATACCCTAAAAACACAAAATGTCCTCATCACATGACAATTAACTACATGATCTCATTAATAACTACGTTTGGATTGATTCTGTCCCTAGTAGGATACCGAGTGATGCCAGGGTACTATTCTATGGTCTAACCTAAATATTCTTTATTATTTCTGAATCACCAATGCACTCATCACATTATGATAAATAAGGGGGTTCTTCACAAACCGCGTTTTCCCTGATTCTCACTCCTATGAGATACTTACTAATTTCTAGATCTTCAATCCTTGACTCATCCAGAAGATGATACTATAAATATCCCACTCTCCCATGTATGATTCATTTCTATGTTAGAAGACCCAATATTATCTCTCACCCAATGAACGAACTCATATAAAAAACTTATTTTCATCCACTCATATTCAATAATGATGGAAGAACACTATTTTATAATGAAGTGTATCATTATTATTTCTCTGAAAAGATATGTAGTGATTCTTGGACAATATTCCATTGAGCTTCCAAAATATTCCATCACTATTCACATCGAGGCACCTTCGTCATTACCACATGATATTAGATGACATGGATAATTTCTATGCCACATGACATTGAAATACACAATACTAGAGTAACTACATGTTGCATGATTCTCATCTCAATGAGATATGTAGTGACACCTAGAACTTAATTCATAGTCCATGATTTGAAAAATCCTCCTCTCCTATATATAAACAAATGGTCCATGCAAAAGATATTATTTTGGGTCCCCTCTTTAGGGGGTCCACCAAGGAAACAGAGATGAGTCTCTTCTGAATATGAGTAAGATATATGAAAGGGACTCCAAATTCATGGAAAATACCGGTAAAAACACTTCCTTTCTTTTTACATACACGATTCTCACATCATTATCCTAATCATAGACACTGTCAAATCTTTGTAATATTTCCTCAACTTCTAGTGGTAGAATGTCTGATAATTGAGAGATCCTTTACCTGAATATTCTATAATACACCTTAGTTTTTTATCCATAAAAAATCACACAATATGGGTTGTCCAGAAATAGGATGAATCTATTTTATAATGTTTTATGTGCCTTAGATTCCCTTGTATAAAACATCACAAAAATGGATTTTCAACTAGTGTTAACTTCTCCCTTGGGAGAATCATATTCTATCTCTGTAAGATTTGATGACAATATGTTTGAACACACTACTTTAAGTCAGTGGCCATCCTTCAAATACATTTCTTATGCCCTCTCTCCAAAGCTTATAACCTCCATGACTATGGTTTACATGTTCCTCCCCTATGTCTATGTTATGTTGGAATGAACTTGTTCTTAATGGCCACATATCTCATATGTTATATCCAAAATATAATGGTCCTAGTCATACAACATAAAATGAAAAATTACATATTTCTAATTATTTTTTTTAACCTGTGAAGGAATTATATTTCCCCCACAAATGAAATTTTTTTAAATGAAATACTCCTCCCATATTTTTGTACTTTCCTCTCATAAAATAGAATCTATGCTCAAGAAAATTTAAATCTCTAGAAACATTCATTTGAATTTAGTGATAAAATATAGAAATTATTATGGACTCTTTTTCATGACTATATTGTAATATTCCACAATTGGATTTACATAAGTCACCCACATAATGGGTCTCTAAGAAATAGGATTATACTATTTGACTATATAGTACATTCCCCACTTTGTCTTGCATAAAATATCCACATTAATGTGGTTTTCAACAAGAGTTACCTTTGTACTAATGAGAGACCTCATCTAACATCATAATACATTTTCCCCATACCATTTATCAGATCCAATGATTCCCCATCACAAGTTACAAGTTTTTCATTTTTCACCTGAATATGGTAGCACTTTTCAATAAAATTTACCAAAAATAAGACAATAATCAGCCTTTCAGTCAAATATAAAGACATTAAATAATAGCCTCCCTAATTTCAATGTTTTATGATTTTAAACTACATGGAATAATTTCCTAGTTATATGACATTAAACTGAATATAATGACATCCTCATCGTATAATGTTAAAATCCATGGTCAATGTCCTATTCACATGATATTAAACTGTATGATACATTATATGTTGTTAAAAAAGGGCCTTCCCACTGACAACAACCATATATGAATATGCACTCTATTTTAATCGATCTAAATTCAGGTATGATCGGTTTCCCATTCATGTTTAGTTCCAATATAGATATTCCATTAATTATTAGACATTGTCCTTTGGAAAAGCCAAATCGCATGGTCATGATATATCTGAATCATAATCATTGAACATTAGTAACAGAATGTGGGAATTCTGGAGAACATCATTACCTCGATATTTTTTTAATATACCTCAGTTGGATTTGCATACATTACCAACAAAATTTAGGGTCTTCTAGAAAATGGATTCCATTATTTGACTATGAAGTATACACCCTAGTTGACCATGCATATTATATACCACAAAAGGGGATTTTCAAACGGTGTTAACATTATCCTCATTAGAGACCTACATTTTTCACTAATATTATATTTTAGATATGGGAACCATAAAATCATGCACCAGGTCTCCCCATTTGATATATGTATAATGTAAGAATGTTCTCGTCCCTCAAATCATTTTTTCATCATCAAAAAATATATTTTCAAAGAAATTCGACCTAAAACAGTAGCCTTTTTTATTAGTCCAACTTGCATGACATAAAACATACAAAGAAAAGAGAGACATTAAATTACATATTGGATCCCCACAAATGGCACTGTAGAAAAAAATCCGAGTCTCATATCACTAGAACTATGTTTTCCATTGTTTAGGAAAAATATCAAGTGATAAAAATGTTATGTTGACATAAAACATGTTACGGTAAAAACCTACAAAGGGATGCCTTAGAAAAATCAAATTCTTGAATGCTATGTCTTATATATATAAATAATTATGAAAAAATTTGGGTAATGACATAAAAATAACGAATAATTTTGGGGTTATTCGAATTACCTTACAAACATCCAAACTATTCTCACTAGGCCCCCATGGATTATGAAAAATTACAGAATACTTCTACATTTTACCTAGCTAAAAACAAAAAAAATGATGTTGGAATACCTCAAAATTACCGCTAGTTAACTTAGAACCAGATTCTTTTTCATTTTAAACATATTTAATTCTAATAGGAGGATTTTTTTTACACTAAAAAATTTCTTTCATTCAATTTTACTTGTAATTCTTGATATGATCCTCACATAGATAAAAAATTATGGTTGTGAGTAGACATGTGTCGCCATGACTGAAGAATATGCATGCTAGATTTACATGTTCTCGAAGGCTACATCATAATGAGGGAGAAGTGGAATGAACCCCCTCATGGAATTGGTAATAGAATTCCATGATCAAGGATAAAATGGTGTAAAAGTATATAAATAATGTTTTTGAATTTCAATCAAGAATATTTTTTGTATACACCATATAAAAAAGATTATATTTCTCTAAAAGCTTCAATTTGATAGGTCTTCAACCCAAATGGACAACCGTATGAAATGTTGTGTCACTTTGAAGATGAAAACATTTATAAATAGATTTCCCTCACATTTGTTATAGACCTATTCTCAGCACATTCGTTAAGGACCAGAGCTAAGGACCTACTCTAAGGAAATTTGATGATGACATGTGCAAAGTACTTGTGCCATGGACTTCCACAGAAAAGATTCATTGACTAGGGTCCCATGATTTTCTTTTAATAAGTCCCATGGGATCCTAATTTAGAGGACTAAAAAATTAGAAGAACCACTGAAGTTCTAATTGTGCAGAACTGTTGCCAAGGTCCCTCGAAATCTCCCACGTGACACTCTAAACCCCAATAAAATAAGTAACATCAAAGAACCTTTAGGGTATAATAAATAAGAATCCTGCATGAGGATCGTTCCTCCCAAAAGAGAAACCATATAAATATTTCCCCTCTACTTATCTAAGGAGCTATATGAGACCCTTCTAGGGACACGAAAGAAAACCTAGGGTGTCTAGGATATATCCTCTCCCATGTGTTGCCTCAGGGATCAATTTACTATAGAAAATCTAGTTCATGTAGGCTTATCCCTCTACATGGTGAATTTTTATATTCCTCCATTGTCCCATGCATTACACCTACATGTCACACTAGCGCCGATCACCCTCACTCAGTGTAACTCATCGAAATTCTAGTGTAATAATGTTGAATTCTTTAGCTTGTAATACATGAAAAACCAAGCGTGTAATGTAATATAATATCCAGATAATTGTTAATATAGTTAATATTTTAAGTAAATTTAATATATGTTGTATATTGTAATTAATGAAACAATGATTTAGCTTTTATCTCATACATGAGTGACTTTCCTCGATATATTATGTTAGACACAAGACATTGGATCACCAAATAACATTTTATTATTTGAGTATTATTATTTAATATAACAATACATAACATATATGTTAAAATTATAGGTTATGAATATTATTCACTGAAATATTAAAATATATGGATTAAAAAAATATAAAATTAATAAATAGTTGAATAATTAAATATATATTAGTATGTAAAAAAATTGAATATAATGGAAATCATTTTATTTTCATGTTCAGAAATGAGTTTTGTAAAGATAAAGAAATTAACGAAAATTGGGGAATTAAATTAATGAAATATATGTGTTATATATTAAATAAAATATTCTTGATAGTCATACAGTAGATTCAATACACATAAGACAAGAAAAGACTCAATATTACACTTCAAAACCATATATTTTTATTAAGGCACTTTTACCACCATTTAATGGAGAACCTATATTAAACCAACTTCTTGATAATTTTATGAATAATTTATGTAAAAATAAAAATAATAATTTAATTTGAAATATAAAAATTAGATTAAGGTAATTTTTTTTATTTTTCTATAAAAATTAAATTTTTAATGAATAGTGAAATATACTAATATTTAATACAACATCTAATTTATTTATAAGAATAGATTATGGTTTAGATAATTTTAAATTTTTAATTAGATACTATTTTTCTAACTTAAACCATTTTATGTAATTTTAATAAATTTCAATTAAAAATTTACTATAAAAAAATATTAAACTTTTGGATATTTTTAGTTCAAAAACCCGCATTGTCATCCTGTCTACATGATTAAATTTAATTTAAATTATTTTGATTCTATTTTTAGAATTTTGAAATATGGATTATATATTCATAATCATAATAATTTTTAATTTATAATATGTTCAACATAGTTTTTGACCAAAAATTTTAGTGAATGTAATTAAAATTAATTGCAACCATTTAGGTTAAATTAAGTTGAATAATTGACTAAACCTAAAAATATGACCTAAAATGACCATACACTTATAAAAAACCCTATTTTATGTATCAATTTAATCCCTATGAAACCTTATATCCCCTTTTCACCATTATAGATCCAAATTCAATAAAAAATGTTGGTGGGTTTCATTTTTAAATATTAAAAGAGTACCACTCTATTAAAAATGGGCTCCTTAACTCCCACATTCTCAAACAAATCAAGCCACATTCTTTTGGAAAAGATCATATTAATTTACCCATTCAAATACCTCCCTTCCTCCTTGAATCCTACCCCTGGGAAAAAAGAAATCCAAGGAATCCTTTTGGTGAAAACCAAAAGGCGTCACCAGATTCAAATGTAACATCCTTCATAAAGCTCATTAATTTTATTTCTGTTCAAAAATCCCTAAAATAATTTTATTAAATTATATATAAAAAAAATAATATCAAATTTACTATGAATATTTTATGTTCAATTTTTTTCATAACATACACATACCTTCATCTAATGGGTAACAAACATATTATTTACGTGTACAGTGAACTACCGTCTCATAAAAGGATGATGGTTCCTTTTTTCCTTTACCAACTCTCATAGAAGCCATTCTAATGGAAAATAGGTGAATATTTGATATATATTGTATTTATTATGCCTTTAATCTCCTTATATTCTTTTACAATACATATCATTATACTTTCCATTTTGTGTAAAAATGATAACATCATTTCTAGAAGTGCGGACTAATACCCCCTCAAAGCAATGTGATTCTATCACGCTATACAAGGATTGTATACATCATGGTCTTAATTAAAAATAAGTGTCATATAAAAATATCAATTATATTCATGACATAATTAACTTTATATAAATATATATATATATATATTTTTTTATTAGTAACATATCACACACATAAAAAAGTGATAATGTCATTCGTGGATGTTTGGACTATTGCATCCTCAACAGATTGTGATTACTTTTAAATCACTAAAATGGTATTTATGATATAATTATAGTTACAAAATGATATAGTGTTACTAAACTTATTTTCATAATGATCACTAAAAAATGAGAATGTTACACATGCGCATGTATGACCTTCCATCTCTATGATTGTAACACTGGTTCATTTTTCATTACCATATTTAATGATTGGTTTTAAAGGTATAATTGATTATAAATATGATAAATATTTCTTGGTTATTATTTTGGAGTAGTTAAATAATTACCCCTTTGACCATAGTGACCTACCAATGTTATATTTAACACATAAACTGAATTTGGTCAAAACAACTGACATAAACATAATTATTTAGGTATTTGTATACAACATGTTAATAATTGAAATAAAACTAATGAAAAACAAGAAAAAGGTTTTGAAGTAAGTATAAAATAGATAAAAATTTATTAAATAGCATGTTAAAATAATTTCACCTGAAAGGAAACTCAATGTAAGGGATTCTAGTCTGATTTTCATTCCTTAAGGCATACTTAAATATTGTACACCAAATTTCTTATATATGGTGTATGTACTACCACATTGATATTCAATATCATGAATAAATATTTTTTCATGATATTTTGAGTTTCAATTTGGTATATATATTTTAAGGGTATTTGATTTAAATGTTAACAAGTTGAATAGAATTTTAGAACACAATTTCTTTTCATTTAGTTATATTACTTCCTCATTATCGTTAATATTATAAGACTATGTGTGGAATAAATTTATACAATATATTTTTTTTATTTCTACATAACTTATGTGGATTAAATTTTTTTTACACAAAATCAACTAATTTATTGTTTTTTACTTTAATGTTATATCCTTTTCAAGGGATTATTTCAAAAAGTCATTTTATTCAAAATTGTTAGTACATAAATTTATATTCGATGAAATTATTGGATAGTTGTTAAATAAACATTTTAATTTTGATATTATCTGGTTCTTAATGGCCATTATCATGTATTAGTACCATTTTCCACTTTTTGGTACTCATGTTTGTTTCAAATGTTTATTTAGAAAACCCGACATCATTTCTATCTTTCGTCGGATAACCTATTTTTTTCTAAAAACCATGTTTTATTAAAATGAAATAAATAAATTTCATAAATATTTAAAAATTAGTTTGTAAATTCATTTTTACCCTTATTTCCATTTACTAATGATTTCAAATGAATATACATATCTCTTTCGGAATGAGTCATTTTATAAAAAATTTACTATACAAAAGGAATATTTTTTACCTTATATGGAATGTACAGATTTACCCACTGTCATTTTTTAGAAGCTTCATGTTCATGTTTAAATTGTTAATTTTTTTGTTTTTTATTTTATAAACATAATTTTTTTTCTTTTGATTCATATGCATGGGATTTCATCTCCATTTAAATTCCCCTAATACTTATTTTTCATTATTCAAGAATTCAAATGTGTTTGGAATATATACATTCCCTTAACATTTTATATCTTGAATATACATACTATCATGATATTATATGGTTCATATGATTTTATTCCTTTATAGAAAATTAGTATTTAAACTTTTCAATGTATTATGGTATGCTTTAGAATGTTAAACGATTATTCTGATGAAGAATGTTCTTAATCATTATCTTTGCAATCTCACAACTTTTTGTCCATGATATGTTTCTCTTGAAAGGCGAAATTTAATGTTATTATTTTTCATTGGAAATTTACTTAAATATATATATTATTATGCAATGGATTTTAGTATTGCCTAAACCAAATACCATCATACATATAGTGTTGACATTGAAATTGTTTTTTAACTGCGAAATTATTAATGAATCTGTATTTTTCGTTGAATACGGTAATTTGATAAGGAATATTATTTATATTTTTTTTAATTATAATGAATGATTTTGAATGGAAATTATTGGTTGGAGATAAGAATTTATATAGATACTCGATTAATCAACACATTCTAATAAGACAAATAAAATGCATACTGTAAATGGGATTCTATCAATAGTTTTAAATAATATTATAAAAGGTCTTGACGATATTGGTTTTCATGTGCCTATAACATGAACTCCATTAATAATTCATTATAATCAATTCATTTCAGTTATTATTCATCCATGATATTTTGTGTCTACATATCTATGGATACAATTCATTTCAGTTCATTGATTAAACAACATGTGTTTTATTTTATTACTTCCCAATATTGATTTTTCCTTATCTAGTTATTTGAATGACATTTGTCATTAGTTATTTATCATTCGATGTTAATTTATTATTATTTGATCATTATTTATTCCTATTTACTTACCCTTTCCAATAATTTGTGCTCACCCTTCTTATGTTTTATTTCTGCAATTTATGGAAAAGAAATCTATGAAAAATCATTCAATGATATAGTTTCATTCTATTATTATTTATCATGATTATGTTTTCTATTCCTCATTGTATTATGGGAATCATGTATGTAATCTAGATTACCATTAGTGGTTAACTAATCGGTCCATCGGGATTTGATTCCATGTAATCATGCCTATTAAAATATAATAACGTGTTGGCTTTGGGAATATGGGTTCAGGGAACAATAGTTGGAATCATTGAAAGTATAACAGTAACCTTGGAAAATTATATTTTGAAATCATAGATTAGGGAAAAAATCCTAATATAATCATTGAGGATAATAATACAAGAACAAACTATAATTTTGGTATGGAAGAGATTATGTGGATATTACTAACAATACATCCATGTATGGATCCTACAAGTGGGTGCGGTCCTGGAACAAATATAACAAGGAGTAACAACTCCAACAAGGTGTCTTAGGCCTGAATCAAGGTAACCTTGTACATGACAACAATCCTGACCTCACACCTAGTTTTACACACATGGTGGGTATAATTAGGATAAATCACATTTTCTTAACAAACTATTTTATGGATTTTGAAATTGAATAACCTTAGATAAACCTAAGGAGTTTTAGATTGAAAACAAGGATTCCTGATTAGAAAATCCGAAAGAAAATATTATCGAAAAATGATAAACAGGGAGAACAAATGATGAAATAAAAAATATGAAGTATTTAAATATTGAGGTTTTATTTAAAACCATGTTTAAAAGTCTATTTAGTGATTAACTGTATTTCAAGTATGTCTATCATGTTTATGTTAGAAGTTAAATTAATTTGATTTTAGAAAAAGGAAAAATATAAGTTGGGTGACAACCAATAAATTTCAGAAAGTCCATAGGAATTGAACCCGTGACTGATGAACAATAAGGGTTTTTCATCTACAACTAGCCTATGTGATGTCCTAGTTAATGTGTAATTATTTGATAAATTTTATGAATACATATTAATGATTAACTAATATTGTATCTTTTTTAGGTTTATAGATTAATATATTAATCATATTGACTTTGTATAGTTGTTAGAGATAAATAGTTATAATTGTATTTATTTTATGGGCCTTACGATTCGTTACATATTTTCATAGTTTAGGGATAAATGTTAATTTTTGGGTACCCATTTATTGAGGTAAGGGATGCATTAGAATTTGATTGAATCAGAACAAAAATATAAAATTGTTATTATGAATTAGAAATGTATCAATAATTTTTATTTCATTCTATTCATAGATAGTATAATAATTACTCAACACTATGAAAATGATCAAATGTTTTCATGATACCTTAATTTTTGTTGAATCGATGGTCCACTAAATCATTATCTTTTTATGGATTTGAGTTCATCAAATTTCTATTGATAATTCATTTCTTTGTGGTTGATAAACTCAATATCCCCTATAAATATTTTTGATTTTCTACTATGTTCATATATCTACTTCTCAATGATGTACTCTTAGATAAATACTTATTTATATCTTATTCCATTTGACCCATGTACTTTCCATTATTTCTTTTCTGGAGGATGTTTTACAAACCCTTACCATGATGTTGGATTTAAAAATTAAGAATATCAGACAATATATATCATATATTGAGTTTAAATTATGATAACAAAATTGAATTAACGTGGGGAGAATGTAACACCCTAAAATTCTAGAGTAAGAATGTATAATTCGATAGCGTGTAAGATACGCAACACCAAGCGCATAAAGAATTGTAATATCTTGATAATTTATAATTAATTTTAACGCCCCGACCCTAGTTACCCAGAGTCGGTGCATTATTACATAACATTGGCATGATCACAAGAATGATCAAATCTCGAAAGACCGATTGGTTTAGTAGCCTTGGAAACACTAGATATATTCATAAGTTTTACATTACATCATAATATGAAAAACTACTACAACAACATAATGTCTCCATAATCCACACTCATATCCCCACATAATATCCCTGCAGGTCATTCATAATTTACTTCTTCACTTCCTGGGAAAAATAAAACATAGAAAAGGGGTGAGCTCAAATACCCAGTAAGGATAACAATATAGCGGAAACTTTAATAAATAAGAATAAACATTTAAGGCAATGTATAACTAAAACAAAATCCTTTCAAACATGAACTATCATCATGGTACGGAATAAATAAAATGAAATAATTCCATTTACTTATTCACATGGATATTCTACTAATCGAATAATCACATGCAAAAATCAATAACCACTTTCATAATGTTGGAATGCATAATGCCAGACTATCATAACCACATAGTCAAGGCCTCGTGCCAAGACTACAAATAAGATTTTGTCAAGGCCTTTGTCCAAGACACTAGTTTGTCTCATGAGACCTACCGATGCATCTAGGAGCTATAGCGGGCCCCACCCGTCACTTACTAAGTCCAATACATTCCCATATGAAAAGGTTTAAACATAACATAAACATTCGTATTAAAACTAGCATACGAAATGTCAATAATTTCACCATAAAATATGAATGGTATAAAAATAGCACATCCACAGTCAAACATATCACAAAACCTTCAATACAATATAGAAGTTTTGTATCATAATAAATCAACTTCAAATAATCTTAAATCCATCAAAGGATGTTGACATAGATGAAATCAATATTCTTTTTAAAGAAATATCTCCTTTTATTTTGAAATCATTTAAGATCCATATAAAATAAAACATTTTCTTTGAAAATATTCTTATAAGCTTGTAAGGGAAGCTTTGAAGATTTTATAACGGCGGAAAATAGCCGCACCCGCCGTATATGTATAAAAAACATTCTTACCATAATTATGTCGAAAAGGTTAAAAAGGACCTGGTTTTGAAAACGACAGAAATATTCCTTTATAAACCTCTTATAAAAAATTCAAACAAGTTTATAAATGACTTTAACCCATATTCTTGTAAATAATAAATATGTTTTGAAATACATTTCGAAGAAACATGGATGTGGATGATAAAGAAATCCCAGTAGATTATTACGTATAAACAACCTCAGATAATGAAGAGATTGTGAAATAACCCTTTACAATTTGGTAACTTATGAAACATAAAACCCATGAAAGAGGTATCATACAATGAATATGTAAATACACATAAATTAGAGTGTATTACACAAAGAATATAATTATGGGTAGTACATACACCACATAAAAGGTAATGGTGACAATATGGCATGAATCTCACGGGAATAAGGAGTGAGATGAAAACCCCTTAACTTGTACTTTTCCTTGGTTGGGGTAGGTTAACCTCCTGTATAATGGTGAAATAATTGTTATTAAATTATACAAGAATCATATATATTAATATGATATCATATATGATATTTTAACACTGATTTGTTAATAATATCTTAGAATTATCGTCGTTTCGAGTGTTAACTTACTCGTTTTCTATTATATGTTTTGTTACATAAGCCATATTTGTTTATATTATTCATATAAAGAATTATATCAAGTCCAAAAAATCATTTTTAAATCATCAAATGATAATTATACTTGAATGGATACGATGGAGAATGAATCTCGTCGTGTTCGTGGAGACGGTAGTCCGTACGTACGCACGAGCAGCAATATCATTCTTTTGATATTAAAATAATATATAAATGGTTGTTATATCATATATACAGAATCATTAACATGTTATATTTATTATTTACATGAGTTACATATCATTATTATACCCATCCAAATAATATTATATTGAATAACAATTACACCACGACGTGGAGACGGTAAGCCGTACGTACGCACGTATGGTGACATGTTAATCAAAGGGTGGATAGAATACTGAATATGGTTGTACCATATTTATAATAACATCACAGTATATATATATGATACTGGAGTTATTATTTTAGAATGGTAACAACAAAGGAAGAAGAAGTGGAAGAAGAAATGAACTTGGAAAAAGGGTGGTGAAATCATTACCTCTTCTTCGGGTTCTTCCTTTTGATTTGATCAAAAGGGCTCATTAGGTTGGCTTTATGATCAAACTAAGGCATCTATGTTGTAGTGCGGTAAGCTGGGAGAGTATTTGGGCAGAGTTTGGCCCAACCAAAAGGCTTTTAAGGTGTGATGAAATGAGAAGGAGGAGTGCCCTTTTATAAGAGGGGTGAGGGGCACCTTTGGAAAAGCTAGAGATATTAGTTTATAATAAATTCATATTCGGTTTCAAATGGCTCCAAAGTTGACTATTCAAAGGTTAAGGTGGGGATGGGTCGAAAACAACTCAACCAATAGAATTTAGACAGGTTTGGGTACTTATATTAACCTTATCTTTAAGTATTAACTCTAAGTTAATTAGTTTCACTTTTACAATGTCTCTTTGTATTTTTATAAAATATGGTTAATAAAAATACTATATACATCCAAGAGACCCCCAAGTGGTCCATTAATGATTAACCTATCATCATATAAGTCTCTTGGCCGAACCTTAGATTTTTAGGAATTTAATATCAATTAATAATACAATATTGTTTTTAAGAACTCTTTTATGTCAATTTTGACACTATTCAATAGTTGATTTTTGTGAAACTCATAACAGATTGATTACTTCGAAAAAAGTCAATTAAATCAATCCTAATATATCATAGTATCTTATAAAATTAGTTTAATTCATTAAAAGTTTCATATTATATTTATTTGGGAATTTATAATATCAATTATTTTAATTTTTCACTATTATGATAATTACTGCATCATCATTGTGTCATAAATAAATTTAATTATTTAATGTATAAAAATTATAAATAAAATATCATTATGTAGGAAATCTTTTTATCTTTATAATTAATATTTATAATTTAAAATCCAACATATATTACCCTATTTAATAATTTTTTTTCTAAAAGATATATGCTTGTGTCATTTTTGTATTCATTTTAACTTAATTAAACAAAAGTGTCCCTATCACCTACAAGTGGAACCATGGGGTCCCAAAATCAACCCAAATATTCCTATGGTCGAACATGTATCAACCAATAAGTCTAGGACACGTTTTAGGGTAATTTAGTATTATTATAATATTATATTTTAACCCTTATTTACCGGATTTACCCTTAACCATGGTAAATAAAATATTTACCGCAGTAATTATTCAAAATGTCTAAAAATAAAAGTTACCTATTTACACAATTTGGACATCCTGATTCCAAATATGGAATCCATTTTTCTAAATTCAAAACACAGAAGTGGCAGAAATTAATTTAAAATTAATTCCCGATGTCAAAACAAAAAGCGTGTTTTTAAGCGATAATAACTATCAAAAGATTGACACTTGTCTATGTTCGGTTTAATTGTAAAATTATGTCCAATGACCAAAATTATATTAAATGGTAAAAATATATTCTAAATATACTTTAAAACCACTCAAATTCATAATTTATCACTATTAATTATATTGATTATAAAAGTTGTTTTTAATTAAAATTTAGTAATTTTCACTATTCATCAAAATATGAAAGTTATCCGAAAAGTACCAAAATTTCATCTTAGGCTAAATTAGATATTACGAATCCAAAAATGAAGTCCATTTTGAAATATAAAATATATATAATTTCAAAAATTAGGTATTACTATTCATAACAGCTAGTTTGATTGGTTGTGGTGTGTGTTAAAACTCAAGGTTGCGTACAACACACGCTACTGTATTATTCAAAGAAAGCGTACCGTGGAAGCTTGGGATGTTTCACTTTAAATATTTGATGTCCCCATTTAGTTAAAAATTTAAAATATTGTATTTAAATAGGGTTCACTATTAAAAGTTGATAAAAGTATAATACTGAAAATGAATTTGTTCTTGCATTATGTCTAAGATACTCATAATATGGAAAAATTATAAGGATTATATAAAGTTTAAAATTTAGTTAATACTATTCATAACCTCTTTTGAATGGCTTTTTGGTAAGTCATGGTGCAATTGAACTCGGTGTTGCGTGTAGTGCAAGTTATTGAATTATTTTGAAGAAATATCACATTATGAATTCTTGGTGTGTTACATTCTCCCCTCCTTCAATAAATTGCGTCCTTGCAATTTGAAATTGTTCTTCGAAAATAAAAGGTTGAAAGTAGAAAATATATTTGTGGGAAAACCCACATCGGAAATTGTGTTACTAAAATTTAGTCTTAATATGAGGAAAAGAGAAATCAAAGGGTCACCACCAAATTATGATCTCGATTAGGAGAACATTGGTGGCAATTAGAGACATATAATTGGAGGAAAAACGTAAATATTTATAGGTAGTGATTGAGGTCATCAATCAGAAACAAGTGTAAAATTGAGGTCCTTAAATTCATCAATCTATGATGATTTGAAATACCATCGGTTCAACAAAACATAGGGTATTAGGATAACACATTTTTGATGTTTCAGAATATCTTAGTTGAAATCCCACATCGAAAAATGAATTAATGAGGCCTCTATTTAAAATAAAGAGTCGAAAGTATGAAGATTACCGAAAATAACACATACTAGGGTTCCATGTAGGAAAATATGGATATGGAAGAAAAATTTAACCATCAATTATCTGATGGAGAGTGGTAGAGAACATGGCTATGAAAAGGCCAACAATCCCAAAGCCATAAATTAGTGATGATTTAAGGTACCATCTAGGAAAACATTTTTGTTCTAAGTTTCTTTTCTTAATGTTGAGGAATTTATTTATGAGATTGGATAAGATCATAAGGAGATATACTTACTTTATAATTAGAGTTTTATCCCTTAATAAATTTCTACCACAAACTCATCTATCACTCTAAAAGATAATAGAATGTAAAAAATTATATTTACACTATTCGTGTAGGGTTCCAATATAAACGAATTTATAATTCATCTACAAGATCTTTTAATAAGAAATACATTATTTAATCCAGGACATCTCGTGGGCCAGTGGTAGGTAATACACCCTTGTCGACCTTCGGTTGTGGGTTCAAGTCTCGCAGCCTTGCCGGACACGACGGGTTGCCGCCCGACCTCCGGGTTGTCCTTTTATGGCAATCCAAAATAATCCAAACTAGAACTATCCAAGATACTTCTGTCCAAACTCACAGTCCAACATTTTTAAGGAAGGTAAACATAATATAGATCCTTTTTACCCCGTAATAGCATATGAATACCTTCATCATGTATTACCATATTCCTTATTGATTACATTCATGCTCCCTTATTCCATATAGAATGCTGGATATACTTCATTAATCCAAAAATGTTTTAAACCCCAACAATGATGGAATATACAAATCATTAATCAGTTCCAAGGTAGTCAAGAATATCCAATATAATTTATCCAAAACAATCACATATTATTCCAAAATCACTACCTCATTACCAGAACTATATTATGATTTATCATTCTCTCAACCATATATTTTTCAAAAATTTATCCTGCTATTGATTCACTTTTCTATGTTCCACACAATCTCAAGTCCTTAATGAAATAGTATTGTAGTACAATCCTTATATACTCCATAATTATTATAACAAGTACATTGTTGATACAACACTCAATTGACATAATCAACATAAGAACTCTAATCATTCCTCTTCATCTGTGGTAGTATCATAACTTGATTATTATCCAATAACATCATTTGCGGCATAGTCTGATGACTGGGACATAGGTTCGCGTAGTGTCCAAACTCCTTGAAAATGAAGCATTGTACATTTGAAACCATTTTCTTACCCTTGTAGTCACGTACTTTGTGCCCTTTTCCTCCACACTTATAACAAACTCACATTCCTTTCAGGCAAGTTCTAGGGTGTTTCTTTCCACAGTTACCACATATGGGAAAATTCCTCATTTCGCTCTTCCCTTAATCCATCTTTCTCTCTTCCATCCTTTTCTTCTCTTGCTTCCCTTCAAAGCCATAGGACTCAGTAAAATCTTTACTTATCTTATCAACACATGATATTATTTCTTCATATGATGATAATACATGGGAGACTATTTCTCTTATAAATTCTAGCTTAAGACCATGAAATATATGATCCTTCATTCTCTTTGGATCACGTGCATTTCTGGAGTTCTCATTCCTTCTACATGGCGCCATTTCTAAACAATGGCATACACTAGATCAGTTTATGAATCAAAATACATAATCCCATACTTATAAAACACTTAACATAAATTGAAATATTTGTGGATATAATCCATAATCATAAAAATGTCTCCTTTGAGGATGTATATACTCAGAAACCCTTCATAATGGTTTGTATAGAAAATGAGAATTATCCTAAGCATATCCCCCGAGAGTATCGTAACCAAGAGTGCAGCAAGGCCCGTTGTCGTGCACCAGTTCCCGTTCGAGTCTAGCTCAAAGCGGTGTTTTCGGGTTTTACCCCTAGGTACATCTGTACCAGAGCCGCCTCTACCTGCCCGTATCCAGACAGGGATGTATTGCTCAAAAAACTCACAAAATCTCTACAATACCAAAATTCTAGGAAGTTCTTCTATACTAATCCTCAAAGTTCATCTTAGGTCTACGTGATCTAATCAGAGTTTATCTAAATCTATCTTCCAAGGTTTGTATTAAACTTCCTCTGATACCAACTTTAATGCCCCGACCCTAGTTACCCAGAGTCGGTGCATTATTACATAACATTGGCATGATCACAAGAGAGATCAAATCTCGAAAGACCGATTGGTTTAGTAGCCTTGGAATCACTAGATATATTCATAAGTTTTACATTACATCATAAAATGAAAAAATACTACAACAACATAATGTCTCCATAATCCACACTCATATCCCCACATAATATCCATGCAGGTCATTCATAATTTACTTCTTCACTTCCTGGGAAAAATAAAACATAGAAAAGGGGTGAGCTCAAATGCCCAGTAAGGATAACAATATAGCGGAAACTTTCATAAATAAGAATAAACATTTAAGGCAATGTATAACTAAAACAAAAGCCTTTCAAACCTGAACTTTCATTATGGTACATCATAAATAAAATGAAATAATGCCATTTACTTATTCACATGGATATTCTACTAATCGAATAATCACATGCAAAAATCAATAACCACTTTCATAATGTTGGAATGCATAATGCCAGACTATCATAACCACATAGTCAAGGCCTCAGGCCAAGACTAAAAATAAGATTTTGTCAAGGCCTTGTGCCAAGACACTAGTTTGTCTCATGAGACCTGCCGATGCATCGAGGAGTTATAGCGGGCTCCACCCGTCACTTACTAAGTCCAATGCATTCCCATATGAAAAGGTTTAAACATAACATAAACATTCGTATTAAAACTAGCATACGAAATGTCAATAATTTCACCATAAACTATGAATGGTATAAAAATAGCACATCCACAGTCAAATATATCACAAAACCTTCAATACAATATAGAAGTTTTGTATTATAATAAATCAACTTCAAATAATCTTAAAATCCATCAAAGGATGTTGACATAGATGAAATCAATATTCTTTTTAAAGAAATATCTCCTTTTATTTTGAAATCATTTAAGATCCATATAAAATAAAACATTTTCTTTGAAAATATTATTATAAGCTTGTAAGGGAAGCTTTGACGATTTTATAACGGTGGAAAATAGCCGCACCCGCTGTATAAGTTAAAAAAACATTCTTACCATAATTCTGTCGAAAAGGTTAAAAAGGACCTTGTTTTGAAAACAACGGAAAGATTCCTTTATAAAACTCTTATAAAAAAGTCAAACAAGGGTATAAATGACTTTAACCCATATTCTTGTAAATAATAAATATGTTTTTAAATACATTTCAAAGAAACATGGATGTGGATGATAAAGAAATCCCAGTAGATTAATACGTATAAACAACCTCGGATAATGAAGAGATTGTGAAATAACCCTTACCAATTTGGTAACTTTTGAAACATACAACCCATGAAAGAGTTATCATACAATGAATATGTAAATACACATAAATTAGTGTGTATTACACAATGAATATAATTATGGGTAGTACATACACCACACAAAAGATAATGGTGGCAATATGGCATGAATCTCAGGGGAATAAGGAGTGAGATGAAAACCCCTTACCTTGTACTTTTCCTTGGTTGGGGTAAGTTAACCTCCTGTATAATGGTGAAATAATTGTTATTAAATTATACAAGAATCATATATATTAATATGATATCATATATGATCTTTTAACATTGATTTGTTAATAATATCTTAGAATTATCGTCGTTTCAGGTGTTAACTTACTCGTTTTCTTTTATATGTTTTGTTACATAAGCCATATTTGTTGTATCTTATTCATATCCAGAATTATATCAAGTTCAAAAAAATCATTTTTAAATCATCAAATGATAATTATACTTGAATGGATACGATGGAGAATGAATCTCATCGTATTCGTGGAGACGGTAGTCCGTACGTACGCACGAGCGGAAATATCGTTCTTTTGATATTAAAATAATATATAAATGGTTGTTATATCATATATACAGAATCATTAACATGTTATATTTATTATTTACATGAGTTAGGTATCATTATTATACCCATCCAAATAATATTATATTGAATAACAATTACACCATGATGTGGAGACGGTAAGCCGTACGTACGCACGTATGGTGACATGTAATTCAAAGGGTGGATAGAATACTGAATATGGTTGTACCATATTTATAATAACATCGCAGTATATATATGATACTGGAGTTATTATTTTATAATGGTAACAACAATGGAAGAAGAAGTGGAAGAAGAAATGAACTTGGAAAAAGGCTGGTGAAATCATTACCTCTTCTTCGGGTTCTTCCTTTTGATTTGATCAAAAGGGATCCTTAGGTTGGCTTTCTGATCAAACTAAGGCCTCTATGTTGTAGTGAGGGACGTTTGGAGAGTATCTGGGCAGATTTTGGCCGAACCAAAAGGCTTTGAAGGTGTGAATAAATGAGAAGGATGAGTGCCCTTTTATAAGAGGGGTGAGAGGTACCTTTGGAAAAGCTAGAGATATTAGTTTATAATAAATTCATATTCGGTTTCCAATGGCTCCAAAGTTGACTATTCAAAGTTTAAGGTGGGGATAGGTCGAAAACAACTCAACCAATAGAATTTAGACAGGTTTGGGTACTTATGTTAACCTTATCTTTAAGTATTAACTCTAAGTTAATTAGTTTCACTTTTACAATGTCTCTTTGTATTTTTATATAATATGGTTAATAAACTTACTATATACATCCAAGAGACCCCCAAGTGGTCCATTAATGATGAACCTATCATGATATAAGTCTCTGGGCCGAACCATAGATTTTTAGGAATTTAATATCAATTAAAAATATAATAGTTGTTTTAAGAACTCTTTTATGTCAATTTTGACACTATTCAGTAGTTGATTTTTTTAAACTCATAACAGATTGATTACTTCTAAAAAAGTCAATTAAATCAATCCTAATATATCATATTATCCTAGAATATTAGTTCAATTCATTAAATGTTTCATACTATATTTATTTGGGAATTTATAATATCAATTATTCTAATTTTTCACTATTATGATAATTACTGCATCATCATTGTGTCATAAATAAATTAAATTATTTAATGTCTAAAAATTATAAATAAAATATAATTATGTAGGAAATCTTTTTATATTTCTAATTAATATTTATAATCTAAAATCTAACATATATAACCCTATTTAATAATTGTTTTTCTAAAAGATATATGCTTGTGTCATTTTTGTATTCATTTTAACTTAATTAAAAAAAAAGTCTCCCTATCACCTACAAGTGGCACCATGGGGTCCCAAAATCAACCCAAATATTCCTATGGTCTAAAATGTATCAACCAATAAGGCTAGGACACGTTTTAGGGTAGTTTAGTATTATTATAATATTATTTTTTAACCCTTATTTACCGGATTTACCCTTAGCCATGGTAAATAAAATATTTACCGCAGTAATTATTCAAAATGTCTAAAAATAAAAGTTACCTATTTACACAATTTGTAAATCCTGATTCCAAATATGGAATCCATTTTTCTAAATTCAAAACACAGAAGTGGTAGAAATTAATTTAAAATTAATTCCCGCTGTCAAAACAAAAAGCGTGTTTTTAAGAGATAATAACTATCAAAAGATTGATACTTGTTTAAGTTCGGTTTAATTGTAAACATTTGTCCAATGACCAACATTATATTAAATGGTAAAAATAAATTCTAAATATACTTTAAAACCACTCAAATTCATAATTTATCACTATTAATTATTTTGATTAAAAAAGTTGTTTTTAATTAACATTTAGTAATTTTCACTATTCATCAAAATATGAAAGTTATCCGAAAAGTACCAAAATTTCACCTTAGGCTAAATTAGATATTACGAATCCAAAAATGAAGTCAATTTTGAAATATAAAATATATATAATTTCAAAAATTAGGTATTACTATTCATAACGGCTAGTTTGATTGGTTGTGGTGTGTGTTAAAACTCAAGGTTGCGTACAACACACGCTACTGTATTATTCAAAGAAAGCGTACCATGGAAGCTTGGGATGTTTCATTTTAAATCTTTGATGTCCCCATTTAGTCAAAAAGTTTAAAATATTGTATTTAAAAAGGGTTCACTATTAAAAGTTGATAAAAGTGCAATACTGAAAATGAATTTGTTCTTGCATTATGTCTAAGATACTCATAATATGGAAAAATTATAAGGATTATATAAATTTTAAAATTTAGTTAATACTATTCATAACCTCTTTTGAATGGCTTTTTGGTATGTCATGGTGCAATTGAACTCGGTGTTGCGTGTAGTGCAAGTTATTGAATTATTTTGAAGAAATAACACATTATGAATTCTTGGGGTGTTATGTTAATTTAATATTTTTGTAAATTAAATATATTTTATATCTTCTAATAAATAGAACACTAATTTATCTTTCATCACACACAAGAGCAGCTTTCCTCAATAGCGTTCATTACTCGCAAGACCGAGATTCACCAAATAACATTATATTATTAAAATATTATTATTAAATATAATAATACTGAACCTATCCATTAAAATTAGTGGCTACTTATATAATTAACTAACATATTAAAATATATGGTTTATAAATATTTAAATGAATTAATGAGATACTAAATAATTATAAATTAAAATATAACCCAATTTTATTTAAAGAAACTAATAATATTATTTTTCTCACACAAGTATTTAGTATGAAAAAATTAAATTAATTTAAAATAGTGAATGAAATTAATGAAATATATATTTTTTATATTAAAATAATCATTGAATTGATTTGATATAAATATGATAAGAATAAACTCAATATTATAGGTAAAAATAAATATTTTAATTAAGGCACTTTTACCACATTTTAATGGAGAACCTATTTGAAATTATATTTTAACACATTTATGAATCTTTTATGTCAAAATAAAGATAATATATTATATATTGACATATAATTTATCTTATGATATATTTTTGGAATTTTTCTGTGAACATTCATCTATTAATGAATAGAAAAAAATATTGATATTTAGTACATAACATATTTTTCATCAGATTTTTTATAAGGATAAATTATTATTTATATTATTTTTAATGTTTAATTAGGTAAAATTTTTATTAATAAATCAAATTTATGTCTTTTTAATCAATTTATCTTTGAATTTGAATATAAAACATAGCAAACTATTGGATTTTTTTACATTAAAATCATTCATTGTGGACTCGTCTACAAGAATAAATTTATATTAAATTTTGTCACTTATATGTTTATAATTTGGAAAAATAGATTCAAAATTTGGAATATTAATAATTTCTAATTTCTAATAAGGTCAAAATATTTCTGACTAAAAATATTAGTGAATGTAATTAATAATATATATAACGATTAAGGTTAAATTAATCTTAATAAGGGACTAAACATTAAACTAAATGCCTAAAACAACCTATATACATGTCCAAAAGCTACTGTCTAGACATATTTCAACACTATCCTACATTTTGTTTACATTGGAACATTATTGATCTAAATTCAATAAAAAAATATTGGTGGGGTACCTTTATTTTAAAATATTTCAATTCTACCACTCCTCCTCCATTATAGAAGGCCACAATTCCTCCAACTTCCTCACACATCTCAAGACACATAGGTTCGTCGAAGGTCTTAAAAATTCACTAACCCACATATCTCAATTCTTCAATGAATCCTACCTTTGGTAATAAAGCAATCCAATGTGGACTTTTTTTCAAACCAAAAGGAGTCACCCGATTAAAAGGTAACATATTTCTTATAGATATTTACTATTTTTTCAATTATAAACGACCTAAAAATTATTATTCAATAATTATATATTAAAACTAGTATCCAACATATTCTAGGATTTTTTTATGTTTTGGTTTTGAATATAACATACACACACTTTCATCTAACGGGTAACAAACATAATGTTTAGGTGTAAGGTGAACTACCTCCTCACAAAATGATAATTGCTCATTTTCCCCCTAACGCCTTTCATGGTGTCCAATATGATGGAAACTCTATGTATATATGATAAATATTATTTTTATTATTTTTTATGCTTCTTTAACTATTTTTAAAAAAATGTTGTTATACTTTCCAATTTTTTTAAAAACTATAACAACATTTGTGGAAGTACGGACTACCACCACTCAATGCGATGTGATTCGTTCAAACTATACATTGATTGTATAAAGGATGATTTTAATTAAAAATATGTGACCTAAAAAATTAAATTATATTTAATACATAATTACCTTTCATGAAATATTAAATATATATATATAATTTTCATTATTACCCTTCAATAAACATAAAAAGTGATAATATTGTTTGTGGACATTTGGATTACTGCCAACTAGACAAGATGTGATTAATTTTTCATCAATAAAATGGTATTTATGATATAGTTATAATTCTGGAAATTAATAGTGTTACTTAACTTATTTCCAAAATGATCATTGAAATATGGAAATGTTACTCATGCGTACGTACGACCTACCGTCTCTATGATTTTTTCAGTGGTTCGTTTTTCGAATTAATATTTAATGATTGATTTTAAAATATTAATTGATTTATAAATACAATAATTAATTACTTTTATTTATTCTTGAGAGTTTATATAAATACCTCTTTAAACATAGTGACCTACTAATGTTTTTTTTGAAACATAAACTGAATCTGGTCAAAAAAACTCGATGTAAAATTAATTTTTTAATTAGTTGTATACAACATGGTAATATGTTAAATAAATATAATGAAAAACATAAAAAATGTTATAAATGAAGAATTAAATTAATATATGTCTATTATATATAATGTTAATGAACGTTCACCTGAATGGAAACTGAAAGAAAAGGTTTATTTTCACATTTTTATTCTGTGTGGCACACTTAATTGGTGTGCCCCAAATTTCTTAAATATGGTGTACATACTACCACATTGACATGTTATATCATGAATAAATATTTATTAATGGTATTCTGAGTGTAATTGTAATTTATTTTTTTCAATGTCATTGTATTTAAATGTTACCATGTTGAATAGAATTTTGTAACTCAATTTCTATCCATTGAGTAATATTACTTCCTCGTTGTGGTTTATATTATAATATAATGTGTGTAAAAACATTTTACTTTCTATTGATATATTTATACTTCACTTATGTATATCTAAATTTTATACACATAATCTACAGATTGGTTTATTTTTATTTTGATGTTATATACTTTTGATGTGTTTATTTCAAAATCTCAATTTATTCGAGATTGTTACTACATAAATTTTAATTTGAGGAAATTATTGGATAAATATTCAATAAACCATTTCATTTTGATCTCATATGGTAACTAGTAATCTTTATCATGTATTAGTACCATTTTTCCATGCTTTGGTACTCAAGGTGTTTTTAATTTTTTTTTTGGAAAGCCCAAAATCATTTTCTCTTCAGTTGGAGAAGATATTTTCTTTTAAAAACCATGTTTTAATAAAATTGATTGAGAATTATTTGAAAAATTTAAAAATTAATGAGTAAATTCATTTTTATCCTTTTTTTTCTTCTACCAATGTATTCAAAGGAATCGTCTTTCCTCTTTCTGAATGATGAAATTTCTAACCTTGTTACTATATAAAAATAATATTAAATTTACATCATATATAATTTACATATTTACCAATAATCATTTCATAGAAGCTCTTTATTCATGTTTTAAATGTTACCCTTAAATTGTTTCATTTAATTAAAATTATTTTTGGTTCATTCAATTCATATGTAAGGTCTTCATCTCAATTTACATTCCATTAAGAATTATTTTTCATTATGCACAAATTCACTTTTATTTAGCACATATACCATCTTTTAACATTTTATATCCTCAATATCCATAATATTATGATATTATATGTTTCATTTTTTGTTAATACATCATATGAAATTACGATTTAAACATTCAAAAGTGGTATCAGACACATTGGAATGTTTAATGATTATTATCCTCAAGAATGTTCTTAATGATTATCTTTTCAATCTCACTTATTTTTGTGATTGTTAACTTTATCGAGAAAAATCAATTTATTTTAATCATTTTTTATTGAAAATTGAAATAGATATCAATATTCACATAAAAAGGATATTATTATTTCCTAAACTGTATAGCATCTTACATACAATGTTTACTTTGAATGTTATTTGATTAGCAGGGAAATAATTGATATATACTTATTTATCATTCAATAAGTTTATTTGATAAGTCATATTGTCTATTTTTATTATTAATTATGATTAAATATTTGGATTGTAATTGATGGGTGTATCCTAGAAATTATATTTCTCCTTGATGAATTGACAGGTTCTCACAAGATAAATAAGTTGCACAAATTAAATGGTTTTCTGTCCATAGTTTTAAACCATTTTATTAATGGACATGATGGTGTATGTATTCATGTGGCTTATACATGAATTAAAATAAGAAAATGTTTTCCTCAATTAGTTTCACTTATTATTCATCCATGAGATTTTTTGTCGATATATCAATTGATACAATTCATTTCATTCCATTGATTAAATGTCATGTGATTGAGTTTCCTTCAATATCATATTGATTTTTCCTTATCTAGTTAATTAAATGGAATTTGTTATCAGTTATTTACAAAACCATGTTAATTTATTCTCATGGATTCATTATTTCATCCACTTTACTTACCATTACTAAGAACTTAATATCACCCTTATTATGTTTCATTTTCCCAGGTTATAAAGAAGAAATCTTTGAATTAGATTTCATGGTTGTAGTTTATTTATTTTATTATGTATCATGTTCATATTTTCTATTTCCCAAGGTGTTATAGGAATCATGTATGTAATGTATAATTCCACTAATGCTAAACTAATCAGTACATTTGGATTTTATTATTTGTAATCATTCCAATGTAATAATATATAGCAATGACTTCGGGCATATAGGGTTGAGGCGCTACATCCTAGACCGACACGATCCACTTCTCAAGCCCTCACCCAAGACAACCATGGAAGGGAATCTCTTTATTTGGCTCCCACATCAAGAAGGGATCACATTGACGCATCCACCATAGACTTGTGATAATAAAAACCATGGTTATATCAACCACCATGTCTCCCATTTGTATATTTTATTTCTATGACCAGATATTTCCCACATTTTTTATACCAGATAGTTGGTATCCTAAAGGAATGTGTGTTTTTTTTCATAGTCACAAGGAACCTTACCCTAGGTAAAGTTTCTTAGAGTTCATAGTTTCCGAATTCTAGGGTTTTGGACCATGTCCTCCCCTTCCAGTTTATAAGACCCAAAGCATGCACTTCTAAGCAGGGAGGGGATGGATAATGATTTTGTTTTCTTTTGACATCGAATTAAATTGTTCTTCCCTACTATAGGAACCAACATTGTGGGACTCCCTCCTGGAGTAATACCATATCAATTCTTACAGTTCCTCTCCTACTTTATTCTCTCCTCAGTCCCCATAAAATAGAACCATAATTGGGTAATGTGAATGGAGGGAAGCACCGTAGCCATGGACTCTTCCATTAGTAGAATATGATAAGAGGACATGGAAACACTCAAAGCATTATCCCTCACCCATTAATATTTATCTCTAGGTCCACCTGTTGACAAGAGTAGAGTGTGTGGTTCACAAGATCATCCAATTTCACTTGTTTCTCAAATAGAGCATGACTCACACGAACTTATATGTTAATGGTGAACATGACAACCGCATGATCCATGAAATATTAAACTATGAGAACTCTGATTAATACTAACCAGCATATGTACGAACCCTACCTAAGGAATGATCATAATGGGAATCAATCTTAGGTAAAATCCCTAGTCCTAATTCCTTTAATCTAGGTATCCTTCTTATGAGTAAACCCCGAGGTAAACACCCAATCCACCATGAGCCGATACTTCCCTCATGGTCCCTCTTATAGTGAATCACTTCAGGAGTACTTCCCATCATAGTCCTCTCAGAAGGATGTACTCCCTTGATAGGCACACATAACTATGTGGGATTCGAATCCCGTTCATATGGGATACATAGGAATCCTCCTTGAGGTTCAAACCCAACGCCACAACTCAACCATGTTCTTTCTACGCCATATTCCCAGAAGGGTCTAGTTCAACTTGGAATTTCACATCCCTTCAATGTTCCTTGTGTTACATCGACAAAACTCCCACACCAAACATTGAGAAGGAAACTTCAAGACTGGATGTCCATTCCAAATGAATTTAATCAGTATGGTTAGGTCCATATCACATGACATTAAAATTTATGATGAGTCTTGTTAAGTGACACCGAACAATATGGGTTCGGATTACATTCAAAATGATACATAATAAATCCATTCATGGGACTGGACCTGACATCAAAAAAACTCCAATATACTTAAATAAACATATACTCAATAGTTCCACAATGTGTGTCTAAAAAACTAATTTCATCATAACAGTGACCAAAAAATCATAAATTAGAATATAAAAGGATATCATTGATGGAGAACTTTAGATAAATAATGATATCTCCATTTTTGAAGAACCTATAATACATATAGAAGATTCAAAATTACATACTTGATAATAATAGATTGTTAACTCTAGGGTGACTGACATAATACTTGGGAAAAAACAAATTATTTATAAACATATCTTAAATATTTATGAGTGTCTTGGAATAGGCAATAATTTCCTTCAAAAGGGTGTGATGAGCTAGTCCTCCCAACTTTCAACCACTAGTATTTTTAAAACATTGTTTTGAAAAAATCTCAATGAGAATCATCCATTAGAAATAAGTTACCCTTTAATATAGAAGAATTGGTTGTTTCCAGTTCCATAAACAATCCTTTTGGAAACAATTTAGATATAGTGATTCCTAACCTGGACACAAATTCAGGGGAGAAAAAACCACCTAATTGAGAACTTTGGAGCATTTGTTTATTTCATGTATAAGGATATAGGAAAAAGAATTTCGTATTATTTATCTAGTTATTCACATTGATTATTTTCAATTTAATGTTGTGTTGGATCTTAGAGATATTCTAGATGATACTTGAGATGATACCACATTGTTGTCTTGAGTTGCAATCTCAGTTGGTATAATAATTTTTTATACCACATTCTGTTTTCACTATGATATGTTTTTATGGATAATTTTTTGGGTTATATTATTTAAACTTATTCATCATATAAGTTGTTTGGATATTTTTGTCGTCTATTTTTTGGGTGTTTTCTTTCATAGGGTAAATAGTCCCCAAAATTTTTTATATGACAATGGAATTCATTGCAAATTCATGGTGGGGAGAATGCAACAACCATGAGGATTGAAAGACCAATGATTGGTAGAATATAAAACCACATATTATAAGAACATTAGAATAATTTTATTTATTTTAATATTATATAATGTTTGTTTTATTGTAGAGACCCAAAGATTGATGTACAATGAAATTAAATTACTTAAGCGGAATACTTAATACATAACAAAAACCATCAATCAAGGACCATGATAGTTTATTGTCTTTGATAACTCGGAACATAATCTTCTAATCATGGTGAAAGATCATCAACATCTCCCATAAAATTCTTCCCCTTTTTTTTCTTTCCTAAAACCTTAATTTATATCTTGGAGAAAATAAAACATATAAAGTGTGAGCTCAAATACTCAGTAAGGGTAAGCATAGAGAAAATAAAACAAACCATATAAATTTTAACTTAAAAATGACCATATGGTTTAAACATAAAAATATTGAGAAATGAACTAAAACATGGTAGTACATAAGGCACAGATCATAATGGAACATCAATGTTTATAAAATAGTATGGGAATAAAACAAGTAATTGTGGCATCCATTAAAAACATGTTATGATTTCTATAGTAGAAAAGGCATTGCTGGCAAGACCATATTAGTGGACAAAGTCCCTTTATGAATCGAGTCCACTCCTCATTCTAGTCCTGTAAAACTGAACCAGATTAACTTACCATTCCAAAAATTTCTATTTCATGAGATATAAATCATTAACCAATGCATTGGAGGGAGATATAGGTCCCACCCATCTCATAATAAAATCATTCTTACCTGTTCCACAACATGAACATAAATCATTCATAATTACCCAAAGTATAAAATGGGATTAATAAACATCATCCCATCATAACATAATCCATAAAAAATGGATATCATTTCATCATAAGAAAAGTGAAACCAAATAAATCATAGAGACATTATACATGAAACATACACATATGATATAATTCCACCTTATATGGAAAATGGTTTTGATAAAACACTTGAAATTAATTCTTGATGAAAATATCCCTTATTCTTCATAATCATTTTCTTTTCAAAAAATGCCATGAAATTTTAAAATAAAAAGATTTTATTGAAAATAATCCTGAAATCTTGTAGAATATTCTTCAAGAAAATAAGGTGTTATGAAACTGTAAAAATCCATTCATGTTGTATAAGTTTAGAAAAACATTCTTCTCGTACTTTTTCCAGAAAAGTCAAAAAGTACCTCATATGGTAAACAAAAGAATGATTCCTTAATTACCATGTAGTAAAAGTAAAAAATGGGTAAAAATGTATTTAAACATACATGAAACCATTTTTAGAAAATAGGGACATGGATGATAAATATAACCCCAGTAAATACTTACGAATAATCAATCTTGGATAAAAACGTGATTTGAATAGTTATCCCATACCTTAGGTCTGATATGCTTCATACGTATCTGAACCTCCTATATAATGATTTAAATATTGTCATTTACTTATTAAAGAATCATATTAATTGTTATGATATCATATATGGTACACTTATGACTTTATATTACCCATTCATTTGTAAATTCCATGTTAAAAGAGCGTTTTGGGTAAAATCGTTTTATTTATCGTACGTGATTGGACTTGTTGTTCTTGATATTATTATTACTTATATATAGTTCCAATTACATAAATAATTTAAATCATTATTTATATATCATATATATTCAATATATATATATATAATAAATCGATAAATGAAATGAAATACACTGCTCATGGGGACAGTAGGCCGTACGTACGCATGAATGTTGTTCTCCTTTCATTATTGACTTGAATGGAAGTAATTAGATGACATATATATATATATATATAAATAAATCCATTAGATTTATCATGTCATATATTTTATTATTATTCATTATATATATACTTTTTAATCATTCTTGAGTGGTTAACATGGGGAATGAATTTCATCGCGTCGTGGAGACGGTAATCTGTACGTACGCACGAGCGATGATATTGTTCTCATAATTATTGAATTGAATTAGAGTGGATTATATATTATATCATAATAATTATGATGTTATAATAACCTTATATAGTTATTAATTACACCATTATACCCATCCATGTAAGGTGGTGGTGCAAAAACTGACTACACCATGGCGTGGAGATGGTATTTTGTACGTACGCACGCTCGGTGATTTTATTTTCCGTAAGATGGATAGATAGTGAAATAGGGTTGTTTCATATTTATAATAACAAATAATTATATGAGTGATACTGATATTATTAATTTATGATGAAACAAATAAATAAGATGAAGTAGAGGAAGAAATAAATGGGAAAGAATCGGTAAAGGATATTACCTATTCTTTGACGCGCCTATTCATAACCTCCTCTTAATTACCTAGAGTTGATCTTTTGAGGAGAGAAAAACCTATATAATGTATCTAGGGAAGTTGAGAAGCGAAATGGGCAGGGGTCAGCTGAGTTTGAAGTCTCAAAGTGTTGTGAAGATGAGTGGGAGGATGTGCCCTTTTATAAGGGAGGAGAGGGGCACCTTTGGAAAGTCTCAAAATAATATTTTATTATAAACTTATCTGTGGTTTCAAAGGGTCCAAAATTCATTAAAGACAAAGATAAGATGACTCAAGGTTTAAATAAAATCATCCAATCAGAATTGGACATCTATTGGATAATATATTAATCATTATAATCATATTTATTTAAATCATTTATTAATGAGGTAAATACTGCATCATTATTGTGTCAAAAATAATTTAATTTATATGATGTATAAAAATTATAAAAAAAATACACCAAGTAGTAAATCATTTTATCTTTCCAATGAATATTTATAGTCGAAAAGATAATTTATATAATTCCTTATAAAAATTAATTACTAAAAGAGTTTTGTTAATGTCAATTTTGCCTTAACATTAAATTTATTAATCCGAATTGTCATTATCACTACGAAGTGGCTCAATTGGGTAAAAAAATAGACCCAAGGATGCCCATGGTCGGCCAGAAATAATCAAAAAATGTTAGGACAAGTGTTAAGGTAATTTTGATTTATTATAGTATTCTTTTAAACTTGAATTACCCTATTTACCTTTAACCGCAGTAAATAAAAGTCAAAAGCTACTATCCACCAAAAATTATTTTCATCTTATTGAACCAAATTTTACTTCATGATAACAACCATGTATGTTGGATTTTTGAAATTCAATTCACAGAAGTTGTGAAATTTAATTTAAATGAATGTGTCAGTTTTTTAACTACCACTGAGTGGTTTCACTATTCATCAAAAATAGAAGTTTTTCAGAAAAAATAACAAATAATCAGTCTAAGATATATTTGATATTCCAAATTCAAAAATTATTTCTATTTTTAAAATTTCATAACATATAAGTGGCATTAATTAATTTTAAAAGTAATTCCCGTTATCAAAACAAATAGCGTGTTTTTAAGAAACAAAAACTATCAAAAGATAGACACTTGTTAATGTCATATTTTAAAGTGAAATTAATTCCGATGAACAACATTAGATTAAATGGTAAATATATATTCTAATTACACATTAAAACAAATTTAAAATATAACCTAACAATATAAATTTTTTCGATGACAAACGTATTTTTTAATTAAAATATAGCATGTTTTTACTATTCATTAAAATATGAATGTTATCAGAATAATATGAAAATTTTACCCAAATTAAATTTTTATAACCTGATTCCATGGAAGACTTTTATTTTGATAAACTGAACTTATAAACATGTTTAAAACTATATTTAATTTGGGTGCACCATCAAAAGGCGGAAAAACTGCAATTTTGGAAAAATACATAATTTATCCGAAAATTTTATTTTGATCTCATACTAAATTCCATTAAATGTGTATGATGAATTATTATGTCTTAAAATTAAAAATTTAGATACTACTATTCATAATGTCTATTTCATGATAATATTATATCAATATATCGTCATTTAGTGAATCACAGTATTGCGTACAACACACTCTATCGAGGAAGGTCGTGATTGCGTGTAATGCAAGCCAAGACAGGGTTGCGTGTAGTGCAAGACTCCTTTGTTTTTGCATATAATAGAATCCAACCATATTTCATTTATAAATTGAATATATATATATATATATACACTGAAATCTACGTAGAATAACTACTATCAAACAAACATGAAATTGTGTGTAACACGATCAAAGAATAGTGTTGCATATACTACAAGCTAATACAATGTTTGTTATAGATCAAGATAATCATGGTATAGTGTATAAAAAATGATATGAAATAAATAAAAAAGAATATATAAAATAAAATATTGGGGTGTTACAGTTATAGTTTTAGAGATTATTTTAATTTTAGAAGTTTTTTTAAAAGGGTTAAGATAAGTCTATTGAGGGACTATGTCTTGAAAACCCAGATGACATTGGGAGTCATACATATATTTTTTGGTTATATTAAGTTTTATATGGTTTTTATGTAATATATATATGGATATAGTGTATCAGGTTTTTTAGCCACTCCCTTTTCGAGAGAGGTTTGATGTGTAGAGTGGAGGAGATGTGTCAAGCCCGTTTTGCTAGAACATTTGTTTTGGGGGTAGATATAGCTTAGTTAATAGGATTTAATGTATCCTTATAATGGATAAATAGGATTTTGGAACATCCTATTTCATATATTCAAGAGGGAATTTGGATCATGGTTCACTGTGACATAGTGTTATGGGTCGTTCCGTAGTGATTTACTACTATATTGTTTTCATATTCATTGTGTTATGGTCTTGTGTTTTTTTCATAATTTTTGCATCATGGAGTAGGTGTTTGCACCATGCTCGTTATATATACGTCATGAATATAATATTTATTTCATTGGTGGTCAATTATTTTTGATACACCTTATATCTACTAGACATCGGCGCCTATAATAAGCGATTTTTAGTGATCTTCGACCTCCAAACACCAATTAAAATAGATCATCAAGTGTTTGATTTTGAAAATGAATAGTAATGTTCTTATTGTTCCTTATAATTACGGATATAAATTATTTTTATTCATAAAATAAATAAAAAATTATTTGAATACATTTAGTTATGATGTCAAAGATGTCTTGATGAGATAATTATGGGTTTCATTAGAGGAAGAAAAGGATGAATTTATATTATAGGAATTTCATTGGATATATTGTGTTATTTAATCAATCTTGAATTATGTTTTTTTATCTCTCATCTACATTGTTATTGAAAATTTATTGTGGGTTTTTGTAAAATAATTCTTGTTTTTCTATGGAATCATTGGGTGATTTCATAATGGAAACTGTTTTGAATGTGATATGATTATTTTTTAAAATTTCACTGATTTGGGAAAACACATCATTGTTTATATATTTAAAAAAATTAATTTAAAAATATATAATGGTTTTGGTACATGAAACATGTTGAAAAATGGTTTTTAATGAAATATTTACTTGGGAAAAATTATTTTTCATTGAAATTGGAAACTTTGGGTTGTAAAACTTGTATGTAAATTGATATGGTCAGAAGTCCCACAATCATTTTTGATGGATTATAGTCAAGCAGTGACACTGTCATCGTCGAATGGATTATGGTCATGAAGTTCCACCATTAATGGAAACACGAATCTCAATTGAATTATGTTTGAATGCATATGCGTGTGTGGGGACATGGAAAAAATATAATGCCAAACATAAATGAATGAAAATAAACAAGTCTATGGTTTTTCTCACCTAGTTTTATTAATGAATATTACAAAATATTTTAAATAAAATAAATTTTTATATAAATTATATTACGATATTTTTTAATTTTTGTAATGTGATATTATTTCACTAGGAAAATCGTACTGATTTTATACTGACCCCCTTCTTGGGAACATTACAACATTTACAGAAGTTATCTACCATGATCATGGAAATGTTAAATGTATTGTTTAACTAGTGATTCAACATGATAATTGGGAATGGATATTGGTGTTTGAGCTTAGATCTATATTAGATGAAATTTTGGATAATACCTCTTATGTTTCTGATGTCATGATTTCTTTTGGATTTATCATTTGTAATAAAATGCTTTGTTTTCAATATGATATTTTTTGCAATTATAATATTATATGTGTTTTATTATTATAGATTTTTCATTATATTATTGTTATTTATGTGGAGGTTTTATGGATTTATGTTATTTTTTTATAGAAAATGTATTCCCATAAATGTTTACTAAGCCCTTAGAAGTCATTTCAAGCGTTTGGGGTAATGAGTATGTCACACAAGGCTAGTAGAATCTTTGTCTCTACTCAAGCCAATGATTCAAGGTGGGATAATAAATGGTAATACATTAGAAACATAAGAAAAAAGTTCATAAAATGATAATAACTAAATCATCACAACAATATGGTGTATCATAGAGAATACATTAGAAATTTTCTATAAATTCATGATGTATATGGATACATTTTGTAATTCCCATAACTAATTGGGTAGAACCAATCAACAAGATTGAATACATTTCCAATATATTATCATTGTATTCTATGGAATAAATAATATCTGATGAAATATGGTATAGTATATTATTAGATGTAGTCTATCATAATGTTTTTGTATGTTTAGAATATTTTAAATTTAAGTAACATATAAATAAATAAATGAGTGTAAGTCCATGGTATGATTACTTATTTGTTGTGGAAAATACGTTGTTGGTTTTGGATTATAGGATGTTGAAAAATGAAAATTTAATAGGCATTAAAATTTTATCCATGAAGAAAATGTGAATTTGAAGGACCCATAAATAGATAATCCATTAATTGAGTTATATAATTAAACTATTTTTTCTCAATTTCATATGGATAAAACGATGAGAAGATCCCAAGATACAGTGATACCAGATGAAAACACAAATATTTTAAAAGATAAACTATTAATTTATTTCCATATTAATCATGTTTTGAAAAAGATTGAGGAAAATCTCCAATAAATTATTGGATAAAATATATTTCACTGTAAGATAACACATTCAGTTTAGAAGTACCATAATTATTAAGATGATATTCTAGTGTCTAGAAGCTACTCCAATGGAATGAATCCAATTTTATTATCTTATATATAATAGAATCAAGAGAAGTCAAATTCCTAAAATTAGTGGTGAAACTCAAAATAATAATAACATTGGGATACAACAGTAAAGGATAAGATATTTTCCTTGATGTTCAATATAACATTGGAACTAGTAAAATTACTAGATGTAAAATTAGTAATCAAGAATCAAATGGAAAATTTATTTTATGAATTTATTTTTTTGGATGTAATAGAAAAACATCATAGTATGTAGTGAATGTTTTGAAATAAAATGATGTATTTGACTAAATAGATATATTTTTGAAGGTCATAAGTCATAATAAAATCTCAATGTACCAAGTTTATTTTTTTGATGGTCTATACTTGGTGAAAATTAATACCAAATTTTTTTTCTTCATAGTGACTTATAGGATGAAATTTATATAAATAATCAAATGAATTTTGAATATATTTATAATATTGAGATTTTTTCCTAGTTGATTTAAATTATATATGGACAGAAACAAATAAATTAATGTATAATGAATTCTTTGATTCGTTTATTATAGAATAATGTTTCTCATTGAGTGACTATAATCATTGTTGTTATCGAATTTCATAGAATGATTCAACATACATCCTAAAACTTCTATATATAGATGAAATTTTACTTATGGGACAATAGATTTCCTGGATTTTGCAGTTTAATTATACGTTGCTGAATTATTCAAAATGAAGGATCCTGAAATGCTATGAAAATAACAGAGATAATGATATAGTGGGATATAAAAACTTGAACCTTTTTGTTATCCAAAAAATTATTCACCCAAAAGATAATTTAATGAATTTGAATTTCAAGATATAAACTAATACCAACCCCTAACCAGAAGCATCGTATTATCTAGTGAAAATGTGTTAAAAAAGGAGACCAAACTTTTTTCAATATGAATGTACCATTTATATCATCTATAGGATATTAGTTTTACATTATTATTTGTATATGACCAATAATTTACTTTATATTGGGATGGGTATGTCATTTATTTTTGGTCCCCATAAGTAAACAATAGAAAATAGTTATGTAGATAATATAACAATGAAAATTTTCTAATGATAAATTTCTATATTTTAAGTTAAAATATCCATTGTTTGGAATCATACGTAGTGATTTTTTCGCATAAATGCTATTGGAAGATAAAAATATTCTTTTTGTTTTCCTTTTATGGAACCCTGGTCAGTATGATATCTCAGTTGCAACATGTGGTTACTAAATTAATAATTGAATTAGAATATAAATAATATACTGAAGGAGTAAAGTGGTTAGACTAATTGGTTCACTTTTTAATATATGTCAAAAACACTCAAAAATGTTAAATAGTATCTAGTGATAGTTAGAGTTCAATTCAACTTTCTCTAAATCTTTTCTTTAAATTGTATATAATAAGTTTTTATATGAAATTCCTTTTAAACTATAATATATTGGAATATATTGTATAACTATTTTACATGACTGATTGGATGAAATGTATTGAAGATATTTTCATGATGCTGTTGGAGTAAAAATGATTGAGGTGACACTACACACCAGTTGGACATCTGTGAAAAAAAGGAGATATATAACGCTGAATCAATATTTTAGTTGAACTAAAATTAATAATAATTTTTCTAATTGTTCATAGTTTTTATTGAATTTCCTTGAAGGATTCTTCAATTTGGTGATTTTTTAAATTTGTGAAACCGATTCTAGTATAAGAACAATTTGAATATAATGCATAACTCTGGAAGACCATTCAATTATTAGAGGGTAGAATCAAAAGTATATAAATAATCAGTAATGATGGTGTTAGAATATACCATAATCTAATGAATGAATGTGTCTGGTGTTTTATATAGTTCACCAAAAGAAATTTTATATTGTTTTAATTCATTGAATGTTTATATACTCTTAAGATAGATCATATGAAGTAATATGGTGAGGGATCAATATTTATCCATAATTAATTGTAACATATTTGTCAATGATCTATAAGAGAATAACAGTAAAAAAATTCATTGGATAGGCTCCAGAAAATATTGGAGGGCAGTTTAACATGTTTACAAATATGGTCACTTATGTAAATACATTAGTGTGGCCACCTATATATATTGTTAACTATAAGAATTTTTTTGGGGACATTCATGTTTTGTAGATCAATAATTACAAAACTATGAACTATATATCTTGTACTTAATGAGTTTGAAATGTTCTCCTATTGAGGTAATACTAATGTCATAACCAAATAATCTTAGCCTCGCTAAAATACTTTTCCTATCATTTTAATTATTGGACATATATATTTGATATGTTGAATGTTTTTGTGAATGAGATATAGCATAGTTCAGTGATTAACCTACACCAGTCTTCCTCATTGTATTATTATATGGAATGAGGTGATCGATCGATTTTAATTTTTCAATGAATATTATGCACTATGTGATAATCTTTTTATCACATGTTCTAGGTTCCCATGATTGCAGGAACATTTCTTACCAAACTGAAGATCCTCATGGTATGGATTAATATTTTAATTATAAGAAATGAAATAATTATAGGTTGGTAGAGTCAATGGGAATATGATTTTTTAGAATTTGGAGAAGGGGTTCATAGTCAGTTAGAGAATGTGTTTTCTTTCATAGTGTTTGAAATCAATAAGAACTAATTTTCTTAGATTTTTTGTTGATTGTGGAACTATTTCTTTGAATTAGTCTATGATTAGAAATATTTTTCTCTTTGTATAGTGGAAATGATACTATTTGTGGAAGAACACACAACAATAAAGAGTGTTATAATATCACATGTAGTGTTCAAAAAATTATTTCTAGAAAATTAGGGAAATTTCAAGATGAAAATTTTGGGATTTTACTCAATGTTTTATCATCTTGAAGTGATGCACTATATCCCATGATCATTTCAGGATGAAGGTTTTGTTCATTCCACAGATGGGAAACCATGTTATTCTAGAGTTTATCTCAATGGGGTATTAGAGTGTGAAACATATAGTTATGAAACAATGGGTTCAAAAAATGGTAATTGCATTGTTAACAAATAATTCATTCTGCATTAGATCATTGTATTGTTTTTGAAAACCTAGTACTTAATAATTTAGAATATCCCCACCCCCATATTAGCTAACAAGCTAATAAAAACGATCCCCCCTCACATTCATTTACCTATATTCATAAACACTATATAAGACTCTAGAAGGCCATAACATATGTAATTAATTTTAAATATAAAATATGATGTTCCTATTGGATAGGCCATGTAACGATCATTTCCTTATAATTATATTTAATTCATTTCACCACTGTATTGGAGGAAATGTCCATTTATGACATATTTTTTTGACTACTAAATTTATTTTATAATTTTAATTCTAGCAAGGACATTTGATGATTATAACGTTTATGATTATTATTATGGTATAACATTTTATAATTAACCATGCTGATGTTAATTTATTTTCATAAAATCCATGTTCCTAATAGGTAATGTGATCATGTATTCTATGGAGAGTTTATATGACTGTTTCATTAGGTATAAATCATATATTACACCAACTTAATCATGTGGCTCAACATCCGCATGTCAATATCTCAGTACATGATGTCTCTCCAATTTTTCTTGCTCACGCTATTACCTTCCCCAAATCGAATTGATGCTTCCTTGAAATCCTACCAACTTCTTCCACTATCTTCCTCCCTTATGCATACGGTCAACTAAATCTCCCCATAGAATTCTGATTCCCCATTGCTTCTCTCCTACTAACTCTATGTTTGGTATGATTTTAGTAAAAGAAAAGAAATGATTTGATAGTGTATAAAAGAAAAGGAGAAGAAATTTTTGTGATTTCTCTCCTCGTGTTTGGATCAATAACATAGTAAAAAAAGAAATGATTTGGATTTTTGTCCTTCTTTTTTGGTTAATCTTTTTAAAAGAAAAGAAACGAAATATTTTGGGAATAAGATGAAAATAACCATTATTAAACAATATATTTTTCCGATACTCGATTATTCCAAATGAAAATTATTATAATTCAAAATTGTATCGTCAATTTTCAAATAAATATAAATATTTATTTATTTATTTATTATAAATAAAAATATATTTTTATAAAATATTTATTTAATTTTAAATATATATATATGAATATATTTATCTTTATATAATTATATAAATACGCATTCAAAAATATATATATTAATAAAATAAATTTATTATTATATAAATATATATTTTTTAATATGTTAAATATATATTTAAAAATATATTTATATATAAATATTTTACTATAAATACATATATATTTTTAAAAAATATTTATATAATTATTAATATATATTTATAAATATATTTATATAATCATATATAAAAATATATCTATAAATATATATATATATGTATTAAATTTGAAATTATTACCAGATTATTAATCCAAGAGAGTTAAAATAATATATTTAAAAAATATTGTTTTCCAGTACTCAATTATTCCCACAAAAAAAATATAATTTAAAATTGTATCTTTGATATTTATATCATGTTAATTATATAGACATTTATTTTTGAAAAATATATAAGCAATGATATTTTTTTATTTTTATATCACGTAAATTATATAATCAATAATTTTGGTTTTAATCAATCATTATCTTTTATGTTACCAAAATTACGTAAACATTAAACTACGAAAAATATATTAATAAAATTTTAATTTTTTTTAAAAAACTTGTTTAAACAAAATTGATTTCATATATTCACCGAAATAATTTGCACGGTCCATATATTTATTCAGTTGTATAATTATGTATAAATTACATTTAATAAAATATTTATATTCACATAATCAAAATTATTTATATACACATAATTATTTAAAATGAATATTATTTATACACACATAATGAAAATTATTAATATACACATAATCAAAATTATTTAATCAAGGAAATCAAAATTATTTATATAATTTATTAATTCAAGATTACAAAAAATATTACGTCAAAATAATTATTAATTCAAAATTATTTATAAAGTGTGTTTATAAATTATATATATAAACTACTAATTCAAGATAATCAAAAATATTTAAAATTGTTTTTTATTATTAATTATATATATTGTTGAAGTTATAAAAATAATTATTTACAAATTAAATTTAACAAAATATATATATTCACTTGAAAATACTAATATTTATTATTAATAATCACAAAACATTTGATATATGTAAATATTTATTCATGAAAATATTGAATAAGATATAATATTCATGTGAGGATAATATAAGATTTTTATAAAAATGGCACACCGGTCTGTTCCCTTCCAAATCACCCCAAAATTGGGGTGACTTGGAACTGGCCACAGGAGAGAAATATTTCTCTCCCTTTCCGCTCCTAATTATCTCACCTGGTGGCTTCTGTCTCACCAAATGGTGGAAAACAGTTTCTCTCCATTCAAATAATTTCTTTTCGATCAGTTTTTCCCCTGCCAAACGAGCACATATTCCTTCTCCATTACAATCTACGCGGCCCTGAAACCCTACCGAGTGCTTCCATGTTCTTCCTCCCATAGAAATACATCTCCCTCTTTTTCTCCCCCACGACTAATCACGACCATATGCATTGTCATTCTCACCACAAATCACTTCCATCCCATTGCACCTCTCCCATGAAACAATTCCCCCATTCCATTATATGGTTCCCGGAAACCCTATATAGTGCGGCAACATTCTTACTCCACCACTCATCTGGTCCAGTATTCCAACTCTTTGTATATACTTCCACTAATATTCATCTACCATCTGAATCAGCTTTATTACATTTTTTCGTAATTTATTATACATAATGAATGTCGTTCCACTCATCCTTACCAAAGATGTTGGTATACTTCTCCACCTATGTACATTCGTCATGGGTCCACATCTCCGATTCACCACTGTCTGCATCAATCCTTATGCACATAGTATCCTCACTACCATCTCACACATCTAAACCTCACATCACCTTGGTTTCTTCATGCAGTCTATATGTAGTGTTTCCATGATGACAACTCCATTTTTCATTGCTATGTTCTAATTCATTTTATTAACATTATTTTTTTGATTTTTATGTAAAATATCCATTCAACTTTGCTTCTTCAAGATTCTTTCTACACAAGGGATTATGTATTGCTGGTTGAACAGGTTTACAGAATTGTGGTGACATGATGCTAACTTGTTGTTAATTATTTTCAATTTGAAATCGGTATCATTTAATTACAATTTTCATATGTCAATTTCCTCCATTTTTATGTTTTATTTTCGATTAGATTAGTACATTTGAATTATATTGTGTTTCAAATGTTTTTTAGAATTGATTATAGTGAATCTGTATCCACATTACATAATTTATGTTGCACTACTAGTGTTAAATTACTTATGACATTTTTTTACATATTTCACTCTATTTTATGTTGTGCTGTTTAGAAGCTATATTTTCTGTATTTAATGAATCATAAAATTATTAGTAAATAAAACAACCTACAAAATGGGTTCATTGTAATTTTACATTTGTATAAAATAGTTCAAAATTAAAATAATTTCCTTAACTTTTAGACCATTAATTTTGTAGAATGACACTTTTTACGAACCATGTGCAATACTGATAGAAGAGATATAATAAATGACTGAGAATCATGTTTCTATTTCCAATGAAGTGAGAAAACATCGAAATACGACATGGAAACAAAATTTTCCTTGTAAGAGGTTTGTCTAATATATACTTGAAGGGATCTTAATTTATTACACCATAGAATGTAAACGCTGTTTTTTATTTTTCTTTATAGATATTATATATATCCTATTTTGCAGGATTCTCTAGTGGAAGTGAATAGTCAAACTCTAAATGTCCAATGCGTATCTTCAGTGAATTTAACCAAATACCATTATTAACCATGACAGCAAGTTATAGGTTTAAATATTCTTGTAATGTTAATGGAAAAGATTATACAATAACCTCTTATCCATCTACTAGTCGGATGTATTTAGTACACTATTCGAGTCTTAATATATTCAACATTATAGGAAGAACTGTTATTTCACTATAAAACCGGAGAACTCCATATATGTTTGGATACTCAAAATGAATAAAAGAGCTAGAAATATTCCAGATAATTTCACCCAGAAATCTCAAAATTTGGTGCCATCGAGGAATGAAGGGTTTGAAATGAATACACCACCTTATTCTAATGTATTGTATTCTTTTTCAATTGGGTATGTTATAAATAATAAAATATTTCTTCTAAGTGTCACAATTTACTAAAAATTAACTCATGTCATGTTTTCAATATAGGAACCAACTTCTGTAAATAGAAATTGATCTACAAAAGAGAGTTAGAAATTACAGCATCTAGCAACATAACATTTTCGTACATGCATGTGTTGTAAAAAATTATGAATTATTTTTAATAATGATGATCCTATCATTCTATAAGATTAATGAAGTATCACTTAATTATTTTATTTTTCCCACCAGACATAAAAAATATTTTAGATTATTCATCCATAAAGGACTCAATGTAAAATCAATGCAGCAAACTTTATGATGATCAAAATATTGAAACATCATTTACTTGTACTCAACCTAATGTTGAAGCTATTGGTATTCCATTAAATTTATATTTTGCATGTTTATAATTCTAATGTTTTCCACTATGCAGTTCAGTGTCATGATTCACAAACATATAATGAAAAAAATTCCATGTTTTCAGTTTAAATTATGTGGTAATATATGTCAAATTGAGGATTGTAATATTGGTATGTCATTATATTCATAGTTTTTCTGTTTATTAGACTAATGTTTTTATGTCTATAATTCAACTATGGAACTGAATAATATATCATGTTGTTGAAGGAATACTTACTATTCATGATTTAAGTTACATTATCAATTATATTTTTTTAGTTCACTGTCATATACCAAAAATATGAAATGGAAAAAAATCATATTGTTCAGCTTATATTTATGCTACAATATATTCAACATATAGGGTTATACTATTTATATTCGTTTAGATTCATAATTTTTTATACTAATATATTTATTAATACAATTTATCTATGGATCTTATTTATAATTCAAATATTTAACAGTAGTGTTACAATTTTTATTTTCAATTATTTCAAAATTGTAATTGAATTACCTTAGTATCGTGTTTCAAAAATAGTAATTTCTTAAAAAGTTATATTGGCATCCTTTTTGATAAAGAAAATCAAAAATCGATGTTTGTACAAACCTAAAACTATTTTTTAATATGTTTCTGATCATTTATATTTATTTTGGATTCTATTTGATATCTAATTTGACATTTACTGCATACATATTACTTTGATTTAGGTGAAATCATATATTTTTTTATATATTGATGTCAATTTATTTCTTATATGAAATAGTTAGTAATGTTTCACACAAGAATCATCAAAATTTTCACTATACTGGTCATTTGAAAAAATCTAGTTACAAAAATTTTGAAATCAACCAGAGTGATTGAAGAGATTAATTTTCATTGAACATTATAATGATGCTAGCTAATATAGTTCTTATTATTCATCCATAAATGTGTCAATCGTAAACCTGTGAAAGAAACATCATGATGAAAAAAAATATTGGAACACCATTTACTTGATCTCAACCTTTTTTCGAAGTTATTAGTATGCCATTAAATTCTTATTTGGCCTCTTTATTATACAAATGTTTTCATATATACAGGTCTGTGTCATGATTCACAAAAATATAATTCCAAAAAAGTCACGTTTTTAGTTAATATTTTGTGGTAATTTATTCAAAATTTTGGTCTATTCTATTGGTTTGTCATTATATTCATATTCGTATTATTTTATTATACTAATTTTTTTTTCTACAATTCAACTATGGATCTAATTAATGTATCATGTTTTATAAGGTATACGTTATGTTTAGTATTCAAGTTACATTATCAATGATAATTTTTTAGTTCACTATCATGTTTATCAAATATGAAATGATCAAAAAATAATATTGTTCAGCTCAGATTTGCGCTACAATATATTCAAAATAAAGATTTATACAATTTGTATGCCATTAAATTCTTATTTGTACTATTTTATAATAATAACGTGTTTATGTATATAATTCAACTATGGATCTGATTTATACATCAGATAGTTCAAGGAAGAGTTAAAATTATAAATAATAATAATATTAAAAATGATATTGAATTACTTCATAGTCATGTTTTAGAAATTCGAATTTTACAAAAAAAAAGTCAACCTTTTTTCTAATGATAACTCAAAATTGATGATTGTACTAACCTAAAACTATTTTTATGATATGTATCTAAACATTGATATTTATTACATATCCCATATGAAATCTAATATGACATTTATTGCATACACATTACTTCAATTTTGGTAATCTCAAATAGTTTTGTACATATTGCTCAACATTGTTTTGGTTTGATGAATGAGTTAAACACTATGGCACACAATAATCATCAATGTTATCAATATTCTGCTCATTTAGAAAAACAGTTTATTTTTTTTTCAAATCCACCAGATTACTGTAAGAGGATGATTTTATTTGATCATTCTAAAGATGTTAGAGAATTCCGTGATAATATTCATTTTCATAAAAGGTTTTTTTCTTTTACATAAATGACTGGAAATTTTGATAACTCTAAATAATGGATGTTCTCTATATGTTTACGGTATTAACAATAAAAATTATCTTAATACTGTTAGCTTACTTCAGCTTGATGGGAAGCCATCAAGATATTCATTGATATATACTTTTTAAACAATTAATGAAAGTGATAACAGAAGTAAATCTTTCAGCTATATTGCATTATACAAATTATTTGACATGATTGAAGTCTGACATAAGTGATATTTTTATATGATTAATTTATTTATAACTTTATTCGTATAAAAAAATGAACTTAAAAATTGTGTCAACCCAGTTGTAGACAGAAATCTAAAAACTATTTTTCATTAATGATTTCAATTAATCTGACATGTCATGACTACAAGAGATTTTTTTGACATCTACATGCGCACTAGAATTGAGAATTCATCAAATTAGAAATATCTATTCTGATACAAATATGTAAAACATTCTAACAAGTTCAAAAATAGTTATGCTTGTAGTTGGTGAAATCAATGATGTTGGAAACCCCATAGATATTATCATACAAATACAATTTGGTGAACTGCAATGTATAGATGAACTACATCTGCTATATCTTCCATTATAGTACTTTATAATAGATCCAACTGGTGAATATGGGTATTCTAATGATGTATAACACAAGTTTACCTCTATTGATTATGAGAAATTACAAAATGTTACAATGAGATAGTACATTGTATACCTTTTTCAATTTAGACATAATCATCTATAAATTCTATTTCATTCCAGACGGCTATTGTAATAGTTTTTTGTGGATGCATATTCCGTACATGAACACCAACATTTATCCTTTATTAGGTTTATTCAAAAACAATTGAGAGTTGATTTGTTAAATGAGTAGCATGAATCGTAACTCATAGGTGGGCATGAAGGATCGCTATATGGACAACGTTCCATTCTACCATAATCTTTTATTGGTGTTCCAAGATACATGATACAGAATTATCATTATGCAATAGTTATCTATAATTGGGCTAAATATCCATATTTTGTCATAACTTTCACATGAAACCCTTTATGGATAATTATTCAACGATTTATTCAAAATCAATATTTTTTTTTGACAACATACGCCAAATACTCCCAAAAATATTTAATATGAACGCGGATCATCTAATGAAATATATAATGGTAGGAATTTTCATTGGAAAGAACCATGTTGGTTTGCTTTGAATATGTTTTCTTTCCATTTTAAATTCTGTTTAGAGTCGTATTTTTTTAAATTTCATTATTGGTTTCTATTTTTTATGCACATATGAAGTAGTTCATACCACTGAATTTCAAGTGTGGTCACCCTCGTTATCATATATTGATATTCCTTGAATCAGATCATAATATTTCATGTTCTGTCAATTTTAATCATATTATTTTGTATGAAATAACCAGATATGAAAATTCATCCATAGTTATATGAGGATGTAAAAAATTACATGATTCATTTTCCTTGTGGGGTTACCAAACCATGCTCTCAATTCATTAAAATTTGGCATTTTTCAAAAAAATCATAATTTTTTTCATGAGCTCTCCTATGGATGAGGATGGGTGTGCTATTTACAGATGAAGTGATAACGATAGATCATTATTAAATAATGGATTTGAACTGGATAATTGTTTTGTTATCCCTTATAATCCATTAATGATGCTTAAATTTTAGGCACATGTAAATGTTGAGGTCTAAAATTAATCACGTTCCTTAAGTATATTTTTGTGTGCATAAACAAAGGGAAAGATCATGTCACTACATATCTCTATGTATTTTAAAGTACAACCTATGTCCAGAATCAGGTTGAAGAAATTAGAATGTATTTTGACTATTGATATATTTCACCATGTGAACCTATTTGAAAATTATTCAACTTTGACATCCATTATATGTTTCTTTTAGTGTAAATATTGCAATTCCACTTGGGGAGAAAATTTTAACTTACAATGGTGGATATAGTATTGAATACAATCCATAAAAACAAAAATATCACATAGTATGTTCAATTCATAGTTTGAAGGGAATCTATCTTATCCAGTAGAATGACATTGATCCTATGTAGAATTTCTAATGAAATCAGTGTTTCACATCCGTGACTGTAATTCGTATCCCAGAAATTGAGGCTTTTATATTGGGATGTTTCACTATGTTCCTCTCCCCGTTGGTGAACTATATTATCATCTAATAATAGTCACTAAGGTTCTAGGTCCTACGTCATTTTTTGACATCATGACTATAAATATTATGAATTAGAGAAATATTAGAGATACCTATTATGGATTCGATTTACATATTGATTATTAAGAGTTTGTAGATGATTTTATGGAGGCTTATTTTTGGACAACGAGGTTTCTCTGTGTAGATTATTTGATCATATGTTGTTATCAATCACTGTTTCTCAACCAGAAGATGTATCAATTAAAATTTGGAAACTAATGCGTGAAGATATTTTGCATTATTATAGAATGATGTTTCATATTGAATTTATGTTATTTATATATTTCTATATGAAATTTAATATAATTTTTATCTTATAATCCTTTCTTTATGAATTTACTTCTCATGTTTCCAGTTTTACACATTAAAAAACTTATTGATTGTGCGGTAAAAAATGACAATGTAAACACATATTATTTAATTATGTGTAAATTTTTTGAATAACTACAACCATTATCATTGAATATTTTGTTGTTTACAAACATAATCAAAAATATTTTATGTTAAAACATGTATAGTTCAAATTGATGTAAAATATTTTAATTTAGTTTGGGCAGTAGGTTGATCTATAAAGGAATTCATATTTCATGCATTTTATAGGACATCAAATGATTGGTGTTTAAAATCAAAATTTTATCTGAATATATTTTTTAAACCATCATTACAATTATTTTTATTTCCATATGAATCCATTTTATCAATTAACCAGCTTTAACTGTACCAGATTTACATCTCACTAACAGTCAATTATAGTAGTATGCACTGCTAGAAAAATATATTATTCTTCCCGGAAAAGAAAGAACACTTATAAATTATCATTTTATGAATGTTCCACATAGATCTACTACTTATGTTAGGAAAACATTGATTATATAATAAATAAATTGTTGTAGAGATGTTCCTTCGGTATAATTCAACGTTCTGATTAAAAAATTAATATTGGGAAAAACATTATTTTTAGTAAGATTATTGACGCATAATGCACACCGAGTGGGGTATTCTTTTGTACTCATGTTTATAGAAGATATTAAAAGTCATTCTTATGGTGGTATTTAACATCGAAATTAGGTTCTGAAGGTCACATAGTACCTGTAGTTTCTTTGAGTGGTATAGAATCTCTACTATTACCATGATAGAGGGTGAAAAATTCTCAATTTTGTATCCCAATAGCAATTAATGAGGAATCAACATGGAACATTAAATGTGGAAGTGAGTTGTCAAAGCTTATACAGCCAACAATATTAATTATTTGGGATGGATCTCTGAAGGTAAACAATTACCTCTTTAGTGCTCTTGATCACATATTGAGGGATATTTTGTCAATGCATTATACAGATGGTACTGAGTTTACTTTTGGGGGGTAATGATATTGGTATTTGTGGTGATTTTCAAAAAATCATGCATGTAGTACAATATGGTACCAGAGATGACATCATATAGGAATTTATCAAATATTATTATTTTTTACAGAATTTTTGTGTTCTGACCTTGACCTTGAACATGAGATTAAATTCAATAAAAATAAGTACTGATTCTCATGAAATAAGATATTTTGAAAAATGGTTTCATAATAGTGGATGGGACAGTTGGCACGCCAAATGACGGTGGGGATGATATTGAAATTACAATTGAATATTATTAGTCAGTTTTTCTAATCCATTGGGTGTAATTATTTAGTATACATACCCATATTTAGCATCAAATTTCAAATAAACTGATCATTATAAAGCAAGAGCTATTTGATCCCAGAGGCGAGAATATGTGCAACAAGTAAATGACTACATGATTTATTTGATTTCTGGATGAGAATCGGTTTATTTGTTCTCTTATTCAGTTTCTAAACCATGTTTGTATATCGGAAGAAATATATATACACCTGAAATTTTGAATGGGATTACCATCTCTAGTTTCCTAGTTTATAAACTATTTCAGTCACGAGGCGATAAGATGCAAAACAAGTAAATGACTACATGATTTATTTGATTACTAGAGGAGAAAATGTTTATTTGTGTTCAGATTCAGTTTGTAAACCATGTTTGTATATTGGAAGAAATATATATAAACCTGAAATTTTGAATTGGATTACCATCTCTGGTTTTCTAGTTCATAAATTATTCTTAAAAATGGAAGTTCTAGTTATGTTTCAAATAATTTTTTACTAGTCTTTTGGACTTTTCAATGCAACATGTTTAGTAGTCACCTTTTTAGGAATTCTTTGTATTGGAGTATAAATTATAACGAGAACTAAATCAGGACATAAGTCATTCTTACCAAGGGTTAATAAGAAACATTCAGACTTGAGGTGGCCTTTCAAGCTTCAACTAAGACAATATCCTTTGAACATATCATATGTAATTACTATTAATAAAATTTACAAATAGTCTCAATCATATATTGGGATTATACAATGCCAGTATATTTTTTTCATGGTTAACATTTTGTAGATGTTTCAAGAGGTAAAAACATAAATAAAATATTTTTTCTGATATATGACAATGATAATGTTGTTAAGAGATGTACAACCTATATTATTTACAATGAAAATTTCAAAAACATTTAATAGGTATAATTTTGATTTTATTATCACTAAATATGTTCTTTTCATATTTAATTTGATGTTGTATTTGACTATATCATATATACTATGATTCTTATTTCTTTAATTCACTATTTTTTTCATGGGATTCCCATAAAACATATTTTAAATGAAATGTTATTTTAAGGAGTTGAAAAAAATATCAATTGATTATGACGAGACCATTAATACTCAAGTGAGTCTAATATGTCTATGGTAGAAAAAAACACCAAAATTTATAGATGACACATTATTCATCATTATACTTCTTGCAGATGAAACAATAAGTCTAATATCATTAATTTTTATAAATATTCATTAGTACAGTTTCATCTAGTTTATATGTAATCAATTACTGAACTGTGATGTTCACTACTGATGGTACAAAATTATTTGATAATTTATTCTCGATAGTGTAATTAATTATTAAGTGATACTGAGTCATTGTTAACAATAAAATGTTAAACGATTGAACTTGTAGGAAGCAATGATTCAAGAAACTATTACAGGATGAAAACTCATTTCAATGTATAAATAGTTTCACTGTGAAGGGGTGTGTTCTGTAATTAGAAAAATTTAAAATCATTGAGAATGTAGGAAAATATTTATAAATCAATCAAAGAAGCTGACTTTTATTTAATTGGAGGAGACATATTAGAATTTTAGTGGAATCTTTGCCACTTTTTTTTTAATTTTTCATCTTTCAATTATATCATAGATGGAAAGGATCCGAATATTTCCTTATAGGTATTACATTATCATTGATATCACATGTTAACAATAGTACACTATGTCATTGTTATTATATATTTACTTTTATAGATTTACTCGATGTTGTTATTTCGTCCACCTATATCATTATATCAGTAATAAATAACATATTATGGTTAATGTAACATAAAATTACAGCAAATGAATAGTATATGAAGAAGAAGAAAGACACCTCGAGAGAGCAGAATCTCTTCATCCAGGCCCGCATGCCACTTCCCATGCAAGATGGCCAAACTCCCCACTATTTTTGTCCCTCCCCTCCTCACCCCATGTAATGCTTATATAGTTTATTCTCCCACCCCACAAATGGAGTCTAGAATCATTCTCCTAACAACTTAACAAACTCACCCCAAAAAGACCATTCTACCCCTTATTAGAATATTCTCTCCTCCAGATGGACAGCTGGTATCTATCACTGCCATTGTCCCGAAAAACCACTTTGTCCACAAGGTGGTGGATCATGCAGGCACTCCAAGAGATCTCACATACTATTTGGGCTCCAGTGAACTGCAGACAAGGGGTGATGGATAGATTGGTAAGCCACGAAATATTTCATATTTGGCAACATACTCGGGTGTGTTGGGTCAGAACAAGCAATATCGTCGACTGAGAACCAATTGGTTGTGGTCATATATAAGGCGCCCATGCCGCTAGTGCACAATAAGAAATCTCCCAAATACATCAGCCGTCATCATGGATGAATTTGAAAATTCCTTCTTCCATAATGATTTCCCTCCCGCATGTGGAGAGGCCCCTTGTGTGCTTCCATAATGTTGGTTGCAAGTACAGTTGGTACCACTCGACATCTAGTTAATAAAAATTCGATAAATCATTTGTATATGATTGCGGACCCCAACCTGTCACCTTGGGCATGACCTGTGAAGCAAGAGGTAAAATAACAATATTTTTGGATTTATCCTGTGTAGTATGCGGCTGTTGGTTTTCCTATATAATGAACATTGAGATGTCTGTCTTCACAATATGAGGGATGTCTATCAAAAACTGGATGGAGATAGTGTCGTCAGGATTTTCTGCCCGTCCAGTGCTATAGTTGTTCATCCCATGTTCGGTAGGCCCCTCAGAGTGAAATACCGACAACTGAGGTTCCATAGGCAAGAACTAAGATGTAGTTGCGTAGAGGGTTCGCTGACTAAGCTTCAAAAATCTTCTAGGATTGCTTCATTAATATGTGACTAGGTGAACATAGGTGCAGAACCATTGGCCACTAAAATCCAAAGTGTAGTCATTTCGGACATGCAGAGGCATGCCATCAACACCTTCATCTGATCTGGTGTTTGATTTCACGAGAAATATTTCTTAGCGCGTGAGAGTGAAGACTCTGAATGGGTGGCATCAAATTCTGGTAAAAACACTTAATGTATTCATTTTTTCTTATTTCTATTCACTCGGGCTAGGGATGCCAAGATTTCCTGCATTTGCGTCAACATAGGTTGCAGCGCCAGAACAACAGGGCGCTCTCATGTATACGAGTATCCTTTTTTAGGGAACGAGTAGCATGCGTCGTGTTGTTTCCCTATAAGTAGTCCCTCTTTCCCCTCTGTTTTTCTGTTACTTTATTTCATTCTTTCATTCTTTCCTTTTTTTCATTTTCAATTTTTTTACAGAGCTGGACACGCCTCGCGTTTTCCTCCCAAGGCTGAAAATTGATCCACCCCATTTTCCTTCTGATCGGATCCTTGTGTATTCCCCTCCTATGCCCGCGCCCACGTTTGTGGAGATGGTGGTGGGGGTTGAAGATGGAATGTGATGTCTATAGCAGGTCATGCGGCCAAGAGAGTGGTTGCACGTGCCTCATCCCATTTTTTAGGCGAGATATCGTCACACATTAAGTTCAACATTATTGATGGGAATCAGTTGAATGAGCGATGATGGATCAAATGGCATTAGTCCTTACAAAGAAATTGAATTCCTCGCAGTGTGTGCCTCTTCGTGAGCCCGAAGAGAGTGGGTTGCGGTAATGAGTAGTTGACGAGTATTATGTTGTGTGAATGCACACTAAGTTTATCCAAGTGAGTTGATGTCCAACAGTGGTGCGTGCTGCCCCTATAATAGACAAATCTAGATAAAAGAGCATCACGAGCGAGAACATATGCCTTTGTTTTCTGTGTGGACCTTGGCGCGACTCCTAAAAAATGCACAGTTGAGGCGAGCATTATCCAGCAATGAGAGTCTTTTCCTTGTGAATTTGCTGCACAAAAGTGAGAAAAACACCTCTACTTTGAGCTCAATACAGAGAAAGAAATATCCAGGTGATCCAGTGGAAGGTGCAGCGGCAGCTCGCACATGTGGAAGAGGATGTAAAACGGCAGTGCGGCTCCGCACGACACCTCCTCCAAAACAAGATGGAAATCAAACAGAGATCTATTTCTGTGGGATAAAATGTGATGAAGCAGTAGTAGCAGATTAAATATTGGATGAGTGAAAGCTCTTGTGTGAAATACAATCCAGCCGTGCACGATGGAGGGTCCGACAAATTGATAGAACCTAAGGAACGGACTTCTATATTTATGAATCAGAACATAAAATTATAGAAAAGGAACAATAGATTAAGAAGAAGAATGACACATCGAGAGAGAAGAATCTCCACATCCAAACCCATAGGCCACTTCCCATGCTCGAAATCCCCACTATTTTCTTCCCTCCCCTCCTCAGCCCATGTACTTCTTATATAGTTTATTCTCTAGCCGCACAAATGGGGTCTAGAACCTTTTTCCTAACAACTTAACAATCTCACTCCCAAAAGACCATTCTTCCCCTTATTAGATTATTCTCTCCTCCAGCTGGACAACTGGTCTCTATCATGTTCTTTTCCCCTCTTACGCAGTGATATCGGTAATAATTTTAAAGTTACAATAATACTATAGTTATGTTTTGAAATAAAAAATAATATTAATCTACAAAATTAGGAAAAAAACATTCCCCATAATACATTTAATGAATTTAAATTCTTTCCTCCTTTCATTGTTGGTAAATGTAAAATAGACTTTCTATTTAACTGCTACTATTACATATATTAATTTTTTCATATGTGAAATCAAATTAATGTCTCCATTCATAATGAATTATATTACCAATTTATATTTAACATGTACTGTTACATATATTTTTTTTCTCTATGTGAAACAGATGATGTCAACGAGCTTCATCAACATCAAGCTCCACAACTTTGGAAAAAACTGAACAAAATAATGAATATTACCATTCAGGATTGAAGTTAATATTCAATAAAGAATTAAAAAAATTGGAATGTGTTACTCATTAAACATACTAATACAATTTAGTTCATATGTAAATCTTATAGTAGAGAAACCCTAAGGTGTATATTATGGGATGAATTTACCTATCATCTCAGTTAACTATTGACAAAAAAAAGAACTAAAACTATATTTCATTAACTTGTCTGGGAAAAAAAATCTCTCTATTATGTTTTTAAATACAACACCTACTAGATGACATTCCATTACTATGCTATTAATTCAACGTATTGTAATCCTAGCTGAAATTGGATCTTACATTCAGAAAAAATTACTATTACCATGAGTTTCAATACAACCAAGTTACTCTTGAATCTATATTTTCCTATAGACTCTTCAAAATAGGATCTCAAACTATATATTATTATGATTATTTCTACTGTTAATATATATTATTCATTTTATGTTTGGTTGTTCACTTTATATATCTCATTAATATTCTAGTTTTTAGTCAGTTAATTATGCTATTTTCATGAACTATATTTACTTTATATTATTGTTCACTTAAAAAAATGTTATTTCTGATATTTACTTCAAATAATTTATAAAATAATGAGAGCTCTGATAAAATAATGCCAAAGAAGAAATGTAGTGAGTTCTAGTGTAGGTTGTGCCTATTGACACAAACCACTTTATTTGAAAAATGAGAGAAATATTACAGAGATTACAAAAAATACAGAGGTAATGAATTATAATTAAAACCAAATTGATTTTTTTCTATGGAACAAATTCTTACTGTTCAAGAATCGAAAAAATGAACATCCAATTTAACATCCATAATTCTACATTACAGAGAGGATGCAATATGAGAAGATAGACTGACACTACCATTGATTTAATATATCATCAATAATCTTCCAATGATTTTAGTTCACTATTAAAACCACTCTATAAATTTGATAATCTTATTTTATTTCCATTGAACATAAAAATTACATTGTTGTACATTTTTGAAAATTTGTTTAGATTAATTTATTATTATTAATTTTCTGTAGTTAATACGGATGAAATATGCATAGTTTAGTACTTTTATAAAAACTTGATGATGGTTTCGTATAACTGAAACAGGATTGCATTTCATATTCATTTTCATTCCTATTATAGAGTTCTAAACAGATATAAATCGATACACTTCCTATATTATATAATTTGTATGATTTAATTTATTTTAATGTATGTGTTTATGACTCTGTTGGTATTGTATATTTATGTTATTTAAGTGATTAATATTTTCAATTGTGAGTGTTTCTTGTTCAGATTGTTGCTACAATATGAATAGTTTAATACTACTATAATAATTTTAGGTAGTGTTCGATATGTTTTGAATATATTTTATGTTCAACTATATTTTTTTTCTCATAGATAGATTCCAAAATATATAAATCCATACATTTTCTATATATATTGATTGTACTCTTCGAGTCTCGCAGAGTTCATCACTGTACTGCTTGTTGCATGATTTTATCTATACTATAGCCCCTTCCCCGAATAAACTAAGGCTTCGGCCTCAAATTTTATATTGATTCTACTATTTGATTTTATTTAAAATCCATGTATATGTGAGTTGAATTGAACTATTTATTTATGTATTTAATGTGAATAATATTTTCGTTTAAAAGGGATTCATGTACGTATTAAAACTAGACGAAATTTGTGATAATTAGTGTTTCTCTTCAGTATCTTATTTGTATATAAGCTCTTAGAGAATTTTTTTAATAATATGTTTGGGAAATATTTTCAGACGTATGAATGAATATTTTTATTGATGTTTGACTAAAGCATCTTTTGGTGCAATGTATAGATAGGTGGTTTAATGTGGTATCTATTGAAATAACGTCTTGGGGTTTTTCTACTATTTTTTTATCCATGCATATATGACTTGACCTATACTATTGAAAGTTGTATTTCAAGTGGCTGAAAATTTTCTTTTAAAAATTGTTACCTATGTATTTTTTATTTGCACAAGAATCATGTACCTAAATGTAACACAATTCATCATTTGGTTATTTTTTCAATCATTTATTTCCATGAATATTGGAGTAACATATATATATTAATTAGTTTTTAACTATAATTTTTGTACAGTCTTATTATAATGTCTTACGTTTCTCACAAAAGAAGATACTACTAAAATAGGCATGATTTGTTGAGTAACATTGAATTTTTTTTCACAAAATATACTTCATTGATGATATGGGTTTATATGTTAGTAGGAGGAATTTTCTATTCTTTAGCTGATGTATTCGGAATCAAATCAACTCTCAATCAATGGAATATTTCTCTTATTAATCAATGATTTACTATTACCTAAATATATGCTCACTTCTATAATCTTCGTCTTAAAAAATCCAAATATGAATAATTTCTGTAATGGAATTACAATTTAAATACTACTCATTTTAGTTATAAAACCAACAATACACACATATAGTTCTTTCAATATGAAATTATATTATCCCTTTAAAATTATCATTAAATATAGTATTTATACTATATAACTACTTTCTCATGAGATTTATCTTTGTACTATGTCCCATGATATTTCATGGGGTGAATACTAGATGTTATAATATTATATGAAGTATTTGGTTATACTCAAATCATTTATATATTATTGATATTAACATTGGTTACACTACCATGGGTCATGTAGTATTGAGTTACATGAATTACCCTAGGAGGGTCCTGGATCATATGGAGATATTCAGTTGGAATAAAGGGTATTTGAGAACTAGTTTAAGTGATTCCTAGTGGTTTCCCTTAGTAAATAATATATTTAGTGTTAGTGATTGATTATTATCATGAAATGGACAAGAAAAATTATTTGTAACCATAAGACTACAATATTTAAAAGAGTAACCTGTGATGACCCCAAAATGGTCACCCGAGCTTTCATGTGACATACTTGAGGCACGTTCCTGATCACTCTAGTGTAGTGACAAGCACCATGGCCATCATAGAGAGTTAGTAGGAACAATTTTCCCAAGATAAATAAAAAATGCAGTGGAAATATAAGAGTATCCAAATGAGAAATAAGATAACCAGTGACCATAATGAACCTTAAACTAAAAATAAAACCAATCTAATCCTGATATGTAAACAAATATCTGTTTGACCCCACATGTCACTCACCAAACCCAAAACCTAGCATTACTCTATATAGATAAAATCCAATCATGACCTCACATAAGGCTAAAAATATGTATATATTTATAGGATTTAGTATTAAATCACAATAGAATTTTCCTTGCAAACTTTCCAACTACTTTTCCATTAAATAAATGATTCATTTAGTGATATTCTAAAAAAAATATATAATCATATATTTTTAAATCATGCAATTTCATTTGAAAACAAATCATGTGCCATTAATCTCTTTATTTTATGAATTTTTTTCTAAATTTGGGAGGCTTTACAAATCTAGGTAAAAGGGGGCGATGGAGATAGAAGGAAAGAGTAATTTTTTCCCAAATTCAATTCAAAAACATAAATTAATCTTCATAATTGATCAATATCATAATCTGGTAATAGAGTCAATGATCACACAATAAGGGACATGATAAATCCACTTGTGAGTAAAAAATCATGTTAGGAAACTAATTTATCCTCAATAAATAAATATGTTTCACAGAACATATGAATAAATAGAATATCAAGTGAAAATCTGAAACATTATATAACTTCATCCATCTTGTCAGAACCCCGGAGTTATAAAACAGTCCCATTGCTTTTTCGTACCCTACCTGGCTTAACTAAAAAGTTCAATACCAAATTTACAACGAATCCATACTAAGGAGACATTCAATAGAGTGAAATCCAAAAATATTAGGACAACAATTATAAGATTATCCACATACTATACTAGTTTCCCATGATATGTATTAAATGGTGGTGATCGAAGGAAAATAAAAAAACCCACACATAAAGATGGATAATACACACAAGCTTCCACATGCACCACATATCCCAGAATCACCCTCGAATCACCTAATGAAATACCCCCTTGACATCAAACCATAAATTCCCAAGGGATGTCCCATAAAGAGGACCTCCAATTTCATATAACAAAAAAAAAGTAAACAGAATGATATCCAAAGGATAATTTTTCAAAGAAACCAATTTATCAATTGTGCTAATATAGAACCACTTTTTATTTCTTTGACAATTGTCTCTAAAAAAACACAATTTATATAAATACCCATTTAGAAACCCATTTCAAGAACATGAATTACCATTTAGAAATCATATGTTTTTTAAAAAGTCAAATAAAAAATGTACAAACATTAGTTGTGCGAATCCCAAATAAAAAATTTCATAAAATTAAATTCAAGATAAATTCACTCAATTAATTTTTTATTTATTATTATAAATAAAAAATATTATTAATTAGAAAAATATATGAGAATAAAAAGAAATCAATGTTTGTTAAATATATAGACCAATTAAAATGTAATCCGACCTCAAACTCAAGGAGCATGGTTGATGGTAACAAAAAATAGCTCCATGGAGATGTAAAGAGGAACTAACCCCAAAAAAGAACCCTAACATGACACAACCCCAATTTTAAATAAAAAGAAATAGGAATGGTAAACCAATGGAACCATAGGGCAGGAGGAACCCAATATATAATGGAATAATAATGACATTGGAGATGAGATGTGGGGATATCCTTGAGAAATCATCCAAAAATATTAAAGAAATCAATTAGAATGACCATTGGAAGATGATGGTAGGTGTGAGGAATAATAGAGGAGCATCCCTTCGGGTTCAATGATCCAAATGGGGTCAGAGGATGTGATTTGGGTGAAAAACCATGTGGGGAATGGTAAAAAGATACTTTTAATGAAGATGAGAACCACAAATAGATTAGAAAACTATGATCCCACCATGAGTCCCTTACATGACTAATAGGACACTACCATAACTTGGATGTATGGTTTGGAAAACCATGCACTAACTGTGTAGTTTGGTTCTATCCAAAATTTTACATCCATGCACACTCATCTCTCACATATTGGATTAATAGTGCACAAGCTATGTACCCTCATCTAGGGACACATCAAGACCAACCCAGTTACTCTTTGGAGCAACATGATAATAATAAACCCATGTGATGCCCATGAAACCATAATCATTCATTAAAAAAATTAAATTAAATAGAACTATTCCTCTATATGTCACATGGTTTTCACTAAACCATAAATTGTATCAATGAAATAGAGGGAAAATAGAAAAAAATTAAACATCATCCTGAAACATCCAAAACGAAAGGAAAACTACAACTAAAAAGTTATATACATAAATGGAAGGAAAACATAAAAAATTGGATGGGACAATACTCCCCAAAATAATTATTTTTGTCCCCAAAATGCCTCAATGTTCTTAGTTGATTAGTTAAAAGTCAAATGTTCAAAAACTCTCACAATTAAACTTATCAAGATGAAAACTTCTATGAGAACCACTATTATAATACTTACAATGCTACCTAAAAACCCATTGAATTCAAATTTTCACTTTGACGTGATGAAAATCCCAATCAAGAAGAAAAAACCCATACCATCACCACAACCACCATACCTAATCCATGAGACTAAAATTTTCCATATACGAACGGAAACTAATGTTTAAAAGTCCCCGGAGGTCAGGGGATTACTGATGGACACCATCCTAGTGTGAAAATGAATAAAGAGTACATGGTATAAAAAAGGGTTTACTTTTAATTGATTTTGGGAGGCCAGGGTGTACTCTATAGAATATATGAATAACCATGTTCCAACTAACAACCATGGTCAAACTCTAACCTTCCAAGCCATAAATACCACAAATATTCAAAGAAGGATCTAACTGATAAGAAAAAAACTAATAGATCACTCTCTACACTACAAGATTAAAAATATAATCATTCTACATAAAGATGATTCCATTTGAATAGAATTTCCCATATGATTCATAGTAAAAATTCAATCCAAAAAAGTTAGAACCACAAAATATAACCATTAAAAATATAAACATTACATTAATAACCATAATATGAACTCTATCCAATCTCATGTTCATTCGATTGAACTATGATCTTCTTAGAGGAAGTGGATCTGACTCAAATATTCTTCTGATTGACAACCCTATATAACCTACGAAGATGACCCCACTACTACAAAACTGGGTTTCCGCAACGCCACCCTTTAACAATGCTAAAAAATGTGCTAATAATGGGGGGCCTTTATCAGCGCTAAAAAAAGCAATGATAAAGTTCCCCTTTTATCAGCTCTTTTTCCTCACACTGATAAAGTTTATTTTTCAAAAATATTCATGAAAAATAATATATTGTTATATAAGTATATTTATATTGATATAAATATATAATATATTTTATAAATGGGTTTTAGATATGTATAAATAGAATATTACATTTAATATAAACGAAAATTAGTGAAAATGTATTTAAAATATTTTAAAAAATATTATTAATTAATAATTTGCTAATTATCATCGATTAATAATCATTTAATAACAATTTCAAACAACAAAAAATCAAAATTATATATTAATAAATAGATCTAAACTAAGTTGAAAATGCAACTCAAACTTCAAACGACCATAACATTTGATTCATCTATCTTTTTGAGCTCTACATCATATCAAATCGAAGCCTACGATGAGATCTATATGGCAGTGACCCAATAAAACCTTCTATCGCATTTTTTGAGGCCCAAAATGCACAAAAGGTCTCAAGAACTATGTTTTTAGTCAGGATACCCAGATTTGTAAGCATTCAAACAGGTATAACTTCTGATCCGGTAGTCTTCTAGGCCTGTACCACATATCATACCGAAGATTGTTTCATTTTTTGCGATTTCACTAGTTCTAGAGTTGAAACAGACTTCTATATTAGAAGTTAAGATCATTTTAACATTCAATGGATTTTCAAATACACACATATATTTTTTTATTAGTAAATATATATATATATATGTGTGTGTGTGTGTCTATGTGTGTGTGTGTGTGTTGTATATATGCATGTATATTTTTTTTTATTTTTTTATTTTTAAACACATAAAAAATTTATTTTATAAATGTATTTAAAACTAATCTTATAAATATATATTAATATTGAAATAAATTTACAGATAAAAAATTATAAATAAAAATAAAAATATAAACAAATATAAATATCAATTATTATACGAATATATATATACTAACATATGAATATATATATATGTATTAATATAAGTAAATATATTTATATTAATATTAATATATATTAATATACGAATAAATATAACTATATATATATAAATAAATATAAATATATTTTAATAAATGAATAAATATATATATATATATATTAATATATGAATAAATATATATGTATTAATATAATTAAATTTATTTATATTAATATGATTCTATATTTGTAACACCCCGAGCTTCCACGATACGCATCTCATTCAAAAATGCAATAGCTTGCATTGTACGCAACTTCGAGTTCTAAAACACCGCGAATAATCAAAGTAGCCGTTATGAATAGTAATAACCACTTTTTAAAATTATAGAAATTTTATATTTCAAAATGGACTTCATTTTTGTATTCGTAATATCGAAATTATCCTAAGTTTAATTTTTTGTAACTTTCTGAGAACTTCCGATTTTTTTATGAATAGTGAAAAATACTTAAAACAACTTTTTTAATCAAAATAATTTATTGTGATAAATTATACTATTTAGTGGTTTTAAAGTATAATTAAAATATATTTTTACCATTTTGTCCAATGGTGGTCATTATAATTAATTTAACATTGAAATTGGACATAAACAATTGCCAATCTTTTGATATAAATTGTTTCTTAAAAACACGCTATTTGTTGTAACAGCGGGAATTAATTATAAAATTAATTAATGCAACATATATGTTTGGAATTTTGTAAAATAGACATCATTTTTGAATTCGTAATATCAATTATAGCTTAGGGTGAAATTTTGGCCTTTTTCTGAAAAACTTCAATTTTTGATGAATAGTGAAACCACTAAGTGGTTGTTAAAAACTGATTTTTTTTCGTTAAAATGTAATATTACCACTTCTGTGATCTGATTATCAAAAATACGACATACATGGTTGTCATTAAGAAGTAAAATGTGGTTCAATGAGATTAAAATAATTTTTTGGTGAATAGTAACTTTTAAGTTCTTAATCGCGATTAGAGGTAATTAATGTAATTTAAGGTAAAAACAATGTTTTAATAATATGATATGAGCTTGAAACTTGTCCTACTACTATTTTATAAGTCATGGCCGACCAAGAAAACCCATGGGTCAACTAGGGGACCCCATGGAGCCACTTTAGTTGGAAAATGACATTAATATATATTTATTTAATGTTAAAATTAAATTGACACAAACATGAGTTGTTTTACTAAAACAATTTTTAAGTGGGGTTACACAAGTCCAAATTTTGATTATAAATATTCATTAGAAAGCTAAAACGATTTCCTACATCATAGTAGTTTTTTATAATTTTTAGACATTAAAGAAATTAGATTATTTATGACATCATTATGATGTGGCGATGACCTCATTATTTAACAATTTAAATAAAATGAGAAGATAATGAAAAATCCAAGGCTTAAACTTGTCCAAAGCCTATTGGATGAAGAGATCTAGAACCCTTATCACCTTATCCAAGAATTATATAATTTTGGGACCTTTAGAATCCGAAAAGCATTGTGTAATAATGTAACATTTCAATCTTTCCAAAAGAGCCCTTCCTCTCCACTTATAAAAGGCCCCCACCTCTCCCACCTTATTCACACCTTCAATCCATTTGGCTCGGCCAAAATCTGCCCAAATACTCTCCCAACTTCTCCCTCTTACACCTAGAAGCCTCACTCTGAGTAGAACGCTTCCCAAGGAAGCCTTTGGCTCAAATCAAAAAGAGTTACCCGATTTTGAGGTAATGTCTTCTCTAATGTTGTTTTGTTTTATTTTTCTTCTCCAACCCCCTAAACTCTTTTTATTCATTTATTTTGTAACAACACCAGTATCCTCAATATACTAGGATGTTGTTCTAAGAATTATTCGAGCTACACTTACACACACCTACATCTAATGGTTAAATAACATACGGTTTCTGTGGATGGCGAATTTCTGCCTCACGAAACGATGATTGTTCAACACTCATATAACACCTTCAAAGGTGTCCATTAAGATGTCACTATTTTTATATATGATATATAATATGTTTATGTTTTACTTATGCTTCTGTATTTCTCATTTATGGCATACTTTATGATTTCCATTATGGGTAAAATGAGATAATTTCATTTTAGGGAGTGCGGACTACCGCCCCCTCAAAGTGATTTGAATCGTTAATGTCATATGTGGGATGTATAAAGGATGAATTAAATGGTATTATACACTATATTATACTGTAATTATATTATAAATTTATATCATTATGATTTCATTCCATTAAATACGAAATAGAAACGAAAGTAGCGTTCATGTGTACGTACGGCTTACCGTCTCCATGAACGATGCATTTCATTTCTTACCTCTAAATGTTATGTGACATTATGAATGAATGTATATACTGTATATATATGATATATATGACATATAAATCATGAATATAATTTTGGATATAATGGATATTCTACCACATGAACAACTTGTAATTATAAGAAGTTTATTGTTGACTCAAGTACCAAAGATCGACAAAACGACCGTTATTAACTTAAATAATTACATAATGTTCATAACATTATAATAAGTGATATAAAAAGGATAATGAAATTGAAAATGGTTCTTAATAAAGTAGATATTCACTCTAGTTTATTATTCAGGAGGTTAAAGAATGGTTGAGTCAAGTCGGACACAAGGTAAGGGAACTTCTTAACCCAACTTCCATTCTTTGGGTTAATCTCCTACTTTCAAATTATGTCATGATATTATTATGTCCTTGCTTGTACATATATTGAATACACATAATAGATATATTTTATTTAAAAATTATCTTTTTAAGGTATTTCGTCTCAATCTCCTTTCATTGAGGCATATTTGGTTTTATACACAACTTTCTTTTATACGGTGTATAAACCCCTTTGACTTTTACGTTTATTCAAAAGGTTATCTTTTATAATTATGTGATTTTTATATGATTTCAAAAAAGAGATATTTCTCTCCAATATATGAAAATCTAGTGCAAATGTATACATATTTAATGCAAGCTTAAAAATGTTTTCATAAAACATGACTCTTGAGTGTGGTAGACAGGAAGGGATTGGGCGTGGACCCATCATGGCCTGTAATTAGTCGAGAAGTCTCAGAATTAGTTATTTTGTTTTCAGAAGCTTGCTTAATGTTTTCAGAAAAACACTGGAGTATATTTGAGCAATTTTAAACTTATGTATGTTCTAAAAAAATTGCATCGGTAGGTCTCATGAGACAAACTAGTGTCTTGGCACAAGGCCTTGACAAAATCTTATTTGTGGTCTTGGAACGAGGCCTTGGCTACGTGGTTATGATAGTCTGGCATTATGCATTCCAACATTATGAAAGTGGTTATTGATATTTCATGTGATTATTCGACCAGTAGAATATCCATGTGATGATGTGAATGGCATTATCTCATTTTACTTTTTCCATATTATGTTGATGTTCAAGTTTAAAAGGCTTTTGTTTTAGTTATACATTGCCTTAAATTTTTATGTTTATTTATGAAAGCTTCCGAAATATTGTTATCCTTACTGAGCATCTGAGCTCACCCCTTTCAATGTTTTAATATTTTCCAGGATGTGAAGAAGTATTTTATGAATGACCTGCATGGATTGTGAGAAGAGGATATGAGTGTGGACTATGGAGACTTTGTTATTGTTGTTTTTCACTTTATGATGTAATGTAACGTTTACGAATGTATCTAGTGTTTCCAAGGCTACTAAAATAATCGGTCTTTCGAGACTTGATCTTTTGTGATCATGCCAATGTTACGAAGTAATGAACTGACTCTGGGTAACTGGGGTCGGGGCGTTACAGTTGGTATCAGAGGCAGTTTAGTACTAACCTTGGAAGCTAGATTTAGATAAACTCTGATTAGAGCACATAGGCCGAAGATAGACTTTGAGGATTAGTATAGAAGAACTTCCTAGAATTTTGGTATTGTAGAGATGTTGTGAGTTTTCCGAGAAATACATCCCTGTATGGATACGAGCAGGTAGAGGCGGCTCTGGCACAGATGTACCTAGGGGTAAAACCCGAAAACACCGCTTTGAGCTAGACTTGAATGGGAACTGGTGCACGACAACGGGCCTTGCTGCACTCTTGGTTACGACACTCCCAGGGGATATGCTTAGGATAATTCTCGTTTTCTTTACAAACCACTATGAACAGTTATGAGTATATACTTCCTCAAAGAAAACCTTTTTCTGATTATGGATTATATCCATAAATAGTTCAATTTATGTTAAGTATTTTATAAGTATGGAATTATGTATTTTGATTCATAAACTAATCTAGTTTATGCCATTGTATAGAAATGGCGACCAGTAGAAGGAATGTGAACTCCAGCAGTACGTATGATCCAAAGAGTAATAAGGATCATATCTTTCATGGTATTAAGCCAACATTTCGAAGGGAAATAGTCTCCCATGTGTTCTCAACATATGAAGAAATAGTATCATGTGTTAATAAGATAAGTAAAGAATTCTCTGAGTCCTATGGCTTTGAAGCGAAGCAAGAGACGAAAGGGATGGAAGAGAGAATGATGGATAAAGGGATGAGGGGAAAGAAGAATTTTCCAATATGCGGTAACTGTGGGAAGAAACATCATGGAACTTGCCTAAAGGGAATGGGATTTTGTAATAAGTTTAGAGAAAAAGGACACAAAGTGCGTGAATACAAAGGTAAGAAAATGGTTTCAAATGTACAATGCTTCGTCTGCAACGATTGGGGACACTACGCAAACCAATGTCCAAATCATCAGAGTATGCCCCAAATGATGTTATTGGATAATAATCAAGTTATGATACTACCACAGATGAGGAGTAATGATTAGAGTTCTTATGTTGTTATTAAATAATTTTCTAATTTGAGTGTTGTATCAATGATGTACTGGTTATAATAATTATGGAGTATATAAGGATTGTACTGCAGTACTATTTCATCAAGGACTTGAGATTGTGTGGAACCAAGAAAAGTGATTCCACAGTAGGTTAAATTTTTTGAAAATATATGGTTGAGAGAAAGATAGACCATAATATGGTTTTGATACTGAGATTGTGATTTTGGAATAAGACGTGATTGATTTGGATAAATTATATTGGATATACTTAACTTCCTTGAAAATGATTGATGTTTTGTATAGATTTTCGGATAGAAGGAGTATATCTAGTATTCTATAAGGAATAAGGGATCATGGTAATTCAGTATGTTTAAAAAGAATACATGATGAAGGTGTTCACATGTTATTACATGGGGAAAAGGATCTTCATTATGTTTACCTTCCTTGTAAAATTTAGACTGTGAGTTGGACAGAAGTATTTTGGATAACTATAAAGGTTGTAGTGGATTAAGTTGATCTTTTGATAGTATTGTTTAAGGTTAAATAATTTCTGAAGATTATTTTTGGAATATTATAATACTATAGTTTTAGGAAAAGGACAACCTGCAGGGTGGGGCATAACCCATCATGTCGGAAAAAGCTGCAAGAATCGAACCCACAACTATAGTGCGACAGGACTTTATTTCTTACCACTAGCCTACAGGAAGTCCCTGGTTATTACAAAATAATTATACTAATCTAAATGGTATGTGTTTACATTTGGAACCTTATACAATTAGGATAAATAGAATATTTTTGAGTTCCGTTACCATTTGGAGTAAAAGTTGGGTTTGTGGTAAAAATTTATTAACGAATGAAAGTATACATAACAAGTATGTATATTCCCTTACGTTCTTAGTAAATCTCCTAAATAAATTCCTCAACATTATAAAAGGTAACTTAAAACAAAAATGTTGTCGGTTAACTTTTCCAACTGGGGATTCAATGACCGTTTAACCAATCACAAGTTTGTGATTTTCTTGTGGTTAAACTTTCTCCTAATCATGTTTTCTATAACTCTCCATCAGACCTTGATGGTTTATTTCTCCTCCATATCCATGTTTTCATAGAATCCTAGAATGGGCTATATGGGGTGACCTTTGTACTTATCTTGCTTTCTTTTAATGTTATATATTTATTAACCTTATTTTCGAAGTGGGTTATCCTCAAAGGTATTTTCTCTTTTCAACCTTTTATTTTCAAAGAAAAATTTCAAATTGCGAGGACGCAATTTATTGATGGAGGGGAGAATGTAACACCCCGAGCTTCCACGATATGCATCTCATTCAATAATGCAATAGCTTGCATTGTACGCAACATCGAGTTCTAAAACACTGCGAATAATCAAAGTAGATGTTATGAATAGTAATAACCACTTTTTAAAATTATAGAAATTTTATATTTCAAAATGGACTTCATTTTTGTATTCGTAATATCGAAATTATCCTAAGTTGAACTTTTTGTAACTTTCTGAGAACTTCCGATTTTTTTATGAATAGTGAAAAATACTTAAAACAACTTTTTTATTCAAAATAATTTATTGTGATAAATTATACTATTTAGTGGTTTTAAAGTATAATTAGAATATATTTTTACCATTTTGTCCAATGGTGGTCATTAGAATTAATTTAACATTGAAATTGGACATAAACAATTGCCAATCTTTTGATATAAATTGTTTCTTAAAAACACGCTATTTGTTGTAACAGCGGGAATTAATTATAAAATTAATTAATACAACTTATATGTTTGGAATTTTGTAAAATAGACATCATTTTTGAATTCGTAATATCAATTATAGCTTAGGGTGAAATTTTGGCCTTTTTCTGAAAAACATCAATTTTTTATGAATAGTGAAACCACTAAGTGGTTGTTAAAAACTGGTTTTTTTCGTTAAAATGAAATATTACCACTTCTGTGATTTGATTTTCAAAAATCCAACATACATGGTTGTCATTAAGAAGTAAAATATGGTTCAATGAGATTAAAATAATTTTTTGGTGAATAGTAACTTTTAAGTTCTTAATCGTGATTAGAGGTAATTAGTGTAGTTTAAGGTAAAAACAATGTTTTAATAATATGATATGAGCTTGAAACTTGTCCTACTCCTATTGGATGAGTCATGGACAACCAAGAAAACCCATGGGTCAACTTGGGGACCCCATGGAGCCACTTTAGTTGGAAAATGACATTAATATATATTTATTTAATGTTAAAATTAAATTGACACAAACATGAGTTGTTATACTAAAACAGTTTTTAAGTGGGGTTACACAAGTCCAAATTTTGATTATAAATATTCATTAGAAAGATAAAAATATTTCCTAAATCATAGTAGTTTTTTATAATTTTTAGACATTAAATAAATTAAATTATTTATGACATCATTATGATGCGGCGATGACCTCATTATTTAACAATTTAAATAAAATGAGAAGATAATGCAAAATACAAGTCTTAAACTTGTCCAAAGCCTATTTGATAAAGATATTTAGAACCCTTATCACCTTAGCCACGAATTATATAAGTGTGGGACCTTTAGAATCCGAAAAGAATTGTGTAATAATGTAACATTTCAATCTTTCCAAAAGATCCCTTCCTCTCCACTTATAAAAGGCCCCCACCTCTCCCACCTTATTCACACCATCAATCCATTTGTCTCGGCCAACCTCTGCCCAAATACTCTCCCAACTTCCCCCTCTTACTCCTAGAAGCCTCACTTTGAGAATAACGCTTCCCAAGGAAGCCTTTGGCTCAAATCAAAAATAGTTACCCGATTTTGAGGTAATGTCTTCTCTAATGTTGTTTTGTTTTATTTTTCTTCTCCAATCCCCTAAACTCTTTTTATTCATTTCTTTTGTAACAACACCAGTATCCTCAATATACTAGGATGTTGTTATTAGAATTATTCGAGATACACTTACACACACCTACATCTAATGGTTAAAGAACATACGGTTTCTGTGGATGGCGAATTTCTGCCTCACGAAACGATGATTGTTCAACACTCATATAACACCTTCAAAGGTGGCCATTAAGATGTCACTATTTTTATATATGATATATAATATGTTTATGTTTTACTTATGCTTCTGTATTTCTCATTTATGGCATACTTTATGATTTCCATTATGGGTAAAACGCGATAATTTCATTTTAGGAAGTGCGGACTACCGCCCCCTCAAAGTGATTTGAATCGTTAATGTCATATGTGGGATGTATAAAGGATAGAGTAAATGGTAATATACACTATATCATACTGTAATTATATTATAAATTTATATCATTATGATTTCATTCCATTAAATATGAAATAGAAATGAAAGTAGCGTTCATGCGTACGTACGGCTTACCGTCTCCATGAACGGTGCATTTCATTTCTTACCTCTAAATGTTACGTGACATTATGAATGAATGTATATACTGTATATATATGATATATATGACATCTAAATCATGAATATAATTCTGGATATAATGGATATTCTACCACATTAACAACTTGTAATTATAAGAAGTTTATTGTTGACTCAAGTACCAAAGATCGACAAAACGATCGTTATTAACTTAAATAATTACATAATGTTCATAACATTATAATAAGTGATATAAAAAGGATACTGAAATTGAAAATGGTTCTTAATAAGGTAGATATTAACTCTAGTTTATTATTCAGGAGGTTAAAGAACGGTTGAGTCAAGTCGTACACAAGGTAAGGGAACTTCTTAACCCAACTTCCATTCTTTGGGTTAATCTCCTACTTTCAAATTATGTCATGATATTATTATGTCCTTTCTTGTACATATAGTGAATACACATAATAGATATATTTTATTTAAAAATTATATTTTTAAGGTATTTCGTCTCAATCTCCTTTCATTGAGGCATATTTGGTTTTATACACAACTATCTTTTATACGGTGTATAAACCCCTTTGACTTTTACGTTTATTCAAAAGGTTTTCTTTTATAATTATGTGATTTTTATATGATTTCAAAAAAGAGATATTTCTATCCAATATATGAAAATCCAGTGCAAATGTATACATATTTAATGCAAGCTTAAAATTTTTTTCATAAAACCCGACTCTCGAGTGTGGTAGACAGGAAGGGATTGGGCGTGGACCCATCATGGCCTGTAATTAGTCGAGAAGTCTCAGAATTAGTTATATTGTTTTCAGAAGCTTGCTTAATGTTTTCCGAAAAACACTGGAGTATATTTGAGAAATTTTAAACTTATGTATGTTCTAAAAAAATTGCATCGGTAGGTCTCATGAGACAAACTAGTGTCTTGGCACAAGGCCTTGACAGAATCTTATTTGTGGTCTTGGCACGAGGCCTTGGATACGTGGTTATGATAGTTTGGCATTATGCATTCCAACATTATGAAAGTGGTTATTGATATTTCATGTGATGATTCGACCAGTAGAATATCCATGTGCTGAAGTGAATGGCATTATCTCATTTTACTTTTTCCATATTATGTTGATGTTAATGTTTAAAAGGCTTTTGTTTTAGTTATACATTGCCTTAAATTTTTATGTTTATTTATGAAAGCTTCCGAAATATTGTTATCCTTACTGAGCTTCTGAGCTCACCCCTTTCAATGTTTTAATATTTTCCAGGATGTGAAGAAGTATTTTATGAATGACCTGCAGGGATTGTGAGAAGAGGATATTAGTGTGGACTATGGAGACTTTGTTATTGTTGTTTTTCACTTTATGATGTAATGTAACGTTTACGAATGTATCTAGTGTTTCCAAGGATACTAAACTAATCGGTCTTTCGAGACATGATCTTTTGTGATCATGCCAATGTTACGAAGTAATGCACCGACTCTGGGTAGCTGGGGTCGGGGCGTTACAATATTAATATATGAATAATTATATCTATATATACAAATAAATATATATATATTAATATATGAATAAAAATATATGTATTAATATAACTAAATATATCTATATTAATATGAATTTTTATTAATATACGAAGACATATAACTATATATATATATATAAATAATTTGATATATCATTAAATAGAGAAAAAAACTAAATAGCTAGTGGTTAAGGTGTGGGCTCGCAAGGTAGGAGGTCTTGCGTTCGAGTTTGGGTGGAAGCAGGGAGGGGCGCGCGGGAATGTGGGGGATGCGCGGGTAAGGGTAGCACAATGGAGAGTGGGAGGGGTCCGCCTAGCGTTGATATAGGGGGGGTCAAGTGCTGTTAAAAGCCCCCCCGCATTATATATCCTTTTTAACTTTTTTTATCATTTTTTACTTTTATCAGTGCTTAAAAATAGTGCTGGTAAAAGGGGCCTTTTCAGTGCTTTTTTGAGCGCTGATAAAAGGGACCCCCTTTTATCTTCACCTCGATTAACATCGCTTCTTTACTGATGTTAATGACTATTTCTAGCGCTGTTAAATGCCATATTTGTAGTAGTTCCCAATGAACAACCATCACGACATGTATTAGGATGACATGGACAAGAAGTATTCTTCTAAAATATATTTCCACATTAATGGGAAACCATGTTACCATACATAATTGAAATTGATGAATTATCAAAAGGTATATTATTTATTCCACACAAAAAAATGTCCAACTACTTCCCTTTTACTTTGTTGGAACTTCCTTCACGACATATAGATACTGAAAGGGAATTGGATTCCTTGATCACCCCTGATAACATGGATTGAACCACATCTCTTACCCAACTCATTGGCAGAGCCTTTTAGAATAACCATTGACACCCTTGAAATAAGGTTATGATGAATCCCATCTCCAAATGACAAGGTTTTAGAAAATCATCATTGACCAACTGTAAGGGTTTTGGGACTAAATCTAAAATTACTATTATCAAAATCCAACACTCATCTATCACCTTTATAAGGCAAGAATATCTCCATCATCTTCCCCACCTTTAAAGACTCAGATAAGTACTTTCTTACTCCCGTCGCATCTACCTTGGGCCTTCAAGTATAATGGGAACAAACATTACCTTTAAACACCTCCGAAACTGAAGTAAATCATTGATCCTGTTGATTTTTCAACATTACACTTATAATTTAAAAGGATCCATTTAAAAATAAATGATAATAGGTTCATCTTATTAATCAAATGGACTAATTCATTATCATGATTAGCTAGAGGGTTCTATAATGGGGAACCACGCATACTTAAACTTAAAATTTCCATTCAATTATAAGTGGGGAATAATGTATGAAAAAGTAAAAAAACTCAATCAAAACCAAATAATCTTCATGAAATCATCATAATTAAATAGTAAACATAAATACGAACTGACTAACAAATTGCACAAAAATTTACAATAATCTCACCAACCACCACTTAAAACCTCATATTCAAACTAAAAACTCAAATCCATCTAATTCTATAAAATATTCTAAATTCATGGAATAATTCCAACAAAATTTTACATTAAAAATCATTCTTATTTTAAAACACTCCTCATTTCATAAATTTACATTTCGTTAAAAATACATTTTACAAAAATAAATTCAAATCAATTTCAAAAACCAGTAAATTTTTGTCATTTCTGAGAAGAAAAAAACACCATTTGAAATTTTCTTTTAATAAACTAAGATAAGGTTTCAAAAAAATTTAAGATTTACAAAAAATAAATTCTTATTGGTGACTATTAAGAAGGGGTGACATGGAAATATGATTAGAGGCCATATCAAATCATTCCATTCCCGCAAAGAGTGATTTAGGACTACACCCTTGGGCTCCACATTACTTTTCAAACCAGACAGGCTCCTTGAAAGAATTGTCCCAAATCCCAAGTAATTTATGAAGAATAAAATATCTAATAAACAATCCAAAAAAGAAAAATAAATCGAACATAATCAACTAAATTCAACAAATTATTATTAAAATAATGATAACTAAAATTAAAATATAAAAACTCAAAACCCATCATCCCATGGTTACCCAATGCTCGGTAATGGATGTGTTTACCAAACACCACCACATACTGATACCCATGTACCAAAAATCCTACCCATTATACCTTGATATATGAAATAAAAAATGGGCTCTCTAAAAGTTAGTCCTCTAATGAACCCATTCATTAATAACATTTTGACACAAACAAACTTGGGTTGACCTCAAAATACTCACTCGAGCCGGCCCATAACATCCCTGAGGCCCATACTTAAAAACCTATAGGTGGAAAAAAGCTCCAAAAGAATCAAAGAGAGTCAGTGGGGATGATTTCACCCAATATAAATAAACAAATGAAGGGGAAAGATAAATGATCATTATAATATGAAATTAAATAACCAACAAGAAAAAAACATAAACATAAAATAAAAAAACAAACCTGACGACCAAAAAGACCTCCATTTGACTCTGTGGTCCACTCACAAAACTCAAAACCAAAATCACTCAACAACGATCAAAACAAAGTATGACCTAAACATGAAGCTAAAAACAAGAATATAAGTATTTTAATGAGTATTAAAACTCAGTAGGAATTCCCAAATATACTATTCAAAATGAATTTCATTTATATAATATTATCATTTATTAGTTTTTTGAAATAAAATATATATACATATGATTTTCAACCATTCAATTTCAATTTATAAAAATCATGATCCATTTACCACATTATTTAAAATAGGTTTTTCTAAAAATGGTCTGATTTTGAATTCTATGAAAATAGTGTTATGGTGAGATAATGAGAGAGGGAGAGAGTAAAATATTTTTCCAAAATTAATTTCAAAATATGAATGTCATCATTAATAAAGAGGCATACCTTAATTGGGTAGAAGAAGAAATGAAAAACAATACGGTTAAAGATAAATTTATACACAAGTAACCAAATATGGGGAGAAACCAAATTTATCTACCATAGACATTTATGCTTTGGAGGACATGCTAATACCTAGGATCTCATGGAAAAATATAGAACATATTATAACCAGCTCCACCCATTACGTCTGTCTGATGTAATCAAACAACCCTAATACTCGGTTGTACAGTATCTTGAATTATAGTGGGGAACCATCCAAAAATCAGAGGGTTTCCATAATAAGGGGCCGTATATATAGCATAATCCAAATCTATTGCAACCAGAATTCACAGATAATTCACTTCACATGATAGGTTCCCATGATATGTCTAAAATTGGGGTCATCTAATGTGAATCAAGAAACCAAAACATAAATGCATAGAATTTACACAATACCCCCCATAAATCACACATCCATGAATCACCCTCAAATCAAGCCAAGGATTAATCTCTATTTCATTCCAACCATCAATTCCCAAGCGAATTCGCATTCTATGTACCACTCATTTCCTTAATCAATGAAAAAGTCAAGTGATTGATATTCAAGAGATATTTTTTTTGAAAGAAACCCATAGTAAAGAGGATCTAACTAGGATTAACATACTCTTTAGGTGACAAACCATTCTAAAAGAAAAAAAGTTCCATTAATATTTATAAGATCAATTTAGGAACCCATTTAAGGAAAAAAAATCAACATTTAGAACTCAATACAAAATTAAAAAAGCTAATCATGAATTTTGAAAGACACGTGATTTGAAAAGGTGAAATAAACAATTTTATAAAGTAAAATTCACGATAAATTTATCTAAATAATACTTTAAATATTATTATAAATAATAAATATCACTAATTAGAATAAAAAATGAGTAAATATCATGAAATCAATTTTACTTCAATTTGAAGGCCAATTCATAGGGAAACCTACCTCAAACTCATGGTGATTGGTGTGGAATAACTAAAAATGGTTCTAATGAAGTATAAAGAGAAAATAACACCAAAAAATAATCCATTGAAAATCCAAAAATTATATCAAATTAAACAAGAACCATAATCCAAAGGAACCATGTGATAAGGATAAACCATGACGAAAAGGAAGAATAATGTATAAGGAAACAAGTGGGGTCGATTATATTAAAAATTCAGACCAATATATTGATGAAATCACTATTAATAAATGTTTTAAGAGGAAGGGAGGAGTGAGGAAGAATGTAGGATTCTTATTCGGGTTTCATGATCCAATTAGGGGAGGATGAGTTGTTTTGGGGTAAAAATTTGAGAGGAGAAAATAGAAAAACACTTTTAATGAACATTGGAACTGTGAACCGTTAGGATTCCAGAATTTTAAAACATTGTTCCAACTTTGTGTTCCATGATATAATCATAGGACCCTTTATGGTATGGTAGAATGGTTTAAAAATATTTCACCAATTGTGTGTCTTAGTTATATAAAAAAATTCGATCAATGTGAACGATTCTCGCACTAGTTGGATTAATGAGGCCTATGTAGTTTCTCCTATTCTACGAGTATCCAAAGACACATATTATTATACCTAAGAGATTCATGGTTAGAATATAACATTTTTCTAACCATGAAAACCTAAACATGAATGAAAAAATGAACTTAAATAGAACATTATGTCTAGAGGTCACATGGTTTACACTTAATACTGTACACTGACTATGAAACATAAGAAAATTATCCCAAAACTAAAAATATAAATCTGACACATCCAAATCCTAAGGGTAAATTGAATGAAAATATGATATACCAAAATAAATTTGAAAAATGAAAACTATGGTGTGATTTATATTCTTAATCATTTTTAACCTATTATTTACAGACAATGACATGGGTATTAACATTTTTAATGGATTCCCAGTCGTAACTGGTGATTGTAAAGTTGGATCGGTGTCACAATAGAGTTTGTAGATCCATATATGTGGAATTGGAGTGAGATTATCAATATGGAAAACAATATATAAGTCATGTGAGGTAGGTATAGGTTAGGAATGTGATCATATGGGTTGTTTATTAGTTTTTGGGGTGTAAAAACAAGAGGTAAGTAACAAAAATTCATAGCTTTGTCCATATATAGACATTGAAAAGATGATTTTATTAGGATGAAGCCTAAATTTATTCATAATAGACTTCAAGAAATATTTAAATAAAAGCGGTGTGCTAAAATTGTTTATAGGGATTTGTAGGTGTATCATTGATACCGTCGAAGGTAGTCTGTGGATAGAGAGTGGTATAATGAGTCTATGAAACATTATATTACATGATAGATATGATTTTTTGTTGAGTATGTTCTAGAGACTTATAATTATCATGAATAGAATTTATTGGAATTTTTTGTTGATATGGATGGGTCCATAAATGCTTGTCATGGAATGTTATGATGAGATGATTATGGGAAATATTCTAGTGTGGTTCATAGTAATGAAATTTTGCAATCATAGATATTTTTTTTGCTGTATATCCAACATATATTTAAGAGATATATATTATTCATATTGGATTATTGTATTTGAAGGAATTTTTATTGTTGGAATGTAGTTTCCAGGTATGTTTTTCTACTATGAGATGAATTAATGTTAGATGTGGGGGTTTATAAGTTTTTTCACTGAATCCATTCCTAGAGTTATAGTGAATGGGTAAATAATCAGTTTCAGTACCCTACCCTCTGTGACTTGGTAATGGTTGTAAATTTTATATGGGACGATAACATTTTTGAGATGGTATGAGTTAGGTTATGATTATGGTACCTTATCCTATCTTATATGAGGATGGCCATAAAAAGATTTTGGGACTTTATAGGTAGTGATACATTAGAGGTGGAGATTATTATGTGTAACCTTACCCTATGTGTGAGGGTTGGGATCAAGACTCTAGATTGGAATCTTACCTAGAGTGGTATGGAACGGGATTTTTTTGATGGTATTATAAACACATATTTCCAAAATTTACCGAATAATGTGTGTTTTTGTGTCCTAGTATGATGGTTAGCACATGATGTGTCACGAACCGAATCTGTTCACCATCAAAACCGGTACCAAACCCGGCCCGTGACAAGGCCCGAAGGGTGTTCTCGAACCCCATAGGCTACAATAGGTTCTTGGGTATCATAAAATTAAAATTTGGAATGATTTACCCGAGTTTATAAACATACAACGACAAACAAGTATAATAAAACAAAATACTACCTACCACCAATCCAAGACCAATGATCAATTGGAGTAACTACTATGTGGAGACACAAATGGGTTACCCACTGTAAGAGACAACTCAAATTTTACCAAGACAGGATTGGGACACTAATAGGGGGAGGCCCGAACAGACTCCCTAGTACAAGGGGTAGTCCTCCATTATATATTTACAAAGGAACATACATGAGATTCATAGTGGGTCTCCCCAACATAACAACCAACCATCTTAACCGACCAGTATAGGCCGACACAGGAAGAACCCAAATTTAACGAGTTGGGATGGCCGCATGGTTAATCCGCACAGTATGAGAAACCATGCACTAATCATGTGGATACATCCACTTGCATGGTTTTATAGGGAATGGTTACTACTAACCATGAGAAAACCGTGATCTCATCCTATATTTCCAAATACCCATGTATAATTCAAAAACTCAATGAAAACCAAAGGGGAAAAGAATGATATTGAGAGAAAACATGGGCATAAGGTCTTCCACCTCTTTCCACCGAATGGGAACCACATAGGTAGGACAAGGACACCAGAGATTTAAATTATTATCATCTTTCATAATGAGGATATGACTTTGTACAAGGGTTTAAACAACCCTGGGACTTCCCGCGACTACGCACTAGCTTCACTTAGGGGCATGTGGCTGGAGCCCAAAAGATTGAAGCATCATCGACATCGCAGTTAGTATTTGGAAACCCTTGTATGTGACTTCTTATTTTTGTTTCACAAAAAAATACATCACAATCCCATAAAAGATTACCAAGTCATAATAGACTCGAACCACATCTTGCTTTAACCCGACATTTCACTGAAATAAGGGCTTAGAAGTCACACACACATCACTCCTTTTTACTTCATATGGGAAATAGAAGTATGTAAGGATATATAGAAACACCTTTCTATAAACAAAGGATTTTGAGATTTCCCAAATTGAGAAACACTACTGAAAAAAAAATATCCATAAAATATTGTACAACTTCTCCCTTAAAGTCAAATGAGCACCAGACATCACAACGCATCACTGAAAATGACATATGCAACTGATAGAAAAAATACATTGAGGGGGGACCTTATGCAACGTCCCTAAACATCACAAAATTCCAGGAAATGGCCATAATAGCCCCTCATGATCAGATTTCCCACACTAGTGGTTTAATGTAAACCCCTGCTTCGAGGAGACTACAGAGGACCTAGAGGCCCTCTTAAACACTATCCAAATACTCATCCCCATGAACAACCTCTAAATACTTTCACCTTCGATGAATCAGGTAACATAAGAAACTAAGGTCTCTTTCAACCATCCATGAGAACTATCCCACTAAAAGAGGATCCACCAAATGAAAAATTAAAGGGTGTATACTCATTCTACAAATCTCAAGAAAATATTCCTCATATTGATCAACTCGAGGATTTTCCAACGGAAAAACAATCCGGGTTTTACTTTAGTAGTGCACTAACCCTTAATGGGAGCCTACCTTATCTAGCAAGGAAATCCAACGACCCAACCAATATGGTATATTGGTCAATACGTGCCACAAAATAGATCCAATCACATGAAGGGAACCACTGTAAAGACATCCAAAAACATTTCACAAAAGATACCTGTAATCGGCCCTTCATCCTAGGTTACTGATCAAACACAAACCCAAAAAATTGTTCAAACAAGATGGGTTCATGGACTACAAAAATCCCAAAACATAAACATTATCAAAAATACATAACACACACCATCCCAAACCAATTATCATTACATCATGTTTTCCTATAAAAACATTTCATTGAAAACGAACAGTTCAGCGGTTAGTGTATCCACCAATGGTACCCCATGGGCCTCACACATGCATGTTTCTGTGCCACACCGGGCACCCTCCTTATATCAATCCCGACACTTATCTAATTGTGAATTTAACCATCCATCATCCCATATAACACCATGCATGTGGTCTCTCATAGAAATACCAATGTTTAAAACAAAAATTCTTCCCAATTTTCAAATAAAAAACAATCAACCAATACTTACTTTTTCTCAAGACCGCAAACCACAAAATCAAAATCCTAATCATTTGAATTAATACTCACATTAAAGTTATGTACATTAATTTCAAACATCTCATCCCATTACAATAAATTTAAATAGTTTATAAAACTCTATTGGGAACACCTTTTCAATACCAACTTTAACATAATTTCATGCTTTCAAATGAGGTGTAAACACACCATTTTCCATTTCAAAACAATTATGAAAATTCAGTTCCACCATTTAAAAAATAAAACCATTCTCACTCTGTGCTCGCGGTCTCTAGGGTTTTCTCTAGAACCCCCCCCCCCTTAACTTAGGGTTTCTTCTCCCTATTTCGCCTCCCATTCTCCTTCTCCTCAACATGGATTCCTCCAGGGCTCTCTTTCGCGGTCTGGCTTGCCACTTCTTCGATTTCGGTCCGGTGAAGGCACTGTGGTTTCTTCCACAGGCACCTCAACCTTGCTCTGACATCACGTTCCAGTGCTTCTCTTCAGGTCGGATCTGTAGCGACAGATACTCAAGGGATTTGGGATAAACGGTTCAAGGGTCTAGGACTTCCTAGTGTCTACTTTCATTTTCTTTTAGAGTTTCAGCCCCCAGTTTCCTTCATTTTCTTTTAGGGTTTCATCCCCTGATCTGTTTTTTCTGGGTTTCTTCTTTGGCATTCATGTCAGGGATTTCAGTATATCTTTGGTTCTGGTTTGGTTTTTCAGATCTCTAACATCGGTGATTGTTTTTTATTCTTATTCATGATGGTTCCATTTCTGGGTTGGTTCTATTCGTGTTTATTTGTTTTATGTGCTACGAAAACCTCAGTCGATCTCCAGCGTGTGGTGTTTGGATGGTGGTGACAATGGTTTTGATGACGATGAAAATGGTAATTTTCAATGGTTTTCAGTTTTTGGCGACAGTGATGATGCTTTACAATGGCTTCGTCGGACATGGTCTGCTACGTTGGAGTTGAAGGTGATTTTTCAGTTCCGATTACGAGAGTGGTTGTTTTTGTCCATCAGCGTGATTAGGAAGAGGATGAGATGATGTTTTAAGGGGACCTATTGATGGAGACGATGGCTCCATGCTCGATGGTATTGACGTTTCTGACGGTGGCAGATCATGGCTCAGAACTCATGGCCCGAGGTGATTGGTGTTGCAGGTTCAATTTTCAATCTCAGGTTTCATTTTGAATTTTGTTGGGCACTTGGTGTTTTGAATTTTGAAATTTGAGGTGTTTTTTGGGATTTCTAGAATGTGCAGTTCCCACTTACCTCAAAGTGTCTTTATAGAAAATAAAAAAATGGATTTCACCTTTAAACTATACTTCCATGATTTCAAAACTAAAGAACACCAGACAATGAAAGATGAAACTAGTATATGTGGGCGTCTTGGACATATGGTTGGTGGCCATACACCAATCACATCAATATAATAGAGAGTGAACTAGGTATATATCCCCATCTCCACATTGATTTCCAGCCCCTGTGTGCTCACTGAGTCCTTTAACCCACCTTTCTTTTCATTTCCTCGAATTTTCATCAAACAAGAAAACCAAAGGACTCAGACAAATCCCAACTTCCCATGGCGACTCGAATCCCTTAATGGGGGTTTCTAGACAAACACACTACCCATAATAATAATTTTAGGTCTTGAGAGTCCTAACTTTAGTCTATCCTGATTTTTCCCCATATAACATGACCCAAAAGAGCGAACCTCCCTTGATACCATTTTGTCACGAACCGAATCTGGTCTCCATCAAACCCGGCACCAAACCCAACCTATGACAAGGCCCAAAGGGAATTCCCGATCCCCATGGGATGGAACAGGTTCCCATGTATCATAAAACTAAAATTGGGAATGATTTACTTGAGTTTATAAACATACAATGACAAAACATGTCCAATAAAAAACAATCCTGATTTTTTAAACAAATAGATCTTTTATATAATTTTAGAACTAAATTACATGGTTATAAAAAACTATCAATGACTATAAAAAATGAATAAAACCAAAAATAATAGACCAATAACATCTACATGGAGAGAGGAACCACCCTCAAGCCATCTATACAACCCCGCATCACGATGCAATGCTAAAAACCCAAACCGTTGGCACAAAATATGTACCCAAACCTATGCCAAAAATAACAAAGTCTACTTAAACTCTAAGGTGTACGTAGAGTGTAAGACAAAGTCTAGTAGGATACCACCAATAAGATATTCCATTTGATAAACATTCAAAGTCAAAAATCAGGAAAATTTTCAAGACATGAAATACTAGTAACAATTTCAAAAAGATGCAACATAAATAAAAGCAGTTTTCAAGTGGGATATTCTGAAGAATCAACACTTTTAAAAATAATATCAACAGTACTAAATATTTCATCCAACCATTCCATATTTTGATAGTAATCAAAAGTTAAATAATGAGCACAAGCAATGGGAACGTAACCCCTAGGCACTAGCTCGCTGTGGGTACTAAGTACCTCATATCTCAGTGAGAGTAACCATCACAGTATCCGTTCTCATTCTCATGAGCCACTAGTAGGGAGAATAACCATTACCAAGTGGTCCCCCATAATTACCATCATCATAATTTAGTTAGTTTTGTAACAATCTATCTTGGTACGTGAAACTGAGGCCAATCCTCATGGGATCACTAGCATACTAGTACACGTCCACCCACCTAGATACCTGAGTTTTCCTCTTGTGATCAAACAAGTTCAAAAAGGCAATAAATATAATTTTCAAATTAAAATACCACTTAAACATCAAAAAATCACCAAAATTACCACATGTATATCACAGAAGTCACATAATCTACTTTTTTCATCCAAATGCATTTTGAATTCATACTCACGCCAAAATAGCTCACAACACTTTTCATATTTCATTGACACATCATAAAATATTTCAAAAAATTTAATAAACCATTCAAATATATTACAACTCACATAAAATCCCACACACAAATCACATAATACTTATTTCATCATCAAAATATATTTAGCACATCACAGTCACACAAAATATCCCATAAACGTGTTTCGCTCCTCTCTTTCCATTAGATAAAACATTTAATCAATTTATAAAACATTACTAAAATGTTTTACATCCTAAATCACCATTTTACCTTTAAAATTCCATATTAGGTGAACACACTAACCCATATAGTACATATACACGTTTTTTCCACTTTTTTTAACCAAATAAAACATTTACAATTTTCACAAAAACAATCTCAAAGGGTATAACTATGTCCTGCACACAAAACCCATTTCAAAACCCCCTTTCAAGGACAAATTCACTCCATAACACTACCAAAGCAGAATTGGAATCCCTTTAAATATTTATTAAACCATTCTCAAGTAATATAACATCACCTCAAATTATATGACAAAAGATACACATGGGAATACAAATTTTCATAAAAGACTTTCAAAGAGTGAAACAAGTTTTTACACATAAAACCTATTCAAAAACAAACTTTTAAACCCAAAATCACACCAATACCATACCAAACCATAATTAAAATCCCAATAAATATTTAACAAACCTCATTTATATGTTATAACATCAACGCAAAAATTACCACAAGGTTTACACATGGGAAACACCCAATTTGAAACAACGTGTAACTATAAAATTAAAAGCTTAACAAAATCCATCAAAAATGGTTTTCAAACAATAAAAACCATATGAGGAACATTAAAAATAATCAAATCAAGCATGATAACTATTAAAAAAATTATTAAAAAAGTAATAACCTACCTTTTGAATCAAAACCCCCAAATCATGGTGTGGAACATCAACCACACCACCACCACACCCGAAGGATGTGAAATCCAACCTAAAATCCAAATATATGACCAAAAAGACTCCAAATAAAACCCTATATTTGAACCCTAACTTATGGAAATTTTAGAACTACATGAAAGCGATAGGAAATTCTAAGGAGAATGAAGGAAATAAAGAGGGAAACACTTGAAGAAATACTGAAGAAATTGGCCCAAATGTTAAAAACCTACAATTCCCTTCAAAATGAATGGGAAAACCCCAAAAAGATAAAGAATTGAAATAAAATGAAAAATAATATTAAATGAAATCATGGATTTGAAAATTCCCCCAACATAAAACATTCCACCCTCAGAAATCCAAAGCAAGGCCAAAGGTAAAAACCAAACCCAACCGAAAAGGACAAAATGGAATCTTTTTCTAGGTTTCATCTGCCCACAAAAGGCCAAAACACCTACAATTGATCAATAAAGGAAGGAATACTATCACCAACCAAAAAATACACCACTTCCTAAAATTATCAAATATATTCAGATTTTATCCCTAAAGAAAACTTCTTAAACACTATCCGAACAATATTCCAGCAATTTACCCAAACAAACAACAACAACAAACAAGGATACACTTAACGTTCATTAACCAGACCATTGGGCATTCTACAATCCCAATATTTAACTATCGAAGATGTTGGTAGTTTGATATTTTTGAACAAGTATACCTACTACCAAGCCAAGACCATGGATCAATCTGAGTTACTTGTGTGGGGAGACACAAATGGGCTACCCACCATAAGAGACAACTCAAATATTCACGAGACATGATCAAGACACTAAAAGGGGGAGGCCCGAATAGACTCCCCAGTACAAGGGGTATAACTCCATTCAAAATTTCCAAAGTAATGTACATGAGATTCATAGTGGTTCTCCCCACCATAACAACCAACCATATTAACTGACCAGCATGGGCCGAAACAAGAAAAACCTAGATTTAATGAGTTGGGACGATCGTGCAGTTAAGACGAAAAGTTTGAGAAACCCTGCACTAACTATGTGGATCATTATACTAGAATGGTTTTCTGGGGAACGATTACTAATAACCATGCACAAACCATGCACTAAACTTGTTTAGCCAAATTCCCAACCGTACTCTAAAAACTCAATAGAAACCAAAGGGGAAAAGAATGACATTGGGATATAAAAATTGCATGAGGCCCTCCACCTCTTTCAACTGAATGGGAACAATAAAGGAAATATTATGACACCAGATGTTTAAACTATTACCATCTTTCATACTGAGGATAGGACTTTCGGCAAGTGTTTGAATGATCCTGGGAATTTCCCTGACTATGTGTCAGCTTCACTCCAGGGCCAATGGATGAAGACCAAAATATTGAAGCATCTTCGACCTCACAGTTAAGATTTGGAAACCCTTCTATGGGACTTCTTATTTATGTCCCACGAACAACTACACCGTAATCCCATACAAGTTTACCAAGTCATAATACACTCCAAAATCATCTTTCCTTAACTCGACATTTCACTGAAACAAGGGAATAGATGATTCACACAAATCACCCCTTGTTTATTTAGATGAGAAACAGATGGAGGAAATGATATATAGAAACACATTCCTCTATATAGATAATTTCTAGATTAACTGAATTAAGACACACTATTGACAAAAAAATTACTAACAAAGGATTTTACAACATCACCTTTATAGTCAAACGAGCACACGACATCACAACACATCATCGAACATGACCAATGTGGCTGATAGAAACAATACATTGAGGGGGACTTTATGCAATTTCCCCAAACATCAAAAAATTACAGGAAATGGCTATAACAACCTCGCATGTCCAGATTTCCCACATTGGTGGTTTAATGTAAACCTCTACTTCTAAGAGACTACGAAGGACCCATAGGCCCTCTTAATCACCATCCAGATACTCATCCCCATGAACAACCCCAGACTACTTCCACCTTCGACGAATCAGGTAACTTAAGAAACTAAGGTCTCTTTCAACATTACATGAGCACTCTCCCGCTACATGAGGATCCACAGAACCAAAAAGGAATGGATACAGTCAAATTTTACAAATCTCGATAAGAGATTCCTTATATTGATCAACTGAAGGATTTTACAACGGCGAAAAAATATGGGATTCACTTCAGTAGTGAAATAACCCTAAATGGGGACGTACCTTATCCAACAAGAAAACCCAACGACACTTCCATGCTGCTCCATTTTTCAAAATGTTCCACAAACTATATCCAAACACATGAAGGGAACCACTATAAAGGCATTCCAAAAAATTTCTCATAAGCGACCACTAGCCGACCCAAAACACGGTTTAAACAAGAGGGGTTCTTGGACTAACAACATCCCAAAAAATCAACATTTTCAAAAACACATAACACCCACCATCCCAAACCAGCCATCAAGACATCATTTTTTCCATTAAAAACATTTCATTGAAAAGAAATGGTTCAACAATTATTTTATCAACCAATGGTACCCCAGGGGCCTCACACATGGATGTTTCAATGCTACACTAAGAATCCTCCTCATATTCATCTTAGTACTGATCCATTCATTCCATTAACCTAAAATCATCCCATATAACCCCATGCATGTGGTCGCTCACGGAAATACCAAAGGTCAAAACAAAAATTCTATCAAATTTTCAAAACCCAAAAAATCAACCAATACTTCCTTTTTCCCAAGATCTCTAAACACAAAATTAAAATCCCAATAATTCAAATTAATACTCACTTTCAAGTCATATAAATCAGTTTAAAAACATCTCATCCCATTAAAAACACCTTTTTTAGAGACCTGGTTTTTACCCTGTCAAACATTGGAATATTTCTACATATAATTCCAGATCTAGGAGTGAAGACAGCGTGCTATTCCGTGGCCCGGTGTGCCTGAAATTACGTTTAAAAAAATATTAAGTATTTTTGTACTATGCATGTGGTGAGGTTGTGTATCCTACTAAACAGTAGATCAGATCAGGAATATGAGGGAACAGTTGCATCCGGAGTGTGTCGTTTACCCTAGGTGGGGTGTCAAAGTTGTGGGTGCGGACCTGCTTTCAGAGATGTCACCGCGGGGAAAATCATCATTTTGAAATAATGACCTGGTGATATTTATCACTAGTGTTTTTTTCGAATAACATTCGAACGAAGTCTAGGAATGGAAATATGAGTCTTTCGTTGACATCGAAATGGGGAGTTTTTCCTAGGCACGATATAAAATGAGAGGGAACGATAGATTCAGATTTCGCGCTATGCAGATTCTTTTATAAATATTAAATAAGAGTTTAGAGTTGGGGGTTCTCCCATCTATCTCCTTTCTCTCTCTATCTCTCTCTATATATATCTCTCTCTCTCTTGTTCTTCGGTGTTCTTTTCCGTTCTTCGACGACTTGAGGAGCAGCCTATGCCAGAACGTTAGTGGATCGAAGCAAGAGCATCATGGACATGCCGCCAATGACGCACTACTGATTCGAGGTAGTATTTTGGATTAATTTTCGAAACTTCATCAATTTCGCAAGTTTTTGTCAATTTTGTCATTAAATTCTATAATTTTAGATTTGGGATGATGGTCGAACAAACACGACCATCATTTGAGCCCCGTTTAAACTGTCATTCTTGGGCGTTCGTTGTCTAAATTTTCAGACGCACCAATCTTTTTAGGATCGTTGATCGGGGGTAGGCGCTACGAAGGTCTCACCCCGAAGATTCAGAATCCTCTTTCGGATTTGAAATTGGGCCACCGGAGCAGTGGAAGCAGTTGTCGGAAGCCCCGACTCTGGCCTAGGTAGTGGCCGGAGTTCAATGTGGTGTAGTGGTGGAGCTGGATGAAGGAGTCTGGCAGAAGAGCTGAGCTGGTCGAGGTGGATCCTGGAGTGGTGGACTTGGTTATGACCGGTGCGGTGCACTGACATCCGACTGAGGAGAGGAGCTAGGCGAGGCTGATCTTGGAGTGGGCTGGTTCGGTGTGGCGGTGTTGGGTGGGGCCGGCGCGGACGAGGTGTGGCCGGAGGAGTCCGGCGGTGGAGCCGAGCAGGGCGGGCGGAGCTGGTTGTGCCCGCGGCTAAGCGGGGGAGCCTGGGTGGCTGCGGCGTGAGCGGCTGACTCATGGCGGTGCGATGCAGAAGGCGAGGGTGCTGACCCCGTCCCGTCGCAGTCAGAGGACCCTGTGGTCAGCGCCTCTGGGTGTGGTGGCATTGACTTGGATTCGCCGAATGCGGGTCCTACTGGGGTGACGCGGAGAAGACCAACCTTTGACTGGTCTGCTTTGATGAACCGGAACTGAGGTGGGTCTGGTATTGTTGGAGCGGGCCGCGGCCAGCGGGCCGATGGTCTGGTTTAGGCCGACCGGTCTAGACTGGCCCATTTTTGTCCCCCTTTTGTTCAAGGGGGAATATCTCTTAAACTGTGTGTCCGTTAGACGCGCGATTAGTGGCTGGAGGGTTGGGTCAGTGAGATGGGATTTTTGATGTGGCTTTCGCAATTTTTGAGTTCTGTGCCGGAAGGTGGGTGACCCGGAACACCTAACTTTAATAATATTAAATTGATTTTAAATTTGCGACAAATGTGATTCGCGATCTGGACGTTCGATGGCGCGCTGTCAGAGGCGTTGTGGCCCTAAAGTTGAGACGGTCCTTCCAAAGTTGGTTCGAAACCTTTGCGGTTTGGTTTCGTTGCTCGGTGGCATGAAATTCTTAATGAGAATAACTAACTAACTAATTAATTAATTATTCTTGGGTTGGACCTAGCTCCTTCTTGGGATGTTCGATTGATGCATATTCAGCGGCTTCTTGACCGCAGTCCTCATGCTGACTTTTTGTGACGCTTTTCGAAGTGTTCGGGATGGAGACAAGGTGCAGGCCTCATAGGGCCTGGTTCACAGATTTTACAGTGAAACACCACTTTTTCACCTGACATCCATTAGGGGTGTTTGAGTACTCATTTCTAAGTGTTCATCTGAGGGGATTGCGACGACGCAATCTGCCCGCCTCAAATCGGGCCCAAGGCATGGGCCCCACGAGGCGGCTTTCAGACATATGCTACGTTTTTGCGACTTATGCTTCATAAGTCCGTTCAGAGAAAATGAATAGCCTATGCCTTGTGGTTATCTTCCTGTAACACAATGGTACGATCTTCAGGATGTGCTTCAGGGTTGAGAATGTGGGCCCTAGAGGGCCCCGTTTGCATTACCCGATGAGTTGCAGCTTCCGCATACGAAGTCCGTTTCAGGCGATGTTAGCAGCATTGTGACCCTGACAATAAGATGAACTTGACCAGAGTGGTTTTTGGCATTGATTCTGAAGTTGAGGAATGGGCCCCATGTGCTCTCTTTTAAGCTGTGTGCTGCGTACTGTGACTTTTTCACCAGACTTCTGTTCAGGGCGTATGAATAGAAGTTTTGGCGTGTTTTTTCAAGAGCATTGCAATGGCGTAGTTCACCTGCCCATTTTTGGGACTGAGGTGCGGGCCCCACGAGATGTCGTATAGACATAAAGTAGTGTTCACCAACTTTTCCATCGGGAGCCTGTTTCCAGCAAGTAAATAGTTTATCTCGCGTGTTTTTTCGTGAGGATTACAACGGTGTAATCTTTTTGGGAGAGAAGAGCCTCTTTTGAGATCTCATTAAATATGGAATCATGAATGGGCATTGGTCAGAGGTTTCTTTAATGCACTCCTAACCTACGCACGGTAGCGGTGTTGGTGACACCCATTGATGGCACGGGTAGTGCATAGTTATCGGACCAATTCCAGGTTTTCCCTCTAGCGGGGCTCGGTAGTGTGTTACCCACTATCTTTTGGGTTCACCCTATAGCGGGGCTAGGCAGTGGGTTACCCGATGACCTCTTGTGGTTTACGCTCTAGCAGGGCTGAGCGGTGGAGTACCCGATGTCCTCTTGTGGTTTACCCTCTAGTGGGGATGGGAAATGGGTTACCTGATGACCTCTTGTGGTTTACCCTCCAGCTGGGTTGGACAGTGGGTTACCCAATGACTTCGTTCAGACTCAGCCCATTCTATGAGGCTAGTCAGTGAATTTTCTTAGTGGTTACCAGAGTGGGACCCTTAGTGGTATGGTTTATGGATGAGGCCGCTTGACATTCGAGATTGTTGGGCATCAGTGATGGAAACCCATAGAACTGTTCGCGACTTTTACTGGGCTGAGCTTGGAGATAGAGATCCCCTTACACACACTTTTGTGTTTCATGTGGATGATATATATATATACCCTACTTTTATTCCCACTCCTTGTGTTCAGTAACTCTATTTCTCGGAGGGGCTAAGATGCGCGGTGTATTCCACATACATTCCGTATCTAGCTTCACTTGGCTTGGACGAGTCTACTTACTTTCTCTTACTGGGTTGATCTGCACTCTCTCTATTGAACCCTTGCACTATTCTTTGTTCTGTTTACTGCTCACCATTTTAGTACCTCCTTTGTTGCTCCCTCGGGATTTGGGACATCCTATTGAGTATCTTTATAGACACACCGTCTTGGGCTTTGCCTGCACTTGGTGTGCCCTTGCAGACGACAGATAGGTCGATCGAGACTACGGGTGAGCGTAGAGGAGAAATGAGATTGGGCTGCGTTCAGTGGATGTATTAGGATTTTTAGATGTGAGACTCGCCCGTTGTTTATTTCTGTTTACCTATTGCCGAGTTGTGTATCCTTTCTAGTTTGGTGCATGTTTTCCCGTTTTTATGTTCATTTTACTTGTCAGTACTTTTCTACACTATACTAGTTCTATTTAGAAGTTGATGCATGACTGTGGTTGGGGTATAGTTGTTTGTCCTTTGGTTTTCTTTTTTACTCTGCAATACTACATCGAGTGGGATGTGTGCGTACATGTACTTAGGAGAAGGCCTCCCCATGATCATTACAACTTTGACACTTGTTGCCAGCCCCTGCCCTATAAGGGTCGGCCTACGGTAGTTGCAGCTTGATACCGGTAAGGTCGGATCATGACACCATTCAATAATTTATAAAAATCTATTGGGAACACATTTTCAAAACCACTTTTAACATAATTTCATTCTTTCAAAAGAAGTGTAAAAACACCATTTTCTATTTCAAAACAATTCTTAAAATTAAGTTCCATCATTTCAAAAATGAAACCATTCACTCTTTATTAGAAAATTATTTCATAGAAACTTTACACTTCTTAAAACCAAGTCATTTTTTTCAATAAAACCAATCATCTAAGATTTAAAGGCTAAAAAACAAAACACAATGTGGGAAGAAACTAGTTTCAGTGGGTAACTTGGACATATGGTTAGAGACCATACACCAATCACTTCACCATCATGGAGAGTGCTCTTGGGAAATGTCACTGGCTCCAAATGGCTTTCCAAGCCCTATGAGTTCATTGAGACCTTTAACCAAACTGTCTTTTCATTTCCCCTAATCACCATCAAACCAAGAGAACAAAAGGACTCAAACAAATCCCGATGACCCCTGGAGACTTGAATCCCATAATTGGTTGTGATGGCCAGAAACACTACCCATAACCGGAATTTCATGTCCTTACATTCCTAACTCGAGAATATCCTAACTGTTACCCATATAAGATGACCCAAAAGAGCGAACTTCCCTTGATACCATTTTGTCATGAACCAAATCTGGTCTCTATCCTAACCGACACCAAATCTGGCATGTGATAAGGAACAAAGGGCTTTCATGATCCTCACGGGCTGGAACAAGTACCTGGATATCATAAAACAAAATTTGGGAATGATTTACTGAGTTTACAAACATACAACAACAATCAAGTCCAATAAAACTTATCTATATTTTTCAAACAAAACCATCTTTTACAAAATATTAGAACTACATTACATGGTTTTAAAAAACTATAAAAGGCTATAACAAATGAATAAAACATAAAAGTACATCCCAAGAACCTCCACAAGGAAAGAGGAACCACCCTCAAGCCGTCTCTACAACACAACATCACCATGGACCGCTAAAACCCGAACCGTTGGCACAAAAGTTGTACCCAAACCTGTGGCAAAAATAACAAAGTCTACATACACTCAAATGTGTAAGAAGGGTGTGAGACAAAGACTAGTAGGATACCAACACTATGATATTAAATTTAATAAACATTTAATGATGAAAATCATGCTTGTTTTCAAGACATGAAATGATAGTAAAAATTTCTAAAAGATGAAACTTAATTAGAAGAAGTTTTCAAGTGGACTATTTTATAGAATACAAAAATCTAAAAATAATATCCAAACTAATTAATATTTCAACCAACCATATCGTAAGATGATGGTAATAACAAAGTAAAAAATGAACACAAGTAATGGGAATGTAACCCCTAGGCACTAGCTCGTTGTGGGTCTCATGTACCTCATATCTTGGTGAGAGTAACCATCGCAATATCTGTTCTCTTGCACACAAGACACAAGTAGGGAGCATACCCATAACCTAGTGGTCCCAAATAATCATCATAATCATAGTTTATTTAGTGTTTTAAGAATCAATCTTGCTATGTGAAACTGATGCCATACCCCATGGAATCACTAGCATAATAGTACACATCCACCCACCTAAATATCCAGGTATTCGTCTTGTGCTCCAACAAGTTCAACAAGTCAAGAAATATAATTTTCACATGAAAATAACACTTCCACATCACACATTCACCAAAAATCCCACATGTATATCATGTAATTAACATATTCCACTTTTTTATTCAAATGCATTTTGAAATCACACTCACACAAAAATAGCCCACAACACATTTCACATTTCTTTAACACTTCCACAAATACTTTAAATTTTTTTATAAAACCATTACAAGATAGTCCAACTCATATAACATCACACACACACATCACATAATACATCTTTCATCAACAAAATTCATTTTTCACATCACACTCAAACAAAATAACCCACAAACATGTTGTTTCCCCTCTCTTTCCATTTGATATAACATTCCAGCAATTTATAAAAAAATATGAAAGTTTTTGACATCTTAAATCACCAAATTACCTTTAAAAACCCCATATTAGGTGAACACACTCACCCAAACAGTACATTTACACACTTTTCCAACATTTTTTAACTAAATAAAAAATTTCAAATTTTCACTAAACAATCCCAAAGGGTATAAATCCGTGTGGAAAACAAAACCCATTTCGAAACCCCATTTCAAGGACAAAATCACACCAAGACCCTACCAAAGAAGAATTTTCAGACCTTGAAGAATTTATTAAACCATTCTAAAGTACTATAAAATCACCTCAAATTATGTCACAAAAGATACACATGAAAAACACACATTTTCATAAAACACATTCAAATACCGAAATAAGGTTTTACAAATAAAACCTATTAAAAAATACTCTATTAAACCCAAAAGGACACCAATACCCTACCCAATAAAAATTTGAGTCCCCAAAAATATATAAGAAACTACTTGAATATGTTATAACATCGACCCAAAGATTACCTCAAGGTTTACACATGGAAAACACCCAATTTGATACAAAGTGAAACTATAAAATTAACCGCATAACAAACTCCATAAAAAATGGGTTTCTCACAATTAACACTATACGAGGAACATTTAAAATAATTAAATCAAGCATGATAACTCATAAAAAATTATTACATAGGGAATCACCTAACTTTTGAATCAAAACCCCAAAATCATGGTGCGAAACATAAACTGAACCACTACCTCACCTCAAGGAAGTTAAATCTAACCTAAAACCTAAATATTTGACTAAAAAGACACCAAATCAATCCCTTTATTCAAAACCTAACTTTTCGAAAATTTAGAACATCATTAAAGAGGGAGTAAACCATTATGATAAAGATGTAAATGAAGAGAGAATTCCTTACTTGACGAAATCATGAATAAATTGGCCAAAATTTTGAAAACACACCATTTCCACCAAAATGAATGTGAAACCCCCAAAACAAATCAAGAAAATAAATTAAATAAAAAATACCATTAAAAGGAGTCATTTGTGTGACCTGATGACATGAATTTATTACTCTATTATTGAATATTACAATATAGTTTATTTAAATTTATATATTTATAGTGTTTATCATTATAAATATATGGAAAAAATTCTAATTAACTATATATATGTATAAAAAAATATATAGAGACACATTAGTTTATTTTGAGAACCTTCTTTTCTGTATCATGTAACATGTTTCACAATGAGTTTTTATGGAGTAGCTTGGTGGAAGGTTAAGTGATATGTAGAAGAAGGTAAATTGAGTTATGATTATGTCCACAATATTACATATATTTGTTCATTTAATACATTTTGTCCATGTAGTGATCCATTAGTTTATGTACATTTTACAACGATAAGTTTTAATCATTTTGTATAATTAAAAAGTCTATCCATTGTTTGTTTTTATCCTGTATTCATATTTCAAACACTCACTCTAAAGTTATATAATGATTTTGAGTTTCTCTATTATATTGTTTTTTAGTACGAAGAGTTTTATTTCCACACAATGGTTATAGACACTTGTTGTTATACAAAAGTCTTTTCCATATGTGATGGAATGCTTGATTCCATTTATTGACCTTAGTTTTTTTGAAAATGTTTATTTCTATGATATGGTTTTATACAATGAAATCAAATAATTTTTCCGGTGAGTTTCTGTTTATGTGTTTTAGTAAGTGGTTGAATGGTGTTTGGTAAAGGAATGCACATTATATTTAGGTGTAGTTATCCTCAATATATGTAATTTGTAAGTTAAAAATGTTATACTATTGAATTTACATTGATTCACTACAACTATTGTTATTTTACACAGGGAAGATGTCAATTGTCATATTTTTATCAACGGTTTTCCACTTTGACTGGGATGGAATGAAAATGTACGTTCTTCAACATTTCATTAGAAAATTTGCATCTTATATTTGATTATGATTTAATTATGATAGGAATTGATCTATAAATTGGAAATGATATGTGAATTTAATTTTCAAAGAAGATAGTAATTATGAAATTTTTTTATAAAATTTATTTAATTTAACAAAAAAAATTATTTAATATTTGAAAAAAAATTATTAATTATACCTTACATAACATAAATTAGTATTATGATTTTGTGTCCTTCTAATTTTATGTTATTTTTCTAATATTCATGGTAGATTTTGGAACTTTATGGGATATATTTTAACTTCTATTAATATTTTATCATGATATTAGTGTAGTTTCCATGGATATATATTTTTCGAATATGGTATCCCGGTGTGGTTTTAGACATAATAAGGGTTTGAATAATAGTGTGAGTTATTGGGAAGAGACCCTTCATAAGGTTGTTTTAATCTATAATTATCTTCATATGAAAAGATATCAATCTTGATATGTTAATCTAGATGGTAGAAATTTAATTAAAAAGGATATGTTTTTTTATAATAGATGTGTTGTAAATGGATAGGGCTTACTGTTCAATATTTATTCAAAATAAAATTCCACCACTAGTAGTTGGATTGGGTATAACATAGGGAATTGTATAATTATATGGATCCTAAAAACTAATAAAATTAATCTCCATGGATCAATGTGGGAAGTTGTACCATGAAAAAAATTTCATCCACATAAGTTACTATGTAATGAGAAAATAGTATACCATGATGTTTCGTCCCCTCTATAAAAATGGTAGTCATTTAATAATGGTGTGGCTTGTCACAGTTTATAATGGCCCTAATTGAGTTTAATGGGTTATGAATGTAATTGTTACAAAACAATTACCCCTACGGAATTTTTCATGTTTCGGTGTGGTGGCGGGGTTCCATATCATAAGGGAATGAATGTTGTTGACATTTTTTGTACCAGATTTATGAGGAGGTGATACATATGGTTTGAAAAGCATGGTTTTTTGGTTTGGAGGTTATACATATAATTTATTGGTTATGAATCGAGTTTTATATTATGTCTATGTTAATGATTATTTATAAAATTAATTATATCATATTTCAATGTTGATGTTTTGTGAATATTAATATATAGAGATCCAATATATGGAGGTAGCTAAAATCTAGAGTAGTGGTATTAAACATGTTTTTTTCTAAGAGATATATAATAATTTCGAAAAAAAATTAATCCTTAATGAAGGATAATTTATTTATTTCCAATATTCTTTTATTGGTAATAGTTTTTAAGAATTGAGTTATAAATCTTACATAAAAAACTAATACATTACGTGTTTGAAATTTTCTGTTAGTATCCATTTTTTCAAAAATACAAAGGATTTAAAAAGTAACACATTTCCTTTTCAATAAAATCAATCGTACTTATCTAATTTAAATCTCCATTATTAATAATCACGCATAAAACCACATAAAAAAATATTAAGACAAATTTTTATCATAAAATTCTATGTAAGGGATATATAAAAATGAATAAAACTTATTAGTACAATTTAAATATTTGAGATCATAAAAGAGTGTGTTCTAATAATATAATAAACATTGAGATTTTGTAATTGTTTAATTATAAATGAAATAATATTTTATATGAAATTATTTTTAAAAATGTTTTTCCGGAAAAGAACTCAAAATCATAATCAAGAGGGTTTCTTGGATAACAAGATAACCCTTGAAATAGACATTCTTCAAAGCATGATTTTTTTCATACTATCGAATAATCATTAATTAATAATAAAACATTGTTATTATTACTTGTGAAATCAATAAATATACATAAAAATAATCTATCATATTATTTTCATACAGGATGCTATGGAAATCATCTTAATAGTACCGTTACATGAACCCTTACAAATTGAATAACCTATATGGTTAATTTATATGTAATTATATGGATAAATCCACCATTTTCTAATGAATTATTGGGCTATATAGGGCCCACCCATCATTATAAAAAATACCCAAGGACTATAACATGAACGAAACACATATATTATTTTTATTCCATCATCAAATTCATAAAAATATAATTTTTAACTCATTTGTAACTCATTTTTTGATAATGATATTCCCATTAAATTAAAATGACATTCTCAAAAATAAAATTTTCATTACAATGGGATGGATTTTTTTTACTAGAATAAAATATCAAATATTTCAGTGGAACCCAATAATTAAATTTGGGCTTCCACAATAGATAAATCCACTGATGTCACATATGTTCAAATAGAACCTTCATTTTTTTCTTTTTGAATATAAAGTCACAATGATCTGTATAAAATAGGTAATATGAATCTATTTGACAACCATTAAGTTAATGAAATAAAACATATAATATGTCATATATATTTAATTTATCAATATTTAAATATATTAATTTATTAAATTTTGGAATATTGAAATATTAGAAAAATAGTAGAAAAATAAATCATTAAAAAAACATTAAGCAATGTTTTAAGTTAAATTGTCCCTTACCTCATGTCCAAAATATCATGTACATTCGTTATATGGTTTTTTAATACAATTATGATAAATATTTACTTTCATAATAACAATTGTTATGCTTATTATTATATTTATATAAATTTTATCAATGTTATATGTAATTACAACAATGATTTACATAACGTTGGATGATTTATGAATGATTGGTTGATAAGTCCAATATGAATTTGGTAGGTTCAAATATTTCAAATAGATAATTAAATAACAATACTATAAACCTATCAATTTTAGAGTTATCATTTTTTAAAATTAATTAAAATATTATAGCATTCATTATATTATGGTTAAGAAAAATGAATTATGTTATAATCATGGATATGATCATTTGTATATATGCAAGAGCAACATTACATTTTTCAATAAGCATGAGTGAAAGAAGGGATGTATCATATTATATTTCCATAATTATTTTAATATCATAAATATATTATTATTTCTTTAAATCCTTATATATATATATTACATGTTAGGGTATGTCAAAATGAAAAAAAAATTAGTTTACAAGGTAGTAGTCTCGACATACACACGAGTTTCATTTTTATAATTCAATTGATGGAAAATAAAAAAATAAAAAAATTATTTTAAATTATATAATGAAATTTATATCATTCATATCATATTGTTTATTTTTTATCAATGATAGTATCTAACCATAAGTATTTGGGATGAAAAATGAAACACACCTCCTTCTACTATGGTCGACCACATGTACACGTAAGATATGTTTTATTTTTTCATTTGATGATTTAGTAGATGAAAAAGGTTATAATATAAACATAATAAAATAATTTATATATTTATGTAATCATGTTATTACATAATCATGGTTGAAGATTATTATAAGGTGGTATAAGATGAATTCAAATAATAATGATAATTTTAGGACTATACTTCTCCATAAAAACATCTCCATCAGTTTATAACTAAATAATTTATAGTGATGTATTATGATATGAAAATAGACAATATGAACTTGCTATGGATTTATGGACATGATTTTAGAAGGTATTATCTGAAATAATAGGTTCATAAATTTTTTAGAAAAGTGAAAATTGTGTCTCCTTTTATAAGTTGGCGGAGAGGGTGCACTTGGAGTTTTTGAAAATATTAAGATAGAATAATTTTGTACTCTAGAAAAAGAGATCCAAATTTAAAAATTTATGAAGATGACATGATATAGGGTCTAAATTTGTCAATAAAATATAATATATGCAATTTTATAGTTTATTCTAATCCATATATTTTTAGTTTAACCCCCCCACCCACCTGAAAACCCCATTTTAACATAATTTTATTTTATTTTTTTCATAGTAACTTACTATGATACAAGTATACTCTAAAATTAAAAATATGGACTGGTTGATTCATACATGATGGTTTGTTTTCCCAATGTACAATTTTTTTTCTCAAAACATGATATGTATATAGAAAATATTTTCATAACAAATAAACATAAAATAAATCTTATACTAGGGATAAAAACATAGGAAAAAGGAACTAAGAAAGAAAAAATCATATATTATATAAAATTTCAAATGGTCCAATGACCCATAGAATCATATTTCGATTTCTACCAAAAATAATAAACTTATTAATTAATTCCTCAAATGTATCCTTTTTTATAGAGGAATGAATATTGGTATCTAATGAACATACACAAATTAATGATATTGATCCTAAAATATCAAACAATCTATTGGATACTGTCTAATAATTTCATCCAAATCCTAAATTTTTCATTCTTAATGTGCATCAAATTGATGATAAAAATATATAAAAAAAGTTAATTTACTCTGAAATAACTTCTGATTAATTTTCAATAAAATAGTGATAAATTTGATATCATAGTTACGTATAATGGAGAGTTGTACTCCATGTAAACTTGCTATCCTCCCAAGATATCGTTGAGAATGTTAATATATATAAATAATATCTCAAATAGAAATGGTACTTGTAGAGTTACTAAATCTTTCAAAAAACAAATCATTATGAAATTAAGATGTCTTAATAAATCATAATGAAAAATCCATATATATATTTACCCATTTCTACTATGTTATTGGAAAAGGATAAATCAGCCCATTTGGAAATTGATGTTATTCATTATGTAATATCTTGGCCTTTTCTGGGTACATCATGGTCTTGTTTATAGGTACACTTATTTTTTATATTGTATTTTGTTATTTCAATATTGTGTTTGGGTGAAAATTTGAGAATTTTGGAAAAAAGGGGCACAATTTATGGTTGGTGCAAAGTTTCCCCAAACATTGTGCCAATATCATCAAATCGTGTTAATATAAATAGAGGGGTTCCACATGGATGGTGAGCTATTTTTCATAACATGTTCACTATTATGTGTAATTGTGACCACGCTAGAAGAGGTACACAATTAAGGTCCATAGTTTGGAAAACCTTGTGGCCCTTCTCCAGAAACCATGGACATAGTTTTAATTAGATCTAAAATTACATTAAAAAAATCACACCCCGTAATATTATAATAGTCATTCCAAACTCAGTCCTAAAAATAATCTCTCATTTTTTGAGTCTCCTAGATAGATTCAATCCAATTCTTAATTTCATTCTTGATGATTCGAAGCCGAATTGATGATATGAACCTCACCCTGTAAGTGTATCATATGTCATGTGGTGTACTCACTCATTACTACTCTTCTCCAACATTATGAAGGTAATTTTTCCATATTAGATTTATATCTATATTTAGGATTAATTTATCATGATTTTTTTGATATAATTTTTATTATTTGATTACCAGTATCATTCTTCGTCTGGGGATTGACATTTTCATTTGTATTTGGTTAATTTCTATTGTCGATCACTCATCAAAGATCCAAGGTTGGCAGTATAAATTGAAAATCACATTGACTTTATATAATTTAACTTTATTTAATTGTGAAATTACAATTTTTATGATTGAGATGTTGTGTTGATTTATTGATTTTATTTAAGAAATTGTTATTTTTATAATGGTTAGGGTAAAATTGGGGAAATTAAAATTGGAAGAAATAGATCAATTAATTAGTGAAGTAATTATTAGAATGGTGTGATTTTGAAATTCTTAAATTTGATTAATGAATTTCTTAATTAATAAATAGTATTTTGGGACATATGAATTGGATTAATTAATTTTAGACTTAATTAATTACTATTGTTTTGATTTTGAAATTATTGAATCAGATTAATTAATTATATAATTAATTAATAGGATATTGTGATTGTGGAATTGGATTCATTAATTTTTTAGTTAAATAATGAAAATTTTTGTGTTTTCTCAGTTACTAAATTTGATTAATTAACTAATTAACTAATTAATGGGATATTGGGATTGAGGAATTAGATTAATAAATTATTGTATTAATTACTCTATATTATTATTATTATTATGAAATTGATTGAATTGGATTAATTAATTAATTAATTATTTAATATGATATTTAGATTATCGAGTTGGTTTAACAAACTTTTTAAGTAATTAATGATATATTGGAATTCACAATTTTAACTAATTAATTTTTTAATAAATTAATGGATTAAATGTTTATATTGTTTAATTTAGAATTGTTCATTATTTCAATTCCATTTTTGTATTTAAAAATAATATTTTTCAGTAATATAAATGGAATATCATGATGTGTAATGTTAAAAGAGGGTATATGGTTATTATCCTTGATTGATGTGACCTAAGTGATATTGGGATATATTTGATATACATGTGTGGGACATGTGTTCTTGTATTACAAACTGATAGTGATAAATTGAAAAATCTGTGTGGGACATGGTCTGCCCCCTCAAAAGACCATAATGATAAATGAGTATGGGACATGGACTACTTCTTTAAAAGACCACTTTTGTGATGGTTTGATAAATGAGTGTTGGACATGATCTTCTAAATCAAGGTTCATGTTATTTGATTTATTGATAAATGAGTAATGGTTCATAGATAACTACTTTAATTTCCCATTAGTTCCTAAATATGAAAACATAGGAACAAACATTTAGCTTTGTACTATTTTTTTATTAGCTATTATATGAATTTAAATAAAATTTATAATAAAATCTTGTGTGTTATAATGAATTATGAAATTAATATGTGATATTGTTCACACTTAGATATATGATGAATTAGGAATTCAGAGTTCGGGTGACCTTGGGAACCCAATAGTTATGTGGTTAAATAACGATTAAATAAATAAATGTATAAAATTTAATGTATAGATTTTATTTTATTATTTATACAACTATATACATTTTTATTGAATTCATATTGTTTTATACAGTTTTGGTGGTGACCTAATGAATTTTACTCACACTCTACATAGGATGCCTAATCAGTACCTGAATAGACATGATGTTTTTTAACAGGATAAGGTAAAAGGCCCAGTGTTAGATAGGTGATATGGGATAAATAATGAATTATGGAACCGCGCAAGATTCAGGACCCTCTTGGAAGTTTTCAGTGACTTTATTTATTTTGGGTATTTGCATATTTACACATGACACATATTTGGCATCACATATATACTATTTAGTTTTTTATAATTTATTTATAGTTTTTGTCAACATGGGATATTGGTATTAATATGTTTATGGTTATATGAATTGGTTATTGGTTTTTTATTTACATTGTGGTATTAATATGATAATATTCATATATTCTCCCCAATATCGATATTAGACCCTCACTGCTAGTCAGCTGTCTCAAGCGTATTAGGAGGCGAACCTGAGGTCATGTGACTGACCGATTTGGGACGCCGGTGTGTGGAAGACCATTGGGGACATGAAAATGCGTTATCAGAACCAATATTTATTTTATTTTATTTTAAATTACTATATGGAAAAGGTAGATAGGACACTAGGATGATTTGGTCATTGGTATTAGGCCTGTATATGGGAGTAGCTAAACCATGTACATAGGAAAACCAATGTACTCAGGGTTTGATTGTTATTATTTGTATTTCCTATTATAGTTGGATGTTATTTCACCTTGGGTGATGTACTCGATGTGTGATGTGATTATTAATGTTGCAATTTTATGATATTTGACACATGGATTATAATGGAATGTGAGTCGAGTATGCATGAGTAATTCTAGGCACTCAGGATTGTTTTCTGACATGCATCATTTTAGGAACACATGAGAAATTGGATTTGGGTATGTAGTTTAAATTGAAAATTTATTCCTCACTTCGACAACTGAACTTAAAATGGTTCCTAATGTGAAATTGAATATTTATGTTATAAAGACATTAATAAATGAGTTTCTAATGATAAACATAATAATTATAATGTTTTTGCAATTTTCCAACAATGGCCTAAATTTTGGATGGATAACGGTAGTGATAGTTCCTCAGTGTTGATCATGTGGGGTGGTTTTAGGGAATTAAATTTTATGGATATTTTGAATCACTATTATATAAATGACTTAATGTTATGTTATCTTTCCTAAGAGGTATGTTTGTAATTGTAGATATATGCCTCCATGAAGGAATATCTTGATAGGAATACATCCATACATAGTTTTAAATGTGCCTCCATTGGCCTAACCTATGGCACCAATAGTGGAGGTTGAATTAGATGTATATCAATTTTTTGAGAACATTCTCTCTTCAGAATGTTCCTAGAAATACACAGAGGGTGAGTTTTCAAATGAATTCTTGAACTAAAATGAGTGTTCCAGTTGTAGAACCCTATGAATTTTACTGGAGAGGGTGGACCTCAGGTAGGAATGTTTTGGATTGAGTCATTCTAGACTATATTATACCACTCGGATAATCCTTCTATGAAGAGTATCAAATTTCTTGTTTTTATGTTATGTGGTCAACTGAAGCCTTGTTGGGACATACGGTCTTTTGATGGATAACTGGAGAGAATGGAGTTGAAGGAATTCTATAAGAAGTTCATGGATCACATTTATCCCAAGACACTCAGGAACGAGCGAGACATTACTTTTATAAGGATGAATCAGGGGAGTATGTCCTTGATAGGATATTCCAGATTCTTTATGTACCTTTGATGTTATTTAGTAGTTTTGGATGAAGATGAGAAAACTACAAGGATACAATTTTAGGATGGGATTAAATGTGAAATTAATTATAAGGTGATTTTATTTAGGCTGTATGAGTTTTCATATGTGGAAAATCTGGCTCTCATAACATAGGGGACCTTAAAAGTGGATTCCATTGGATAAAATGTCGTATCTGTTGGAAAATATTTTTGGTAAAAATTCTTAGAGTATGAATAATTTTTATAAAAATGATAACCATTGTGATAGAATGAAGAGTATCCATAGTTAAGGTTTTATCAAATGGGATCTTACTCATGTTTTCTATCACTAGGGTTTTTGGTTGGGTCACTTCCATTAATAGTTCCCCCGACCACCAAAAGAGCATCGATGTTATGACATGATGGTAAATCTATATAGTTTCTTCAAGAAATCACTATATATGGGAAATGATAGAGGATATAGAAATAACTATAATTAGAGAAGAGGATCTGATGTGCTTTATCTGTATGGAAGATAGTGTTCTATTGTATGTTGAGGTAGAGGTAATAGATGTGGTGCATCTAGAAAAAGGATCTAATATCAGAAGAGTTGTGTAGCTGAGTGGACTCAAAATACATCACATGGAATAGAGGTATGATAGTTACTTGCAGTTCAACATACATTGGTAGATGATGAGGTTAGACCATTGATAGTTAGTGGTAATATTTTTTGGGGATTATATTCTAGCTATTTTCTTATTATTTTGATGGTTTGAGCCTAGTGGTGGAGTTTCTGATAGGGTTTATAAAAATAGATACTCTATTTGGTGTATGGTTGAGATACATATGTTTTTGTAAAGGGGTTCCTCTCAAGGTTTTGGAGAATCCTTTTCTATGGGATCTTTATATCCTTGACATGTCACATTTTCAACTAATTCTAGGTATGGAATGGTTTGTAGAGTATTGATCACACATTTATTGATACTGAAAGAGAGTGAATTTTATGTCTCCTTTGTATAAAAATTATATTCACTGTGGAGACTAGTATCTCCAGGAGGGCCATATTGGGAGCTCACCCCCAAGGATTCTAGTATGTTTCTAGATTACGATGGTGTAAAAAATAGTGGCTTTCCACCAATATTAGATAGGTTCTAGGATGTGTATTCTTAAGAATTATCAAGGCCAACACCTGATAGATATATGGAATTTATTATTGATCACATTATATGGGATTATACCATCTATATTTAACTATATAAAATGGAACCTATGATGTTTAAATATATTTAGACTCATGTGGAGGAGTAGGAAGATAATGTGTTTATCTATCTAAGTACATCACCTTGGGGTTATCCAATATTGTTTGCAAAGAAGGATGATAGAACCTTGTGCTTGTCTGTTAATTACCAGAAGTTAAACCAGATGATAATGAATAATTGGTATCCTCTTCCATGTAATGACTATCTATTTAACATTATAAGGGGAGAATATTCTTTTTCTCAAAGATTGACTAGAGATTTGGGTAATATTAGTGGATAGTTAAAACTTATGATATATCAAGGAAATATTTCATAAAAATGTATGGACTTTCTGAGATCATCTTAATGTCATTCGGGATGACGAATGCACTATAAGTGTTTATCGACTTAATATATAGAATCATCCTTTAATAGAAAGACCAAATTTTTCGTGGATGACATCTTGGTGCACTATAAAACTCAGTATTATCATTCCCAACATCATGACATAATTCTGAGTATGCTGGGAGAGCATCAGCTATATGAAAATATATAAAAATGTCAATTCATGTTTGACCAATTACAATTCATGGGTTACATCATCTCGGGGGAAGGTGTGTCTGTGGACCCAGAGAATGTTAATATAGTGTTTTCGTCAGAGAATACCTATAATGTTTTCAATTTTCAATGATTTTTATGATTATTAGGCTATTGTTAGAGGTTCATCTATTACATTTTCCATTTGGAATAACCTATTTTTGGCATGACCAATAAGGGGATAAAATTTATATGGTTGGAAACATGTGTGAATATTTTTATGAGTTGATGAAGCGTGTGACATATGAAACTATCTTGATCTTACAAGATCTAGTGGATGAGTATATGGTGTTTTGTGATTCTTTTGAGAAAAGACATGGAGAAGTTTTGATTTAGGGAGATCAAGTTGTGGAATATGGGTTAGTGGAATTGAGGCCACATGATTGTAATTACAATATGCATGAAATCTAGTTGGTTATATTGGTTTATTCATTGATGTGTTAGAAGAATTAGCATTTGGTTGGAAATATTATGGTTTATACAAATCACATGAGCCTAAAGTATATCTTTTCATATTGAGAATTGAATCTATTGTATCAGATGTGGATTGATTATATGATTTAATTTAATTTTGAGATAAAATATATGGTTGGGAGTGGAAAATGTTTTGCTGACACTCTTAGTCGAAAAACTCAGACTCAGGCAGTTTAGTATTTTAGTAATGAGTAGAAGATTATGAATTTACTGGATTAGATGCATTTTGCATTTTAGGAGATCTAGTAGCAGATTACTCTAGTGTCCATTTATGTGGTGTTTACACTTTTAGGATGAATCAAGGATATATATTATGAGTATCTAGAATGTTTGGATTGGAGGTAAAGCCATGAAGGTGGGGAGTCACCTTCTTGTTTGACCATAGATGAGGACAATATCATCTATGTCAAGAAATAGTGTTGTTCTTCCTATGAGTATGTGATATGAGCTGATGCCTGACTTTCATTCCTTAAAGTGTGCGGTGCCTCCAGGCATAACCAAAATATACAAAGACCTATGATTATTGTTTTGGTGACAGGGCATGAAAAGGGGATTGAAGGGTCTATGACATGATGTCAATAGGTGATGGCTAATCGTCAATGAACTGGTGCTATAATAATTCCATTACCCATTACAAAATAGATAAAGGACAAGGTTTATATGGATTTTATGGTGGGTATCCCTAGGAATCCCTAGAAAAGCGATAATATCTTGGTTACTATGGATAGTTTGAAGAAGGTAGCACATTTCATGATGATACGAGCGACATTATTAGTATATCAGTTGGGATAATTTTAATTTAGTGAGATAGAAGGTCTATATGGGGTTCCACAAAATATTAATTTAGACCATGTCTCCTTAATTACTTTGTATTTATGGAAGGGCATGTAGAAGGTTCTTGTTACATAGGTTTTACTGAGTATGGATTTCCACACATAGAAATATGGGAAACTGTAACATACTATACATGTGCATGAGGATATTCTTTGGACACGTGTCTAAGACTATTTTGGGTCTTGGTAGAATCATCTAGCATTGTTGTAGTTCTTCTATTATAACAGATACCATGAAACTATACAGATGGAACCATATGAGGTACTTTATGGTAGTCCATGTAAATCACTTCTATGCAGGGTGGAGGAAGGTTAGATAAATATGTTTGCATTTAGTCTCATATATGAGTCATTGATATGGGTTCAAAATATTTTGAATTGTTTTTCTACAACCTTTTGTAGACATAATTATTATGTAGATTTATTTTGATGACCCAAAACGTTTGATGAAGGTGATCATGTGTTCCTATGAGTGTTTCCTAGATTAGTTCACTATAGGATATAGAGACCGAGAATGTTGGTGCACAAGTTTGTCGAACCATTTAAGGTTGTGTAGAGAATCAAGCTGGTGGTATACGGATTGTCTCGTCCATATAGGTAGATTACTATGAATTAAATTTTTCATGTGTCACAACATCGGTGATATCACCATAACCCTTCTCATGTGATCTATGTGGATGATGTTGAGATTGAAACAGATGTGTCCTTTATAGAGAATCCATGAACTGTATTGGGTCGAAGTGTGAATGTGTTGTCGGGAAATACCAATCCAATAGTTCTTCAATTATATCAACATGGACTTGTGATGAAGGAAACATGAGAGATATAAGAGGAAATGTGGTCTCAATTTCCCGATCTTTTTACATTGGAATCTTAGAGATTCTTGGGAGTAAACTCAAATATGATATTTCATATGGTGAGGAGATTTAAAGATATGGACCATACATGGAGATTTATCGTTTTCATTTATAGGTACACTTTTTCATTGTTTTGAGTATTTTTTGTGCTTTGATATTGGGTTCATTTTGGTGATAATTGATAATTTTGAATGATAGAGGGGCGGTACATGATCGGCACCTAGTTTTCCCAAATCGTGTGCCTATCCCAGAAAACCATGGAAACCAAAACATAAGGGATTAACATGGCTAGAGAAAGGTTTTTCAAACCATTCACTCTCATATGAGTAACTATGCATACCCATAGAAGACGCATGTGCTTAAGGCAGAGGGATTGGAAAACCATGTGCCCCTACCTATGAAACAGAGTGTGTTGATTTAATTAACCAGAAAATTAAATTAAAAATACATGAACCATAATAATTAACCCAAAGTATACCATAACTATGAAATAAATAAAATCTCTAGTTTTTGGGGTTCCTTAATGGATTACAAGCCCTTTTGACCTCCATTCATGATAATTCAAATCAGGTATTGATGATCTCCACCTCACCCAATAATTTAATATCTTAACATGTGATTTCCTCCCACTTTCTTATTCATCTCCCATATATTGAAAGGATTCATCCCTATTGATTTTACATCTTGATATTGATTTAGTGCATCATGATCTGTTTGACCATGTTTCTCAAATTTGATTCCAATTATCATTATTTATCGTGGTATTTTTCTTTCCGCTTCAATATGGGTAATTTCTTGTTGGGTGATATCTCATCGTCGATATGAGGTACGTGGTGTTATTTAAAAATCTAAAAGTATATATTTAAATTACATTTATGTAGTTGTGAAATTTCAACTATCATGATTGGGAAATTGCATTGATTATTGATTTCATTTAATATATTATTCATGTGATAATGGTTGAGGTTTAATTGGGGAACTATAAATTAGAAGAATAGTATTTATTAATTGGTGACTTAATTAATGGAATTTTGGGATTTTGAAAATGTTGAATCAGATTAATTAATTTTTGAATTAGTTAATGTATATTGTTGTGATTTTCAATTATTGAATTATATTAACCAATTATTGAATTAATTAATGGGATATTGTAATTTTAAAATTTGATTAAATTTTTTTTTAATTAATTAATGTTCATTTTTATGATTTTTCTATTATTGAATTGGATTAAATAATTATTGAATTATTTAATGGGAAAACGGGATTATAGAATAAGACTAATATATAGTTGAATTATTTAATGGATATTATTGTGATTTTGGAATTTATTGAATTGGATTAATTAATTTATGAATTAATTATTGGGATGTTGGGGTTGTGTAGTTGGTTTAATTAATTTTAGAATTAAATAATGTGACATTATGACTAAGGAATTTGATTAATTAATTTTTTTATTAATGGATTTTATGGTTTAATGGTGAATTACTCGTTATCACTATGTGATTATAGTATTGAATTTGAAATTCTTTTGAAAATTAAAATGGGATATCATGGTTTAAAATTTGATAATATGGTTAATATTGATTAATATGATTGATGTTATATATGTGATATTATAATATATGTATTAAACATGTGTAAAAAATGTTATACTACATCAAAATCAAATATTTATAAATTGATAAACATGTGTGGTACATGGTCTAGTGAATCAAAATCCGATAGTGATAAATGAGTGTGGAAAACGGACTTTTGCATCAAAATCCCACTTGTGTGATTATTTGATAAATGAGTGTGCGAATAGTTTTCTTGCATCAAAATCCCACTAATGCAACTGATTGATAAATGTTCTACGAGTCAAAAACATGTTCTTCAAATACCCATGGTGTTTTTGGCATGGTGATGTAGGCGGAATATGTTGGCAATGGACTATGATTCCAATTAATTGTAATATTAATTTAATTGAAATGGATAACGAAATACCATGTGTCATAAGGAATTGTGAAATTAATATATGATATAGTTCAGACTCTCTCATAAGCCAAAATAGGTATTGATAGTTTGTGTGTCCTTGGAAACCCAAGAGTTTTATGGTTAAATATAGAGTAATTGAATAAATGTAAAATGATTACATTATATCTTTTATTTTATTCCTTATATATATATATATATACAATTTTATTTATTGGATAATGTTTTATACATCGTTGGTAGGGGCCTACTTAGTAGTATTCACACCCCACTCAAGATGCCAGATCAGTACACAAATAGATATCACTATTTACGATAGGATAAGGGAAATGGACCTCTTTTAGATGGATGATATGGTATGAATAATGGATGATGGACCCCGATGATATTTGGGACCATCTTGGTAATTTTTAGTATCTATAGTTATTATAGGGTTTTTTATATTGAAAATTAACATGTATTTTTTATGAAATATCCTCTTCGTAGATTTAGATATTGTATTTCCTATTTTTTCATAATGTGATATTTTTTGTTTCTATGATTATGGTATATAAAATTTGGTTTCCTATTTATTTATGATGTGGAGTTACTCTGAAAAAGAGGGTACAGTATCCCCATAATCGATATTAGACCCTCAATGCTATTAGGCAACCTCTAGCGTATGGGGAGGTGCGCTTGGGGTCATATGATTGATTGTATTCAAGGAACTGGTGTGTGGAACCCATTTCCAAACATTACACATTACCGTATTAAACATTTATTCATTTTAAGGTAAATTTAAAAATATCACTATCCGTTCAATCCCACCAGAATTTTTTATGATAGTCTCTTCACATCTTAATGTTTATATGGTGACTACAAAAAAGGAACTATGAACATCATTAATAACCATCTCTTTGAAAAATAATCATTTTTCACACATAACTTATTTAAAATCATAAAATGAATTATTTATTAATACTAAACTCAGTAACATACCCTTCATGATTGATTTATCATTTCCCTATAAAAATTCATCCTCTTTATTATTATAATTAATTTTTTCTAAAAATGTCAAATATGCTAACTCATAAAGCAAATAATAAGTATTCCCTCCCAACAAAATTTCTTATAAAACATTCCAAAAATAATTATACATTGGATCCTGTTAAAAAATATCTTAATTAATAGAAGATTATCTTTATAAAATATAGAATTTGATAGTATGTTCTCTTTTCTATGGTAATAATGAATTAGGGTGTCATAACCCAATGTCATATCAAACTATCTTCTCTTTCTTATTTCAAAATCATTCTAAGGGAATATACACATAAAACATTTATAATCAGTATATATTTCAAAAATAACTATATATAAATGATATGTAATTTTTTATGAAGAAAAATTACATCATTTTGTTCAACTTTATATTTACATTAACTTAGATCATTTGATATAAATTAACACGATGTATAAGATATTACCAAATAATTATAAAAATAAATGACAATGAATACAATTAAATATATAGTTATTGTAGATACAGAATTTAACATTTCGGGATGAAAACATCAAAATTTGATATTTTACTAATTATCTATTTAATTATAATAAAAATTTACCACATACATTATAAATATGAATTTTACACCTTTTTGAGTTAAAATATTTTTTCTGATAGATAATTGAGTAGATTTTTGATCAAAGCATCAGCAGTATCCTATAAATCCATGAAAACAATGAATCTATGAAACACTTATCGGTCCTAGACACTTTTTATCCACATTAGTTATATATATATAAATATATATTCTACATTTATTTTAAATATAACCATGTAATGAAATAATTTAGAACCAAAATTTAAAATAAAAATAATATGTCTATATAACACCTCTTCAATCATGGTATCCCAAATAACCCTTAAATTTATTTCATGGTAATTATACAAATTAGAATATGCAAGGATAAAATTAATAAAGATAACAAAAAATTTATTCAAGAAATCACAGAAAACTCTGTTTATACAGTTCAATAATATGATTGGAGTATTTTTTTAACAAAATAATAATAAACACCAAATAATAATTACAATACATTTTTTAAAATTCCATTTTTATATTTTGATCACCCATAACCATTATCTAATGATTCCAAGACCTAATACCAACCTTCAAAATGTATTAAATTCTTTACATATAATTCAACAATTCAACAATATGTGAAAATTTATAATTATTCACAATATTAATTTTATTCAATGCTCTATAAAAAATAACAATCCCCATTGAACCATATTTTTTTTAAATAAATATTATTAGAACACCCCATGAGAATGTATTACCAAAAATGAAGCCTTTAACATGAAACACTCTTAAATATTTATTTAATTCCAAAAACTATTACTTTATCAATTAGATAATAATATTTTGATATTAGATTAACATGAGAAACTAATTAAATAGCAAATTATATCACTCCATTAGGTAAAATAACATTCAATTAATTAATAAATACATGCATATATTCATTTACATCATGTACATCACAAAATTTATAGTTTGATTCATCTAAAAAATTCATAAAAGATAATGTTTATTTCAATATTTAATCAATTTCCTATCTTCTTTTTATGTTATCAATTTTATGATTTTATTTATTTATATAAATTTAATTTCATTCTGATGAACATCTTCATTATCACTAAATTTTATCATTTAATGATAAATAAAAGTAAATGCATACTGGTACAAAAAATAATCTCTATATAGGAAATTGCTATAATTTTTTTTACGGAAAATTAATTCCATAGAAAAAAATACAATTCATGTAATGAATTGTTTCTATAATACTCCATCCGTTTCATTTCAATGATAGATTTAGATTTACTTCATATGCTGAAAATTATAATGTACATAAAAATATACCTGAATTGAATAAGTTTGTAGACACCAAATAATACATTATTTTGTAATAATTTGAATAAACAATTAATTTAGATAAAAAAATCAATTGATGGCCCAAAATATATTAATGAAGTCAATGTGGATTGTCCTTTAATTTTTATCCTGTAAATATAATGAATTTATTCACCTATTCCAATCTATTGAAAAATACTCACATAATGATACATTTTATTACAATTAAAACATATAAATCTTGACTAATCAATATTTTTTTATCATTACTTTGATAATTTTAATTTTTTTGATGAGAAAAATTTTCCATCATACCATATTATAATACACTTTTAGATTTCATATGAAATTTTCATGGTTTTTTTAATAATCTAATAACAACATTGAAATATTATGTTATTACCTTCATAATTCAACAATGATTGATTACCATTTTCCTACCAATTTTTCTTCTATTTCAACATGTTATTATAGAATATTTTATAATTAGTAAATTAAATATCAACATTTTTAAAAAATTTAACAAGTATCTCATCACTTTTAAAGTAACAAGAATCCTATTCCTTTCAATATCATTTCATAAACCCTATATAAATTATATTAATTGTAATATCAAGATCCTTTGTGAAATTAGAAGTATGACATGAAAATATACTGCACTTTTCATTATACACTACAACTAAATCATACCCCATGTTCCAAAATTCAATGAATTTCATTTCAATAATATACGAAAAAACATTTGAAAATATATTTGGAGGAATGTATTCTTAAATTAGCTGCATTACAAAGCATATATATTTTATCCATCTTGTATATTTTCACCTATTGACCACTAATAATTGGATTGACCGTAAAAATGGTGAATAAAAAGATATACCATTTATTGGTCTGAATAACCCATTAATTGAAATAACCTATCATAGTATTTAACCCATCCTTCATCCAACACATGTTTTGATGACCCACCAAATTCCAGAAGGTTTTATTTTATGAATTAGACCACTATAGATTTGTTATTTTCGGGTGAATGTGGTTACTTTATCTAATGGATAAAACCAAAACATATATCATGTTTCAAAAAAAACCATCATTGAAGAAACTACATTGTTCCAATTCCAACGATTATGGTTTACTGGTTTAAAAGGATATGATCCTCTTGGTTCCATACTACATTAGCTTCCATGTTTTCTCTATAGAAATCCCTTATAAATAGAAACAATTGGGATAAAGAAAAGTCATATTATTTAGATTATATATCATGATAAATATGAATTAAAATTACTTGATGGAAATTAGTTACATTATCCAAAAATATAAAATTATCTAAACCCTATTATGATACCAGATATAAGGGCACATTCCTAATTCAACCCACAATATCGTTTTTTATAAGAATTAATATTATATCATTCATAAATATCATTTCATTTTTATTATATCAGTAAATTTATTCATATATTTTATTTGAAAAACTCATACATTACTAGTTAGAAACTTCCTCTTTTTATCAATTTTTACACTAATTCAAATTTTTTAAAAGTAACACATTTTCATTTGTTGAATTTTTTTTCATATTTTTCACCCAAATTTATCATTGATACTACTAATATCCAGTACAGATAGAAATAATATGAAAATATGGGATTAGAAAAACTCAAATGAGTCATTAGAAAACAAATAGTGAAACATATTAATCCATTTCAAAACCACAAGATCATAATAGAGATTTTATTTTTATGATAATAATATTTTTGTTCAAATAATTATTTACATATATATGAAATAAACTTTATTGAAAAAATTTAATTACAGAAAACATTTTATAATTTTAAATGGAAAATCATAATAATGTGGTTTTCTTAGAAAACTTGACAACCCTAGAAAATATATTACATAAAACCATGCATTATTTACACTAAAAAGATATAATAATTCCTTTAAAAATTATATTTTCTTACCTTGTCAAATAAAAATATCTGAATGAAAAGATAATAAAAATTACATATACGTAAAGAAGGTTGGTTTGAACATCATCTATATAGATTCTCACAATATCCATTATAAATTTAATAACTCACATGGTTAATACGAACATAGTACTTAATATAACATAGTCATAACCAAATGAATTTAGGGAAAATATTTTAACTACCTATTTAATTTTAAGATCAATCATTATAATTCATTAATAATAACAAAAAATTATATTTCATATAGTTACATTCATAATACAAATATTAAGTATTTATTTATTTATAAAAATAGAAAATAATTATTTCTAAAAAAATTACGTTTCCATGAATTATATGGGATATTAATGTACTTATATCAAAATTTTGGAATATTAATTTCAAAAAATCATTGTCATTATTTATTTAATCTAGTCAAAATTATATTATGAAATATTTTTGATAATTTTTTATTATATTGATATTTAAATGAATAATAAAAAATAATTATTTTTATTGAACACTATATTTTCATTTCATGAATATAAAAAGATAATTTTTGTTTTAAAAATATTTAAATGAAAAATTATATAAATTATTTTCTTTATAATTCAATTATTCTATTTTTAATGTATTTTATACTTGAATTTATTCTAAAAACATCTCCATACATAGAAGGAGTTGTTTTTGAAAAGTTGATTTTTTTCATGTTTTTTAGTATAATTTCAAATTATTTTAATAAACTAGTGTCAATTGAATTTGATAAGATGGATTAAAAAATTTTATTCATCATAATTAATAATAGGTAATATTAAAAACAAATTTTTTGACATAATTAACAGCAAATACAGTAAAAATTTGTTATTTCCATTAAGATTAAAAATGGTTTTCTATGTGACTCGATTAAATTGAGATGGAAAAAAATGAAGTAAAAAATTTAAATTTTATATTATATGTTCTTATAACAACCCAATATATTCTATGATTATGAAATGGATAATTTTGTATCCACTTTTTTTGAGTAATACAGCAACTTATTTTATACTTTTTTAACAATCAAAGTGCGACTTCTCCCCCACTTAAAAAAGGATAACCCCTATCCACTAATATCTACACATTATAATTATTTTAAATCCATTAATAACTGTTAAAATAAATCACATAAATACCAAAAATTTCCTTATAGGGACGTTTTTTCACAAAATAGACCTTTAATGTATTTATGTATGAACATATGAAGGTTTATCATAAAAGTGGCATCTTTCATAATCGTCGTTTTTGTTTTTTTTCTTCATCTCCCACCATAAAGTATTCTTAAAGCATGATAGAATAAAATAAAATATATAAAATATAATTAAATTATTCAAAGGTAATTTGATAACTTATTTCTATATCCTCTTCCAACAAATGAGAAATGAAACTATCATACATGTGTACTGCAGACAACTTCCTCGCGAATAGAGGTACTTTTTTCCATCAACCCGTCTAAAAGTTGGTTATAATGATTGGAAAATTGTATATAAAATATATTTATGAAATATATATCATTATTTAAGGAGAATATATCATAAATTTTCATACCATTCCATCCATTGAAATATGATAATGTTGTTCATGATTATAGTGGAAGACCACCACCATGAAGTGATGTGATTCATTTTTCATCATCAAAACTCATGGATTATATATAGAATATTATTTAATGATATAATATGGTATATAGGATATAATAATCATTTTTAAAAGATAAAATAACACTTAATTTAGTTTCATAATTTCCTTCAAAAAATAAAAACATTAGTAATCATTACGCATGACCTACCTTCTTAATTAATGTAACATAGTTTTGAAAAATAATTAATGGTTGTATTTAGAAGTATAATTGAAATATTTAAATTATATATTTTTTTTCATGAAACTCTTTTTATATAATGTAATATTGACTTAATTGACCATATTCTACATACTATTGTTACTTTGGACATAAGAGTAGAATATTATCATAATGTATAACGTGACCATAATTGATGACGTTATTGAATATCACATAGATATAAATAAAATGTAAGGAATAATAAAATTTAATGTATTTCTTATTAAAATAAATAATTAACATAGGTTTTGTTATTTGTGATGATAATTAATGTATATGTCTAGCTATACTTAAGGTATGGGATACAATAACTTAAAAACACAATTATATATTTTTTTTAAAAAAATTACTAAAAATATTTCTCCAATGTCCAAATTCATAAATATTATTTTTATATGTAATTATTTTTATAGAAATGGAATTATATATATATTTTCACATTAATTAAAATTTTCTAAAAGGAATATTTTTATGTATTGTACATGGAAAATTTTGCCTTTAATTTCAAAAACTCAAAATGAATATTTTTTTATGTATATACTGAGAATAGATTTTTGTTCCCCCAGAACCATTTCTTTTTGTATATCTCCATCTACATGATTTCAGTTTTCAATAAATTAAAACAATTGTAACCTCTATTCTATAAATTTTTGTTTTTAAAGTAGGTTTTCAAAATAAAATGCTATTTTGATTTCTAAAATTACCTTTTATTGTGATATAATGTTTTTTTCAAAGGTTTTTATTATGTTAAAGTGAATGAATAATTTTTTATTATTTATATGGTACATGATCATTTAATGTGATGTAGGATTAGACTAGAACATATTTAACAATTCATGATCCTGATATATTTTATAGGACGACTGAGCTAGATATAGATTATATGAATAGTGAGATAGATATTTTTATCAAATTCATTGGATAATGATCCTTCAATTTATATTTAAGAAGGTGGGAGTTAAACAAGAAGGTTTCTCTTATAGAATTTACTAGAATATAATTATTTTATATATTATTTTAACAAAGGTTTTGATTGATATATTAGATTTTTTCTAAAATGGGTTTTTATTTTACTTATATGGGTTTGATAAATTTTCATTGAGAACATTTTTGTGTATTTATGATGTTTTTATAATTTATTTCATATGATCAATTTTTTTGTGATAAAGGTAAAATTTTTAATTGTATTGATTTTTTTACTATAATAATGTATTTTAATCATTTATGTACCTTATAGTTAGATTTTTTCACATACCTTGTTTATATTTTTTATACAATGTTTAATGAATACAATGCAAAAATAAGAAGTTAAATTTTAATCCATGGGGTTTTTCCTAAAATCAAATATAATTACTTTTTAAATATTTTATATTTTGTTAAAAATTGATATTAGGTAAAATTTTCCCTCTAAAAAATATATATATTTTATTTTAGAGTTTTCACATAATTCACTGAAACTATATCAATAAAATAACATGGGTAGTAAAAAGTTGATTTATAGTCAAAATGAATTGATTTATATAATAATTAATTTAAGGTTCTTATATTTGGTATTTGAGAAATAGTTAGTAAAATTTTTCAGTCCATGATAATGCAATTAAATACCCATAAGAGACTATAATTTATAGTTATCATGCTATTGAGTTTTAGGATTACAATATTGCATCTTCTATATTATGTGTATCCCATTTATTGTAGATGAAACCTGGAAGCTAATTTATGAAGGAACCATGACGAAAGTAACCTCAAAATTAAAAATATGGAATTATTATAATATTAATATATTAGTTTGATTCACCGATGGCCTAGTTGATGAATAATATAAATGGTTGAGGAATCCATCTTGCAAAGAAAATAGATTTCTCACAAAGGAATATATAGACAATTGATAATTTTATGATACAACACCCACTAGTATTCTATTAACATCAGATCTCTAAGTAGTATAATGATGGGTCAATGCTATGGAAATAATATTTCATTTCATGGGATATTTAGTATTATAAAAGGAAACTCATTTGATTTATGATTTTGAAGGTGAAGCTGATCGATATTGGTTTTTTCTTAAGAATACCAAAGATATTAAAGGGATTTACTCCATGTAATGGGACACATTTATGAATTATTTCTCTGAGAATAACTTATTTTTGTATCCTCAACTCCTGATGAAGAATAAATTAATTGAATTTAAAAAACAATAAGATTATGTTTTCTTGTATGAGGATAATATTTCATAATTTTACTGGTACTCACCATATTTTATTTAGGGCCTTTATATTATAATTAAAGGATTTTACTCATGATTTAAAATATTTTTACTAATTTATTTGTAATTTAATAATTTAATTGTTATATGGAAGTTTTCATTTTGTTGAGAATGTTATGATAGTGTTTACAAAAACATGTGTGCCTTCGGATGTCAATTTTAATGGAGTGGTCAATATAGAATCAAATGGAGTAGCATTAAAATAATAAATATAGTTGTAATCCCCCAACATGTTCTATGATTAATAAAAATCAATTGTAGGAATGTTTTGAAGTATATAGAATGTGATACCATTGTGGTATGATTTTTCATAGGGATCATGTATACAAAGAGAATATTCTTTAGTAATATAAGATTAGTGAATTACATTTGTATAATATTTGGGAATGTTTTAATTTCCATGATTTTGAAAATTATTTTAAATTGTGTATGAAGTTATTTACAAATGGTGGAAATAATCAAGATTATAAGAAAAAGAGGCGAGGAAAAATTATTTTCTACTATTTATCATTGATGTTGTCTAATCAAATAATGTGTTGATATATTTGATTATTATTTATTTTAATTACTCCAAATCTATATTTTAACATGGAAAATTTCATTCTTTTATTTCTATGAAATTTGAAACTTAAATTTCAAGTTAACCTCATGGAAATGCAATTCAAATTTTAGAAAAAACACTAGGAGGAAGTATCAAATAAATATAGACATATATGAATCATCCGATTTTTATCAACAACATTATTTTTACATGAAATCACAATGGACTACCCATAGTGGAGTTTTATATCATTCTTGTTATGGAAGAAATTTTAGTTCATGATAAGATATTTTACTGGTCCAGGATTTTTATATTCAATTATTTCATTTCATTGATATGATATCATGAAGATGACAAATTTATTAGATATGGTTTTGACGATTACATAACAATATTTATTAAAAATAATGAATTATTCCAAATTATTGATGTTCTAGTACTAATGAAATATATGAATTATTTTATTAATTATTTTTCTGGTGTCATTCATAATCTGTAGGTTGACAATACTATTGAAAAAATGGATGATTCTATGATCATTTCAAAACCCCCTAATCAAATATCTGATGTAGACCATTCTAATTTGAAAATTTAGTTCCAATAGTATCTTGATAGTGTTTTGATTAGACCAAGTACTTCACTTGGGGGTGACCGTATTTGATTTTATAAAAATAAATATGGTTCAATTAGTCTTTCATTTATTAATAATCCTTGAATAAAATCACTATTACAAAAAAATTTATTCTTTCAAATAACACGTGTTTCTTTAATTAAATCTAATGATAATAATATTTTATTTAGATTTATATCATGATAGGATATGACCAATTGATGGGGAAATGGGATGATGTTATGAATATTGTTTTTTATACTAGATATGATCATTATGAATTTCATGTTTTTACCTTTGGGTTTCTAATGTGCAATATTTTTTCATTAATCTTCTGAATATATTTCCATCACTATTTTGATATGTTATTGGTTGTGTCTAGTGATGATATATTTGTATATTCATAATTTTATGAGGATCATGAGAGATACGTAATGGTTGTGTTCATAAAAAAAAACTAAAAAAACTATATAATTTTTTATGTGTGAATTTTGGTTATAAAATATTTTATTTTATATGTATATTGTTTCTAATAATCAATTAAAATATAATTTTTCTAAAAGAAATTATTTTGAGAAATGGAAAAATAAAAAAAATTCATTAATATTTTTAGATATCAGGGTGTAGTGGGTTACTATGTATTATTTTTAATTAAAATCATTATTATATTGCATACTAAAAAATAAACTAAAAATTAATTAAATTTTTATAGATATAAATTATGATATTTTTTTGTAGGACATGAAAATAAGATTCGTTAATTCTCTAGGTTTATACCAAACCACATGAAATGGTGAATTTGATACTTAATGTGATTATTTATTAAAGAAACTTGGTTCTATTCTGATGAAAAAGCATTTGGTGATTTCTTATTCATCACATCAATTAAAACCTCATGAGTTAAATTATAATATAAATTATATAGAACCATATATATTTTGTTTTTACTTCCAAATTTTGAGGTACTATTTATATGGACTAAAGGGTGAAAATAGGCCAATCACTATTGTTTTAATTATAAATTCACCCAGAAGTATTTGAACATGAACCATAGAAGATGGATGAAAATATATAAGGGTTATGGATGAACATTTCATTACTCTCCTATAAAAAAACTAAAAAATTATTAATGACTTTATTTGAAAATATAATTCATTTATAACGATGTTAAATTTATATCATTACCCTTTAGTGAGTGGTTTAATGAATTATGGCCTAGAAATTATGAATTTGGGAACTTCCTCTATTTTTTATAGTGTTTGTAAAATATACTCTATAAAAAATTGTATGAATTCTAATAATTAGTATGTAGTTTAATTTTAAATTTTACATTATATTAATATGATTATGTTTATAGAGATAATTTTTTTTAATTTGGTGTTATTAGGTTAAGAAAGATATTATGTGTTCATTGTGATACCTAGTTGAAGAAAGAGTTATTTAGAAAAGCACATAGTTACATGTATCTATTCATTATTTATGAAATAAGATCTATGGATCCTTTCTAGATTATTACCCAATTGATGGAATGAAATATTGTTAATTTTATCCGTACATAGATGTGATTGATTTTTCAATAAGATATAGAAGAGTTTCAGTTACATAAGGGGATGCATCACGAAACATCATATTACCTAATTTTAGGTATTTATATTATATATTTTAATTTCCATTATTATTTTGCTGCTTTTTTGGAATCCTTTGGATGGAGAGGATTTTCTAGAGGATGTTCCATATAGTTCAGGTAAGAACAGTTAAATGAATCAATTGATTCCATGTAACAATTTGATTAACGGATTAGATGGATCATCACATGTATGTTGAACATTGTTGTTGGATTGGTATTTTTAAAACAATATAGTGTTATTTCTATCTACTGGGTGATTACACACCATATAATGATTAAAAATTTTTATTGGTCTATATGCCATGTAAAATTTTCACGTCATGTACTAGTATCAAGGGAGACATCATGAACTAGTGAAATTCTTGAAATGTTTACACACTGAGATTCTGGTTCACATCGTGTAATATAAAAATTCATATATTGGGTCATGAAATAAATGGTTTACATGCTTTGAATATTTTTCATGTCATGAAATGGTAAAAAGACAATTTTTTATTATGTGGAAATTTACATTTCTCTGGGATTTTTAATCTCAAATTCCACGATGTGAAAGTAATACACATCATGTGTTACCACAAACACGGTTTTTAGGGTTATAATCATATGGATTAATTTTCATTAAACAAAATACTTCTTCTCCATTGATATATAAGATCTCACAGAAAATTTTAGGGACCACTTATCTTATAGATCACATCTGTATAAAATTTAACACTATTCGTGTTTTTTTATGTTTCATCATATGAGTAATCCATCTGCTTCTTCATTTTCTTTGATCATGGTAGCACCACTATGATGCATTATTGGATCCATTTATACTTTATTACAATCTTGTTAATCCTTTCTAGATATTTTTTATGATCTTTTGATAGTCTGTGATCTTTTTATAGTTGTGGTTTGGTGGTTTCATTTTCCTTGAGGTTTCCCAGTATCAACCATTTCCTACATATTTTTAGTTTTTGGGTTGTGATTACAAGACATGAGATTTAATATTTGGCCCACCATTGTTGAATATTTGTTCCATTACAGTTGGTGGATCCCATTACAGGAGTGTGGGACTTGAGTTTGTGGTAGGTGGTTCTGTCTCTATCCTATGTTTGATGAATTATATTACTAGTGTTTTATAATATTTTTAATAAATAAAATAGTACTGATTGATTTGTGTGTATGGAAATTGGTGTATGAGAAAATATTTTTTCCCTTTTTTGGTAAAAGGATAATCAATTTTTAAATCATTGTAAAAATGGATTTATGACATGTATCAAAAAATGTTTTTCATGAAATGGGATGGAATATTGAGAACATGAGAATACTTGAGTAATTTTTAGGAATGTGTAGTAATAGGATTCATCTATTGATACTGTTGGGGGTTAACTTGTGGGGTGTTTTTATACTCCATTGGTCTATTTTTATAGGGAAAATATAGAAAATATTAGTGTGTTAATTTTTTTCGGGTGTTTTAATTGTTACTACATTAGATGCATATGAATATGGTTTTGATGGTAATGATTTCTTATTTTTTGGTAAGAGTCTCCAAGCTAGCAAGATATTTAATAATCCTTAGAGTGATGTTAAAATCGCATTTTCTTATACTTTTTTAGTCATTAGTACGTTGTATTTCATATGACAAGTGATATATAATTTTCATTGAATTTAATGCAGTGAAATAGGTAAAATTATTTTAACTTTATTAAATATCATAATTTATAAATGTGGAAGTGGAAAAATAAATATTATTCCATGCTTTTGATATAGTAATTGATTAACTATTTATGGTGCCTTTTTTTCATTTAAGACAACTACTTTTTAGATTATTATACATATAAATGATATGGATCACTTGATTGGGATCCTAATAATCCTATTTATCCTACAATATACACACCCCATTTGTGATGTATATAAATTTTTATGTGTTTTGATATAGGGTATGGAAGGGTACCTCAATGAGTGATATTTGGTTTTATCAGTTGACACTTTGTATCTAGTGTGAGATGGTGGTATTTTCCCATTCTATCACATGGAGTAGCTATTTTCATTTTTTTATTTTCCAATTTGACTTTTACCATAGAGATTATTTTCATAAATTTGAGTTGTACAACTTCTATTGTTTCCTTTTTGATATGAAATATACACATTTTTCTTATTTTACTATTTCTTTATTCGTGTATATATTTATATATCATTTTTATTTCTTTAGTTTTGGAGAAATCGTTCCCTATAGTTGTTTTTTATTCATGAGTGATATTTACTAGACCATGGGGACAAGGAATTTTCTTCGAGATTGTATAAATTCAGGTTTAGTATAAATCTGATTGTGTATCTGGGATAGGTACTCCATTATTTTGTTTCATAGGCGGTCAACCCTCAGGTGTCCTTGTCTTGGGATACTAGGATGACTATTGGTATAATTATATTGACTTTAGATGTAGGTTATGGATGAGTCCTAGTTATAACATGACATGAGACTCATGTTACCATTAGATGTTGGGTTGTGTATATCCCAGTTTGAGTCCATGATTTTAATCTCATTTTCTTGTTTTTCTGGTTTAAAAAGTGACTATTCTATTGTTTACTATTTTTTCTATTTCATTGAGCAGTATTATTCCTCATAGACATCATCCATGGGATCCTCAGAAGAGTTTAGATGATGATCCTCAAGAGAATTATCCTCTAGAATAGAATCATATCAGGCCATCATGCAGACAGTACATCTTATTGACCAATAATACCTCATGTAGTGAATGTAGTTGTTGAGGTACAACTAGAAGATAGAATGTAAAGGTATCTATTATGATTGTTTTTGAGGGAATCCATTATTAATTACTGGCATGAATGATCCTAAATAGGAATAATAATGTCTAGAAAAAATCGATCAAATATTTGAATTTCTAGAAACACCCAAGAGTACCAAGGTGAAATAAGTTTTGTTTAGAAATGAGGAAACCACTATGTGATGGTAGGATTCCATGGTACAAGGGGATATATATGTTCGATTATACTATAATGGTTTCCAAACTATCATATTTCATTAGTTTTTTCCAAATTCACAAGTGATAGAAATGTCATTGGAGTTCCTCTATTTGTATTAGGAAGAGTTTTGGCGAAATTATACATCATTTGTATTTTTGGATACAGTTCATTTTATCCCATAGGTAGTATGGAGTGACCAGATAATGGCATAAAAGTATCTTTAGAGTATGAAACGTAATATTAGATCACATGTATTTTTTCTGAAGCTATCATCCTGTATTAAGAAAATAAACTGGGAATTTATGACATATATGAATATAGACAAAAAGTTAGGTTATTTTTCCTTTCTCGTCCACTCGGTGGATGCTTCAGTGGAATGAAGGGTAAAAAGTAAACGTAGTGGGATCATTGTAGTGGTGGGGAAGGTGGTTCTATGTGCATTTAATAAGTTACACATTCATTTATAGATATTATTGTGATTGTGACTTGATATATGTGTGGAATGGTTAAAAACAACCACCACTCTTATCCTTCACCTATGAATATGTGTAATTTATTTTAATGTGTTGTTCATCTACAATTTTTCTATCAAGGTATTTATATTCCTCATTATGTATAGTGATTATTAGCTCTAAATCCTACTAAAACATAGAAATATACTTTAATGATTACAATTATTTATCTATATGCTGAGGTTTTATTTAACTTCACATAGTATATCATTTTTCAGAGGAAGTTGATCCCATTCTAGTGATTGTGGTAGGTACCATCATTATTGCTTCCTCAGTAGTGATTTATTTATTTGATATAGTTGTTTCCCAGTAATTTATATCTAGAAAATTTATTATACTCATAAACATCTAAAGTAATTAATTTCATTTCCAATGGATTTACTAACCTGTCTCTTGAAAATGAAAGAGTTAGGGTTTTAGTGTTTATCTTGATCACTTTCTATAGGTAATTCAGAATTACACTATGATTTTGTATTTCTTGATCATGATGTATTTGACATCACCTTCAAATTGAATTGACTTATTTCTCAATGTTATAAGTTTTATTGTTATCATCGACGTGTATCATTTATTTTGTCTAATGGTATCTCACATGAGTTTTATAGATAGTGGGATCCAGGGTCTGGTCTTGTAGGACCTTCCTACTAACAGCTCAATAGGTTGTTATAGGTTTTTTATAGTTGATCCAAAATATTTTTCTTCAATTTTATACCTTAAAACTACAGTTCAAGAAATTCCATTTGTTTCCATAGATTATTTACCAATTATTTCTCCGTAAAGTGTGGTGTAGTTTACGATTGACAGATTTCTAGGTATGCATCCAATTTTGATACTTTTTTATCCTATGTCACTAGCGATGCTAAATGAACTCAATATTCAATTAGATAATCAATTAAGGAATGGTTTTCTTATTTTTAGTGTTTCATATTGGGAATTAACCTCCCAATTTTCGAACAAGGAAGATCTTTGTCCCCAATTTTTTTGTAGATTTTTTTATTTTTAACCAATGAATATTTATGAAAAAGTATAATTTGACTCATGTGGATGATTTTTTTATTAACAAAATAAGGAAAATTGGTTTTTCAAGATTGATCATATATAGGGTTATCATCAACTCATATTCTGGGAGATTGATATACTAAATATTGATTTTATGAGCAGTTATGGACATTATGAATATCATATTATAGATTTGATGAATCTGATTTTCTATGATTCTCATAACACATTTTTGTTAGGGTTTATGGCTGATATATTACATTATTCAAGATCAAATTATGAGCAGTAAAACCATATGATTTTGGTTATATAAATTTTCAGAAGTCAACAATTATATGGAATGATTTTTGACTATAATTATGGGATCCAAGAATAGATGTTCTTGGAAAAAATGGTATCTGATCATGGCATCTCAGTTGATCCATAGAGGGTGAATGCCATTTTATCTTGTGTAATGAAACATAATGACTTTGAAATTAAGATAATCCGTGGTCTTTCTGGATATTATCGATGGTTCATCAAAGGTACCTCAATGTTTTCACCACCTTTGATTTCTATTACTAAGAAAGGGGTGAAATTTATATGGGATGCAACATGTCAGCCTTCTATTAATGAGACGAAATGAATTGTTATGTCAAATATTAATCTAATATTACCTAAGCATGGTAAGGGGAAGGTGTATTTCAATTTCTTTTTCATGTGTTGGTTTGGGTTTATCACTTATTAATATATATCATGTGGTGTCTTGTAAGACTCACTAGCATTGACAGCATGAGAAGAATTTCCCCACATAGGACTTATATTCTTCCATGATTATGAACATGCTAAATTTATTAATACACTTTATTTTATGGCATCGTTTCACAGCCTTTTATATTCATATGATTTTGAGATATATCATTTCAAAGAAAATATTGAATCATAGATAGAGTAGGTGGGTTTAATTACATAATTTTATTTTGTTGACATTGCCTAGAATCAATGTAAGGGTAATTTAATTGAAGATGCTTCAGTAAGAATGCTCCGTCACAAGCTATTCTAGAATCTAAGGATGAATAGAACCTTATGGGGCTCTTCACTCAGTTTCATATGTATTCTTATGAGAATGTTTTTGTTATGGACCTATCCATTGTTCATATAAAATAATCTTTCCATTCATCTATTACACATGGTCATCAAAAATATTATAATTTTATAGGAATTATAGAAAAAATATATATTACAGAGACCTTTTCTGGTTATTATCTCTCTTTATATGGTATTATCTATTTTGGGGATGGATTTATAGTTTATAAAATAGTGAGAAGATAATTTTTGTTTGACTATCAAAGTCATTCGATTGTCATTCTTCTAGATAGTAAGAATTTGTATTATGAAATTATATGTTTGTTCCTGTGGCCAGGTATGAAGGATGAAATTATAGAATATGTGTCCTACTATCATACCTTCCAATAGATAAATACATATCATCTAAAACCTTCGGGTGTGCTAGATCCTCTTACGGTTCATGTTCATAAATGTGATGTGGTGTCCATATTTTTTTTGGATGACCATGGAATAAATAAGGAGTGAATTATATCTACGGTGGGATTGTTTGGTTGACAAGGTCACATCATTTCATTCTGATCAGGGATACCACGTTGTAAGCTATATGGGTAGTAGATAATGAGGTTACATAGGGATCATTTTACCATTGATTTTGACATGGATTTTAGATTTATAGAGATGTTCTAGAGGAGTATCCAAATGTCAATGGGGAGATGATTTAGTATGAGTAAAATATATAATACATACAATGATGAACATATAGAGAATGATATTCAGATCCTAGTGGATATGCATCACTTCTACATCATGGATTTTTGATGATAATGGGATAGCCATCTGGGAATTGTTTTTTTATTATAAAAATATTTTTTAGTGATGAATCAGAATGGATCCCTTCTAGGAATATTAAGGATTCCCTGTAATATCACACTTTTTTGGGTAGAGGTGGGTGGGGCCTCTATGGGGGGACTGAGTTTCATTTATGAGAAATAATTAAGGATTTGAGATATACATAGATAACTAGTCACAACTAATAGTCAGAAAGAATTATGTAGATCTTTAGCTTAATCCTTTAGTATTTCCCATAGGTGGAATATTTTTTCCTAAAATTTTCTCCTTAGTTGGGACCCCATCCTCTTCAAAATCATGGAATGATTTATCTATGATTTGATAGACCATTTGTCGTTAGTGAGAAAAATGGGAGGGTTTCATATCAGTTGCAATTTCTATTTCATTTGAATGGTATTCATGAGGTTTTCTTGTATCCCAACTCAGGAAATACTATCATGATACCTCTTTTGTTTAGAGTAGGGATGTGAAGGAGTGGGAGACAAAAGTTTTGGTTACAGATAAATCACTAGATATCATTGAATCTATAGTGAATAACTTGTGAGGGAAGTCGATTTTATTGGGTAGAGTGTTATACTGCCATGGATTATACTCTATTGATACATTAGAGTATGATTCATTGATGAGGGAGCAGTGGCATAACCTTTTTTTGATATCATTATTCCATGTGACTTCCTAGGGTTGAAATTTCTTATAGTGGGGAGTTTGCAACATCTTCATACCCACTATTATGTCTGTCTATTCTATATATTTGTTTCACTGTTTATTTTGGATCATTTTGGGACTCCCAAAGATGGAGAACCATTGATAGGTAAAATGTCTTAATGTTTGGGGATCTATTTTGATATGAATTAATATAGCTACGGTATGAATGTGTTAAAATATTTGTAGGGTTCTCCACACGTTTGGAGAACGTTGGTGTCTGTTTGAGATATGAAGAATAATTTTTTTGTTTTTTCTATATTCTAGAAGATCACACACCATGTAATTATGACATGTCATGAAATTTTACATTCATTAGAAATGATCACATCATGTATTATTTTCCAAACAGACATTACAAACTAGTGAATGGTGTGGAATGTTTTCTCAATGTGAATCAGGTTAACCCCATGTAATATACAAAGCTGTGAATTATATAATGGTATGAAGGGTTTATAGACTGTAAATATGTTTCAAATAATGATGTCTTAAAAACTATAATTTTAATATGATTTTATGGGAATTTCTATTGGACTTTATAATGGTAAATTCCATGACATGAAATGAATCCACACTATATAATTATTGTGGACAATTATTTTTAGGGATCTCATCATATTATTTATTATTCATTCTATCACATTACTCTTCTCTATCAATATAGGATCTCTGCTAGATGATTTTGAGGACTTACACTTCTTTCAGATCACTTAATTATGACATTTATCTCTACTTCCCATATGGTGTGTTTCTCTGGGAGAATAATCCATCTATTTCTTCATTATTGTTTATCTTGGTAAAACCACATATCATGTTATTGGATTTGATGCTCCTTGATGACAATACTATTAACCCTTCCATGATTCATTATATGATAATTTTCAGGGGTCGGTCCTTTATTTTTGGCATGGTGGTGGGTGTTTGTTATGTGGGGGTTGTCATGCTCTACCATTTTATCAAACATTTTTACTTATGCAATGTGATTCTATGACATGGGAATCAATAACAAGGACTTCCTTATTGACCATGTGTTCCTTATGTTTGGTGGGTTATATTGTAGTAATTTACAACATGAGTTTGAGGTTGGCAGTTTAGTGTCTTTGTTATGTTGGATGAACTATATTTCTCTTCTTCTAAAAAATGTTTTACAAATGAAATGGTTTTATTTATATATTTTGGAAACCGGTTTTTGAAAAAAAAAATATGGTTTTCCCTTCTATTGGTAAACTAAACTAGTATTTTTTAATCATTTCCATAATGAATTTAGTATTTTTTTTAACATAAAGCTTTTTTTGAAATGGACTTCAAAATAGAGCACTTGGAAAGACATGGTTAATATTATTGAAGGTGTAGTAATGTGCCTCACATGTTGATATTAATGCGGTGTTCACACACAGTCTGCTCCTCAACTCTCCATTCCAGTTCTTATACGTAGTTGATAGAATTTTTTTTCACATTTTAGGGTGTTCATATTCTTCCTAGATTCAATTCATATGTCAAGGGAATTCATGTGAGCGATTGTCTATTTCTTGGCATGAGTTCATATTTAGCTTAACCTGTAGTGATCTTTGGAACGATGTACCCTATGATTTGGAATTTACTATTTTTTGTTTGTATTATTATTGATTTGGAATGATATATGATACACTACCCCAAAATTTGTATTTAACGGTGGTTTTCATTCGTTCAGCGGCAATTTTTTAAACTGTCGTAAAATGATTTACTGACAGTTTGTTAGTGGTGGTTTAAACCGTCGCAAAATAATTTTCATTTTTCATTAAATGTTTTTAATTTATATATATTAGTAATTTGTTTATTATAACTTTTTTATAAGTTTTTAATTAATTAATTAATTAATTAATTTATTTATTAATTTATTTATTATTACCACGATCATGCCCATCTCCATGCATAAGTCCATGTCCAAACACATGTCCATGCCATATATAGAAATTCTATGTTGGGTGAGATTTGAACCCCTTGCCTCTTGCTTATTCTCTAATGATATTACCAATCATGTAAGCATTTCATGTCATCAATAAATCGAATTTAATATACTTATACACACATATATATAAATTGGAAAAACAAGTAATACATAAAAAACAGATACACACTAAATAATTATTAATAAATAATTATAAATCAATAATGATTAATCAATAATCAATAATCAATAATTAATAATTAATAATATATAATATATAATATATAATATATAATATATAATATAAATCATATAATATAAAACATATAATATATAAGACATAAGACATAATACATAATATATAATTCAATAATATATAATAAATAAAATATAAAATAAAATATATAAAATATATTTTGTATTATATATTATATATTTTATTTTGTAAATTGCATAATATATAATATTTAATATATAATACATAGTATATAATATATAATATATAATGTTTAATGTTTAATATATAATATATAATATATAACATATAACATATAAGTAATGAATAAATAATAAATTAATTAAAAAATAGTTTAATATATGATAAATAAATAATAATTAATTAATTAATTAATTAATAACATATAAATCAATAAATAATAAATAAATAAATAATAAATAATAAATAATAAATAATAAATAGTAAATAGTAAATAAAAAATAAAAAATAATAATTAATAATTAATAATTAATAATTAATAATTAATAAATGATCATTAAGAATTAATAATTAATAAAGAAATATTAATATTTAAAATTTTATAAATAATTAATAAATTATTAATAAATAATGAAGAAATTATTAATAAATTATGAATATTGAATATATAAATAATAAATAAATAAATAATAAATGAATAATACACTAAAAATAAATTAATATTTTGTAAATTAAAAATAAATTAATAAATAATAAATAACCAATAATAAATAATATACAATAAAGAATAAATAACTAAATAAAAAATATAAATAAATAAATAAATATAAACATAAATAAATAAATAAATTGATAAATAAATAAATAATAGTTAATTTATATTTTATAATTAAAAATAAGTAATAAGTAATAATTTGTAATTATATAATTAATAATTAATAAATAATAAATAATAAATAATATTTAATATTTAATCTTCAATGTTTAATATTTAATAAATAATTTATAAAAACTTATTATTTAATTAAAAAATAACGAATAAATGATGAATAAATAATTAATAAGTAAATTATAAATGAATAATAAACTAATAATATATTAATATTTAGTAAATTAAAAATAAATTTATGAATAATAAAGAATAAAGAATAAAGTATACAAAATAAATAATAAAGAATAAAGAATAATTTATAATTTATAATTTATGAATAATAAATAAATAAATACATAAATAATTAATTAATAATTAATAATTAATATCAACTATGAATTAGAAATTAATAATTAATGATTAATAATTAGCATTTTTAATTAATAATAAATAGTTAATATCTAATATTTAACTTTCAATATTTAATATTTAATAAATAAATAATTAATTAATAATTAATAATAAATAATTAATTAATATATAATGAATAACGAATAAATAAATAAATAATAAATAAATAAATAATAAATGAATAATAAACTAATAATAAATAATTAATAATTAATAAATTAATAACTTAAAAATAAATTAATAATTAATGTGTACATAATAAATAAATGATAAATAAATAAATAAATAAATATACAAATAAATATTAAATATTAAATATAAAGATACATAGATAAATAAATAATAAATAATAAATAATATATATAATAGATAAATAAATGATAGTTAATTAAATAATAATTAATAATTAATTAATTATTAAATAAATATTAAATAAATAAAGAAACAAACAATCAAATAAATAAATAAATAAATAAATAATTCATAAAATGTTATGAACCCCTAAAACCCCTAAAACACTGAAATGACCATAAAATATGATCTATAACTCATTTTTCAATGCCACAACCAATCAAATTGATGATCATGAAATGATCTTCGATGTGATATGTGGTACAGGCCAAACAGACACTAGGATCGAATGTTATAACCATTTCAACATTAATAAATCAGTGTCTATAACTAAAACCTCTATTTTAGAGGCATTTTGGGCATTTCTAGCAGAATAAGAAGGATTAAAATACTCAAAGTGTTGGTACTAGACCTAAGCAGTGTAGAGCTCGTTGTAGGCTTTGATTTGATATGTGTTAGGCCCCAAACAGACACTCGAATTAAAACTTATAGTTGTCTGATGTTTGAGTTTTATTTTCAATATATGAATTTTGAATATATTTTTTTCCTTTGATTATCAAATGATTTAAATTTGACTTGGTTTTTTTTATTTTATAAAGTTCTATCTGACTGATTGTGGAGTTGAAATGGACTCTCAGATAATAATTTTTTCTTATTTGATGATGAAGTCTCTTCTTCTACTTATTTATGATTTGTTTTTCGTTTAAAAATATTTTTAACTAATTGTTATAAATATTAATTAACTGACACAATATAAATATTTAAAATTCTAAATAATAAATTATATTTGATTTTAAATAATAAATAATAAATAATAAATAAATAAGAAATATTTTTTAAAATTTTCATAAATTTTGCTATAGTTTTGAAAATGGTTCCACTAAAAATGGAATTTTTTAGATGATAATTTAATAAAATTATAAAAAATATTTGTAAAAAAAATTAGCGGTGGTTTTGCGCTGTAGTTTTTAAAACCACCGTGAAAAAACTGCAGCTAAAACACAATTTTCTTTTAGTGATACATGATTTTATTTTATTTCATTGCATTGATAAAACATTCTTTTAATTGTTTTACTTGTATTATTTTAGAAATATGGAATTAGGGAAATTAAATATTTTTCCATGATTTTTTTATAAACATATATTGTTTATCATGCCTTATTTTCATTAAATATGAGTATTGTTCATAAATTTTCATCAAAACATTATTTGGAACATGTGGGTGGGATCCTACCTAGCCTGTTCAGCTCATAACCTACATAAACCATTGGTGTTGTATTGACCGTTGTATATATTTTAATGTAGGGAAAGGTAAAGAACCATAGTGTGTCAGTGTGGTTTCTGTCAACTATGTTTGGGTAGCTGGTGGTGAGATGGTGGGAGTTTCTCTTGTAATCTCTGGGATTATATATTTTGGTTTTATTTGTTGTTAGACTTGTCACATAGAGATTTTTTATATTCTTTTTAGTTGAATTTCTTCTGTTGTTTCTTTTTTTATATGAATCTTATACTTATTTCATCTAATTTTGATTCGTTCATTGTGTATATATATTAAATTAATGTTGTATACTTCTTATTTTAAAAAACATTACCTACGGTAATTTTTTATGCATGAGTTATTTTCAATAGCCCATATGGATTTAGAAAACCCTTCAGGTATGTGGAAATTTTGGTCAGGTTTCATTCTGTGAGGGTATCTTGGTCGAGTTCACCAAAATTAATCATTTTCTAGTTTTATCGGTGAAATAGAAATATATATTTATTTATTTTGTGGTGGAATTCATAGTGATATCTCAAGGTAATAATTTAATTTTAGCTATTGTTTATTTTCTATCAAAATATACACATTTACTTACCATTCAAGATATTATATAATTAAATTAGCTTTCTAAACATTACCTTAAAAATATAGTCTCGTTACATGGAGTTATTCACTCTATTATATCTGGCCAAGATCCCATGTTTACTTTTAATTTGTATAAAGGCCTTCCAAATTCCATAGGCAGTGAATTAACTTTTTGTACATTTTTTCCTCAATATAATGTATTATTCATATAATGATTCAGAAATTTTAATACATGCTTATATATTGTTTAATGGACAAATAAGGATTAGAAAATCAACATCATTCATTAGTTGTGTTTTATTATAATACCAATATTCATTCTAATATACATTTGATAACTTTTTATGTATTATATCCAAAGCAGTGATAAATTCCATCTTTTTGGGATAATGTTGGTGAATGTATGTTGTTTGGATCAGAGTTAGTAAAAGAAATGTTTGATAATTTAGAAAATATTTTACAATATATAAGGACAAATCATAGTAGGATGAAAATTTATATTGATAACTAGAGAAAACATCTGTATTTTGTGTTATGTGATCATGTTTTTCTTGAAGAATCTTTGAGGAAAAATAATAATTGTATTGGGGTAAAAAAATTAGTTTCCAAGTATATTGGACTATATAATATCCTGAATAATCATTTATCAATTTACTATGTAGTGTTCTTTCCTATGAGATTATCATAGGTACATGAAATATTTCATGTTTCATTATGAAGTTAATATTTGTTATAAGAATACAGTATTATAATACCTAAAGTATTTTATTTACAATAAATCATGTCTTATGAGTAATATCCATAAAATATTCATGACCAAATATAGATTTATTTTCATAGTAATGTAATTCATCATGTTATGAATTTGTGGAAAACCGCAGCATTGAAGAAGTTACATGGTAATCAAAAAATTATTGAAGGAAAAGCATCCCAATTTTTTAAATATTTAATAAATGTTTATGGATTATATTTACTGAAGGTGGAAGATTATAAAAACCCTGTTAATGATGGTATAATCAAAATCTATGACTAACTATTATTTAAAAAATTTATTTTATAGATATATATTCCTAATAAAAACATTTGGTAAAAATTGCAGCCAAAATTGGGAGAAAAATTCTAACCAAATTGTTGTTTTCAGGAATTATAAGGTTGTATATTATGGATTATATTACAAAAAATTGAATTATAATCCAAAAAATAACCCTCCTTTTATAATTTTTTTAAAAACCTCCTTTGAATGATTTTTTATAATTTTATGAAATTTTCCTTTTTAAGAAAGTGTAATAAAAAAGTATATTTTTATCAAAAATTTTATTTTCAAGTCATTAGTTTAATAAGATGCATTTTTTTGTATAGTTTAAAATAAATATATCTAATATTATATTATTTATAATCAAATTATTTCAAATTTAATTATTTTTTGTTGAATTTCTTATTAAAACATTTTTATTCTTATCAAACAATTCTATAAAAACATATTTACATCATGTTTTGATGATATAATTTTTTATTAATTTGTTCCAATTCTATGAATTGTATTTGATAAAATGGATTATGTATTTTGATGTTAAATATTCAATATTTTGTAACAATTATAAAATAATTTTTTCATTATGAGTAGTAAAAAAAGTAAATATATGTTACCATGGTTAATGATAATACAAGTTTATTGAGGTTAAACTAAGAGATAAGCATTAAAATTAACAAGAAACTTATATAATTTCTAAATTCTAGTCATATTTAGACCCTATCACACCTAAGTATTGGATATGGTATATTTTGAATTTATTTTTTGTTAGTATGTCATTAATATATTGTATTTTTCTTAAATTTTTTAGTATGTATCCTCCAAACATTTAAAAGGAAACCCCTTGTCCTCTACTATAATCAAATAAATATCCCCTTATGTAATCCAACCCATACATAAATGACATCCATACATTTCTTCTTATTCACTACACTTCCATGATTGATCATAAACCCATCCTAGAGGGTTTTAGTTATATGAAAAGGGTTATCTAAGGAATATTTATTGTTTTTAATAGAGAAAATTATTCATCTACTACGTCATATAGATATTATTCAAAAACGCTCAAATAATAATTATAGTATCTCAAATATAATTAAATTGTTTATTTTAATGGAATAACCTATATTCATATCATCTCCTGTTAAATTGGAAATGAAACCTTCACCTACATGTAGGGAAAACGATCGTCTCTTGGACCGATGTAACTTGATTTATAAAAATACATCTCAAGGATATATATAATTATATTTTTAATGAATATATATGATATTGATGACATATTTATATTTTTTGGATGATGATATAATATATATTTTCTTACCTTTCAATTAATTTATTTTTGTTAAATTGTTTCATGTATATGAGTGGTCTACCACATTTATAAGGAGATGTGAGTGATTTTTCAGAACCACATATCATTGATTATATATATAAGTATATTTAAATATATAACGTGATACCTATTTTATAATAATTATTCTAGAAATATAAATAATACTCAACTTCTTTACATCATGACCATTGAAAAATGGAAATGTCACTCATGTGTACATTTGGACTAGCAATACCATTATAATAAAATAGTTTATATTTAATAACCATCAATCATGGATGGTTTTACAAGTGTAATTATTATTTTAAAATTATAATTATTTAATGATTATTATTCTGTATATGATGGAATAATTACCTATTTGACCATATTGAATATACCAAATTCATTTTGGACATATGTTCCAAATAACATCAAAACATCTGATGTGACATTAATTGTTTGAGTAATTTAATATAACATGTAAATATGTATAAAAAAATTAATAATAATCTAAAAAATATTCTTATATAATAAAATAATTATGGTGTTTTAATTATTAATAAATATAAAAAACATATGTGACATGTCGAACTCATATTAAGGGACATTTAAAGTAAAAAACCTCATTATAAATGTTTAAATGATTTACTTTCAAAATTATTCTATTTTATTTACATATTATTAAAAATAAACTTTATCAATATCCCTATAGAAATAAATTAATTATACAATAAATTTTATGTGACATTTATGTTTATTCAAATGGTTTTCGGAAGGTTAATTTATATATATATTTCATGGGATTTTCTTATTTTCATTATGAAAATAGAAAATGAATCTTTTATTTTAATAGATATGGTGTCAACAAGTTTTACCACCAAAAAATTTGTTATTTGATGTTTTTGTTCATTTTCATTCATAAACATGTTAGGTTAAGAACTTTAATTCCATTTATTCATGTAATTTTACTATTGAAATGTGTTTTTAAAATGAATGTCTATTTTCATATCTAGATATTTTATACACACTTTTCCAAAATATAATATCTAGGGTATTATGATGAAGATATTAACATATAATATTTTATATTCCAAAAATGGGACATGAGCATTATATATGATGATGAGTGAGGCTGAGAAAATCTATAGGATGGGTGATCTCGATATAGAATATAAAATCGGTGAGGTTGATTCTTCTTATTCAATGGGTGATCCTGATATATCTCTCTAATGTAATGGGTAATGTTCCTTCTCTAAAGGTCACGAAGTGTGTTTTAATTACGAAGGGTTTTCTTTTAGATATAACTATGTACTATTTGTTGGTGATATGATATTAACACGTGTAATGTATGTAATTATTTATATCTCTTAAAAGAGTTTCCATTCACATTCAATGGGATTCTAAGTTTTTCATTAAATAAGTAGAATATTTCAAGAGTTTTTGATTTTTTCATATGCTAAATTTTTATTTTAAGAATGATAATTATTTTATGGATATTCATGTTCTTCAATAGACTCTCATATTTCATTATTTTATGTCAAATAATATGAATATTTCATTTACATTGTTTATAAATAATTTTTAATGGTTTTTACAATGATTAAGTATAACTAGAAATCCATGACAAATGTGATGCAAATTTTTCATTAAAAGAAACCATGTTTATTTTAAAAAATTTTATTTTCTGTGAAAAATTAATTCTGGTTATATTTTTCCTCTTTCAAATATATAGGTTTTTGATTTTATAGTTAAAACACAATTCTCAAAAACACAAATATCCAAGATCCTTGGAAATTAATGATCTATATTATATCTTTAAGAAACTAGATTATGTAATGTTTAAGGATAGTTCATTGTATATATCATTATCAGTCATAATCATAAATAATTAAGAATGATCAAAACATCTATATAACTCATATAATTTCTATATTCATCAATATACTCATAATAATAACCATTATAACCCAAAACTAATTCATTTTTTGATATTCATATATCCATTTTCTTTAAAATATAGTTTATAAAACATAAATACTAATAACATTTTGAAGGATGGTTTTTATATGATTAAAAATTTAATTTTATTATAGGAATCAACACAACAAATAATTATTTTTATGGTGGGATAAGTCAATTTGGTAACATTTTTCCAAATAAATAATTCCCTGTTCCTTTTTTCTATATAAAATTTAGACATTCTTTAAAAAATATATACATGGATTTCTTTTGAATTAAATTGAAAAAAATCAATATATACGTAAAATTCCATTTATAACTCGTTTATTTCAATATAATTACATATAAATAATAATTTTATAAATATGGTCAAGGAAGAAAATTATTTAGTAAATAAATCATTAACACATATGAATGATGGTTTAAAGTAATGTGTCCTTTATCCCAAATATGACATATCATGTTTGATTTTTTATCATCCTGAATATTAATATTATGAAAATTACTTACATTTATAATAAAAATTTTACATTAATTATTCTGTTTATTTCATGAATATCAGTGGTGTATATAATTACATGAATGATTTATTTTCACATCAGGAATTTTAATGATTTTTGGTTAAAAAGTCAAAAAAGTATTAGGTTTACATTGGTCAAATATATTATTATTAAATCATTTAAAAAATCTTAATGATGTTATATATATCATTTTTATATATTAACTATAATTTTAGAACAAATCATTTATGATGGTTATGAAAAATGAATTGCTTTATGATCATAGAGATGGTAGGATGTATATGTACACGAGTAAGGTTTGCATTTTTATATGAACATGATAGAAAGAAGGTAGGTAATATTATAAGTTTTTATAATGATTACTATTTCATTAATATCATATTAATTATTCAAATAATCATATATTTCAAATCAATCTGAGGTTGTGATAAAAAATTAAAAAAAATAGAATAGTGCGGTGGTAGTCCTTATCTACACATGAGTAATATTTTCATTTTTAACAAGATGGTAATGAAAGATATAGAATATTAATCTAAAATCATATAAATAAATATTTCTCATATATATCATGTTATTTAATTTTTATCAATTATTATTACCAATGATAATAGTAGATGATGAATAATAAAACATACATTCTCGTGATGTTGTAGTCCAAACATATTCATGAGTGATATTTTATTTTTAATTATATAGTAATTATAACGTCGCATCATTTACATACATCGGTATTTAATCATAATTGAAAAATATTCCTAAAAAAGAAAATAAAAATAAACCACGATAGTCTAGGATTAGTGGATTTAGAAACTGAGAAATATAAATAACTTGTTCATTATAAATATATATTTCATCCCACTTATTCATTCATAACTAGACCCCTTATGACATATATTACTTAATACCCTTATTCAGAACCAGGGGAAATGAAACATAAGAAATGGTGATGTCAAATTCTCAGTAAGGATAATCAAGTGATATATTAATCTTATCTTTATTAAAATTCATGAGAACATAACATTTTAAAACCATGTCCTACATATAAAATATCATGATATAATTTAATGGGATAAATCATAAAATCTCATATCGAATCAGTGATCATATTCCCAGAAGTCATAACATATGACATAGCATTTTTGGTATACACATAATCATATAAAATAATTTCATTTTTGTTAAGGGTCATTTCCAAGACCATCATAGTGGAAGAAGTCCATTATTAAACTGAGTTCACTCCTCGTTCCAACCCTAGATTACTTAACTGGGTTTACATACTGTTCCAACCATGTATTACTAAGCAAAGAGAATTTTACATTATATACATGTCCACTCATGAGATATAAATCTTTAGAAAATGAAATGTAGAGAGATATAGGTCTTACCATTCTCATAATGAAATCAGTATTAGGTGTTCCACAAAAATATTAACCATTCATCATAACATAACCCATGGAATAAAATGGGTTTCTCAAACATCATTCCATCATAACATAATCTATATAAAAAATCGATTTCATAAATATAATTAAAACATAAAAACAATCAAACCATAAGAATAATTGGTATTTTATCTTGAAACACAACCCTATTAATGAATTTCATATTAGATGTTAAATAATTTTGATAGAACACATGAAATTATTTCTTGAAGCAAATAAACTTTTATCTTCAAAAACATTTTATTTTAAAAAAATAATGACATTTTAATTGAAAATAATTTCATTGAAAATATCCTTAAAACCATGACAATGAATATTCATGTAAATAAAGAGTTATGGGAACATAAAAACCAGGTCATGTCGTATATGTTTAATGAAAACATTCTTCCACTAATTTGGTCAGATAAGTCAATAAGTACTTCCTATTGAAAACGACAAAAGATTCATTTCATACCATTTAATTAAAAATCAACAATGGGTAAGATTTAATTTCAAAAAATTTATGATAATATAAATAATATTTTAGAATACATATTTAGGAAACACAGACATTGATGACAAATATATCACAAAAAATACTTATGTATAAACAATATTGGATAACAATGAGATTTAGAAATTATCCATTACCTTAGGATAAATATCATTTTTACGATTTATGACCACCTGTTTGTTAATTTTAATAATTTAATTATTTATTCTAGAATCCAAGAAATTTTTATGATACCATATATGATCATATTATCATTTGGTTGTTAATTTCATTTAATTATTACTCATTGTTCAGGTATTAATGGGTTCCTTTTCTTATGCATGTTTTGTCAAATAAGTTATGATTATTTAGCTTACGTTATAGTTATATCATTTCAAAAATTATATTAGTATAATATACATCATAATTTTTCATTATGTACATTTATATAATCACTCTTTAATTGATATCATGTAGAATTAATCGCGTCGCATCATGGAGATAGTATGTCGTACGAACACACTAGCAGTGATATCAAACCCATAATTGTGAAATGGTATGGAAGTAGATGGTATATTTATTTTTCCAAACTCCATATAATATTATAATAATTATATATAGTTATTATTTTCATCATTTTACCCATCCAAGTAAAGTGGTGGTCAAAAATTGATTACACGATGACATGGATATGATAAGTTATATTTGCACATGCGTAGTGATTTCATTTTTCCTTGGATGCATAAAATGTTGAACATAGTAATTCCATAATCAGAAGAAAATCTCAATATATATGTGATATTGGAGTTATTAATTTATAATGTAAACATCTCACGAAGAGAAAGTATATTAATAAATACACTTGAACGAATTAATAGAGAATATTACCTCTACTTCGACATGCTCCCAATAGATCTCCTCTTATGGTAATAGAGATAGTATTTGGAGAATAAAATAACCTATAGAACGTGAATAGGGATGTATATAAGGGTAATATAAATTATATGTATAATATTTAAGGTGCAACATTATGTGAATAAATGATGGATGAGTTTCTCTTTTATAATTGAGGCGTTGGAAACTTTTGGAATCTCCAAAAATATGAATTTATAATGGAAACGAAAGACCCTAAAAACCTAAAATATTCATATTTTAAAACATTAGATGATATACAGTTTTAATTTCATAATAAAATAAATTTTATACACATTATTATTTTGAATTTAAATCTTAAAATTTTAATTAACACTTAGTTATTATATTTTTTTTACTGCAGTAAAAAATATTTCAATATTAAAATGTTGAAATATTGATTTATTCTAAACCAATTAGACCATAAATAAACACATTAAAACCTTTTATAACATATCATAATTATTCTATATTTCTTAAAATTGTTATTATTTTTAAATAATTTAGTAATAAATTATTTTGACAAACAATCAATAGTTTCATTTTTCACAATATTCAATGAGTTGAATTTTCAAAATATGAAGATAACATGTTAACATATAAAAAATATGTTATTATATTTATAACTGCTCATAGTCCTCTATAATTTTATTCAATATATTTTTTATCCAGTATTATATTTATTTAAATATTTTTAATAATATTTATTTGTTATCTTCATTATTAAAATAAATACTACATCATTTTTATTAATTAATTTATATAATAATTTTAGGAGGTAAAATAAAAATAAATGTACTATGAAGAAGTTAAATCGTCTATATTTCATAATAATACTTATATTCAAATATATATTCTATAAAATCTAATATTAAAAATGTATTGTTTAAAAAAACATCAATATGAAAACATTATCATCACTTTAAATAAAATATTATACGTGTCATAATATTTCTTATATGGCCCTAAATGGTGTATAACTCGACTGTTGGATGATTATGGTCATGCAATAATCAACCAATATGATTTGGGAAATTATTTTGGTCTTTAAATGGTTATTACTTATTTATAAAAATTATATTAATGATTATTCATCGAATAAAAAATTTCTGCATCATTAATCCATAATATTTTAATGTAATTATTTATTTCATAAAAATTTATAATAAATTTACATAAAAAAAATAAATTATATATTTGAAATGAGTATTTATAGTCTAATTTATCTTCAGTATAAACTTATATTATGAATGATATAGTTATTAATATTTGAGTAAGGAATATTTATCATTTTGTTAATTAAAATAAATTATTTCCTGATCTCATCCAAGTCACTTATAAATGATAAAATTTTGACCCATGGAAGATTTAGGTCGAAATAAACGTATCCAATAAAACTAGTAAAAGTGTTTGGGTAATTTTATAAAATGTGTTTTACCCTTTATTACCAAAATTAACATTTTACCATATTAATAAAAATTTCTGAATTTACTATTCATAGTGGCCAAAAAGAAAAATAAAGATGTTTATATAATTTTAGCTACTGATTCCAAATATGTAATCCATTTTTATAAATTAAAAACACATAAGTTGCAACGATTAATTTAAAATTACACACGTTGTTGGAATGAGATAATGAGTATAAAAATTTAAAACATTGTAAAAGATTGAAATGTTTTAACATCTAAATTCAATGTAAAATTACATCCATTGGCATCCATTATATAAAGTGAATAAAAATTTAATCAATTTATTATTTAAAACCCTTTAATAATATAATTTAATGATATAAATTATTTCGATGTAAATTTTTTTTTCAATTAAAAGTTAGTATATTTTTACTATTCATAAAAACATGAATGTTGTTAAAAAAATATCAAAAATTCCTTTAATGAAAATTAGTATATCATGATTACAATGAATAATTTTATGTTGTCATATAAAAATTAATAATGTGAAAAAATATTATTTTAAAATGGGTTCTCCATTAAAATGTGGTAAAATTACCCTTTTGTAAAATATTATTTTTTATTTAGAAAATATGATTTATTCATACCGTATAACTAAAATATCTAATATATGAATATAAATCATATTTTTTAAAATATATTACATATAAAAAAATTCCATTTTTTAATTGTATTTCACATAAATTATTAATACAAAAATAAACATATTTCCTTTACATTAGATTGTTTATATTTTTCATAAATGATTTGTAGGAAATGAATTCATCATAAATTTTCATATGGCAGTTATCTGTATTCCCACTAACTTAATGGCCAGGTTAAAACGTAAATTTTATACTAATGGTGCATCACTGTTCTTCTAAACACATGATTGGATGCAATGAAATCTATTGAAGACTTACAATTATTTAAATAAAATATATAATAAAAAAATTCACTTGTAAAATTCTACCCAACATAAACTGAGTTTTACCATCAAATTCATTACATGGATAAAAAAATATGTGGATACCTATTGATAAAAATATCCTCTAGTTCCCATGTAACTTCCTCAAATTGGTGGTTTCACCATGAATCTTTCCCCAAGCGAGTGGTCTTGTTTCATAGAACTTTTTCACTACAAACCTGAATATATATCAGTTGCTCTTCATAAGAATAATATTTTCTAGTGGTATAAATTGTGAGTATAATACATGTGAAAGATTAGGTATGTACTCTCTCAAGATATATACATCGAACTAATCATGATCTTGAAAGTGATTTGGTAGATGCGTCAATCAATAAGATACCTTCACAACACGATCAATAATTTCAAAACGAATGATAAAAATAGGGCTCAGCATTACCTTATTTCCAAATACCATTATTATCTTATAGAGAGATATTTATAGAAAAAATTTTTCCCCAACATAAAACAATAGGTCATTTCTTCGGTTGTCAGCATAATATTTTTCATCTTTGAGATGTTATTATGTGTTGTTGAATAGATATGACCTTGTCTTTCATTTCATCAGTAAGATAAGTTCCTAGTTTATTTTGTTCCCATACTTTATCTGAGAATGTTGGAGGTCTACACATATTTACATATAGGGAATTATAAGAATCTATTTGAATACAGGTTTGAAAGCTATTTCTAATAGAAAATTCCATCAAATGATGGTGTTGATTCCAACCACCATTGAAATACATAGAGAAACCTCTCGACATGTATTCTAGTGTTTTAATTTTCTTCTTAAACTAGCCATATATCTAAGGATGATAAGAAGTGTTGAATCTTAACTATGTATCTAGAGACTACATGGGACTTCACCAGAACATTGTGAAAAAATCTCTGACCCCGATCAGATATAAAGGAAAGTGGTACTCTATAAATTCTTACCACTCAATATTTATATATCATATATGGATGATCAGGAGACAAATATTATCTAATATAAATCATGTGTTATAACTTTTTATGTAAAAGATCTACAAACCATATAGAATTATAGACATTAGATGTTATGGGATGTCCGATGACAATGTCCTTAGTGATGTCTTCCCATTTCCATTATGCTATGGGTAATGGTTGTAACATCCCCTTATAATTCTATCTATCAGCCTTATCTTTATGAAAAAATGAGCAATGGGAGATATATTATGTAAAATATCCTTTCACACAATCCTTCAATAAAAACTCTTTCAATTCCTTTTATATCATTAGGAATCCAAGATGAATAGAGAATGAATAACTATGAGCCTTATCCAATAAATATTTCATTTAATTCTGGTATAAGAGGAAGAAAAAAATGGATCCAGACCCATATTATTCCAATACAATTAATTTGGAATTCTAGAATATTTTACACCTTCTATTATAGCTCTACATCTTCCTTCTACACCTCCTTAATCTTCACTTGTATTTATGGTTGATCATTCATTTGGGAATGATGCAATTTCTCCATTTCCTTTAACAATTATTCACCCATAATTCGCTAATCCATAAATAGTCGATCTATTGTGATCCCCCTCATGGATTGTCTATAATGGTACATTCAACTGAAAGTATATTCCACCTTATTTGGTTTCCTAGGGTGGTAATTTATTGAGAATTTTCAATATTTAATCAACTCCATCCACCATGGGTGGTAATGTATTGAGCAATTTTTTTATTTAATCAACTCCAAAAACCATATATGGGACATATTGAGTTCTTTTGATGGAAGAATATAATTTAAACATTTATGTTCAGTATAAATCTCTTACCTTTTACCATAAAGCTATTGTCTCTATTTCATTAACAAAATTATTACTACATCTTACTACAAATAATGAGATGTTAATTTTTACATTATATGTCCAGTTACAGTGAGGAATAAGCTATCACCATATCATTTTACATGAGAACACATACTTTTCCATTTTAGGATGATATACTATAGACTATAAACCATTCTCTACTACAAGCAGTGTGTTCATCTATGGACAAGATTGCCTTATTTTTAGCCCTATGAAATTATATTCACATTACTTCATCCACACGAACATAAGTCCTTTCTGATTCATCATGATGAGTGGATTAGATAGTCATGAAAAATATTTCACAAAATTTCAATAATATCAATCAACCCAAGAAAAAATTATATCTTAGTTGTTGTTGTTGGGATATGGCAACTTTCAATAACATATGTTTTTTATAGATACAAATATATCCCCTCCCTTAAGATGATGTGACCTAAAAATGAATCTTTGTAAATCTAAAATTCAAATGTGGTAAATTTTTTATATGTCTAATTCTTACATACGGTGTTCACTATTTTTCTAATGTAATCTTCATGTTATTACTTTCATTACGAATATACAATAATATCATCTATAAATACTCCTAAAAATGATCATGATAGTCTCTATAGACTCTATTGATTAGATCCATGATGATGACATAGGAATTATTAATACCTAAATGCATCAATAAAAAATCACAGTGTTCATTCTGTTTACAGAATTTCGTATTTGGTATATCTACCTTCTTGGCCATTAATTGATGATACCCTAAATGAAGATCAACCTAAGGAGTATTGTGATCCACATAGTTTGATAAAAATTTCATCAATCTTGGGAAAATGATATTTTTTCTCAATAGTGATCCTGTTAAGTTCTCAATAATCAATGAAAAGTCTCATTGATCTATATTCATTCTTAAAAAATGACCATGTGATCCCCATTGTGATGCACAAGGGCATATGAGTTCCTTGAAAAGATTATATTGGATTTACTTATTCAATTACTATAACTAAATTGTGACTATACTATATGGTCTCTATGAAATAGGTATTGATCTCTTCATGAGTTCTACTAGAAAATAAACATAAAAAATTGGTGGAAACCTATAAATTGTTCTGAAAATAGGTAACCAAATTCCCAAAAAATAGGTTTATTCTCAATGGTTAGTTTCTCCCAAAAAAATTGAGATATATAAAAATAATTTTTAAGAATGAAGACCCATAATATGGACGAAATTTACACAGGAATGTCATATCCATCCTTTCATTGATAGATGATCATTGTTGATCTAGAATAATAAATGTTATATCCCTTCCGTGGAAATTAATATGAGATCCATATTGATAAATCCAACTGACACCAAGAATCACATCATATTCCAATAAATTAAGGATTATAGGATTTTTAGGAATCAATTTCCCTGAAAAAGAAAATGGGAAATAATTATAAAATTTTGATGCGACCGATGTTCCATTTGGAGTTTTCAAAGCTAACTCAATATCTATCTGTTGAGGTAATAATGAGATACCATTAGAAAATTCATTACAAATAAAATAGTGGGTGGATAAATAATCAAATAAATAATTTTTTACTTTAGAGTAGATACCATTTCTATATTTTACCACTTCATTATCATACTTCACATCACTGATAGTTATCTCATGTGACTTACCTTTTTATATTCCCTTATGAGTCTGCATTCGTTGATCATAATTGATAACCCTTTGATTATGGAATTTTTCTATCATAATACAGAATTTCTATGACCTTTTAGCATTGATGTGTGGGAGGTGAATTCTGTGTATCATTTTCTCTATATGAATAATTAGACATCTTTTTTGTAACACCCCGAGCTTCCACGATATGCTTCTCATTCAATAATGCAATAGCTTGCATTGTACACAACTTCGAGTTCTAAAACACCGCGACTAATCAAAATAGCTGTTATGAATAGTAATAACCACCTTTTAAAATTATAGAACTTTTATATTTCAAAATGGACTTCATTTTTGTATTCTTAATATCGAAATTATCCAAAGTTGAATTTTTTGTAATTTTCTGAGAACTTCCAATTTTTTATGAATAGTGAAAATTACTTAGAAACAAATTTTTTAATCAAAATAATTTATAGTGATAAATTATAATATTTAGTTTTTTTAAAGTATAATTAGAATATATTTTTACCATTTTATCCAATGGTGGTCATTAGAATTAATTTAACATTGAAATTGGACATAAACAATTGTCAATCTTTTGATATAAATTGTTTCTTAAAAACAGGCTATTTGTTGTAACATCGGGACTTAATTATAAAATTAATTAATGCAACTTATATGTTTGGAATTTTTTAAAATAGACATCATTTTTGAATTCGGAATATCAATTATAGCTTAGGGTAAAATTTTGGCATTGTTCTGAAAAACTTCAACTTTTGATGAATAGTGAAACCACTAAGTGGTAGTTAAATAACTGATTTTTCGTTTAAATGAAATATTACCACTTCGATGATTTGATTTTCAAAAATCCGACATACATGGTTGTCAATAAGAAGTAAAATGTGGTTCAATGAGATTAAAATATTTTTTTGGTGAATAGTAACTTTTAAGTTCTTAATCGTGATTAGAGGTAATTAGTGTAGTTTAAGGTAAAAATCTTGTTTTAATAATATGAGATGATCTTTACACATGTCCTACCCTCATTGGATGTTCCATGGCCGACCAAGACAATCCATGGGTCAACTTTGGGACCCCATGGAGCCACTTTAGTTGGAAAATGACATAAATACCTTTTATTTAATGTTAAAGTAAAAAAATGACACAAACATGAAATGTTTTACTAAAACAATTTTTACACGGGGTTATACAAGTTATATTTTTGACAATAAATAGTCATTAGAAAGCTAAAAAGATTTCTACATCATAGTATTTTTTTTATAATTTTTAGACATTAAATAAATTAAATTATTTATGACATCATGATGATGCAGCGATGACCTCATTATTTAACGATTTTAATAAAATGAAAAGATAATGTACAATCCAAGGCTTACACTTGTCAAAAACCTATTGGATGAGTATATTTCGAACCCTTATCACCTTAGACACGAATTATATAAGTGTGGGACCTTTAGAATCCGAAAATCATTGTAAAATAATGTAAAATTTCCTTACTTTCCAAGAGTGCCCCTCCTCTCCACTTATAAAAGGCCCCCACCTCTACCACCTCATTCACACTTTGGGCAGAATACTTCCCAAGGAAGACTTTGGCTCAAATCAAAAGAGTTACCCGATTTAAAGGTAATGTCTTCTCTTATGTTATTTTGTTTTATTTTTCTTCTCCAACCCCATAAACTCTTTTTATTCGTTTCTTTTGTAACAACACCAGTATCCTCAATATACTAGGATGTTGTTATAAGAAGGATTCGAAATACACATACACACACCTACATCTAATGGTTAAAGAACATACGGTTTCTGTGGATGGGGAATTTCTGCCTCACAAAACGATGATTGTTCAACACTCATATGACACCTTCAAAGGTGGCCATTAAGATGTGACTATATTTATATATGATATATAATATGTTTATATTTTACTTATGCTTCTTTATTTCTCATTTATGGCATACTTTATGATTTCCATTATGGGTAAACATGATAATTTCATTTTAGGAAGTGCGGACTACCGCCCCCTCAAAGTGATTTGAATCGTTAATGCCATATGTGGGATGTATAAAGGATGGAGTAAATGGTATTATACATTATATTATACTGGAATACATTTATATCATTATGATTTCATTCCATCAAATACGAAATAGAAATGAAAGTAGTGTTCATGCGTACGTACGGCTTACCGTCTCCATGAACGGTGCATTTCATTTCTTACCTCTAAATGTTAAGTAATATTATAAATGAATGTATATAATGTATATATATGATATATATGATATCTACATCATGAATATAATACTGGATATAATGGATATTTCACCACATGAACAACTTGTAATTATAAGAAGTTTATTTTTGACTCAAGTACCTAAGATCGACAAAACGACCGTTATTAACTTAAATAATTACAGAATGTTCATATCATTGTAATAAGTGATATAAAAAGGATAATGAAATTGAAAATGGTTCTTAATAAGGTATATATTAACTCTAGTTTATTATTCAGGAGGTTAAAGAACGGTTGAGTCAAGTCAGACACGAGGTAAGGGAATTTCATAACCCAACTTCCATTCTTTGGGTTAATCTCCTACTTTCAAATTATGTCATGATATTATTATTTCATATATTATATTTATACTTTCTTTATGTGTAGATATAGTGAATACACATAATAGATATATTTTATTTAAAAATTATCTTTTTAAGGGACTTCGTCTCAATCTCCATTCATTGAGGCATATTTTGTTTTATACACAAATTTCTTTTGTACAGTGTATAAACCCCTTTGACTTTTACGTTTATTCAAAAGAAATCTTTTTATACGAAGAGTTTTACTAAACGACAAAAAGGGAATGTTTTTATTTCTATACATATGCGGCGACAACGACTTCTCCGCCGTCGTGACCATTATTTGAGTTTCGGCTTCCTCTACAAGCCATCATTTTTTTTGATGAAAAATAAATACAAAGTTTTAACTATCTTTTATTTTTGTATTGAAAATGGTTTTGAAAGTGTTTTTATTATATCAATGTGTTGTATTGATATATTGTGATTGAAATATGGAAATGTTATGTTTCCATTATACATGTTTTATGTGATACAATTATGTTATGGTTTATGATATTTTTAAACCTATTCATATGAGGAATGTATTGGAATTAATATGTGACGGGTGGAGCCCGCTATAGCTCCTCGATGCATCGGTAGGTCTCATGAGACAACTAGATGTGGAATTGGCCGAGGCCCTTTCTCAATTTGATTTATGGTTTTGGCTGAGGCCTTGATCATTTTAGACGTCTTGGCCGAGGCCTTGACAAAGTGTTTCAGAATGTCTGGAATTGTACATTCCCTCATTATGAAAGTGGTTATTGATATTGCATGTGATTATTCGACCAGTAGAATATCCATGTGAAGAAGTGAATGGCATTATCTCATTTTACTTTTTCCATATTATGTTGAAGTTCATGTTTAAAAGGCTTTTGTTTTAGTTATACATTGCCTTAAATGTTTATGTTTACTGATGAAAGCTTTCGCAATATTGTTATCCTTAGTGAGCATCTGAGCTCACCCCTTTCAATGTTTTAATATTTTCCCGGATGTGTAGAAGTACTTTATGAATGACCTGCAGGGATTGTCAGAAGAGGATATGAGTGTGGACTATGGAGACTTTGTTATTGTATTTTTTTCACTTTATGATGTAATGTAACATTTACGAATGTATCTAGTGTTTCTAAGGATACTAAACTAATTGGTCTTTTGAGACATGATCTTTTGTGATCATGCCAATGTTACGAAGTAATGCACTGACTCTGGGTAGCTGGGGTCGGGGCATTACAGTTTGTATCAGAGGCAGTTTAGTACTAACCTTGGAAGCTAGATTTAGAAAATCTCTTATTAGAGCAGATATCCCAATGATAGACTTTGAGGATTAGTATAGAAGAACTTCCTAGAATTTTGTTATTGCAGAGATTTTGTGAGTTTTCCGAGAAATACATCCCTGTCTGGATACAAGCAGGTAGAGGCGGCTCTGGCACAGATGTACCTACGGGTAAAACCTGAAAACACCGCTTTGAGATAGACTCGAACGAGAACTAGTGCACGACAACAGGCCTTGCTGCACTCTTGGTTACGACACTCCCGGGGGATATGCTTAGGATAATTCTCATTTTCTTTACAAACCACTATCAACGGTTATGAGTATATACTTTCTCAAATAAAACATTTTTATAATTATGGATTATATCCATACTTAGTTCAATTTATGTTAAGTGTTTTACAATTATGGAATTATGTATTTTGATTCATAAACTAATCTAGTTTATTCCATTATTTAGAAATGGTGCCTAGTGGAAGGAATGGAAACCGTATCAATGCACGCACTCCATGTAGGGATTTCCCTCCTGCTCAAGATAATTATGGTGGAGCTAGTGATACAATTGGTGCTGATCAGCTTCTCACCGTACTGGGACAACTCACGCAGGTTATGAATAATAACCTTACTCGTATGGAGCACCCTGATCCACAACGTGGAGGATCAATTTTAGACCGCTTCACGAGGCAACAACCGCCAACATTTAATGGGGGTACAAATCCGTTAGTAGCTGAGCAATGGATAAACTCCTTAGAGAAAATATTCCATGCCTTGGGGAGTAGCGAAAGGGAGAAGGTTGTCATTGCAGTCTACCGCCTCAATGGAGATGCCGATCAGTGGTGGTCGCTGATTCAAAACACAAAGGAAGATGATGACGTATCGAATATGGAATGGAGGGAGTTCAAAGAGCTTTTCTTAGAAAAATACTTTCCACATGACCATCGAGTAGATATGGAAAGACACTTTTTGAGTCTGAGGCAAAAAGAGGATGAGAATGTCGCAAAGTATGAGGCTAACATTACAAGGTTAGCAAGGTATGCTGCAGATTACATACGTAACCCAAGAAGTAAGATTGATCGTTTCTTTGATGGGTTAAAACCATTTCTCCGTCGAGCATTAGTCTCACAAACCTTCTCGTCATACGAAGATATTGTCTCGTGTTCTATCAAGACAGAAAATGAATTCTCTAAGTCTTATGACAAAAAAGTAAAACAAGAGAATAAGAGAACGATGGAACAAGAGACAGATAAATGAAAAAATGGAAAGAAGGATTTTCCATTATGTGATAATTGTGGGATGAATCACCCTGGTACTTGCCTAAAAGGAATGGGAGTTTTTTATAAATGTGGGGAAAAGGTCACCAGGCGCGTGATTGCAAGGGAAAGAAAGAGGCTATCAATGTTGAATGCTACAATTGTAGGGAAATGGGGCATTATGCAAATGAATGTCCTAAGTGTCAGGGAAACATACCTCAGAAAAGCCCAAGGGATCAAGGAAAATCTTATGCATTGACTACAGTTGAAGTGGAATAATTATCGTATTGATGCTTTTGGACTCATGGACTATATTCTGGTTATTAGAATAATGTGATATATATATAAGGATTGTACTACAGTACATGTTGTTTTCATTAAGGATTTAATATGATGAAGGTAATCATATTATTAATATGTGACAATAAGAAAAACTTTACTTTGTTTGGGGAATCTGAGGTTACAATTGATTTTGGAATTTAGAGACCTTTTAGAGAATGTCTTGAAGGAGGTGTTTTGGATAACTATAATGGTTGGAGTGGATTAAGTTGAACCTTCAATAGTAAATTTAAGGTTAAAAAATTTCTGAAGATTATTTTTAGAATACTATAGTTTTAGGAAAAGGACAACCTGCAGGGTGGGGCATAAACTGTCGCGTCGGACAAAGCTGCAGGAATCGAACCCACAACTATAGTGCGAAATGCCTTTATTTCCTACCACTAGCCTACAGGAAGTCCCTGGTTATTACAAAATAATTTTACTAATCTAAATGGTATTTGTTAACATTTGGAACCTTATACAATTAGGATAAGTATAATATTTTTGAGTTCTATTATCTTTTTGAGTAAAAGATGAGTTGATGGTTGAAACTCTAATTGTCAAGCATAAATATATATATACCTATCTCTTATTCAATGAATAAATAAATTCTTAAACTTTAGTAAAGGGATATTAAAACAAAAAAATGTGTTATCCTAATACCTTATGTCTTGTTGAACTAATAATATTTTAAATCAACATAGACTGAAGGCTTTGAGGCCCTCAATTTTACCCTTGTTTGTGATTGATGACCACAATCACTCCCTAAAAATATTTACGTTTTTCCTCCAATTATATGTCTCTAATTGCCACCAATGTTCTCATAATCGAGATCATAATTGGGTGGTGACTTTTTCATTTCCCTTTCCCTATTATTAAGGCTAAATTTTATTAACCTTATTTCTGATGTGGGTTTCCCACAAAGGTATTTTCTATTTTCAACCTTTTATTTTCAAAGAAAAATTTCAAATTGCGAGGACGCAATTTATTGAAGGAGGGGAGAATGTAACACCTCGAGCTTCCACGATACGCTTCGCATTCAATAATGCAATAGCTTGCATTGTATGCAACTTCGAGTTCTAAAACACCGCGACTAATCAAAGTAGCCGTTATGAATAGTAATAACCACTTTTTAAAATTATAGAAATTTTATATTTCAAAATGGACTTCATTTTTGTATTCGTAATATCGAAATTATCCAAAGTTGAATTTTTTGTAATTTTCTGAGAACTTCCAATTATTTATGAAAAGTGAAAATTACTTAGAAACAACTTTTTTAATCAAAATAATTTATAGTGATAAATTATACTATTTAGTGGTTTTAAAGTATAATTAGAATATATTTTTACCATTTTATCCAATGGTGGTCATTAGAATTAATTTAACATTGAAATTGGACATAAACAATTGTCAATCTTTTGATATAAATTGTTTCTTAAAAACACGCTATTTGTTGTAACAGTGGGAATTAATTATAACATTAATTAATGCAACTTATATGTTTGGAATTTTTTAAAATAGACATCATTTTTGAATTCAGAATATCAATTATAGCTTAGGGTGAAATTTTGGCATTGTTCTGAAAAACTTCAATTTTTGATGAATAGTGAAACCACTAAGTGGTAGTTAAATAACTGATTTTTTTGTTTAAATGAAATATTACCACTTCTGTGATTTGATTTTGAAAAATCCGACATACATGGTTGTCAGTAAGAAGTAAAATGTGGTTCAATGAGATTAAAATAATTTTTTGGTGAATAGTAACTTTTAAGTTCTTAATCGCGATTAGAGGTAATTAATGTAGTTTAAGGTAAAAATAATGTTTTAATAATATGGGAAGAGCTTTACACATGTCCTACCCTCATTGGATGTTCCATTTTCGACCAAGACAATCCATGGGTGAACTTGGGGACCCCATGGAGCCACTTTAGTTGGAAAATGACATAAATACCTTTTATTTAATGTTAAAGTTAAAAAAATGACACAAACATGAAATGTTTTACTAAAACAATTTTTACATGGGGTTATACAAGTCATATTTTTGACTATAAATAGTCCATAGAAAGCTAAAACGATTTCCTACATCATAGTATTTTTTTTATAATTTTTAGACCTTAAATAAATTAAATTATTTATGACATCATGATGATGCAGTGATGACCTCATTATTTAACGATTTTAATAAAATAAAAAGATAATGTACAATCCAAGGCTTAAACTTGTTAAAAACCTATTGTATGAGTATATTTCGAACCCTTATCACCATAGACACGAATTATATAAGTGTGGGACCTTTAGAATCCAAAAATCATTGTAAAATAATGTAAATGTTCCTTACTTTCCAAGAGTGCCCCTCCTCTCCCCTTATAAAAGGCCCCCACCTCTACCACCTCATTCACACTTTCTAGCCATTTTTCTCGGCCAACCTCTGCCTAAATACTCTCCCAACTTCCATCCCTTACTCCTAGAATCATTACTTTGGGCAGAATACTTCCCAAGAAATCCTTTGGCTCAAATCAAAAGAGTTACCCGATTTAAATGTAATGTCTTCTCTTAAGTTATTTTGTTTTATTTTTTTCTCCAACCCCATAAACTATTTTTATTCATTTCTATTGTAACAACACCAGTAACCTCAATATAGTAGGATGTTGTTATAAGAAGGATTCGAAATACACTTACACACACCTACATCTAATGGTTAAAGAACATACGGTTTCTGTGGATGGCGAATTTCTGCCTCACGAAACGATGATTGTTCAACACTCATATAACACCTTCAAAGGTGGCCATTAAGATGTCACTATATTTATATATGATATATAATATGTTTATGTCTTACTTATGCTTCTTTATTTCTAATTTATGGCATAATTTATGATTTCCATTATGGGTAAACACGATAATTTCATTTTAGGAAGTGCGGACTACCGCCCCCTCAAAGTGATTTGAATCGTTAATGCCATATGTGGGATGTATAAAGGATGGAGTAAATGGTATTATACACTATATTATACTGGAATACATTAATATCATTATTATATCATGCCATTAAATACCAAATATAAATGAAAGTAGCGTTCATGCGTACGTACGGCTTACCGTCTCCATGAACGGTGCATTTCATTTCTTACCTCTAAATGTTACGTAATATAATAAATGAATGTATATAATGTATATATATGATATATATGATATCTACATCATGAATATAATTCTGGATATAATGGATATTTCACCACATGAACAACTTGTAATTATAAGAAGTTTATTTTTGACTCAAGTACCTAAGATCGACAAAACTACCGTTGTTAGCTTAAATAATTACAGAATGTTCATATCATTGTAATAAGTGATATAAAAAGGATAATGAAATTGAAAATGGTTCTTAATAAGGTATATATTAACTCTAGTTTATTATTCAGGAGGTCAAAGAACGGTTGAGTCAAGTCAGACACAAGGTAAGGGAATTTCATAACCCAACTTCCATTCTTTGGGTTAATCTCTTACTTTCAAATTATGTCATGATATTATTATGTCGTATATTGTATTTATACTTTCTTTATGTGTACATATAGTGAAGACACATAATAGATATATTTTATTTAAAAATGATATTTTTAAGGGACTTCGTCTCAATCTCCATTCATTGAGGCCTATTTTGTTTTATACACAAATTTCTTTTGTAGAGTGTATAAATCCCATTGACTTTTACGTTTATTCAAAAGTAATCTTTTTATACGAAGCGTTTTACTAAACGAAAAAAAGGGAATGTTTTTATTTCTATACATATGCGGCGACAACAACTTCTCCACCTCCATGACCATTATTTGAGTTTAGGCTTCCTCTACAAGCCATCATTTTTTTGATGAAAAATAAATACAAAGTTTTAACTTTATTTTATTTTGGTATTGAAAATGGTTTTGAAAGCATTTTTATTATATCAATTTGTTGTATTGATATATTGTGATTGAAATGTGGAAATGTTATGTTTCCTTTATGCATGTTTTATGTGATACGATTATGTTATGGTTTATGATATGTTTAAACCTATTCATATGAGGAATGTATTGGACTTAATAAGTGACGGGTGGAGCCCGCTATAGCTCCTCGATGCATCGGTAGGTCTCATGAGACAACTAGACGTGGAATTGGCCGAGGCCCTTTCCCAATTTGATTTATGGTTTTGGCCGAGGCCTTGAAAAAGTGTTTCAGAATGTCTGGCATTATACATTCCCTCATTATGAAAGTGGTTATTGATATTGCATGTGATTATTCGACCAGTAGAATATCCATGTGAAGAAGTGAATGGCATTATCTCATTTTACTTTTGCCATATTATGTTGAAGTTCATGTTTAAAAGGCTTTTGTTTTAGTTATACATTGCCTTAAATATTTATGATCACTGATGAAAGCTTCCGCAATATTGTTATGCTTACTGAGCATCTAAGCTCACCCCTTTCAATGTTTTAATATTTTCAAGGATGTGAAGATGTATTTTATGAATGACCTTCAAGGATTGTTAGAAGAGGATATGAGTGTGGACTATGGAGACTTTGTTATTGTAGTTTTTCACTTTATGATGTAATGTAACGTTTACAAATGTATCTAGTGTTTCCAAGGCTACTAAACTAATCAGTCTTTCGAGACTTGATCTTTTGTGATCATGCCAATGTTATGAAGTAATGCACTGGCTCTGGGTAGCTGGGGTCGGGGCGTTACATTTTTTCCATCACTTCAACATTCAACCAGATGATGAACTTCTCTCCCACACTTAAAAAAAATTTTCTAGTCCCTTCAAGACAATTTCCCCCATGTTTATTTCCAAAATTTTAGGATAAGTGAATAATAATATTATATTAAATATGTTCTTTATATGTTACCTTGATTTCCATTTTTCTATTCTTATAAAACCTATAAGACTAAGGGGTTACTCCAATCTCCAGCTCAATCTTGGAAGCACATCAAATGCTTTCCTCATAGCTACTGAAGTCCCTTGTGGCTACTGCCCTTCGGAGACATAGTTTTAAGCCACTAAATAATCGACCAATTTTACTCTCATGTTAGATAATAATTACAAGAGCATACCTTGAACGTCTAATAATTTTATCTGTATAGGTACCAATATAATTGTCATCATTTTTAAGCTCATGGTAGCCCTTCCCTATCTTTATTCGAAGAATACAAGGAATGTACTTAATAAAAAATATGTTACGTAACTCTTCCATTTCTATAAAGACAATTTCATCTCATTTCCTTATATTCTTGATAATATATAAACATTAATCATCTTCAATATCACATAAAATACTTATTTTAAAGGTATGTTTCATGCAATTTCCATTAATTTTTTATTGGGGGGATTCACATGCATTTTTTTGCAGGAATGGTTGGGTTTTTAAGATTTGGGCCAAACCATGAGCCCATTTACTGACTGAAAAATAATTCTATTTCTTTTATAACTCCATCATTTTTCCACCTTTTTCACCCATTAAAATTACCACTTTTCATCACCTGAAAAATTAAAACTAAAATATCCATTTTGACCCATAAGGAATTCATTATCATTGTATATTTGGGATATTTAATAAGGCTCGAGGATAACCCATCATCCCATTTCATTCTTGAAAAAAATTTATTTCTTCCATATATCATTAATATTTTAATCTTTTTTGGTGATTCCACCTCCCATATGAGCCCACCGACCCTAGCCACACCCCAATGTTCATTTCTACTTATTTGGATCTTATCTTCACTGAGGAATACGGAAAAATTTCTTAGGCCTTATCAAATATTCCAGAATTGAAATGGTAATTTTTTTCCTTCATAGCTACTTAATTTTTACTCTTTTCCCACATTTTTATTCCCACATGACCTTCTTAGCCTTATTCTAACATCCATATTAGATTTTTCTACATATAGATTCACCTATTGCTGTATTTGGGGCGATTTTTTCAATAACTCTCAAGTAATTGGGTTTTCTTTCTTCCTCCTCCCATTGTTTAGGCGTTCTTCCATTTTTTGGAAGTTCCTAATGTATATAAAGTAGGGATTAAAACCTATGGTTTTATATTGGGTTTCTTGGTCTAATCATTTGGTTTTAGCTTTGATTTAACACCCTTGTGGTGCATCGATGGTGTCATTGAACTTTTACACAAGGATTTGTCTTTTTTAACACTTGTGGTACATGATTACATTTGTAAGCACTACTAGATGAGTTAGAATATCTTGATTTATATATTTATTCTAATCCTACATCATTATTATTTCTATGAAAATTATTTTTGGTGGAATTTGTTAAGCATTTGATTTTTAAGTTCTATTTTTGTTTGAAAATTGGTGTTTTAAATGTTCATTCTATGTTCTACCATTTGGGGATGTTTTATAATTCATCTAAGGTTCTTACTAAAAAACATTCTTCAGAAAATTATTGTTTGGGGTGATATTTGTGTGCATTTGGTCTACAAAGATGGCTTTTAGAAGGATTTTAAGTTCAATGTTTGGTTATATTCCTTGAAAAAGTTATATGGAAATCTAAATGGTTTATTGAGTTATATAAATGGTGAAAAGAATGTTTAGATACTGTTTTGAGTGTATATGACCATAAATGTTGTTTTTAAATGAAAATTTTATTTGGTAACATGTGGAAATTGTTTGAGCATAATGGGGGAAATCTGGGTATCTATGTGGGTGGACGTGTACTAGTATATTAGTGATCTGGAGTGGTTTTGTCCCTATTTTACTCAGAAAGATGGACATTTACAACAATAAAAAAACTATAATGATGATGATTTGGGACCAATAGGTAATGGGTATGTTCTCTTCTAGTGACTCGTGAATGAGAATGGTTATTTTTTTGGTTACTTTACACCGAGATACGAGGTACATGGGCCCTAAAACAAACTAGTGCCTATAGTTGTTCCCAAGATTAGTTCTCACTGACTTTTTCATATTTTTAATTGGATTTTTATGTGTTTGGTTGAAAAAATTAGTATCTAACATGTTTTTTGGAAATTTTTTCACCCTTTGAAATCATCCTTTCAAAAAAATTTACTTTTAAATGTTTCATTCTTTAGAAAAAACTACCACCTTTTCTTGTATATTATAACCTACATGCTATTTATCTTGTATTTCTCATTGTATAGCATATATGGGTGGTATCATATTGGCATTAGGCTCACATGTTAATTACGACAATTGCATGTATGTATATTTGATCATCATTGACACAAGTAAAGGCCAGACTTTGGGTGGTGGCATTTCAGGTTGTTTGTTTCTTTCCATGGTACAGTGTTATGGAGATGGATTGTGGGTGATGAATCCTTGTAATCTGGTGTTAATTGGGATGTTTTGATGCTAATTTTATATATATTTGGACCTCTTTTTGCAAGATTAAATCCATACATTCACTTCTGAATTTTATTTAATGTTTGTTTGGTTGGTAATTTTCAGATATAGTTTATTGATTGTCTTTGGTTGTTTTATGTATACATACTCGGATAAATTATCACCAAACCAATATTTCTAATACTTGGTAACTTGTGACTGACCGTGGGGATATAGAACCCCCTTCAGGCTTTTCCATGGGCCAGGATTGTGGCTGGTTTTGATATTGACCATATTCATTTCATGAAAAAATTGTATCAAAAGTATGTAAATTTTTTGAGGTATATTATTATTTTAGGATTAGTTGAGGAGATAGAAGATATGAATGTTAGGGCTCAGAGTTTTGGTTGCGAGTAGGTTGCTTTTCCCACATCTCTTGTGACAGACCTCAAGTCCCCATGGGACGTTGGAATTTTTTGTTTCACTTCACTTCGAGGTGAGATGTGTGGGCTAGAGACTGCATGGGGATATCGAGTGGGGGTGAATTAGTTGTTTATTTTATTGTTTTAATATGGTTGGATTATTTTTATTTTATTTTATTGATGAAATTTTTCAGAACTATTGTACTGATTATTTTCTCTTGGGATTTTTTCCTTTTGTAGCAACATGCCTCCCCAAAAAACTATTATGCACCCACAAGAGGAAGCCTGAGAGATTTATCCCTCATCGATTGATCAGAGGATAGTAGTGGAAATGGTTCAGGATTTACAATCTCTAGGATAGGGACTAGATTCTATTATATCTCCAATTAGAGAAGACAAGACCAGTCCAATGAAGGAAAAATCCCAAGAGTTTTTGAGAAATAAGCCTCCTATAATCTGAGGAAGCACATAACCCCAGGAAGCAGAGTAGTGACTCAAAAAGATCGAGCACATGTTTGAGTTCATGGAAACACATTAATAGGTTAGGGTGAAATTTTCCTATTTCCTATTAGAGTGTCCTAGCCATAGGTGGTGGTAATCGGTGCTTCAAGTTGGGATGCACGAGCAGATGAGTTGGAAGGACATTTGGATTATCTTCAACACCCAGCACTGCCATGATGTTTTGGCATATTCTCGATCTCGAGTGTTTGTGGAACTTTTTCATGAGGATCTTTTAGTGATGGAGTATTTAAACCATTTTTTGAGTTGGTTCGGTATACTCTGAAAATGGTCTTTAATTAGAAGATGAAATCCCATAAGTTTGGGAGGGTTTGTAGCAAGAGATTTATTCCCCGGTATTCTTGATCAAGATGAAAACCTCTGCTGAAGTGGTTAATAGATACTTTATGGTGGAGATCAACTGAAAAGGGAGGGATGGTTTATCTATGATAGTATCATGATTTGGTTTTGGCAGTTCTTCTAAAATGAAAAGAAAGAAAGTGGAGCAGGGGAAGAAGGGAGGTTAAAGCTCATGTGAACCTTCCATGTAGTTTTCTTTAGTGGCTTCACATGCGAGGTTTTCCATGTTCCACTAGTGTGGGAATATATGGAACATCCAACCATCATGAATACCTCCTCCAAATCCTTATTATTCGTTTGGAGGTATGCAGATCTTGTAAAGAATTTTCAGGATGGATCATCCACTCCAATGTGGGGCATGATCTGTGGCTTCTAGAGGGGTGTTATTTCAGCCAAATCCATATAGAATGATGGGGTCTTGGTTTGATGTCCATGGTGGAAGGTTTATATCATCTTCTGGGTAGAGCTACATCATGGTAGACCCCCCCCCAAGTGAGTGGTCATTCTTAGGGAATGACTAGGCATATTCATGTGGTGGATCAGGTGCCAGCAAGATCAGAGGCAGGACCATCAACAATTCAAGGTACCATTTTGATTGCATATTCTATAACTGATGATCTTTTTGATACCAGTTCCTATGTTTCATTAATCCCTTTTTTATTTGTGAACACACTTAATTTAAAAAACAATAATTTGTTTTTGGAAATGGAGTTGGTGATGTCGCAAGGGAAGAAGAAGGAGCTGAGTCTCAGGTGCCTATCATGTGCGCTTTCCGTTTCAGGGGTTGAGATGGAGTGGGACCTCCTGGTCTCTGATGTGGATCTTTTTAATGAGATACTTGGAATGGATTGGTTGTTACTCTTTTATGTGCACATATATTTCTATATTTTATTGGATAGTTTCACAACACCTGATGAGAGTCGTCAGGTTTTCCATGGGGATTGGGATCCTCGGTCGGGTCACATAGGACCTCCACAACCAGAGTTAGGGAATATTACCTTACAGTTATAATCAATCATGCAAGAATACAATGGTCGTTATTTTAAAGGTGAACTACCTCATGTAGTGGATGAGTTTTTGGAGGTATTCCCAGATGATTTTTCAGTCCTTCCTCCAGAGCAGGACGTAGAGTTCTCGATCGATTTGGTGCCAGGAACACAACTAATATATCCTCCCTAATATTGTATGACCCCAACTGAGCTGAGGGAATTAATGATACAAATGTAAAATTTAGAATACAAAGGATTCATTTTCTCAAGCTTCTCTCCTTGGTCCGCTCATGTTATTTTTTTGAAGAAGGATGACATATCCCTCTGTTTGTGTAATGATTACTAGAAGTTGAACAAGGAAACCATCAAGAACATATATCATTCCCCCCGAATTGATGACTTTTTTTATCAGTTTAAGGAGGAAATGTGGGTTTCTATCATATACTTTCATTCGGGATACCATCGAAATATGGTGAAATATGAATATATCCTGAACACAACCTTCCGAAGAAAGTACGTCCACTTTGTGTTCTTGGTCATGCCCTTCAGATTGAGTAATGCTATAACGGTCATTATGGAACTCATGAATAGGGTGTTCCACTGGTATCTTGACTCTTTTGTTGTTGTATTCATGGTTGATATCATGGTTTTATCTAGATCTAAGTAGGATCATGAGAATCATTTTTAGATTGTGGTGGATACCTTGCGAGTGCATATCCTTTAAGAAAAGTTAACCATGTGCAATTTTTGGATCAGGGAGGAAATGTTTCTGGGGCATGTGATCTTAGTGTAAAGGATTTTTATGGACCCTAAGAAGATCAATGCAGTTATATCATGGGAGAAGCTGAATAATTAGTTCTATATCAAGAGTGTCCTATGCCAGGAGGGTTACTATAGGTCGGTTGTTCGATATTTCTCTCACCGTGCTTCACCCATGACTGCACTCACCCAGAAGGGTGTAATGTTTGTTTGGGTCCCAGAATGTCAGAAATCCTTTGAGGAGATGAAGCAGTGTTTGACTAATTCCCCCATGTATAACTTTTTAGAAATTGTAAAGGGTTATGTGTTGTATTTTTATGCTTCATGTATGGATCTCAGGTGCATGCTTATACAATAGGATCACGTGGTGGCATATGGATCCCTCCAACTCCGATTATCCGAAAAGAATTACCCATCCCATGAATTGGTGCTCTCATATGTGATGCATGATTTGAAGACATTGTGTCTCTACTTCTTTGAGGATAATTTTGTGTTCTACTCTGATCACAAAATCTTGTCCTACATCTTCTTGATGAATGATCTCAATCCGAGATAGCGCCGCTAGATTGAGTGCTTATAGGGGTTTGAATTTGACATTGTATATACCCCGGGTAAGGAAAATGTGGTGGAAGATGATTTGAGTAGAAATGTTCCAGTGAAATAATTGAGTAATTCCAGTGATGAGTGGACTCTAATGGGGATATTTGCTCAGATGCATGTGGATATCAAGGATCACAGTGGAGGTGCATTCCTGGAGAGCATTCAGTTGCCTCTTTCTCTCTTAGAGTTGATTCAACGAGAATAGACCAATGATGGGATTTATCAGTGGTTAAGGTACTTTCATCATGGCGGGGAGACATCCTTTGATTGGTGGTCTCCCACAGGAATTTTGTGCTTCAAGGTCCAATCAGTTGTTCTATTGTCTCTGTGGAATGTGGTGATTTTGGATAGTCAATAGTCTTAGTGGGTTGTCTATCCTAGTGTGACAAAGATGTTTTATGATGTGCGTTGTCAATTTTGGTGGCCATGTATGAGATGATGCAAACATGACATCATGATGAGATTATATACATGTTAGCAGGTGAAAGCATATCATTAAAGGCCCTCGGGTTTGCTCTTGCCTCTACCAATTCATACATGGAAGTAAGATGAGGTCTCCAGGGATTTTTGTGTTGTCTTTCCTCGTACATCCTGGGTTTTGATTTCCATATGGGTAGTAATTAATCATTTGACAAAATAATCCCAATTCATTGTGATGAAGTATATAGCTATAGTGGACGAGTTGGGCCGATTGTATCTTTAAGAGGTGGTAAGGTTTCATGGTGTTCCATATTCCATTTTCTTGGATATAGAACCATGTTTCACTTCCTGATTTTGGGAAGGCCTTCAGAAGGCCTTGGGGTCTCAAATTAAAATGAGCATGGAATAACATCATCAAAAGAATTGTCATACAGAGCGAGCAAATCATTTTTTGGAGGACATGCTCTGTGCATGTGGTTTGGACTTTGGATCTTCCTAGGATAGCCATTTTGGATTGGTTGAGTTCTCTTATAATAATAATTACCATTCCTCAATACAAATCGATCCCTTTGAGGTACTCTATGGTTGGCATTGTCAGTCCCCCCTATGTTGGCCTGGGGTATGTGAGAACTCACTGTTGGGGCTGAGTCATGTGAATGAGACTTATGAGAAGATCAAATTGATCATGAATCATTTATTGATAACTAAGAGTAACCATAAATCATATTCTAATCAAAGGTGTTGGGAACCAGAGTTATTGGTGGTTGATCGAGTGTCTTTTAAAGGGGCCCCTCATCTAGGTCAACACCATTTGGGAAAGCATGGAATGAAAAAATAGAGTTATGTTAGACCTTTTGAGATTACTGATAGGATTGGAAAGGTGGAATACATGTTATCTTTTCCTTCTCAGTTTATCTCTATTAATTACGTCTTCAATGTCTAACAACTAATGAAGTATATCCCAGATCAGTCCCATGTGCTGAATTGGGAGGAGTTGGATATAGAGCCTAATCTATCTGTGCTTGAGTGACAAGACATTATTGTGGACTCCCAGGAACAAGTAATTCCAGGGATGAATATTCCTCTGGTTTGAGTCTTCTGACTACCTAGGACTGATGAGCATGAGACATGGGTGCATACGTCTTGGGTTGAAGAGCAGTTTCTATTTCTCTTATCTGATCAGTCTTCAAGATAACTTTATGAGGGAGGAATGTTTTTATGATGGGGATAATTGGAACATACATGACCTATTTTGAATGTATTTTTATTGGGGTTTCCCATCCATTTTTGGAGGAAATGGTGGGTTTTCAAGATTTGGGCCAAACCGTGAGCCCATTTCCAGATTTAAAAAATTAAATTGTTTCTTTTATAACTCCTTTGGTTATCAACCTTTTTTACCCACTATAATTAAAATTCGTTCTCCACTATCATATTAAAAATACCATATCCATTTGGACCCATTTGGAATTCATTATCATGGTGTATTTGGGAGATTTATTCAGGATTTGTGCCAACGAATGAGCCTATTTCCTACTTGAAAAAATTAATTTTTTTTCATATAACATTTATTTTTAATTTTTTTCAATTATTCCACCGCTCACTCAAGCCCACTAACCATAGGAACCCTCAATGTTCATTTCTCCCTCTTTGGAGATCATATTCACTGTAGAGTAGGGAAACATTTCTTAGGCTTTCTCAAATCTACCAGATTTGAAAAGGTAATTTGATTCATTCATAAATCCTTCATTTTTACTGTTTCCCCCCATTTCAATTCCAACATGACTTCCTCAACCTTATTATAACCTCCATATCAGTTTTTCTTGCTCAGAGATTCACTTATTGGTTTATTTGGGGAGTTTTATTCAAGATCTCTCAAGTACGTGGGTTTCCTTCCTTCCTCATCCCATTTGATTATGGTTTCTTCCATTGTTCTTGAATTTACTATTTTAATGAAATTAGGGATTCAATTATAGGGTTTTATTTTGGGTTCATTGGTCTAATATTGTGGTTTTAGGTTTGATTTAATACCCTTGCGGTGCGGCGGTGGTGTGATTGAACTTTCACACAAGGATTTGGTGTTTTTGACACTCTTGGTAGGTGATTTCATGTGTAAGAACAACTAGATGATTTAGCCTTGATTTATTTATATGTTTATCTAAATCCTCCATCATTTTTCTTTCTGCGAAAATTATTTTTTGTGGTACTTGTTAAGTATTTGATTTTGTAGGTTCCATTTTTGTGTGAAATTGGGTGTTTTAAATCTGCATTCCATGCTGTACCATTTGGGTTTGTTTTTTAATTCATGGGAGGTTCTAATTAATTTTTTCACTACTTCCAATTTGGGTTTGTGGTGATATGGGTGTGAATTCTTTTTTCAGAGAGGGATTTTAGATGGATTTTTAGTGTAATGATTGGTTATATTCAATGAAAATGTTTTATGTAAATTCAAAATGCTTTATTGAGATATATAAATGGTGAAAGATTGAGTGGATAATATTTTTAGTGTTAATGAAAATAAATTGTGTTTTTATATGAATATTTCATTTGGAAACATGTTGAAATTGATTGATCACAAATGTGGAAACCTGGTATCTATGTGGGCGGACGTGTACTAGTCTGCTAGTTATCTGGAGTGGGTTTTCCCTACTTCACATAGCATGTCGGAAATTGAAAAGACTAAAAAACAATAATGATGATGATTATGGACCACTAAGTTATGGGTATATTCCTTACTAGTGGCTCATGTATGAGAATAGATATATTTGTGGTTATATTACACCGAGATACGAGGTACATGGGAACCGAAACTAAAAAGTGCCTAGGGAAGTTCCCAAGATTAGTTTTCATTGACAATATAATATTTATAATTGGATTATGGTGTTTTTGGATAGAAAATTTTGTATCTTACACGTTTTATTGAAATCTTTCATCCTTTTAATTGATCATTTGAAAAAAATTTACATTTAAAAGTTTCATTCTTTAGAAATTATTGCCAAAATTTCTTTGTTTATTAATACTTGCATGATTTTATCTTGAATTTATTACTATATAAAATATTTTGGTTTTATACTATTGGGATTAGTCTCACACCATGAATACTCCCCTTATGTGTAAGTAGACTTGATCATGTTTGGCCCAGGTAAAGGCAAGGCCTTGGGTGGTGGTGGTTCGGGTTTTTAGTTTCCTTCCATGGTGCGGTGCTATGGAGACGGCTCGTGGGTGATAAAACATTATAATGTGGTGTTCCATGGGCTGTTTTGATGATACTTTTATATATATCTGGACCTATTGTGTCATGATTAAGACCATGTATTCAGTTCTGAATTTCATTTAATGCTTACTTGGTTGGTAATTTTCAGTTTTTGTTTATTGATTGTCTTTAGTTGTTTTTGTATACATACTAGGGTAAATTGGTCCAAAACCAATATTTATGATACCTGGGAACATATTTCAGACTATGGGGATAGGGAACTCCCTTCGGGCCTTTCCATATTCTAGTTTTGGTGCTAGTTTTTATTGTGACCATATTTAGTTCGTGACATTCACCTTCCAAACAATAGACTGCCAATATGACATTATCATGCATTAACATTGAATAACGGAAAATATTTTTTTAGTGGTACTAATCAATTATCCATCCATTAATTGATAAAAAGACCCACTGACAGAATGTGTATGAAACCTTGTGAGGGAATCAACAGAATCATGTCCCCTCTTTTTCTCATTTTTATGTTCTTCATGATTCATAACTTGATAATGGGTTGTGAGCATAAAGATATTATTTTTCATTTAGTCTCCCATATCATCTGGTTTCTCTGAAGGATAATCATTTCATTCGCCCATGAATTCAGTATTAACTTGGATCCTTCAGGTTCCATCCATTGACTAAATCCAATAACTATAGTGTGATCAACATCAATCATAATGTGAAAACCACATACTCAAGAATAAAATTTCAATTTACGACACTTTAGTTTTTATCCATTTTTATTCATGATAATTTTTAAAACTATATGATTGTAACCTATACATAGAAATATTTTTGGGTTTCTTACTCAGGTTTTATCATCCCAATTTCCTTAGGATAACTTTACATTTTCTCTAATACAAACTATAATGGCCCGTACTTCACATACATAATTATTACATAAAAATTAAAGAATATTATTTACAGAGAATAACAAAACCATAGATTTACTATATAGGATTATTGTATTTACAAACTATAAAACACAATCAATTGGTTAATTAGATATATACACTATCTATCACTTATTTATTCATAAGTAGACCACTTTTTGACATATCTTACTTAATACCCTTCTTCACAACCTGGAAAAAATAAACATAATAAAGGGTGATCTCATATATTTAGTAATGGTATATAAGAGAGATATGAATCATATCAGAATAATTAGACATAAGAATGTGTAATTTGAAAATCTTACCCTGCTTGTGAAAGATCCTAATATAATGTCATGTGATAAATCAGAAAACATCATAAAGAATAAATGAACATATACAAAAAAGAAATATCATATGACATGGAATTTATTTAATACATATAATAATAGAAAATAATTTCATATAAGTCAAGGATTATTTCTAATACCACCATAGAAGACAATTTCCATCACGGAACCGAGTTCACTCTTCATTCCAGCCCAGTATTACTGAATCGGGGTTATTTCTCATTCAGGCCCTATATTACTAAACCAAGATCATTTAACCTTCAATCTATGTCTACTCACGAGATATAAATATTTTCACAAGTAATTGGTTGGGGATATAGGTACCACCCATATAATAATGAAATCATTCTTCTATGTGTGAAAAAAACATAAATCATTCATCATAGCATAACATAACCCATGGAATAAAATGGGTTTCCTAAATATATTCCATCATAAAATAATCAATTAAAATCAAATGGATTTCTCAAATAGAATCACATCATAAAAATAATAAACCATAGTTTTAATATTGATATTATTCATGAAACATAACCTTATTAATTAATTCCAGATTGGATGGAAAATAATTTTGAAAGAACACTTGACATTAATTCTTCAATATAACAATATTTCCTCATCAAAAATGTTTTATTTTATCAAAATTACACACAATTTTAAAATAAATGATTTTATTTGAAAATAAACATCAAATCATGTATAGAAACGATCATATAAATAAGGTTTTATGAAAATGTTAAAATATACTCATTTTGTATAAGTTAAAAGAATACATTCTTTTTTTACTTTTGTTGGATAAGTCAAGACATACCTCATATTGAATAAAAATAAAGATTACATTCATACAATCTACTAAAAAATAAAAAATGGGTAAAATTGACTTTAAATAATTGAATATGAATATAAATAATATTTTATATTACATCTTTAGGAAGTATATACATTGATTTCTCAATAAATAATTAGGTATAAACAATCTCGAATAATAATGAGGTTGAAAAATTATCCCTTACCTTAGGTTTGATATAGCTTGTATGTACCCAAACCCCATATATTATAATTTAAATAATCTCATTGACTTATTCAATAATCATATTAAATTTTATGATATCAAATTTGATCATATTATCATCCTTTTTTAATAACATTTCATTATTACTCATTTTTCAGTTATTAACTACTACATTTTTTATTCATCTTTGGTCAAATAAGTTTCGATTATCCTGGTTTGTTTATAGTTATATAATTTTAAAATTTATATAAATATAATATATATCATATTTATTAATTATATACATTTATATAATAATTCTTTAATTGATATCATATATAAATAATTTCATCAAATTGTGGAGATGGGAGGCCATACATATGATCGAGCGATGATAACATTCCAATAATTGTGAAATTGTTTGGAAGTGGGTGGTATATATTTTTTCCCAGAATCTATTTCATGTCATAATATTCCTATATAGTTGTTATTTATATAATTATACCCATCCATGTAGAGTGGTGGTGAAAATAGATTTCCTGACAACGTGGAGACGGTATGTCATACGTACACACACATAGTGATTTCATTTTTTGTAGAATGAATAAAAGGTTGAATATGATTGTTAAGTAATCATAATAACATTGAAGTATACAATTTATACTAGATTTATTACATTATAATGGAAAAAACTCACAACAAGGAAGTAGATGAAGAAATATGTTTGAATGAATTGATAGAGAAGATTACCTCTTCTTCAACATGGTCCCTCTAGATAATCTTTTGAATCACTAGAGTTGGTCTTTGGATAAGACTAGAACCTCTATAATGTGACTAATAATGATGAGAATGAAACAATTAATGGGATGGTAGATCTTGATGGCTCAAAGTGAAGTAAATAATTGAGGGAGGAGGTTCCCTATAATAATTTAGGTGAGTGGACTTATGGATATTCCAAATGTATTAAATTGTAATCAAATCAACTCACATAAAAAAACCAATACGAAATATATTTAAATATTAAATGAGATGATGTTGTAAAATCATCATCCAATATTTTTTATACAAACTATTCATGCAATTCAAACCTTATTATTTTAATTAACATTTAGTTAATCTATAAATTTTTTTAACTACGATAAAAAACATTTTGATATTAAAAAGATGAAATATTTACTTATTTTATGTTAATTAGACCATAACTAAACCCATAAGAAAAATTTATAAAATATAATAATTATTTCATATTTTAAAAAAATTATTATTTATAAATAATTTATTGATACAATATTTTTATAAATAAACAACTGTGACAATTTTGAGACTATTGAATTCATTTATATTCATAAATATGTAGATAACCAGTTAAATTTGAAATAATATATTTTATTATATCACTAAGAGGTCAAGTTAATTCAAAAAATTATTTGGATATATATTAATTTTCCAAAATTATATTTATTTTAAAATTTTTAATGACATTTATTTGTTGTCTTAATTTATAAAATAATTACTACATCATTCTCGTGTAATTATATAATATACATATTTTTAGAATAAAAATTAAAAATGAAATAATATTATATAGATAAATCATATAGCTTTCAGAATAATACTTATAATTGGCTATACCTTCTGGAAATTCCAATATTAAAAATGATTTATTTATTAAAACATGAATGTGAAAACATTAACATCACTTTAAATAAAATATTATAAGTTTCATAATAATTTCTATATGGATCCAAATAGTTAATAACTAGACCCTTGTATTATTATGTTCGAGATATAATCTTCCAATAAGAATTGAGAATGTGTTTTTGACTTTTAATGGGTATTATTTTCTTAATAATAATTATATTATTGATACTTCATCTATTAAATAATTTATTCATAATCAATCTATAAGACATTAGGGTAATTATTTATTTCATAAAAATTAAAAATAAATCAACATGATAAAGAAATATTTCAATTGAGTATTTATATACCAATTTATCTTATAGATATCCTTATATTAAAAATGATATATTTATTAAAATGTTATTAAGAAATATTTATCTATTCTTTAAATAATATAAATTAAATGTCATGATCTCATTTTAGTGGCTTATAATGGATTCCATTTCTACCCAATGATGATTTCGGTCAATGAACACTCATCCACTAATATTAAGACATGTTTTAGGGAAATTTTATTTTATTATTATTAACTGTAATTACATGATTTACCTTGTTATCATATTAATAAAAAATACCGAAAGTTTATGTTCAAAATGACCAAAAATAAAAGAAATATATTGACATAATGTGTACCTACTGATTCCAAATATTTTATAAATTTTCAGTAAATAATAACATAGTATTTATAGTAATTTATTTAAAATTAATCTCATTGGTGGAATGAATTTTTTTTAAAGTTAAAACACTCCAATTATTGAAATGTTTTTAAATATAAAATAAATGAAAAATTAATTCAAATTATTTTCATTATATTAAATGGTAAAAATATAATATATTTATACTTTGAATCCATTCAATAATATAATGTATCTATATATATTATTTTCAAATTTTTTTCAATTATCATTTATTATATTTTTACTTTTCATCAAATCATGAATGTTATCAGGAAAATAGAAATTTTTCATCTACTATAAATTGTTATATCCCTATCACTATGAATATGAATTTTTTCAAATAAAAATTATTAATGTCTGAGAAATTTAGTTTAAAATTTGTTCTCCATTAAGAGGCTGTAAAATTACTCTTTTGAAAAATATATGTTTTCAAACAAAATATTTGCTTTATTCATTACCCATGATGAAAATATCTCTTGGATTTATATCAAATATATCTTATTAAATATATAGAATATAAATTTCATTAATTTTATTTGGTAATTGTAATTCACTTAATTTATTAATTTACAAATACAAATATTTTTTTTACATTTAATTGGTTTATATTTTTCATAAATAATTAGTAGGCAATGTATTGGCAAAATATTTTTAAAAATTAGTTATCTATATTCATGATAACATAATGTCTAGGGTAAATGGGAATTTTAAACTAATGGTGTCTCATAGTTCGTATAAACTAATGATTTCATGCAATACATGTTATTGAAGATTTAGAATTTATTATAGAAAATATTCCGTAAAAACATCAGGTTGTTAGAGTTATCTATATGAAATAGATTTTAATAGTAACATCATATAGTTATATTAGTTGTTATATTATGATTTAATTATTTTATAATTGTTGATGAATATTTAAATGTTATATAAATATAAAAAAATGAATACTCTTAGATAATAACTATAAAAATTCTTCAAACTACCTTGTTAGGATTATAATAAAATAATTCATTTGATGGTATTATAATAAAAAAAGGGACTCTAAAAAATGGGGAAAAGTGTTAGGAAAAGATTTGGGTAGATATTTTATGAGATAAAAAAAATAATAAATCTATATAAAATTTAATTGGGGTGCCATTTTTTTTGACGGGGAGTGGAAGGATATATAGTTTTTCAATATATTAAAATATATTTTTTCTTATTAAATAAAAATGAAACAAAAATCGACCATTTTAGAATATGAGATGATATAGGGTAGAAATGTGGATAGGAAATTGGATGAATAGTTATATTTTTGTCATTATAAATATTAACTTCATAGTTTAACCACTTGTAAACATGTTTTTTCCATTACAGTGGTGACATATATATATGAAATTTTTTCAATAAATTAGGAAAAATATATATTTTTAACATATTAAAAAATATTATTATATTGATTACAAGTACAAAACATATTTTCTCAACTTAAATTCATTAATGATGAAAAAATTAATTTTAATTTAACCCAAAAAGTATGAGGAAAAGTAGAATTCTATAAAATTTTCATTCTTTTATATATTGTTTTTATAGAAAATACACCATAAAAATATATAATAGATGTAATAAAATTAAATATATTAAAAATATCCCCTATTTGAATAAGAAATTATTTAATAATATTATATTCAATATATCTCAATAAAATATAATTGATGAATATTAATAATTAATGAAATTGATTTAATAATAAAATTACAATGTATATTACACATTATTATTAGGGTACATGGATCCTTGGGATCCTAGATTGTGATTGTCCAATGGGATATGGATAAATCATTTGATGATTAAAAATAGGTGGGTATCATGTTATCCCTAAAAAAGGTTTGGTAATTAGTATCATTTTGACCCCCACGTTCTGTTGAAAAAATATTTGATGGTCAAGAAACATTAAAAATATCACATAAATGGTAATGTTATGGATAACTAGAACCCAACGTGTTTGGTTCAGGATGAAATGAAATTTTTTAAATAATATTTTTTCTCTTCTAAATCATGACACTTCTTTGGGTGATATCAAGTAACAAAACCAAAACAATATCCCAGTGATCCATTCTACATAATTACATAGGAATATAATAAAAAGGATCACATCGTGAAGGGTTTATATATTTATTGGTCTTGGATAACTATTTAAAAACATGATTCCCTTATTAAATTGAAAATAAAATATAAAAATATAGTGAATGATAATATTTTTCATTCTTAATCTAATTCAAACATTCATTATCCATGTTTTTAGGAAATGAATAAAATAAGGGTGACCGGAAATGATCATAACATTATAATAAATTTACCATCAAGGACTTAAACCAATAGAGTTTATACTATGGTAGTTATAAACCGAAAATAAATTTAATAATTATTTAAAAAAACATTTGTCTCATGAGATGTGTCATTGCATGAAGGGTCTATATAATTCTATATCCTTTAGATTATATCTTATCTAATGGATTATATATATATATATATTGATCAAATATATTTATATAAAAAATTCCTTGTCCTCAAATATCTATATTGATTAATGGATATAGAATATAACAATTTACCCAATGAATCTAATAACAATTATAGAAAAACAACATATATATATAAATTATATATAGTTACAACATAATAATATTCATGATATGAAGAATATAAATTTAATAGAATTAAATTTCCAAAATTAATGATGGTGTAATGAATGTTAATGTTTAAATATAATATCAAGGACAATAAAATTCATAAGGCATAAAATATGACAATCAATTCTATAAAATTATATGTTTTTCTTAAAATTAATTTATATTTCAGAATAAAAGAATATTTAAGATATAATTAATAATATTTTTCATTATGTAATTTTATTTTTGAAACCATTAAACCATTTATGATAATATTAATATCTTTCAATAGTTATGGGGGAGGGAATGAATGTTAACACTGTATATACTAAAAAGAGAACATTCCTATTAACTTTTTATAATGATATTAATAATGAAACATTATGGAAACTTTATAAAAATTAACTAAATACCATTTAAAAATTAATGGATAACTAAAAATGTCCTTAATAAATAATTTCTATAAAATACAAATTTTGTAAAAGATATTGATAAGCATGGACATGGAAAAATATACACCCGATCAAAAAGTGAAACACGAATTTTTTTTAATAATTTATCTTATAGAGTCAAGTTAAAATGATTGGAAACCATGGAAGGAAAAAATAAATCACTCTAAATATATATAGGATAAGGAAATATGTGGAGGTTATGTAGTTTATATTATATGTTTCCTACAGTTAAAACAATATGAAATCCCAAATAAATGAGATTGTATAATAAATTATTACATATTTGGTAACATTTAAATTATAAATAAATGGAAGTATAATAATGAATTTATTTATAAATAATCACTAGTAAATATATATTCATTTATATATAATAAATGATCTGTATATATACCATATAAAATTAAATATATTCGTAGTACTAAATATATTTCAATGGTGTGGAAGTTGTGATGAAATCCCTTTTATCATGAATCCACTTTGTTGAATATTATTTATCCTCCTTTAAATTGGTTCTAAAAATCTTATTAATTTATACCTAATCCTTTTAAATATTTATGATATCATATATGATACACATATCTAAAATTATAACATTTTCATTGATATTATTTGTGTAGGATATTGGGTCCTTCTTGAGGTATGGATATTTCCTTTCAGGTTAAATGTGTTTACATTCCTTTTTGGCTTAGAACCAGAGATATGATGTGGGATGGTTGGGTTGTTTTAGGGAATTAATGGGATGAAAGCATTATGGTTGGATGTAGGCTAGGAACATATCATGTACATTCCTTACACACATTGTACATAGCATACACATACTGTACTAGACCATCAAAACATGTAGCCATTATGGTAAACAAAAAACAGAGCAGTACACATCATCTACTCGTCCTACACATTATGTACTAGCTTGCCTGTTTTTTTAAGAAAGGTAGTAGCCTCTCATATTTTGACATAAAATAGAATCCTCTCATTTTTAGAACCCAAATACATGTAATATTGTTTTTCATATTTAGAAGTCGTCTGGACTCCATTTCGAGTGTGGATAATCCATTTGAACCGAATCGGTATGTACACGATTCCATATTAGTAATTCATTATTTTTTTTAGAAAAAGGGTTGTTCTATTTTGATTGAGGTTAATATGTCTTAGTATTCCATTCATCATCTATTATTCATATTTCTTCCAACCCAGGGAAAATCATTACTTGGTACTAGACGATCTCTCTACAACAGAGGTGAGGTAGCTGATCTATACATTATTTCATCTTTTATTATTCTTTTTATGCATTCATAAGAAATACAGTCTGTCGAAATTTCCGATGAAACCCCTTTTTTTACTGAGCTACTTGTCATAGGCTTGGTCAGAACTTTTGAGGTTGTCCATAGGTTCCATTTAGCTGCATTATCACTCGTTTCTAAATTCAGGGTCACTCAGAGGGCGATCCTTAATGAAATACCCTATTTATTTTTTTTAACCACATAAGTGGTGTGTGCTCATGATATCCTAGATTGAGGAATCCCTTGAGATACTTTAATGGTTTTATTTATCTTCTTAGGATATTTACTTCCTCCTTGCTTAGTGTTATCTGGATATTCAATAATTGTTTAATTTAACTAGGATTGTTAAATGGATAATATGGTTTGGTATACCAATATGAAATGTATAATGTCATATTAAATGGATTATATGGAAGTGAAGGACCATATTATTTGTTAATGATAAATTATTTTCATGAGTGGGTATACTCAAGGCTTGTATATGTTAATGTGAGTGGGTATACTTAGATAGAATGAATTTTTTAAATTGAATGCCTTGTATGAATGGTTTGATAGATTCCATAGACTGCTCTCCATGGATCTAGAACATAGTGCTGGATGCCTTGGGGTGACTCTTACCGTTGGGTTATGATTATTTTGGATCCCTTAGTCCTTGATACCCCATGGATCTGGCTTTCTTGGGATCACATAGGACATGCCATTCCCATTTTCCTAGGACACAAACCAGTTCCTAACCATGTTTCCACGGGGACTCCCATGGGACTCGATGGGATTCCATAAAAAAGAACCTTAGATATGACCCCTAATGGTCTATATAAAATTAATTGATGCCCTGGTGCATGAAACCATTGATCCGGCCCTTGGGGTGAAATTTTCACTATACGGTGTGGCCATGGGATTCTACTCTTCACCATACAGTTTGGATGTGGTAATTATGACTTCTATATACTTTGTGGTTGTGGATTGTTCAGTATTCATGGATGTACAACCTCGTTGTGTGAGTTGTTAACATTTTTATAGATTCCTTATTAGGAGGTGTATCATTTATAAGTATCCTTGAGGGGATGTTTAGGTTTACTTTGCAATAGAATTATATAATGAGCATACACACTTACATTCCCTATTTATTTACATTTTCTAGAACTTTGTATATTTCTATTAGAACTATATAGACCTTAGTGGTTTCCTACTAAGATGTTTATCTCACAACAAGTTCAAGCCTCCTCAAGGGCCCAACCAAATTAAATGTTTGCTGGTAATGATAGTGGAAATTGCCCTAGTAAATGTTGTTGACTATGGATTTGGATCAGGGGAGAATATGACCAAGCTGAGGCTTGATATGATGGGATACCAATTTGTATTTTCTTTTATTTGGGACTTTTACTATATTAAATTTCCACATACTTTCTTTGGATGATTTCTAGTCACATGAATCATTTGCATCATTTTTTTAGAAGACACATTTGGTTATTATTATGTATACCTATCTTACTGGTCTTACTTTTAGTTAGTTGTGGTTTATTTCAAATCCACTATTTATTATGTCTGACTTATATTGTCAAACTCTAGTAATCAGGGAATAATCTCCTCACTGAGTAAGCTAGGCCCTCTCTTTTAGATGGTAGCCGCTAGTGTTTGGGGAGATATTCTTGAGTCCATGTTGCTAACCAGGTTTGGGGTTCCATAGGGTGGCATCCAGGCTGAATTTTTTTCATTATTAACATACTGTTTCCTGATATTATATAAAAATTAGACAAAAATGGTGTTTGGTAATAAACATTTCCCAGGTGTAGCTAACTTGTGTATAGGGAAAATTCAAATTTCCATTAATGTATTTCTATTTTTCTAGATTTTGATGATTAAAGTTTCTATGATTTCACCATTAGTTTGCATACTTGATTTATTCTATTACAATTGATGCAGTTTTCGGGTTATATTTCTATTAAAACCCAATGAGATGAGGGTACTCCATCTCATTAATCATATATGCACTTTTTATAGTCACATGTCTTGAATAATTCAATGAACACTGTGATGCATTAAATATTTCATGTTATTGTGATAGTTGATCTGATTGTTGTGCCTGCATTAGTTTTGGTGCAGTGGATAAATGAGTGATTTAAAATTCAAATTCTTAATGAGTATAGGAACTTATTAATTATGAAATTACAAGATGATGGAATGAAAATTATTAATGAACATTATATATTTATGGATTATATTGGAATCCTACTTGGGTTCATTACGTGATATGGTCCCTCAGGGATCGGAATTTGGTGGAACATTGGTTAAAACATTTGATCAGATGGATGTTAAATGAAAATGTAATGGAAAGATGAAATGATGAATATATTCTTGACCTAGACCATACATATGATTGGGAAACTATCATAGTTTCTAGTGGTTCATTGGATATTCATTATACAGTCATGGATTTAGGTGTTGGATGTGCGTTTGAATTGGTTTCTAGGAGGGTTCTGGCCAATAATACTCTTTTGAGCTGTGAGTTTTAATGTGTTTATTTCATTAGTCATGCGTTAGGAATTGTAGAGAAATTACACCACGACGACCTCTAGTGGTACATCATGATGGATTTTAGGACTATACTTTAGATAAATTGGTTTAAGGGCTACTGGTTCATACTCTAATAGTTCTATTTATGGAACCTTAGGTTGTTCTGGAAACATGTGTTGAGGCATAGTTCCGTGAGGGTTTCATTCGATATATGTAGATTATACATGGATCACAAAAACCAACCTTGACTATGGATGAGCATACATTGGTGTTCGAGTAGTAACATCAACCTACATTTTTAGGGTATAGTGGACAAAAAGCTATAGATTTATGTCTAGAGATAACGTAAGAGGTTTTTGAGTAGTTGGAGGCACCTCTGGAGTGGAGGGTAAAGTTCATGTCTTATATGCTAGTAGTAGAGGAAAAGCAGAAGTGTGACATTTTGAACCAGGTTGATGGGATACAAGATATGGGTTGGGATGAATTAAAAACCATCTTCTATGACTAAATTTACCCATTGAATCTACGAGAAGAGTGGGCTAGTGAGATCATGCGTCTTGAGCAGGTCACGATGACAATTATGGAATACACATAATGATTTATAGAGATGCACTATTTTGATCCATTATATGTTATATATGAGCTGTCGATGGTGATACAGTTCGAGGAAGGTCTCATAAATTCTATCACTTCGTATTTCAATGTGTTCAGGTTGACTTCTATCACTGACATCGTGAATCATGAGATAATTACATAGTAGAACCCATGGGAAGCATGGGGTGTAGAATATGGGAGTGAAATTTATCGACCCAAAGAATCTAAATCTTTACGGAGGAAGTTCCATTTTTTAGCTTCCTGTGAGGTTAGTGAGAGTTAAAATATGGGTGCATATAGTTTTGTGTTTTTTCATTAGTGTGGTAGGTGAGGCCACATGAAGAATTATTACAACTGTGACCCAGTCGAGTGCTAAACATGCAGTAGGATAGGGGACATGTAGCAGTTTTACAGGACCTTCCCTTCAGCTATGAGTGGTAGGGGTCATCTCTGACGTCAGGGTTAGGACTAGGTTCTTCATCTCCACGTTAGGCTGGGAGATGGAGCGTTGTAGGATGGTCAGGCCAGGGTTATAGTGGTTGAGGTTGAGGTATTCAGACATCGATTTCACATAGATAGTATTGTGGATTAGGTTAGGGTATCCGGGTAGGGTCATAGGGATGATTTACATGACATAATTATGGAGTGTAACAGACCTTGGAGAAGAAGGATCTCAGATCATCTATAGTGAGAGGTACAATCTTAATATCTTTTTCTATTGCACTTTTTTTATACAGGTGAATCACACATTTTTTTATCTGCATGGGTAGTTAAAAGTGTAGCGCTTATGGTTTTGATTTCTGAGGGAGTTTTGACACTAGAAACACCGTTGGGAGTCCGAACAGGTGATGTGCGCCAGTGTATGGAGTGCTCCATTGAGTTTATAGGGTGTCATTTCATTTGGAATCTATATGTCCTTGAGATGATTGAGTTTGATATCATTCCCTTAATGGACTGGTTCGTAGCTTCTCGATCGTATGTTGACTACTATCACCAGAGCATAATTTTTACATCACCAGAGGGTGTATAGATTATTCAAAAGGGTGAGTGGGATGCATATGAATGGATAGATAGACCACAACATTGTGGGATGGGTGGGATAATTTCCCATATTTCTAGGTTGTTTCTAAATGACCAGGGAGTGTGTCAGGCAGACTTACCTCAAGTGGTTGAGCCCTTAAGGGATGTAATTCCCAATGACTTCTCTACTTTACCACCTTAGATATTTGTGGAGTTCTTTATTGAGCTACTTCCAAGAGATTCATAGATATCCATTCCTCCTTATAGGATGGCTACGATGGAGTTATGTGAGCTCAAGAGGTAGCCTGGGGATTCAGAGTAGAAGGGTTTTATTGGACCCGGTACTTCTCTATGGGGTTTACTTGTCCTTTTTTCAAAAAAGGTGGATGAATCTCTTAGGTTATGCATGGATTATTGAATATGAACAAGATGACAATTAATAAATAATATCACTTCCATGGATAGATGATCTATATGATCATCATGGAGGAGCCCGAGTGTTCTCAAAAAACAACTGGTGGTCAGGATATCACCAGGTGCATGTTCGACCTATAGAAATACCTTGTACAACCATTCATAGTAGGTATATATTAAACGAGTATCTAGTTATGCCATTCAGTCTCAAAAACATGCCAACATTTTTCATGGCACTGATGAATATGGAGTTCCAACCTTACATGGATTCTATTATGGTTTTTTTCATGGATTATATCTTGGTGTATTCTCACAATCGACATAACCATGCTATCCATCTTGATATTGATTTCAATACAGTAAGAGAAAATCATTTATATGATAAGATCACAAAGTTACACCATTGGATGGATCATATTCAATTCTTGTGTCACATAATATTGGATATAGGTGTATCAGTAGACCTAGAGAAGGTAAGATAGGAGAGGTGTGAATCAGGGTGTCAACTTTTTCTTTTAAACTGACAGATCATGTTCCCACATTGGTAGAAACTAGTTTAACCTGTATGATGGATGTGGGAAGCAATAAAACGATTAAAAGAAAATATATGACACAAAACCTTTAACTTGGTTCACCACTAATGGCTATATATAAGGAGCATACACTGACAGGGTGTCAGTCGTACCAAATTACACTATTTTTCAATAGTTGCAGATAACAATGGTTTGGGAACAATCACTTTGTCCCTGGCTCACATCCATTATAAGTGTTCAGGTTTAGCACACTGCGTCCCTCGGGTCACTCACGTTTACTCCCCCTGTCTCACTTCTTTTGTTGAAGTTTGAGTAAATTTATAGACCTGGATGTCTCTTCAATAGATTCGCATTGAAGTCTTTTCCTCCGCTTAGAACGAGACTCTTCATGCATCGAGGACCGGTAATGATGCACTTGAATGCACTAAAAAACTGAACCAGATATTCACAAATGCGCAAATAGGTTTAATTGACAATTTCGCGCAACATCATGTTCTACGCGCAACCTCATGTTTTTCACGCAACTTCGCATTTTTTGCACAAGCCGAAATTTTCACGCAAATTGGAATTTTTCCACGCTAGCCGACATTTTGGCGCAACATAGATTTTTTTAACACAAGCCAGAATATATCGTGCAACATGGATTTTTTTGGCTCAAGGCAAAATATTTCACTCAACTTGGAATTTTTTGTGCAAGTTGGAATATTTCTTGCAACTTTTAATTTTTCGCGCAACTCTCAATTTCTCACGCAACTCCCTTTTACGTGAACCTTTTACACTAATCAGACCTCATATCTTCTCTGAGTCACCAACTATACGGAATGATGGGGGTAACCTCTTATTTATAGGAATTTCAGACCCCCGCACATAGAACCCCCTGTGGTGTTAAAGTCCTCTAATTTCACGAGTAATATTTCATGTAGGTATCTTTTTTCGTGCACATCAACATATTTATCACGCAACCCATGCCTTCTCCAAATTCCGACGTTCTAGTTCTGAAACACTATTTGCGCAAAAAACCTCGATCCAATATTTTGCATACTACGCTGTTTTTCATGCCCAACACAAATATTTCATGCACGAATCTCCTTTTTCGTGAACCACTTCCTCTTTTCACGCACCTCCTTTTACCAACATTCCATGTCTTCATTTTCTGATTTTGAGCCCCAAAAATTTGGAAAACACTAGGAAATAGTGTCAACTTCAATACTAATGTCTGCTTGAACTGTATGATCACTTTACTGGAACACATCATGAACTTCCACTGAGGATTGACAACAAACACCAACAATACTCAAATTCATGCATAGAATGACCGTGGTTCCAACAATCTCCCACATTGGGTTTATTGGAAATCAGAAAATAAATTCCATATAGCACCATCCAAATGCAAACAAAAAACACAAGAATCAACTTAGCCAACACTCTATGTCTATGTTAGCAATGCTCGATGTAAAAAACAAGGGAGGAAGCTTGAATTGGATTCCCGTGTTTTGGAATTCTCAATGACGCCCAAGTAATTCTCTTACAGTATCACATAAGCATTGCATGTCCAATGTATTCCTTCTCATCCTTCTCATCCTATCACCAACACTGAATTATCGTGATCTCACAGAAGCATTACATGTCCTTTACATTCCTGAATTTATTCCATTCTCCCCCATTAGAAATAAACCCAAAGACCGGTAATTGTTCATTGTTTATCTCAAAACACACTCCCCGTAGATATTATATCCCCCACAAACCTGCATCACATCCATAAAAAGATAAAAAAACAGTTAACATAACTGGGGAGAGGGGAATTTTGTATCCTCATTATGCACTAGGAGGTGGCTGATCACCAAGGCTCAACCGATGCTTCTCAAACACAGTCGCTGATAGTGGCTAAATCAGGATATCATCGGCTTGCCCATCAGTTCCCACATGATCCATTATAATCACGCCTTGATCACCTTTTCCTTTGATAAAGTGAGACCTAATTTAAATATTTTTTGTATGAGAATGATGAACATGATTCTTTGTAAGATCATCTGAGCTCTTGTTATCATAATAAATAACCATTGGTTGGTTTACATCTTTACCAATATCGGTTCGTTGTTGCTTCATCCATAGTAGTTTATATTATGCCTTTGTGGCGGAGATATACTCATCTTCAGCAGTACTAAGAGAAGTACATTCTTATTTATTTCTCTACCAGCCAACACATTTATTTCTAATATAGAATGCTCCACAAGTGGTGGACTTTCTGTCCACTACATCGCCATCCCAGTCTGCATAAAAAAATGCTGATAATTCACTATCCTTTCCGGAAACATAGCATAATCCACAATTGCGAGTACCTTGAATATACCTCATGAATTTTTTTACAGCTGCCATATTTTCCTCTTTTGGATTACTCTGAAAGTGGGCCGCTAGACATGTGGAAAATACAATATTTGGCCCTGTCGTTTTCAGGTACAATAGAATCCCAATTATATTCCTGTATATGGTGTGATCTACAGAGGTCCCATCCTCATGCTTTTTTATGTATGGTTCCAACCGCAATCAGAGTTGACATCAGTTTGGAGTCTTTCATATTAAACATCTTCAGTAGCTCTATTGCATACTTTTCATGAGAAATGAAAGTGTAATCCATCTTTTGAATCACCTGAAACCCCAAGAAATATTTGTTCTATCCAATCATAGACATTTCAAAATCTCATTTCTTGTGATTGGAAAATTTATCCACTAAATTCTTTCTTCTTCCACCAAATACAATGTCATCAATGTAGACTAGAACCATGAACTGATCTTTTGGAGATTTTTCACATATAGATTGTGATCTACTCCTCATATTTTGAATTTCATCTTTTTAAGATAAGAGTGCAGCCGGGAATACGAAGCTCGTGGTGCATGATTCAAACCATATAGATATTTCATTATATTTCAAACCTTTGTTTCGTTAGTACCAAGAAGAAAACCCACTGGTTGTTCAATGTAGACTTCTTCTTCGAGTACACCATTCAAGAATTCTATCTTGACATCGATTTGATATAAATTATATCCTTTTTGGAGTGCCATGGCAAGGAACATCCTAATTGACTCTAGTCTAGACATTGGAGCAATGGTTTCTTCAACAAAAACAACTTCAATTTGGGTGTATCATTTACATACTAGTCGTTCCTTGTTTCTGATAACAATTCCATGATCATCAATCTTATTCTCGAAGATCCATTTTGTACCACTCACATTGTGACCTTCAGGTCTCTGGACAAGATCCCATATCTGGTTCTTGTCAATCTGATCTAACTATTCATTCATGGATTTCACCCAAGATTCATCCTTTGTTTCTTCTTCAAATGAGGATGGATCCAAGACTGACAGAAATGAATATTGTGTGTTATTCCTCATCTACCTTGTTTGCGTGGGTGAACTCCTATCCCCAATCATGTTAGATGGATAAATCTCAGCTCTTCGATTTCTCTTATGTGGTTCAGTTGCATTCTCTCTAGCCAAGGATTCTTATTTAGATTCTTCTTTTGAGTCAACATCTTTCTGTGACTGCTGAGTTTTTTACACCTTTCTCTCTTTCTTTATTTGTATTTTCACCATGTTCATTTTCATCCTCTCATTTTATCACATCAGCATATGAAAACCGTGAAGCATTTGGGGTTTTCTCTTCAATGATTTTAACCTCACAGCTTTCCACGATCCTTCCTAATCGCTTGTTGAAACACTTGTAGGATTTGTTGTTTATTGAGTATCCAAGGAAAATTCCTTCATCTGCATTTCCACCAAACTTTTCTTGATTTCCATCATTGTTCCAAATGAAGCATTTTCTTCGAAAAACATGAAAGTATTTCAAAGAGGGCTTCCATCTATGCCACAATTCATATAGTGTCTTCGTCTCACCCATATAATGTCTTGTTCTTTATTGAATATACACTGCAACTTGAAAAACTTCTTTCTAGTAATGTCATGGAATACGACTCTCAATCTGCATAGTTCATACCATGTTGTTCTCCTATCGATTATTATGTTGAAAAACTCCATTTTTTTTGTGGAGTTCTCACAGCAGCTACCTAATGTTATATCCCATGCTTCTCCAGGTAATTTTCAAATTCAATGGATGTGTATTCCCCTCCATTGTCATATCAGAACAATTTAATTGTTCTCCCAACATCATTCTCATTGATTCGCTGATATATTTTCATGCATTCAAGCACTTTTCGTTACCTATGAATGACCATAACACATGCCATTATACTGTAATCATCAATGAAAAGGACAAAGTACCTTTCTCCATTAGTTCCAACGATATTTATCGGCCCGCATAAATCTATATGAATTAGATCAAGAAGATGAGATGCCTTTTTCTTCTTTGGCTGATATGAACTACAGACCAGCTTCCCACAAATGAAAGAATCACAAGATTTTTCAAGCTCACACTTCAGGTTGGGAATGTACATGAAAATCCTCAATATTGATATTTTCTCCATGTCTTGTTTATTGATGTGTCCCAGGCTCTGATTCCAGAAATTTTTCTATTCTTCAATGGTCATGAAACAAAAATGTTTGTTACTATCAACCTGATACAAGTTGCCTCTCGTTATACATCCCTTCATAAGTGAATTTCATGCCTTTCCCTTGATAGTGCAGCCTTTCATATTAAAAGTATCTATAAGTCCCGATTCCCAGAGTTGACTCACACGGAGTAGATTATGACCTAGTCCATCTACATAAAGGACTTCAGTCTTATTTAGCTCTCCATTATCTAGTTCATTACTTCAACTTCCTTTGATTTTCATAGCTCCGTCATTAAAAAATTGTATTGTACCATCATCCTTCCTTTTGAAATCTATTAATAGGCCAACATTACCTGTCATATGAGATGAAAAACCACTATCCAAAATCTTGGTACTATTTCTTTTTAGAGATTTGAGGGCAACATCTACAAGGATGGATCTCCCAATTTTCATCCATTATTTCCATGAGACAATAAATTGAGTATAAATAACTTATGGCCTTTCAATTATATAATCTATGTACATTGGATCTTCATAGTCGAAGACTTTTTATAGAGGATAAAACCTGTTTGTAAGAGAAACACTATCTTGTTGACATGATTTGACATGTCTCGAACTCTGGTATGAGGTGTCCATGTCGCTTCTCTGCCTACAATTAACATCCTTATGATCAAAGTTAGAACAACAAAAACAATATCCATAGAAATTGTTTCATTTAATAGAATTAGGATATGAATTTTTTCTCCTCCATTTAACTCCCATATCTTCTCCATTCATATAGCTTCTTTCCACTTCACAATAAGACATGGTATGGTCTAAATATCCACAAAACTGACACTTCATGAGAGGAAATGTCTTCTCACTTATGTTTATCCTCATTACTTAATCGGTGGGATAATAGTTTGAGGGACCCTTTTTCAAGGAGGGTCGGGGATAATCTTCTTTTATTCTTTCAAATTGAAGTGGGGGTTTCTGTTTCAGCACATCAGATGACTTTTCCACATCACCCACTTTTATCTTGCCTTTATTTTGGTTACCTTTATTTACAGCATATGACGACATTGCCTCATAATAAATTCCACTATTTCCCATGCAGGAAGGTCTCTAATTAGTTAAAGTCTTTAAACATTATTAGAGCCACCTTTTGCTCTCTCCATCATCTCATCATATGATAACCTTCCAAACTATATTTTCTTCCTTCATTATTCTGAAATTGAATCTTTTAAAGTTTACTCTTAATTGTAACAACTTCCTCCTAAAGATGCCCAGCAGTCTTGTACATTACCTCTAATTTGGATGTGAGGTCATTAATGACCATTGAATTCTCTTCAGTTCTATGCTTAAGATCCACTATTCATTGGTTTCAAATATTTTAGACTATACTTTCACCAATTCATCCATTCGTTCAATTTGGGATTCATGTTGATCAATATAATCAATTGATTCTTCTAAAAATTATTTCCAGTTATTGCATCTATTACATTTAAACTTATGATTACTAACAACATCTATAAGATGAAACTCTCGATTTCCACTCAATGTCATCTGATTTTCTCCGCCAGTGTCTTTTGATTTTTCAACAGTGGCCATCATGGAAGCATGGTTACTAGTTTTAAATTCTGGTTCTTCTTCATCACATAATTCATTATCATCATCTTCCTTTTCATATAAAAAACTCTTCTTTGGTACTTTCTTTCATGATTTGAAGTATCCCCTTTTGAAAACCCTTTTCTGAGGCTTCTCAGTATTTTCATAATCGCTATTCTCATCATCGATCATTCATGAACACTAAGAGGCAATGTGACCAACTTTTCCACAACGAAAGCAAGCTAGACGTAACTTCCCTTTGAATTTCCCTTTCCCTTATAGAACGACTTTGTAATTAGAGAAATAATTCATTTTTACTTTTAATATTCACTACTACTATCTTTTGAGATTTTTATTTTCCCAATTGATTTGAACGGAATTTCCTTACTCACTCGAGTTGTAGTATCTTCTAGTTTGACTCTCATTTCATATGCCTCCAGGCTGCTCAGTAAATCATCCAGATAAAGTTTGGAAAGATATCTTTCCTCAAGGGATGAATCCATTACATTGTACATGGGATGAAGTCTTCTCCATAGTTTCTTAACAATGTTAATGTCCTTGATTTCTTCACCTAGACCATGAAATTCTCCAACCACCTCGGTAATTCGATTGATGAAGGAGTCTGCATTCTCATCAGGATGCATCTTCAGGTCATCGATCCTATTGTGTAGGACTTGTAGTTTCACCACCTTCACTTTCCTATCTCCTTCAGAATTATTTCTATACTTATGCCACATGGATATTGCTGAGGTGAAACTCATCACTTTTAGATAGATCTGATCAAAAAGGGCTGCGGTGAGTGCATTTTGTGCTTTAGCATCTACATCAAGAATTTTCCTATCTGCATCAGTCATAGCCGGACCTATTGGATCAATAACTTGTATACCTTGCATAGTGGAAAAAAAGAATCCATTCCAATGGATATTTGATGAGATCTCATTCTGTTCTTCAAATTATGATAATTACTTCCATCAAAAATGGGAACTCCCCTAACACTTTCTGAATTTTCCTTGTCGGTATACGATAGATAAAATACCAGTAAAATCCCTCGGATTCCACTTGAAGGACCCAGAGATACCCTGAGAGTGGAGGGTTGAATCAGGGTGTCAACTTTTTCTTTTAAACTGATGGCTCTTGTTCCCACGTTTGTAAGAACTAGTTTAAACTGTATTATGGATATGGTAAGCAATACAACATTCATAAGAAAAGAGATGACACAATACTTTTTACTTGGTTTACCACTCAGGGATACTTCCAAGGAGAAGATGCCGACAGGGTGTCGGTCATACCAAATTCCACTATTTTTCACTAGTTGTGGATAACAATGGTTTGGGAACAGTCAGTCTATCCCAGGCTCACTGCCATTACAACTATTCATGGATAGCTCAATGCGTCCCTCGAGTCACTCCTGTTGACTCCCCTATCTCACTACTTTTGTTGAAGTCCCAATAAATTTATAGACATGAAATTATATTCAATAGATTCACATTGATGTCTTTGCCTCGGCTTAGCACGAGACACTACATGAATCGAAGACCAGTAATGATGCACTTGAATGCACTGAATCACTGAACTAGATAATCATAAATGCGCAAACAGATTTCATTGACAATTTCACGCAACATCATGTTCTATGAACAACCTCATGTTTTTCGGGAAACTTCACCTTTTCTGTGCAAGATGGAATTTTCGCCCAACATGGAATTTTTCCGTGCTAGCCGGAATATTTCGCGCAACTTGGATTTTTTTTCATGCAAGAAAAAAATTTTCGTACAACTTGGATTTTTTCTTGCAAGTCGGAATATTTCGCACAACATGGAATTTTTTGTGGAAGCTGGAATATTTTTTGCAACTTTTAATGTTTCGCGCAATACTCAATTCTTCACGCAACTCCCTTTATGTGAAACTTTTACACGAATCAGACCTCGGATCTTCTCTAAGTCTCTAACTGTACGTAATGATGGGGGTATCCTCATATATGTAGGCATTTCAGACCCTCGCACGCAAAACCCCCTGTGGCGGGAAAAACCTTTCATTTGGCGCGTAATATTTCGTGCAGGTATCGTTTTTCTTGCACATCACCAGATTATTCATGCAGCCCATTCCTTTTCCATATTTCGACATTCTGATTCCGAAACACTATTTGCGCGAAAAACCTAGATCCACTATTTCGCGTACAACGCTGTTTTTCATGCCCAACACAAATATTTCACGCACGACTCTCCTTTTTCACGCACCACTTCCACTTTGCGCGCACCACCTTTTACCAATAATCCCTGTCTTCATGTTCTAATTTTGAGGCCCAAAAATTTGGAAAACACTGGGAAACAGTGCCACCTTCAATACTGTTTTCTACCTGAACTGTATGATCACTTTACTAGAACAAATTATATAGTTCCACTGAGGATAGACAAAAAACAAAAACCATACTCCAATTCATGCATAGAACAACTATGGTTCCAACAAGAGTTATATTTTCTTAGTTAAAACCCAAGAATGTTTTTCACATATGTTGTTTCTTGTGGCTATCTTGTTAAAAAAATGTGTTTTATACAAGACTTCGCATTCTTAGCAGTGCCATTTAAGGGCGTGGCAAAGAAGGGTGTGAATTTTTTGGGGTCATATTCTTGTGAGACAGCATTTTAGGAGATGAAAGGGATGTTGACATCAACACTAGTCTAGATACTAATAGAGAAAGGAAAGAGTTACACTATTTACTACGACACTTTGGGTAATGGACTTGGGGAAATGCTGATGTAGGGAGATCAAGTCATGGCATATGGGTCCCTACAGGTAATTCCTCACAATAATAACTACCATACATAGGATATCTAGTTCATTGTATTTGTTCATGTGTTGAACTGTAGGAGATACTATTTATTGGGATAACATTTTATGTTGTACAAAGACCAAAAAAGACTCAAGTATATCTTTACATTACATGAAATAAATATGTGGAAACGAAGGTGGGTGGAGTACCTACAATAAATTGACTTCAAGCTTACCTATACACATTGTAAGGTAAATTCAATGGGTGATGAACTAAGCAGGTGGACTCAAATACATGCAATTCAACAGGCCAGTAACATGTAGTATCTTATGGAATTGTTCTTTGAGATGCATCTAGATGTGCACGATAGTCAAGGGATAAATATTCTATCATCCTTAGATTTGACCTCTACCCTGTTATATGGAGTTTGGATGAGGAAACTATCGAATTATGAAGGCATAGCTCTACGTGAAGGTGTGGTAAGTGGGGACCCTCCACTTGGTTGCACGGTAGGTGATCATAAGATACTACATATCCATGGACGCGTTTTGGTTATAGTGGATATTTGCAAGGAGATGATGTTGGAGTTTCATGTTTCAGCTTTGGAAATGCATCCCCAGGTCACCAAGTTGTACCATGACTTGCGACGTTTGTACTGGTGTTTGAGAATGAAGTGAGATGTAGCTAGATTTTTATGAGATGTTCCAACTATCAAAAGGTGAAAGTAGAAAATCAGGGACCATATAAGATTTTATAGTAGTTACCAATTCCATAATCAGAATGGGTTGATGTCATGATAGATTTCATGACTGGTTTACTGGGTTCACCATGAGGTAGCGATGATGTTTGGGTTGTGGTAGACAGTCTTACCATGTTTGCACAATTCTTATTGATCAAGGAGACCTTTAGTGTGTATGATCTTGAATGGTTGTATATCTGAGAGATAGTACGACTATGTAGGGGCCCAATTGATATTGTTTCAGATATGCGATCATGCTTTAAATCTAGTTTCTAGTAGTTTTTTAGAGAGAACTGGGTACATGGGGGCTTCTGAGTATATCATACCACCCTCATACTGATGGCCAGTCGAATCATATGATACGTATTCGTAAGAAAATTCTATGAGCATGCATTTTGGATATTGGGGACTCATAGGAGAGTCACATTCCCTTGGTTTAATTCTCCTATAATAATAATTATCATGAAACTATATAGATGTCACCGAATGATCATTTATATGGTAGGACCTGTCGTTCTCCCCTATGCAAGTTTGAGGTAGGTGGGGACGATTTACATAGACCATTTTTTTTGTTGGAGAAATCTGAGTAGGACCAGTTGATTATGAAGGGTATTGATACTACACAGTCTCATCAGAAATAATTTTCCGATCACTTCAGAAGACCTCTAGAGTTTATGGTCGGGGATCGGGTTTTCCTATGTGTCTCATCGAGGATGATACACAAGCCGATCATGAGACAGGGTAAGCTTTCACAGAGATATGTTATGCCATTCGAGATTCTAGGCAGAGTCAGATTAGTTATCGATATGTTTAAATTATCTCATAGGTACCAATCCATGCACGATGACTTTAATGTATCTCATATATGCCTCTATCACTCATACATTTCTCATTTGTTTCAGCCCAAGGAGGTAGAGGTTCAGGTTGATTCGTCTTTTGAGGAGTATCTGATTTGTTTCATTGACAGGAGCATGAAGGTTCTCTATGGATGGTCATTCCTTCTAATATGGGTTCTATTTCAGTATGACCATTTATTAGATGATATGTGGGATATGAAGGCCAATGTACATTCTTATTGGCCAGTGTTGTTTTCAGATGAATCTTAACCACCATTGAGAAAGAAATTTGGGGACAAATTTCTATAAGGAGGAATATTTTAAACTCCAGTGCCTTTTATGAGGTAAATATCTTTCCTTTCGGGTTAAATTTGTGTAAATTACTTTTTTGATTAGAACCTATACTAGGTTGTGGTCCTGTTCGGATGTTTTTAGGAATGAAGAGGTGAAAAAGACAGAAGGCTAGCTGCATTCCTGGTACACATCGTGTACTTGAACAACACGCCGTGTAATTGGCCTACACACTATGTACATGGCATAAAATCTGTGTACAAGGCCTACCCATCATGTACTGGACTATCAGGATGTGTAGCCCGACTAGTTCAGAAACAAATAGGGTAGTACATGTCATGTACATGGCCTACACGGCGTGTACTGGCCCACTGGGTTTTTAAAAGAATTGGATTAGTCTCTCATGGTTTTACGTAAAACATTATCTTCTCATTATTGGAACCCAAAAACATATAATATTGTTTTTTAGTTTTAGAAGTTGTCTGTATTTTTATTCCAGCATGGTTTTTCTCATTAGAACCAAATCAGTATGCAATTGATTCCTTTTTAGTCATTCTTGATTCATCATAACAATGACTATGTTATTTGGATTTAGGCTTAATTTCCCTAATATCCCATTCTTCATCTGTTTTTTATATTCTATCAAAACAGGATGAATCGGGACATGGTACCACATGGAATCTCTACTATTGAGGTGAGGTTAGTGTTCTATCATTTATTTCAATTTTTTTTGTTATTTTCAGGCATTCGACTGATATTCCGCCCATAATACATTCTATTGTGGCCCCATTTTTGAGCGATATGCTTGCCGTAAGATTAGTCGAACCAAGTGAGGATGGCCATAGGTTCAATTTAGGTGTGTTGGAACCTGTTTCTTGATTAAAGTTCACACAAGGGGTTAGAATTAAAGAAATATCCTATATATGAATATAAAAACAACCCAAGGGGTGTGTTCTTGTGATTTCCTTATTAGATGAATCCCTTGATATACCTGAGTGGTTTTATTTATCTTGTTAGGAGATGTACTACCTCCTTGTGGTGTGTTATCTAGATATCCCATCCTTGTTTAATTTATTTGGTATTGTTAATTGTACAAAATGGGTCGGTATACCTATATGAAATCTATAATGTAATGTTAAATGGTTTATATGGGAGAGTAGCCCCATATTCATTGAAATTGATAAATAATTTCCAAGAGTGAGAATAATCTTGGACAATTCATATTAATGTGAGTGGGAATATTCACGTGGAACGACTTGTTTAAATTTAATTCATTTTATTAATGGTTTGACAGATTCCATTGAATTCTTTATATTGATCTAGAATGTGGTAGTCGCCTTGGATTGAATATGCCCCTTGGGTATTAATTTTGTGGGATTCCTTAGGAATTGATACCCCTTGGATCTTATTTTCTTGGTCTTGAATAGGAAATGTCATTTCCATGATCCTAGGACCCCAAAAAATTCCTAACCTAGTTTCCACAGGGATGCTCATGGGACTCAATGGTATGCCTTATACATGCTCCTTGGATCCATCCCTTCGTGGTCCAGATATATTACATGGATTCACTGGTACGTGACACATTGGATTCAGCCCTTGGGGTCCACTTTTCATTAAACAACATGATTGTGAGATTCTACTGTTCACTATGCATAGTGGTTGTGGGACTCTTTACTTAATTATATTGTGTAGTTATGGATTTTTTTTGGTATTTAAGGATGTATGGAATCACTGTGTGACTTGTTTAATTTGTTATATATTCCTTGTTAGGATTAACTCTTTTATAGGTAGCCTTGAGGGCTATATTGTTTTACTTTGTAGTATAATTATTCCATGGGAATACACACTTAAAATTATAATTTCTTTACTCTTGATAGAACATTGTATATTTCTATTAAAACTGTATATAACTGGGTAGTTTCCTACAAGGATGTTTATATGACACCCTATGTGGGCCTCCATGGTGATTAAAACAAATTATATGGATGCAGTTGATGATAGGTTAAAGCTCCCAGATATAGGTTATTGACTGTGTCTTTGGAAAAGGGAAGCGTAAGAACATGGTGAGGCCTATCATTCTATAATGCCTTTTTGGAATTTTTTTTCCTTTTGGGACTTGTGTTGTATTACAATTCCACATAACTAATTTGGATACATTCTAGATTCATGTATCAACTACACCATTTTGTATATGATACACTCCTTGTTATTGTTATATAAACCCTTCTTTCTTGTCTTACTTTCAGTTGAATATGGTTTATTTCACTTCCACTATTTATTATATTTGACTACCACTGTGATACTCTGGTAATAATGACATAGTCTCCCCACTAACTCACCAAGGCCCTCCCAGCCAGTCAAAAGACTCTAGTGTTTGTCCCATGTGGTCGACTAGGTTTGTGTCACCATTGGGTTGAATTCAGTCCCGGGACATTATAACTTCATTATTATTACTGTTATTATATTGGGTGTAAACTAATTATTTTTCTTAAGTATGTTTTATCATAAATAATTCGGTTGATGAAAATATATTTTAGTTTCATCATATCCATACATATATAAAAATTATAAATATAATGTAAATTTATTATTTAATATCATTCATCGAAAATAATTTGTATCGCTTCATGAAAATTTCAATTCATACTTATGCAGGAGGATGTTTTCATTTTAAAAGTGTAAATGGGTAAGGAATTACATGATATATTATATTTAAATATTATATTTTATGTAATATGTCTCATAAATATTCATTAGTACTGTAATTATGAATATATTTTTTTTGGAAAACAATTGACATAGATTAACAAGGCATTTGTTCCTCAAAGACACGAGTAGTGGCTTCTTCCCATTTGGAGGAAAAGAATATTGAAAAATATTATTACATAAATAAAATAAATTCGTTATATATGGGAGATAATGGTATTATTATATGGTAATATTAATTATATAATTCAATGTTGTAAAAGAATAAATAAAAAAAGTTCTTCGTTGGAATGATCACATTCTTATAGAGAAATATCCTTTGGATAACTTTTAATGGACAATAGGTATAGTATTTTATTAAAAAACATATCTATAAATTTATAAGGATGTTTGTAATGGATTTCAAGAGCATTTGGTATTTCTAAATGGCTAATGTTTTCTGATTAAGTGAGGGGAGTAGGTTCCCATTTATAATTGAGGAGATGGGAAGGCTTGTAATTTTTCAAATATTTATAATATAAATAACTCATGCTATTGAAACAATTACCAAAAATGTACTCATATTAAAAGGTAATAAAAAAGTAAAAATAAATACATACTTGAGGTTTAAAAATAAAATTTATCTCATCATAACCCTTTTCATATTAGATTCAATCTCGCCAAACTCATTATGACCTAAATCATGTTAACCCTTTTTTTTAATTTATTATGCATTATGATCAGAATTTAAGTCGATGTTATTAAATACTACTAATTTTTTTATTTAATACATATTTGTTTTGTTATTAAATTCATTTTATATAAGTGGATGAATTAAATTTCAAAATAATCCATTAAATTGTGTTGAAAACGTTTTCTTGACAAATACATTGTTCAATAATATGATGATCTTACCAAAATTATATGACTAGTAGTCAAAATTAAATTTATATTTTTTCATTTATTTAGGACATAGTAAATAATTTTAATAACATTAATTAGTTAATAATTTTTATTTTAATTATGTAAAATTTTAATATATTATTAATTTTTAAAAGGTTTTCTAAAAATACAAATTTTTACCTCCAAATGAACATTTATCTATATATATCAAATTCTTATTCAATGCCTTCTTTATTAAAATCATTATAAAATATTATATAAATAATTTTAGAAATAATTTTTTTATTATACATATATACTCATTTATGAGGGAAAATTTAAAAAACACAATAATGGATTATTATGAACTAGTGTGTTCAAAAAATATATTCATCCTATAAAATTATAATAATATTTTCCTAAAATATAAAAATGTTAATATTATTATAGTTTTAATTAAATTGACTATTAACATACTATTACATCATAATACATGATCATAGGTTTTATGAGTCATTGATTTGATTATCCTTTGTTTGGATCTATTGAGGGGTTTTTCTAGTGTTTTTTCAAATTTTTGACGGTTTTGGGGCCTGTTCATTATCAGAGCAAGATCTGAAAAACAATGAGACCTATTCCAGTATCATATAGAGTGTTTCATTATTTTCCCATGTATAAACTAACCATTCATCTAAATCATGCATCATTTTTCAATATTCAATATGGTATCTCCTTGTTGGAACATAATTAACTAACTATGCAGCCTAAATTTCAAGCACTTCCAGTGGCTCTATTTGGGATGTACAGTTTGGAACATAGTTATTAGTAACCATTAAAGTTGTATGTAATTCCTCAAAAAATATTATTTATAATCTACAAATACCATTAATTAAACCTTATCTCTACCAATTAAAATATAATTCAATTATTTGGATTTGGGGCCCTTCTACAGGGGTCCTGGATCTCTAAAACTCATCTCATGCTGGATCGACCACTGATAAAAGTGATTATCCTCTTCTGATGGTTTATATTCTTCTCAGGCTTCAATATATACTTTTATTTTTATTTCTTATTCTTAGATGTTATGATGGCCTTGTTATGTGTTGTTTCACAGATAGATGATGTGGAATTTTGAATCAAGGGTCTCTTCTCAGTTCAATGAGGAACTCTCTTCTTATATACAATGATATCCATTGATAGTGATGTAAAAAATATTGATTGTGGTCAGATTCAAAATATTCCTTATATGGGTTTCAAGGATTTTTCGTTATTTTCTGTTAATTATTGCATATGAATTTATAGATACGTGCTTCATTCCAACAAATGTTCGATAATATAAGATCTTAAATTAAATTATGAAACCATATTTGGTTCTATTTTAAAATAATTGAACATGGAATAATATTATTCAACTAGATTTATAAATTTATGAATTCAATGTAGATTTTAATTAGCCGTAAGAAAATTTTTCAGGGTTACCTTTTGGAAAGTGAGGGCTTAGGCCTTTTATTTCTTTCCTAAAAGGGCATTTTTTATGAGGATGAAATTTGGAATAATATTTTATGTTTTATAAATATTTTCAAATGCTTTAATATTTTAAATTACTAATAACCATCTATGAATTATTTCACCCCTATATGGAAATAAGTGTTCTTGGGTTATATTATAAAAGTGATTTATTCACATGGAAAGAGTGTGTAAACCTATGTTTGAAAAGTATTTAATCCATTTTAAATTATAAAACATATTTTGAATGAATTAAGGTTTTTTGTAAGAATTTATTGTTTTGAAGGAATTTCTAACATTGTGATGATTTTTTTGGGAATGAAATCAGTTATTAATATCCTATTAAATGTTCAATTGTATTATATTTTTTAAATTTATTTGATAATTCTTTATGGATCTATTTGAAACTTTATAATTATAATATCTTGTGAAAATCCATTAATGTAATTTTCTTGATTCATGTAATCCATATTATTGGTTGGTTAAAAAAGATTTTTTATTTGAGGGTTATTGGGGGGTGAGAGTGAGGTGTAATATTAAGGCATTATCCTACGATTGAAATTAATATCGATCCCCTTTTAGATCCTCAAAACATGATTATCTCACTCACAACTTTTGACTAGAAATATGAACCTGGATAGTCAAAAGGAATGACCAAGATATATGATTCATTAGATGTTTAACGACATAGTTATTTATAGAATTATAAATTTTCATATTTATTAATATATATTAATAAGATAGTAATTTTACGTTAAAGAGGATAATTTTTCTGATAGCATACCCATCACAAAACAATGATTTTCTCCGAAATCGTACATTTTACACAACATTGGATTATATCAAAATATAATACAATAATAATATTAATTTTTTAATGGTATTTAATGCCTAGCTTTTGTATTGGTGGGAATTAACCGTATTAGCTATATTTTGATTTTATATATTTTATAAATGTTTTTAAATTTATCCAATGAATTTTTGACGCTTAAAATGATAATGAATCCAATTTTAAGCCTAAAATACTCTAATATTTTTTAAATGCCGGTTTACGTCATTTTAATGTAGAACCAAGTTTTTGTCACTTTTATATGTTATATTTCAAAAAATAAGCATCATATTTAGAATAGTTACATCAATGTTTTTAATGTTTCAAATTTTTGCCTTTTTCTGATGAAATTCAAATTTTAATGGGTAGTGAAAAATACTGCATATTAATTCAAAACTGCCTTTTTTTCTAATTTATTTAAATTGTTAGGTTATTATTTTAATTGAGTTTAAAGTGTAATTGGATATCTTTTTTTATAATTTAATCCAAATTTTTTCATTGGATGTAATTTAACATTTAAATTGGACATAAACACATGCCAATCGTTTGATAGTTTTTACTTTTAAAAACCACCTTATTTGTTTTGACAACAGGAATTAAATTTAAAATAATTTATACAAATCTTCTCTCTTGAATATAGAAAAATGGATTCCATATTTGGAATTAGATGTTCAAAATTTTTTAAATAAATATCTTTTATTTTTGTACCTTATGAAAAGTAACATTAGTATTTTTTTTTATTTACCATGCTTAAAAGGTATATCTAGTAAATAAGGGTAAAAGGTAATATTATTATCATATAAAACTACCCTAAATAAGGTCTTAACACTATTGGATTATATATTTATGACCATAGGGATCATTCAGTAGATTTTAGGACCTAATGGAGCCACTTTTGTGTGATAGTGACCAGCTATAAGAATTAATTTTACGTAAAAAGAAATATAACATAAACATGTATCTTTTACTAAAAAAATTTATACAGGGTTATATAACTGATATATTTGAATATAAATAATAATATAAATATACAAAAATTTCCAACATCATGGTATTTTATTTATAATTTTTATACTTTAAAGTAGTAAATTTATTTGTGACACAATCATGATGCAATGATTACCTTATTAAGGAAATATTCAAATAAATGATATTATAAATATTATAATAAATTTAATTTGAACATTTTGATATGGTATATTAAATTTATGGATGATTATGACATATTTTATTTTATTTAATGCCTTTGGTTCAAAGTAATCAAGTTTTTATGATTTTAACAAAAATCCATTACTAAATAGTGACAAAATTGACGTACATGAGTTTTTTAAAACAAATACTATTTATATATTATATATGTTATATTTATATTGTCTCAATGATTCTGTATTTTATATTTACCACATACCTTTTTTCTTTACATAATGGGTAAATATGATAATTTCATTTGAGGAAGTGCGGACTACCGCTCCCTCTAATTGATTTGACTCATTCATGCCATACATGGAACGTATAAAGGATGAAGTAAATTAACATATGTAAAATATATAACATATATATTATAATGTCATTATACATCCATATGTATTATTTATATTTTATTCCTTAAATATGAAAAGGAAATGAAAGTAGGATTCATGCATACGTGTGGCTTACCGTCTCCATGAACGGTGTATTTCATTTCATATCACCAAAAGTTATGGAATATTATTAATACATATATATTGGATATATATGACATTTAAATATGTAATATAATTCTGGTGATGATGAATTTTGACTACATGGACAATTTACAACAAAACAAATTCATTTATTACTCAAGTACCGAACATCGACAAAACAACCGATATGAACTAAAATAATTAACTAATTTATATAACATGGTAATAGGTGATATAAAATGAAAAATGAACTTTATAATGTTTTTAAATCAATTATAATAAATCTGTCTATATAATTCAGGATATTAAAGAACGAACATGAAAAGTCAGATTCAAGATAAAGGAATTTCTTAACACAATTTTCATTCTTTGGGTTAATGTTATACTTTTTGATTATGTTATACTGTGATTGTATGAGAAATAACTATTGATATCCTATCCATAATTTATACTTCATTTATGTGTATTTATATTGAATGCACAAAATCAATCTATTTTATTAACAAAATTATCTTTATAATGGAATTTCTAATCTCAATTTCCACTCATTTGGTTTTACGCATACTTTTTTGATTATATCATTCCATGATTATGTGTGGAATAACTATTTATTTATTTATGTTTTAATTTCCACTTACCTTTTGGTGTATATGCTGTTTCTACACATAATCACCCAATTGAAAAATTCTTACATCATTTATACGAACATTGCATGGGAAATATAAACTCAATCATCATTCATTGAGTTAAATATCCATGTCATCGGTTATTCTTTTACAAGATTATGTGTGAGTGAACTAAGATTATTTTAAACTAAATATAGATTTATATTGGGTGTATATTTTTCACACATAATTATTTCATTGATTTATCCATAATCGAAGGATACAGTCATTGTAATGGATTTCATCTCAATTTACATTCCATTGAAACATATTTATTTTTAGACACCAATTCACTTTTTATGGTGTATATACTATACATTGACATATAATATCATTAATCCTATTATTATCATGATATTAAATGTTTTTCAGTTTTTATTATTTAATTATTTTTATTTAAGAATTTTTTCAAGTGGTAAGGGACTCTTTAACTAAAACATCATTTTAAATGTTTTAAAGATTTAATTTTCTAAATAATTTTATTTCATATCAATGTTTTCAAAATTATTTTAGTGAAATATATAAAGACAAGAATGTTTTTAAGTATAAATTATTTTCAAAATATTCAATGTGGTATAGGATAGTTTGATTCAAAAATATTCTTTTAAAATGTTTTAATTGTATTTTAAAAGGGGATTGATTATTTCAATAACATTGATTGTTTTTTATATATAAGTCATGAATGAAATTTCTACCTTTTATGTTTCTATTATGTATTCATGATTACATTACATGTTTATTTTTTTCATTTATGAGTGTGCGGATAGTACATATGAAATGTGATTTCAATGTGGAATTGTTATTTTTCCATTATTCTTGGTTTATGTATTATGAGTATGTTATGGTTAATTTGAATTGATTTAGTATATGGGGGATTATGTGACAAAACAAGGGAGGGTGATCCCATGATATCTCTCCAATTCATTGTGTAAGGTGACAAAGGTAAATGATTATGTTTCTCCTTAGATATTTAGGGAATATACTGCAATGGGTATTCCAATCATAGCCATGATGGTTACTCCCTTTGTAGTAGTGAAAGCTAAAATGAAAGTGTGATATGGATTCCACTTGTTAAATTTATGTTTTATGATCTCTATAATGTTCTGTAGGAGTCTTATGATTATATGATTCAATCTAATTAGATTATGTTTTATTGTAGAAAAGTAGTATTTTGTGAAATTGTCTTTATGGGATTAAAATAATCATGGACTAATGATTTTATTCATTATTTTATATTCCTTACTAATATTTTTATGCTCATACCATGTTTCTAAAATTTATTTCATAGGTTATAAGGATGGATAAGATAATGAAAAAATTCAATATAATTTTTATCAAACAAATAAGAATTTTCATTTAATTTATGGAGTTTTATTATAAATTTGAAAAAAATTGGAGAGAGTAGAAGTGTCTACTTTGTAATTTTTGAGATGTAACATAATAGTTACGGCCTAATTCTCTAGAAATATAAACCTGAAAAGGTCCTTAATGATAGTAAAATTTAATTTTTTATCAAAACTCAATATTATGCATGTTTTAAGTCTAGGGACTTATAGTTGGTATTGGAGGTCATTTTAGACAACATTATGGAATAAATTATTTGGATAACCACATAGTAAATATCTATTTCTATTATATCAGTTAAATCCATGTTTTATAACTATTTTAGAACAAGAAATTTTAGTTTAAAATGGTTATAGGAGGATTTTAAACAACATTAATATCTCTTCCTCATGACATTCATGCAATAATTATATCAAAGTAAAGTATTTATGATGGTGAATCTTTTTTTTCTAACATACAACTCACTTAAAAGTAGTTATTTGAGATATAAAACAGGTCCAATAAACCTTGACACCATCATGGATCATGGGTTGTATTTAATCAAAACATATTTCGTCAATATTCTCATATATTCATGAAAGGTAAATATTATCAATTCATTTTCAAATATTTTACATTATCTTGTTATTCTAAATCATATTATGATTTTTAAAAAGTTTTTTTAATAATGGGACCCTTGTTGAATATATTTATATTTTCTTTTAAAATATAGTCTTTCAGCACAAACTTATGGTATTTTAAAAGGACTATTTATTGAAAGTTTCTACTCAAACTCGGTCTGACTGTTTTATAAAAATCATGTTTTATCATATTTTTTGAAATTATATTTCATTCATGATTATATTTACAAAAATTATTATGTAAACACCCATATGATCTAGATTGTAGAATGTGTATTTGGATAAAGAAAGAAACTGATTTTGAAGGATCTCTTAATCATTATTTCAATTCATTGAACTTCTATTTACATGATCAAGATGATGATGAAACAAAGTGGACACCATGATCAAGGTATGATGTTATATCTAGTGTGAATAGTTTTATTTTATCATATAGAGGAGAAATACAATGTCAATATATATAGGTCTTCATGAATCAAGATGATGAGGTCATTATATGTTGGGATGAAAATTATATGTATAATAAAACCATTGATGTTGAAACATGTTATGATTATTTTTGAGTTTTATAAAATGGGACAACCCTTAATAAGGGTGAAAACTCGTCACGCCTGATAAGGCTGTGGGAATCAAACCCAATCCTAAAGGGAGACATGGGTGCATCACTTAACATTGGCCTACGTGAAGTCTTTGGTTAGTATGAATTATGCTTTTTCGTTAAATTATTCCATGAATCATGAATATGTTGATTTTGGGAAATTAATTTTTATCAAATGGATATACTTAGTATAGGAAAACTATTGGCTGATTAAGTTATATTTTTTTTCTAGAAAAATTATCAATTTTGGGAACCGTATATGCCTAATGAAAATCAAATATTATGGGATTTTATTTGAGGAGTAATGGTTGAATTTTATTTTGGAATAATATTTGTTTTTGTTGTGAACTTATGGAGATTTGGGTAATTTGTGTAAATGATTAACCTATCATGGAGAATATGTGATTAGGGTAATTACTTTGTAGTATGATACTTTAAGAGTAGTTGATGTTATTTGTAGATAAATGTTATGATTTATCATAGAAGACTATGTGATCAAATATTTCTAAATTTTGGGATTCCATCCTAGTTTGGATTATCATTTATGACGAATTAAATGGTAAATTATTTATTGAATGGTCTTTGTTTATCTTTGAGGTATTGTTTGTTGAATTATGGAGATTAAGAGTAGCATTTCTTTTCATAAAGAATTATTCTTTTAGGGTGATTATCTAATCTTTTTCTAACCATTTTGGTTTTTCGTAATGTCTAAATACAAGGTAAATACATGGTTTATCTTATTTGGATTATGTGATTATATAGAAGTTAATTCTAGTGCCTGAGGTGTGACCAATTCCTCTCAAATACACATCATTTGGAGAAAAGATGAGTTTGTGGTAGATATTTATTAAAGGATGAAACTCTAATTGACTAGTAATATTCCCTATATTCATTTTCAAGCTCCTAAATAAATTCATCAACTTAATGAAAATGTCCTTAAAACAAAAACTCAGTCTGTTTTTTTTCTACTATGGAATCATAGACTATTTTACCCATCACAAGTTTGTGGTTTTCAGATTGTTAATTTTCTCCTGATCATATTTTCTGTCACTCTCCATCAGAAGAAGGTGGTTATTTTTTATTCCATATCCCTTTTTTCCTGTATGGAATCATAGTAATTGTTATATCGGATTACAAATTTTACTTCCCTTTATTCCTTTTAAATCGATAGTTATATTGACTCTTTTTTCGAAGCGGGATTTTCAATGTCATGAATCATACTGGGTCGACCATGAACCTGTCAATTGAGTCGGCCCACGACAAGGCCTGAGAGTCATTCCCAGTACTCCTGGGATGGAGATAAGTTCCAAGGGCTTCAACAAAGTGAAAATGGGAATGATTTCACCCAATATAAATAAACAGAAGCAATGGAATAATAATTAAGAAGCCCAAAAATTAAATAAACTGACAAAACAACTATGAATGCATGAAAATGAAAAACTAACCGGACCTAATGACCACTAAACTACACATCACCAAAAATTCACTCGCTTTTATAGGTTCCCATGTTCAGACTAAAAAAGGGGGTGAGTAAAACAAATACTATCAAAGCAATCCAACACATGCATTTTCGTTTTACACTATCCACACACACACACACACCAAGATCACCACCGAATCACTCCAAGGGATTTTCTGCATATTTCCTTCAACCATCAACACATGAGGTAATTACCATTAGAGGACCACCTATTCTCATCAATATATAACAAGGAAAGAGGTTCGTCCCAAATAGGGTTTTCAAAGTAATTAATTTTAAATAGTACAAAACGGGCCTCAAGTAACCAGTTATCACTAATTTCCAAAAGAAGAAACATGAACCATTAATTTTAAAACCAAAAATGCATATGGAAAACCATTTAAGAAACTAAATTCACCAATTTAAATCCAAGTCACATTTATAAGGGACAAAGTGGAATTTCATCAAACACTTAGTAAGAACATTTAATAAACAATTTCATGCAATTAAAATAGAAGTGTCATACATTATTTCAAAACAAGAAATGATTCTAAAATACCAAAATTACTAATTATCATTAAATAAATTTGAGAAAAACATAAAATCAATAATTACTTAATTTAAAGGCTAATTCATAGGGAAATCTACCACAAAAGGGAGCAGACCAAGTCGAACAATTCAGCACCCGATGTCATTAACGATGACCACCCCAAAATTGTGCACACATACACCCCTATATATATACCCCTTAATCCAATATATATATTCCTCACGCCATGAGGGAATTGGTGCATGGAGGATTTATAAATATATATAAGTATATGTACCTATTTATGCTTGTACAAGCCATCGATAAGCCACCGAACAATTCAATTAAACTAAAAGAGAATAGAAGATTATGAATAACTCTAAATAAAATTTAAATAATACAAAATGGTGGAAGAAACCCACCAAAGTCTTGGTACAAGCCCCTTTGTAAAACCTTACATAAACCAAGAGCATTTTGAAAAAATTACTATCATTATTCTCATCCATCTATAATTGATATTAAAAAGTACAAATCAAGATCACATGTCAAATATTTCATTTTTTTTTCAAAAACACTTTCCAAATTCATCCACACCTTAAGTGATCTTAAATCAAGGTCCACACCTTCCAAAAAACCCTCAAAAACATTTTCACAAAATGCTACACGAAAAAACTCACAAAACATAGCCAATTTCTGATACAAAATCCGAACCCAATACAAAAGCATATAAAACCCTTCAAAAATGTTTTTTAATCACTCAAACAATATCATAAACTATTTACCCAATTTATATACCCCTTTCAAAAAGAAAAACAAGATTTTATAACTAAAACACACAAACAATATCTTATAGAAAATCATTCCTAACCCAATTGATCATCAAATCCTCTCAAAACAACTTTCACAACACACCATTTCAGTATAAAACAATAAAAAATTAATTGAATAAGAAAATATAGTTATTTAATAATTATAGGGAAAGGATCTCCCTACGTCGGGTGAGGAAAAAAACCAAAATTCAATGCGGAACCTCAACCGCAACACAAACATGCAAGATCAAACCCTTAAAAATAAAACAAACCAAAATTTGGTTAAGAGATAATCTACAGTTCGTCCAAGGTAAGGTGAGATAAAACAAGGGAAAATTTATGAAAAAATGTAGAGGAGGGACGTAGAGAACATACCTAGGTTGATCGAGTAGAGAACCCAAAGAAATTAGGAGGAGCTGTGGAGAAAAAAGCTCACCCAAAGGGGGGCATGTCATTTTCACACCACTGGAGGAAGGGGAGGGGGTTCAGTAGTTTGGACAAGGGGGAAGCTGGTGCTAGAGGTGGATCACTAGATAAGGGCCACATGAAGAGAGGTCGGCCGACAAGGGGGAACATTCATAGCTGAGAGGTCTGACTAAGGGGTGCGTCGCGTGACCAGTGGAGTGGGGGGGGGGGACGAATGCATGGAAGGGGGAGGATATTAGATTAGGGTTTTCTAATATAAATTTTATTTTAATTTAGCTTTAATTTATTTAGTTTAATCCAAGAAATGTGACTAAAAAATAAATAAAATAACTGGAATTTATCTGGTCGGGGTGTGGCAATTATCCCCACCATGACACTTTCTTCCCCCACAAAGTCCCAAGAGATTCAGTTGATCAGGACCAACGCGAGGATGAACTTCAACCCACGATAAAACCTAAAAACTCACAAGTTCAAAGAACCAACACTCACATTCATTCAGATCCCTAAACTATGAATTCCAAAAAAGAACTACAAGACCTTACTCAAAAGAAGCCAACCTCCAATGAAGATAACACACAAGACCACAATGATTGAAAAAAATGAAGATATTACAAAGAATAGAATAATTATTTTTTGAACACAATAAAACAAGGAACACCTCGACCGCTAATATATTAACCATTGATGAAACCAGTCATGGCCTGTTCGAGATCTCCGTGAGCATCCATTACATGACCCTCTATTATAGACAACCATCTATTATAGTCGGGGTCGAGTAGAGAAAAAAATGAAATGATCATCCAAGAACACCTGGAAGATGGATTAATTATGAAATCATCTCATGGAGGTCTCCCCACCATTTTAATACTCTAAACAAACATTGATTTGACAAGCTAGAATAATTCTCGAATCCTATCAAAAATCAGGAAAACCTAATGAATCGAAACATGGGACACCAAACACCGCAATTCTGCATTAGTAACATTAAAAACACTACAAAGAAATTACCAATAAAAAAGTTTTCTAAAAGGACCTGCAACATCATTCTTCACACTAAAAATAAAACAACACCAAAAATTATATTAATTATTACAAAAAGGACATTTGCAACAAAATAAAAGATTTTGATTGAGCTGGCCTCCATGCTACGTTCATCAAACTAAGCTAAAAGTTTCTCCAAGGGAGTGGATATGGCCCCATGGCACTTCATGGTGCCTCCCTAGAAAAAAAAATTTAAAATTACTTAAATAGACACAACTATTACTGATCATAGGTTCTTCGCGACATGAAAACTTCATATTCCCCCACATCCCACACTGAATAAAGAACCAGTAATTCCTCTCGGATGAATCTGGTGAGGCAAAAAAAGGCCTTTTTTGCCTCTTCTCAACTGGAAAAACACTACTAAATTATCTTCGACTTGAACAGAAAACCTCATGACTTCATTAAAATCATGAGGAAATGATGGAACTGTTGGGAGGAATTCTGATCAGAGACCCCTTTCAAAGAATCTGGCTTTCAATAATTCATCCCTGACATGGATTGGGAGGTATTACACCAGCTCGGTGAAGCTCTTAGCATACCCCAACAATGATAAATTTCCCTTCTCGAGACCATAAAACCTTGAACCCATCAGTATATTCACATCATCAGAGAAATATGGTTGGATGGACAATGCTTTAAAGCATTCCCAAGAGTAATTCTTCTACGGTTCAACATGAAGAATGGATTTTCACTATTCCCGACAAAGGCCTTCCATTGTGAAGGTGGTAAGATCCATCTTGAGTTGTTCAAGAGACTCAAGAAAAACAAATATCTCCTCGATATTTCGCATCCATTCCTCATATTTTGTTGGTTTCATCTACCCAAGGAAATGAGGAGGGTTCAACAGTTGAAAAATCTTGATGAACTCCTGATATTGAGAACCACTAGACACAATATCCGAAATGGACAAACCAAACTTCTGAAGCATGACTTGATCAACTGAAAGGAATGCAGTGAAAGAAGTACCCACATATGATTCTCAAAATCTCATAGAACGTAGCGTGGGATTAAACCTAAAAACAGGGATCAAAAAACCAAATAAAAACATATCATAAATCAAAATTCCACATCTCATTTTCAAATCAAAAACCCAAACTCAATACATGATTTCAATCACCACTCCAACACACCAAATCCAAATTCCAAAAATGAAAAAAACAAAAAAAGGAAACACCACACACTCAAACCTTTTAAAACATTGAAATCACCCTTTTGGAGAACATTTTTAGAATACATAACAATCCTTATGAACTAATCACCTGCTATTTATATTCCCCATATCCTCACATATATACACTCTTGTGCTAGATCAATCACCCACCCATAGATACTAACAAACATCCACTCTCCACACACATACCTCCATATAAATATATGTGAGAACTCATAGGAATACCATGATTCAGATAAAATAATCATTATCACATTCATAATCACATTAAAAATACGTCAACCAATTTTAATACCACACATCATAGTCAAAGAAAATCATTTTCAAACTCCACATTCATTATCCAACTTTTAATTTCACAAAACCATTTAAAAAACCCCCAAAATATTTTCCAAAATAACTCCCATTTTCAAAACTAACCCATTTCACTCTAAAAAAGATTCAATGTTTTGGTTTTGAAAATCTCTATTGTTGACGAAAAAATAATCATTTTTTCAAACGAAACATCTTTTTAAAATCTAAAGAAGACACCCCAAAACCATCCAAACCATCATTAAGTACAAATGAAATAAACCTACAATTTAACGGGTCAAAAATCTAAAAATCACAAAAGGATCCAAAATAATACACCATGGGAAACTAGCTTCATTGGGTGACATGGCCATATGGTTGGTGGAAAAATGGTTGGAAACTATATGCCAATAAAACCGCCACCACAAAGAGTCTTTCGGGACCACGTCCCCAGCTCCACACGGCTTGCCAGGCCCTGTGACATCACTGGGACAATTTTCTTGACTACCATTTAATTTCCCGAAATACGAAACAACCCATAAGAACCATATAAACAAATAAAACCTGACTTTCAATGGTAACTCAAGGTTTGTCCAATAAAGTTTTGCCCGAACACTCCACATAACCTAAACCCCATGATTTGACAGTCATACTCCATCTACCTTGACATCCCAAATAAAAAAGGGTACTCTGAAAGCTAGGTCCTCTAAATAACCTATACTCTGATACCATTTTGTCATGTACCAACATGGGTCAACCCCGAACGGGTCACCCGAGTCGGCCCGTGACAAAGCCTGAGAGGCATTCCCGATCCTCCTAGGCTAGTGACAATATCCAAGGAATCAAAAATGTGACGATGGGAAAGATTTCGCCCAATATAAATAAATAGAAGCAACTGAAAAATAATAAAGCATCCCCAAAAGTAAATAAAATGAAAATAAAAACTAAAAAAGAACAGAAAAGAAAAACTAACCATACCCGGTGACTACTAAACTCCATGTAACCCCGCAGGTCACTCTCTGATCCCAAGACTCAACATTGCCGAAGGAAATAACGATCAAATTGCAACCTGCACCTAAGACTAAAAAAATGAATTAAGTATATGAACATGGTGAGGCCTATGATGCTCTGTGGGCCTCCTTGGGGATGAAAACCAATTATATGGATGCAGTTGATGATAGGTTAATGATCCCAGATATAGGTTATTGGCTGTGTCTTTGGAAAAGGTAAGCATAGGAACATGGTGAGGATAAAAACGTGAATGAAGTATAGGAACATGGTGATGTGTATGATGTTATGTGGGCCTCCATGGGGATGAAAACCAATTATATTGATGAAGTTGATGATAGGTTAAAGCTCCCAGATAATGGTTATTGACTGTGTCTTTGGAAAAGGGAATCATAGGAACATGGTGAGGCCTATGATGATATGATGCCTTTTTGAAATTTTTTCCCATTTGGGACTTGTACTGTATTACAATTCCACTTAAAAAGTTTGGCTACTTTTTATAATCATATATCATCTACACTATTTTTTATATGATACACTTCTTGTTATTGTTATGTAAACCCATATTTCTTGTCTTACTTTCAGTTGAATATGGTTTATTTCAGTTCTGCTATTTATTATATTTGACTACCACTGTGATACTCTGGTAATGATGACATAGTCTCCCCACTAACTCACCAAGGAACTCCCTGCTAGCCAAAAGCCTCTAGTGTTTGTGGATACATTATTGAGGCCATGTGGCCGAATAGGTTTGTGGAACCATTGGGTTGAATTCAGTCCCGGGACATTACAACTTCATTATTATTACTGTTATTATATTGGGTGTTTAATAATTATTTTTCATAAGTATTTTTTATCATAAACTATTAATTTGTTGAAAATATAGTGTATTTTCATCATATCCATAATTATATGAACATTATAAATATAATTTTAATTTATTGTACAAATTTATATATTCATTATTTAAAATCATTCATCTAAAATAATTTGTGTCGTTTCATGGAAATTATAATTCACACTTATGAAGGAAGTTGTTTTCATTTTAAAAATGTAAAATGGGAAAGGAATTACAAGATATATTATATTTAAATATTATATTTTATGTAATATGTATCATATATATTCATTAGTATTGTAATTATTAATATATATTAGTTTTTTAAATGGAACAAAATTTACATTGATTAACTAGGGAGGTGTTCCTCAAAGACATGTGTAGTGGTTTTTTCCCAATTAGAGGAAAATAATATAGAAATATATTATTCCATAAATAAAATAAATTCAATTTATATGGGATATAATGGTATTATTAAATTGTAATTTTAATAATATAATTCAATGTTGTAAAAGAATAAATAAAAAAAGTTCTTCGTTGGAATGATTACCTTCTTATAGAGAAATATCCTTTGGATAACTCTTAATGGACCCTAGGTATAGTATTTTATTAAAAAACATATCTAAAAATGGATAAGGATGTTGGTAATGGATTTCAAGATCATTTGGTTTTTCTAAATGGCTAATGTTTTTTGATGAAGTGAGGGGAGTAGGTTCCCATTTATAATTGAGGAGATGGGATGGCCTGTAATTTTTCAAATATTTATAATATAAATAATTCATGCTCTTGAAACAACTCCCAAAAATGGAATCATATTAAAAGGTAATAAAAAGTAAGAATAAATACATCATTGAGGATTAATATTAAAATTTAGCTCATTATAACCCTTTTCATATTAGATTCAATCTCGCCAAACTCATTCTGAACTAAATCATGTTAACCAATTTTTTTGAATTTATTATGCATTATGATTAGAATTAAAGCTGATGTTATTAATTAACTCTATTTTTTTATTTAATACATGTAAGTTTTTTTATTAAATTAATTTTATATAAGTGGATGAATTAAATTTCAAAATAATCCAATAAATTTTGTTGAAAATTTTTTGGTGACAAATACATTGTTCAATAATATGATGATCTTACAAAAATTATATGACTAGTAGTTAAAATTAAATTTATATTTTTCATTTATTTGGATTATATTTAATAATTTTAACATCACTAATTATTTAATAATTTATATTTTAATTATGTAAAATTTGAATATATTATAAATTTTTAAAAGGTTTTCTAAAAATATTAATTTTTACCTCGAAATGGACATTTATCTATATATATCAAATTTTTATTCAATGCATTTTTTTAAACATATTATAAAATATTATATATATAATATTAGAAATAAACATTTTTGATTATACATATATACTTCTTTCTGAGGGAAATTTTAAAAAACACAATAATGGATTATTATGAACTAGTATGCTCAAAAAATATATTCATCCGATAAAATTATAATAAGATTTTCCTAAAATATAAAGAAGTGAATATTATTATTGTTTTAATTAAATTTACTATTAACATACTATTACGTCATAATAAATTATCTTAGGTTTTATGACGCATTGATTTGAATATCCTTTGATTGGATCTATTGAGGTGTTTTTCTAGTGTTTTTTCATATTTTTGACGGTTTTGGGGCCTGTTCACTATCAGTGAATGATATGAAAAACTATGAAACCTTTTCCAGTATCCTATAAGGTGTTTCATGATTTTAACATGGATAAACTGACAATTCATCTAAATCATGAATCCTTTTTCAATATTCTATATGGTATCTCATGGTTAGAACATAATTAAACTAACTATACAGCCTAAATTTCAAGCACTTCTAGTGGCTCTATTTGGGATAAACAGTTTGTCACACATTTATTAGTAACCATGAAATTTTTATTTAATTCCTAAAAATATCTTATTTAGAATCTACAAATACCATTAATTAAACCTTATCACCACCCATTAAAATATAATTCAATTATTTGGATTTGGGGCCCTTTTACAGGGGTTTTGGATCACTAAAACTCATCTCTTGCTGGATCAACCATTGATAAAAGTGATTATCCTCTTATGATGGTTTATATTTTTCTCAGGATTCAATCTATCCTTTTTTTATTCCTTATTCTTAGAAGTTATGATGGCCTTGTTCTGTTTTTTTTACAGATGGAAGATGTGGAATTTTGAATCAAGGGTCTATTCTCATGTCAATCAGGACCTCTCTTCTTAGATACAATGATATCCATTGAAGATGATTTATAATATATTGATTGTGGTCAGATTAAAAATATTCCTTGTATGGGTTTCAATGATTTTTCTTTATTTTCTATTAATTATTGCCTAAGAATTTATTGATATGTGCTTCATTCCAACAAATGTTCTATAATATAAGATCTTGAATTAAATTATAAAATCCTATTTGGTTCTATTTTAAAATAATTGAACATGTAATAAGATCATTATACTATATTTATAAATTTTTGAATTCAATATAGATTTTAATTACCTTTATGAAAATTTTTCAAGGTTACCTTTTGGAAAGTGAGTGCTTAGGACTTTTATTTCTTTCCTAAAATGGCATATTGTTATGTGGATGAAATGAGAAATACTATTTTATGTTTTATAAATATTTTAAAATGATTTAAAATTTTAAATTACCAAGAACCATCTATGAATTATTTTACCTCTATTTGGAAATAACAGTTATTGGGTTATATTATAAAAGTGATTTATTCACATGGAAAGAGTGTGTAAACATATGTTTTGTAAAGTATTTAATTAATTTTAAATTATAAATCATATTTTGAATGGATTAAGGTTTTTGGTAAGAATTTATTGTTTTGAAGGAATTTATAACATTATGGTGAATTTTTTGGGAAAGAAATCAGTTATGAATATCATATTAAATGTTGAAATGTATAATATTGTTTATATTTAATTGATAATTCTTTATGGATGTTTTCGAAATTTTATAATTATAATATGTTGTGAAAACACATTAATATAATTTTCGTGATTCATGTGATTACTATTAATGGGTGGTTAAAAAAGATTTTTTATTTTCTGGATTTTGGGGGCGAGTGTGAGGATTAATATTAAGACATTATCCTATGATTGATATTGATATATATCCCCATTGAGATCCTCAAAACATGATTATCTCACTCACCTCTTTTGACTAGTCATATAAGCCTAGATAGTCAAAAAGGTATGACCTAGATATATGATTCATTAGAAGTTTAACTGCCTAGTTATTTATAGAACAAATTATTTTTAGATCTATTAATATTTATGAAAAAGTTATTAATTTTACGTTAAAGATGATACTTTTTTCTGATAGCGTACCCGACACAAAACAATGAGTTTCTCCTAAATCATACATTTTACAAAACATTGAGTTATATCAAAATATAATACAATAATAATATTAATTTTTAATGGTATTTAATGCTTAGCTGTTCTATTGGTGGTAATGAACCGTATTAGCTATTTTTTAATTTTATATATTTTATAAATGTTTTAAAAATTATCGAATAAATTTTAGAGGATTAAAATGTTAATGAATCCAATTTTAATCCTAAAATACTCTAATATTGTTAAATGGATGGTTTACCACATTTTAATGTAGAACCAAGATTTTGTCACTTTTATTTGTTATATTTTAAAAAATAAACTTCATATTTATAATAGTGACATCAATGTTTTTCGTGTTTTAAATTTTTGTCTTTTTCTGATGAAATTCATATTTTAATGAGTAGTGAAAAATAATGCATATTTATTCAAAACTTCATTTTTGTCTAATTTTTTTATATAGTTAGGTTATTATTTTAATTAGGTTTTATGTGTATATGGATAAATTTATTTATTATTTAATTCAAATTTATTCATTGGATGTAATTTCACTTTTAGATCGGACATATACACATGTCAATCTTTTGATTGTTTTTAGTTCTTAAAAACCGCCTTTTTGGTTTTGACAATAGGAATTAATTTTAAATTAATTTATAAAAATATTTTGTCTTGAATTTAGAAAAATGGATTTCATATTTGGAATTATATGTTCAAAATTTTATAAATAAATATCTCTTATTTTTCTACATTATGAAATGTAACATTAGTAATTTTTTTATTTACCATGGTTAAAAGGTTTATATAGTAAATATGGGAAAAAGGTATTATTATTATCATATAAAACTACCCTAAATAATTTCTTAATACAATTGGATGAGATATTTATGACCATATGGATGTTTCAGTACATTTTAGGAGCTAATTGTGCCAATTTTGTGTGATAGTGACCTATTATAAGAATTAATTTTAAGTAAAGAGAAATATAACATAAACATGTATCTTTTACTAAAAAAAATTATACAGGGTTATATAACTGACATATTTGAATATAAATAATAATATAAATATACAAATATTTCCAACATCATGGTATTTTATTTATAATTTTTAGACATTAAAGTAGTAAATTTATTTGTGACACAATCATGATGCAATGATTACCTTATTAAGGAAATATTCAAATAAATGATATTATAAATATTATAATAAATTTAATTTGAACATTTTGACACCGTATATTAAATTTATGGATGATTAGGACATATTTTATTTGATTCAATGCCTTTGGTTCAATATAATCAAGTTTTTATGATTTTAACAAAAATCCATTACTAAATAGTGAAAAAATTGGGGTACATGTTTAAAAAAAATACTATTTATATATTATATATGTTATATATATATTGTCTCTATGATTCTGTATTTTTTATTTACCACATAACTTTTTTCTTTACATAATCGGTAAATATGATAATTTCATTTGAGGAATTGCGGACTACCGCTCCCTCAAATTGATTTGACTCATTCATGACATACATGGTATATATAAAGGATGAAGTAAATTAACATATGTAAAATATATAACATATATATTATACTATAATTATACATACATATGTATTATTTACTTCTCATTCATTTAATATGACAAGGAAATGAAAGTAGTTTTCATGCATACGTGTGGCCTACCGTCTCCATGAACGGTGCATTTCATTTCATATCACCAAATGTTATGGACTATTATAAATACATATATTCCAGATATATATGATATTTAAATATGTAATATAATTCTAGAGATTATGAATTTTTACTAAATGGAAAATTTACAACAAAACAAGTTCATTTAATACTCAAGTACTGAACATCGACAAAACAACCGATATGAAATAAAATAATTAACTAATTTAGATAACATGGTAATAGGTGATATAAAATGAAAAATTAACTTTATAATGTTTATAAATCAATTATAATAAATCTATGTGTATTATTCAGGATATTAAATAATGAACATGACAAGTCGGATTCAAGATAAAGGAATTTCTTAACACAATTTTCATTCATTGGGTTAATCTTCTACTTCTTGATTATTTCATTGTGTGACTGTATGAGAAATAAATATTGATATCTTATCCTGTATTTATACTTCATTTATGTGTATTTATAGTGAATACACAAAATCAAACTATTTTATTAACAAAATTATCTTCGTAAGGGAATTTCTTAATCTCAATTTCCACTCATTGGGTTTTATGCATACTTTTTTTATTATATTATGCCAAGATTATGTGTGGAATCACTATTTATTTATTTAGGTTTTAATTTACACTTACCTTTGGGTGTATACACTGTTACTACACATAATCACCCAATTGAAAAATTCCTCCATCATTTATATGAACTTTGTAAGGGAAATCTAAACTCAATCATCATTCATTGAGTTAAATATCCATGTCATCGGTTATTCTTTTACAAGAATATGTATGAGTGAACTAAGATTTTTTTAAACAAAATATAGATTTACATAGGGTGTATATTTTTCACATATAATTATTTCATTGATCTATCCTTAATCGAAGGATACAATCATTGTAAGGGATTTCGTCTCAATTTACATTCCATTGAATCTTATTTATTATTAGACACCAATTCAATTTTTATGGTGTAAATACTGTACTTTGCAATATAATATAATTAATCCTATTATTTTCATGATATTAAATTTTTTTCAGTTTTTATTTTTTAATTATTTTTATTTAATAATTTTTTCATGTTTTAAGTTACTCATTAACTAAAACATCATTTTAAATGTTTTAATGATTTAATTTTCTAAATAATTCTATTTCATATCAATGGTTTCATAATTATTTTAAGGAAATATATATAGACATGAATGTTTTTTAGTGTAAATTCCTTTCAAAAGATTCAAAGTGGCATGGGATAGTTTGATTCAAAAATATTCTTTTAAAATGTTTTAATTGTATTTTAAAAGGGGATTGATTTTTTCAATAACATTGATTGTTTTTTATATATAACTCATGAATGAAATGTATACATTTTATATTTATATTATGTATTCATGATTAAATTATAGGTTTATTTTTTTCTTTTATTAGTGTTTGTAACACCTTGAGTTTTAATTAAAAATATTCTTTTTAATTTCATTAATTTCTTGTGTTGTACGCTACACCGAAAGGAGCTTTCACAACACGCATCCCTGACTTGGCTTGCATTACACACAATCGCGACCTTCCATGATAGCGTGTGTTGTACGCAATATTGAGTTTCGCTAAACAATGATATGTTAAATGAACTACCCGTTATGAATAGTATCAACTAAATTTTGAATTTTATAACATTATTATTCATCTTACACATTTTCTAGAACATGGTACGAGAACAAAATCAATTTTTCGAGAAAAATAAGAATTTTTCAAAAAATGTAGTTTTGCCTCCTTTTGATGGAACACCCTGTTTAAATCTTGTTTTTGACATGTCTATAATATCAATTTGACAAAATAAAATTCTTCTTTGGAATCAGGATATAAAAATTTACTTTGGATAAATTGTTCATATTATTCTGATAACATTCATATTTTAATGAATAGTAAAAACATGTTATATTTTATTTAAAAACAACTTTTTTCAACGCAATAATTTATATGTTTAGATTATATTTTTAATTGGGTTTAAAGTACATTTAGAATATATTTTTACAATTTTATACAATGTTGTTCATTGGATGTAAATTCACATTTAAACCAGACATAAACAAGTGTCAATATTTTGATAGTTATTATCTCTTAAAAACACTCTATTTGTTTTGACGACGGGAATTAATTTTTAAATTAATTAATGAAACTGATATGTTTTTAATTTGGTAAAATAGACATAATTTTTTGAATTCATAATATCAAATATACCTTAGGCCAAATTTTTGGTATTTTTCTGGAAACTTTCATTTTTTGATGAATAGTGAAACCACTAAGTGGTAGTAAAGAAACTGAATTTTTCATAAAACGTAATTTTACCACTTCTGTGAGTGAAATTTCAAAAATACGAGAGACACGCTTAATATCAAGGACTAAAATGTTTATATGAAGTTGAATTTTTTTTTTGTGAATTGTAACTTTTTACTTTTATTTACAACGGTTAAAAGTAAATAAAATAATTAAGGGTAAAAATGATATTATTATTACCCTAACACATGTCCTAATTCTATTGGATAAGTATAATTCGTCCAAAAACAACCTTATTAATAAAATATGACCATTTAGGCCCACTTGGATTAGATTAGTACATTTAATGTAAATTTATTTAATGAAGGGTTAAAATAGTTAAAATCAATGTTTAATAAGTAAATCATTTTTAATATAGGGTTATAAAAAAGATAAATTCGACTATAAATATTCATTAGAAATATAAACATACTTACTACATAATGGAATTTTATTTATAATTTTTAGACATTATATAATTTTATTTATTTAAGACACAAATATGATGCAGTAATTATCTTATTAATGAAATATTGACATAATTGATGTTATAAATACCCAAATAAATGTAATTTGAGACTTTTTATGAATTCCACTGATTTTATAGGTTAATATGACATGTTATTATTTAGTTAAGTTACTTTTTTCTAACTAATCATGCTGTTATGATTTCCACAAAAAATCATGTACCAAATAGTGACAAAATTGACATAAAATAGTATTTAAAACAAATATTATAGTATTAATTGTTATTTTATTCGTAAAAATATAAGGTTCAGAAAAATGACTTATATAAGGATATATATATTAATAATGAACCACATGGGGTTCATTGTCTTGTTATAGTATGTTTATTAACCTTATAGTGTAAGAAATCAAAAAGACACTGTAAAAGTAAAATTATTTGACTTATTGTTAAATCTAAATGAAAAGGTTAAAATTGAAACCTAAACTTGTCGAAAATCTATTTGATGAGAGGATTTCGACCCATACCCACCATATCTTCGAAATAAATAAATTTGGAGCTATTAAAAACCGAATATGACTTTATAATAAAATAATATTTTTTGTTATTCCAAAGGTGCCCCTCTCCTCCATTATAAAAGGGCACCTCCTCCCTCTCTTCCTCACACCACTTTGAGCCTTCTAGATCGGCAAAACCCTGCCGAATTATCTTTTCCACTTCCCTAGAAACATCATAGATGTCCTGGTCTTCTTCAAAGACCAATTTTATTTCCCTAAAAGGAGGTCTCAAAGAGGCGCTTCAAATAAGAGGTAATATCCATTACCGATTCTTTCAACTTTATTTCTGCATCCACTTATTCTTCTTTAGTTGTTTAATTATGAAGTAATAACATAAGTATCACTAATATACTGATATTTTATTATAAGTATTAAACAAACCTATATCACCATCTATTCATCATACGGAAAATGAAATCACCGCGCGTACGTAGGTACGGAATTCCCTCTCCACGCTGTGGTGTAATCTATTTTCCACCACCACCTTACTTGGATGGGTATAATGGTGTAAATAATGACTATATATGATTATTGTAATGTGATATTTATTCTGAAATAGTATACATACACTCCAATCCAATTCCACGATCATGGGAACGATATCATCGCTCGTGCGTACGTACGAAATACCATCTCCACGACGTGATGAGATTCATTCTCCAGGTTAACCTTTCAAGAATGATTATAAAGTATATATAATGAATAAAAATGCAATATATGACATAATTAAGCTACTGTATTTATGTATACATATATATATATATGTCATCTACTTACTTCCATTCAAGTCAAAAATGAAAGGAAACAGCGTTCATGCGTACGTACGGCCTACCGTCTCCATGAACGGTGTGTTTCATTTAATTTATCTATCTATTATATATATATATATAATGAATATATATGATATATCAATCATTTTTTACATTATGGATGTAAGTAAATCATGATATATGTAATAATAATATCAAGAACAACAAGTCCAAACTCGTACGATAAAAGAATCAATTTTACCCAAAAAACTACTTTAACATCGAATACCTAGGTCATCCATATATGATATAAAACAATGAATATGATTCGGTAATAAGTCAATAACATTATTTAAAACATTATACAGGAAGTTCAGACACATACGAAGCATATCAGACATAAGGTAAGGGATAACTTTTCCAATCTCGTTCTTATCCGAGATTGTATATTCGTAAGTATTTACTGGGGTTATTGTTCTCATCCATGTACATGTTTCCTAAAAATGGTTTCATGTATGTTTAAATTACATTTTACCCATTTTTTACATTTAATACATGTTATGTATGGAAACTTTCTTCTATGAGGTACTTTTTGACTATTTCGGCAAAAGTACGAGAAGAATGTATTTTTAACTTATACGAAATGAAAGGATTTTTATGGTTTTATAAAGCCCTATTTTCATGAAGCTTACTCCAAAATATTTCATGACTATTTTCATCAAAATCCTTTTCTTTTAGAATTCCATGATGTTTTGTGAAAAGAATTTTATTTTGAAGAAGAAAGGATATTTTCCTCAAGAATTCATTTCAAGTGTTTTATCAAAATCATTTTACATCTAAGATGACATTATTTCATATGTGTATGTTTGAAGTATAATTTCACTATGATTTATATGGTTTCACATTTCTTATGATGAAATATCCATTTCTTTTATATAGATTATGTGATGATGGGATGATGTTTATGAAACCCATTTTATTCGTTGAGTTATTATAAATGATGTATGTTTATTTTGTGGCACAAGTAAGAATGATTTCATTATGAGAAGGGTGGGACCTATATCTCCCTCCAATGCATTGGGTAAAGATTTATATCTCATGAGATAGACATTGATGGAATGGAAAGTTAACCATGTTCAGTAATACAGTACTGTAATGAGGAGTGAACTCGATTCAGAAAGGGACATTGTCCACTAAGATGGTCTTGGCAGCAATGACTTGGCTACTATGGAAATCATAACAATTGTTGAATGGTTTCCACAATTACATGTTTTATTCCCATGCTATTTTATCGTGATTGATGTTCCTTTATGATAAATTCCATACTTACTTCCATGATTTATGTCTTTGCTCGAGGTTTTAAGGATTATATTTCATGTTCATGTTTTTTCATTCAAATGTTTATGGATTTTTTTATGTTCTCTATTTTTTCCCTTACTGAGCATTTGAGATCACCCTTTTTATGTTTTATTTTCCCCAGGAAATATAGAAAGGTTTTAGGTAAGGAAACGAAAATAGAAAGATAGTTATGGGAGATGTTGAAGATCTTTCAACATGATTATATGTTAATATTCTGAGTTTCCAAAGACACTAAACTATTACGGTCCTTGTGTGTCTGTTTTTTTATGTATTAAGTATTCTGAAAAAGTAATGTAATTTCCATGTACGTCAAGCTTCGGGTCTCTACAGTTGGTATCATAGGAAAGGTTTAGTCAACCTTTGGAAACATGGATGCAAGAACTTTAGTGAGATCCCTAGAGATATTTCTATGGTATGTCTAGGGATGTCCCTAAGGTTAAGTATAAGTATAGGTTATAGTCCTATAATTACGGTAACGATCTTAGAATTTAACCTATGATGTTAGATATTGAGGGTACGCCCCCTTTACTATGTTTTTTCCCTAGCATAATTTTTGCCTCTCATACTATTCTTTTTGGGTTTTAGAAAATGGATGGAAACATGAATATTCACGATACTGGAGGATATGATGGACAATGGAATGATATTTTTCATGAGAAACCAAATGAAACGGGATTTGGAAGTCCAAAAATCGTTATTATGCCTAATCAGAAATCTCATAATATGATCAATAATCTAAACATTGGTAAGTATCCCGACTCAACTAATAAGAAAAAGATGGAGTTTCATGATGATCATAGAGGAACGAAAGTTCAATTCCCCACATGTAAATGATGTGGGAAGAGTAATCAAAGAGAATGTTTCAAAGGAACTAGAAGATTCTTTGGGTGCGGAAAAGAAGGACACAAATCCAGTAAGTGTAAAGGAAAAGGTTCAGTTAACACCATGGATGAGGATAATGGTATTGCCACGACATCAATAATGGTTTAATGTTTTAAATGTGGAATGTAAGAGCATTATGCAAACCAATTCCCTAAGGAAAAGTCTCATGAAGACAATCAGTATGGTCATAGGGGTAGTATTTATGTTGATGATGATGAAGAGACTACATATGATTTGTGAGATGAAAGAATTGTTCAAGCTTGGTCAATGGTTTAAGAAGGTAGTGGAATGATTACATGTTTTTCAAGTGTAATGTTGTATAAGTAATCTCATGGTACTATGGAATAATGTGACATCTATGGATTGTTACACTGTTGTCTTTCCTTATGTTTTGAAAGTGTATGATGAATGGTACCAGTAACCATGAAAGGTTATTCAAATATTTTTGGAAAGTAGATGATATGCGCATAAAGAAAGGATAAGGAGAAAACTAAATGATTGATATTATTCATGAGATCTTGAATGATATAAGGAGAAGGTTATATCATGGATTGAGTATATAGAATTTTTTGGATTTTGGTATGTGGAAAGAGTTAACTTTTGACATCATTCATGTTTTCACTAAGGTATAATGGGTATTCATTTTTCAACAGAATACATGATTAAGGTATTCACATGATTGGAATGTGACAAACAATATATATGGGGGATAAATGATGGTATTCACATGCTTGGTTGATGACATTTCAAGTAATTTTTTTATTTATACTATGAGCTTGGACCGAACTATTTTAGATAATCCTAAAGATTGGAATGAATTATGTTGGACATAAGTTAGTATTTTTTAAGGATAAAATTTTTTTCGATATTATTGATGGGATGTTATAGTAATGTAGTTTTATAAAAAGGAAAACCTACAGGACGGGCGACAACCCATTGCGTCAGACAAGGCTGTGGGAATCGAACCCACAACTGAAGTGCGACATGCCTTTATCGCCTACCACTGGCATGTAGGAATTCCCTGTTTAGTAGAAACTAGTTTTATTATACTATGAAGTATTATATATGAAGTATAAGTCCATTTTAGTAACCATATATGATTAAACTCACTATAGATCGACTTATGTATATTTAATATCTTTTTCTAACCTTTTGTTTGAGACAGATGTAATGACCCGTCATTCTATCACATGATCTGCTAACACTTCACGAAGAACAAATTCAACTTCATTTCTTTAAGAGATGATGTGGAAATTGTTCAAGGAACGAACAACAGTGAGATTGTACCAAAATAATGTAAGTATTTATTCTAATTCAAATTCATCAACTTTAGGGAAATGATCTTGAAAACCAAAAATGTTGTCCTAGTGCCTTTATATCCGATGAATCAGATGTTACCCTAGATCATCACAAATTTATGACTTTGTGATTGTTGGCTTTTTCATAGCCATGTTCTCTACCACTCTCCATCAGAACGTGATGGGTAGATTTCTCTCCCATATCCATATTTCACCTGTGTTCTCTTACGTGGAAACCCAGTGATGAGTTAATTTGGGTAACCGTTACATTTCATATTTTAGTTTTTGAAGCCAAGTTTTGGTATTCCTTTTTACGATGTGGGTTTCTATTAAAGAAACTTTCGAGTAGTAAACCACTTATAACCCAGACGAATTTCGAGGTCGAAATTCATTTTAAGGGGGGTAGAATGTAACACCCTGAGATTTTATGGAAAATAATCTTTTTAATTTCATTAATGTATTGTTTTGTACGCTACACCAAAAGGAGCCTGCACAACATGCATCCCTGACTTGTCTTGCATTACACGCAATCACGACCTTCCACGATAGCGTGTGTTGTACGCAATACTGAGTTTCGCTAAACAATGATATGTTATATGAACTACCAGTTATGAATAGCATCAACTACATTTTGAATTTTATAACGTTATTATTCTTTATACACATTTTCTAGAACATGGTATGAGAACAAAATCAATTTTTCGAGTAAAATAATTATTTTTCAAAAAATGTAGTTTTTCCGCCTTTTGATGGTGCACCAACATTAAATCTTGTTTTTGACAAGTTTATAAGTTTAATTTTACAAAATAAAATTCTTCTTTGGAATCAGGATATAAATATTTACTTTGGATAAATTTTTCATATAATTCTAATAAATTTCATATTTTAATGAATAGTAAAAACAAGGAATATTTTAATTAAAAACAAATTTTTTCATCGCAATAATTTATATGGTTATATTATCTTTTTTAATTGGGTTTAAAGTATATTTACAATATATTTTTAAAATTTAATACAATGTTGGTCATTTTATGTAATTTCATGTTTAAACTAGACATAAACAAGTGTCAATCTTTTGATAGTTATTATCTCTTAAAAACACGCTATTTGTTTTGACGACGAGAATTAATTTTTAAGTTAATTAATGCAACTCATATGTTATGAATTCAGTATAATATACATCATTTTTTGAATTCATAATATCAAATATAGCTTATGCCTAATTTTTTTTATTTTTCTCAAATCTATCATTTTTTGATGAATAGTCAAACCACTAAGTGGTAGTTAAAAAACTGAATTTTTCATAAAACATAATCTTACCGATTCTGTGAGTGGAATTTCGAAAATCCGAGAGACATGGTTAACACAAGGACTAAAATTTGGTTCAATGAGATGAAAATAGTTTTTGGCGAATAATAGCTTTTTACTTTTATTTGCCATGGTTAAAAGTAAATAGGATAATTAAATGTAAAAATTATATTATTGTTACCATAACACAGGTCCTAAATCTATTGGATAAATATAATTCGACCAAAAATAACCTTAGGAATAAAATATGACCATTTAGGCCCACATGGATTATATTAGTACATTTAATGTACATTTATTTAAAGAAGGATTAAAATAGTTAAAATCAATGTTTAATAAGTAAATAATTTTTAATATAGGGTTATACATAAGATAAATTCTAATAAAAATATTAATTATAAAGATAAAAAGATTTCCTACATAATGGTATTTTATTTAAAATTTTTAGACATTAAATAATTTAATTTATTTATTACACAAATATGATGCAATAATTATCTTATTAATGAAATATTGAAATAATTGATGTTATAAATACCCAAATAAATGTAATTTGATACTTATAATGAATTAAACTAATTTTATAGGATAATATGACAAGATATTATTGAGTTTAGTAGCATTTTTCGAACTAATAATGCTTTTAGGATTTTCACAAAAATCAAGTACCAAATAGTTTCAAAATCGACATAATATAGTTTTTAAAACAAATATTATATTATTAATTGTTATTTTATTCCAAAAAATCTATGGCTTGGCCAAATAACCTAGATAAGGATATATATATTAATAATGAACCACTTTGGGTTCGTAGGGATTGTTATAGTATGTTTAATAACCTTATAGTGTAAGAAATCAAAAAGACAGGGTAAACGTAAAATTATTTAACTTAAAGTTAAATGTAATTGATAAGGTTAAAATAGAAACCTATACTTGTCTAAATTCTATTTGATGAGAGTATTTCGACCCAACCAAACCTTATATTCTAAATAAATCAATTTGGAGCTATTAAAATCCTAAAATGACTTTATAATAAAATAATATTTTTTGTTATTCCAAAGGTGCCCCTCTCCTCCCTTATAAAAGGGAACCTCCTCCCTCTCTTCCTCACACCACATTTAGCCTTCAAGCTCTGACAACCCCTGCCAAATTATCTTCTATACTTCCCTAGAAACATCCTAGAGGTCCTGGTCTTCTTTAAAGACCAATTTTAGTGCCCTAAAAAGAATTATGAAAGAGGCTCTTCAAAGAAGAGGTAATGTCCATTACCGATTCTTTCAACTTTATTTCTTCTTCCACTTCTTATTCTTTAGTTGTTTCATTATGAAGTAATAACATAAGTATAACTAATATACAGATATTTTATTATTATTATGAACCAACCCTATTTCACCATCTATCCATCCTACGGAAAATGAAATCACCGCGCGTGCGTACGGACGGAATACCGTCTCCACACCGTGGTGTAATCTATTTAACACCACCACTTTACTTGGATGGGTATAATGGTGTAAATAATAACTATATATGATTATTGTAAATTGATATTGATTCTGAAATAGTAAACATACAGTCCAATATAGTTCCATGATCATGGGAACGATATCATATCTCGTGCGTATGTACGAAATACCGTCTCCACGACGCGATGAGATTCATTCTCCATGTTAACCATTCAATAATAATTATAAAGTATATATAATGAATAATAATTAAGTATATGACATAATGATGCTACTGGATTTTTACATACATATATATATATATGTCATCTACATACTTCCCTTCAAGTCAAAATAATGGAAAACAACGTTCATGCATACGTACGACCTACCATCTCCATGAACGGTGTGTTTAATTTAATTTATATATCTATTATATATAAATATAATGAATATATATGATATATAAATCTTGTTTTACATTCTGTATTAAGTAAATCATGATATAAGTAATAATAATATCAATAACAACTAGTCCAAACATGAAAGATAAAAGAAACAATTTTACACAAAACACTACTTTAACATGGAATACCTAGGTCAACAATATATGATATAAAACAATAAATATGATTCTGTAATAAGTCAATAACATTATTTAAATCATTATACAGGAGGTTCGGACACATACGAAGCATATCGGACAAAATGTAGGGGATAACTTTTCCAATCCAGTTCTTATCCGAGATTGTTTATTCGTAAGTATTTACTGGAGTTATTGTTCTCATCCATGTCCATGTTCCCTAAAAATGGTTTCATGTATGTTTAAAGTCCTTTTTACACATTTTTGACTTTTAGTACATGGTATGTATGGAATCTTTCTTCTATGAGGTACTTTTTGACTTTTCCGGCAAATGTACGAGAAGAATTTTTTTTAACTTATACAGCATGGAAGGATTTTTATGGTTTTATAAAGCTTTATTTTCATGAATATTATTCCAAAATATTTCATGAATATTTTCAACAAAATCCTTTTCTTTTTAAATTTCTTTATGTTTTGTGAAAATAAATTGATTTTGAAGAAGAAAGGATATTTTCCTCAAGAATTCATTTCAAGTGTTTTATCAAAATCATTTTACATCTAAGATGAAATTATTTCACATGTGTATGTTTCAAGTATAATATCTATACGATTTATATTGTTTCACATTACTTATGATTAAATATCCATTTCTTTTATATGGATTATGTGATGATGGGATGATGTTTATGAAACCCATTTTATTCGTTGAGTTATTATGAATGATGTATGTTTATTTTGTGGAACAAGTAAGAATGGTTTCATTATAAGATTGGTGGGACCAATATCTCCCTCCAATGCATTGGGTAAAGATTTATATCTCGTGACAGAGACATGGCTGGAACAAGAGGTTAAACCGGTTCAGTAATACAGGACTGGAACGAGGAGTAAACTCAATTCAAAAAGGGACTTTGTCCACTAAGATGGTCTTGGCAGCAATGCCTTGGGTACTATAAAAATCATAACAAGTGTTGAATGGTTGCCACAATTAAATGTTTTATTCCCATGCTATTTTACCGTGATTGATGTTCGTTTATGATAAATGATTTACTTACTTCCAAGACTTATGTCTTTGCTCGAGGTTTTAAGGTTTAGATTTCATGTTCAAGTTTTTTCTTTCAAATGTTTATTGATTTTTTTGTGTTCTCTAAATTTTCCTTTACTGAGAATTTGAGCTCACCCTTTTTATGTTTTATTTTCCCCAGGAAATAAAGAAAGGTTTTAGGTAAGGAAACGAAAAAGGGGAAGATCATTATGGGAGATGTTGAAGATCTTTCAACCTGATTATATATTTATATTACGAGTTTCCAAAGACACTAAACTATTATGGTCCTTGGGTGTCTATTTTTGTTATGTATTAAGTATTCTGAAAAAGTAATGTAATGTCCATGTACGTCAAGCTTCGGGTCTCTACAGTGTGCGGTTAGTACATATGAAATTTGATTTCAGTGTAGAATTGTAATTTTTCAATTATTCTTGGTTTTTTTGTTATGAATATGTTATGGTTCATTTGAATTGATTTAGTATATGTGTGATTCTGTGAAAAAACAGGGGTGGGTGATCCCATGATATCTGTCCAATTTATTGTGTAAGGTGACTTAGGTAAATGATAATGTTTCTCCTAAGATATTTAGGGAGTATACTGCAATGGGTATTCCAATCATAACCATGAAGGTTACTCCATTTGTAGCAGTGAAATCTACAATGAAAGTGTGATATGGATTCCACAAGTTACCTTTATGTTTTATGGTTTCTATGATGTTTTCTAAGAATCTTATGATTAAATTATTTATTCTAAGTAGATTATGTTTTATTGGTGAAAAGTAGGATTTTGTGAAAATGTATTTATGGGTTTTAAATATTCATGGACTAATGGTTTTATTCATTATTTTATATTCCTTACTAATATATTTATTCTCATACCATGTTTTTTATTTTTTAGGTTATAAGGATAAGACAAAGAAATAATTCAAGATGACTTTTATCAAAATAATAATAATTCTCATTTAATTTATGGAGTTTTATTATTTTGCAAAAAATTGGAGAGAGTAGAAGTGTCTACTTTGTAATTTTTGAGATATAATGTAATAGTTATGGCCAAATTCTCTAAAAATCAAAACTTGAAAAGGTCCTCAATGTGAATAAAATTAAATTATTGATCAAAACTCTATATTATGCATGTTTTATGTCTAGGGACTTATAGTTGGTATCAGAGGCCAGTTTAGACAACATTAGGGATTAGATTATTTGGATAACCACATAGTAAATCACTATGTCTATTATATCAGTTAAATCCATGTTTAATAACTATCTTAGAACAATTAACTTCAGAAAAAATGGATAGAGGAGGATTTCAAACAACATTCATATCTCTTCCTCATGACATTTATGCATTAATTATATCAAATTTATGTTTGGATGATGGTGAATATTTTTTTCTAACATACAACTCACATGAAAGCAGATATTTAAGATATAAATCATGTCCACTATACCTTCAATCCATCATGGCTCATGGGTTGTATTTAATCAAATCATATTTTTTTCAATATTTTCATATATTCATGAAAGGTAAATATTATCAATGAATGTTCAAATATTTTACATTATCAGGATATTCTGAAGCATAATATGATTTTGAAAAAGTTTCTTAATAATGGGACCCTTGTTCAACATATTTATATTTTCTTTTAAAATATAGTCTTTCAACACATACTTATGGTATTTTAAAAGGACAATTTATTGAAAGTTTCTACTCAAAATCGGTCTGACTGTTTTATAAAAATCATGTTTTATCAGATGTTTTGAAATTATATTTCATTCATGATTATATTCAGAAATTTTTTTATTATCTAAACACCCATATGATCCAAATTGTACAAGGTGTATTTGGATATAGAAAGAAACTGATTTTGAAGGATCTCTTATTCATTATTTCAATTAATGGAACTTCTATTTACATGATCAAGAAGATGATGAAACCAAGTAGACACCGTGATCAAGGTATGCTGTTATTTCTATTGTGAATAGTTTTAATTTAACATATGGAGGAGAAAAAATGTCAATATATATAAGTACTCATGAATCAAGATGATGATGTCATTATATGTTGGGATGAAAATTATATGTATAATAAAACCATTGACGATGAATCATGTTATGGATATTTTTTGAGTTTTATAAAATGGGACAACCCTTAATAAGGGTAAATACTCATCACGCCTGATAAGGCTGTGGGAATCGAACCCACAACTGAAGGGAGACAAGGGTGCAACGCCTACCACTAGCCTACGTGAAGTCCCTGTTTAGTATGAATTAATCTTTTTAGTTAAATTATTCCATGAATCATGAATAAGTTGATTTTGGGAAGTTATGTTTTATCAACTGGATATACATAGTATAGGAAAATAATTGGGTGATTAACTAATAAATTTTTTTCCTAGAAAAAATTATCAATTTTGGGAACCGTATATGTCTAATGAAAATAGAATGTTATTTGATTTTATTTGAGCAGTAATGGTTGAATTTTATTTTGGAAGAATATTTGTATTTTTTGTGAACTTATGGATATTTGGGTAATTTGTGTACAAGATTAACCTATCATGGAGAATATGTGATTAGGTTAATTACTTTGTAGTATGAAACTTTAAGAGTATTTGATATTATTTGTAGATAAATGTTAAGATTTATCATAGAAGTCTATGTGATCAAATTATTTTAAATTTTGGGTTTCCATCTTAGTTTGGATTATCATTTTTGAAAAATTATATGCTAAATTATATGTTGAATGGTATTTGTTTAACTTTGGGGTATTTTTTATTGAATTATGGAGATTAAGAGTAGCATTTCATTTCATAAAAATTTATTTATTTCAGGTGATTATCCAATCTTACACTAGCCATTTTGGCGTTTCTTAATGTCTGAAGACAAGGGAAATACATGGTTTATCTTTTATGGATTATGTGATTATCTATACGTTAATTCTAGTCCTTCAGGGGTGACCAATTCATCTCAAATACTCATCATTTGGAGAAAAGATGAGTTTGTGGTAGATATTTATTAAAGGATGAAATTATAATTGGCTAGTTAGTTTCCTTATATTCATAGTCATGATCCTAAATAAATTCATCAACTTAATGAAAATGACCTTAAAACAAAAATTTTCTATTTAGTTTTTCTACTATGGTATCAAGGACTGTTTAACCCATCACAAGTTTTTGGTTTTCAGATTGTTAATTTTCTCCTGATCATATTTTATATCACTCTCCATCAGAACAAGATGGTTAGTTTTTATTCCATATCCATTTTTTCCTATGTGGAATTATAGTAATTTTTCTATCTGATTACCATTTTACTTCCCTTTATTCCTTTTAAATTGATAGATTTATTAACTCTTTTTTCGAAGCGGGTTTTTTAATGTCATGAATCAACCTGGGTCGACCCTGAACATGTCATTTGAGTCGGCCCATGAAAATGCACGAGAGGCATTCTCGGTACTCATGGGATGGAGATAAGTTCCAATGGATTCAACAAAGTGAAAATGGGAATTATTTCACCTAATATAAATAAGTAGAAGAAGTGGAATAATAATTATGTAGCCCCAAAATTAAATAAACTGGCAAAACATCTAAGCATGAACGAAAAAGAAAAACTAACTGGACCTAATGACCACTAAAATCCACGTGACCAAAAATTCACTCGCTTTTATAGGTTCCCATGTTCAGACTAAAAAAGGGGGGTGATTCAACAAATACCAACCAAGAAATCCAACACATACATTTTCATCTTACACCATCCACACACACACACACCAATATCACCACTGAATTACTCCAAGGGATTTTCTCCTTATTTCATTCAACCATCAACACATGAGGGAATTCCAATTAGATGACCACCCATTCTCGTCAATATATAACAAGGAAAGAGGTTTCATCCAAAATAGGGTTTTCAAAGTAATTAATTTTACAAAGTACAAAACGGGCCTCAAGAAATCAGTTAACACTAATTTCCAAAAGAAGAACCATTAACCATTAAATTGAAAACAAAAAATGCAAATGGAAACCCATTTAAGAAACTAAATTGACAACTTTAAATCCAAATCACATTTATATAGGGCAAAGGGGAATTTCATCAAACACTTAGTAAGAACATTTAATTAAAAAATTTCATGCAATTAATATAGAAGTGTCCTAGATTATTTCACAACATGTAAAGATTCTAAAATCACAAAATTACTAACTATCATTACATAAATGTGAGAAAAACAAGAAATAAAAAATTACCTAATTTAACGGCAAATGCATAAGAAAATCTACCTCAAAAGGGAGCGGACCAAGTCGAACAATTCGACACCCAACGTCATTAACGAAGACCACCCCACAATTGTGCACACATACACCACTATATATATATACCCTTTAATCCAATTTATATATTCCTCACGCCATGAGGTAATTGGTGTAAGGAGGATTTATACATATATATATATATATATATATGTATATGTAACTATTTATGCATGTACAAGCCATCGAGAAGCCACCAAACAATCTAATTAAACCAAAATATAATAGAAGATTACGAATAAATCTATATAAAATTGAAATAATAAAACATAGTGGAAGCAACCAACCAAAGTCATGGGCGAAGCCCCTTTGTAAAACCTTACAAAAACCAAGAGCATTTAGAAAACATGACTTTCACTATTCACAACCATCTACAATTGATAATGAAAAGTAAAAATCAAGATCACATGTCAAATATTTCATTTTTTTTCATAAACAGTTTCCAAATTCATCCACACCTTAAGTGATATTAAATCAAGGTCCACACCTTCCAAAAAATCCACAAATTGTTTTTCCCAAAACGCTACATGAAGACACTCACACAAAACATACCCAATTTCTGATACAAAATCCGAACCCAATAAACGATCATGTAAAAACCTTCAAAAATGTTTTTTTTCATCACTCAAACGATATCATAAACCATTTAAACAATTTATATACCCCATTTAAAAAGAAAAAAAAAATTCACCAAAAATACAGAAACAATTTCTTATATAAAATCATTCCTAACTCAATTGATCATCAAATCATCTCAAAACAACTTTCACACCACACCATTTAAGTATAGAACAAGAAACAATTAATTGAATAAGAAAATACAGTTATTTACTAATTCTAAGGCTATGATCTGCCTACCTCGAGTGAGGAAAAAACCAAAATTCTGTGCGAAACCTCAACCGCAACACAAACATTAAAGATCGAACCCTTAAAAAAATAAAACAAACCAAAAATTGGTTAAACTATATTTTAGGTTTCTTTCAAGGTAAGGGGAGACAGAACAAGGGAAAATTTCTGAAAAATGAAGAGGAGGGACGTAGAGAACATACCTAGGTAGATCGAGCAGAGAACCCGAAGAAATTGGGAGGAACTATGGAGATAAAATCTCACCCGATGGGGGGGAGGTCATTCGCACCCCTCTGGAGGAAGGGGGAGGGGGTTCGGTAGTTTGAACAAGGGGGGAAGTGGGAACTTGAGGTGGATCCCTGGATAAGGGCCACATGTATGGAGGTCGGCTGACAAGTGGGAGCATTCACAGCCGAGAGGTCCAACGAAGGGGTGTGTCGCATGACCAGTGGAGTGGGGGGGGGGGGGGGGTGAAGCATGCGAGGAAGGGGGGAGGAGATTAGATTAGGGTTTTGTTAAATAAATTTTATTTTTATTTATCTTTAATTTAATTAATTTAATCCATGAAATGTGACTCAAAAATAAATGATATAACTGGAATGTATCGGGTCGGGGTGTGACAATTATCCCCACCATGACACTTTCTTCCTCCATGAAGTCCCAAGAGATTCAGTTGAACATGACCAATTCGAGGATGAACTACAACCCACGAAAACACCTAAAAACTCACAAGATCAAAGAACCAACACTCACGTTCATTCAGATACCTAAACTTAATTTCCAAAAAAGAACTACAAGACCACACTCAAAAGAAGACACACCTCCAAGGAAGATAACAGACAAGACCACAATGATTGAACAAAAAACAAAGAGATTAAAAAGAATATAATCACTGTTTTCTAAACACAATACAATAAGGAACACCCTAACCCCTAACATATTAACCATTGACGAAACTAGACATGGTCTGTTCAAGATCTCTGTGAGCATCCATTACATGACCCACTATTATAGCCAACCATCTATTATAGTTGGGGTCGAGTAGGGAAAAAATGAAATGGTGATCCAATAACACCTAGACGATGGATTCAATATGAAATAATATCATGGGGGTCTCCCCACCATATTATAACTCCAAACAAACATTGACTTCACAAGCTAGAAATATCTCGAATCCCATTGAAAATCACGAAAATCCAACGAATCGAAATATGGGACAACAAACACCACCATTCTGCATTATTATCATTAAAAACACTACAAAGAAATTACAAATAAAAAAAATTTCCAAAAGGACCTGCAACATCATTCTTCACACCGAAAATAAAACAACACCACAAATTATTTTAATTACATCAAAAAGGGAATTTTCAACAAAAGAAAAAATTCTGATTGAGCTGGCATCCATGCATCATTCATCAAACTAAGCTAAAAGGTTCTCCAAGGGAGTGGATCTGGCCCCATGTCACTTCATGGTGCCTCCCTAGAAAAGCATTTGAAAATTACATAAATAGACACAAGTATTACAGATCATAGGTTCTTCGCGACATGAAAACTTTATATGCCCCAACATCCCACACTAAATACACAACCAGTACTTCCTCTTGGATGAATCTGGTGAGGCAAAAAAAAGGCCTTTCTGTGCCTCTTCTCATCTAGAAAAACTCTACTAAATTGGCTTCGACTTGAACAGAACACCTCTTGACATCATTATAATTATGAGGAAATGAAGGAACTGCTGGGAGGAATTCTGATCGAAGACCCCTTTCAAAGAATCAGGCTTTCAATAATTCGTCCCTGACATGGATTGGGAGAAATGACACCAGCTCTATGAAGCTCTTATCATACCCCAACAACATTGAATTTCCCTTCTCGAGACCATAAAAACTTGAACCCATCAGTATCTTCACATCATCAGGGAAATACAATTGGATGGACAAGGCTTTAAAGCATTCCCAAGAGCAATTCTTCTGTGGTTCGACCTGGAGAATGGATTTCCACCGTTCCTAAAAAAGGCCTTTCAATGTAAAGGTGGTAAGATCCATCTTGAGTGGTTCAAGATACTCAAGACAAAAAAAATATCTCCTTGATATTTCGCATCCATTCTTCATATTTCATTGGTTTCATCTACCCAAGGAAATTAGGAGGGTTTGAAAGCCAAAACATCTAGACGAAATCCTAATATTAAGAACCACTAGACCCAATATCCGAAATGGACAAACCAAACTTCTGAAGCATTACTTGATCAAATGAAAGGAACACGGTGAAACAAATACCCACATATGATTCTCAAAATCTCATAGAACTTAGCGGGGGGATGAAACCTAAAAATAGGGATCACAGAACCACATAAAAACATATCATAAATAAAAATTCCACATCTCATTTTCAAATCAACAACCCAAACTCAATACATGATTTCAATCACCCCTCCAACACACCAAATCCAAATTCCAAAAAATAAAAAACCAAATACAAAAAGGAAACATGACACACTCAAACCTTTTAAAACATTGAAATCACTATTTTTGAAGAACATTTTTAGAAAACATAACAAGCCCTATGAACTAATCACATTCTATTTATATTCCCCTTATCCTCACATATATACACATATGTGTTAGATCAATCACTCACCCATACATACTAATAAACATCCACTCCCCACACACATACCTCTGTATACATATATGTGAGAACTCATAGGAATACCAAGAGACGGATAAAATAAACATTATCACTTTAATAATCACATTAAAAATAAGTCTACCGATTTTAATACCACACATCATAGCCAAACAAAATCATTTTCAAACTCCAAATTCATTATCCAACTTTTAATTTAACAAAACCATTCAAAAAACCCCGAAAACATTTTCCAAAATAACTCCCATTTTCAAAACTAACCCATTTCACTCTAAAAAAGATTCAATGTTTTGGTTTTGAAAATATCTATTATTGACCAACAAATCAAAAAATTTTCAAACCAAACATGATTTTAAAATCTAATGAAGTCACCCCAAAACCATCCCAACCATCATTAAGTACAAATGAAATAAACCTACACTTCAACGGGTCAAAATATCAAAATCACAAAAGGATCCAAAATAATACACCATGGGAAACTAGTTTCATTGGGTGACTTGTCCATATGGATGGCGGAAAAATGGTTGGCAACAATATACCAATCAAACCACCACCACAAAGAGTCTTTCGGGACCACGTCCCTAGCTCCACACGGCTTTCTAGGCCATGTGAGATCACTGAGACAATTGTCCTGAATACCATTTCATTTCTCTAATTACGAAACAACCCAAAAAAACCAAATAATCCAAGATAAACTGACTTCCAATGGTAACTCAAGGTTCGGCCTAGAAAGTGTTGGCCAAACACTACACATAACCTAAACCCCAAGCTTCGACAGTCATACTCCATCTACCTTGAAAACCCAAATAACAAAGGGCACTCTGAAAGCTAGGTTCTCTAAATAACCTATACTCCGATACCATTTTGTCAGGTACCAACATGGGTCAACCCTGAACTAGTCCCCTGAGTCGGCCCATGACAAAGCCTGAGAGGAAATCCCGATCCTCCTGGGCTGGTGACAAGATCCAAGGGAATAAAAAAAAGTGACGATGGGAACGATTTCGCCCAATATAAATAAATAGAAGCAGCGGAAAAATAAGAAAGCAGCCCCAAAAGTAAATAAAATGAAAATAAAAACTAAACAAGATCAGAAAAGAAAAACTAATCTGACCTGGTGACTTCAAAACTCCATGTTACCCTGCAGGTCACTCTTTGATCCCAAGACACAACATTGCCGAAGGAAATCATGATCAAATTGCAACCTGACCTGAGACTAAAAACATGAATGATGTATAGGTGTGAGTATTAAAACTATGTAGGAGTGATCATGTAATCTATTCCCAGTGCACTACCTTTTATTAAAGAAACAAGACTTCTAGGTTTGAAGTACAATATATAAAAGTACGTTTTTCCTCCCATATTTCCATTAAAATTAAATCAATATCCATTTACCTTATTATATTAAACTAGGTTCTTTTCTATGGATGAAGCATTAACCATCAATTAATGAAAGAGGAATAGAGAAGTGAAAAACATTTAAAAAACCATTTCCCAAAAACTTTTGAAGATCATTTTAAACCCATTTAACAATGATATGCATCAAATACAAAGGAAATGTAATGATCACACAAGGGAAAAGGAAAATAACAAGAAATAATGACCAACCAAATAATGGACCTCAATAATCTTCCATAGATAACTAAGTTGCAATATACTTGGGAAAACCTAGGAGCATGTGAATAGTTTAGATAATATTATACATGTGACAAATATCGAAGTCATTCCCTACTTAATGACATCATAATTCCCAAATGCTCAGTTTTCCCTACATGGACTAACCGAGGGGATCAATCCCCTAGTAGAGAAAAGTCTATACTAAGGGCCACTAGCTAGTGCATAAACTAATCTAGTGCATTAATCATTCACCAAAAATTCGCTCACTATTCCAGGATCCCTGGATTTTTCTAAAAAATGGGGGTGAGTCATGAAATACCAACCATGAAATTCAAAACATGCATTTTCATCCTACACCATCCACACACACACAATAAAATTACCCCAGAATCACTCCAATGTATTTTCTCCCTCTTGAAATCAACCACCAACATAAGAGGGATGTCCCATCCATGTAAAATCCATTCTCATAAACATCTAATAAGGCAAGTGGTGTATCCCAAATAGGGATTTCAAAGTCATTAATTTTACAAAGTACCAAAAATTCCTTAAGAAATCACATAACAATAAATCATTTCCAAAAGAAGAAATACATTTCATTACATTGAAAACCAAAAATTCACTTAGATCCCCATTTAACAAAGTCAATTCATCACATTAAATCCAATGCACTTTTATAAGGGCCAAAGGGCCATATCATCAAACACATAGTAAGCACATTTAATAAAAAAATATTCATGTAATTCCAATAGAAGAGTATTACTTAATATCACAACAGTAAATTTTTATAAAATCCAAAAATAAATAAATATCATAAAATAAAACTGAAAAAAATAAATAATTCATTAATTTAAAGGATAATGCATAGGGAAACCTACCTCAAAAGGGAGAAGACCAAGACGAATAATTCAACACCCAAGGCCTTTAACAAATATCACCCCACAATTGTGCACACACATATGCCGATATATATACCCCTTAATCTAATACACATATTCCATAGTCCATAAGGGAATATGTGCAAGGAGGATTTACATATATAAAGGTATACGTACCTATGTACGTGTTTACAACCCTTTGATAAGCCACTCAAAAATCTAATTTACCAAAAAGAGAATCTATTATTACCAAAAATAGTTAATAAAATTGAAACAATAAAAATGGTTGGAATCAACCAACCAAAGTCATGGGCGGAGCCCCTTTGTAAAACCAAAAATAAACCAAAATCATTCTCAAAACATGAATTTCAACATTCACCACCATATACAATTGATATTGGAAAGTAAACATCTTGGTCACATGTCAAATATTTCATTTTCCTTCAAAAAACCTTTACAAAATCATCCACACCGTAAGTTCTCTTAAAACAAGTTCCCACCTACCAAACAACCGTCAAAAACATTTTCACAAAATTCTACACAAATAAACTGACACAAAACATAGCCAATATCTGATCCAATATCTGAACCCAATACACAAGCTTGTCAAACACTTCAAAAATGTATTTTGCATCAATAAAACAATATAATAATCCATTTACACAATTTATAAAACCCTTTCAAAAATAAAGACAAGATTTTACACCTAAAATACCCAAACAATTTCATATATAAAAACATTCCCAACCAAATTTCACATCAAATCATCTAGAAAAAACATTCACACCGCACCATTTAAGTATATAAAAACAAAATATTTATTAAATAAGAAAATAAAATCATTTACTAATTCTATGGAAAGGATCCACCTACCTCGGGTGAAGAAAAAACCTGGAATTCGGTGTGGAACCTCAACCACACTTCAACCGCACCACAAATATGCTAGATCGAACACTAAAAAATGAAAGGAACCAAAATTTCATTAAACCTTATTCTAGGGTTCAAACAAGGAAAGGGGAAATGGAACAAGGGAAAATTTCCTGAAAAAATGAAGAGGACGGAGGCAGAGAACGTGCCTAGGTGGATCGAGTGAAGATCCCAAAGAAATCGGGAGGAGCAGTGGAGAGAGAAGCTCACCCGAAGGGGGGGGGAGGTCATGCTTACAACGATGGAGGAAGGGAAGGGGGTTAGGTGGTTCACACGAGGGGGAAGAAGGTACTGGAGGTGGCTCACTGGATGGAGGCCACCCGAAGGGAGTCCAATCGGCAAGGGGGAGCGCTTGTACCCTAGAGGTTAGACAAGGGGTGTGTCGTGCGACCCAAGGAGCGGGGGGAGGGGGGGAGGGGTAGCATGCGTGGAAGCGGGAGGGGATTAGATTAGGGGTTTTTAAATAAATAATATTTTAATTTAAACTTAATTTAACTAATTTATTCTAAAAGAATTGACTCAAAAATAAATGACATAACTAGAAAGTATCAGACCAGGGTGTGACATTAAAAGATGGTTTCGAGTCCAATTTTAAAATTGTGAGGACACAATTTCTAAAAGGGGGAATAATGTAATGACACGGGAATTTATAGAATAAAAAATTTTCATATCTATTAATATTTATGTATAAGATACTAATTTTAAGTTGAAGAGGACACTTTTTCTGTTAGCATACTAAATATACAACAACGGGTTTCACTAAAATCATACGTTGCACACAACATTGAGTTATACCAAAAAAATAATACAATAACAGTATTATTATTTTAAATGGTAGTTAGTGCCTAGATGTTGAATTTTAGGGAATGACCAGAATTAGATATATTATTATTTTGTATATTTTTTAAATATTTTTAAATTTATCCAATGAACCTTAGAGGCTTACAATTAAAATGAATTCAATTTTAAGCATAATATTCATTAATATTTTTAAATGGTCGGTTTACTGCATTTTGATGGTGAGCCCTTTTTAAAAATAGTTTCTGTTACTTTTATATGTTATATTAGGAAAATAAAATTCTTATTTAGAAGTGATACATAAATATTTTCCATGGTTGATATTTTGGAATTTGATTTATAAAATTCACATTTTAATTAATACTGAAAAATACGGAATTTTAATTAAATTATTCCTTTTCATCTAATTTATTTATATAGTTATGTTATATTTTTAATTTGTTTTAAATTGAAATTAATTATTTTTTTATCATTTAGTCTAAATTTGTTCAATGGAAATAATTTCATTGTTAAATTTCATATAAACACATGTCAATCATTTGATTGTTTTTACTTCTTAATAACCATATTTTTGGTTTTGACAACAGAAATTAATTAAATATTAATTTTGGAAAATTATATGTCTTGAATTTGTAGAAATGTGTTCCAAATTTTAATCATATTTTCAATTTCTTTAAAATAAGTCTCTTTTATTTTTAGACATTATAAATAGTAACATCAGTAATTATTTTTATTAACAATGGTTACAAGGTAAATTTGATAAATAAGGGGAAAAATTAATATTATAATAATTTAAAACTACCCCAAAAGTGTCATAATCCTATTTGATGAGATATTTACAACCATGGTAATCCTTGGGTCGATTTTGGGAGCCCATGGATCCACTTGGTTGTGATAGTGACATGTTATAAGAATTAATTTAAAGAGAAATATAACATAAACATGTATATTTTACATAATTTTAATATGGCATTATATAACTGGTATCTATGAATATAAATATTAACTATAAATTTAAAAATATATCATACATCATTTTATTTTAATTATAATTTTTAGACATTTTATATGAAAATTTATTTATGACACAATGATGATGTAATGATTATCTTATTAATGAATGATTCAAATAAATGATACTATAAATATTAAAATAAAGGTAATGTGAAAATTTTGTTTCCATCCATGAATTTTCAGGATTATTATGACATATTATATTTTAGTTAATTACTTTATTGTGAAGGAATCAAGTTGTTATGAATTTATCAAAAATCAATTTCTAAATAGTATCATAATTAACAAAAATGTATATTTCAAATAAATACTATTTTATTAAATCATATAATAGTACTAAAAATCTTGGATTAGGCCAACTGACTTATATAATATTAAAATTTTCATTATTTATCCACTCGTGGTTCTCTTTTATGTTTATAGTAACTATAGTAACCATAAATTATGAAAATATAAGAAGACAAGGTAAAAATTAATGTTTTTTTACTAAAGGTTAATGATAAAATATAAGATTAATTTTTTCACCTAAACATGTCTAAAACTTATTGTTTGAGAGGATTTATACCCATTATCATCATATCTTCTAAATATATCACCTTAGAAGTATTATAATTCTAAAATCCATTTACAATAAAATAATATTTCAAGACAGTCCTAAAGTTCACATCCTCCCACTTATAAACGGCCACCACCCCTACCAACTTAATCGCACCTATAAATCCCCTATTCTCTTCCAAATTATACACAAATAATCTCCCAATATCCTTATCATCCTCATAGAATCCATAACATGTCAATAAGGAAATTCATGAAATCCTTTTGGCTTAAATCAGAAGAAGATACTTGATTTAGATGTAATGTCTTCTCTCAAGTTCCATTCCTTTATTTTACTTCTCCACTAACCATGCTCTTCTTATTATATGATTTCATAAAAAACATTGTACAAGTTATAATAGAATTTTTTTATGATAATTATTCAAAACTACACTTACACAGACCTCCATGTAATGGATACGAACATATTGTTTTTGTGTACGGTGAATTATTACCTCACGAAATGATGCTAGTTCAATTTTCTCTTACCACCTCTCATGGTATCCATTATGATAACACTGTATTTATATATGATATATATTATATTTATATTTTCTTAATGCTTATATATTTTTTATTTACAATTTAACTGTAATCTTTCCATTATGTGTAAATATGATAATTTCATTTGAGGAAGTGCAGACTACTGCCCCCTCAAAATGATATGACCCATTCATTTCATACATGTAATGTATAAAGGATGGCGTAAATGGACTTATGTAACATATATAATATATATATTAAAATATATTTATAACATACCTATGTATCATTTAGTTTTTATTCCCTAAATATGACATAGAAATGAAAGTAGTGTTCATGCATATGAATGCCCTACCGTGTACATAAATGGTTAATTTCATTTATTATCTCCAAATGTTATGGACTATTATAAATACATATATAATGGATATATATGATATTTAAATAATTAATATCATTCTTTATATTATTAAATTTTGACTATATAGACAATTTATGTCAAAATAAGTTCTTTTTTTACTCAAGTACCGAACATTGACAAAATGTCTAATATTAACTACATTTATTAACTAGATTATATAACATGGTAATATGTGATTTAAAATTAATAATAAACATTAAAATGTTTCTAAAGCATGTATTAATTAACCTATGTGTATTATTTAGGAAATTAAATAATTAACAAGCCAAGTCAGTTTAATGATAAGAGAAATTATTAACCAAATTTCCACACTTTAGGTTAATATTATAATTCTTGATTATATAGTGATATGATTATAAGAGAAATAAATTTTGATATCATATCATGAGTTTATACTTGATTTATGTTAATTTATAGCGAATACATATAATTAGTCTATTTTAATAACAAAATGATCTCTGTAAGGGAATTTCTAAACTTAATTTCCACTCATTGGGTTCTATGCATACTTTTTTGATAATGTTATGAAAACATTATATGTGTAATAAATAAATATTTATTTATGTTTTAATATCAACTTAACTTTTTTGGATATACTATTTGTACAGATAATTACCCCATTGAAGGATTCTTACGTTATTTATACAAACATTGTAAAAGAAATCTTAACTCAATCTTCATTTCTTGAATTAAATATCCATGTCATTGGTATTGATTTTCCAAATAATATGTATTAATGATCTCTTGTTTTTTACAATAAATATACATTTATATTTGGTGCATTTGTTTATGTTATACATAATTATTTCATTTATATATCCTTAATCTATGGATAATATCTTTTTAAGGGATTTCGTATCAATTTACATTCAATTGAGACTTAATTTTTTTTACACCAATTCAATTCTATATGATTTATATAATTCCCATGGAATCATTATATCATTAATCATATTATTATCATGATATTATATGTTTTTTACTTTTTATTCTTTAATTATTTTTTTCAAGTATTTTCTCAAGTGGTAAGGGACTATTAAACTAAAACATCAATTTAAATGTTTTAGAGATTTAATCTTGTAAATAATACTCCTTCCTATCAGTGTTTTAAAAATGATTTTAAGGACATATTTGTATGGACATAATTGGTTTTAATATTAAATTCATTCCAAATGTATCAATGTGGTATGTTAATCATTGATTCGAAAATATTCTTTTAAAATGTTTTAATTTTGTTTTAAAAGGGGATTGATTATTTCAATAACATTGAATGTTTTTTTATATACATCATGAATGGAATTTCCCTCTTTATATTTATATAATTGTATCATGATTACTTTAATTTTTAATGAGATTTCATTTATGAGTGTGCACATTGAAAATATGAAATGTTATTTCAATGTGGAAATGTTATTTTTACTTTCTGATTGGTTTATGTGTTATGAGTATGTTATGGTTATTTGGTATTAATTAAGTATAAGGGTGGTTCTGTGAGAAACTTAGGGTGGGGGAGTTCGTGATATCTTTCTAATTCGTTGGGTAACATGATGGTGGTAAATGTTAATGCTTATCCTAAGAGATTTATAGAATATACTATGATGGGTATTTTAAACGTAACCATGAAGGTTACTCACTATATAGCTATGAAATCTACAATGTAAGTATCATATATATGCCCCAAGTTATATTTTATGTTTTATTATTTCTATGATGTTTTTTAGGATTATTGTATTTACATTTTTTAATATAATTCTTTAATGTTCTATTGTTGAAAACTATGATTTTGTTAAAAACAATCATGGGTTTTAAATATTCTTAGGCTAATGGTTTTATTCCTTATTTTATATTCCTTACATAGAATTTTATGATAATCTAAAATTTTAGAAATTTTTTTCATAGGGAATAAGGAAGGATAAGAGGAGGTAATAATTCATGAAGTTTCTTATCAAGAAAATAATTATTATTTTATTTATGGAGTTTTATTATTGTGACAAAATTGGATTGAGTAGAAGTGTCTACTTTGTAATGTTTGAGATGTAATATAATAGTTATAGACAAATTCACTAAAACTATAAACCTAAAAAGATCCTCAATATGAAAGAATTTAAATTCTTGAACAATAGTCACAATTATTTATGGTTTAAGTCTTAGGGCTTATAATAAAACTCACAATACATCTAGTGGATCTGTAGAAAACATGAACGGTTCAAACTATAGACGTGTTGATAGGAAATTAGTTATTCTTGAAAATGGATTCCATTAGATCCATGAGAAAAGATTTGATCCTAAAAATTAGTCATGATGATTTTTTATTAACTAGTATCAGTTCGAATGACTATCATACTTATGATGTTCCCTTTAGATCCATATACATAGTACTTAATAACTGACATTGTTCATTTTCACTACATATCACCATAGCTTACTTATTTGATTTATTACTTCCCTTGACTAATATATTTTTTCAATTGTGGAAAATGACAATATTATATTAACTATTATACAACATTATATATCTGGTGTGTATTATAATCTTTTCTTGATTATATGACTGAATCATGTTAAATTTGTTTCTATTTTGTTCAAGAAAATGATTGGTTTTTAATTTCTGAAATGGAATATTTTACATTTTTGGATTATTTAATGATTTATTATATTTGAAACCTTAATTTTAAACTATGATTCAAAAACAAATTATTGTAAACCTCTATTAGTATATTTTACATAACATATGATATAATATCATTTAATATATAGAGAAATAGAAATTGGCTTCATAAGACACAATATGTATGTACCATTTGTGTTTTCAACCCTTTATGAACTTATAGAAGGTGTGTGATTTTGAAATTCATTATGGATTCATGATAGGATAACCAAGGCCAGGTTATTTTGGATGTGGTGGGAGTCCATAGACTAATAAGAGATGGTGTTTTTTAAGATTAATTTTATTTCTAGTTTTCGTATCATCTCTTTGTACATGATACAATTATATTGATGTTTATATATGATCATATTTTTGTAGGATAAATTGTTTATTTTATTATTTTGGGTGAGGAAATTTTTCCAATAGAAATATCTTATTTCACATTTTCTTTTTTCTTACACATGGAGAGATATAATTCTATATACGTTATTTTAAAACTAGATCTAATACTTGTTTAGAATGTATACCATGTTGGTTCATTGCAAATACTATTAATTGAGGTATTTCACATGTTTAAAGAAATTATCCTTGAAATATCATATGTTTTTTTGGTGAATCATGGTATAAATTAGAATAAAAATCTTTAAGGACTCAGGAGGTAGTCCACGAGTGGGTTCTTGATCACCACCTCCTCAAAATAAGACTTTTTTTACAAGGTATGTGGGGAATTGAGTATTTATTTGGTGTTAATATTTTCATAATGAAAAATGAGATTTGGATTAAAAATGTGACTATCTTTGATTTATAAAATCTATAATGGCTTTTGGTTTATAATGGAAATAATTATATTTACACACTTTTTATTCAAAATCTAGAAAATTGGGAAGAATTAGTTTGTAAGATCTGGAATTAATTATTGGATCTATTGTGTGGTCGATGTCTGGTTTATTGAACTGTGGGATGAATCCATGAATAGTAATACTCTAACCAAAACTTTTCACCTTATAATTTTTCATCCCAAATGACTTCAAATGTGTGAGTTCATTTGGAGGGTTATTTATTTGGTTTGTTTCATGATCTTTTTTGAATGATTCATCTTTGGTCCCTATTTCATTTTTTATGACCTTCTTGAAAACTAATTTTTTTCTTAAATAATTTTTTTTTGTGTTTCTTGAGGAATGTATTCAATTAAAAAAACATGATTTTTATGAAATTTTTGGTTTGGAAAACTATTTGTAAATACACTTTGAATACATGTCAATGAATTTTTTTAACAATAAGTTTTTATTTTTAATGGATTCAGAATAAGAATGGTTTTTGAAATTAAATCATGTGATTATTGTTTTTGAAGCCACGAATTAATTTCCCTAGATAGAAAGGGATTTCTTGAAATCATTGAAGTATTTTTAGAAATATTTATCATTTTTAATGGAAAGAGTAATTTTTTTTGAATAATATTTTTTTTTCAAATAAATTATTCTTTTATAAAGTGAATTATGGATTTTTTGTAAGCTTTGAGCCGGTTTATATTATATTTTTTGTTGTGTGTTATGCCTGATTTGATGATATTATATTTAATTATAGAAATCAGTGAATCCATGATTTTTTTCCAAGAATGATATAATGGTCATTCACCGGTCCAGTTTTTGGATGGGTCTTTCATGTTTTCGAAAATTTGAATCTCTTATTGATGACTCTACCAAAACTCCATATCATATTTCATGGTATGATAGCTTCATGTATTTAATCACAATCCCATAATTCATAAATTATCATCATCCTCATAATAAAGGTAAAACGTTTACCCTGAGGCATTAATGCGTCCTGATGAAATTTTTGGGATAATTGATTATTTTAAAACTACTCATTCTCTGAATGGAAAGTATATTAACTCAATATTTTAGGGACTATAAAATAGTGGTGGGATATTTTTATTAGATTTCAGATGCATGAATTTAATTCTTAGGATTTCTCCAATTTAGTCTTTATTTTATAGAAGAATCTTGAGTAAGGGAAGATTTAAAATGTTACCGAGTTCTTGGGTTTTAGTCAATATGGTATATTTATTTCAGAATATGAAATGAAATTATCAAGTTTGATATATTTATTTAATAATCATGTTTTTAATTACATTCATAAGGCTATATATTTTAGGAAAGGTCTTAAACAACACCTTTTAACCACCGTGATAGTGGACTCACTGATTTCTTATTAGGAGATTCTCAATATGGATTTTATAGATGATGTAGAGATAGTATAACAATACTAATTGAAATATTACTCATTCATGGTCAAGGAATGAATTTATTCTAAAAGAAAATAATAGGCAAATGTTTTTTTCCAATGTGGATCACCAAGTCATCTCAAAAGGCTATTTTCAAATAATATTAGTGATTATGAATGGTGTGGTCATTTGGGTCATTATAATAGGTTATAAAAGTTATGATACCTAAAAGGGATGTTTCATGTAGGGATCATAAGCTCCACACTATGGGGAGAATATTCTACACGATAATAAGGATTAATGAATTGTCCTTAAAGTGAAATTTCTTATTTATTGGTAGGAGAAATAGGTTAATGTTGTTGGTTTATATCATACCATTTCGTTTTTTTCGATATTGGAGTGACAACTGATTCAGTTTTTCCTTATTGTGGATTTATTGTTTTTAGAAAACTTTTCTTTGAATAACATAGTAACTGGTTTTTGGATCCTTCTGGATGATTTATATTGAACATGCTTATAATTATTTAAATCTCATTATTTTTTACGACATGTATATTTCAACCTTGTGGATGTGAAAACATAAATTATTTCACTTATTTTTAAATGATATTATTTACTCCACGTTCAATGTCCAACATGTTATATTGGGGAATATAATGTTGTAAATCCTTTATAATTTTGGTATTTTTGTTCCTCATATTTCTAATTTTTTTTATTATATTGTTAGAGATAAAATTTGATGTGATGGACAATATCTCATGTGGGAATGTAGATCCTCATTGTGTACTTACAATAATGTTTTATATTTTCATGGATTCACTTAAATATACCATGGGAATGTACTCATGCATGTAGAATGATTTTAGTCCTTGATGAATAGACACCCAGTGGTGCTAGATTTTGATTTGGTGATATGATCGAAAGGTGAGGCTTAGTGCTGAAAATCATGGGGTACGATCAAGAACCTACCTGGGGTAGAAATCCTTGTCAGTTTTTCCATGATTTTAAATTTTTGATCATATATACACCATTTTAGTGTTGTTTAATATGTAAATTTTTAGTTTTTTGTATATTTTATTAATTTAATGATTTTATATTTTTGACATTGACGGTCTCCATGAAGAGTTCTTGAAGTATACTGTTTTGATTGAACTGAGATTCAATTATAGTGTTACCCCATTGTGATTAATCATTAGACGGTGGCGAGACCTCCGATAGGAATCTATTTCTTCTATGATTTATAGATATTTAGTGATCCTAATATAGTGATATTGGAGTTGCGTGTATTTTTATCTTTTGGGTCAGTCCCTCTTATTGAGTGCAGATCGTCCACATCACATGATGAGTGAGAGAATTACTTTTTTGTCATGTTGACCTATCATTCAAATTGTACACTTTCTAGATACAATATTTCCTATGGTGGAGAGTTTATAACATCCTTTTACTTTCTTTTAGGTATTTGAAAAAAATTTAGTATACATTTTAAAGATTTGTTAATGGGTTGTTTTCGGTGTTTTTCGTAGTTTTATTTTGACGTTTTCTAGGCCAGTGTATAGTTGACGCACAATTTAACAAACCATGTTGAAAAATCATGAATCCTTTTCCAGTATCCACGATGGGGTCACATGGTATTTTAATGGTTAAAATAACCATGTAAACCAACCTTTATATTTTTAATAGTATCATATAAGAGGTCTCACATTTTGTTAATGGTTAAACTAATCCTATATCCTTACCATCCACCTCTTATAGTGTCTCTGATAGGGGTGCATAGTTAGGCTCTTAGTTAGTACTAACCATGTGACCTAACCCAGGAAACCATAATAATGGTATTTAATTTCCCAAAAATCATAATTAAATTTCGATACGCACTATGTATACCTAAACTCATCCCACTCAAACATAATTCAATCCTATGGATTTTGGGACCCTCTAAAGGAATTTTGGATCTCCCAACCTCATCTTGTGGCATATCAATGCACAAATCAAAGTAGATATCCTCTTCTGGTGAGTTCATTTCCTCCGGTCCTTCAATTTCTCATCAAATTTTGAATAATTTTTTACAATTGTTATTATTTACTTGTATTTCATTGGTCCATGGATGGTTGATGTGGTATTTATGATCATGTATCCATTCTCACATAAATCAGGATGTCTATTCATTAATTCAGTGATATCCACTGAAGGTGACATATCATAGATTCATTTTGGTCGGATTATGAATTTTTCATGTACATTTTCTCATTATTTTCTTTAATTTTTTAGTTCATTGTTTCTTGAGAATTAATAGGCAAGTAATTTCTTCATGAACATGTACTTTAATCATTGAACCTAAATTCCCTTATAAAATCCTCTTTGATCCCATTTTAGATAAACTGAAAATGGAATGGATTTATTCTCATGGTTTTATAACATGGTGAATTCTATGTTGGTTTTAATTAACATTAATGGAGTTTTCCATGGTTACCTAGTGGAAATTGAGGGCATAGGCCCGGTTTTTATTCCAAAAATATAATTTCATGATTTGAATTAAATGAGTTTCACTATTTGATTTTTTAAACTAGTTTCTAATGAATTAGTTTTTTAAATGGAAAAGAACCCCCTATGAATGATTTTAATCATATTTTAAAATGGATTATATTTGTTTATTTGAAAAAATGATTTATTATCATGGAAATAGGGTATAAAACTATGATTTAAATGTATTAAAACCTTTTCAAATTTTATAACATCCATGGAAATTTTAATTTTCATTTATAGAAATTATTATTTAAATGAAATTCTTATAAATATGATGATATTTTGTGAAAACAATTGGGTATCCGTACAATTATAAATGTATTATTTTATATAATGTTTGAAATGAATTGATTATGCTTGATGGAATAACTGTTAATTTATAATGATTATCTCATATGGTAATAAATTAATTCAACTATCATGATTTATGTACTTCCAATTGATTGGTGTTGAAAAAAAGGGGTTATTTACACTGAGGGATCTTCAGTGTGAGAGTGAGATGATATTTAAGGGAATGATCCCATGACTTATCTTGATAAGGATCCCCATTTTGATCCTCATAACATATTATACCCCTCATCTATCTTGAATAATCATGGTATCCTCGATAGTAATATTGGATGACCTAGATATAAAATTCATTAGTGGACTCACATCTTGTCTACTGGATCTGTGGAGAACCTGAATGGTTTGGTCTATGGACGTGTAGCTTAGAAGCCATGTGTGTATTGAATTGGATTTCATTAGACCTATGAGACTATATGTAATCTCATTTATTTCATGATTATTATACATTATCTAATATATGTATTACTCAATACCATAGCTTGTTTTTATACATTACATCAAATACATGATACACGATACATGAAAATTTTCATTGTTACTACTTGGTGTTGGAATTTTATTTCCTAATTGAATGTATATATTGATTGGTATATTTAATGTTATCATGGTCATTTAATCTATTGTATTGAATCTTATATAGATTTTTTTTTTCATGTTCTTAGTATCATCGTTTCTTGATTATAAAACCCCATCTTTAGAAATAAAAATTCAATATTTTTTAAGAAAAAATGTACTTCATAAATGGTGAAATAAAATGTTTTACAACTTTGGTTTACAAATTTATTTTTTAAGTTATAAATCTATATTTTCAAAATAATATTCAAACTCTATTTATTATTTACCTATTATATCATATTTGAAATAAATTATTAGGTAATTACATATAGTCATTTTTGGAATCTTATTGTACACTATAGTATACAACATTATTTTACCATTTGGTTTTTCGAAAAAAATTATTATCTTATTGAATGTTATGATTATTACATCTTCCATGGTGGGTTCATACTAGGTTGACCGTGGGTGGGTGACTTCGGATATGGTGGGTGGTTGTGTACAACTAAGAGAGAGAATTTTAGAGCTTTGATTAAATTATTATTTTGCATCACCACATTGTACGTGATATGATTTTAGAGATATATTTATTTGATAATATTTCAAAAAAATACATTGATTATTAATATGTTTTTTTGGCTAAATTGTTTCCAAAAGTAATTTAATAATTCTTGAGTTCTTATCATTGACCCATTGATATCATAAATACTCTTCGGTTTGTGGAAAATTATCTTCAATACCAATTTACATGGTAAAATAGGTTGGAACATTACACATACTATAATATAAGATAGGGAGTTACATATTTTTAACCATAAAAAATATCATTTTCAAATAAACATGGTTATATATTACTAAATAAATGTGGGTTTTTATTATTGACACCATCATTCAGTTCTCAACCTGCTTCCTCCATCTTATTATCTATCCAATGTCACATTACAATGTGATTCTTGTGAATTTTTGAAACTTTTTATAATGACCTCAAATCACGTATTCCAGATCAAGGGTCTATATTATTTCACATACTCTTGATATAATAAATAACATACTAGTAGACTGAATATTTTATTCATCTTGGTATATTGGATATATACATGAAATTCACATTACATTTTTAAACCTAAAATATTCAAATATATTTCTCTGAGATTACCTTGATTTCCCTCAGAATATCATTACATATTAATCAAAAAACTCATCCCCATATACTAGTTAATGTAACATAAATGGAAGGGGTGTGATTAGATACTCGTTAATGGTATGTGTATAGGGGAAGCTATCAAGAATGAATAATTATTATCATCATTATTCAATGGTAAATAACTAACACACATTCCATTTGAACAATTACATGAACATAATCATGAAATAAAAAATGATGATAAAATAAGGCCAAATCAATAATCACTTTATATTGAGAAATATATATGGGTTGTATAACTTATTGAATAATTACATGTACAACAATACCTAATATCATAAAAAGAAAATGAATAAATATAGACATTATAAAAATAATGTCAAGAACATTGACAATATTGTTTAAAACTATTAGTAAAAAACCAATTTAATTGGTCTAACTGAACTATTTATTAAAACTTATCAATGAAAATAGAGGCCTTATATAACCAGGACCCACTATTCACATACTAATTCTAAAAAACTTCTCATATGAAATGTGTTAAAAAATTAAAAATAATAATTTATATTACAAAGCATTCTTATGAAATATTAATACATACCCCACTCAAATAAACAATATATTAAATCTTCTATAGTAATATGATAAATGGTTGTTATATTGTAAGTCCTCAGTCAAACTGATCTAGAGTATTAAAAAATGATAATAATATAAATATAACATATCCCATGTGGAATATTTGTAAAATAAAGGGGTAATGTCAATGATGAAAATAAATACCATGAAAATGTTATTAATTTTTTTTAAGAAAATAAAATTTTCATTAGAAAACATCTTTAAAACTAAATGGTCAAAAAAAATTAAAATTAATTTCATTTAATATACATTTTAAACTTGTAAATGAAATTTTAAAACACTAATGGGTTATGATGGCATGATTTTTTTCAATAAATCTAATAACCAATAATCCTTTAACATTTTTAGTAACTACCAAATGATACTTTTTTTGAAAATAAAATGAATTTTTATTTGAGAAAATTATATTAAATTAAAAAAATGTTTAATTAATTATTAAATATATAATTTGGAAAAGATAAAAAAATATTATTATTTTTTCTAAAAACATAATTTTTTATGAAATATTTTTTTGGACCAAGGAGTGAAATAATGATAGATTCTTGAAAAAACACAGTCAAACATTTTATATACTAATGAGAGGAAAAATGGTAATATTAATTATGAAATAATATTAATAACAAAACTAGATTAAAATATATATAATTTTATTTAGAAAAATCTTATAAATCCTAAAAGATATAAATGAACAAAATTAATCCTAAATAATGATGAGATTGTAAAATAAAAACTAAAAACATGGGTATATTTTGAATCATAAACCCCATTAAAGAAATAACTTAAAATGAAACCATAAATACCATGAATTTAAATTTATCCATGATTTAATTATAAGGAATCGACATTAATAATGTCTTATTCAAGTGACTTTTGTCTAGAATTTATTTTCTTTCATTCCCAAATATCATTGAAATTTAATGTTATAGAGAATCAGGACACACTATTATATAGTAAACTGATACATTAAACATGGATACATATACTTTGTATCCATTTTTCAGCAAAAGAAACCCCTTTTAATATAAAACATGGTTTCTTTTCTTGTCACATCTTTAACACTTTCATCATGACACATTATTAGTTTTTACCAATCTTTTAGCACTGGGAAAAATATTTAAAAACCTAGGATGTGAAAACAATATTATTAGTATACATAAATAACAAAAACCATTAGTAAAGATAAAATCCATAAAACATTTCCTTAAAATAAAAAATATCAGTTTACACTAAAAAGAGATCATCATTTCAAATAGAACATTATCATACGATTTGAAAATAAATGATTTTATTGTAAAAAAAATATGTAAAATATGATATATAAGTAGGTAACATGGGGTATAATTATAATAAAATGAATGAAACATATGGTTGACATCCAAATATGTCACTCTTTCAAATTTAGTATTCATATGGCTGAATTCAAAACATGACACTCTTAAAAATTAAATATCTATATGACTGACATCCATACCCAATACATTGGAGGTTATAACATATCCACCAATCCTTGGTTTATAATAGAAACACCCACCCTTGTTTTATCATGTAACCACCTATCATGTTTTCAAGTAAAATTATATAATAATAACACATAAAATATTTCAATTTTAATCATTTCACTCATAAAATTTCATTTTCAATAAAAAGAATTCATTTCGCTGCATTGAAATAATAAATCTATTTCAAAAACCATTTTAAATAAAAAATACCCATAAATGGAAATAATATATTACTTTTTCTTTTAAAAACATTATGGTTTGTATAGGAATCCAAATATCAAATAATAGTCATGGTGGCAGATAAGTCGTTTCCGTAGGGTAAAGATAAAAAAACATTCATTTTTAAGTTTTTTAGGAAAGTTGAATTCACTGTATATAAATCATAAAAGTATTAATTTTTTATAAACGTTGAATATAATTAAAAATTAAAATGTTTTTAATACAACTCATAAAATGAGGTGGTGTATGACATTAAAATATCCTTCAATGAATGGATATTGAGATGTAGGACCTTACCTCATTTTCAATTCATCATGTTGGTTATTTATCATATAAAATAATATAAAGAGGTTATATATTCAAATAAATTGGAAACAATTTATGGATTATTATTCCTTTTATATAACGTATTATCATGTAATCACAATTACTTAATTGTTTATGTTCACATTGGACATTTTGACAATATTTGGTACATGAGTCCAAAATGAAATTAGTATGATGTCAATAGTCAAAATGGTCATAAGTATATTAATGTAATTAATATTAATTAAATAATAATCACATTAATACATTAATTATAATTTTAAATACACCCATTAAAAATAAATACTTAAAATCAATAACGTTACAATTATGGAGATGGTAAGGTGTTCATACGCATGAGTAACATTTACATTTTTCAATGATCATTATGGAAAGGTGGTAAATATTATTTATATTTAAAGAATGATAATAATATAATTAATAACATATTAATCATTTAAATATTCGTATGTATAATATCTATGATATGCTGTGATTAAAAATTAATCACAACGCTTAGTAGAGGTGATATTTCACACGTACACGTGAACGATGTTATCATTTTTATGTGAATGGAAAGTAATAACATATTTGATATAATATTAACATATAATTATTAATATGTAATTAATATAATATATAAACATTAATTTTATCATTACAAACATTATTGGTTATCGGTAATGGAAAATGAATTATATTAGTTTGTGGAGGTAATAGTTCAAACATACACAAGAACTATTAATTCATTTCAAATTTGATGTAATTAGAGATAAATATTGGTCATGATACAAAAATATTAACATCTCAATATATTTAAGATAATGTATTTATTATTTATCATTGTTGAAATATATGTGATGGAACTACAAGAAGAAATAAAATAGAATAACATAATTAAAAATGATACATCTTCTTCAGATGATCTCTTTTATTAATACCATACACTTATAAAGAGGATTTTATGAATATACTAAGGACACTATAATGTGGGTAGGTATTCTAAGAAATTATATTGGTATAGGTTGTTTAAACCAAATACATTTTAAGGTTTAATGGAATGAGAATAATGAGTACCCTTTTATAGGATATTGGAGGGGCACTCCTGGTATTTTTAAAATTATTAAATTAATATTAATTTATCATCTAATATAAATGGTCCTAGATTGATTTATTTTAATGATATGATGATGGAGGGTGATAATTTCATCATACAAAAAATATTAAACATGTTTTGGTTTTTTAATCCTTATCTTTTTTATTTAACACCTAAATATTTTACGATTTTATGAAGTAATTTACAATTTAAGGATGAATATAATCATCAGAAAATGCCAAAAAAACCAATAAAATAGTCAATTCAGAATATTTTGGATTTATTAAACATATTTTCTAAAAGTTTTAATTTTTTTGAAAAATTATAACATATAATATAATATTTTATATTTTAAAATAACATTACTGTCAATTTTGACAATATTCATTTCTAATATTTTTAGAAATATCACAACATCATGATACAGTCAAATAAGCAGTTTGAAAACATCACTAAAAAGTCATATGAATACATTAAATTATGTTATGTCATAAATTATGACAAATTACATATTTTTTAATATTTTTAATATATTTTATTTCACTCTCCCATTAATGAAGAAATTACTGCATCATCATGGTGTGAACATTTAATAAAATTATTTACTTAATAAAAATTATAAATAAATTACCATCATATAGGTTTTAAATTTATCTTTCTAAAAAGTGTTTATAGTCCTAGATATCACTTATATAACACCATATTTTTTTTTTAATTCATGAGACACATTATTATTTCATCATTGACATTATTTTAAATAAAATATTACAAATGCCATAAATATACCCAATTGGATAACAAATCCATAAGCTCATACCAAGGATCTTATTGGTCAATCATAACTCATAAAATAAAATTTGAAAAAATTTTAGGGTAGTTTATAATATTTTTAATATTACTTTTACCATTAATCACCTGATTTACCTTTAACCGATGAAATAAAATTTATTACTAAGGTTACTATTCATAATTTCCAAAAATAAAAGGGACCAATTTACATAATTTGGAAATATGGATTACATTATCCAAATTCAAAACATTGAATTAGAAGAAATAAATTTAAAATTATTCTTGTTGACGATTTTTAAAGTAAAATTTTCAAAAGATCATAGAGGTTATATATCAAATAACAATGTGAAATTGAGTCTAATTGCCTAAATTAGTTTACATGATGTAAATAACATAATTATAATTTAAAATGATTCAAAAATATTATTTAATAGTATAAATAAATTTAATTTGAAAGTAATTTTCAATTTAAATGCATTATTTTTTTCATTATTCATCAGAAGAATACTATCAGAAAAATACCAAAAATTTAATGAAATTATATTGTTATGTACTATATCCAAATAGGATGTTTATTTTTACAAATAAATTTTTTAAAAGTTTCAAAATGTAGATTTAAATTAAGTGTGTCATCAAAAAGTGACAAAATGAATTTTTTAGAAAAATATTACTTTTAACTGTAAACCTGAATTTTTTCATATATCATGAATAGAAAATATATAATATGAAATTGGAAAATTATATTTAATTTATATTAATTGAATATAAAACAATAAGTGTGATTTTAATTTTTTATAAACATAATTTATATTATTTAAATAAATCATCATAATAATACATCCTTTACATTTAATTGGTTTTTATTTCTTTCTATAATTAATTTGGTAACCAGTGAAAAATTATATAAACATGTGTAAACCATATATTCATTATTTAGATAGTATTGTTCATTCCTGCTAGTCTAACAACTCGGTTATAATGGTAACAATTAAATAAAAAAATTTAGTTATTCACTTAAACTCGATGTGGCATATGTTTTCTTTATAGTATTTCCTTTTTTAAAAACTCAAGATGTTACATTATCCTATGTAAGAATTTTTTTCATCTCAATTTTAACTTGGGATAATAATAAGGGGTTTTAATTTTCATAATTTCTTTTTTTAATTCCCACACTAGAACAAGGGTCAATAAAACTCCCACTTTAACAGAAATAAATGGAAGTAATATGGTTACCTATGACAACACATATTAGGGTTCCATATAGGAAATTATTTATATGGAATAAAAAATCATTCATGTTATAATGTAGATTGATAGAAAACATGGTCATGAAAAGGTTAAAAATCAAAAAACATTCAATATTTGATGGGTTTAAGGTAAATTTATTTTCCAATAAGAAAAGTTTACAGAAAACATTTTTTCATTAATATAATTTTCAAAGAGTAGAGGAATTACTTAAATACATGGAAAAATAGTATAATGATACATACTTACATGACATGTATATTTGCACTCTTTAATAAATTTCCACCAGAAAATCATCTTTTTCCCCAAATAATGATTACTTAAAATGACTTTTTCACACCAAAGGCGCAAGAATTAACTTCTATAAAATCAAATAACCCACTATATATTGCTCCTATCTAGGAATATTAACCAAAAAAAATGGTTAAGATATGATATTTTAGTTCCCCAAAAATAATAAACCATCTATATAATGAAAAACTACATTAATATGCAAATCTCAATAGATATAGCCAATGTTTAACATAGGTATTTCCACAAATAATTATCCTTAACATTCCTCAATATTATAAAATACAAGAATGAAACCCAAAATGATTTATGAATTTGATCACATAGTCTTCCAAGATATATTTTTACATTTATCTCAAAATAAAATAAAATATTCTTGATGTCTTATACCAAAAAACCATTGACCTAAAAATTTTCATGAATGATATCCATTTCCATAAAAAACATGAATCAGCTTACTCCCATAATAAATTCATAGATTCCTCAAAAATATATTTTATAATTTAATTTTCAATGAAAATCCTATAGTATAATATTTACTTTAATCATATAGGATTCTTAAAACATCAAAAATCTTCAAAAATAATATTAATCACTCAATCACCTAAAAAATATTCAATCCCATGGTTATCTATTCATTAAAACATATGTTATCAAAATAAACTTATTCATCATCCATCATATAGTTTAAATAAAAATTAAATGTCATACTATCCTAGGGATTCCCGTAGGCTAGTGGTATGTGATACACCCTTGTCACCATTATGTTGTAGGTTTGATTCACAAGGCATTGCTGGAAGTGATGGGTTTTCACACATCATTTAGGATGTCATTTTTCTATACCTACATAATATAAATATCTCTAAAAAATAAGATAATGTCCACAAATTTGACAATAACATGTCTTAACCATAAAGGATGGATCATACATTCATTTTTCATCCCAAAAAGTAATAACCCAAAATTACCTCAAAAGTATATGTCTCCAAAATTACCATTAATAACCATAAATTTTCATAACATAAATCCTCAAATAGGGAATGAAATACTTTTAACTTATGATAAACCATAAAATTATAATATCATGTTGATATCCATAATTATTAATAGAACATCCTAATCTCTAAAATTTTCAATATCCTGCTCTAATAAGAACTATAAGGACTCGACCATAGACATAACTTATTCTAGTGAATTTAGACTATAAATTGTCTTATTTCATTCCCAAAGACAATTTTGGTCTATAGTTCAATGTAAATATTAAATAATCTTACATAGTAATCCCATACATTACATGTGGATACATATACTCAATATCCATTTTTCACCAAATATAACCCCTTTAAAATAAAACATGATTTATTTTCATGTCACATATTCAATACATTCCTTGTGACACATTCATTTTCCATACCAATATTTAAGCCATGTTAAAATCATTTTGAAACTTCATATCAGAACAAAATATTAGTAAGGTACATAAATAATGAAAACCACTAGTGCAGTGAAAAACCATAAAACCTTTATTTTAAACCAAAAAACCCACTTTTACCACAAAAATGATAACATTATTTCAGAAATATCACTGTTTTACCTTTTTAAAATCAATGATTTTCATGAAAAGTAATCAAAAAAGATATAATATATAATTTTGTAACATGGGATCTAATTATAATAAAATGTAATAACTATATGGTTTACTACCATACAAGTCACTCTATCAAATAGAATAAAAATATGGTTGAATTCCAAACATGCCACTCTCAGAAATGAAATATCCATACAGCTGACTTCCATACCCAATTCATTGGAGGTTATAATGTGACTACCCATCATTGATTTATCACAGAACCACCAATCCATGGTTTATCACATAACCACTAGACAATTTTCAACATACCATTATATTACAATAACACATAAAATATTTTAAATTTCAACATCACACATAAAATATCATTTTCAACCATAACAATTTATTTTAATATATTGAAATAATAAATTCATTTCCAAAATAACATTCATTACCAGAACACCCATAAAGTGGAATAAAAGAGTACTTATTTATTTTAAAAACATTAATGATTGTAGAGAATGCCAAACACCAAATAATGGTCATGGTAGTGGAGAAGTCATTATCGATGTAAACATTAAAAAAATTACAATTTTTAATTTAAATGAAAATAAAATTCTTCATATAGAAAGCATAAAAATATTCCATTTTAAATCCTTTTAATAAAATTAAAAAGTAAAAGGGGTTTTTTATATAACTTGTAAAAGAACGTGGTGTATAACATCAAAATACACCTCAATGAAAGGATATTGAGACGAAGTCCATTAAATCGAGTTAGATACATAATGTATGTTTGTAGGGTCCCTAAAATTCAGAAAGGGGAATGTAAATACACCCAAAAGATTGGTAAAGAAGATGTATGCATGTTTGATTTCAAATATAAGAAGAAAATTCAAGAAATCAAATTTTAGAAAGGAATTCTTCATGGCCATGTACCATCACCAGGAATGGTCAGCGGAAGGCATAAAACATGAAGCACTAGTACGCGGATGGCCTACAACGTGCTAGCCCGCAAGGCATTGGCCAACAAATGAAAATGTTTGCGGTAAATTTCCACCTGCGAACAAAATACTTTGTGAACCATTTTTGATTTTGAAAATTCGATGTATGTATGCTCTTCATACCATCCCCACGAACTAAGTAGTTCATAGAAGAGGAGTAGTTGGTTGTGCCTTGCTAATTACAGATCCAAAAATCATGGTTGACCAAGTCATCCAGAAGCTAGATTTCCTCCATTGGATTTCAAAGAATGTGTCATGCATACCACATATATAGATTCCCCAAATCTCTATAAAAGTACCAATATGGAAATCTAAAAGTAGTGGGAAGATGAAAAGGGGGAGAGATCTCCAGGAAGGGGTAAAAAGGGATGAAGATAATATAGGCTGTGGGAGAAATTTATCCTACACCCGAAGCAGTTCGCAGGACTCCACCATGTGAACCATATGCAGAAAGAAGTTCACGAAATTCCTCCCTACGAACCGTATTTGGAAGACCCTCCACATCCAAACAGAAAAACAATAAAAAATATTACAAACAAATGGTTCACGGATTCCCATGTGGGGAATATAGTACGCTGATGCCTATATGAGGAAGACAATATGCGGGGCCCCATATGTGGAAGACATTTCGAGACAGGATCCCTTGCATACCATCATATCCGACCAACTCATCCACATACCATCCTAAGCATATATCACCTACATGGCCATATTTTATGCAGACGGTCCTTGGTGACCAGATCTTCTGTGTACCGTCCTAAGAGGCTATATCCTATAAAAATGGAGGGTCACACCGCGATCTTTTGAGGTGGGGTCGATGATATTTTTTGTTGCACCCTTATGCTGCCAAAACATCCATCCCTTAAATACCATAATAAGTGACATTCCTTATACACCTCCCGAAAAGCCCTATCACCTGCCTCTTATTCCAGGATGAACCATTACTCTGTGGAAAACCACAGCCTGAATTTTTCTTAAATACCCGGACACATCCATTCAATCCATCAATCTCTGTCTCTCAGGTGATTTATGATCCTCATAAACCGACATGGCCATCAGAAGAGGGAGGTTGGTGTCCTGAGGACACTCTACTTGACTATTCACATCATTCCCTAGTGGATCTACATATGTTTCACACAAGAATAGTCATTATGGAAAGGAAAATTCATCCCAATGAGAGTCCTCTTATATCTCAGTATGCCCAATGGCTTCCAATACACACACCATCCATCCCGATTCAAGGTCCCTTAAAGTCATTATTTACCTTTTTCTCCCTACACACATCATGAATATATTAGAACATAGAGGGACAATTTTTCTATAGTCCATTTTGAGGTTTCTAAAGATAAACCAACCATTTGCGTGAAGTTGATCAGCATTAAAAATAAGAGTTCCCCCACTTATTTTCATGTTTCCCCTACGATTTCCGGTTAAAATGCCCCATTTTTGTTCAAGTGAACCCCTTTTTAATGGTCACATACCATATTTAGAAAGTTCCCAATCCCCATGATACTTCATAGACATCAGATATGGAAGGCTATTGTGGTGCAGATACGATTGAATGACTACGCACATCATGCACAGGTGGCTCTACATATATTGCCCACAAAAATGGCCGTCAATCATAGGAAAGATCGTCCATAAGAGAGTCATTTCAATCTTGTGTACACTCAAATGACATTCATGTCCTGTCACACACTTTATTTATAAAAATAGTGGATAACAGCTTACATTCATTATTCTTTTCAAATTCCCCCAACATAAAAAAGGCTTCTAATTGAACTAACCATTCACTAGCTCTCTCTCATGTATGTAAGAACCGTGAAAGAGAAGTCACCCCCTTCAAAGATGACATGAATGTACCTAATATTTTCAGACACCACTACATAGGCTAGCCACCCAATGTGGCCCCTAACATCAAAATAAATTAAAAAATGGAGGGTCTCACCATTAACATTTCAGGCGGGGTTGACGACATTTTCCGTTTCAACCTTATGCCGCCCAAAAATCAGTCCCTTAAATACCATGAGAAGAGACACTACTCATGCACCTCCCAAAAATCCCTATCACTTGCCACCTATGCAAGGTTGACCCATAACTCCATGTAAAATCATAGCCTGAATGTTTCCTAAATTCTCTAACACATCATTTCCCTCCATCAAACTCAGTGTCTCTAGTGATTTCGGATAATCATAATCCTCCATGTCCATCAGATGTGGGAGGCCAGTGTCCTTAGGACACCTCTAATTGACTATTCACATCAATCCCCAGTGGCTTTTCATATGTTTCCTACTAAAATGGTTTGTCAACAAGAGGAAAATTCAACCTTTGGAGAGCACTTTCCAGCCTCTGTACACCTCATTGTCTCTCATGCCCCATATAATTTCTCCAGTTTCAAGAATCCCCAAATTCATAATTCACACACTCCGTCACACTCATGTTTGTGGCATGTTTGAACATCTCATCCTGATTATCCTTTAGTTAATAATGGATCCTATAAAAACAGTCCATAAAATATGACCTTAATCTATGAGTTATCTTCTTTACCACATGACATTAAACTATGCGGTATGAGTCCTGGAAACACGAAATTAATCTATGATGAAATCGTCCATGCTATACAAATTTATAATATATTATACAGGGTGATTTTTTATCTTCATAGACCTCCATGGCCATCAGAAGGGGATGACCAATGTTCTGCGGACACCTTTGTCTGACTGTACACATCATGCCCCGATGGCTCTGTATATATTTCCAACAAAACGACTATCAACCAAATCCAAATACATCATCAAGAGAGTCCTTTAAAACCTCTATATACATCAATGGATTCCATTACTCATATCATTTCACCCGATTCAATATCCTCCAAAATCATGGTTTAAACAATTCTTCTATCTCATGCACAAGGCATGTAAGAACATCCCAACATGATTATCCTATAGTAAGTCATGATCCACGTTATGTGAGACTAAACTCCCATATACCTCAAATGATGTTTTGGGGCCCTCCCACTGAGGTATGTCCCTAATCTTCCATGGCCAGCATGTGTGACCTTTAATGTCATTTGACATTAAAGGGTTCTTGCTTCATGCCCTCACCCACGGTCTGCCCGACCTCTTCTGCCATAGGCTCTCCCTCCCCCACCAATAGTGGACAAATAAAGTTCTTTGTTGAATCTTTGACATCCTCTTGTTTCACACACAAAGCATTAATCACGTGTTCTTAGAGGTTTGTGATTATTACAATATCCACGTGATTCGGAACTACAAGAACAATGATTCCCAACAAAATCAGAATACATAGGATTCCTTCCTGATGGCCAGAGATCAAAGGTTGCCCTCCCATAAACGGTCCACCCAATCACGCCAAATTAATGGGTAGATTCCATGCGTAAGCCCCAACCAATCCAAACTACGTGGGTTCTGATTCCTCTACTGAGGATATATAGGAGGCTCTTCTTATGGTTATGATCCCAACATCAAGTAATCTTCTGCCCCCACTGGATAATGATAAAATCCAGAGCGCCTTATAATATGGATCAAGTCAGCATTTCCTCCATAGCCTAAAATATATTCTTGCTTACGATGATCTTGCAGACCAAGTTTAGCCCGTGGACACAGTCTTTAGGAATGAACGAAGTATTCATGAACATATTAACCCAATGTAAATCTATAAGAGAGTCCTAGACCATGAAACAATCCTCCTCTGAAAGGATGTGATGAGCCTGACATCCCATCCTCTTGACCAAAGAAGTCCTTGAGTTTTGTTGTCTAAATCATCGATCTACGATCACCTACATTTGGAAAGCAGGTCCATGAATCATGGATACTAGGTCCATTGGGTGTTCCTGGATCCACAAATAAACACGTTGGAGACTATCCGAGGAGGTTATATATGAGAAGTTCTGATTGCAAATGTACTTGACCCCCACATAATTTCCAACTGGGAAAAAAAATTTGCACAGGGTCAATCCGACCTTCATTAATATATAATTATGCTAAACGGGTACAAACAATAGGAATGGTGAATTCTATGAGAACCCATTGATATAGAAAAGGGATGGGTGATTATCCTCATCGTGCCATTTCCGCACCACCCGGAAATGTGCCACCTCTGAGGTTGAAAAATGTTATTTATCATCCTAAATAAAAAACATATTTCAATAATTTACATAATTGTGAACCATTTTATTGTTTATTATTACTTTTACATCACTTTTTAACAATTTATAACAATTACATAATTTTTTATGTTAACATTGGACGTTTTAATGATATTCAACACAAGAGTCCAAAATGAAATTTGTATGATGTTAGCTGTCAAAGTGGTCATAAGTACATCATATCGAGAATAATATTCATGACATAATAATAACATCTATACATAAATTAAACTTTTAAATACATCTGTTAAATATATTTATCAAAAATTAACAATGTTACAATCATGAAGACAGTAAGTCATAGTTATGCGTGAGTAAAATTTTTATTTTTCAATTATCATTATGGAAAGAAGGTAAATATTATGTTATATTAAAATATTGATAATAATATCTTTAATATATTATTAATTATTTATATATACTTATATATATTATCCATTTGATATGGGGATTAAAAATGAATCACATTTCTTAGTGGAGGTGATAGTTCACACGTACACACTAACGACATTATAATTTTTATGTACATGGAATGTAATAACAAATTTAATATAATATTATCTGATAATCATAAATATGTCTCTAATACAATATATATACATTAATTACATTGGTCTCGCTTGTCGTTGATTAGAGTTATATGCGTCCCAAATTATTTACCCATTCTTAGAACTTTAGTATAGCATAAGTTCAGGGTCGATCCATAGGGAACCATGGAGTTCATGAATTCAATTGAGTTATTACTTAATTTAGGTAAAGTATGCCAAATTTAGAAATGATGGGGTTTATTTTGGATTTTGGTTGAAACTAAATTGATTTACATTGAAGAATGGATACGGTTTGAAAGAAAACAACGGGTAAATTTAAAGAGTTTTTAGAAATGGAATGAAAAGACGTGTCGGGGCTATGGTGAATAAGGAGTTCTTATGCAGATTTTTTAAATGGTCGTGTTGTTCATAATAATTCAATCATTCAGGATTTCATTTTGTTACAAGTTTTCCTTGGTCCGGTTCTTCTTGTTTGGAATTAGAGAAGCTGACTCCTTGGTCCGGTAATCAATGTCCTTAATTCTTTATTACGTCCAGTCCATTATTTGAATTGGTGAAAACCTTCCAATGGTCATGGATGTTTTCACCGTTAATTTTATTTTGTATCGCTGAGAATCCTTCCCTTGATCCGGCTAAGAATTCTCAGTTATATTAGACAGTGGTTTAAGAAGAGTAAGATGAATTACAATGATTCAAACACAACTATATAAAATAATATAAAAATTATGATACCATCATCCACAACACCAACAAAAGGGGGTTAGTTACACATATAATTTAGGAGAAAAACGACACACAAGATACCTGACAGATTCATCATGTAGGCGTTGAGGTAGAGTATCAGAAGGTGGAATGGTGGAGTGACGACGGTAGCTTCGGGAATTGTGATAGCAGAGCTTCACTTTCCTCTTAATGGTTCAGAACACCCTAAATCCATAGTCCAAGGCCTAATTTTATTGAAAAATAAATTACACGGTGTGTATATAAAGTACACGCGGTGTACTTTTCATCAACGCGTTTTGGCGCCATTTTCTCCACTGGCAGGTGGCCGAGCACGCCGTTTTTTGACTTTTCAACATGGTCCCTCCTGTAAGTTGAGTGTACATGGCATGTAGCGCCTCCACTCATGGCGTGTCTTCATCAATGGCCACATGGGCGTGTGGAATTTTATTTGGGAACCACCACTTCTAGAAAGTAGTACACGGCGTGTAGCGCCGCCACACACAGCGTGTATCTTCTGCCTGGTGAAATAGGCGTGTACTCCCTCCTTCGGTCCGTGTCCCTGCCTAGATGTACACGGCGTGTATAAAAGAACATGCTGTGTAGTTTCAAAATTATCACATGTAGCACTTGATTCGTGTATTTAAACAGAAATCTCCTGAAAGTAAACAGAATCACCAAAATCAAGGAATATGTTCATAAAACAACAGATACTTGATTAAAACATGTTTTTATCTTTAATTTTATATGTGGAAAATGTATACACAAATAGGGTGCATCAAATTCTCTCACACTTAGTCTTTTTCTTTCCCTCAAGAGAAATATCAACATCAGATTAAGAGACCCTTTAGTTTAAAAGGAAGGCATTTAATTAATCAAATGTATAACTCATAAATTTATTGAGGAAAAATTCTAAAAGGCACAACAAAATTCTATTCATAAGATATTAAAATCATGCCTCATATATAATGTAATTAACTACTCTCATCCTATTTCAATACAATGTTCATCCTTTCAAAAATAAGCATGCCACTTGATGATTTACCTTACTAGTTAAAATTACACTCCACACTCAAGATTTTTTTAATCAAAGATATGCTCAATCAAAGGCATATACACTCTATACATAGGTTTGAAAGATATATTGTTCTCTAATTCAGAAAAATTGAATTACAAAAATCATGAGGTATTTATCAATAAGGTTCATATGTTTCTGTGGCTAAGGGTTGGTAGGTTCAGATGTGAAAATAAATTCTAAGGCTTGAAAAAGGATGGCTAATTCCTTTAAATAACATGGCAAGATATTAAAAGTAAAGCTCACTAAAAATACATCCTTCAAAAGCTCAGTCAAATGCTTTTTTAATCGTTACCAACTTCATTAGTCAAGTAGGGTTTATGGGAAAATAAGAATAAGGTCCCTATGTTGTTTGTTTTCTATTGTTGTTTTTTTATAAACAACAAAACACAAGGGCATCCCTTATGAATACAATGAGTAGATGTTTGGAACCCATTCTGCCCAAATAATCAAGAGGCACTCCCCCACACATTATTTCATGGATGTACACAAAAATATGCCATGTATTTCCAACTCTCTCTTTAATGCTTAAATGATAATCATGCAAATTTTAAAAAGAAATAGGGTGGGAAAGGAAATAGGCTTGTAATGTAGCTTCCTATAAAAGTTGTTCATGGCTTCTATGGGCTCAACGAAGATTAAATGTAGGGTAGGTATCAAGATAAAGGGGTTGAAACAATTTAATGCCTCAATCATGTTCAAGTAATTCAAAAATTGCATCATGTTTCGAAAAGAAAAAATTGCAAATTCTGGTAGTGATGCATATCATAAGAATCTCTCAAGAAACAGGGTATTAGAAAAGAAATACGAAAAATGGTTTAGAATAACTCTCAGCAGTGGAAAAATAATAAAGGCACAATCAGTTCATGAAATGCTTATAAATGATTAGCTTAATTAATGTAATTTAATCAAGGATGAAAGGTTGCAATTGAAACTATATCAGAAATCATTTTAAAATACTAAAAAAAACAAAAAATCATGTAACCTTTCCATAATATCCTACTGATAACTCTAGCATTTGTAAGACTGATTAACCAAAATTACTTTACATTTTCAAATAAAGAGTTTAATAATGATGTCTCCTAGGTTAGATTAAGGGAAAAGACTAAGGTGAAAGATATAGATGCTCCCCCACACTGAATACTACACAAGGTCCACCAAGTGCAACAGCAAGGAAAAGAGTGGGCAACAGGGAGAAATGGGGAACAAAATAAGGGAAAGCAGTGGAAGAAGTAAATCAAAAAAAATGAAATGGAATAATACTCCCATCGTGAAGAGTGATGCCCAAGGCGCTCCATGTCCATACCTGTGACTGTCAAGAAAAAAGAAAACTACAAACATGCATAACATCACAGCACAGAAAATGACAGAAGAGATATAGAAAAGAAAATTTCACTATCATGGAGTCGCATTAGGGGAGGAATCATCCGGTACAGAATTGGATGGTAGAGACGGCACAGGAGGCGTGGAATGGTGAGGCTCTAACACGGCATCGGGAAGGATAACTGTAGAAGTAGGAGCCGCAGGTGCTAGACTCGGGATCAGAAGCTCAGCTACAGGACCTGGCCCATCAGAAGTGGCAGCAGTAGAGCTCACCGTAGTCATCAGAACGGAATCGGTGGCCGGTGCCGGAGACGGCGGTGGAGCAGCAGCAGAAGGGCTAGGAACAGAGGCAGAGGCTAGTGGTTGAGGCAGTGGAACACCAAGATGCTGAGCAATATGCACCAAGAGATGCTCCATCCAGTCCTGGCGGCCATCAAGACGAATCAAATGTCGTGCAATGGTGTCCTGGAGGCTAATGATACAGTCTAACATCTGCTCCATCGTGGCTAGGCGGAGGGAAATGGTTGGATCGACTGAGGGTGCGGGTGTAGGTGGGATGGGGGATGGGACAAAAGAAGGAATGTCAGAAGAAGTGGGGTCAGTAGGAGGTGGGGGAGGTGGAGAAGCTCGAGGGGGTGGGGAAGGAGGATCGGGGTCAGCAGCTGGGGCAGGGCCAGCATGTGGCGCATGATCAGCAGATGGCGGGCCTCGAGCCTGTGCAAGGATGTAGGCACCCCCTGCTTCCGGACCAATCCCATGTGAATGAGCATGAGGAAGTCCATCCATTGGGGTGAATCTATCAAGTCATGAGGTAATGAGGGCTCTAATACCCCCAAGTGGTGGGAAAGACAGGGGGTGTAAAACCCGCCATTCAGGTTGCCCTGATGGCCGGTAAACATGGAGTGGAAATAGGAGGCGTCAAGATAGGGGAGGTCCGGGTAGGCGTTCCGGATGACACAGGTATGAAGCTCCATGTTACGGCTGGTCACGACGCCCATATCCTCATGGCGGGGTAAAAGGATGGCGTTGATGCACCGGTGGGTGAAGCGAAGGACATGGTCGACTATAAGAGTGCTCTTTTGGGATGTGGGGGAGTACCGGTGGTCAGGCCTAGCGATCTCCCTCCACATGGCAATAAGGTCAGAGCGCTCGGGCCGGGTCAAGTCAGAAACGGGGGTTGGTGTGATAGGATGGGTGTAAAAGCTGCACCCTCGGCCAAACTCTGTCATCGTCAGAGAAAAACGTCGGCCGCCTAGCCGGAATCGAACTACTGGCACCGCATCACCAAGTGTCTCCCGGTACACTGCTCCATCAAACTCAAAGGAGGCCGCAAACTCCAAAAATAAATCTCGGAACACAGGAGTACTGACCTGGAAAATCTCTAGGAGTGTCGTGTCCCTGAGAAGTACCTCCAACTCCTCCCAAATACCGAGCCACTGCGGAATGCTGCTATCAAGGTACGGGTCGCTCAATGGTATCAACCGACGAGAGAAGCATCGGATCCTGTCGTATGTGAGGTTGGTGACTGGGAATTCATTGCAGGGATAGGGAGCACCGGTAGGTCCCGGCCCAGGTGTCAGTGCAACAGAAACTTCTGGCTCTGAAGGTGGATCTGCCGAAGAAGAAGGTGGCTCGGTGGAAGGTGTGCTCAAAGAGGGACCAGCTGCTGAGGATGATGGTACAACGAAAGTGGAAGCTGGTGCAACATAAGGAGGCCCCGCCTCATCTGAGGGAGTGAGTGGCGGTAGAATGGCCAGCGGAGGGAGCTCATTGACTAGAGTGTCGGGTCCGGCTGCGTAGGTGGTCGGAGTCGGATCCTACGATAATTGGACCTATAGCCCTCATTGATGGAGGTTGTCCGCTTCCCTTGGGAAGGATCATGATATGCCATATCCTTAAATAGAAATAAAAGGATAAAAAAACAAAAGAAAAAGAGAAACAAAGAAAATGTGAGAAAACTGGAAAATAAAAGTACATGGCGTGTACTCCAGAGTACACGGCATGTAGTCAGAAATGGAGAGTATCCCGTGTTCTCTGAAAAGACACAGAAAGGGTAGAAAGATACTATGCAATAGGACACAGTGTTTACCGAACATACACTCCGTGTTCACATCAATTTGCAGGTGGTCATGTAATAAAAAGGACATGGCCATGTTGCTATCAGTTCTCAGAAAACAATGCACGCCGTGTAAGTATAGGCCACGACGTGTATTGCACATGAAGAACATGGTCGTGCAGAGGGGGAGACACGGGCCGACTACAGATACAAAGTACAAGGTGTGTACCGAACAGACACGCTGTGTTCTAGAACATGGGGTTATAGGCCGTGTTATGCGCCACATACGAATCGGCAAAAGGAAATGGTCTACACGGTGTGTACCGAACATATATGCCGTGTACATTCATATTCCGAAATAGTTTGTGTGTGGTCATTTATATATGTACACGGTGTGTGTTCTTCATATCGTGGCCGTATACAGGCAGAATCCGAAAGGTCGGCCGATCCGATTAACACCCTCAATGATTCTAAAAACATGAAATAGAGGGTGAAGAACGGCGTACCTGGATTGAGGATCATAATGAGAAGAATCATAACGTGAAACGCCCCAAATCGACGGATCTGGAAAGGGGGGGGGGGTCGGGTGGCGTTCGGGAGAAGAAACGGGAAGAGGGGAGGATATTGGGACGGTCGTGCGATACGACCTCATGTCGGGTACCCCGCTACTTATATAGCCGTGGTCCAAAGAGTGTAGTTTTGGTACATGCCGTGTATCCCAATTTTTTTTTTTATTTTTTGTTTTGTTTTGTGGATTAGATAAATAAACATAATTATTATAGTAAACTATATAATAATTATTATTAATAATTAAAAATTGATATATCTAAAAATTCTATTATTCATAAACCTATACACGACGTATATCGGGAAATACACACCGTTTATTTTAAAATAAGAAAAAGAGTAGTACAACCATTTGTCCGGTGCTTGGGGCGGGATTCGAACCGGTGATCGGCTGATTCGAACGGACGCCCTCACCCACTGGAGCAAAGGTTGTTCAGCTGTTCATGTTTATATTATATATATATTTATTCTATTCGGCCTATACACACGGAAAGAAAGAAAATCATAGTGTGTGGTAGTTATTTAGGAAAGGATGGGGGTGAAGCGGGGAGATTAGCGCGATTCGAAACTGGGTATTGTGAACCTGGTGCTGAGACTTTCCCAATCTGCCAACATCACCTGTATGTAATTTCTTATTTTTAAAACGGTTTTCATTTATATTTGAAAAATCATGGCGCACAAGACGTATATCAAAGCACACGTCGTGTGGTTTTATTAAAAAAAACAAATGATGAAAATGGGACGGTTTTCTGGATTCGAACCCGGGCCTTTTGAAACCGGATTACGATCCTATCCAACCGGCCCATCTCCACCATGGGTTTTATTAATCACACACATATATATATATAGGTTGAAAATACCTCACATGTCATGTAATTAAAAAGAGGAACCCCGTGCCGAAGGTAGGTCAGGAGGATTCGAACCGAGGACGGCTCGAATAACCTCTAGTGATTTTTCCATCAGCACCGTCATCATCCCTATTTATTTATTTGTTATTCTATAGATTTATACTATTGTGTTTAAAAATTAAAAAGATAAGTACATTCCGTTTATATAAGTGGGACACGGCGTGTAACCTCTGGGTTGCCTCCCAAGAAGTGCCTTTGTTTTAGGTCGTTGGCTCGACCTACTTACCTTGCTTACCTGAGGAGTATAGTGGACAACGTTCCCACTATGTTATCTATAGGATGGTAAGATTTCAAGCGCTGCTCGTTTACCTTGAATGGTTGACCATCTTATCCAGAAATTTCTACCGCTCCGTGATGGAATACGCGGATAACGTGGAATGGTCCCGACCAGCGTGACTTTACCTTCTCTGGAAATAATCAAAGACGAGAATTAAAGAGAAGTACCTGATCACCAGGTTGGAAAGATTTCCATGATATAATTCGGTCGTGAATGTATCTTGTCTTCTCCTTGTACAACTTTGTGTTCTCGTATGCCTCTAACCGGATCTCATCTAGTTCCGATAGTTGGAACTTTCGTTTCTCATAAGCTGCTTTTAGATCAAAATTCAGGGCTTTGACGACCCAGTAGGCTTTGTGTTCCAATTCTACTAGAAAATGGCAGGGCTTTCCATAGACGAGGTGGAATGGGGACATTCCCAGTGGTGTTTTGAAAGAATTTCGATATGCCCACAAGGCATCATCTAACTTCTTGGACCATTCTTTCTGTGAAGTGTTCACTGTTTTCTCCAGGATCGGCTTGAGCTCACGATTGGAGAGCTCTACCTGTCCACTGGACTGGGGATGATATGGTGTCCCCATCTGATGCATTACTCCATACTTCGACAATATTCCTCTCATCCGTGTGTTGTCGAAGTGGGTCCCTCTATCGCTGATCAGTACTCGTGGAACTCCAATCCTGCTAAAAATATTTTTCTTTACGAAATTTATGACTACCTTGGCTTTGTCGTGAGCTGTAGCAGTAGCTTCCACCCATTTGGAGACGTAGTTGACGTTGACCAAGATGTAATTGTTCCCAAAAGATGAGGGAAAAGGAGCCATGAAATATATGCCCCAGACATCGAAAATATCGACCTCCAGGATGTGGTGTTGAGGCATCTCGGCTCTACGTCCCACATTACCTGTCCTCTGGCACCGATCGCAATAGGAAAAAAAGGCCTGGGAATCTCTATGCATGGTGGGACAGAAAAATCCAGACTGTATGATCTTAGCTATGGTACGGTCCGGCTTATGATGTCCTCATACTAGTGAGGCGTGACATAACTCCAGGACGCCATGAACTTCATTCTTCTGGATGCAATGATGGATCACTCCATCTGCACAGGATCGAAATAGTAGTGGATCCTCCTAGAAGTACCTTCTCACACCAGAGAATTTTTTTTTCCTTTGCTTGAAGGAGTGGTCAGGGTGACCGACACCTTTAACCAGAATATTAGTGATTTCAGAATACCATGGTCGAGGTGTTTCACTATTCGAAAAGAGGTTCTCATTAGGAAAATCCTCCCTGATCTCTCGATCTTCTTCTTCTCCAAGCGAGGCAGCTCGAGGCGGGAGAGATGGTCAGCAATGAAGTTCTCACTCCCTTTCTTATAATGTATCTCAAGATATAATTCTTGTAGGAGAAGTACCCAGCGGATCAATCGGGGCTTCACGTCTTTCTTGTTGATTAGGTACTTTAGTGCTCCATGGTCAGTATAAACAATAACATTAGACAACACTAAGTAAGAACGAAACCTGTCAAATGAAAAAACCATTGTGATCATCTACTTTTCTGTGGTTGAGTAGTAAATCTGTTCCTCGTTGAGCATCCTGCTGGCATAATAGATAGGTCGGAAAATCCGGTCATGTCACTGGACCAAGACTACTCCCACTGCATAGTCGCTCGCATCGCACATCACCTAAAATTGTTCCTCCCTATTGGGAGAAATCATAACTGGAGCTTCCACAAGGCGCTGCTTTAGTTTCTCAAAACATCTGACACAATGGTCATCGAACTCAAATATGGAATCCTAGGTTAGAAGATTGGTGAGGGGTTGGGCTATTTTGGAGAAGTTGCAGACAAACAGCCTGTAAAATCCATCATGCCCCAGGAAGCTGCGGATGGCGCGGATGGAAGTCGGTATTGGTAGTCGTGTAATGACTTCAATCTTCACCGGGTCCACCTCTATCCCCTTCGCTGAAATTCTATGGCCAAGGACTATGCCACATTGCACCATGAAATGACACTTTTCCCAGTTCAAGACTAGGTTAGTGTGCTCACATCTTTCCAAAAAAGCTCTAGGTGTCGTAAACAAAAGGTAAATGATTTTCCATAAATGGAAAAATAATCCATGTATACCTCTAGGATTCGTTCCACAATATCATGGAAGATGGACATCATACAGCACTGGAAGGTGGAAGGGGATTACACATGCCAAAACTCATCCTTCGATAAGAAAATGTGTCGTAGGATCAAGTGAATGTTCTATTTTCCTGATCCTCTGGAGCAATGGAGATTTGGTTGTAACCGGAAAAACTGTCGAGGAAGCAATAGAAGATTTTACATGCTAGCATCTCTAGCATTTGATCCATGAATGGCAAGGGGAAGTGATCCTTTCTTTTTTCATCGTTTATCTTCCGATAATCCACAGAGACTCACCAGCCCATGATAGTGCGTGTAGGGATGAGCTCGTTCTTTTCATTCGAAATCACAGTGATACCCCCCCTTTTTGGGTACCACTTGGAGAGGACTCACCCACGGATAATCCGAGATGGGATAGATGATGCCTGCATCCAATAATTTGATCACCTCCTTCTTTAAAACTTCCTTCATGGAAGGATTCAAGTGCCGTTGTGGTTGCCGATATTGCATGGAACCCTCTTCATGTAGCACCTTGTGAGTGAAAATGGTAGGGCTGATGCCCTTCAGATCAGTGACTGTCCACCCAATAGCATGATTCCGCTATTTGAGAACCTACAGAAGTGCATCTTCCTGCTCCTGTGATAGTTCTGTATTATGTATAACAGGCAACGTTTGATTGGGTCCTAAATACCCTTACCCGAGAGAAGATGAAAGAGGATTCAGTTCGAGTTCAGGTGCCTCTAAAATCGAAGGCACAAGTGGATGGACCTTGTCCCATTCCAAACAATCAGAAACAACTGTGCGCTGCCATTAGTGGTCGCCCTGGCGTTCTATGAATTGCAAGTCTTCTGGCGCTTCTTCTAATAGAATATCTGGATCAGTTAAATTATTCGAAATAAAATAACATACCAGTTCATCCACTTTGTCGCTAAAATTAGTAACCATAGTGGACACCGCATAACAGTCCTCATGCTCAGACAAGGAAGCATGTTTAACGGCTTTGAGGATGTTATAGGAAACTCTTTCATCACCGACCTGAAAAATAAGCTCCCCTTGGTGCACATCGATCAGTACCTTCCCAGTTTCCATGAAACGTCTTCCAAGTATAAGAGGTGCTTCTTGGTCATCCCCCATGATGAGGATGATGAAATCACCAGGGAGATCAGCCTACCCACCTTGACTAGTACGTCCTCTAGTAGTCCCTTCGGGTGCTTGATGGATCGATCAGCAAGTTGAAGGGTGACGCGGGTAGGCTTGAGCTTGTGGAGTCCCAGCTTCTTGAAAACTCTAAGGGGCATGAGGTTCACGCTGGCCCCTATGTCAGAGAGGGAATTCCCAAACTCACATGATCTAATGATACCAGGAATGGTGAAACTACCTGGATCATGGAGTTTGGGAGGAATGGAATGTTGAACCACCACGGAGCACTCCTTCATTAGTGAAATAACGCCCAAATCCTCTATCTTCCTCTTATTCAAGAGGATTTCCATCATGAATTTGGCTTATGTTGTCATTTGTGTCAGGGCCTCCACAAATGGTATGTTGATATGTAGCTTCTTCAAGACACCCATGAATTTTCTGAATTGATGGTCCATCTTACTCTGCTTCAATATTTCCGAAAAGGGTAAGGAAGGCTTGAATCATTGGATTAGTTCCTTTTCATTATTTTTTAAAGCCTTCTTCTGTGGGATTTTGGATGAGGAAGGGTCGGTATTGGTACCTTTTTCATCAATTGTTGGTTTGGATGCACCTTACAGTGCTAATTGCTTCTGGTGGAGCTCTTTTCCACTCCGGAGCGTGATAGCATTGGCCTCCTCCCTTGGGTTATTTTCGGTGTTCCCCGGTAATGTACTGGGATGCCTCCCTGAGAGTTGATTTTCCAACTGTCCAATCTGATTTTCCAAGCCTCGAATCTAAGCTTCATGATTCTGGAACCGAGTCTCAGTAGTATATATGAATTTAGTCATCAGATCCTCTAACCTTGAGGTGTTCTCCTGCTGAGGTGGTTGTTGATCTGGTGGAGGAGGTGGCTGTCGTGGCTGCTGTGGACGAGGGTTTTGATACCCTGGTTGCTAAAAATGACCCTGATGGGGTTGTTGCGGCCTTTGGAATTGGTTCTTATATGGAGGCTGGTTGTAGTTGGGCGGTCACTAGGGCGGAGGATTCTGCTGTTGTTGGCCCCAGCCAGTGGTCTGTTGATCTTGCCTTGCCGGGTTCTGGTACTGATGGTACTGGTTGGGCCCTCGATTTTGGGCAACATAACTCAACTCGCATGTCGAGGGGCCTCCAGCAGAACCCGGGCATTCCCCCATGATGTGGTTATCAACATAGTCGCCACACGCTAGATGGTTCGCCGCATGAACTTGAGATGCTCCTTTGAGGTTCAATGCGTCGATTTTCTTGGACACAGCGTCCAACTGAACAGCTAACATAGTGGTAGAGTTAATGGTGTGCATACCTCGCTTTTGGGTCCCCTGCTCGGAGTGCCATTGGAAGCTATTGGCTGACATGTCTTCTAGTAGTTAGAATAGTTTCTTCGGGGGACTTCTGCATCATAGTACCTCCAACAGTAGCATCCACCACGGACTTGGTATTTGTTGTAAGTCTTCCATAGAAGGTCTGGACTTGCATCCAGAGTGGGAGTCCGTGATGGGGGAATTTTCATAACATCTCCTTGAAGCGTTCCTAGGACTCGTACAACGACTTGGAGTCGTGCTGCTGGAAGTTATGAATCTCAATCCGGAGTGTCACCGTCTTGGATGGTGGGAAGTATTTGGATAGGAACGCCTGGGCTAGCTCCTCCCAGGTGAGGAGAGATCGTTGTGGAAACCCCTTGATCCAATCATTCGCCTTATCCCGTAGATAAAAGGGGAATAGGCGATGGCAGATGGAGTCCTCGAATACACCATGGTACCGAATGGTATCGCAGATCTCCAGAAAGTTGGAGAGATGGGAGTTTGGGTCCTCACTGGTCAGGCCCCCAAATTGGACTTTGTTCTGGATCAGCTGCATGATAGCAGGCTTGATCTCAAAGTGTTGGGCCTGGACCGGAGGACGAACGATGCCCGTATCATCTCCGTGAATCGATGGAAGTCTGTACTCCATAAGAGTATGTCTTGGAGGTTGTTGGTGGTGGGGTGGTGCTTGCATAAACTGCTCCTATGGGGAAAAGTATGTCCATGGGAAGAGTGGCTACAGCGGCCATTGGTAATCACTTGGGAGGAAATCCAGGAAGGCTCCAGGATGTTTCCCCGGTAGACCAGCAGCCGGAGGCTGCTGCTCCTGGTACTGATGCTCAGTCGCAGCATCAATGGCTGGTTCTCCTTCTTCCGTGTTCGCCATGGGTTGTGGTTTATGGTTGTGAGTTTCTGTCCGTGTACACCGACGATAAAGCAAGTTCTGTTCAATATCTGGTTTAATCGGAATTAATTCCGAAGACTCGGCACTTCTGGATCGTGTAAAGCGTTGAAACATACATTTTAAGCTATGCACAACACAAAAATGAAAACCAGGCATAAAAGGGAAAAAAAGAAAATTTGAAATGGGATTAGAAAAGAGATTTTTGATAATTTTTGATTTTTATTTTCACATAACTCAATTATTAACAAAATTTAAATCTTAGCACTAAAACCAAAAGGTTTCCCCAGCAACGGGGCGAAAATTTGGTCTCGATTGTCGTTGATTGGAGTTATATGCGTCTCAAATTAATTACCCGTTATTAGAACATTAGTATAGCATATGTTCAGGGTAGATCCACAGGGAACTGTGGCTTGCATGAATTCAATTGATTTATTACTTAATTTAGGTGAAGTATGCAAAATTTAGAAATGATTGGGTTGATTTTGGATTTTGATTATAACTAAATTGATTTACATTGAAGAATGGATACAGTTTGAATGAAAACAACGGGTAAATTTAGAGTGTTTTTAGAAATGGAAAGAATAGACGTGTCGGGGCTGTGTTGAATAAATGGTTCTTATGCATATTGTTTAAATGGTTGTGTTCTTCATAATAATTCAATCATTCAGGATTTCATTTTGTTACAAGATTTCCTTGGTCCGGTTCTTCTTGTTTGGAATTAGAGCAGATGACTCCTTGGTTTGGTAGTCAATGTCCTTAATTCTTTATTATGTCCAGTCCATTATTTGAATCGGTGAAAACAATCCAATGGTCATGGATGTTTTCACCATTACATTTATTTTCTATCGCTGGGAATCATTCTCTCGATCCGGCTAAGAATTCTCAGTTATATTAGACAGTGGTTTAAGAAGAGTAAGAAGAATTACAATGATTTAAACACAAATATATAAAATAATATACAAATTATGATACCATCATCCATAGCCCCAACACGAGGGTTTTAGTTACACATAGAATTTAGGAGAAAAACAACACATGTGATACCTGAAGGATTCATCGTGTAGGCGTTGAGGTAGAGTATCAGAAGGTGGAATGGCGGAGTGATGACACTAGCATCGGGAATGGTGATAGCAGAGCTTCTCTTTCCTCTTAATGGTTCTGCACTCCCTAAATCTGTAGGCCAAGGCCTCATTTTATAGAATAATAAAGTACACGATGTGTATAGAAACTACACGCAGTGTACATTTCGTCAATGTGTTTTGGGGCCATTTTCTCCGCTGGCAGGTGGCCAAGCACGCTGTTTTTGACTTTTGAACACGGCACCGCCTGCAACTTGAGTGTACACGGTGTGTAGCACCGCCACACATGGATTTTATTCATCAATTACCACATGGGCGTGTGGACTTTTCTTCGGCAACCACCACTTCTAAAAAGTAGTACACTGCGTGTAGCGCCGCCACACACGGCGTGTATCTTCTTCTTGGTGACATGGGCGTGTACTCCCTCCTTCGGTCTATGTCCCTGCCTGGATGTACACGGCGTGTATAAAAGTACATGCCGTTTAGTTTCAAAATTTTCATATGTATCCCTTGATTCTTGTATTTATCCAGAAAGCTCCTGAAAGTAAACAGAATCACCAAAATCAAAGAATATGTTCACAAAACAATATATATTTGATGAAAACATGTTTTTATCTTCAATTATATATATGGAAAATGTATACAAAATTTGGGTACATCATACATAATTAAAATTATTTTTTAGAGTTAGTAATAGAAAATGAATTATATCGGTTCCTGGAGGTGATAGTTCACACATACACACAAACGATTAATTCATTACCAATTTAATGGAATTGGAGATGAATATCGGTCTTGCTAAAAATATAATCAAATGTCAGTATATTTTTATACTAGAGTTATTATTTACCATTTTTGAAATATTTTTTATGTAATTGGAGGAAGAAATAAAATAAAAACACATAATTAAAAACAATACCTCTTATTTGAATGATCACTTTTTATTATCACCATAACCTCTCTAAGGATGATATTATTATAAAAATAATACACCTATACGTTGGATATGGATTCAAGGAAGGTATTTTAGATGATTTTTTCTGATCCAAATAGTTTTATTGGTGTATATAAAAGAGTATAATGGGTTCCATTTTATAGGACATGGAGGGTACTCTTGGAATTAATCAAATTATTAAATTAATATAAATTAATTTACAAATAAAAATGGTCCCAATATGATTTTGTTCCATTATATAATTTTTATGTGTCTAAATTATATAATAAAATGAAAATTATATATGTTTTTAATATTTTTAGACCATTATATTTTTGTTTCAACCATTTTAACTATTATAATTTTATCAAATATTTTACACTGTGAGGGTCCAAATAATTACAATAACATTCCAAAGGAATGATAAAAAATTAATTTGTTACATTTTATAATATTTTAAAACTATTTTGAGCAATATTTTATTTTTAATAAATTTTATAATATTTAATAAATTATTTTACATTTCAAAATAACATTTCTGTCAATTTTGACTCTATTCATTTCATGACTCTTTAGAAGAATCATAACATCAATATATAGTCACAAAATCTCATTTAAAATATCAATAATTTTTTATATTCATCAATAAAATTTAGTTATATCATAAATTCTCTAGAATTATATTTATTTTAATATTTTTTATGTCATTTATTTTATTCTTCTATTAATGAAGAAATTCATGCATCATCATTGTGTCACAATTTATTTTAATTAGTTTTTCCTAATAATTATAAATAAATTACCATGATGTATGTATTATTGTTATATTATAAATAGTATTTATTTTATAATATTTCACTTATATAAACCCATATTAAAATTATTATAGTTATGATAGTCATGATTATGACATCTTTGTCATTACTTTAAATAAAACATTATAAATATCATAAACACACCCATGTGGCTTCCAAAGGACATACATTCTACCCAAGGATTGAATTGGTCTAATATAACTCATAAAATAATTTAAGACATATTTTATTATAGTTTTAAAGTATTTATAATGTTATTTTAACATTTAATTCGCTGATTTACAATCAAATGAGGTAATACAATTTATTATTAATGATAATATTCATAATGTCCAAAAATAAAAGTGAACTATTTATATTATATGGATATTGGGATTCAAAATATTGAATCCATTTTTAATTATTAAAAAATTTTATGAAATGATTTATAAATTAATCATGTTGACAGAATAAGAAAAGAGGATTTTAAAGTAAAATGTCCAAATGTTCACATAGTATTTATATCCAATTTTAACGTGAAAATGATTATAATGACCAACATTGGATTGAATCATAAAAATATTTATCTAATTATACATTGATACCATTAAAAATATCATTTAACACTATAAATAAATTTAATGAAAATGAAGTTTTCAATTCAAATGCATTATTTTTCACTTTTCATAAAAAATGAATCATTTCTAAAAAAAATTAAAAAATTAATATTTTTATGTACCTTTCACAAAGAATAATTTTATTTTTTAAAATATAATTTATAAATTTTTCACTATTTATGTTGAAAAAAAAGTGTTATTCCAAAATTCCGAAAAACTGTCTTTTTATTAAAATAATCCTTTTAATCATAAAATTGAATTTATTATTATATCATGCCTATAAAATATATAGATTTTAATTTAATGAATATATTAAATTTATATTTTTATAACATAATCTAAGAAGAGTGATTTGATGATTTTATAAACATAATTATTAACATTTAAATAGTTTTTCGCAAAAAAACATCCTTTATATTCAATTGGGTTTTATTTCTATTTTTAATTAAATTGGAAACCAATGAATAGTTATATAAAATTTGTTAAACCATTTTTTATTATTTAGTTAATACTTTTCATTCCATCCATTCTAACATCTAAGTTATAATGGAAAAATTTAAATAATAACTGTTAGTTATTCTCCTAAGCTCGATGTGGGGAATCATGTTTTCTATAGTGTTTCCTTTTAGAAAAACTCAAGTTGTTACAATGAAATATAAAAAGTTGAAGTATATACACAACATAGTGGAATAATTGTTGAATATGGGGAATGTATCAAGAATGTAAATGTGAGACAGTAATCTCTTACCTTAGGTCTCATTTCCATCATAAGTCCATATACCTATTATATTATAAAAATATATTTAATATATATATATATAATAGATAAATTATCATATATTTCAAAACATATGTGATTTACTTATATTTTTTTATGACCTAATTATTAACAATTACTTCGTAAAATCCCTATTTTGTGTGTTAATCTCTTCCTTTTCTATGCATGTTTTGGTTTAGTAATATTTTTCCTTTTACTTTGGTCATGGTTAAATCATATATATAATTTAAATAATGTAATAAATATAATTTATATAATTTATATATTTATTTATATTAATCTCTAAATTATAGTTTTTTTCACAATCCAATCATGCGGTATTTCATACATACCCATGAACGATATTACCATTATTTATCGACGGATGAAATGAAATGAATGCAAGAAATATATATCCTTTAGATAATAATTACTGTTTAACATATATAACATATATTAATTAATTATATCCTTATAAAATTTTATTTATATGGTTATAGAAAAAACTAGTAGCATCGCATCGCGAGGTGGTAGTCTGTCGTATATGCGAGCGACGCTATCGTATGAAACCTGGAATGAAATATATGATGCTATATTTGATATCATTATCAAAGAGGTATAATTATGATTAAAATAAAAAACATATAATCATTTAATCGATCATAAATAAAATTTATTTAAAATATAAATGGGAAAGGTACATCACACTGGTCCATGAGGTGATAGTTTTTCACACACACAAGCGAATTTCTTATATTCCGAAGGGTTTTCCGGTAAGAAAAAAGATGTTATATTATATTTAATTAAGTATAATTAAATTATAAATATCATATAAATATTTAAAATCCAAAATTATATCCATCCATTAATAATGGTGATATAAAATGAATTAAATCAGTTTGTGAGGCGATAGACCACCATAAAAATGATCGATTGTTAATTTCTATTTTATGGGAGTACAGATTGATATATGTTTTAAAATTAATGTAATAGAATCTAATAATATAGGTTATTAATATTTAAATATTCTAGAACATTTTAATAATATTTTATGGTGTTGGAATGATAAATAAAACAAATATGCATGATATGAATTTAATTCATTATTTGGATAATTATTATAGTTTTACCATTAAATCCTTACAATATTATCATTGTGATAAAAAAACATCTTGGAATTATTGTGAGGTATAAGAAAATTATTTGGTAATTTATTGGTCAAATAAATGGGTTTATAAATTGTGAAGAGAAGAGGATAGGTGTGGACTTTTATAAGTGGGGGATATGGAAGACTTGAGATGTTTATAATTTAAAATTCATACACACATTTTTTTCATTCCAAATGCTTCTAATATGAGTTATTATAAATAAATATTGGTGATAAGGTTGATATATGTCCATAAAATTCATTTTCAGAGTGATTGATGTAATTATAATCACTTTTCATTATAATTTAATAATTTGGATAACTCATTCATTTCTTAGCTGTGGTAATTAATTTTTAGTGTTTTTAATATTCATTATCGAATAAAATATATTTTATCTTATTATATTACTATTATTATTATTAAAATTATTGAATCCATTACAAATTCAATTCATATAGTATGAAAGAATTAATTTTAAAATTAAACACATGAGCATGTTGGAAAAACATTTTTTCCAAATAAAAACATTAAAAAGATTAAAATGTTGTTATCTAAAAATATAATATTAAATTTATTCAAATGAAAAATTTAATTATATTGTATTTTTATTTAACTGATTATACTCTAAAACCAATTTAAAATATAATTTACCTCTTTTAATATGTTATCTGATAATTCATTTTATAATAAAAATCAATATTTGTCATTATTCGTCAAAAATTAATATCCACAAAAAAATATTCAATTTTCACCCAAATATAATATTAAGATGTATATTATAGAAAAATTATTGTTTTTATAATTAATTTCTAGAAATTGGTAAAAACTATATTGAAATTATGTGTGGAAAGTGCGACTAATCCACCTTTTAGAAAGTTATAGTTTCTCAAGAAAAATATCTTTCTCGTTCAAATGGTTCTTTTTTTATTTCAAATTAATTTATAACCATTTAATTTATATTATTAATATGTAAACTATATAATTTATATAATTTATTTATCCATATTCATTAACACCTAATTAAGGGTTATGTTATAATTTTCATATATAATGAATAATATTTTAATAGAGTATCACACAAGCATTGAAAGTGATTTAAATTATTTATAAATTATATATTATAGCTTCTAAAGGTGTTACATTATATCATATTATTTATTATACATGTCATATACTCTATAAATCATTGTTTTGAACATTTATAATCATATGATTTTAGGTTCTACTTCTCAAAAAAATGTATTCCCACACTTTAATAATGATCTCAGTAATCAAGGGGTTGACATTTCCAAATACTATTTTTGGAAATCCTCATTGTAAAAAGGATTAATAATACATTATATTTATAAAATATAATAAAATGTATAAATGTCATCAATAATAAAAATTAATAGGTTTTTAAGTAGGTGGACATTGGTGGGAAATGAAAAAATTGATATGGAGTAGAATATTAACAATGATGGATTAATATAGAGTTATAGAGATCATTGATGACAATAAAGCGAATTATTAATATAATTTCAAAGAAATAAAAATAAAAGACATCTTATTAGTTAAGAGGCCATTTAATTAATAAAATAGAAATTTAATATGATAATTTTTTTTGTTTTAAGAGCCTTTTTCTAGAGTTGAATTATTTTATGATTATGATAAAAATGACAGAAAATATACTTTAACTTTCATCCTTTATATGTACTTATATAAATTTACATATCTTGTATTACTCCAGTAAATGAATATTAAAGTTGAAATAATTTATGACTGATGCATGATAGTTATATTTAAACAGATTCAATGATCTATAATTTAGTATCAATCTATTCATTACATATTTACAAGAACATAAATGGTGAGAAAAATTTACCCAATATTACACAGTAATCTAAAAGAAATTAATAATAACTCCAAAAATTCAAATTACTTCATTTCATAAATTTTTAACATTAATTCTCACCACAAATATTTCTAACAAAATTCATTTTAATCAAATTAGAATGATGGTCACTAAATCCATATTATATTCACACCAAAATATATTGTTTCTATAAATGTCTCATAAAAAATATGTATATTACTTGATCACTATAAAACCACAATTAAAACAAGCATGCTTCCAACAAATAGATTCTTATGTATTCTAATATAATACATAAATCCATACATGTAGTAAAAGAAATAAAAGAAAACACAAACCATAAAATAATTTATAAATTTCATTTTCTCTAATACCATCCCAGGAATATATATTTATAATTATTATCTTCACATGAGGAATATATTTATGGTTATCTTACCTCAATCATTTGTTTTCCAAAAAAGGTCACCTCTATGAAATCAGTTTTCTTTATACCATTGAATAAATTTATTCAAATAATTATAAAAAAACAACATTAGTATAATCCTTAGGAATTTTTTAAATCTTGTTATGAAAATATAATTGACAAAATAAAACTATAATAAAATTCATGAATTTATTACAAAAACACATTATTCATTCCACTTAATTCCTAATTAATTAACTAATATCAAACATCATTTTCTTTAATATATGATTCCTTTCATATGTCATTGCAATTCTTTTAATCATAATTAATATTATTATTACTCATAAAACCATGAAACTTCTCTTCATGATATTTCCACGATGGACACAAATATTTACAAGGCCTACACAATCTACAATAAAATCATTAAACTATCAATGATATCTTAGTGATACCATTATTCTCATCAATTTACATTATTAAACATTTCATTATTCCTCAAAAAATACATTCATAGATTCCAAATTTTCTATAACCAAAACATATTCTCTTTCCCCTAAGACAATCAAATAGTTTTTTTAACCCACATTCTTGATATTTATAAAACTAATCCTTTTTTCATGAATGTTCTCCACCACTCACAGTATTAGTTACAAATGTTTTTATTTTATTTAGTCATTTTGATAGTTATTTATGGATAATGATTATTAATAATATATCATGATAACTGACTGTTAATAATCCACATATCCCTTAATCCAATCAGCATCCCATTTGGTTTCTCATTGACACAATGTTAATCAAATTAAATTACAAAATAGTTACTTATAGTTCCCAAAATTGACTAGAAGAAAAAAATAATAGTGGGAAACAATATAATCAAAATAAATCCTTCATTTAAATTCTAAATAATTATACCACATTTTTAATTTAATTTACCTATTTTCAATCCCTGGTACATCATGGTTATCATCTATCCAAATCAATCTTAATATATTATATGTAAAATTTATATTATCAAAAAAATATCCCCAATGGGTGACCGACCATGATTATTATAAGGAATATTTTCATGTAACAATTAATTTTCCAATTGATCACGAGGAGCCTTTTTTATATTAATTACCTCTATGTACATTTATTCTAGAACCATGTCCACTAGTTACATCCGAAAGGGGTGTATTTCTAGGAAAATCATATATTACTTACCTGTTTTATTATATACATATCCTCAATTTATATCATAGTTTTATGTTCCCTAATATTTAATTTCGTAAATCTTTTTCCTAAGGATTTCACTAAACTTTTCTCTGATACAAACTATAATATTCTTAACTCCAGCAACCCAAAGTCGATGTCTACATTATTACATTAACACCAATAACAAGAAATCACAAACCAAAAGAACACATATATTTATAGTCATGGGAAAAAATATACAGAAATTAAATTCACATTACATTTTTTTAAAAAAAATATTAAAAGTGTTATATTTGAGATCATAATTATTCATCTTAGCAAAAACATGCATGTTAATCAAAAAACAATTTACTGTATCCTAATGAAAATTAAAAAAATATAAATGGGTGAGAAATGTTTCTTAGTAAGGTTGTTCATAATGTTGAATCTATCATGAATAATATATAATAACAAAAATATAAAGGTAACTATCTAAAATTTAAAAATTAACTTGATCATAATAAGTAAGTAATAAATGATGACCAAATAAATGCATCACAATAATAATATAGGATTGAAACAAATCTGTGGATAATCTAAAAAATTGAATAATCACATAAACATAAATAACTAATCACATAAAGAGGTATATCAAAACACTATGCAACAAAAACATACATTCGACACCATTCACAATAACATTTAAAATTGTAGGTAAAATCCAATTTAATTTGGAAACATTATTTGTCTCATGAGATTGTCAACAATTGATGGGATATTTGTAATTGGTCCCCACCAATCCCTTAATAATTCCAATATATTACATGTAACATACTAGGTAAATAAAGAATAAGACCTATTTCATATTTATTAATATTTTGTACTTAAATATTAATGTTTCTTTAAAGTTATTGCTATGTTCGATAGCGTACCCGATACGCAACAACGGGTTTCTATGAAATATTATGTTGCACACTAATAATATTATATTATAATTTTAAATGGTAGTTAACTCCTAGAAGCTGTAATGGCGGGAATGAACGAAACTAACTAAAATATGATTATACATATTTGTTATATGTATTCACATTTAAACAATAAATGTTAGAGGCTTAAAATATGATTGAATCTAATTTTAAGCACAATTTACATTAAATGGTCGATTTACCACCTTTTAATGGAGAACCCTCATTAAATCTAGTTATGGTAGTATTTATATATTCTATTTGACCAAATAAAAATCTTCATTATATATGAGACATAAAATTTTACTTTGGGTATTTTTTTGGTATTTTTCTGATAAAGTTCATTTTTTTAATGAATAGTGGAAAATATTATATTTTAATTCATAATGTCGTTTTAATTTAATTTATTTATATGGTTAGATTATCTTTTTAATTGGTTTTAATGTTTAATTAGAAGATATTTTTACCATTTAATCCAATGTTGGTCATTGGAATTAATTTCACTTTGAAATTAGACATAAACAAGTGTAAATCTTTTCATAGTTATTGTTTCTTAAAAACACGCTATTTGTTTTAACAATAGGAATTAACTTTATATTAATTAATTCCACTTATATGTTTTGAATTTAACAAAATAGACATCAATTTTGAATTCAGAATATCAAATAAATATTAGGCTGAATTATTGGTATTTAACTGAAAAACATCAATTTACGATGAATAGTGAAACCACTTAGTAGTAGTTAAAAAAACCGACCTTTTCTTTTAAATGAAATTTTACCACTTATGTGAATTAAATTTTGGAAATTATTTATACATGGTTGTTATGAAGAGGTAAAATTGTGTTCAGTAAGATGGAAATAATTTTTGGTGAATAGTAGCTTTTGACTTTTCTTTACGGCGGTTAAAGGTAAATAGTGTAATACAAGGTTAAAAGAATATTATAATAATTCAAAATTTACCTAAACACTTGTCCTAACCTTATTTTATGTGTAATGGCCGACCAGTGGAATCTTTGGGTCTATTTTGGGACCCCATGGAGCCACTTATGAAAGACAATGACACTTTAGATTAAATAATTTATTGTAATGGCAAAAATGACATAAACAAAATTATTTTATTAAATTAATTTTCATATGGTGTTATATAAATTATATTTTATAAGATAAATAGTAATTGGAAATTTAAATATATTTCTTATATCAATGTATTATTTTATAATTTTTGGACATAACATAAATTAAATTATTTATGACACAATAATGATGTAATATTTACCTCATTAATAAAATATTTAAATAAATATGATTATAAATATTAAAATAACATCAAAAACCAGTAAAATTCATATTGGATGATATTATTTCGACTATGCGTCATTTTATATTCTACTTTAATGATTTTCAGACCTTTAGAAACCGAATATCATTATATAATAACATAATATTATCACACATTGCTAAAAAGACCCTCCTACCCTTATAAAAGGAGACCACATCTAACCAATTCATCACACCTCTCAAGCCTTTTGGCTCATCCAAACTTTTCCCAATTAATCTCCATACATCCCTCTACTCCTCATAAAAGCCTTACCTTAGGCATAAGGATCTTTTAGAATTCATTTGTTTCAAACCAAAAGAGAGTTACCCAAATTAAAGGTAACAATTTCTCTTAAATTGTTTTCTTTTATTTTACTTCTCCAACCCATAAAATTTTTTATTCCTTTATTTTAACAAAACCAATATCCTCAATATACTAGAATGTTTTTATTAGAAGTATTAGAGATACACTTACACCAACCTCTATCTAATGTGTGAAGAACAAATGTTTTTGTGGATGGGAAACTAATGCCTCACGAAATGATGATTGTTTAATTATATCCAACTGCCACTCATGGTGGCCATTATGATGAAACTGTACTAATATATGATATTTATTATTTTTATGTTTTCATTATGATTCTGTAATTTCCATTTAGAGAATACCTTTATGGTTTCCATTATGGGTAAACGCGATAATTTCATTGTAGGAAGTGTGGACTACCTCCCCCTCAACGTGATATGACTCATTCATACCATATGTGGTATGTATAAAGGATAGATTTAATGATATTATATATGATAAAATACTGTAATTATAATACTACTATGTATCATTATGTTTTAATTCTATTAAATATTCAAATAGAAATCGAAGTAGCGTTCATTTGTATGTACGGCTTACCGTCTCCATGAATGTTGCATTTCATTTCATACATATAAATGTTATTTAATATTATAAATACATGTATATACTAGATATATAAAATATATATATATATATATTTGATATCAACATCATCATTATCATTATGGTTATAATGTACTATTAACCACATGGACAACTTGTAAATATATGGTGTTCATTTTTGACTTCAGTATGAAATATCGTCAAAACGACCATTATTAACATAAATGATTACATAAAATTTAAAACGTGGTAGTAATTGATATAAAAGGAATTATAAACATGAATTTTTTTTAAATAAAGTAGAAATTATCTTTAGTTTATTAATCAGAAGATTAAAGAATGATCGAGTCAAGTCGGACACGGTGTAAGGGACTTCATCTCAATCTCCTTTCATTGAAAAATATTTTCATTTATACACAACTTTCTTTTATAGGGTTTATAAACCCCTTTGACATTTACTTTTATTTAAAAGGAATATTTTTCTGCAAAGCGTTTTACTAAACGACAAAAATAATGTTTCTTTTAACGTTAGTGGGACATCGACCTTCTCCGCCGCTGTGAGTATTATTTGACCTCTGGCTTCCTCAACAAGACGAAATGTTTTTATAAGAAAATAAATACCATATACTATTTTATGTATTTTGGTATTGAAAATGGTTTTGATAATGGATTTTTTATGTCAATATATTTATGTGATATATTATGATTTAAATGTAGAAATTGTTTTCTTTCCTTTATATTTGTTTTATGTCTTATGATTTTATAATGGTAATTGGACATCTGACAGGTGGTTATGTGATAAACCAAATGACGGGTGGTGCCATGAATACCAGTACATGTGTTTACTTTATAACCTTCAATGCATTGGGTATGGAAGGCGGCCGTATGTCAATTCCATTTAATGATATGTGTGGAAGTCGACCGTATGGTTATTACATTTAAGTATGTTTATGTCCCAAGTTACCTTTATATGTTATGTGTTCTTTATATAGGGTTTATGGTACTATTTTGGTTACAAAAGGGTATGTAATTTTCTTTTTTCAGTGATGAATATTTTCTAGTTCATAAAGGTGTAAAGTATTACTTATTATTATGTATTCATAGTTTACTTGTTTTTTTGAAAAACTAACATTTTTCTTTATTTGTGTATCCCTTACTGAGCCTTTTATGATCATCCCTTGTTTTGAAATGTTTTTCACAAGATATAATGTGGACGATGTTCAAGGATTGGATAATTGAAAAGTCATGCTCTCTTAAACATATAACTTGACATGATTCTTTTTTTCAAGAGTTCATGTTTTAAAAAAATGGAAACTTTGTAGAAGTGTCTACTTTGTAATCTTTTGAGATGTAATAGTTATGTCCTAATTCTCTAAAACTCTAAAACTGAAATGATCCTCAATGTGAATTATTCATTTAATTCAATATTATTTACGGTTTAAGGTCGGGTCCTTCTATTACTCATTTGAATGGAATGAAACATAATCAATATTAACATTTATTTTTAGAAAACGATCATATGAAATGCTAATACATACCCCACTCAAATAAATATAATGTTAAACCATCTAGAGTAACATAGTGAATTGTAATAAAATTGTATATCCTCAATCAAAATGATTTTAAACCATCTAGGGAAACAATATATATTATATAAATAAAACATATCTCCATTGTAGGAGAATTAAAATGAAATGTTGATCTCATTGATGAATAAAAATACAATAAAATGTTAATAAATCATCCATGAGGAAATTAATATTTTTACTTCGATTTATATTTAAAACTATATTTTCACCAAATAATTCCATAAATAATTTTATTTAAAATTAATCTATGATTCATGTAATATATTTTTAAAATAATTAATTTCTTATGAGATTGTTAAATTTGGTTCATGAACAAATTATTAAAATGGAAATTCCTTTCACATTTTTGGTAAAATCCAAGGAGGCATGATTTTCAAAATGACACGAAAATACCTTTAATATCTTAATGTTAAAATTAACAAATGGGTAAATATTTATTTAATAAATCATTTATAAAATTCTAAATTAATGTTTGGAATTATTTGAAGAAAATGTGGAACATGATGGAAATGGATCTTCTATCGAAGACAAAAATAAATTCTATATTTAATAAAACATTTTATCAATCATTTTATGAACCAAATAGATTTTGTTTATAAATATTAATTTAAAAAATTCATGAATAAAAAAAGGATATGAAAATATACTAATTTTAATATAGAAATATTATAAAATTTTCCCAATGGAGACGAAAAAAACAATCATGAATAATGATGAGATTTTGAAATAATTCATTACCACATTGGTAACTTTTGAATCATAATCCCCATGAAATAAATAAGATAAAATGAATCCATAAAACCCATGAATATAAATAGTATCATTATATAAAATATCGAAATGGTTAGCATATACACCACACAAAGAAAAATGTGTTTATTAAAACATTTATCTCAAAAGTAAAATTGAGACGAGAAACACTTAAATCGGGTCTGATTTCTATGGTTCATGTTTGTAATCCTCTATAATAAATATAAATATATTTTAAATATTTTAAATAATATTAATAATATAAATCATACAAAATTTTCTATACTTACAGTCTTTTATGACCAATTTATCAATAATTCTCTGTTAGAATCACTGTTTCAAGTGATAATTTTCTTGTTTTCAATGTAGGTTTTAGTACTTTAAATTCAATGATTTTAATTTTATCGTGGTGAAATAATCTATTTAATTTTAAATATGATATAAATATAATATACTTTAATTATATATGTATTTTAATTGATATATTAATGTTATACATAGAAAATAGATTACACCATTCACAGAGTTGGTACGTTGTACGTACGCATGAACACTCTTTCCATTTTTTATCGATAGATGGAATGATATAAATTTAAAAATTATATCAAATTTAAATAGTCATTATGACTTATTATATATATAATATATGAATTATTTTTATTCTAATTACCTTCCATGTATCTATTTAGTGAAAAACAAGTCACATCTATTCGTGAGGTCGTAGTCTGTCGACACACGGCCGACGTAATGTTCCCCCTCATGGAATTGAATGTATGAATTCATATATAATAAAATAATTATTGTGGAATAATTTTGTCAAAACTTTTATTTCATTTCATTTAATATATACATAATTAAACTAACATAAAATGGAAATGGGGAAAACATATCAGATCTGTTCACGAGGTTGTAGTCCGCCATACACATGAGCAACATTATTGGTTTCAACGCGTTGCAAGGTAAGAATATAAGAGTTATATTATAATTAAATAACTATATTAATTTATAAAATTATATATATATATGTTAAATCCATCATTTTATCCACCATTTAATGGTGGTTATTGATAATGAATTAAAACAATACTTAAGGCGGTAGTACATCAAACTCATGATTGATGGTTTCATATTTCATTTTATAGATGTTGGGAAGGATATATTTTAATAAATTAATGAAATAAAATATAATAATATTCAATTTAATTCTCATTTTATATTATAATATATGAATATTATTTGAAGGAGGTTTACGAATAAATAATTAAATAATTATTGTTAATAATTTTACCTCTTCATTGGATAACCCTTTCAGGTTTAAACCTCAAGAAATAGTACATTATATTATTTATTGAACCAATGACTATAATATGTTAATAGATGAGTAATAAGATTTATAAAATGTATTTTTTGAATAAAAATTTATTTTATTTTAGAATAGGACAAGATAGGGGTAGCCTTTTATCAGTGGGGGCAGAGGAGAAACATGAAATATTTGAATTTAAAATTCCATAATATTTTTTTTTATCATGAAAATATCTGTAACACCCGGAGATTTTATGAAAAATATTCTTTTCATTAATGTCTTCTGTTGTACGCTACACCAAAAGGATCTTGCAGAACACACATCATTGACTTGCCTTGCATTACATGCAATCACGACCTTCCTCGATAGTGTGTGTAGTACGCAATACCGAGTTTCACTAAACAACGATATGCTATTAAAATATTATTAAAATTAGCCGCTATGAATAGTAATAACCACTTTTTGAAATTTTGTAATTTTTTTTTCAAAATGGACTTCATTTTTGGATTTGGAATATAGAAATTAGCATAGGGTGAAATTTTGGTAATTTTCGGATAACTTTCATATTCTGATGAGTAGTGAAAATTACTAAATTTTAATTAAAAAGAACTTTTTTAATATAAATGATTAATAGTGATAAATTATTAATTTGAGTGGTTTTAAATTATATTTAAAATATATTTTTACAATTTAATAAAATGTTGGTCATTGGATGTAATTTCACATTTAAACCAGTTATAAACAAGTGTCAATCTTTTGAAAGTTATTATCTCTTAAAAACACGCTATTTATTTTGACGACGAGAACTAATTTTTAAATTAATTAATGAAACTGATATGTTCTGAATTTGGTAAAATAGACATCGTTTTTTAATTCTTAATATCAAATATATCTTAGACCTAATTTTTGGTATTTTTCAGAAAACTTTCAATTTTTTATGAATTGTGAAACCACTAAGTGGTAGTTAAAAAAACTAAATTTTTCATAAACCATAATTTTACCGCTTCTGTGAGTGGAATTTCAAAAATCTGATAGACACGGTTAATATCAAGGACTAAAATGTGGTTCAATGAGATGAAAATAATTTATGGTGAATAGTAGCTTTTTACTTTTTCTTACCACGGTTAAAAGTAAATAGGGTAATTAAGAGTAAAAATGATATTATTATTACCCTAACACATGTCCTAATTATATTGTACAAGTATAATTCGACCAAAAACAAACTTAGGAATAAAATATGACCATTTATTCCCACTTTTATTAGATTAGGACATTTATTATTAATTTATTTAAAGAAGGGTAAAAATTGTTAAAATCACTATTTAATAACAATATCATTTTTAATATGGGGCTATACATAAGATATATTCGACTATAAATATTCATTAGAAAGATAAAAATATTTAATACATAATGGTATTTTATTTGTAATTTTTAGACATTATATAATTTAATTTATTTATGACACAACGATGATGTATTAATTATCTTATTAATGAAATATTGACATAATTAATGTTATAAATACCCAAATAAATATAATTTGAGACTTTTTATGAATTCCACTAATTTTATTGGTTAATATGACATGTTATTATTGATTTTATTAACTTTTTTCGAACTTATCATTCTGTTATTATTTTCACAAAAATCAATTAATAAATTGTGTCAAAATTGACATGAAATAGTTTTTAAAAAACATATTATATTATTAATTGTTATTTTATTCCTAAAAATCTAATGTTCGGCCAAATGACTTAGATAAGGTTATATATATTAATAATAAACAAATTGGGGGTCTATTGGATGTATATGGTATGTTTATTAACTATATAATATAAAAATACAAAGTGACATGGTAAATGTCAATCTAATTATCTAAGAGTTAAAACTAAAAGATAAGGTTAATATAATGACCTAAACCTGTCTAAATTTTATTGGATGAAATAATTTCGACCCATACCCACCTTATCTTCAAAATAAATCAATTTGGAGCTATTTAAAACCGAACTTGACTTTATAATAAAATAATATTTTTCGTTATTCCAAAGGTGCCCCTCTCCTCCCTTATAAAAGGGCACCTCCTCCCTCTCTTCCTCACACCACATTGAGCCTTCACGCTTGGACAAACCCTGCCAAATTCTCTTCTCCAAATACCTATAAACATCCTAGTGGTTCTGGTCTTTCTAAAAGACCAATTTTAGTGCCCTAAAAGGAGATCTCAAAGAGGCACTTCAAAGAAGAGGTAATGTCCATTACCGATTATTTTATCTTTATTTCTTCTTCCACTTCTTCTTCTTAGGTTGTTTCATTATGAAGTAATAACATCAGTATCACTCATATACTGATATGTTATTATAAGTATGAAACAACCCTATTTCACCATCTATCCATCCTATGGAAAACAAAATCACCGTGCGTGCGTACGTACGGAATACCGTCTCCATGCCGTAGTGAAATCTATTTTCCACCACCACCTTACCTGGATGGGTATAATGGTGTTAATAATAACTATATATGATTATTTTAAAGTGATATTTATTCAGAAATAGTATACATACACTCCAATACAGTCCCATGATCATGAGAACGATATCATCACTAATGCGTACGTACGGACTACCGTTTCCACGACGTGATGAGATTCATTCTCCACTTTAACCATTCATGAATGATTATAATGTACATATAATATATAATCATGAAATATATGACATAATAATGATACTGGATTTATGTGTATATATATGTATTTCATCTACTTAATTCCATTCAACTCAATAAGGAAATGAAAACAGCGTTCATGCGTACGTACGGCCTACCGTCTCCATGAATGGTGTATTTCCTTCCATTTATCGATCTATTATATATATGTATATTCTGAATATATATTATATATAAATCATGTTTTATATTCTGGAATTATTTAATCGTGATCTAAGTAATCATATGAATAATTACAAGTCAAAACACGGACGACAAATGAAATGATTTTACCCAAAACGCTCTTTAACATGGAATTTAATAAAGAACGGTTATTATAAAGTCATAAGTGAACCATATATGATATCATAACAATGATTATGATTCAGGAATAAGTCAATAAAATTATTTAAATCATTATACAGGAAGGTTTGGACACTTACTAGGCAAATCGGACCTATGGTAAGTGAAATATCACAATCTCATTTTTATCCGAGATTGTTTATACTTTGGTATTTACTGGGGGGGTATTTTATCATCCACATCCATGTTTCCTCAATATTTAATATTATTTCCATCCACCTACAATTTTTTAAATCCAATTTTACCCTTCGGTCAGTTTTTATTAAACGATATGAAAGGAATGTTTTGTCGTTTTTCGTAAGATGTACTTTTTGACTTTTCCAACAAAGGTACGAGAAGAATGTTTTTTTTAAATTATACGGCACGGATGGATTTTTACGGTTTTATAAAGCCTTATTTTCATGAAGCTTCCTCCAAAAGATTTCAAGACTATTTTCAATACAATCTCTTTCTTCTAAAATTGCATGACGTTCTATGAAAAGTAATTTATTTTGAAGAAGAAAGGATATTTTCTTCAAGAATTCATTTCAAGTGTTTTATCAAAATTATTTTCCAGCTAAGATAACATAGGCTTATGTTTCTATCCCTATTATTACATTGATTTGGTTATTTTGTGATGGAATTATTTTTATGAATTATTTTATCTTATATGAATTGTTTTATAATGTCACGATGTTTACGAATCCCATTTTTATTACATGGGTTATGCTATGATGTATGGTTTATGATTTTGTGGCACAATAAGAATGGTATCACTATGAGATGGGTGGGACCTATATCTCCCTCCAATACATTGCGTAAATATTTTATATCTCATGAGATAGACATGGCTGGAATGGTAGGTTATACCGGTTCAGTGAAACAGGACTGAAATGAGGGTGACTCGGTTCAGAATTGGACTTTGTCCACTAAGATAGTCTTGGCAATGAGTCTTGACTAATAAGAAATGACTCTCTATGATTATGTGTGTATGCCACAATGTTTCATGTTTTATGTTATGATTATTGGAATTTCATTTCACTACTATGATTTATCCCATGTTATGAAATTATGCTCTCTTTTGCAGGTTAAGATTTCCAAAATGTTATGTTCTTATGAAAATGATGTGATTGATATTTCTTTTGTTTACCCTTACTGAGAATTTGAGCTCACCCTTTTATATTTTCTTTTCCCCAGGATATAAGGAAAGGTTTTAGGTAAAAAAATGATGACCTTTATGGGAGATGTTGATGATCTTTCACCACGATTACAGGATTGTATTCCGAGTTTCCAAAGACACTAAACTATTACGATACTTATGTGTGTGTTTTTGTTATGTACTAAGTATTCCGAAAAAGTAATGTAATTTCCATCTATGTCAAGATTCGGGCCTCTACAGTTGGTATCAGACGAAAGGATTCATCAACCTTTGGAAACTAGGATGCGAAAACGTTAGTGAGATCCCTAGAGATATTTCTAAGGTATGTCTAGGGATGTCTCTAAGGTTAAGTATATGTATAGGTTATAGTCCAAGAATTGTGATAAGGATCTTATAATTTAACCTAAGATGTTATATATTGAGGGTACCCCCCCTTTACTATGTTGTTTTACCTAGCATGATTTTGCCTCTCACAAAATTCTATTTGAGTTTTAGTTATTGGAGGGAACCAGAAGGAATTCGATTAACATTGAATCCAATGGAAAAATTGGTGACAATGAGCAACAAAATTTCGTAATGCCTAGAGATAAAGATATTGTGATTATGCAGAATCAGTCATCGTGATATATGATTAAAAAGGTGAAATTTAGTGGTATGCCTAATTCATCAAATAAGAGGAAGATAGACTATTATGCATGTTCGCATGTTGAGGAGCATAAAGAAAGGAATATTGAGATTTATAAAGAAGGGAAGAAGAACCTTGAGGAATACGTCAAATGGAGGGACCGATGTTATATGTGTGGAGAAAAGGGTCATAGAGTGACAGAATGTTATGGAGTTCAATGTATTATTTGTGGAGAACATGGGAATTACCCAACTCAATGCCCTGACCTAAAAAGTTACTTCTAAATCAAGGAAGTACTTATTCCAGGACAATCATTGAAGAGGATGGATTGAAGTGGTTAGGTATTGGTATTCATGAATAATGTTGTTGAGGTACTTTTATTGTGTATTGGAATATTTTTGTATTAGTCTATTGTGGTTTTCAATAATATTAAGGTACCGATAACCATGAAAAGTGATTCAAATATTTTATGAAGCAGATGATATGCGCATAATGAAGGGATAAGGAGAAAATGAAATGTTTGACAGTATTCATGAGCTCATGATTGATATAAGGACTAAGTGATATCATGGTTTGAGTATATAGTACTTTGAGGATTTTGGTATATGGAAAGTGTTAACTTTTTACTGCATTAATGTTTTCACTAAGGTTCAATGGGTATTCATTTTTCAAGAGAATACATGATTAAGGCCTTCGAATGTTTGGAATGTGACCAACAAGACATATCTCATGATATACGAGGATCAAAGATGGTATTAACATGCTTGTTATATGAAATCATTGGTAATCATTTTCACTATAATATGAGATTGGACAGCAGTATTATGGATAAGCCTAAAAATTGGAATGGACTATGTTGGACATAAGTTAGTATTGTTTAAGGAAAAAAGTTTTTTTCGATATTATTGATGGGATGTTATAGTAATTTAGTTTTAGAAAAAGGACAACCTGTAGGACGGGCGACAACCCATCACGCCGGACAAGGCTGTGGGAATCGAACCCACACCGAAATGCGACTGCCCTTTATCTCCTACCACTGGCCTACAGGAAGTCCCTGGTTAGTAGAAACTAGTTTTATTTTATTAAGGGGTATGATATATGAAGTATAATTTCATTTTAGGAACCATATATGATTAATATCACTATAGATGGACTTATATATATTTTTTTGATAACTTTTCTAACCTTTTGTTTGAGACAGGTGGAATGACCGATCATTCTATCACATGATCTGCTAACACATCACGAATGACAAATTCAACTTCATTTCATTAAGAGATGAAGTGGAAATTGTCCAAAGAACAACCAACGGTGAGACTATACCAAAATCACGAAAGTATTTCTTCTAATTCCAATTTCATCAACATTAGGGAAATGATCTTTAAAACCAAACATGTTGTCCTAGTTTTCTTATATATGATGATTCATATGGTACCTTAGATCATCAAAAATTTATGGCTTTGTGATTCCTGGCTTTTCCATAGTCATGTTCTCTACCACTATCCATCAGAACATGATAGTTAGATTTCTCTTCCATATTCATATTTTCACCTATGTGGAAACCCAATGATTAGTTTATTTGGGTAATCGTTACGTTTCATACTTCTGTTTTTAAAGATTGGTTTTGGTATTCCTTTTTACGATGTGGGTTTCTATAAAAAAAACTTTCAAGTAGTAAACCATTTATAACCCTGACGAATTTCGAGGGCGAAATTCATTTTAAGGGGGGTAGAATGTAACACCCCGAGATTTTATGAAAAATATTCTTTTCATTAATTTCTTGTGTTCTACGCTACACCAAAAGGATCTTGCAGAACATGCATCATTGACATTCCTTGCATTACATGCAATCACAACCTTCCTCGATAGCGTGTGTAGTACGCAATACCGAGTTTCACTAAACAACGATATGCTATTAAAATATTATTAAAACTATCCGTTATGAATATTAATAACCACTTTTTGAAATTTTGTAAATTGTATTTTTAAAAATGGACATCATTTTTGGTTTCGGAATATAGAAATTAGCTTAGGGTGAAATTTTGGTACTCTTCAGATAACTTTCATATTCCGATGAATAGTGAAAATTACTAAATTTTAATTAAAAAGAACATTTTTAATAGAAATAATTAATAGTGATAAATTATTAATTTGAGTGGTTTTAAAGTATATTTAGAATATATTTTTACAATTTAATAATATTTTGGTCATTGGATGTAATTTCACATTTAAACCAGTTATAAACAAGTGTCAATCTTTTGATAGTTATTATCTCTTAAAAACACGCTATTTGTTTTGACAACGAGAACTAATTTTTAAATTAATTAATGCAACTGATATGTTCTGAATTTGGTAAAATAGACATCATTTTTGAATTATTAATATCAAATATTTCTTAGACATAATTTTTGGTATTTTTCTGAAAACTTTCAATTTTTGATGAATAGTGAAACCACTAAGTGGTAGTTAAAAAAACTGAATTTTTCATAAAACTTAATTTTACCGCTTCTGTGACTGGAATTTCAAAAATCCGAGAGACACGGTTAATATCAAGGACTAAAATGTCGTTCAATGATATGCAAATAATTTTGGGTGAATAGTAACTTTTTATTTTTTTTACCACGGTTAAAATTAAATAGGGTAATTAAGAGTAAAAATGATATTATTATTACCCTAACACATGTCCTAATTCTATTGAACAAGTGTAATTTGACCCAAAAAAACTTAGTAATAAAATATGACCATTTAGTCCCACTTGTATTAGATTAGGACATTTATTATTAATTTATTTAAAGAAGGGTGAAAATAGTTAAAATCAATGTTTAATAACTAAATCAGTTTTAATATGGGGATATACATAAGATAAATTCTACTATAAATATTCATTAGAAAGCTAAAACGATGTCCTACATAATGGTATTTTATTTTTAATTTTTAGACATTAAATAATTTAATTTATTTATGAGAAAACGATGATGCAATAATTATCATATTAATGAAATATTGACATAATTGATGTTATAAATAAACAAATAAATATAATTTGAGACTTTTTATGAATTCCACTAATTTTATAGGTTACTATGACATGTTATTATTGATTTCATTAACTTTCTTAGAACTTATCATTCTGTTATTATTTTCACAAAAATCATTTAATAAATAGTGTCAAAATTGACATAAAATAGTTTTTAAAACAAATATTATATTATTAATTATTATTTTATTCCTAAAAATCTAAGGATTTTCCAAATTACTTAGATACGATTATATATATTAATAATAAACAACGTGGGGGTCGCATGGATGTATATGGTATGTTTATTAACTATATAATATAAAAATACAAAGTGACATGGTAAATGTCAATCTAATTAACTAAGAGTTAAAACTAAAAGATAAGGTTAATATAATGACCTAAACTGGTCTAAATTATATTTTATGAGAGGAGTTAGACCCATCCCCACCTTATCATCTAAATAACTCAATTTGGATATATTTGAAACCGAACTTGACTTTATAATAAAATAATATTTTTAGATATTCCAAAGGTGCCCCTCTCCTCCCTTACAAAAGGGCACCTCCTCCCTCTCTTCCTCACACCACATTGAGCCATCAAGATCGGCCAAACCCTGCCAAATTCTCTTCTCCACTTCCCTAGAAACATCATATAGGTGCTGGTCTTCCTCAAAGACCAATTTTAGTGCCCTAAAAGGAGATCTCAAAGAGTCACTTCAAAGAAGAGGTAATGTCCATTACCGATTGTTTTATCTTTATTTATTCTTCCACATATTCTTCTTAGGTTGTTTCATTATTAAGTAATAACATAAGTATCACTCATATAATAATATGTTATTATAAGTATGAAACAATCCTATTTCACCATCTATCCATCCTACGGAAAATGAAATCACCGTGCATGCGTACGTACGGAATACTGTCTCCACGCCGTGGTGAAATCTATTTTCCACCACCACCTTACTTGGATTGGTATAATGGCGGAAATAATAACTATATATGATTATTTTAAAGTGGTATTGTTTCTGAAATATTATACATACACTCCAATACAGTCCCACGATCATGAGAACGATATCATCGCTCGTGCGTACGTACGGACTACCGTCTCCACGATGCGATGAGATTCATTCTCCACTTTAACAATTCATGAATGATTATAAAGTACATATAATATATAATCATGAAATATATGACATAATAATTATACTGTATTTATGTGTATATATTTTTATTCCATCTACTTAATTCCATTCAACTCAATAAGGAAATGAAAACAGCGTTCATGCGTACGTACGACCTACCGTCTCCATGAATGGTGTATTTCTTTCCATTTATCGATCTATAATATATATGTATATTATGAATATATATTATATATAAATCATGTTTTATATTCTGGGATTATTTAATCGTGATCTATGTAATCATATGAATAATTACAAGTCAAAACACGGACAACAAATGAAACGATTTTACCCAAAACGCTCTTTAACATGGAATTTACTAAAGAACGGGTAATATAAAGTCATAAGTGAACCATTTATGATATCATAACAATGATTATGATTCTGGAATAAGTCAATAACATTATTTAAATCATTATACAAGAAGGTTCGGACACTTACGAGGAAAATCAGACCTAAGGTAAGGGAAATATCACAATCTCATTTTTATCCGAGATTGTTTATACTTTGGTATTTACTGGGGTGTATTTTATCATCCACATCCATGTTTCCTCAATATGTAATATTATTTCCATCCACCTACAATTGTTTAGATCTAATTTTACCCTTCGGTGAGTTTTTAGTAAAGGATATGAAAGGAATCGTTTGTCGTTTTTCATAAGATGTACTTTTTGACTTTTCCGACAAAGGTACGAGAAGAATGTTTTATTAACTTATACGGCACAAACCGATTTTTACAGTTTTATAAATCCTTATTTTCATGAAGCTTCCTCCAAAATATTTCATGTCTATTTTCAATAAAATATTTTTCTTTTAAAATTGCATGACGTTTTGTGAAAAGAAATTGATTTTGAAGAAAAAAGGATATTTTCCTCAAGAATTCATTTCAAGTGTTTTATCAAAATTATTTTCCATCTAAGATAACATAGGGTTCTGTTTCTATCCCGATTATTACATTGATTTGGTTATGTTGTGATGGAATTATTTTTATGAATTCCTTTATCTTATATGAATTGTTTTATTATGTCACGATGTTTACGAATCCCATTTTTATTACATGGGTTATGCTATGATGTATGGTTTATGATTTTGTGGCACACATAAGAATTGTATCATTATGATATGGGAGGGAACTATATCTCCCTCCAATGCATTGGGTAAAGATTTTATATATCATGAGATAGACATGGCTGGAATGGTAGGTTATACTTGTTCAGTGAAACAAGAATGAAACGAGGGTGACTCGGTTCAGAAATGGACTTTGTCTACTAAGATAGTATTGGTAATGAGTCTTGAATAATAAGAAATGACTCTCTATGATTATGTGTGTATGCCACAATGTTTCATGTTTTATGTTACGATTATTGTAATTTTATTTCACTACTATGATTTATCCCATGTTATGAAATTATGCTCTCTTTTACAGGTTAAGATTTCTAAAATGTTTTGTTCTTACGAAAATGATGTGATTGATATTTCTTTTGTTTACCCTTACTGAGCATTTGTGCTCACCCTTTTATGTTTTCTTTTCCCCAGGATATAAAGAAATTTTTTAGGTAAAAAAAAGGAAGATCTTTATGGGAGATGTTGAAGAACTTTCACCACGATTACAAGATTATATTCTGAGTTTCCAAAGACACTAAACTATTACGATCCTTGTGTGTGTGTTTTTGTTATGTACTAAGTATTCCGCAAAAGTAATGTAATTTCCATGTACGTCAAGCTTCGGGTCTCTACAATATCCCAATAAATTTAAAATTAAAATACATTATAGGTTAGAAGGCATAAATATTTTCATAAAATGGGCATTAAAAATGTTTTAGGCTATTCTTATAACTTCTATTATTAGTTTAAGCCCCAGATTTACCTATTTTTACCTTAACCTCTATAATTATTTTTTACTATTTTCATAATTCATTATTTTTTTAAAATAAATCATTTTTATTAGAAAATATAAATTCAAATTAATCACAAAATTAAATTTATTTTTCTAAATCCAATTCACTAATATGGAAGATTGAAATTTAAAATTAACCCCCATACATGTAAAAAAATGATTTTTCCAATGAAAATTTTTCAAAATGTTTAATGGTTTTAAAATAACAATTCATCATGAAATATTTTAAAATGAACTGCATTAGTTATGTTTTATTATAATTTAACTAATTTTACATTAAAACATATTTAATATATTATTTTATATTGTTTATAATTTAAATGAACATATAGTATTCCATAAAAATAAAAAATTTGCAGTATTCATAAAAAATTTAATATTTTCATAAAATTATCAACAACTCAACCAAATAAGTATTGATACATAGATTTAAAATATGATTATTAATTGAACATTTTAATTTTCTAAAAATATTAAAAAAAATTAAATTACATGTACGAAGAGCGACAAATCAGTATTTTAGAAGAATATAAGATTTTAGAAAACATTTTAGTGTTTCAAAATAGTTATTAGTTTATTTATAATAAATAAAATATAATTTATTTATTTTATAGAATTTTAAAAAATATTTTTAGAATAATATACTAAACCATATTAATAGACACCGTCTTAATGACTAGTTTATAATGGTCATGTTTATATAATTATATTTTAATTAAGTATCCTGTAAGGCATCAAAGAGATTAAATTTATTTAAAAAATTATATTTTAATGACTTAGTGTGTTACATTATATTATAATATTGGTGTTTCATGTTATATATTATTTTCAAAATTATTTTCCTCTTTTTAAATATCATTGGGTTACATTTTGTGGCCAATGTCAAAATTCATGGTACGTTATTCAAAGAAAATTTGAAAATGTTCTAATTCTATTTCTTTATAGGTGAGAACATTCATTAGTTCTGCAATGAACTTCCTTAATAATGATATACAGAATACATCAAGTATATTAAGGAGGTTAGGTGTAATTTCCCAATGGTATTCCATAACTACAATTCATCGTAGAATTCCAAAAGGTCTAATATACCTATTGATTTATTTTCGTTTTGTTTAAATCCTTAAGAGAACTATTCTATAAAGGGGAATTCAATAAGTCATGATCAATTACCACTAATAGATTATAATGATATATCCATAGGTGATAACCACAGATATTGACCCCTTAATCATGGATATAGGTAATATCCATGATTTACCTAGACACAACATTTATTGGCTTTAAAATAGTTCCAATTTTATTTCCATGATTTAAAACCATAGTGATAAACATATATTCATGAATTAGAGTATTTAAATACACATATCTCCATGTATTGTAACTTTGGTTACAAATATAATTTCAAATGTCTATTTACATGGTATTAAACCATGGAAATAGAGAGGTCCCCAAAGTTTCCACCATGGAAATAAACCATCTATCATAATTACAAATTATGTTTACTACTTCTTCTATTGATGATTATAGTTAAGGTTTAAAAATGTGGAAACAATTTCATTACCATGATTGAAGTCATTTAAAATTCCACATATCCATAGTTTTAAATAGTGGATATAGATTTATATACCACCCATAAAAAATTCCAACTTACTTGTTACTACATCGAAAAGAAAACATACACTACCCCAAAATAGAGCCCAAAAATACCAAATCAATATAAAAATAATAAATCTAACATATACTATAAAATTAATCCTATAAATAAAAATAGAAATCAATTTACCTAACAGTTAATCCATTATGTTAGTTTCATAAACACTATCACAACCCTCATCCATACATCCTATGGAAGCACTATCCCTACCACTCACACCAACTACATTGGAAGTGGCATCGACATCAGCCTTAACTATGGAATGAAAATCAACATCAATATCGACATTAACATTTGAATCAACATATGAAGAAGCACCAAAACCATCATAGATAGTAGTACATGAATCCTCGTAAATATAATTAATCTTCATCAATTAATCATTAACTGCATCATCAAAATTTGGATGAAGTGTTAAAAAAATGGGAAACAATGATTTCATCATCTATTCATTTATCATATTTGTATATTGATAATCTTCTTGATATTTTTTAGATTATTTATTGATTGAGGTATTCATTGATTCCATTTTGACCATACTATAATGTGTAGATGATGAATCATTGTTGATATACTAGGGACTATATTGTTCAATATTCGTACCATATCGATTTTAATTCATCCATGATGTTCATATCCAAATACCTGAAACAAATGATTGTTCAAGACAAAGTTGTATGGTTATTTTTATTCCAATGCCTCCATAGAAACAAATTGGTGACATATAACATAAATCATAAACTTTAATAATCTAATAATTAAATTCCCTTAAAATAAAATAAATTTAAATGTACTCATAATCATATGATTGGTGACACTATTTTACACAGTACCATGTCTCTTTTTTCATCATTAAAAAATGGTAAAGTGGGGAATGTGAACCTCAAAATTTAATAGATTTTATCAGAAAGGAAATAAGAAAAAGCAAATGTGAATTAAATTACCCTAAACCATTATAAACTAAATTGTATTTGTCTTAAAAAGTAAATTTTATTATAAAGACCGAAAAAATATAAACAATGAAATTTGAGTGATAAAATAAAAAAATTAAAAAAACAAAAACAAAAATCCCAAACTAAATGAATGTGAACTAATATAACTGGTATAATGTTTTGATTATGTTATTTATATTAATTCATATAGTGAAATAATGATACTATAAATTATATTCATTATATATGATTACAATGTTCATGTTATTTTACTTCAAATAAAATTGTTGATGATTTACAGCAAAATATAAATCATGAAGAATGTTTATGTCCATAAAAATGAATTCATGGAACGTAATCAAAGGTATATACTATTATTATGTTAAAAATTCCACCCAAATAGTGAATGTGTAATGATACATATAGGTAAAATTCAATGGATTAGAATATGATGTGATTATTCTTGAAGACAACAATTGTTTGTGAGCAGACATTGGAGAAGTAAATCATTAATATATTGAATAATTATTTTAAATTTTTTACAAAACTATACCTTATAAAATGTGATAAAATATAAAGAAAAATTGTTAAATAAGTATATAAAATTTAAAATGGAAACATGTGTAAAATCTATCTAATCTAACAATATATGAATAAAAACAACATATAAATTTAATATGAAAGATAAAATCTATTTTTTATTTTGGTTAAATATTTGACTTAATAATTATTTTATGAGTCTATTTTCTCTTGTTTAATTGATAAAAATATAGTGGTTGTTAAGGATAGTTTAATATGGACCAAGTTATATCAGACCCATTGAAATAATGGAATGCCATTGGAGTTGATGGATAGTTGATTTAATATGAAATATATTTAAATATTTGAAATTTTGTTCAGTAGATAAAATTATCTCCATGATGAACATATGGGGACATATAATATGCCATTATTGAATAATGAAATCTAGTATACATAATAGAATATATGTGTTGTAAAAAGATACAAGGTTATATATGATAATTCTCATGGCTACAATGAAACTATGGGAAGGATGAGAAGTTTTATTAGTCATTTTTATTGAGGATGGCCATGGAAGATGGAGTTGGACTGTCTGGAAGATAAGGGTTGAGTAAGTATAACTTTTTTTCTTCCTATAAGTGGTATCATTTTGATAAAAAAATTGAATTAATTGGAGTTTTTGGGTTCCCATTATCTCTATAGATTTTATATGTTTTTGGAGTGATATAGTCATCATTTATGAAGTTAATTCCTTCTTCTCTTATATCATTCATTATCATTGATGAAAAATTAATTCCCCAAATTAAAAAACTAAATATCAAATTTCATTATTCTTAATGAATTATTTTATGGTCTGATATTTAGTAGATCAATTTTTATAGAATCATAAAATTAAAATTGTTGTGTAATATATATATTATAATGGTGTGATTTGATATATTGCACCAAATCATGATCCATTATATTTCCTAACTAATTTTAATCATTCTTCATAATTGATAAACCATATTTTTCATACAATAAAAGTGGAAATAAACCACATAGAGTCTACAATTTTATATATAATCGGGTTACTTTGGTTTTTAAGATTATGAAATAAATAATAACTTTAATGAAGTCATGGTTCAATTTCATAATAGGATACAAATTTATATTGGTCACCAGTGAACTTGGAATCATCTCAAACCAATAATAATACTACTTAAGAAACTCTTCAATCATCATATCACCATATGAATTTAGGATACAACTTAAATGAAATTTTCATGAATGTGTAGAAACATTGAACTTCATGAATCTCATAAACCATATATCAAAATTTTTAAATCTAACATGATTAATATAGACCACATACATATATAAAATAATATCTATATCACTAAAAATATTGAAATAAATTGTAAATAATCAATGATTTTCAAAAAATATACAAATATAATGTAATTATGGTGTATCCTTTAGAAAAATTACTTTATTTTTATTGAAATATAAATAAAATATTTCAATGAAAAATATATTTGTTTTCATAGATAGATTTATAGTTTTTAACAAACATTGAGATCATATCATAAATTACACTTCTTGATCATTCATGAAAATATAAGTTTTTATATTCTATTTACCGAATTCATAGTCAAGATATATATGGAAATAGTCATTTTTGTATAAGGATATAATTAAATAATGATATTCAATGTAGAATATTATATGGAAGATTTAATTAAGGAAAACATGTTATATGAATGTTTTTGGGTGAGAGGTTTACTCTAAAACAAGTAATTAACAATAAATTAATATGATTTTATACATAAAAATGTTGCAGTAAAGAAAAAAACAAACATTTAAATAATAATAGTCATTCCAATGTACATGTAATTGAACAATAATTATGTTTCATTGGAATTATAGGGAATGGATTACGCTGTAAAGAGAAGATATATGAATTTTTTGTTCCACCATCTTGGTATCAAACATGTTTCAAAATAAAATAGTCTTTTTCATATCCTAATGGATGATATTACTGCACAGATTCTTGGAATTGTTTAACAGTTCAATTCATCCAAGGAACTAAGATTTCTTGTGGAAAATATTATGGATACACATGAATATACATTTTTTAGGAATATAATGTGTTTATGGACACTTCATACCATAATAACCTTAAAAAGTTTGGCATTACATCCATGTATGATCTTGTATCATTTTTTTTCTATATCCATTTAATATAGTGGTCAGAGATTATTAATGGATATCAGAAATCTATAACTAGAACCCTTTTAAATCATATAATTGTTTTTCGGTATCCTTTTTATTATTTGTACTTTTTTAGATTCATCATCAATTTATCATTAATCTACTAAACATGAGAATTTTAGAATACCAGTGAAAAGAAAGTGTGAATAGTTTTTTTGAGAGAAACTAATTCACTCTATAGTTGTTCTTTCAACACATTCCCTGAAGCTTCAAGTATAATCAACTAGTACTCCGCCCGTGCGATACACGGAACTATAAAATAATTCTTATTATTATGTATAGAATACTATTTATAAAACATAATAGTTGATATTAATATTGAAAATATTTGAAAAGAAAACAACACACATAATAAATGAATAAAAGTTAAATAAATTGAGGAACACAAGTTACATTGTGAGCAGCCTTCTCTATAAAATACATAATGACGGAACAATAGTTATAGAAATTATTAATGTATAATAATATAAATTACAGAAATAGAGGAATAAAGAGCTTCTGATTTCTCAAATAGAAGAGCTTTTAAATCCTCTGTGGCATACAAGAACGTCGTAGCTTGGCATAAAAGGCAAGCCATCGGGCATTGAGTTTTTGAGTGGCATTGAGGGTCAGATTTCTCCATGGCTAGGTGCTGGAAGGCATGAAACTCTAACTTCTTCTGTCATATCAATTTATTTTAGCATTGAATTGTCACTTTCTCATCTCTTCAAAAAAAAATGTAAAACAATTTCTCCTGAAAGAGAAAAACATTACTCTTGTATTCTATAGTAAACACTACAAAAAACATTACTCTTGTTCATTGTCAAGTAGTGATGATATATCATGAAAAATCAATATACTGTAACATGTAAAAAGGTATAAATTCCAACCAAAAAATGAAATAGTCAATAGAAATTTCCATTCAAGCTGGTGGTTTGGGAATAAGGCAAATCAGGCACTAGTGATCATAGGTTAGTGTGATTAGGAACCGTGAATGAGTTGGCGTAGTCCAAAATTGAGCACTCCTCAGCAAGTACCACTGATCTGAGCTTGATACCACAATTGATGAAGCAGCCAAAAATGTAGTGGAGGTGTGGCATGATTATAGACCTTGGATGATGAAACCATTGGAATTTACACAACACCCAGCAATGAAAAGGCAATTCCCTGCACAAGGATTATGAATTAGAGTCAACATATCAGCAACAAACCAGTAGAAATCTATTTTGATCACTGTAATATGTAATTAAAATTGAATGTCAGTAAATGATATCTATTATGACAAAATAACAGAAGAGCTGCAACAAAACAACCTAATATAAAAGAGAATCAAAACAGTGTGAGTTAATACGTATTTTATGGTTGTGTATGTTTCAACATTTTTCATTTTATTTTAGCTTATACAGAACATACTTAATTTAGAAAAAAATGTCTTCCCCCAGCAGCCCCCTCCCCCCTGACCTGATCCTCCACTCCCTTCCATCCTGCCCAGCCCCTCTCCTCAATTCCCCTGCCCACTAAGCAGAATCTCCCCCGACCCATTCCTCCCCCACCTCATCCCTCCCCAATAGCCCCCTCCCCTTGCCCTCATCCTCCCCTCCCCTCCCCTCCCCTCCAACCTGCCCAAACCCTCCCCTCCATTCCCCTGCCCACTAAGTAGAATCTCCCCCGACCCATTCCTCCCCACTCCTCCCCCACCACATCCCTCCCCTTCCCATCCCCTCCTATCCCCCCCCGCCATCCTGCCAACTTTTCACCCCCCAACTTCCCTGCACCTCCTCCTACCCCCTACCCAGCTCTAACCCTCCCCCTCCACTGGTTGTCCCCCACCCAATCCCATCACCTCCCCCTCCTCCGTACGCCTCCCCCTACCCAGCCCCTTCCCCCACCACTTCCCCCCTGCCCAACCTCTTCCCCCACCAGGCCCCTCCCCCCTTCCCTAAAAAAAAACAAATTACCTCGATGGATAAGATAACAGGTTCAGCCCTTGGTCTAAGGTCCAAAACATCCACTACGAGAATGAGAGTACATGTAGTGTAAAAAATTAATGACAACTCATATTTAATACATGTAAAATAAACTATTAATTGAAAAAAATACCCAATTCTTGAAAATATACCATTGCTACAGTCTTCCATAATGGTGTATTCTCCTCAATCAAGTGACAATGACCCTATCATTAAAAAATATGATTGTTACCCATTTGAATAATTTGTGTACATGGAAAATGAAATAAGTTATGTTTTCTTGCACAGAACAATTCAGAAATTCAAAATAATCTACACATAACAGTTGAATAAATATCAAAAGATCGATATTATCACAAATAAATTTAAAAAATGTAGACTATAAGTTGATTGATTACAGTACATGAATAAATAAATATTGACAACAATAAGATACATTGGATAATATAATAACTACCTTGATCTCAAGGATCTTAATATCCTCACTAACTGCAACTCTTAAATTTTTTAAATCAAAATTCATTATAATCCCTAAATATGGAGTAAAATGGAGGCATTTAGTGGGATTTTCCTTTGGATGGGACGATTGAACATGTAATTCAATCCAAACTTAAGTGGTCCAATACACAAACAATATAAAAATGAATATGCACTGAAGGGATTGGTATTTAAGGATAGTTGGATAACATACCTGTTGCGGAAGGGATTGTTCGAGTTGAACCAAGGAGAACTCGAGTGAAATGGAATAATATTTAATGAAACATTCTCAGGTGACTTGAATACCAAGGCATATGTCGCTACTCTATTCCACAAAACATCAGTAGTCATATATGGGAAAGGGACATAGTGAGTGAATCTGGGATTGATATCACCCTTTTTATTTCTTGGAGTGGTCGTTGACTTGGCTAGCATGACTGGTTGCTTGAACTCCAGCTTTACATATTTGAACTTTTGAGAAAATTGAGAAACCATAGGCGGAAATAAGAATCTAGCAATGCCTTTTTATTCTGATATGACCTGCTGGTTTCATCATATTAAGAAATATGCATGGAAACTAATCTAAATTCAAAAGCAGCAAGACCAAATTGGGAAGAAATATAACTCAATATCATTATAACATCCAATATCCCCAAAAAACATAATTAAAGATATTTATTTCAGGAAGAATTATAGTGGAATACAGTTGTAGAAACATATATATATATATATATATATATTATATTCAGAATTAGATTGAATCATTCATCTTCTAAACCCGCCCAGTCCCTCCCCTCCCCCCACTGCCCAGCATGTCACCTCCTCCTTTCCCAGCACCTCCTCCTACCCCCATGCCCAGCTCTACACCTCCCCTCTCCACTCCTCCTCTTGTCCTCCATCCCCTGCTCATCCCTTCCTCCCCCCCACCCTACCCAGCTTTAACCCCCCCCCCCCCCAATTTTCCAGCACCTCCTCCTACCCCCTACCCAGCACTACCCCTCCCCTCCCCAACTCCTCTGATTGTCTCCCACCCCATCCCAGCACCTCCCCCTCCCACCTCAATATTCCCCCTGCCCAGCCCCTTCCCCCACCACTCCCCCTACCCAGCCCCTCACCTCCCATCCCCTCCCCTCCCCTACAACTTTACCAGTGATGAGCAGCATCCTTGAAATGTAAATAATATCAACAGAGGATATAAGATAAATAACTCAAATTTGATAAGAGAAAATATATATTGACAAAAAGAAAGGATGTATAAAATACCTGATCCAGTGATATAAAAAAACATCCACTGGTCGTATTAAAATGCTCCATAGTACATGATCTCGTTTTCAAATACATGTATCACAAGTATTATACACTAAACGTAGAAGAAACTATTAACTAATAGAAAATAAAATGATCCACTGATCATGAAATCCCTATGTGCTTCCTTGTTCCATAATACAGAGTGTATATCCAAAATCTAGTTGTAGTAAAACCTATCTCACTGAATGCATGAAAGAAACCATTCATTAATATTGAATAAATTGAAAGGAAATATCTTAATAAAAGATACAATTTTCATTCTTATGCAATGAGGAAGAGATATATAAAATTCTATAACTATAAAAACCGAACATGAAATATCATTTTGTTCCTCCTCACGCTATGAACCCCTACCCCAATTCAATCCACAAATGATGAAAATGGACAAAGCAGCAGCATGGGCTCACATGTGATCATTCAGGTTTTTATATGAACTAAAATAGAACAATATATATAGAGAGACAATTCCTTGACATATCCAGCTCTCACGTTGTTGGGACTGAGGATACTATTATAGAGATATAAGGTTGAATGCAATAACTAATCTGATAGGTTCAGTCAATCTTCTCTTACAAAATGGAATCCAATTATAAGGAATTCTAAACATCATAAAAGGAAAATAAATTAAAAGGGTCCACAATAAAAAATATACTCCTTAATAACACATAAATGAATGGTGTGCCTTTGACTCAATAGATTGAATTTAGAAAACAACAACAATTTTATTGCATACTTAAATACCCTCCTCAACATCTATATTGATGCTACTTCAATATCTGTTCCATATATACACTAATATCATAGCCTAAACAATATACCCATAAAAATGTCCCTTACTCTATTTCATAATGCATGTAATATATGTATAATTGAAAATCAAGAATTAATCGAACAATGTACTAATAGTCCTAGCGCAATCTATTACAAACTTCATCTAAACCTACACTTTCTCATTACAAAAATTTTTCTTCAATTCGATCTCATCTCCTAAAATCAATAGAATCCACACAAAGAAAATCAGACAAAGTAAAAAACACAATTAAGATGACATCAGAAAACAAATGAATCAAAAAATTCAGTATGTATTTACACATAATACCATGAAAAAACTAGAAACATAATTAATCTCATACCTAATGTGCGGAGATGTTGCGGGAGGGAATAGGAGATACAAGATGCAAGCTGAGAAGATATAATCACAAACCTGAATATAAACATAGTATAAGTCTGTTAAGTGGATATCAGAGAACAAATGAATCAAAAAATTCAGTATGTATTTACACATAATACCAGGAAAAAATTAAAAAAATAATTAATTTCATACCTGATGTGCGAAGATTCAGCGGGAGGGAATAGGAGATACAAGATTCAAGCTGAGAAGATATAATCACAAACCTAAAAATAAAAATAGTATAAGTCTGTTATTTTCAAACATGACATGAAAAATTAGACAACTAAATTTTCTCCAGAAGTTATTTTCACCTGAACAGCAAAGCAGATGTGGGAGGGAATGGGAGAATTAAATTCTATACCATAGTAACATTGAATTCCATGTATTGAATAAAATAATATATTTATACCAATGTTATACAATATGATATGGAGTTTCCAGTTGCAATTCTTTGGCATGAATAGTGTGGCTTGATGCATTTGACTGTTGTTGGCGTAGTAACTATAGTGGTAAAACAGAAGGCTGAATAGAAGATTTATACTATGAATGTATTAGTAAATCATGTTCTAATAAAAATAAATTAAAATGGATAGAAGGATGAAAATTTCTATGAAATCAGGATAACATACCAATTGAAGAGATGTGGAGTCATCTGCTTTCAATCCAGCAAGGGTCCCAGTGGTTTGAAGTAAAGTGCGACGCTGAAGTAGAGGGGGTCGGGGAAGGGGTAGGGGAGTGAGGTGGTGTCGAGAGTGGTCGAGGTGGGATTTGAGTAGGGAAGAAGTGCCGAGAGGGGGAGGATCCAGAGGTGGAGGTTGAGGCGGAGGAGCCAGAGGTGGAGGTTTAGGCGGAGGAGCCAGACGCAGAATGACCGGAGGCAGACCAATCGCAGGTGGAGCAGCCCGATGCAGAGGTTCCTCAAAGGTAGACCAGCCGGAAGCAGCCCTGTCGTAGGTTGAGCATCTAGATGCAAAGGTCTTGAAGGTGGAGGTGGAGCAACATCAGGCGTACTATGTGGTTTTATGCAGAAACCCTAGGTGTAGTAGAGGAGTAGAAGTAGGGGGAGCCGGAGGTGGAGCAGCCGAAGGTGGATCATGCGGAGGCGGAGGCACGGATGTAGAGGAGATTCAGAAAGGGAAAGGGGATTTAGAGTGAGGATTCCAATAGGGGAGTGGGGTATTGGAATAGAGGAAAGTTGCGGGAACCCTAATAGGGAAAATCCTGATCGGTGGCGAGACTACTCGACGGTGTTTTGGGTTTTGGACGGAAGAAATATTGGATTTGGGTTATGTGGAGTAGTGTGGAAGTGAAACGTATGCGGGAAGAAAGCCAAGTTTAGTATAGATAGTAGATACAGGTCATCCAATCCATAACTACAGAAAAAAATAGAAGAGTCCCATAGATACTGATTTAGGTCATGTAATTATAAAAACATATAATTAACAATGTAAGGTAATTAGGGAAATTTTGGCTCTATGCTATGTTTAAAAACACATTGAAAATATCTTATCCTATGAGCATGAACTGTATGAAACATCAGTGTAGGATTTAGTACCTTATACTATAAAAAAATATGGTATGAGCTATATGGATATAAACAAGAGAATCATTTCAATCCAAACTACAATCCCATAAATTATGGAGAAAGAGACCCAAAACCCATTAGGTAAAAACTGAATCATACAATCAAACACATTTCCAGATCTCCTTAATATATTAAAATGCAATGAAAAAATAAATAACAATTATACACTATAAACATTATTTGAGTGCACGAACCAAGGAGATATTTACCTTAATAATCTCACAAATGTCCATTATAGAGAGAACTAAATCACATCTTAGATAGCAGTGACATGCATACTGCACATAAAATGTATTTTAGAGAAACATTCAAATGAAATGGGAAATGACTCACATACACTTTAAAGAGTAAGTTATAAACCATCAAAAACATTGAAAAAAACATTGAAACACAGACCTAGATGTCTGTTTATGTTTCCAAAAATAGTTTGATCCGATCATTAATAGTTGAGTGAGGTGTTGTCCAGCTTTTTTCCTTCCCAGAAAACACAAAATAATGTTATTAAATAGTAAAATAACTAAAGAAAATAAAAAAGAAAATGGGAATTAATTTTTTGGTTTGAAACCCTAAAAAGGTGTTGTAGTTAACTTTTCCACATCTTGACAGTTCTAGCAGGTAAACCCCAGTCCATTTGTGGGTGTGGTCTTCAGATTAGGAACCACCACATCTTGTTTCTATATAGTGTTCATTGTAGTTCATCATGAACATAAACTTGAGTGAAGTGAATACAATTTCCATTAATAAATCTCTCCATACATGTTGTATTATGGTACAAAGGAAGAAATATACATCCCGACATGTTACAATCAAGAAGAACGACACCTTAAGATTACATTGGGTGTATATTTATCCCGCTTCTTAATCCTATGTTTTTCCTGTAAGTAAAAAGAAAAAAATTGAAATAAAATGAGAAGTAATATGGTAGAGTAGAAACAATAGATAAGAAATACTATGGAGGAGCAGTGGATGAAATTCAGAAGCCATTTGTGGTGCGGGTTTGGGTAGTGGATGGGCGGGATGATTGATTGAAGGTATATGCATCTGGGGAGCTTCGACCGTAACGGAGGATTAATGAATCATTGGAGGTGTTAATGGCCAGAAGTTGAATGAAAGGGATGGGAATATTGTATCAAAGTTTCTTGTCGAAGCACGCCGATAGCTCAAAAGCCTAAATCCCTATTGAATAGGGCAGAGAGTGCGTGTGGGAAGCTCGCATAGCATCGCCGGAGCTGTTAATGTATCACAGATGAAGGTGCAAGGTAGCCGAACAGTAGAAGGAAGCTCGATAAATGTACCCTAATTCGGATGGCTGACGGGCGAGCGCGTGAGGGGGAGCCTGATTGTGTTGCGGGAGGGAGGATGGGAAAGCGGAGGAGTAATGGTTGGAAGGTGACATGGAATTAGGGGAAGGCGACACGTAGGCATGGAGGAAGCCTAATTTAGTATAGATAGTAGATAGTAGATATGAACCTGCATATTTAAATGCAAAAATAAGTATGAACCTGCCTATTTCTATTCTGAAATAAATATGTACATGTATATTTCAATTCTGAACCTAAATATTTCAATTATGAAATAAATATGAACCCACATATTTCAATCATGAATACACATAAGTTGCAAAACAATATTCAAACATTAAAATGTACAAACCTTAAATTAATATGAACTTGCATATTTCAATTTTGAAATAAATATGAACCAGCATATTTCAATTCTGAAATAAAAATGATCCTACATATTTCAATTCTGAACCTGCATATTTAAATTTTGAAATAAATATGATCCAGCATATTTCAATTCTGAATATTTAGAAGTTACAGAAATAATATTCAAACATTAATATGTACAAACCTGATACATATGAGATAAAAAAATATATTAAAAAATGCATATGAATCAGAATTAACCTTCATGTGCTGGTACACTTCACCCATCTTCATCGCATTTCGATTTAATGATGCTTCCATAGAAATGGTTATAATACTGGTAATTATATATCAAATAAATAGTAAAATAGTATGTGGACATTAGTAATAAAAAGTAGAATATGGGGAAACAATATTTCTAAAAAATGATCATCAATTAGGTACTCTGTTTAATGGAGCTCCCACAGAAATAGATGTAATACTTGTTACTGCATCAAAATAAATAACAATAATCATAGATGTAACAATTATAGAATTGATTAGTGATTGAGATTATAATAGACCACAAGACTCTAATTGATCTAGGAGGCTAAATAAAATAATACACAATGTTGTATTCGAACAATAATTAAATGAATACATTAAAAGGATTAGAGTCTCAGCCATGAATTCACAGCTAAGAAGAGAGCCATCGAACTTTCCCAAACATGAATAGAATGGTTAAATCCATAAAAGCCCAAAAAAATAAGAAAATTGGATGAGCTTACATACAAAGCAGTCTAGTATTACCAGGTACCAACATCAACTGAACCATCACATTCCAATTCTTAAACATTCTCTTCCTTGTGAACCCATTTCCTAATGAAAAAATAAATCACAAAAGCATGTAAACAGTTATACATAAAAACAGAATGAATAGAGGTTGAGGATACCTTAATCTTCTTTGAAGAAGCTCAAAAATAGTTCATGGTGTTCTCTTTTAAAAAAGAAATTGATCTGTTAATAAAAGAATCCCAAATGATGATGAAAAAATAAGACAAAGTTGAGTAAATGATTTTATTTCATACGTAACCAGAGTTTCATATCACCGAAGTTACCTTTTATGTTGGTGAAGGTGGTGTTGACCAGTCTGTTAGCTGATGCAGAGCTCCTTGACCCCAGATTGAGAGTCGCTGACAACCATGTTTATGAAAGAACCCCTGACTCGATGCCAAAAGTATCATATTGAAGGAGATCAAAATCCCCACTATAATTTAGGGTCTCCACTATTTAATTGGAGGAGGTGTAGGATCCAGTTGCGACGGATCTGGAGACGGAGGACGCGACATAGGCTAACGCGGATAAGGAAAAGGAGATTGACCAGGCTGACACGGAGAATGTGAAGGAGGAGGCCGAGAAACCGAATGCACACACGGTAGTTGAGGAGGTAGAGGTAGCCGAACATGGAGGCCGGAACAACGGAGTAGTGGAGGTAAATGTCGAGGTGTAACCCTACGAGCATCGTGGGGAAGGTGACCGTGAATGGGATGGAAGAGATGGAGGAACTAAAACCATAATAGGGAGTGATGAATCGAGACAGCGTAGCGAGATGCATTTAGTTTTCGAGGTAGAATAATAGGGGAAATGAGGAGGGGAGTGGTGCGAGCTGAATGGGATACTCGGGAAGGGGGTGGGAGAGGGGAATTGGTGAGAGGAGCAATATCCAGGGGATTTGGGGACCAGAGCAGGAACCAGAGAGAAGGGAGAGAGGATTGGGGGGGTTTCAGGGAGGGGAGCGCGATACAGGGGAAAATCCCGATCCAAGGATGGGAAGCGGGTGAAGTTTCAGCATTTGGAGGGAGGAATCGAGAATTTAGGGTGAAGTGGAGGTATGGGAAGGTGACACATCATCATGGAGAAGCCAAGTTTAGTTTAGATTATAGATTCATTAGATGAAATTTTTATGATTACATAGTATAAAGGATTTAATTTTTCTTTATTTTATATCATTACTTGATTTAAATGAGATAAAAACATGACATCCATTTATGCTATAGGAATTCATAAAAGTGTTGTTATATTATTTCTTTTTTTAGAGAATATATGGTTTCAAATATAATTATAATAGGATATGATTTTTTGGTGAAAAAAATATATGAAGACACTCTCACAAAATAAGACTTGGAGAATACTAATCATGATAGAGAAGTATGTAGTATTTTTATTCATTGCTATTTGAGAATGATCTATCATATTTTGTGGGATGAAAAACATGTCCTAAAATTTTAAATAATATCAACGATATTCATAATAGTTATAATAAATTTAATGATTCATGAATAAAAACATATCATGATCAATTAAAAAATATACTTATGATAAAAGATGAGATAGTATATGCCTTTCCTATTGATGTATATTATATTATATGGTTAACAAAAATTTATAGTGAGACACTTGAGGATTCATCCATTATGTAGAAACTCAAGGGAATATATCTATATATTTTATATGATGATGTCTATGTATAATAAGTCTATGATATATATTAATTTTCAATAAATTAACATGAATTTTTTTATTATTTTATATATAGATAGGGATATCATTTAAGATCAATTGGATTGACGAGAATGATAATTTTTTAATTAGAATATGTGTTCTAAGACCCCTAATTCCCTAAATCCAATTGATACCGAACTATAAGATAACTAAATAGTAATTAATTTTATGGATATTATTATATTTTTGTCAAATTACATACAATATGGCACAGATAACTATCAAGGGAAGCATGAATTGAAGTTCTACAATTACGGTAAGATATGTAAATCAACAATAATTTTCACATTCAAATAAGAAATTTTTGGAAAATATAATACACCCAAATGATCATATAATATAAATAATTATTGTAGTACTCATCATGGAGAGATGTTAATAAATTGAAAACCTATTTCCAATACCATACAAAAGAGAAACCATGTCTCTAAAAATGATTATTTCTCATTACATGTTGGTGGTGTAAAATATAAATTCAATATTTATCAAGCAATGATGAATATGTATAATGTTATATAATATTTGTGTTTTTTGTATCCTATGCATAGGTATAAACTGAAAATAATCGAAATAACAATTTAAGAAAAAAACTAAACATTAATGGTAAGAAATATATATTTGAAGAATATTAAAATTAATAATTTTAATGATAAATTACTTAGAAATTATCATGATCTGGGAGAGAAGTGTGTTAATGTGTGTGAATTTATTAAATTTCAATTTTTTCTTTTATTTATTTCAGATTTATCATATTACCAAAATACCATAAAATTTTATTAACACAAATTAAATATGTAATTTAGAAGTTATAAATAATTTTATAATAAATTCATGAATATATATCATTAAATAAAAACCTAAAATATTGACTCTTCCAGTACGTGAAAATCTCCTTGTACTGTGACATCATGAAATCATTATTGATTAGTATTTATTAAAGCTTATTATCAAATCTATCATTCTATCCAAAATAAAATTTATACTCATATTCCCACCACATTTCACAAAACCCCATTAACCTTGAAGCCCTGTAATTTTGACCATCATGAAAATTATTTTAGAGATTCAATAGAAAAAAATATATTATTGTTGAATATTATAAATCAAATATATATAAGTTGATTAACATTAATTAACCAAATATCTGGTCAGAAATTTTTATTTTATTTGGTAGAAAACTTCACTTTATATTATACATTGAACATTATTTTTTTAGGGAATGCTCCCATAATAAATTTATATTCCTAGACATTTTGTTTCCTGATGACACCATCCTCCTTGTGCGGAATCATGATATGAGTATATAGATTACAGACCACTCAAATTTTACTAGGACCTCATAATATGGCAGTGGATTCATCTATTAATGAAAAATATTATTAAAGGAAAACAATATATATGTGAGTTTATAATTAATCAATATTAGTATTGTTTTAATACACAATAGTTTATGGGGTATCTACATACCCGTGGGGTTTTTTGTCTAGAGGAGGAGGGGTGTATAATCTGTGGTAGGTTATATATACACAATAGGATTACACTTCATAGTCGATGATGAAAAATGTAACTATTGAAGGAAAAAGATGAGGGATAACCCTATTTAGATGAAGGTGGATATAGATATAGAAACTGTGTATAAGGGGGAACAATACCCTATACATTTAGTATTGGGATTTTTTAATTTAGAGCAATGAGTGGATGCCAAATAAAATCCAGTGAGGGTTCCACTGTAATGGGATATAGAAAATGTGGTTATTAACAATTTAGAGATGGAATAATTGGAGGATTAAATCTTATTGACTAAAGCATAAAAAATATAGGATGATCAAAATGACCACTATTCAACTGAAGATGTATAGTGGCAGGCTGAACAATAGGGTCGGTCATAGTAGTACCCCATGTTATAATATTAGACATTAATGAATAATTAAAGAATATTATTGGAGAAATATCTTAAAATAACATGTATTTTAGAATGAATAATATTTTAATAATATAAATAATATGAAATAAATTAATATCAAAACATAATACTTACACACAATATTGATCATATAAGAAATTACTTAATCTCTAATACATTTTTAATATTTATGTGTTCTTCTTCTTCTAAAATCATCATATTCATTAATTTTAATATAGAAATTTATAAGTGTATTAGAAGTTAAATATAAATAATTAAAATGATATATAATAATATTGTTTGAATGAAGAAAGTAGAAATATTCACAATGATCTTTAATGGAAAATGATATTGACTTAAAAATAATAATTTCATTTAATTTTGATATTTAATTACCATAATATTAACAAATTTAAAATTTATTTAATAAAATTAAATATAATGATTTTGATATCTTGTATGAATGATTAAAAAAACAATATTGAAATAAATTGAGGTAAATGTATACAATTGTTTCAACTCTATATGTGTTCTACTATAATTTAACGATTACATTCTCTTCTAATTATTCAATAATTTGTATCGTAAAATAAAAATTATAATAAATACTAATATTTTCATAAAAAACATCATTACAATAATTCCTTCATAAAAAATATGTATTTAAATGAACCAAAACAATAACATTAAATTGTTGTTTTATTAGGTTAGTTAAAAAACATCCATCTCTATTATGATGTTGTAATATAAGATTCATTTGTATGGAGCTAGAGGTACATATAAATACATCTAAATCCATAGTTATCTATATGAATTCCATTCCATTTCATCAAATCAAAACACCAATAATTCTTCATTTCTACTTAACTATATGTATTATACTCTAATAAAATAATTCCATTGACAACCCCATAATATTATATATATTTTTATTAATGTTTCCGTTATGATTCACTCGTAAACCAATTTTTTTTTTTGTTTCTTATGTTGACACATTCATGATGCGATTCCATTTTTTGTGAATAATTATTTATAATGAATTAAAATCCATTGAATAAAATTTTATTATAATCTCATACCACATTTTTTTGACTAAATGATAATGACTTTATTTCATTAGATACACCATAAATTTTTAAACATATAACATGAATGATACCATAATTAAATATTATATATACAACTATGAATGTGTTATGATTTAAAAAAGAAATATATTACCTTCGAATTTTATAGATATAACTTTTTTATATTTTTTATATTTTCCCATCATATATTAAACCATTAAAATGATAGAAGCTATAGTGAAATCAAACAATGAAAAAATTATTATTTGTTACATTACGTACATGATTTAATCATAAAGAAACCCATAGTATAATAATACTATATGATGAGCCAATTCAAACTTTTCCCTGCTTAAAGTACATATTGAGTATGATCTAAATATACCAACAATTTTGAGAATTAAAGGAAATTCATTTTCAATGGGATTATATTTTTCATCTTTAGTTCTCATTAGTTTACTATACCATATTCTGAAATTATCCCTCTAAGATGAAATAAAATTAATGAATTCCTATTATAAACATCATTTAATAATATATCCATTTCCGATTATATTAATTTCTAACATATTATTTCAATGTAGACATCATTATTTTTGGTAAACCATCACTTACTCAAAATAGGTCGACCAAAAGGATTTTCAAGGGGATTGTGCATAGTCAGAAGTAACATACATCATAAAAATGATAGTGGTAAAATTTTATCTATGTCGTACTCATTAATCGATGCATCTACCTAAAATTTATGAATAAATCTTATACATCGTATTTTCTAAATTGTATCTTGATAAAAAAGAAAAAACATAATCACATCAACTCTAAGATTAAAGAAAATCAAATGTCAAAAGGTATTGGGAATCGACATGAATAAAAAGACATGGTAATCATGGGATTCAATGGATTTTATTTTAATATTTTTTGTATTAACCCACTCTGATATGATATATGGTTAACGATCTAGAAGCATAAATCATTCCAATAACTAATTTAATTGTTTTTATTCAATTTTTTTATAAAATAGGCCAAAAGGACATTCTACTTATTCTATCCAATTAAATCTTGATGATTTCTTGCACAAATACACTAGTCCATTAAATATTGTTGAGACAAAAAATATTATATTGGTTTTCATTTGATATTTAAAATATTATAATGAAAAATTTCAAAAAAACATCTAAATGTATTATGTCCAATAAATGACATTAAAATTTTTATGACTAATACCATGTCTCAAAATATACACTTTTATTGCTCATATCTATTTTTAAATTTTATTAAAAATATTTTTAAATTGTTGAAAATTATTGACTTCTTATAAGAACATAATCAAACATATCAGGTTCTTTAACAATATCATTACATGACCCTCTGTTCTTGCATGAGAAGCTTAGCCAGACGACCATGCGATGGTGGAGAGATACCATCATGATGTAGTTATTGGAGAGGGGAAGTTCCTTTTAGATATAGTATAGTTGAATTCTGTAAGACCTTCGGGTCATGTAATGTATCTTAAGCCTATGGGTCATGTAATCTCTAAGCCTATGAACCTTTTAAGGGTTCCACATAATCCCTTCAAAGGTTGGTTATAAAAAATCAACAAAAATGAAGGACTACAGGACCTTCAGGTATAGAACCTATATTTTTCATACAAATGGGGAATATAATTTCCCTTTTTTTACTCCAACCATACATTATTCCATAAGTACAAGAATAATTTATCATCCATATCAAAGCTACATGAAATGTAATGTAATCCATTGTGAATGCATCATATGCTTGTTTATAAAAACATTAGTGTTCATTAAAATGATTTATTAATGGTTGTAAGTATATTAAAATATCATTTTGATGATCCCTAATTCATGATATTAATATAAACATGATAGAAAAATATTTATTTATACATATCCATTATTGAAAGTTATAAATGACAATTTAAACAAGAAACATACTATGTGTGGTATGACATTGGATAAATGGGTTGAAACTATAAAATGATAATATCAATATAAAATTATGTGTGTCAGATATGAAATCACAATATACCTATCCATTTTATTCCAAGATAACCCATCAGCAGGAAACACTATTTCATCATTATCCATATTTCATTAATATTCATTTCATCTCATATTTCTTACCCTTTTTTACGAATTGTTTTGAAGTCTAACAATTAAAAAAAATCTTCATCACTTTATCTTGTACATGATATTGAGATATTTAATTATTTTCCATCATCCAGTATGTACCACACTATTTTCACTAACTCAAATCTGAATTTACTACTAAAATAGACAATAATATTTTGGACTAGAATGTATCATAAAAAATGAAAATCCAAATTTTTAAACTAAATTTTATACCATGTAGTCATTTTCAAGAACAATTTCATCATCATGAAGTAAATCCTAAATATTTGTAATGATATAGTTAACCATAAGGATAATAAATCCATACATCACATTCCTTTGATATAATTACATTAAAATCCCATTTTAAATAACTATTACACTTGCCTAAATTTTTTTCACCAATTTTTCTACTTTATAATAGTCTCAAAATTATCATTATTATAAATAGATAAAACCTTTTTTCTAGTATTTATGTTCCCTTTCACTAGTCTACATGATGAGATGGCTTGAAAAAACAAATGGAAAACAATCATAAATCAAAATTTTTTACCAATACTTTCGTATGAATCTATATCATCTCCCTTGTGATATTTTTCTCCAGTTTTATGCAAAAAATTATATATTCTTTGGAAAACATGTTTAGTGATAGGGTAATTTACATCAACATGAGGTAACTATGGTCTTACATTATAATCAAAACATGGTCATCTAATTAATCCTCCAACTAAGTCACTATTGAATGTAAAGTGAAACAATAATTTAACTCCTTCTAAAACTCATATTTTATTTGATAGAAATTTTCCATCCAAACAATATCTAGTATTATTCAAATATCCATTGGTCAATTAAATAATCAAGAAAATGACCATATAGATGTTGTTTTTTTTTGAGATAAAAACTAATATGAAATATTATGTTTATAAACAAATAATATCAAATATGTTAAATTAAAACAAGAATAATATATTATATATTATTAAATTAGAATAATTTTTTCATTAATAGTCTACACTATTTATTTATATAATGTTTCCATTTTCTTATAGTACACCATCATCGATACCAATTTTTTTAATCAATTTTAAAAATACATATTGACGTGTTAATGTATTCACTGTATGTACATATTGTGGGACAGTCCTATAAGTATATTATAATAAACTCATTATATACAAAATCATATAATATATCATATATTTGTGAGTGTAATCTATTTTGAATATGCATTACATAATTTCTATGTTTTTATAATGGAGTAATTATTAATCTAGAATTATGGTATCCCATTTGGGATGGTTTTCATTATCATTATAGTATTTTTTTGATTATTTTACCTGTAGATAACTTCACATATTTCAGTGGAATGTGAAATATTAAGGATAATAGTTCTCTTCAGGATCCAACATGAGGCATGTCGTGTGTTCCATGCCTATCATAACTATGGAAGATAACATGAAATATAAAACAACCATAGTTTTCAACAATATAATAAATAAAAAAAGTAAATTTGACTAAAATATGATAAATTAAAATATATATTAATTTTATTATGGAAGAAATATATAAATTTTTAATTTTATAAGACAATAGAATGCGATGAAAATCAAGGGTAAGAACTGTTGATGATACAACTCTTTCTGTATGCATAGTGGCCCAAGCTGGGAAAGTCAACTATTAAAATGATTGGATTTTATATGAATTTGTCTGAATCTAATTCATTTTTGATGTGGTCATGGAAATGAAATTTATTTTATGATTTAATTCTACTTATTTTATGATAGAAGATCCCCCTTTTGACAAAATTTCGCACCTTTTGTGGTTTTTATTGAACTACTACCTTTTAACCAATGATATTGAGCATACCATTTATAAAGTAAAACTCTACTTTTATATAAGAACCCTAATTTTAATTTAGTGGTGTGTCTTAAATATCACATTTCACTACATTATATTTAGGAAATGAATGCAAGTGTCACACGTTATTCGATCACCTCAATGTGGTTCCCTAGCTTCAATAGTTGTGAGGAACTTTGGGTGATTCGTTTTATGCCCCTTATCCGGGCACACTCCTCGGGGAACCTTGTTCAACATTGTATGACTTAACCAATTTTTAGTTGGTATTTATTGTTTAGGTAGTTCTTATTTATGGATAAAAATAATCCCCAAAATGGTGTAAAAACGAATGGTTTTAGTCACCAGTCATTAAAATTCCATGGAATACACTAATGTTCAGTTGTATTCAGGTGTGGGAATTGATAATTATATTTTATCATCCATTGAAATAACTTTATTAAAAACCCTAATGATATTGATCTTAAATATTTCAATCCCACCAGTATAATATTTTATTTACACAACTAATCCACTACATAATTGATTAGAGTGTTAATGATTTATTAGTACGAATTGTTAATCTAATTATTCATACGGATTTAATTATTCATCATTAAAATGGTGATACAAATTTTCTAAAAATATTTTTCTATGAGACCCATAAAATATGAATATTATTGTTTTTTAATGTTGAATTATTTCATGTCAATGTTATACTATGAAAATATTATTATTATTTGGTAGATGAATGTTAATTTATTGTTTAAATGGAAATTTAATTTAACAAATTCAATATCTCTTCAAATGCATTAACATAAAAAGTATGGTCTCATATGTTTTATTCCATTATTTAGTCCAATATATAAGAAATGATGTCATTTTCTAGAGTGGATATTAAACAAATCATATTACATATCATATTATTTAAAATTTAATCATAAATCACCATACATAAAGTATTTTTTTTCAAAAAAATAACTTGGATAAAAATATCCAATGGAATACAAATATACAATGAAATATTTGGTTAGAGAGAAAAAAGATTTACTATAATGTTTTATCCACCAACATTAATTTGTCTTTGGAATTATGGTACAAATAATGAAATGTGATATTCTGTTTGTCCATACATCCCCTACATCTATCATCTTATCCAAACAATACATACAATAATACAATCCTTAATTAGTGAAGAACATTTCATTAAAAATGAATATCAAATTAAATAATAAACTATCCTTATTTTGTGTCTTTAATTTTTCATAACCATATTTTTTTTATTTTTCTATATTTTATTATGATTAAAATGTATTTAGAAAACATATACAGGTAATGTAGATAATTAAAAACGTTTTCAATAATCCATCATCATCAATTTTGATTACTTATATTATTATAATCAGAAACCCAAGTAACAATATGACCAAAATTATAGGTGTGGAAAATTTTGATGACCGCGAGCATCACCCCAGACAAAGAGTTTATAATCATTCGGTACAGAGTTCATATAGGTATATAAAATGCTTCTCTCGCTAGGAATTCTGATTATAGATAGCTCATCATCCAAAAATTTAACTTTTATGTATGTGGTACCAACATAAATATCATGATTAATAGGCATTCTGCATTTTTAACCCGGTATTCCAGCTCCTAGGTTGGTTTGAACATCCCATGATGAAGGCCAACCAAAAAATTGGAATCAAATTCAATATACGAAATTTGAATATTATATTGACTACGTAGAATGATCTATGTTAACATAGATTTTTCCACATCATTTATATAACAACATGGACTAAAAAAGTCACTAAATCCATGGATCACCGAACCAATTTTGTCCCTCACCAAGACACCAAATCTCATTTCTCTAGAGGAATAAGTACCATTAACATTCATTTTAATTCCATTTTTTTTGTGTCTTGAATTTATCTCTTATTCCCTAATTTATGATACATTAAAATTTCTTATTACTGTTTATCATTATATGAATTACTCTGAACATGAGAAATGAGACCCCACCAATGATAAGGACTCCATGATCCACATAGTTTTTTTTCACTAGAACATGGTAAAATAAATAATAATGGTTTTTCCTTCTCTATCATTGTTCCTAGAATCCCAGAGGATCCAATGTAAAACCAAAACACTCTACCTATTATATTTAGTTCCATACCATGCCACATTTCTACAAGAAACCAAGCCACAATAAACTTTGATAGTGATCCCCTGCTCTCATAGATTCGCATACTCTGTTCCACCTGATTTCAATTTTAATTTTCCCAATCACATCAAAAAAAATCCGAAAAATCAATCTTAACTACAGTTCCCTTACTCCAAATAATCATAGTTTTCAAGATAGGGAATAAGACCTTGTAAAACTAGACTGGAACCCCTCCCCTAACATGGTTACATGTCCTCTATGGATACATACAAAGTGGAACCCCTTGACGTTCTAGGGCATGGGAGTTATACTTTGAGTTTGTGCATAATTGACTATATGGCATAGTGATGATGAGTGGTTTGACATGGACTATACTATTGGGAATACACAAGAGGTGATGGACAACATTGATGGAATTATAGAACTTTTGGATGCTCTTCTTCTCAGACCGATATTTGAGATGTAGAACCCCTTACTATCTCTTTTTGTATTCTTTTTACTGAGTATATATATAAGTAATATTTTTTTCCCATATCCATGTATTTGGATATAGTCCTTCCATGATATATGAAGACATATGGGGTATGCCACATGAAATACTGGTCTAGACACTTATGGTTGGATTAATCTATTATCCTTCTATGTGTTGTGAAGACTTGATGTGTGGGTCATATAATCACCATGTCATTCCCCTTGTTCATGGATGAGGTTACTCACTCCTAGTATGGGATGAGTTGTTATTTTTATATGTATCTTGAATCTATTGTATTTATATTTCAACTGTATCTTATAATTATCCCCCTTCATGTTTCTTTGTGTTTAAATTAGTATGTATATAGTCATCCCTTTATGGAATTTACCTAAATGTGGCATGTCATATGTAGATGGCTGACTGGTCGATAGTCACTTCAGATGATATTAAGGATACCTGGTACTTTGGACTGCTATAGAGGGAATATATAACATGAAGAGGTATTTCCCTAACTACATGTAGAAACATAGACAACCATCTCGATGAAGAATTTTATAGATAATGATTTAATGATACAACATGAAAAAAAAAGTAAACCAAACATGGATGACCTCTAGGGTGTATGAGAGTACAATAGTGAAAACTTAAATGTAATGGTGAAAATATTTACCCAACTTGAAATGTGTCCCAATATTGAAAAAAAGGAAAAGTAAATAGCTAAGATGTACTATATCCGGAATCCCATGTTACAACCACCATACATGGTCCATAGTAACAGGTATCCTTACAACCCTATAAGGTAACCACTTTCCTGTTCGGCATATTCATAAGAGATGACGGGTGCTGGAAAATACCATGTTGAGATGAGTATACTCAAACACATTAGGAATCCCTAAAAGATAAAATATGATTAGTATGAGATAAAATTGGACTAGAAAGATAGTAGATATGAGGTTCATAAAAAAGATAATAGATCAACCCCATTTATGAGTGTGTAACCATGTCCAATCACAAGGGGCTCAACACTGTGTGAAGTTGAATGACATGTTTATTATTCTCCACCTATTATAGGATAATAAACTCATATAAACAAGATATGATATTCCCCAAAGGATCATGGAACACTGTTTTCATCTTCCCCTCTCATGTTAAGAAAGTAGAAAAATACAAGGATATGGATATAGAAAAACTTAATTAATACTCAGACAAAAGAGGCACAAATGAGAGAGTAAGGTGAAATCTCATATCAGCTCCTCCCGCATCATGACTGGAACCATCATTCATTAATAGAAAATATGATGTGATTAACTCTTTTTTAATATCTATATGGTGAGGTCACATTCGATTAATGTTCACATAAGACCTCACTATTGAAGTCTCTCAACTATGACTCTCTTACATGCCAGAGAAGCGGTAGTGTCAACAAAATATTCTACAAACAATGTTGTACCCTCCTTATTCACCTGGGATAAGTATAGGGTTCCAGCTAATCTAAAGCCTCCTACCCCAGGAAATCTCATTACATAAATGTAAGGGAATATGCTAAAAATTTTCCAATCCTAAAATTATAGATTTTCTCTAATTCATAGTATAATAGAAACTCCAAGCAGTATCGTTGTACGAGGTTCAAGTCTCTCTGCATGAATACGTACAAGAAACAATGTTGGTCTTAGTAGACAATAAATAACACTCCTAGAAAGTAGTGCCTCCACTTCCACAGGGAATAAATATGGATTCCTACTCTAGGACATGTGTTTCAATGATATTATTAAGGTGTCTCAATTTCCATGATCCATATGTTATAACTACCTATCACTGTATTAATGCAAATGTGATCCCATATCCTAAGGCATTACAATACACTAAAAATCCTTTCCTTCCTCTAGTAGTCCCAACATAGGTCACCAATAATCCTAAACCAAAAATACTCACATTCTATATATAACTACTTAGACTTGGTAAATGAAGTTCCTTTCTATATTATTACTCTCAAAGGGGTTGTAATTCAAGAGATGTTTTCGAAAAAACCTCTTGTAGAGACCCACCAAAGATGGAGATATTTGTATCCTTGAAAATCTATTAGGTGGGTCCCATGAATGACCTACATCAATCTTCTCTAGGTCCATGGAAGAACCATGATCAAAAATGACATTCCCCATAAAGTGAACCTCATGATTCCATAACTAGAACTTTGAGAGATTTCTGTGAAGATGGTGTATTTAATGAAAATATCAAAAACTCCTCAAGTAATCTGCATTCTACACCTATGATGTATAATATATGTGTATATGTTCTATTAATATGAGCAAAAACTGGTCAAATTACAACTATAAAAATTTTTTCATCAAATTATTAATTATAGTGGTGGAATTTTTAATTCGAAAAGGAATCAGAAAGAAATGATAGTGTTTGTATAGACATCGAAATGAAAACTTAAAAATATTTGCCTCGTAAACCATAAAATGGTATTATGTAGACCATAGATTGTTTTTTGAGAATCATTTTGTACCCAAAAAAATAGTCAAAGAGGTTATTAATTGTTGTTAAGGAGTACATGTTCTTTATTGTGTCTTGGTCCAGGTGACGATAATCCACTCAAAGCCACAAATTCTTGTTGTCCATTTTCAAAAAAAACATTGGATTATCCTTAGGGTATCACTAGGACTTATAAAACCCTTAACTCAAATGTCCTCCAAATAAAACCATATATCCCATATCTTAGTAGGGGACATCAAATATGCTAAAGGTGATATTGGAGCGATCCAATGATATTAGTCGATATAAAACTACATCTGTCATGTGAGAGGTAGACCTTGAACGTCCTCAAGAATATGTCTATATAATCCTACATGAATGAATGATTCTAGATTCCTAAATATACTATTGATCCAATTCCTATACTCACCAAAAAAAAGGGATTTATTCTATATAATTCTACTCAGATAACCAACATGACGTGCCATGATATCTCTCTCACCACCAAAGGAGAAACTCATCAAATAAGTGCATAGGAATCCGACTCAAATGTAATGAACGTAAATCTAGTATCAGAACATATAAAACTAATCCATACCTAATATAACATCATAGGGATCCATCACGGTGACCAAGAAGTCCAACATGTACCACTCTATAATAATGGATAGATCACACTGCTAAAATATTAATGATAATGATGAAGAATTCCCTGCATGGACCTGAAGATGAAGCAACTGGGCTAGCAGCTCTATTGGGAGATACATATCTCACAATAGGAATATATAAATTAAGGAGTTACATTATCCTAGGTATAAAAATACTCAATAAATAATATAAATCACACATATGGTACCTCTGATCATCTAATGAACTACCGGTTTGTAAACCTCTACACCATTCAACTATCTATCGCCCCAGAGACTATATTCATGTTCCTAATGTGGGATATCTAGTGGAGGTGTTGGAATTATCTCAAGTATTCATCCAACACCCACATATCCTCCTGAACATATTCCAATATTGCATCCCTGGAGACCTCCCAACCCATGCTTAGGAGATCCCAAATCATGGAATTGCCTCTTTTTTTAACGTCTGCATGTTATCTGCTTGTGCTGCTCTACACGTCTGGTCGAGTAATATCAACCTATATGAAATATACCATCATAAATAAATATCCACCTTCTAAAGTATTTTATGGTTCTCTATGTTTTCCCTGAACACATACTTCTGCATGACCATGGGGAGGACTATTGGATCGAGATCCAGGCACCTGACATCTACTAGTTGTTGTAGAACTCTCAGCTCTATAGAACCCACCACTAGCTCTATATATCCATTTTAACTATGTAATAAACTTATATTAAACTAGTTACCACTTAAGAAATATGGAATAGGATGGGATCAAAAATGAAACCACACTGTTATGAATCGATCTACAGTTTCATTGCACAAACATGAGTTCTCAAAAGTAGCCATCCATGATCATATCATGGGAGTAACTATTAATGTCTATGGACCTCATTTCATACTCATCCACCATAATATATCCCATATAAAACACCATAATACCCTAAATTATATCGAACCATAAGAAAGAGGTGTATCACTTCTCATTGAACAAGTTCTAGATGTCGGGTCATGAGAGTATCAACTCATCGTGTATCTGTATAGAAATGCCCGAGTAGTGCATATTTAAACCATGTAAAAGGAAAACTATTAGTAAATCTACTTAATCGATCGGGTTTCTAAAAATAATGATGAAATGGACCACTGAATCTTGAGAATTATTTACTACTTAAGGATCTAGCTCACTGTGGAACCTCAGCGGTCTCTACTACTGGATCTTGTAGATCATGCTATATCTTTGCACAAACTTATCCTTCTCTGTTGTAAATATCTACTACTCAACTGGTAGAGGTAATTATACCAACCCACCTAGATTAAGGGGTTTTTGTGATGAATCCTAAACTAATTCATCATAACTCATAATATCACCATCATGATCCAGAGCTAGTGTCCTATATTGATATCTTCACAGAGGCATCCTAAGATTTATCAAGATGTAAAACAATTAGATGGGAATATATATACATATAAAAAATCGATATTTAAATCAATAAGGAAAGTCAAAGACTTAATTGTGTATTATGAATTTACAATTAAACCATGATACCAATATCTCAGTATGCCGAGTCTAGAAGTAGGTAGTCAAGGTCGTAGTTATTCAACACCTCATATATCTACACAATCACTGGACTCTTTGTCCCAGGAGTCACACTCCAGACAATTAGATATAGATTAACTAAACCCAAAAAAATCCACATAAGGGTAAAAGTCTGAAAAATATTCCCAAGAATAAAATTTATTTGATACTTTTCTATCAAGACCCATCCAAAGCTGGGGATTGAGCTGTATCTACCCCAATCCCACCTATATTGGATAGGGTTAGTGACAAATGTAGAGGGAAAATCTAAATTGGGAAGGTATTTTCCAATGTAAATTTACACACATGCATACACAACCATTTCAATGATGAAATATATAGGGAATGAATGAAATATGAAGCATGGATATAATGTAAACCAAACATCCATTACCTAAATGGTGTCATAGGGTAAGATACTAAAAGATGAAAAGAAAATGGAACAAATACACATCCGACAAAAGAAAAATGTCCAAAATAGAAAAAAACTGAAAAGTAAACTACTAAGAGAGCCCATCTCCTGAATCCAAAGATACAATCACCATAAATATTCCAATGTACTATGTATCCTTAATCACATATGATGTCACCGTCTACATGTCTATAGTTTTCATATGCCACAAAACGTGAGGAAAATTCCATGTATGGGTGAGTATATACAAACACATTTGGAAACCCAAAAATATGAAGGTAGAGTAGTAAGATATAAAACATGAATACGAATATAGTAGATGAAATATACACATAAGAAGAACATCTCATCACAAACAAAGAGGGAGTATCCTCATCAATGAACAATGATCTCAACTTGGTGAGTATATGAACTACACATTTAGTCATCGACAACTATAGAATACGAGTGGGATAATATATCCAGGAGAATCTAGACACATAAATCATGTTACATATCCTGTGTGTCCCCACCACTCAGGGAATGATAGTTACGAAATCCATAGATATGGATAAAAATTTATAAACACACACACACACACACACATATACATATATAATTACTCAAAAAAGTCCCAAACAATAGAGTAAATATATCTCAATCTCACCAATATGCCAAAAATAATGGTCAATAATAATTAAAAATGTTTATAAACAATGTTAAGCATCCCTTGTTCATTCATAGAAGTAACCATCCATTTAAAACCATATCTCATCCCTATGTTGCACAATCATGTGAAAAAACACTAGGTAGAAGAACCTCAACCAGTTACATTAGAGGGGTTCTGAACAATATGTATATATAGAGTACACGCACCGATGTTGATAGGGGTGTTCCACTCTACTTCCACGAGGACCCACATCCTATATAGATAGGAATGTTCCACATAATAGGTAGTGGAAATGCAACCAGGCTGCGCGGGGGGGGGGGGGGGGTCCACTCTTTAGGTCAAGGAACTACACCCATGTGTGATAGGGGGTTACACTATAGTCATTGATGACCTACACCATAGCGCTTTTGGGGGGTTACACTCAGAAGGTAGCTATTAATGAAAAATGAACATGATGATGGGTGGTCCCACACTATATGTCGATGGCCCAATCCCTGGTGTGATAGAGGTTTTACTATGATCATCTAAGACCTATGTCATATCTAATAGGGGGATCTACATGGAAGAATCCTCTAGTGAACCTTCTGGATCAATACCATCGTGAGGAGTCTCCTCAATAAGAACTATTCGTGTACAATTCCACATCATATTTTGAAATCCAGAATATAGGAAACCATCGTGAATTATGTGAAAAATCCTTCATGATAGGATACACATGTCCCAAAATTTGAGATCAAGAGAAGGAGATTCAAAACATTGATGTTTCCTTAAAAGAGGAAATAAGGTACATGGTGTGTGAGGGGAACCACATAGTGCGCGGTCCCGCTCCACCACTGGGCTGTGCCCAAGGAGGTACATAGTCACTGATCCATGTATAAGTACACACCATGAAGGAGGACTAAATTTCATGTCTAGGATAAGCAAGACATGTATGTGTCCTTCAGATCATTCCCAATTACTCAAGTTGTGTCCATGTACATGGTACATAGAGTTCCACCCATGTGCTATGTCCATATTTTTTCACATTAGTACATGGTCATGTACTCGTACATGGATTCCATAATATGTTACTAATCACATGAATAGTCCACATGTGGAAAAGGTATATAGTGTGTAGGGGGACTAAACTGTCTTCCATCATTATATAATTCCAAAACCCAATCCAACACACTCGAGGGGCTACATGACATGTGTTCATCCATTTACATGATTTATATTCAATATTTTTTTACAAAAAATCATGACCAACTTTCCACACATTGATTCCATATGTTTTTCATATATATTTACTTTGTTCTACCTGAATATTTTGGATCTGGTTGTGGAACATGGATTCTGGCCAACGCTGATTGGAAATCGAATTTCGTTGGTCCTCTATGGATTTTTTATTTGACCCAATAAAACAGAACCTTATTCTATTGATTTCATAATCTCCAAACATTGAAACAATGTTCCTTTCATCACAAAAATTCTAGATCATAACAAAATTCATCAGTCAATCATGATATTGGTGTCCTGACCAGGCTTGGTAATGTTTGGAAATTTCAAACCGAGACTTTGGGGTCCTACTACTGATTAACACATTGAAATTGTAGAGAAAATCACAACAAAAAATATTTAAATGGTCATTTACAACTGTTCATGTCAAAAAATAAATAATGGGAATCTGGGGATAGAAAACATTGAATACTCAATTTTTATTTTAAAACATGGGTGCATACTCAATCCATAATTGGTGTAGATCTATGAATGGAATCTATATGATCAATCCTTTTAATCAAAATGGTTGTGATCAACAAATTGGATAGTACTTCCTAGAGGTTTGTTAGTTTTCATTGATGACAGTGATCGACAATGATTCAATGATGTTATTGTGTTAGTTGTGCTCTGATATGCTCTGATTTGGAATTTCCTCATCATCTGAGGTGATTCTATAAGAAAATAATAAGGAGATTCATTGTAATTCTCCCAGTGTTTATGTGACAAAACGTGGAGAATTATCTATGGTATTATAGTTATAGACGTTTCATTAGGATTAGAATGAATTACTGAATTCATTCATTTATTTTATTTATTCATTTATTCATTAATCCAGTGGCCTATAACAATGATCTAAGTTAGTTTTATGTCGACTATAAGAAATCCTAATCCACTCATGGATGACTAATACCTTCTCTGTCATCACACACACCATCTACATCACCACAATATATGTCACCCCGATCATTGTGCCACACAAGGGTGACCTGAAAGGTCTTCTGCAAAGGTCCTCAATAGGTGACATTTCTATGGTTGAGTTGTAGATATTGTTTTATGGAAACTCTACCAATGTAAATTAATCATCATAACTTTTTCTAAAGTCTAATACACAATCCCTCATCTAATCCTCTAAAGTCTAGATAATGTTCCCGGTATACCCATTAGTCTCGAGGTGAAAGGATGCACTCATCCCTATTTGGTCCCTAAATACCTCATGAACACCTCTTCAAAACCATGATATAAACCACAGCATATGAAGAATGATGATCATAGAGTGAACCACAGAAAGGTTAATGATATCCCATACGAACAACTACCCCAAACCCTCAACAAAACTCTTCTCCATGTTCAAGTGGAACCGTGAAATCTTTTTGATTTGGTTAACTATCATCAAGATGGAATCTTTCTTGTTTCTTATTCATTGAATCCATGACATAATGTATATGTATATCCTATCCCATTTCCACTTGGGCATCTAAATGGGATGGAAAAAAACTATCAGAACATCATGCTCATCCTTCACCATCTGACATGTGAGGCACCAAGAGAAAAAATTATCTATACTCTATCAAAATCTAGAAAACAAAAAATATACCAAAGGGTATCATTAAAACATCCCCACACTAGGATGTGAATCTAGGAGAGAAGTGTGGAACTCTCGCATAACATAATCATGTATCATGACTAGATCTAACATCCATCCCTTGGAAAATATGACATGATGACCTCATTATGAATATCAGAATGGTAATTAACATGTGTATATCTAGTCATGTAGGACCTCGCATTCATTGTATCCTAACAAGGATTGTCCCACATGCACGTGAATTGGAGGATTCAACACTATCGACTACAGAAATGGTGCATGATGATGCTCCACCAAGGTCATCTATAGGGAGGAAAAATTATCTAAATCCTCATACACTAAGAGATCCTAGGAATTTCTACTATGTACATAATGTACTATTTTTCCCTTCTAAAGAGTATATACTATCTTGATGTCATAGTCTGGAAGAAACTCACATCAGTATCATTGTCTTAGGATTATATCTCTCCATGGAAGACATACCTGAGACTATGGTGGTCTTAGTAAAAAAAAGCACTATCCCAGAAGGTAGTTCCTCCGCACAATCATGGAGAAGACTAATACTACAATCCCTATGTCATGAGTTTCATAGATATTCTCATGAAGTATCTAATCTATCGAACCATATAAAATAACAGTTTGTTTCTACATCAAAACATAGTTGAGACCATCTTCTAAGGTATCTAAAGACAATACAAACTATACAACTTCATCAGCTACTATCAATATAGGAACACTCATCAGACTCAACCATAACTCCTCAAAGTCCTTTTGTCACTTCTTATACTAGGTAAATAGCTGCCCTTTACCCATATGGGCGGTCAATGTGGTTGAAATTATGGAGAATTATTCCACAAAAACCATCTATTACACCACCAAACCAAGAACGATTCCCATATCTGAAACACTCTTGGGTGGATCCTAATAAATCAATGCATCAATCTTTGGAGGTTGCACAACCAAACCATTTTAAAAAATTACATTCCTCAATATGTGAACCTCGTGAATCTAGTACTAGAATTTTGAGAGCTTTTCTTCAAGCTTGTTCTATATAAAAAATATAGAACCATACACATATGCTCTGTGTACTCCTCCAATAATGTGGAGTAGATGTGTATGTCATCAATATAGATGACCAAAAATTATTCAATTAATGGAAAGAAAACCTGGTTCATCAAAGTCATAATCACGGTGGGATAATTTTTAACAAAAGAGGGAATAACTTGGTACTAATATAATATATAATGATATTAGAATGTAAACATTTGAATATCAACATCATGAACCCTAAGCTAGTAAAATCCGGATTGGAGATCAATTTTTAAGAACCATATCACACCTCACAACTATCCAAAGAGTTCATCATTTCTCAAAATGATGTAGTTGTTCATTATTGGGGACTAGATTAGGTTGAAATAATACATTCAAATAAGCATACTCACATCCAATTTTTTCAGGAACAACACATTATATTCCCAAGGGAAAACACTAGGCCTGATAAAAACCTTCTCTCGAAGGTCCTCCCACTACATTCGTAGCTCTCAAATATTGGTAGGGACCATTAGTTAGGGCACATATGATATTGGAGTTTTTTCAAAATTTTGGTCAATTCATAACTCCATTTCCCATCTCAAAGGTAGACATAAAATGACTATATTGATGAAATCCTTATAATCCTCCATGATTAAATGAATATAGATTCCAGAAGATCCTATTGAACCATGGGAAATACTCTCCAACTGATGGGTTATATGTTGCAACATCCTAATCTAAGAAACAAATTTTCCATAAATGAGATCCATCTCACCATAAAAGGAGAAACTTGTACAATCAATGTGTACATATCAACTCATCTATAGTGAATACCAATATGGTCTCAGACCATAGACAGAAAATCCATTACCAATATGACATCATAGAGTTCCTTCAAAAAGGATAAAAGGTAAAACAAAGACCGATATCCACCAAGAGATAGCTCACACTTGACAATGATGAATGATATAGATGAAGCGTTCCTTGTATAAACCTCATGATGTATCTATTGGGATATTAACCCAACTTTGAGAATAATCTCTCAACATAGAAATATATAGAGGATGGAATGACTGGAACCTATGTCTACTAATATTGAATCATGAGTATAAACCACACAGATTATACCTATGATCTTCCTGAGCTTTGTGGGGTCATAAACATCTACATCCTATAGATTTTTGCTACCACAAACATCATATCCCTGATCCAAAAGTGATACACATGGTGGTATTGGTGGGATATCTCATCTAATCATCCACCAGAACATTACATATCCTTCTCCTCTTCCATATATTCCCCCCAAGGAACCACCCTATCTACACCTGGGATATCCCTTATAACAATGATGTTTATAATGTGGTGGGTTTTCAACTATATGATGGTGCTTCCTAGAACCTATTGTCTAGATGTCTCATACTATTTAAACTCTCCCATCATAATAAAAGAACCATCCCTCTCTATGATACCTCAGTTCCCTGTGCTTCCCTTGACCATGTGCCTGAGCATGATTAGAGGGATGTCCCATGCATCGAGATACAGAGACCAGATTTCTAATAGGTGCTATAGAAAACCCAACTATGTGGTCCCCCAGCCAGCTCCAACAAAATGGTCTCCCTGTAATTGAATTATATTTATCACTAATTCGCACTCTATATCCCTATAATGGTTGGGGATTCGTAAGGGTGCCATGCTGGCATGAATCTCTTTCTAGAGTCCCTTCATAGACATCTATGCCCAGAAGGCTGCACCCCTGATCATTTAATGGCAGTACCACACAATTATTGTGAACCAAATTTCTTACTAATCCACCATCATCCCATCATAATAATTCTCTAGAATATTCTGAATCTGAACTGATTGCAAACAATAGGTGTAGTACTCCTCACCGAACACATACTGGAATTCCAACCATGATATTGTCGATACAACATGCATATGTCTAATAAGGCTCCACTAGAACATATCCACAAAATGGAAAAGGATATATTATATCATAACCACATGATCCTTTAGTGTACGAAGAATCATGAAGATATGGACTGCCAACTCCAACCAATCCAATGATACAAGAGGATCTGGCTCATAGTAGAACCCCTATGGCCTGAGGCAGTGGAACATGAATAACATGTTAAGCCTGCACACATCCTATGCCTAGTATATTTTAATGAATAGGTTCTCAATTTTTGAGGTGATTATACCTTCCCACGTGGTTTAAGGCGTTTGTGGGATGGAACCTAAATTGAGGCTTCATCAATTATAATATCGTCTTTATGTCCATGAGCTGGTATTCAGTTGGCTATCACCCTGAAGGAATCCAGAAATTTATCAACATACAAAATAGTAAGATAAGAACATAAATAAATATATATATATATATCAAATGGGGGGTGGACTCAATATGGATAGTCATAGTCTCATTCCTATATGACTCAAGTACCATTACAGCATAAAATTAACGTCTCAGTATGCAAATTCATCAGGAAGGTAGTAAAGGACTTAGTTAATTCACTCATTAGACACCTCTTCCATCACTAGATTCCTTAGATTGGGAGCCACACTCAAGAAACATAATCATTACTGTATTAAAGTTAAATGAAAACTCATAAGGGTACTACTCTGAACTTCATCCCAAAAATTGGCATTTTTTTCATTCCAATCTTCCACAATACGTCCCACATTGGTGCTATATCCACAACTACCTCATGCCCACCTCCATAGGCCATTAATGGTGATGAGAGCCGCAGGAATATCTAACATTGGGAGGAATTTTTGTATATACCTATAAGGACACACACAACCATCTCGATACATGATTTCATATGGAAAAAGTAAAATATTCCACACAACTATAATGTAATCCAACCTTGTATAACCTCGTCGGTGTACAAGAGTATGATAGTGAAAACTAAAAATTATAGAGGAAAAATAAATTCCCAACCAGAAATGTGTCCCATCATAAAAAAATTTCAAAATTATATTGTTGATGGATCCCATATTCCAAATCACATGCTGAAACCACTATAATTATCTAAAATAATTGGATTCCCTAAGCTAATATGAAGTCAACACTGATATGTCTTTCACCTTCATAAGAAACGAAACATGTGGGAAAAGGCTATGCATGGGTGAATAAAATCATACCCAATAAGGATCCCAAAATGATTAAGGGGGGTCAATAATAGATAAAATAGGAATAGAAATACAATAGACACAAGATACATACAAAGAAAATACCTCAACCCAAACTATGATAGACTAACATCATCCAAGCACAAGGGGATCAACCTAATGAGTAGATGAACAACATGTAGAGTCTTTGGCAGCTATATAAGGAGACTAGACTCTTCTAAACCTGATAAGTTAGAAATGAAAAGAACATGGAAAATCATAAACATATTCAATTATACTAAAAAGAGATTAACCAAATCCATGGATATTATTATAAAAGATAATATATATATATATATATATATTCTCAGTCAATATAATCCCATATGATATAGTAAGGGTCTCTTCATCTCATAGATCATCCTGAGAACAAGAGTATCCAATAGTTTGAAAAGTATATCAACGATGCTCAGCATCTCACACATCTACCCAAAAGTAACTATGAAGGTCAAACCACACATCGTCACTATGAAACACATTTCGAGTGGGAACAAAATAAATGTATAAGACTAGAACCCTCACAATTTAGCGGTGTTACAATTTATAAGTATCAATACAGGACACCCGACCATGATAACGTGGTGATAGTGGAAACCCATATCAACCTGGGCATGGTTCATCGAGGCCACATGCCCTACTATGATTTGGATTCCCATTATGATCATCGATGACCCACACCATATCTAACATTTTGGATCCACTCCGAATTCAATGACCCCGGCCCTAGTACCATTGGGGGGTCCCACTCTAGTTGTCATGGACCAATGCCTTGGTGCGATATGGGGTTTCACTAGGAAGAAAACTCTGGTGATCATGCCATATCATTGTCATCAACAGGTGTTGCCTCAATAAATGTCATTACTGGAACATTCCACAACATTTCTTGAAATCCTCAATATAGGTAACCATCATTTGCTATACTAAAAAACTCTTCAGATATGCTACTCACAATACAAAATCAATTTTTAAACAACGGATATACAAAACAATGAAATTTATTATAATGTTGATAGAGGGTACATGATGTGTGAGGGAACCCATATGCCATGTTACCCCACTCCACCTCCTAGTTTTGTCCCTAGAGTTACATGTCGTACATTCCATGTAGACGTACACACTATATAGTTGGACTACATAGATTTTCCATGATATCATTGACTAGGGAATGTTATTACGACTATGATCTTGTTCACAATATGTGTACATGTAATTGGTACAAAATGTGTGACTTCACATGGGGTTCCGCCCATGTATTCCGGATATGTGTGTGTAATTTGGTACAAGGAAATATTTTGGGCCATGTACTCTTACATGATGTCCTTCCCGTGTTACCCATCACATGGTTCATCCACCCAAGGATGAGGTATATGACTTGAAGGAGGGCTACCTGCCATTCCATAAATATATATTTCCAAAATCCCATACACTACAGTCAAGGGGGAATACGTCTTATGTTCATTCTCTTAAATGATGTGTAGTCAGGTTTTTCACTGAAATATTGAATAACTTTTACTACTTTTTTCAGACCTTTTTTCTATAGATCTAACATTAATTTCACCCAAAACTTATAGACCTATCCATGGATCTTATATTCTAGCAACTGCTCATCAAAAATCTAATTCTTGTGGTCTGTGGTGGGTTTCATCATGCAACATGTATGCACCTTACCTTTTTTCCTTTGATTTCCAAATCTTCAAACATCAAAATGATAATGTATTCCTTCTAACTATTCCTTATCAATCCTTATTTCATCTATCCATGTCTCATTCAATGATCTGTCATGATCTCGGGGGTTCGATCGAGGTCGGTACCACACAGCAATGTCGAACTGGGACCACAAGGACCTTATAGGGACAAACATGAATAAAATAAAGATAATGTAACCAAAAAAAAATTATTTAAATGGTCATTTCCTAGATTCCATGTCAAAAAAATCAACAACAAGAATTTGGGGTTAAAAAACATTTAATAAAACATTATGATTTCAATACACGATAGCATGATCAATCCACAATTGTCATAGATCCAGGAAAATAATTAATATTATAAATAAATTTAACCAGGATGGTAATCAAACTCAAATTTTATGGGTCCTACATGGAGATTTTATCATTTTTAATTCAATAACACGCACCCTAAAGATTTAAGGACATAGTTGTGTCACTGTTTTCAAATCTTCTTTGATCCTATTTTTCATTTTTTTCTGAAATGATCCTCCAACAAATGGGGAAAGAGAAGTATTGGAATTATCCAATTTTTAATACAAATAACCATAGTAAATTAACTATATTAGTCTATTTATAGGAATTTAATTTTTTTTAAATCAATTAATTAATGAATTAATTTATTAATTTATCCACTTAATATACCTTCAACAAGTGAAATGTCTGAATTCCCCAAGATGACATATTTTACATTGCACTTATGGTAAACGTCTTGTTATAGTCTCAAACAAGGGCTCAAATTATATATTTGATCTTCTATTTATGATTTATCCAAATCTCATATTGAATTTTCACTTGTGTAATATAGAATATATATAGTGTTTTTATAAAACTAGTCATTGTGATACTAGGCCTCGAAATCGCATGTCATGTAATCTCCTTTATATATATATATATATATATATATGAATGTATAAAAATGAATTAACTAGGTCTCTAAATCATTATATCCTTCATGTTTCGAATATCCTAAAAGAAAAACTAAACAAAAAACTCAGGATATTAAGCCCTCCATTGGATCTCTTACTCTATGAACTCTCCTGCTAGTTCATGTGCTTCCACAACACATGGACCAAGGGAATGAACCATCTACACAAGTTCATCTCATTTTGATCATTAACCACTAATGGGTGATCTACAATGGTTGCTCCATCATCCATATCTAGATCACCCCATTCAATGATGTCTGTGGGGTCGTGCATGTATCTCCCCAGATGTGACATGTGGAAGACATAATGCACCAGATCCAACTATGGGGGTAGGGAAAGGTGGTACGGAACCTCACCAATATTCTTCATGATCTTGAACGGTCTGATGAACCTCAAGGAAGACATATAGTCCTGGATAAATGTCCATAATATTAATCATGGGGAGAATCTTAGGAGAATGTGGTCTCCATGATCTAAATTCACAGTCCTATTATGGTGATATGCATTTGATTTGTGTTTGTTTTAAGTCATCCTCATTCACTCACATATGAACTAGAACTTATCCATCATCACCTAAACCATATTGTGTCCGAGAAGACAAGTCTCACTAAACTATGTCCTGCACAAGGGTGTCCTGCATTTTCTCCCATACATGGTGTCAAAATGTTCCATGTCTATGGTAGATTAGTATCTATTTTTGTACACAATCAATTCCAATGTTATGTGATCCTCCCATATCCGACTGAATTCTAACACACAATCCCTTGGAATATCCTCTAACAATTGGATAGTGCACTCAGTATTTCCATTGTATTAGTGGTGAAATGATGTTCCCATCCATATTTGGATCCAAAGTTATTCCTACACACCTCTTATTAATAGTAATATCAGCTACATTTCACAATCGTAGACCATAATTGAGGGAACCCCATAAAGAAAAATGATCTCTCGTACGTAAAAATTCTCTAGAATCCCCACCAAACTATATTTACTGATAGTAAGGAAGTATGTTGAATTCATGATTAGATCATCTATCACACAGAGAGATTCATTTACCATAATTTTGAGTGGAATCCCATCACTAAAGGTCTCTATTAATATTCCTTACACTGGGATATATAGCTAGGGGATATTTGTGGGACTGACACATAAACTCCTTCCACATCGTGACTAGAACCAAAATCCATCCATAGAAAATAGGACAAGATTGCACCATTCATAATATCCATCTGGTGATTCCTATAGGGTTATAATGTCATGAATGACCTCCCAATTGAAATCACCCAGCAAGGATTATCTCACATACTTAAGAACCAAAAGAGTCAACGTCATCGAGTGCAGAAAAGATGTACCCTCATACTTGACCAGGGTCATCTATAGGGAGGCCAAATAATCTAAATCCTCATCCACCAATAGATATTAGGAAATCCTATTAAGGTATTATGAAAAAACTTTTCACATCCACATCTTATAGACTATCTTTAATTCATAGTCATTCAATAACTCCAACCATCATTATTGTATTAGGTTCATGTCTTTATGTAAGAAGATTTACATGAGACTCTGATTTTTAGCGTAGAACACTATTCACTTTCGTATCAGTTAGTTAATCCACATCGTTATGGATAATACTTCAATTAAAATCTCTAGTTCATGATTTTCATAGTTTTCCACATTGGGTCACAAGTTCCTCGACCCATATGTGATATTTACATTCCACTGCATTAATACACAACCATGGTCAACTCTTGAGACATCACAATATACTACGAACTCCACTCCTTCAACTAGTAGTATCAACATATGAGCACTCATCATCCATGACATCATCTCCACAATGTCCCTTTGGTGCTTCTCATAAACAGTAAATGGATTTTGTTTCCACAACATGGATACTAAATGGGGTGAAATTATGGTGAATTATAGCAAAATACTTATGTAGTACCCCACAAAATAATATCTTACCTATGGTACAATGCTGTATGACTTGTATGCCTGAAATTCATAGATCATCACTAGTTCAATGGACAAAACATTCCCAGACGTGAAATCCCCCATAAAGTGAAACTCATGAATCTAGAATAGGAATTATTGATATTTTAGTAATTCTTGTGTTCATGAATAAAATATAGATCCATCTTCATGTTATTGTAATTCTCCACCTCTGATATAGATTTAATGAGTCTGTCATCAATGAAAAAGTGAACAAACTAATCTAACTACGATTGGAATTTTTTTTAATCAATGCCATAATCATGGGAGGATAATTAATTACACCATAGTGAATCAATAGGAATTGATATTGTACATAGAGATATTAAAATTCCTACTTTGGAATATTAGCCTTGTGAACCCTCAATTGGTTTTATATTGACCAGAGATTGATTTTTTAGAACAACATTTCACCTCACAACTATTCAAATAGGACATAAATTCATGGTAAGGGTTACCTTATCATTATTGTGGTCTAGTTAAGGTGATTATAATCGACACAAATCCATTAATTCATTCCTACCTTTTTCATTTGAAACAGTAGAGTTTCCCAGGGGGATACTGGGACTGATGAAACCCTTATCTTAAAGGTCCTCCGACTATAACTGCATCTCCATGTGCAATGTAGGGGCCATTCAATATTCCATAGAAGTTAATTGATAATTCCCATGATTCTAGTCGATCTAAAACTCTATCTCTCACATCATAGGTAGTCCTAGAACATTAATGGAGAATACATCCATATAATCCGCTACAAGTGAAGTAATCCAGATTCCTCATGATCTTATTTCACAATGGACTATACTCTCCAAGTGATGGGTGATGGGATATATCCCCCTCCTAAATAAAAACACTTTTCCTACCATGATATCTCTATCTCCATAAAAGGATAAACTCATCACATCTAGTAATAAACATCTGACTCATATGTGGTGATAGACAATCTGGGATTGAATCACATATAACCAATCCATAACCAAGATGATGGCATAATGTTCCATTATGATGATCAAAATGTTAAATATGAACATATAACTACTGATCCATACCTTTCACTTCTAATAGATAAATGATATAAAACAATTTTTCCTTGTAGGAACCTCATGATGAAGCTGCTGGGATATAGAGTGAACAAGGAAATCCAACTCTGGAACTAGAAATATAGAGTTTATGTAATGAATATCACCAATGTATACTAGTACTAAAGAAAGAGTAGAAAACACATAGATTGTATCAATGAACATATCAGGTGTTGTGAGGTAATAAACCTCCAAAGCCTATAGTTTTTCGTGGCCTCATCCACTATCTCCCTATGCCAGATGTGGGATGCCTATTGATTGTAGTGGAAGGATCTCTTAGTGTCATCCACCACAAATAGATCTTATGTAACTTCTTCCAGATCCGCCTACTTGGCGATCACCCTTCCAACACCTATAATATCTTTGATCATAGCACTATCTCTAATGTGGAGGCATGGTACCTACTTGAATGTTTATTATGGAATGTCTTGTTATGAATTCTGATGTTATGTGACATCACTCATAATAATAAAATCAATGAACCTATCTCGTATGCCATAGTCCTCTATCCTTACCCTAACCATGTACCCAAGGCTACTCATGGGGAGGTCACATATTTATAGAAAATGGTTCATGGTGGTTGCTAGCTGGTTTAGAAGACATCTATCTATGGTGCCCACATCCAGATCAAACAATCTTACATACCTATAACAAAAATCACTCTATCAGTAGTTCCCACTCCATCACCCTGACATAGGTGAAGATGCACAAGGGTTCCACACTAGAACATATATATCTATGGATTTTCTAATAAAATATTCAAGATTATATGTATCCATCCATGATGATAGAAACATAATTCTATGTAATGTTTATGAACCTCGTTATGTACTCATCAGCCATCACCCCTCTCTACTACCACTCCAGAAGCTCTGGATTCTAAATTGAGAATAAGAAGAAAGGGTAGTAATCATCTTAAAACAAATACTGAATGTCATCCATGAGAGTGTCGACTCATCATTCATCTATGTAATAATGCACCACCATTGCCCATATTGTATGTGGATTAGGATAACTTCCATCACAAACACCTTATATGTTAGATACTAAACATGATTAATGATATGGAACAAAAACTCTAGCCCATCCTATGATGATGGAGGATCTATCTCTCCACGGAACATTAGTGACATATCATTCTGGACCTCATAGAGTGTGATAATATTATGTTCTTCCTTAGTCTTCTCTGCTTGAATGATTTGTTTCTTAATAGGTGGAGGTGTTGCAAACTACCCACCGGGAGGAAGGGGATGTGAGATGGGCCCTAAATTAAGGCATTTTCACTCATCTTATCATACTAACAATATAAAGTTGTTATCCTAGATGGATTTCATCATGGGTGCAACATGATATTTATTAGGACATACCATGGTTATATGGGAATATATATAAATATGACAACAATGGGGAGATGACTCAAGAAGGAAAATCATAGACAGGGTCATATATGATGCATTTAACATTAAACTTTGAAACTAATTTCTCAGTATTCCTTGTTATGAAGTAGGTAGGTATGTTCTTGGTGAATGGATACATTGGGTACCCTCAGCATCAAGAGATTCAATGGCCTAATATCTGCACCACAGACACATAAAAATCATTGTACTAAAACAAATGAAATCCTCAAAAGGGGACTAGTCTGAACAATATCATAAGGAATAAACTTTACTAGTCCCAATATATAATGACAAGACCCATCTTGGGGATCAATAAAAAAATAACCCATGCATTCTTCTATATGATAAGGAGTTGAGACCAACATAGAATTAATATCTAACTTGTGGATTCCTTTTAATATGTACATGTATGAGAAAACAAAACCATCTCAATGAAGAAGTGTAGATGAAAAAGTAACAGATGCAACAAATATATAATGTATACTAATAATGAATAATCTCTAGGGTGTACAAGATTATGATAGTGAAAACTGAAAGTAATGGATAAAAAACACACCCAACCATAAATATGTCCTAACCTTGATAAAGTGGAAATGTAAATTGTTAAGAGTAACTAGATCCGAAATCCCAATATGTGACCACCACATGTGGGCGAAGGTACCAGGTATACCTAAGATTCAATAATGTGACCACTTCCTTATCCATCATCTTTATAATATGTTTAATGTGTGGTAAAAGTCCGGGTAAGGGTGTGTATATAGATACCCATTATAATTCCCTAAAAGCTAAAGGGGGAGAAGTAATAGATACAAAAAATTGAAGGATAGTAGATGCAAGATACAGTTAAAGAGAACAAATTAGAAGAAAAATTAAGGGAGAGTAACCTTGTCCCGGTACAAGGGTCATGACATGGTTAGTATATAAACCACCCACCGAGTCATTTACAACTATAGAAAGAGAGTAAAATCACCAAATAATGATAATATTGATATAGAATTCAAATGGGATACCCCACATGTCTTCACCTATCATATAAAGTGAGTAACCAAATACATGGATATCGATATTGAATAATATATATATAATTAATATATATATATATATATATATATTCACTTAATATAATCCTAAATGAGAAAGTAATGTATATCGATCACACAACTCAGCCAAATATGAAGATTGCACAACAGTTCCAAATGACCATCAATGATGTTCAACATCTCACACGTCTTCCCAGAAGAAGTCATATATGTCAAACGATGACTCATCACTATGACTCATAGATGAGTGGGTAATAACCCTAATAAAAGGAAATGAACCACAGAACGTTAGTGGGGTTCCACTTAGTATATATCCATCTAGGACCTTGTCCCATGCTAATGGGGGGTTCCACTCTGGTTTCATGAGGACTCTTACCATATTCTAATTGGGGGGAACTCAGTAGGTAGAAGAACCATGTATAGGCTGATGGGTGGGGGGGTTCCAATTTATAGGATGAAGAACATTGCCCGGGTGAAGTTGTGTGGTTCCTCTATGAACATAGAAGAAACACACCCGATCCGATAGGGGGGTTACACCCACAAGTCATGAACCTGTTCCCTGGTACCACAAGGGTGTTCCACTATAATAGTAGAAGACTAGTACCCTAGTATTATAGGGTTTTATACTCTGATCATGAAAGAAATATACCCTATCTGATAGGGGGTTCCAATCTGATGACGCCTCTGGTAATCATGCTTGATTGCTTCCATCTTTGGGTGTCACCTCAATAAGAACTATGCCAAGAAAATTCAACTTTAATCCTCTAAATCCATAGTAGATCGAAATATAATGTTCAATATTCCTAAATTGATGGTTCCATGAGTTTTTAATGAAAATTAATGATAATTTAAATTAAATGTTTCCCACCTATCTTCTAGATAAATATATAAAAATGTATAATTTTTTTAATTAATTTGATTTCCATTGATTATAGTAATCATTGTTTCCTTCGATTCCCAAAAAATAGAAACATGTTATGAAACTTTATGATCCATACGACTTTGACCCAAATCCTTTTCCATTAAATTATAGTAATTTTAAAAAATTTATCCCTCCCAGAGATAAAATTGTATAAAAATATACAAGAAATTCAATGAGGGAATCATTTCTCTCTATTTATTAAATGCTCTAAAAAAGTTAAGATACAACTATTTTACATTGGGTGGATGGTTAAGATTGACTAATGAACATAATGAACAATATTAATATTAATTAAAAGAAAATGGATTTACTCTTACCAATTTAATTGTTTCCTTATTAGTTCTGCTAGTTTTATTTAGAAACTTATACCCTATTGTGACATCCATGTTTTGGTTATTATGAAATTATGAACTCAATATTTGGATTTACAACGATTTCTAATTTTCTATTTAACCAACCATTTCCCATATTTTAATTAGTAAAATACAAAAAATAAACATGTTGTCTGTGAATATTAGTGTTTTGTTAAAATACCCCTATATGAGATAACAGAATATTATATAATTCTTATATAATTATTATATGTAATTTTATATGATTTGAAAATCCTATTATTATATACCATAAGTAAGGTTGTTTTTGTGATTTTAGTTTTGTGGCCCTATTGGTATTATACGGTGATGGTAATGACTGGTTTAGATGCTAGTTTTATTGTTGGTAGTGAAAGTGGGATAGTTGATATATGTTTTTTTGTTGATATTATAAGGAATTTATGATGGTTCTAGTAGGGTGTATAGTGGTTCAAATATTGAGGTGGTTGGGTTAATATTTTATGGCTTTAATTTAGTGTCATAATAATGAATAAATATAAAAAAAATTATGATGAAATTGACTTGGGAAAGGGTTGGAATTTAACAAATATGGGATGGATTTGTTTTTTCAGAAAATGAATTATCCAGTTGAATGTTATGAATGTGAATGGAACTAAATGGAAATAAATTTGTGGTTGATTATACATTTTTTCATTAAATATGTGGTGAAATGGATTAATAATGGAATATTGGTTGGTAATATGATAATTTACAACGTGGATGAATCATTAAATGGATAAATAGAGATTTAGGGTTGTATGTGTGATTGATTCATGTGATGATATTGTATTTAGTGAATCATGTAAGTGGTAACCCTAGAATGGGGTTGATTATAGGCATACGTGTTGATTTGTTTAAGTTATATATTTATTAAATTCATTTTTGAATATATATATATATAAATATATTTTCTTTCATGTAATTTCTATTTAGATCAATCCAATGTTCAGTAGAACATGTTGACACCATAATGTTGTGGGGGTATTCTACCTAAAAGACATAATATTAATAGAATATAATTATGATTAACACATATAAGTTTATATTTATTTTATAGTTCTATGTTTATGTGGTACCCATTTGTTGGTGAGTATGGATTATTAATGAAACCTTTTGTGGAGTTACCCTATGATGAAAGGATAAGATGTGTTGGGGTCGTTTGTGGTATGAAGAGTGAATGTGGTTTGTCTCATTTACATTTTTGATAACATTTTTACTAGTTATTAGGTTATAAATTTTTTTATAATAATATAGTTGATGATGTGGAAACTATTTGTGGTATTTGTTTTTTGATTGATGTTAGAATTGGATGTTGGGCTCTTATAAAGGCTTGGTTATGTAGGGTTTTGACCTGACCCATATTTAATGATATATGATATATCATGAATAATCGTACGTATTGAAGGGATTATTGAACTATACATTCATTTTTGGTGAGTGAGATAAATAATATAATGGGGAAGTGGAAACATAGTTCATTTATCTTTGTTCTTCTGATATTAAATTACTACTTCAGATGTGTTAATTGGAGAGTGTGACTTAGTGAAATTGGGTTGAATAGTTGAAAAATTTATGTGAATGTTGATCTTAATCATTTTTCAACAGTGAATTAGTATTAGCATTATAAATATTCAGGAGTGACCTAGGGTATGATCATACTGAGTATACATGTTATTATAACCATATAAATATACAATTTTTTGATCTTTCCATGAGGGTGTTGGAGACTGAGATGTGTATTATCAATTTAGATATTATAGCTTATGAATTTTTTATTACTATAGGTTTCCATATAGTATTATTTTATAGTATTTTATTTTTATTTCATGACATGCAATTTGGTTTGTTTTGGATCCTTTTAAATTATATGATGGAGTTTTTATATTGTTCTTTATCTTATACCTCAACCATTTTCTTATATTGATTGTAATTCTTTCCAATTAGTTGTATTACACCCTCAATGATTGTGACAAAACCTAGGACAACTAGTGGTGGGACTCGGGGGACAATAATTATTTTCACTTCCTGTCCAAGAGGAGTGATAGTTGAGGGAGAGTCATGAAATAGTTGTATCAATTGTTTTTGTTGAGATATATGACATAGGATGGAGTTAGTTACCATTGAGAACTGTATGAGTTAGTAGTAAAATAAAAATAGTAAGAAATATTTTGTGATATATGAATGTAGAAATAAATGTACAATGGAATTGATGGAAACAAACATATATTTTATGATATATTTCACTTTATCAAATTTTAATTACTTTTGATAATTTCATTACATGAAACACCAAGATAAAAAATACATGATATTTAATTGAATTATTTTTATTATTTGATAAGAAACATATATCCATTCTATTGGATGAGTGGGTACGGGTAGGAATATCCAAATTATGAAAAAATATTTTTTACATATTTAATAAAAAAATTTATCTGATTCAGTGTTTTTGTAAATAATAATAAAATAGATTGAATTTAAAAATGTGTGATTAATTCGAAAAAAAGTTTTTAGACGCATAAGGTTCATCAAAAAAATAAATTAAATAATTCTATATTAATTAAATATATTAAATAATTTTTTAAATATTATATTCAATTTAATATTTTATAATTAATATAATTGATTTTACATGTCATGTAATGTTGGTAAACTCAATTTTATGGTTAAAAATACATTTTTCTAACTTTTTTTTAAATTCCACAGTAATTATGAAATTAGTTTATGTAAACACCAAGATAAATTTTTTATTAATAATTTCCATAACAAATTAATATTAATATTTAATATTTTATTGAGATAAACTCACAATATAAATTAAATATAATTTTATAATAAAAATAAATAGGTTTATTCTCAATAAATATGTTTTCATTATTTATTAGATTTTATTTAAAGGATTCATTTCCAAATTTTATAACATTAACTTCAAAAATAGGATTTATTTTTTGAAATCATCATCTAAAAATTATTTTTTGGTGAATATTTTAAGAATTTCTACAATTATTTATTTTTAAATTAATAGTGAAAAATAATGATTTTATTGGAAACTCTATTTTAATTTGAACTATTTACAAAGATAAATTTCATTTTATATTAGTGAAAATAATTCACTAGTTAATTTGTTTAAAACTAATAAAATTATTGCCTTTATAATTTATTTTATTCTTGAAAGAGTTAAGAAATATATACAGTAAAAAGGAATAATATGTAAGACATATTTGTAATTTGTTTTTAAAGGTATAATATTAAATTAAATTCTGACACATCTACAATGTGAATATTGCAAAATGGTAAAAATATTTGTAAACATCTTTATTTTATTTGTAAATATGTCACATTTCTTTTTAGCCATTATGATTATTTACAATACTCAATTTTTTTACCATGATTAATGTAAAATTAGTTATTTAAGGTTACAACAAAGGTGATAAGTCTTATAATTCATTAAAAAATATGAATTTATTTCATTGGATGAGTATATTTATTCAATAATAATTAAATCACATAAAATAATAATTTTTTCAAATTAGATTTTATTTTTAACATTATAATATTTATGTAAGGGATAAAGTGAAAAGTACCACTCTCTTATCTATAAATATTTTTGTATGGTATAAAATAATCTTATGTTCACATCAAAATATTATTTGAAATAAGAATATTTTTTTATTTTAATTTAACAATAAATTTTAGTGTTTAAATAATTACATGATGATCTTATAAAATGCTCTGTATGCGCTTATGAAAATAGTATAAATATTATATAAGTGAAATTTAAATCTCTAAATGAAATATTTTTTTATGTTATTTGTTATCTCAAAATAATTATATATTTTAAAATAAAATATTATAGAATATTCAATGGATTATATTATTATTATTATTTTGTTTTTATGATGTTTTCAATTAAAAATTTATTGAGTAATTAAAAAGATGTAATTAATGATGTTATAAATAAATAATACTTTATTATTATTTTAAAATCACTAAAAACATATATTTGTAAAAGATAATGGGATATGTTTTAAACCATCATCCATGGTCCATTTATTAGTCACATGTACATTTATAATATCTTTTATATCATGAAGATATTAAAAAACTTTCTTATCATGGTAATTTTCAGAAGATTTAACAAGGTGTTACAATAAAAACATAAAGGTGAATATATATTCTAAACATGTATGAATTTTATTATATGAGATATGTTATACCCATAATCATCTCATATTGTAAATATTTCAATTTTTTTCCATTTTCCCATGAAATTTAATTTACATTAATATAATACTTTATGAAATTCCATGACTTCTCCTCCACATTCATATAAAAGCGACCCTACACACCTTTATTACTCAGAAATCTTGAGAACAATAGATTAAAAAATATAAAAAAATACTTTATTAACATACCATAATTTTTATTATAGTACTTAATATTATAGAAAATATAATCCTGGAAATAATTAGGTATTAAAATAATGTGTATTTCCAAATAGGTGGAATTATTATTAACAGAACATTTTTCATTTTATTTCTTCTTATATATGCATAAGATAATATTCAATAATAATTAAATAAATTAATAAGTTTCTTACATGTAATATGATGTTACTATACTAATGGAATAACCTATATCAATATCCTCTTCCCTGAAATGGTAAATCAATCCGTCGTAGATGTGTACGGAGGACTACCAACTTCTGGATGGAGGTAATTATTTTTCCATCACCGCCACTCATGGATGGATATAATTATTTTTTTAGTTTTTATATATTATATTAATTACATAATTATTAATATATAATGAAATATCACATCTTTTTTCTTAACATTCCATACATTGACACTTGATAAATTCATTTGTGTATATGTGTTGATTACCACCTCACTAAAGTGATGTGATTCATTATTCATTACCACATCACATGGATACTATAAAAAATTTAATTAATGAAAATGAAATTTATGATATAATATGAATTGTTTAATTATTATTGATACTTAACTTGTTTCTTTATAATTAATTTAAAAATTTAAGCATTACTCATTCATGTATAGGTCATATCATCTTAATGATTGAAACATAATTTATTTTTCATAGCCATCAATAATGGTTGGATTTATAAGTATACTAAATTAAAAAATCCAATATTTATTTCCTTATTATAATTTTTGGGATTATGGAATAAGTAAATCATTAACAATATCAATCTTTCCATTGTCACTTTTATCATATAAAGAGAATATCATCATAAAATCCAAAGTGACCAAAATAGATTATGTAATTATCCTTAATATTGTAGTAAAAAATAAAATTAAAAGGGTTATTAATTCTGTATTTAATAAATTTTTTCTATTATTTTGGAATATATTAAATTTAGGTGACATGTTAGGATCTAAGAAAGGGACAAATTACTTTTAAAATCCTATTTCATATATTATCATAAAATAGTTTTACATTATTTTTAATCCATGAAAATATTTAAAAAAATTAATTAAGGGATGTATTAATATAGAAATAATTGAATTAAATCGAACAGTTAATATCAATTTTGTATTTCTAATGTAGGTTTTCAAAATGATCCTTTTCTGTATTTTCTAGTTATTGATTTTAAATAAGTGAATAATGAATGTTCCATTTTGATTTATATGGATTCAGGGTATTTTTGTCCCTTCATATTAGCTATTGATGTTTAGATTCATGTACAATATTTCATGATTTAAAAAATTAGAAATGATTCTTCTGTATGATATGGGTATTTTCATAATGGGTTTTAATTGGATTAGACTCTTCAAAATACTAAAATGATTTTCATATGGGTGAAAATAATATTTTTAAGAAGTATTTTATATGTTATATTTATGTTATGCTTATCAAGATATTTTTATAATGACACGTTGTTTTGATAGAAAAAAAGGATATTAGGTTTCATTATAAAATATTGATGTTTTATTTATTTATACACCAAGGATGGTTGGTTCTGTTATAAACCATGTATTTATGGTCATATTATAAACCAATAATGGGTTATTCCAACATAACTACATAATGCATTAGATATTTTTAAGAGAGTTTTTATGTATTATAAGAATATTTTAACCATAGTTAAATTCATTAATTATCAATGATTTCATAATATTTTTATATAAATCATATGGTATTATAGGCAGAGATACATTAATTTTATTTGAAGAGATTTATATTATACTTCATAGAGTTGAAATGTATATCATTTTTTTAAATAATAAAATGACATTTTCCTGATAGAAAAAAAAAATATTTTTTCCATTAATATTTCTTATGATTGGTTTTCTAAAATTATTTAGGAAGATAAATTTATTTCCTAGGTAAGAAAATATTTATTTTTTCCTCTGTATGTATTTTAGAAATGGAAAAACTTTTCATGTATCCATGGTCTAATGGGTTTATTTTTTCGTTTATTATGTATTTAAACCATTTTCACTACTACAAAACTGGGCAAGGCATGCGCCTGCCTTTATCAGCGCTAACAGTATAGAGCTGATAAAGGGTCGGGCATTTATCAGCGCTAAAAAAAGCGCTGATAAAGGTCAACTTTATCAGTTCTAATGCAAGCATCGATAAAGGTGTACCCTTTATCAGCGCTAAAGCAAGCGCTGATAAAGGGCTTATTTATCAGCGCTAAAAAATCGCTAATAAAGGTTGTATTTATCAGCGCTTTTCATTTTAGAGCTGATAAATACACCCTTTATCTATGCTTTTTACTAGCACTGATAAAGGCTCACGTGGATTTGTTAAAAACTCGCGGGTCCTCTTCCTCCTCCCTGCACCCGGTCAAGCTCTCGAGGAAGCCCTACTCTACGCCGATGCCTCCACCTCCTCCTCCTCCACCGCGACAGCCGCCTACTACTTCTCCTCCTCCTCCGGCTGTCGCCTCCTCCTCCTCCGGCCACCGCATCCTCCTCCTCCTCTGATCCTTCTCTTCCTCCTCATCCTCCACCACAGCCTTGTCCTCCTCCTCCTCCACCGGGGCTTCCTCCTCCTCCTCCTAGACTACGGCCTCATCCTCCTCCTCCTCCTCAGCTGCCTCCACCCTGCCTCCGCGCTGCCTCCGCGCTGCCTCCGTTGCCTCCGGTGCCCCCACTGTCGACACCTCCTTCTCCTCTGCCACCGGTTCCTCCTCATTAAGGTTATTCAAATTGAATTTTCAGGAATTAATTATTATCGGAATGGGTAAGTGTTTGTCCAACTATTCTTCGTTTTGAATGTTCAGTTTCAATTGGTGTTTTGGGATTGTGGTTATGTTTTGATCTTGAATATGGATTGTTTTTATGATTTCCCACTACTTAATTAGATTAATTTAGTTATTATTATGTTTTGGTGTTTTCATTTAGTTATTTTGTTGTGATTTGATGTTGGGTTTTCCTTGATGGAGTTTGTTCATGTTTCTTGTAGACAATACCTCCTAGAAGGACCATGTAGAAGCATAGAGAGTGTGATCCAGAGTACCCCAAAGATGAACCATCCCATTGATACAAATTTTTTTTGGATTCAATGATTTATAATTTCAAAAAACGTCGGTTAAATTGGTATCCGTGATAAGACATGAACTATGGACCACACTCAAGAATTTTCAAAGAATAATTCAGAGTTTTTCCTTACTGAAAAGAAAACAAAGTAATATAAGGAGTAGTTGCACTGTATCAAGTAGATCATAGAGTTTTTGAAATCCCATAAGACATCTAAAGTGTTATTTTTTTGTTCCTTTTTAAAATAATTTATTTGAATGTGGTGTGATTCAATGATTCTTTCGAGGAATAGAGAGGATCTCACTTTTACCACTTTCCAAGTGGTATTTCTTCAGAGGTTCTACCCAGATACCTTGAGATTGATGAATGACTATGTGTTTTTAAAGCTAGAGTATGGTGGTCATTTAGTCATGGATTATGCCACTAGATTCCATAATTTGGTTCATGTATCTCTTTATCTCCCCACAAACGATTATCTTATGGCTATTAATTTTGAGATGGGTTTGAGGAAATATATCAGATTTATTCTTATTGTTCAATGTCTACCAACCTATATTTAGGTGTTTCCCAAGGTATTGATGTGAGAGGCATATTTTAATTGAAATATTGGTCTCAATGGTGTTCCATTAATGGGTGGTATCCATAGTTATTTTTGAGGATAAAATCTAAAGCACGATGAGTCTTAGAGAAGTAGTGGAATGGGATTTGAGTAGTCTTTATGAACAGATTATGTGATTTTTTCAATTGGCTCCTAATGGGAGTGGTGTAGGATCCACTTTTTTAAGGGATCTTAGTTAAAATAAGAGGCTTCAAACGGTGGAGGATGACATCATAAAAGAAAGGGGGATTCTTAATAGGGAAATAATACATAGACGAGTCTAATCCAGAAAAAATAAATGCTGTAGAGGTCATTCATGAGGACTCATAATCATGGCCAACCACAATTCGAGGTGAATATTTTTTAATTCTTCGATAGTATTGGTTTCATTTCAAAATGGTGAATCCTAGTAATTAATTTCACATATTTTTTTATTTCTTGGGTATGACGGCAGAGTTTATGAATTATTTCATGTATTGCCTAACCCTTTTGGGTTGGAAAAATGGTCATGGTTTCATGTTCTTTGAGAGTTCTGTTGTGGTACTTGGCATGGAGGACATTTCAGAATTCCATGTTTTGGACCTGGTCTTTTCCAACCTCATTATCGTCTTGGATTTTTTTATTGGATTTAGTGCACTACATGACTATTATAACCATTGGGTTCAGTTACTTACTCTTAATAGTAGATTCCATGTCTTTTATGGAGATTGTGATCTATAACCATGGAGGGTATGACAAGTTTCTTCTATGTTATGGTTCATATCATGTCATTTTTCCAACGTTTTCCTTGGGGTTGTTGAGAAGTGTTCTTCATGTGAAATTCCAGTGGTCATGGAAAAGTACACAAAATCATTTCTAGAGGACTTCATGGGATAACCTCCCCAATGAGTGTTTGCATTTTCTATCTATTTTCATCACAGGACGATCCCATTTTCCATTCCATCACATCATAAGGCTCTGGCTGATTTAGAGGAGCTAAAAGATCTGCTAGAAGATCTTTAGGGAAATGGTTCTATCTATATTATCATGTCACTATGGGATTTTCCAATTTAGTTTTCGAGGAAGTCATATCATAGCCTATTAATTTTAACAGTCTACCGTAGTCATAGCCAGGTGACCGTAATGAATAATTACATATTTCCTATAATTGATGATTTGTTTGACTATCTTATAAGGTTCTATTGGTTTTTGAAACTTTTCTAGAGATCAGGGTACCAATAGTTGAGGGTTTGGGAAGAGGATGCTCAAAAGATAGATTTTTAAAGTCGATATGTAAATTTAAAGTATTTATGAATTCCATTTGGGATCCCCAATGCTCTATATATTTCATGGAACTGATGAACTAGATCTTTAATATCTTTCTTAGACACCTCCATTTTCGTTTTTTTAGAATACTTCTTGGTGTATTACAATATATAGGTGGAGTAATCCGATAATCTGGAGGTTGTTTTGGGTGTTTTTAGAGAGCATTGTCTTTATTACAATATTATAAATTCCCCATATTTTTTAAGATGTATTGTTTTATGGTCACATTATTTCCTCGGAAGGAGTTCTAGGTTATCCAGAAAAGGTTCGAGAAGTCATTTCTCCAAATCAGTCAAAGAATGTATTCAAGATCCACAACATTCTAGACTTAGTCATTTCATGGTCACATTATTTCCTTGAAGTATCTTGTTTTTATCTAAATTATACTCATATTCCTTCTCCTCTAACCTATATACTCATCCTATGGATTTCAAATAGGATGAATATAAATAAAGAATGGATGAATTCCAATCGGTTGACAAAAGAGTATGAAGAAGGCTTGAGAGAATTTATCAAGTTTTCAAAAGATAATGCATGTGACTCTTCTCAAATCCTTTGTCCGTGTTTACGCTGTTGTTATTCAAAACAAATTAGTCCAGAAGAGTTGGAAGTAGACAAGATCTGTCACAAAATAGATCAAAGTTATACATGTTGGAATAAACACGGGGAAACAACAAATGTAGGTCGTGACTTTGGTGACACTGCGTTTTATGGATCATCTGATATGATTACAAACATGAACAATGAAGATGACCGTATGAAGGATGTGAATACAGATGTGAATGATGATAAAGATCGTATTGAGAAAATTACAAGGACCTTCCAAGATGAAATTCGTGATTGCCCAAAATTGTTTGAGAAGTTAAAAAGTTGTGCAAAGACGCCATTGTATGCTGGTTGCACTAAATATATAGCATTGTCAGCCGTACTGAAGCTGTATAATTTGAAAGAAGATAACGGGTGGAGTGACGACAGTTTTACGAAACTACTTGCCCTCTTGAATGACATTCTCCCATAAGACAATGAGCTCTCGAGCCGAACATACGATGCCAAACTAATGCTACGCTCTATGGGTATGATCTCTGAAAGAATACAAGCCTACATGAATGACTGTATACTGTTTCGCAAGGACCACAAATCACTTTAACAATGCCCATAGTGTGGTACTTCTTGATACAAGAAAGATGAATCCAGTCCTACAAAAGTTGTATGGTACTTTCCAATCATTCCATGGTTTAGACGCCTATATGGAAGTGAGGAGACTACAGAACAATTATCATGGAATTCAGATACAAGAATTAAAGATGGGATACTACATCACCCGACAGACTCTCTTCAGTGGAAGTGAATCGATCATGAGTATCCTAAATTTGGAAACGAGTCGAGAAACCTTCGTCTTGCGTTATCTACATATGGAGTGAATCCTTTAGGTTTTCAAAGCAACCGTCCGAGTACATGGCCGTTTATGTTAATAAATTATAACTTACCACCGTGGTTATGCATGAAACGAAAATACATCATGTTATCTATGCTTATATCAGGACCAAAACAACCGGGTAATGATATTGATGTTTATTTAGCTCCATTGATCGAAGATTTGATATTATTGTTGGATTCAGGTGTTACATTGTATGATGCTTAAAAAAGGAAGATTTCACTTAGAGAGTCATGTTGTATGGGACGATAAATGACTTCCCGGCTTATGGAAATCTGTCAGGATATAGCATTAAAGGAACTAAAGGTTGTCCCATTTTCAAAGAAGGTACACAATCAATTAGGTTGAAACATTCATCGAAAACCGTGTTTCTAGGACATCGCAGATTTCTACTGTGATGACATAAGTACCGTTCTTGGAAGACATCATTCGATAGAAGTTCAGAAGAATGTACAGCACCGCCTCCACTAACAGGCGATCAATTGTTAGAGAAAGTTAAAAATGTGGACACTACTTTTGGTAAACTGGCTTCGAAAAACCTTACGAAAATCGGTTGGAAGAAGAGATCAATTTTTTTTTGAATTAAAATACTGGAATTGCTTGTATGTAAGACATATTATTGATGTTATGCATGTAGAAAAAAATGTATTTGACAATGTTATCGGCACATTGCTAAATACATCTAGAAAAACAAAAGATTGTATTAAGGCTAGGTTGGATATGGTTGAGATGGGAATATGAGAAGAGTTGGCACTAGTGAAGGGTGAAAACAAACATTTCTTCCTCCTGCTGTTTACACTCTTTCCAGGCAGGAGAGATATTAGTTGTACAACTTATTGAATGACGTAAAGGTTTCAGAGGGGTATTCGTCAAATATCAGTAACCTTGTGTCAATGAGCGAATTGAAGTTAAATGGTCTGAAATCACATGACTGTCATGTTTTGATGCAAAATCTCATTCCAATTGCTTTACGTTTCATTTTTCCCAAGAATTTCCACCATACACTAACGAAACTATATTTCTTCTTCAAAGCTATATGAAACAAAGTTATAGACCCGGCGAAATTGCCAGCTATGGAAAAAGAAATTGCCGTCATATTATGTGAATTAGAAATGTTCTTACCGCCTTCATTTTTTGTTATGATGGTTCGTTTGACGGTACACTTGGTGAAATAGATTCGACTATGAGGTCTTGTACATTAAATATGGATGTACCCCATTGAACAGTATTTGATGATTTTGAAAGGGTATGTCAAAAATCGAAGTCGGCTAGAGGGTTGTATTGTAGAGCGATATATTATTGAGGAAGCCGTTGAACTCTGTACCGAATACTTGTCTGGTGTGGAAAGCATTGGCTTACCGAAATCTCATCACACTGGGCAGCTTGAGGGTGTAGGAATTTCTGGAAAAAAGGTTGTCACAATCAATATTACAGATCGGGAGCAGGCCCACCTTTATGTTTTGCATAACAGTTTCGACATTGACCCATATGTTGAAATCCACAAAGAAATTCTTAGGAATTTGAATCCATCAAGGGCTGAAAAATGGATATCAGATACACATAATCGACAGTTTATAGGATGGTTTCGAGATCATATTTTTAAGAAGTCAGATGAAAATCCAATGTTAATTTCGGAACGACTTCGATGGCTAGCTGGAGGACCAAATGTGTATGCATTATCTTACAATGCTTTTGTAGTTAATGGTTATACATTTTATACTAATGAACATGATGAAGACAGTACCATGCAGAATAGTGGGGTTACACTTGTGGCTGAAGCGATGCATGTTTCCGGTGCTAAGGACAGAAATCCAATTTAGGTGAATATGTCATACTTTGTCATCATCAAACAAATATGGGAGTTGGATTATACGTAATTTCATGTTCTGATATTTCAATTTAAGTGGTTTGATAATAGAAGTGCTGTTAAAATAGATGATTTGGGATTCGTGATTGTTTATTTCAGTAAGGAAGGGGATAAAGACGAACCATTTATAATGGCATCACAGGCAGTGCATGTATTTTATGTTCTAGATCCCGCAAACCGAAACTAGTCAATTGTTCTGTTATCGACCAAAACAGCTGAAGGGTCAGAAGAAAATTCAACGAAAGATGACCCTTTCATTGGGACTTCACAATCATTTCGCAGTGGTGCCAATGTAGACGACTCTTTGTATGTAAGAGGAAACCACAATGAAGGGATATGGATAGTTGATAGAGGGTTCAAATCCCTTCAGTCTTTTTTAAAAAAAGGGAGTTCAATAATCAGGTTATTGATTTTTATTGTAATATAGATTGTGTTACATTATGTTATTATCTGTTCGCTACTGCTTTTATGTGATCTAAATTTAATTTTAAACCAGTTCTGCAGATAATGACTTCTTCACCTGCTGATGCACCCAATCCTGAGACACAACACGTCTCTCAACCTGTTGCAGCTGGTCCCACTGCTGAGAGACAACAGGTCTCTCAACCTGTTGTAGCTAGTCCCACTGTTGAGAGACAACAGGTCTCTCAACCTATTGCAGCTGGTCCCACTGCTGACGTACAACAAGTATCTCAACCTGTTGCAGCTGGTGTCAGTGCTGATGCTAGCGCTTCAGAGAAACATAATGATGATGCAGAAACTGAGGAAATGGTAAGCGATGAAACCCTAGCAACACAGAAAAAATAGGTGCACCGTAGTTTGACAGTTTTATCAAAAATCCTTAAGCCAAAAGCAAAGGGCATCAAATATGCGATGGGATGGAATAATCTAGGCTAGCATGTAAACCCCAACAAAGCCATGTTTAGTAGATACATTGGAATCGTCACTCGACAACGCGTGCCGATTGACGTAGAGTCATGGCACCATGTTGTAAGAGGGTTGAAAACATTAATGTGGGAAAAGATTATGGTAACATTACGATATCATCTATTTAATTTATTAAAATAAAATAAAATATTGACATATTGACTAACCCTTCATCATCTCTTGTAGAGTGCATTTATAGTAGATGATTTGCACAATGAATATGTTTTCAGACTAGTAGTAAGGATTCATAGAGGCTTTCACACCATTTTAACGAAACATCATCTGAAAGATGCCGAAGGGAAAATCAAGCCGCACCCGCCTCCTCTTTATGCACACTTGATATCCCAAGGAACGTGGGATGTGTTTTGCAACCGTCGTGCGGAACATAATTCTCAGGTACATTGTGTTTGGTTACACGTTGTGTTACGTTTCTTGTATTCATTACATTGATTGATAGGTTTTTATTTATGAAACAGCAACTGAGTGCTGAAAATAAAGAACAGGCTGCAAAACCAGCGTACCCCTACCGTAAAGCAAGGTTGGGGTACGCTTCAATTGAAAAACAATTGGTATGTATTTTAAAAGTACTATAATAATTTTATGCGACATAAAACAACATTGTAACCATGTTTCTCTGTTTATATGCAGATTGATGAAGCAAAATATCAAGTCATTTCCATTCCACGCCATGTGCTATGGGAGGAGGCTCGTGTTAATAAAGAGGGGAAACTGATAGATGAAAACACACATAAAGTGTGGGAAACATGTGTAAGTATGACATAATATAAACCTGTTTTGTTTTAAATCACTATTACATAACGATGCTTACTTATTTTTTTCATATTTTCTATTTGACATAGTCACAGGAATCAACAACACCCGCACCAGATGCAGACATACTTTCAACGGCCTTGAAACAGCCAGAACAGTATGGCCGCGTCAGAGGTGTGGGTTTTGGGGTGTCACCCCGGAAATATTTTCAGAAAAAAAACAAGAGGATGAACACACTAAAGAATTTCATGTGATGAGAGATAATGCAGCTACCCATGAAGAACTAATCCAAACACAGGGATAGATGCTAATGAGTTTGATGGAGGAGAGGCGAAAAGAACAAACAACTCAAGAACAAACCTCGCGAGAAGATCCACCCCTCACCAACTTTGAGGCGAGCCATTCCCCTCAAAGACCTGACTTAACCGAGGTAACCAATGTTATAATATTAGTTTTTGTGAGATTTGAATCACATAGACACTGATACTTTCATGTAATTATATTCTGCAGGGTGAAAATCACTATGATTTATATCTGTCAACTCCCACCCATCGCCTTGTAGCGAGGGATACGGTGTTCAATATGCAGAATGACAAGCTACCCTCCAGACCACTTCTAACCGGTCATGTCAATGTGTCGATTAACGTAGCTCATGAGACGAGATCCAAGCTACCCGTGCCAAATGACGATGACGACATTCATACGGTGGAAAAAGCTATTGGAACATTCATTGCATGGTCGTCGAATCTTGTAAAAAAACATGTCGAGCAGGAGGTATTCATTTCCAGTTCATTTCTCAAGAAGAACCTTTAACATTATATTATAAAATGGCTGAACTGATGAATGTTATTACAGAAGGATAAAATGGAGAAGCTAAAACGAAAGAGCGGCTCCAACATTGGATCAACTAACCGATCAAAAAGATCTACTGAGAGGGCGTTCACCCCGCCCGTTCTATATCCACATTTAATATCATTGCAAGCTCATGTGGATAAGAAAATGAAAGATGGCAAGATTCATACAATTTTTTGTGAAAAATATATGTACGGAGAGGAAACAATATATTTCGTTAGTGCAGATGCTGTTTCTAAGATCATCACATACGACTGGCTAGGCGCCTCAGTTATAAATGTATACATGAGGCATGTTTTCATGATTTGATTTTACAGAAGCTGATATACTTTGATAATTATGGATAAATACATATCATATTTTTCACAGGAGTATATATGAAAAACAATTGAAGGGATTTTCACATGAATACAAATTTGGACTCGTTAGTCCTCAAAAAATTTCTACACAACGAACAGAAATAGATTCTAATTTTCAGGGTGAATTGATGTCAAATCTGCTCAGAACGTTTCAACGAAGAATTACGACTGACAGGCTCTTTTTAATACCAACGATGAAAGGGTAAAACTTTACATTTTAATCATATAAATTATATTTTCATTTCTATCAGTACTTATTTCTTTTTGTGTTTTTAGGGAACATTGGATTCTCATTGTAGTCAAATTGGATACTCCAAAGATTTATTTTCTGGATTCACTGCATGGATATCCAAATAACCGACCACAGATGATGGAGATTTTCAATTTGTAATACACTAGATCCAACATTTTAGAACTAAATATCTAGTTATATAATTTATGTTATCTTTTAATGAGGATTTTGTTATGATAGGGTGGTGTATGAATATCGTCTAAAGGCTGGAATGAATCCAGGGCATAAGGACGACAATGCCCAAAAGATCTACAAATGTAGAAGTATCTGGGTATATATAATTATATTTCACTATCCAAATACATATCAAAACAAATTACTTATTTTTCTCGATGTTTCTGCAGTGTCTGAAACAAACAAATGACAAGGACTGCGGTTATTATGTTTGTAAATTTATGAAAGATATCATATTTCATGAACAAACTAGCATCTCTGAAGAGGTATTTTTGAAAATAATTACTACATTATTTAAAATAATTATTAATCCTTTGTGTATTTATATTTTTTCAGTACTACTATGACTGTCGCAAAAACTCCTATTCAGAAGATGATATAAATGTCTTTAGAAACGAATGGGCATCGTACCTGATGGAAGAATGTAAAAAATAGGACAATGAAGTTGAATTCCTAATACTTATGTTATATTTATATGTTCATTGATATCTCTCTTTACACTTATTTAGAATCTATGATCTCCCTTTCTTATGTTTCATATCCTTAGATTAGTGAATTCCTACTACTTAGTTTGAAAATGATATAAACTTTGGAAAACAACACCAATGACATACGCCAAACTGAGGAAAAACGTTCGGATTGTTTTGATACTTTAGGACAACGATCCACGAGTCATTTCTGACGTGTAAAAATTGACCTCACCTAAATATGATGCATGGTGTGACCGGTATGGATAAAAGTGTTTGAGATCAGTTTCAAATTGAGATAAACATTGAAAAGAAACACCAATGACATATGCCAAACTGAGAAAATGCGTTCGGATTGTTTTGATACTTTAGTACAACGATCCGCGAGTCATTTGTGACATGTACGAATCGACCTCACATCAATCCGACGTACGGTGTGACCGGTATGGATAAAAGTGTCTGATATTAGTTTCAAATTGAGATAAACATTGGAAAACAACACCAATGACATATGCCAAACTGAGCAAATGCGTTCGGATTGTTTTCTTACTTTAGGACAATGATCCACGAGTCATTTGTGACGTGTACGAATTGACCATACCTCAATCAACCACACGGTGTGACTGGTATGGCTAAAAGTGTCTAATATCAGTTTCAAATTGAGATAAACTTTGGAAAATAACACCAATGACATACGGAAAACTGATAAAACGCGTTTGGATTGTTTTGATACTTTAGGACAATGATCCACGAGTCATTTCTGATGTGTAAAAATCAACCACATCTCAATCCGACACACGGTGTGACTGTTATGGCTACAAGTGTCTGATATCAGTTTCAAATTGAGATAAACATTGGAAAACAACACCAATTACATACGGAAAACTAATAAAACACGTTCGGATTGTTTTTATACTTTAGGACAACAATCCACAAGTCATTTGTAATGTGTAAGAATCGACTGCACCTCAATCTGACGCATGGTGTGATAGGTATGGCTAAAAGTGTCTGATATTAGTTTCAAATTTAGATAAAATTTGGAGAACGACACCAATGACATAGGGAAAACCGAGAAAATGTGTTCGGATTGTTTTGATACTTTTGGAAAACGATCCACAAGTCATTTGTGATGTGTATGAATCGACCACACCTCAATCCGACGCACGGTGTGACCGGTATGGCTAAAAGTGTCTGATATCAGTTTCAAATTGAGATAATCTTTGGAAAACAACAGCAATGGAATACGCCAAACCGAGAAAACGCGTTCGGATTGTTTTGATACTTTAGTAAAATGATCCAAGAGTCATTTGTGACGTGTATGAATCAACCGCACCTCATTCCGACACACGGTGTGACCGATATGGCTAAAAGTGTCTGATATCAGTTTAAAATTGAGACAAACTTTGGAAAACAACACCAATGACATACGCCAAATTGAGCAAAAACATTCAGATTGTTTTGATACTTTAAGAAAACGATCCACAAGTCATTTGTGATGTGTACGAATTGACAGTACCTCAATCCGATGCACGGTGTGACCGGTATGTCTAAAAGTGTCTGATATCAGTTTCAAATTGAGATAAACTTTGGAAAACAACACCAATGACATATGGAAAACTGATCAAACGCGTTCGGATTGTTTTGATACTTTAGGACAACGATCCAAGAGTCATTTGTGACGTGTACGAATCGACCGCATCTCAATCCGATGCACGGTGTGACTGGTATGGATAAAAGTGTCTGATATCAGTTTCAAATTGAGATAAACATTGGAAAACAACACCAATGACATACGGAAAACCGAGCAAACGCGTTTGGATTGTTTTGATACTTTAGGAAAATGATACACGAGTCATTTGTGACGTGTACGAATCGACCACACCTCAATCCGACGCACACAGTGACCGGTATGGCTAAAAGTGTCTGATATCAGTTTCAAATTGAGATAAACTTTTGAAAACAACACCAATGACATATGCCAAACCGAGCAAACGCGTTCGGATTGTTTTGATACTTTAGGACAACGATCCACGAGTCATTTTTGACGTGTAGGAATCGACCACACCTCAATCTGACTAACGCGCGGTGTGACCGTTAAAGCTTTTCATCAGATAAATAATCAATATTTATTAAATGAGTTAAATCAATCAAAAACATATTGATTTTACATTATTCCCTTTCATTGTTATGAAAATGAAAACTTTTGAGTTTAAAATTTCAAATTTTAGTTTCACATTTCCATATTAATTTATTCTTTCATATTATTGTTTTAATTTCTTTTATTATTGCATTACTAACATAATATTTGTTTTCTTATATAGCTGAATTTTTTTCCTTGAGTTCGGATGCTTTGTTCGACAACAAATACCGTCGAGAGCGGATCATGGATATCAAAGGATGAAACATGCATGTTTATAACTGTTGTTGAATAATTGTAAATTTAACCATGTAAAACAATGTTTGAAATGTATATAGCAATGAGTTTTTTTGTATTCATGATGTTAAGTAAATGTATATACCGTTGTCGGTCAAAATATTGGGTGCAGGTGCTATGGTGTGCAGGTGTGCATGTGCTACTTTGTGCAGGTATTCTGGTGCGCATGTGTGCATGTACTATTTTGTAGGTGCAAGCGATGGGGCATTTATCAGCGCTTTTTTAGCGCTGATAAATGACACCATTAACAGCAGTAGAGGAGCGCTGATAAAAGAAAACATTATCAGCGCTCCGTCAAGCGCCGATACAGGAGACCTTTATCAGCGCTCCGAGAAGCGCTGATATAGGAGACCTTTATCAGCGCTAAGAGAAGCACTGCTAAAGGCGGTCCTTTATCAGCTCTTTTTTTAGCGCTGACAAAGGTATCCTATATCAGTGCTTCTCATAGCACTGATAAAGGTTACCCCCCCTTTATCTACGTCGGCATTAACAACGCTTTTCTTGCACTGTTAATGCCGGTTTTTAGCGCTGATAAATGGCCAAGTTGTAGTAGGGTTTGATTATTTTCCACTCATCCTCGTTTTAAAAAAATAACATGGTTTGATGTTTCATTAAGGAATATGATTTATTTCAATATGATGACTCTCATGATATTACATGAAATGAAAACTCAATATATATATAAAAATTATTTATGATGGAAAAAAAATTTACTTTTTGAGAGATTTGAAATTGAGATTTAATATTTATTTATGTGAAATTAATTAAATAAATATCTATAACTATAAACCATAATGGTCTTCTAGAATAAAAAAATTAATTTCTAAGGATAGAATGTACATATTTTTAGGGTATGATAAATATAGTTGGATTTCAATTGATATTAACAAAATATTTGTGGCTATGATAGTGCTGGTAATTACCCCTAATTACATTAATATTTTTTAATCATGATATAGTATTAGAGTATTACAATGTTTCTTCTTATAAAATATATATGTTCAGAAATGTTTTCCAAAGAAGAAATAGGGATGATGTTGAAGGAACGAACAAAGAGTACATAATGCTTCCATATCATATACCTGTAATTTTTGTAATTGGAAATCTAATGTTTGCTAATGTGATGGATTATTTGAAACATTTTATAAATTGTGGTGATATACATGTTTAATATAAGACACATCTATTATATTGGAACCTGTAAATAGTGGAACATTTTATGATATAACACAATCCAACATTTCTTTGGCATTATGAACCAATGTTAGATGGGTGCAATACTATAACCTGGCCCTTTATCAGTGCTAAAAACCACCATTAACAGTGCTAGAAAAGCGCTGTTAATGCCGACATAGATAAAGGGGGGTCCCCTTTATCAGCACTCCTTTTAGCACTGATAAAGGTATCCTATATCAGTGCTTGACGGAGCACTGATAATGGATTCCTTTATCAGCGCTCCTCTAGCGCTGTTAAAGGTGTCCTTTATTAGTGCAAAAAAAGCGCTGATAAAGGCCCCATCGCCTGCACCTATAAAACAGTACATGCACACCTGCACACCAGAATACCTTCACAAAGTTGAACATGCACACTTGCACACCATAGCACCTGCACCCAATATTTTGACCGACAATGGTATATACATTTACTTAACATCAGGAATACAAAAAACGCATTGCTATAAACATTTCAAACATTGTTTTACATGGTTACATTTACAATTATCCAACAACAGTTATAAACATTCATGTTTTATCCTTTGATACCCATGATCCGCTCTCGACGGTATTTGTTGCCGAACAAAGCATCCGAACTCAGGGAAAAAAATTCAGCTATATAAGAAAACAAATATTATGTTAGTAATGAAATAATGAATGAAATTAAAACAGTAATATGAAAGAATACATTAATATATAAATTTGAAACTGAAATCTGAAATTTTAAACTCAAAAGTTTTCATTTTCATAACAATGAAAGGGAATAATGTAAAATCAATATGTTTTTGATTGATTTATCTCATTTAATAAATACTGAATCTTTATCTAATGAAAAGCTTTACCGGTCACACTGTGCGTCGGTCGGATTGAGGTGCGATCGATTAGTACACGTCACAAATGACTCGTGTATCGTTGTCCTAAAGTATCAAAACAATCCAAACGCGTTTCCTTGGTTTGGCGTATGTCATTGGTTTTGTTTTCCAAATTTTATCTCAATTTGAAACTGATATCAGACACTTTTAGCCATACCGGTCACAGTGTGCATCAGATTGAGGTGCGGTCGATTCGTACACATCAAAAATGACTCGTGGATCGTTTTCCTAATGTATAAAAACAATCCGAACGTGTTTGCTTGGTTTTCCATATGTCATTGGTGTTGTTTTCAAAAGTTTATCTCAATTTGAAACTGATATCAGAGACTTTTATCCATACCGGTCACAGCGTGCGTCGGATTGAGGTGTCGTCGATTCGTACACGTCAAAAATGACTCTTGGATCGTTTTACTAAATTATCAAAACAATCCGAATGCATTTTCTCGGTTTTCCATATGTCATTGGTGTTGTTTTCCAATGTTTATCTCAATTTGAAACTGATATCAGACACTTTTATCCATACCGGTCACACCGTGCGTCGGATTGAGGTGTGGTCGATTCGTACACGTCACAAATGACTCGTGGATCGTTTTCCTAAAGTATCAAAACAATCCGAATGTGTTTGCTCAGTTTGGCGTATGTCATTGGTGTTGTTTTCCAAAGTTTATCTCAATTTGAAACTGATATCAGACACTTTTAGCCATCCTGGTCAAACCGTGCGTCGGATTGAGGTGCGGTCAATTCATACATGTCACAAATGACTCGTGGATCGTTTTACTAATGTATCAAAACAATGCGAACACGTTTGCTCGGTTTGGCGTATGTCGTTGGTGTTGTTTTACAAAGTTTATCTCAATTTGAAACTGATATCAGACACATTTAGCCATACCGGTCACACCGTGTGTCGTATTGAGGTGCGGTCGATTCGTACACGTCACAAATGACTCGTGGATCGTTTTCCTAAAGTATCAAAACAATCCGAATGCATTTTCTCAGTTTTCCATATGTCATTGGTGTTGTTTTCGAAAGTTTATCTCAATTTGAAACTGATATCAGACACTTTTAGCCATACCGGTCACACCATGCATCAGATTGAGGTGCTGTCGATTCGTACACGTCAAAAATGACTCATGGATCGTTGTCCTATAGTATCAAAACAATCCGAATGCGTTTTCTCAGTTTTCCGTATTAAACATGCATGTTTCATCCTTTGATATCCGTGATCCGCTCTCGACGGTATTTGTTGTCGAACAAAGCATCCGAACTCAAGGAAAAAAATTCACCTATATAAGAAAACAAATATTATTTTAGTAATGCAATAATGAATGAAATTAAAACAATAATATGAAAGAATACATTAATATGGAAATGTGAAACTAAAATTTGAAATTTTAAACTCAAAATTTTCATTTTCATAACAGTGAAATGGAATAATGTAAAATCAATATGTTTTTGATTGATTTATCTCATTTAATAAATATTGATTATTTATCTGATGAAAATCTTTACCGGTCACACCGTGCGTCAGTCAGATTGAGGTTCGGCCGATTCCTACACGTCAAAAATGACCTGTGGATCGTTGTCCTAATGTATCAAAACAATTCGAACGTGTGTGCTCGGTTTGGCGTATGTCATTGGTGTTGTTTTCCAAAGTTTATCTCAACTTGAAACTGATATCAGACACTATTATCCATACCTGTCACAACGTGCGTCGGATTAAGGTGTGGTCGATTCGTACACGTCACAACTGACTCGTGGATCATTGTCCTATAGTATTAAAACAATCCGAACGCGTTTTCTCGGTTTTCCGTATGTCATTGGTGTTGTTTTCCAATGTTTATCTCAATTTGAAACTGATATCAGACACTTTTAGCCTTACCGGTCACACCGTGTGTTGGATTGAGGTGTGGTCGATTCGTACACGTCAAAAATGACTTGTGGATCGTTTTCCTAAAGTATCAAAACAATCCGAACGCGTTTTCTCAGTTTTCCTTATCTCATTGGTGTTGTTTTCCAATGTTTATCTCAATTTGAAACTGATATCAGACACTTTTATCCATAACAGTCACACCGTGCGGTCGATTGAGGTGTGGTCGATTCTTACATGTCACATATGGCTCGTGGATCGTTGTCCTAATGTATCAAAACAATCCGAACGCGATTTCACAGTTTGGCGTATGTCATTGGTGTTATTTTCCAAATTTTATCTCAATTTGAAACTGATATCAGACACTTTTAGCCATATCGGGCACACCATGCATCGGATTGAGGTGCGGTCAATTCGTACATGTCACAAATGACTCGTGTATCGTTGTCCTAAATTATCAAAATAATCTGATTGTGTTTTCTCGGTTTGGCATATGTCATTGGTGTTGTTTTCCAAAGTTTATCTCAATTTGAAACTGATATCAGACACTTTTAGCCATACCGGTCACACCGTGCGTCGGATTGAGGTGTGGTCGATTCGTACACGTCATAAATGTCTTTTGGATCGTTGTCCTAAACTATAAAAATAATCCGAACGTGTTTCCTCAGTTTGGTGTATGTCATTGGTGTTGTTTTCCAAAGTTTATGTCATTTTCAAACTAAGTAGTAGGAATTCACTATTATAATGATATGAAACATAAGAAAGGGAGATCATAGATTCTAAATAAGTGTAAAGGGAGATATAAATGACCATATAAAGATAACATAAGTATTAGGAATTCAACTTCATTGTCCTATTTTTTACATTCTTCCATCAGGTACGATGCCCATTCATTTCTAAAGACATTTATATCATCTTCTGAATAGGAGTTTTTGCGACAGTCATAGTAGTACTAAAAAAATATAAATACACAAAGGATTAATAATTATTTTAAATAAAGTAGTAATTATTTTCAAAAATACATCTTCAGAGATGCTAGTTTGTTCATGAAATATGATATCTTTCATAAATTTACAAACATAATAACCGCAGTCCTTGTCATTTGTTTGTTTCAGACATTGCAGAATCATCGAGAAAAATAAGTAATTTGTTTTGATATGTATTTGGATAGTGAAATATAATTATATATACCTAGATATTTCTACATTTGTAGATCTTTTGGGCATTGTCGTCCTTATGCCCTGGATTCATTCCAGCCTTTAGACGATATTCATACACCGCCCTATCATAACAAAATCCCCATTAAAAGACAACATAAATTATATAACTAGATATTTAGTTCTAAAATGTTGGATCTAGTGTATTAAAAATTGATAATCACCATCATCTGTGGTCGGTTATTTGGATATCCATGCAGTGAATCCAGAAAATAAATCTTTGGAGTATCCAATTTGACTACAACGAGCATCCAATGTTCCCCTAAAAACACAAAAAGAAATAAGTACTGATAGAAATGAAAATATAATTGATATGATTAAAATGTAAAGTTTTTCCCTTTCATCGTTGGTATTAAAAAGAGCCTGTCAGTCGTAATTCTTCGTTGAAACGTTCTGAGCAGATTTGACATCAATTCAGCCTGAAAATTAGAATCTAATTCTGTTCGTTGTGTAGAAATGGTGTGAGGACTGACGAGTCCAAATTTGTATTCATGGGCAAATCCCTTCAATTGTTTTTCATATATACGCCTGTGAAAAATATGATTTGTATTTATCCATAATTATCAAAGTATATCATCTTCTGTAAAATCAAATCATGAAAACATACCTCATGTATACATTTATAACTAAGGCGCATAGCCAGTCGTATGTGATGATCTCAGAAATAGCATCTACACTAACAAAATCTATTTTTTCCTCTCCGTACATATCTTTTTCACAAACAATTGTATGACTATTGTCATCTTTCATTTTTGTATCCACATGAGCTTGCAATGATATTAAATGTGGATATAGAACAGGCGGGGTGAACACACTCTCAGTAGATCGTTTTGATCGGTTGGTTAATCCAATGTTGGAGCCGCTCTTTCGTTTTAGCTTCTCCATTTTATCCTTATGTAATAACATTCATCAGTTCAGCCATTTTCTAATTTAATGTTAAGGGTTATGCTTGAAAAATGAACTGGAAATGAATACCTCCTGCTCGACATGTTTTTTTACAAGATTCGAAGGCCATGAAGCGAATGTTCCAATAGCTTTTTCCACCGTATGAATGTCGTCATCATCATTTGGCATGGGTAGCTCAGCGCTCGGCTCATGAGCTACGTTAATCAAAACTTTGACATGACCGGTTGGAAGTGGTCTAGAGTGTAGTGTGTCATTCTGCATATTGAACACTGTAGCCCTCGCTACAAGGCGATGGGTGGGAGTTGACAGAAATAATCACAGTCATTTTCACCCTACAGAATATCATTATGTGAAATGTATCAGTGTCTATGTGATTCACATCTCACAAAAACGAATATTATAACATTGATTACCTCGGTTAAGTCTGGTCTTTGAGGGGAATGGCTCGCCTCAAAGCTGGTGAGGGGTGGATCTTCTCACGGGGGTTGTTCTTGAGTTTTTTGTTATTTTCTCCTATCCTCCATAAAACTCTTTAGAATCTCTCCCTGAGTTTGGATTAGTTCTTAAAGGGTAGCTACTTTATCTCTCATTACATGCAATTCTTTAGTTTGTTCATCCTCTTGTTTTTTTTCTGAAAATATGTCCGGGGTGACACCCCAAAACCCACACCTCTGATGCGGCCATACTGTTCTGGCTGTTTCAAGGCCGATGAAAGTATGTCTGCATCTGATGCGGGTGTTGTCGATTCATGTGACTATGTCAAATAGAAAATATGAAAAAATAAGTAAGCATCGTTATGTAATAGTGATTTAATGCAAAAAAAGTTTATATTATGTCATACATACACATGTTTCCCACACATTTTGTGTGTTTTCATCTATCAGTTTCCCCTCTTTATTAACTAGAGCCTCCTTCCATAACACACGGTGTGGAATGGAAGTGACTTGAGATTTTGCTTCATCAATCTGCATATAAACAGAGAAACATGGTTACAATGTTGTTTTATGTCACATAAAATTATTACAGTACTTTTGAAATACATACTAATTGTTTTTCAATTGAAGCATACCCCAACCTTGATTTACGGTAGGGGTACGCTGGTTTTTCTGCCCGTTCTTTATTTTCAGCACTTAGTTGTTGTTTCATAAAAAAACCTATCAATCAACGTGATGAATACAAGCAACGTTACACAACGTGTAACCAAACACAACGTACTTGAAAATTCGGTTCTGCAAGACGGTTGCAAAACGCATCCCACGTTCCTTGGGATATCAAGTGTGCATAAAGAGGAGGAGGGTACGGCTTGATTTTACCTTCGGCATCTTTCAGATGATGTTTCGTTAAAATGGTGTGAATGCCTCTATGAATCCTTCCTGCCAGTCTGAAAACATATTCATTGTGCGAAACATCTACTATAAATGCACTCTGCAAGAGATGATGAAGGGTTAGTCAATATTTCAATATTTTATTTTATTTTAATAAATTGAATAGATGATATCGTAATGTTACCGTAATCTCATCCCACATTAATGTTTTCAACCGGCTGACAACATGGTTCCATGACTCTACGTCAATCGGCATGCGTTGTCGAGTGACTATTCCAATGTAGCTACTAAACATGGCTTTGTTGGGGTTTACATGCTGTCCTAGCTTATTCCATGCCACCTCATATTTGATGACTTTTTCTTTTTCCTTATGGATTTTTGCTAAAACTGTCAAACTTCGGCGCACCTATTTTTTTTGTGTCGCTAGGGTTTCATCGCCTACCATTTCCTCAGTTTTTACATCATCATTATGTTTCTCCGAAGAGCTAGCATCGACAGTGACACCAGCTGCAACAGGTTGAGAGACCTGTTGTACGTCAGCAGTGGGACCAGCTACAACAGGTTGAGAGACATGTTTTCTCTCAGCAGTGGGACCAGCTGCAACAGGTTGAGAGACCTGTTGTCTATCAGCAGTGGGACCAGCTGCAACAGGTTGAGAGACGTGTTGTGTCTCGGGATTGGGTGCATCAGCAGGTGAAGAAGTCATTATCTACAGAACTGGTTTAAAATTTAATTTAGATCACATAAAAGCAGTAGAGAATAGGTAATAACAAAATCTAACACAATCTATATTACAGTAAAAATCAATAACCTGATTATTGAACTCCCTTTTTTTTAAAAGACTGAATGGATTTGACCCCTCTATCAACTATCCATATCCCTTCATTGTGGTCTCCTCTGACATACAAAACGTCGTCTACATTGGACCACTGTGAAATGATTGCATAGTCCCAATAAAAGGGCCATATTCTGTTGAATTTTCATCTGACCCTTTAGCTGTTTTGGTCGATAACAGAACAATTGACCAGTTTCGGTTTGCGGGATCTGGAACATAAAATACTTGCACTGCCTGTGATGCCATTATAAATGGTTCTTCTTTCTCCCCTACCTTAATGAAATCAACTTTCACGAATACTAAATCATCTATTTTAACATCACTCCAGTTATCAACCCACTTTCATTGAAATATCAGAACATGAAATTCGGTATAATCCAACTCCCATATTTTTTTTTGATGCCAAAGAATGAAATATTCGCATAAATTGGATTTCTGTCCTTAGCACCACAAACATGCATCGCTTCAGCCACAAGTGTAACCCTACTATTCTACATGTTACTGTCTTTATCATGTTCATTAGTATAAAATGTATATCCCTTAACTACATAATCATTTTATGATAATGCATTCACACTTGGTCCTCCATCTAACAATCGAAGTCGTTCCGAAACTGACTTTGGATTTTCATCTGACTTCTTAAAAATATGATCTCGAAACCATCCTATAAACTGTCGATTATATGTATCTGATATCCATTTTTTAGCCCTTGATGGATTCAAATGCCTAGGAATTTCTTTTGTGGATTTCAACATATGGGTCAACGTCGAAACAGTTATACAAAACATAAAGGTGGGCCTACTCCCGATCTATAATATGGATTGTGACAACCTTTCTTCCAGAAATTCCTTCACCTTCAAGCCGCCCAGTATGACGAGATTTCGGTAAACCAATGCATTCCACACCAGACAAGTATTTGATACAGAATTCAACAGATTCCTCAACAATATATCTCTATGCCATACAACCCTCTGGCCGACTTCGATTTTTGACATACCCTTTCAAAATATTCATATACCGTTCAATGGGGTACATCCATCTGTAATGTATAGGACCAAATAGTCTAATCTCTCTCACCAAGTGGACCATCACATGAACCATCATATCAAAAAATGAAGGTGGGAAAAACATTTCTAATTTACATAATATGACGGCAATTTCTTTTTCCATAGTTGGCAATTTCGCCGGGTCTATAACTTTGCTGCATATAGCTTTGAAGGAGAAACACAGTTTCGTTAATGTATGGCGAAAATTCTTGGGAAAAATGCAACATAAAGAAATTGGAATGAGATTTTGCATCAAAACATGACATTCATGTGATTTCAGACCTTTTAACATCAAGTCGCTCATTGACACAAGGTTACTGATATTTGAAGAAAACCCCTCAGGAACCTTTACGTCATTCAAGAAGTTGCAAAACTGATATCTCTCCTTCCTGGAAAGAGTGTAAGTAGCAGGAGGAAGAAATGTTTATTTTTCACCCTTCACTGGTGCCAACTCTTCTCGTATTCCCATCTCAACCATGTACAACCTATTCTTAATTCCATCTTTTGTTTTTCCAGATGTATTTAGGAATGTGCCGATAACACTATAAAATACATTTTTTTCTACATGCATAACATTAATAAAATGTCTTACATACAGACAATTCCAGTATTGTAATTCAAAAAAAAATTGATCTCTTTTTCCAACTGATTTTCGTAAGGTTTTTAGAAGCCGGTTTACCAAAAGTAGTGTCCACATTTTTAACATTCTCAGACAATTGATCGCCTGTTAGTGGAGACGGTGATGTAAGTTCTTCTGAACTTCTATTGAATGATGTCGTCCAAGAAAAGTACTTATGTCTTCGCGGTAGAAATATGTGATGTCCTAGAAACACGGATTTCGAGGAATGTTTCAACCTAATTGATTGTGTACCTTCCTCGGAAATGAAACAACCTTGAGTTCCTTTAATGATATATCCTGACAAATTTCCATAAGCAGGGAAGTCATTTATCGTCCCATACAATATGACTCTAAAAGGGAAATCTTCCTTTCTGTAAGCATCATTCAATTTAACACCTAAATCCCACAATAATTTCAAATCTTCGATCAATGGAGCTAAATAAACATCAATATCATTACCTGGTTGTTTTGGTCATGATATAAGCATAGATAACATGATGTATTTTCGTTTCATGCATAACCACGGTGGTAAGTTATAATTTATCAACATAAACGGCCATGTACTGTGACTGATTCTTTGAAAACCAAAAGGATTCACTCTATCTGTAGATAACGCAAGACGAAGGTTTCTCGACTCGTTTCCAAATTCAGGATACTCATGATCGATTCTCTTCCACTGAGGAGAGTCTTCCAGGTGATGCAGTATTCCATCTTTAATTCTTGTATCTGCATGCCATGTTAATTATTCTGCAGTCTCCTCACATCCATATAGGTGTCTAATCCTTGGAATGATTGGAATGTACCATAAAACTTTAGTAGGACTGGATTCATCTTTCTTGTATCGAGAAGCACCACACTTTGGGCATTCTTTAAGTGATTTTTGGTCGTTGTGAAACAGTATACAGTCATTCGGGAAGGCGTGTATTCTTTCAGAGATTATACCCATAGAGTGTAGCATTTGTTTGGCATCGTATGTTCGGCTCGGGAGCTCATTGTCTTCTAGGAGCATGTCATTCAAGAGGGCATGTAGTTTCGTAAAACTGTTGTCACTCCACCCCTTATCTGCTTTCAAATTATACAGCTTCAGTACGGCTGACAATGCTGTATATTTAGTTCAACCAGCATACAATGGCGTCTGTGCACAACTTTTTAACTTCACAAACAATTTTGGGCATTCACAAAGTTCATCTTCGAAGGTCCTTGACATTTTCTCAATACGATCATCATCATCATTCACATCTGTAATCACATCCTCCATACGGTCATCTTCATTGTTCATGTTTGTAATCATATCAGATGATCCATAAAATGCTGTGTCCCCCCAGTCACTACCAACATTCGTTGTTTCCCCGTGTTTATTCCAACATGTATAAATTTGATATATTCCGTGACAGATCAAGTGTACTTCCAACTCATCTGGACTAATTTTTTTTGAATAAAAACAGTGTAAACATGGACAAAGAATTTGAGAAGAGTCACATGCATGATCTTTTGCAAACTTGATAAATTCTTTCACTCCTTCTTCATACATTTTTGTCAACCGATTGGCAATCATACATTATTTATATTCATCCTATTTGAAATCCATATGATGAGTATATAGGTTAGAGGATAAGGAATATGAGTATAATTTAGATAAAAAACAAGATACATTAAGGAAATAATGTGACCAAGAAATGAATATGTCTAGAATGTTGTGGATCTTGAATACATTCTCTGACTGATTTAGAGAAATGACTTCTCGAACCTTTTCTGGATAACCTATAACTCCTTCCAAGGAAATAATGTGACCATGAAACAATACTTCTTAAACAAAATATGTGAAATTTATAATATTGTAATAAAGAAGAAGCTCTCTAAAAACACCCAAAACAACCACCAGATTATCAGATTACTCCTCCTATATATTGTAATACACTAAGAAGTATTCTAAAAAAACGAAAATGGAGGTGTCTAGAAATATATTAAAGATCTAGTTCATCAGTTCCATGATATAGATAGAGAATTGGTGATCCCAGATGGAATTCATAAATACTTTAAATTTCCATATCGACTTTAAAAATCTATCTTTTGAGTATCCTCTTCCCAAACCCTCAACTATCGGTACCCTGATCTCTGGAAAATTTTCAAAAACCAATAGAACCTTATAAGATAGTCAAACAAATCATCAATTATAGGCAATATGTAATTATTCATTACTGTCACCTATCTATGACTACGGTAGACTATTAAAATTAATAGGCTATGATATGACTTCATTGAAAACAGAATTGGAAAATCCCATAGTGACATGATCATATAGATAGAACCATTTCCCTAAAGACCTTCTAGCTGATCTTTTAGCTCCTATAAATCGGCCAGAGCCTTATGATGTGATGGAATGGAAAATGGGATCGTCCTGTGAAGCAAATAGATGGAAAACGCAAACACTCATTGGGGAGGTTATCCCATGAAGTCCTCTAGAAATGATTTTGTGTACTTTTCCATGACCACTGGAATTTCACATGAAGAACACTTATCAACAACCCCAAGGAAAACCTTGTAAAAATGACATGATATGAACCATAACATAGAAGAAACTTGTCATACCCTCCATGGTTATAGATCACAATCTCCATAAAAGACATGGAATATCCTGTTAAGAGAAAGTATCTAAACCCAATGGTGATAATAGTCATCTAGTGCACTAAATCCAATAAAAAAATCCAATACGATAATGAGGTCGGAAAAGACCAGATCCAAAACATGGAATTCCAAAATTTCCACCATGCCAAGTACCACAACACAACTCTCAAATAACATGAAACCATGACCATTTTTCCTACCCAAAATGGTTAGGAAATACATGAAATAATTCATAAACTCTGTCGTCATACCCACGTAATAAAGAAATATGTGAAATTTATGACTTGGATTCACCATTTTGAAATGAAACCAATACTATAGAAGAATTAAAAAAAATTCACCTCGAATTGTGGTTGGCCAAGATTATGAGTCCTCATGAATGACCTCTACTGCATTGATTTTTTCTGGATTAGACTCGTCTACGTATTATTTCCCTATTAAGAATCCCCCTTTCATTTAGGATGTGATCCTCCACCATTTGAAGCCTATTATTTTAACTAAGAGCCCTTAAAAAGTGGAGCCTACACCACTCACATTAAGAGACAATTGAAATAATCCCAAGATATTCCCCGGCTACCCAAATAGGTGGAACGCCCTCAGAGTCTCTGGTAAAATCATCCAAATGTTTCCCACATTTCTAATCTGATAAAAAAAATAGATCCATTGTCCATAGAATCCACATAATCTGTTCATAAAGACTACTCAAATCCCTTTCCACTACTTCTCTAAGACTCATCGTGCTTTATATTTTATCCTCAAAAATAACTATGGATACCACCCATTAATGGAACACCATTGAGACCAATATTTCAATTAGAATATTCTTCTCACATCAATACCATGGGAAACACTTAAAAATAGTTTGGTTGACTTAGAATAATAAGAATAAATCTGATATATTTCCTCAAACCCATCTCAAAATTAATAGCCATAAGATAATCGTTCGTGGGGAGATAAAGAGATACATGAACCAAATTACTGAATCTATTGTCATAATCCATGACTAAATGACCATAATACTCTAGCTTTAAAAACACATAGTCATTCAACAATCTCAAGGTATCTGGGTAGAACCTCTGAAGAAATACCACATAGAAAGTGGTAAAAGTGAGATCCTCTCTATTCCTCGAAAGAATCATTGAATCGCACCACATTTAATTAAATTAATTTAAAAAGGAACAAAAAAAAAACACTTTAGATGTCTTAGGGGGTTTCAAAAACTCTAAGATCTACTTGATACAGTCTAACTACACTTAAATTACTTGGTTTTATTTTCAATAAGCAAAAACTATGAATTATTCTTTGAAAATTCATGAGTGTAGTCCATAGTTCATGTCTTATCATGGATGCCAAGTTAACCCACGATTTTGAAATTATAAATCATTGAATCCAAAAAAAATTGTATCAATGGGATGGTTCCTCTTTGGGGTACTCTGGTTCACAATCTCTATGATTCTACATGGTCCTTCTAGGAGGTATTGTATACAAGAAACATGAACAACCTCCATCAAGGAAAACCCAACATAAAATAACAACAATAGAACTAAATGAAAACACCAGAACATAAGAATAACTAAATAAATCTAATGAAGTAGTGGGAAATCATAAAAACAACCCATAGTCAGGATCAAAACATAACCACAATCCCAAACCACCCATGGGAACTGAAGATTCAACACGAAGAATAGTTGGCCAAACACATACCCAATCCAAACATAATTAATTCATGACAATTAAATTTGAATCGCCTTAAGGAGGAGGGCCCGGTGGCGGAGGAGAAGGAGGTGTTGACAACGGAGGCTCCGAAGGCAACAAAGGCAGCGCGGAGGTAGGGCGGAGGCAGCGGAGGCAGCGGAGGAGGAGGAGGAGGAGGAGGAGGAGTCCGCGGTGGAGGAGGAGGCAGCAGAGTAGGCAGAGGAGGAAGAGGAGCTGGCGCCGGTGGAGGAGGAGGAGGATGAGGCCGCAGACTAGGAGGAGGAGGAGGAAGCGCTGGTGGAGGAGGATGAGGAGAGGCCGCGATGGAGGAGGAGGAGGAGGAGGAGCAAGGGAGGAGGAGGATGCGGCAACCGGAGGAGGAGGAGGTGGTGGCATCGGCACAGAGGAGGGCTTCCGCGAGAGCTTGACCGGGTGCAGGGAGGAGGAAGAGGACCCGCGGGTTTTTAACAAATCCGCGTGAGCCTTTATCAGTGCTAGTAAAAAGCACTGCTAAAGGGTGTATTTATCATTGCTAAAATGAATAGCGCTGATAAATACAACATTTATCTGCGATTTTTTAGTGCTGATAAATAAGCCCTTTATCAGCACTAAAAAAAGCACTGATAAAGGGGATCGCCTTTATCAGCACTAAAAAAGCACTGATAAAGGGTACACCTTTATCAGCGCTTGCTTTAGCACTGATAAAGTGGACCTTTATCAGCGCTTTACTCTTAGCGCTGATAAAGGCTGGCGCATTCCTTGCCCAGTTTTGTGGTAGTGGTGGTTGATTAAATCCTTATAAATGATTTTAAAATTCATGGGGTTTTTGGGTCATCAGATGTTATCACATCATATTTATCAGTTTTAAGGTGAAGTTGATGATTGGTGGCCAATGAATAAATATAATAGTAAAATAGAATATATTGATTCAATGAAATATAAATATTTAAGAATATTTTAATAATAAATATTTTCCTAATGTTGTTGAAAATAGTATAGAAATAAATTATTTTGGATTAGGGGAAAATAATAATTATTAAATGGCCATGTTTGGAGAACAATTCTTTATATTTTAATTTTACCCATAAATTTTTTATATATTAAATGTGAAATTATTCATTGTTACTCAGGATTGATCCAACATATTAAGATGGTGTAGATTCATTTGAATTTATAAGTAATTGTAATTTTGTTTTTTGTGATAAGAAGGTGGAAATGGATTTTTCTAATGATCACATGTCCTAAAAAATAATAAATAGTTCTGGTCTAGTTGAAATGTAATAGAAATTAATCAATTTAAGAAATGTGATGTTAGGAAAATCATGTTTTTTTATATGTGTGGTAAAATTTACCCTAAGGAATTACTTATTAAATCTTCTATGTATATCCAATGTGGTACGTTAGTGCATATATTTCATGATTGGAAATAAAATCCTTTTTTTAGTAGAAATACCACCAGTTATAAATAAGAGTTGAGGTTCTTTAAATGTAATATGAAGATGAAATATTAGGATTGAATTATCAATAAGATAATTATTAGTGAAAAGATGCTAGACTATAAGAAGTGGGGAGTAGTGAAATCCCTCTCAACTACTTCAACTGATTTGGGGAAAAAATGGTAAACATATTTTTTCCTTGTTTTTTGAGTTATTATATTGTCTTTTTTGATTCGTTCAAAAAAAATTTATCTATTTATAAATTTTTTTAGTAAAATGAAAATTTGACCTCAATAAATGATGTCACGACATTAGTTTAAAACACCTTGGTGTAATATTAAGTTAAATATAATTTATAAAGGTCATTCTACTAACACGTATCTTAGGGTATTGACTATAATAATTTATTTCCATTATAAAATTTACTTATTTTTTGGTAAATAATTTTCTATAAGAATATCATGATAATATAAATTGTAGAGCTAAAGTAGTTATTTTTTGGAATGAGTTTTAGTTCATATATAATATGCGAATCATGAATTTGATAACATATCAAAAATCATAGATACCCTTATGATATGGAATCAAAATAGTATATATTTATATTAATGAGAATAATGTATCTTTTTAGATTAATGACATGTAGGTAGTAAAATAATACATGTAACTTTTCCTGGATTTGTTTCCTAATATTTGTAAGAACCCTATTTTTATCTCATGTATGGATCCTAAAATTTTTGGTTTACTACCTTTTTTACAGAATATTGATTCCATGTGGTGTAACATTTAATTTTTTTGGTGTCTATGTCTTGTTTATATCCTAGATCATAGCATTTTGGAAAAAGAATATTGGCCACATATTTATGAGAAATAATGTAGAAAATGTCAAATGGTTACCTCTAACCATGTAGTGATCGATAGTGAGAATATGAGAGATTAAAAGTTTTTTTTGAAACTATGAATATTGGGCCACACAATCATGCTGATGGTTTTTAGTTTTTAATATATTCATTTCACATAGTTGGTGAACAGTTTTCCAACCATGAGGAAAAACCTTGATCCCCTTTTTATTTGGGAATATTAAAATTTCTCCCTTAATGAATTATAATCCTAATATATTTCACCTTTACACATTACAGTGGATATGTAAGCCTCTCCTCTACCATTATAGATCACTCAATCAAAATTTTATGGTTTTATCATATATTCTCCAACTTTAATTCTGATTCAAACCTCATTCATCTCAATGGATTAACATCGCTATGTACTCTATTCATCTTGATCTATTTATCATATTACTTTTCATCAAAGAATCTATTTTGATGTTGTCTCAAATGTCCTATTTTTTTGTGTGTTGATTCATTCATACATTTTCTTATGATCTATTATAAACTAGATTTTAATACTAGATTAGGATAGTGTTATAACTATGAGGTAGGACATCTATGACTCATCCATAAAGTCATGTTGTTTTATATACTACTATTATTTCATGTATACCGATTTCATTGGGAGTTATGTATTTAATTAATGCATTATTCTTATAATATATGTTCTTATATTATTTAGACCATTTTATTTGTGCATTTATTATTATAGGTTATTCTACCCACACCGACGACCCCAGGTAGGATGTCTTCCATAAATATTCCTTTAGTGGTTTCTTATAACAACATGTGCCACCGTTTCAGTGTGATTTGAAATTTACAAGATAAATGTAAATGTTTAATCAGAAAAATGAGTTTCTAATTAATATTATAGGTATGTGTCACATGTCCCTAATATAGTAAGGTCTAAATTAATTAAAGAACATTTAAATGGGAATTAGAAGGTATATTTTTATATATCACTTGGCGTATTTAAATTTATATGGAAAATTTGATTTCATGTCCATAAACATTTTTTCATGTGTAATTATAGGTATCCAATTAAACCAAATGAATTTATTAAAATTTAAATGAAAAAATAAATTGTTTCATTTCCACTTATCCATTTCACTTTTATGAAAGGAATCAAAATGAACCAAGTAACTTATTAAATGGAAATACTTATTCATGGACAAGATTATTAATTGAATATAGTATAAGGTTCCAATTTAATATGGACCTATTAATATTTATAGGAGTTTTAAGGCATGATCCATATATTTATTCCTTATGGGTTTCCTTTAGTACTCATGGATTCCATTCTGATCTATGGTTTTTGGTAGTGAAGGGAGACACCAACCTTGGAACCCGATCGTTGTCTACCATTTGATTCCCAACATGATGTTGTAGGATAACTCCATTATTATTATATGATTCTTTAGATACACTCCTCGGAAACAACATGATGTGTATAAACAGAGGTTACTATGGAGACACCCATTTGGACTAGTCATTCCTTATCCCATTTTACATTCAATGATAACCTTAGACTCGGTTAGAATCATATTATAGTGGAATGACTTAAGAGATCCCCCATGGATTACACATAGACCCTTCATTATCAGGATATAGATTATATCTATGTTAGATCAACCTATAAGGTCATAGATTCCTTTTTTTATTACCTTGGATCTTCTTCATCATCATCATTATTGGATTCCATGTTATATCATGGATCCTATATTTCTACTATCATGATATGATGTCAGTGCTGGATATACACCATGTTACTTAACTATATAAACTGAACTCATATGGATTAACTAAATGATATAATGTTTAGAGACATTACTAGATGAGTCTAAAGAAGGTATATGTGTGTATTATAGTACTTTACAACTTCAAATTTTTATATATATGCACACTGTCAGTTTATATTTCATAGATATGATGGTAAACATTGTGTTTGTGGTGGCCTAATGAGATTTATCTCACACCATCTCCTGACCTACATTGGTACCCATTATGATTACATGTATATAGGTGTGTAAATGGGGATTCATCCTTCTTGGACAAATGATATTTTATTTCTTTCTTAGGATCGAGCATGGCCACATATAATCGAGCTATTACTCTGGATGATGGATGGTTTTGGTTTATTTTGATACTTCTGTATAACATGTAATACCTACTGCATGGTATCCATGATTTACTACTTTACAAATACGTGACATTCATTGTCATAATTTTTTATGATTCATTTTCATTATTTTACTATTCATGTCAATTTCTTGATATGTAATTCATTTTTATGGAGATTATCATTTGGTGGGTTACTTTTCAAGTGTTATAACTTCTGTTTTTGATGTAAAATCTATTTTTTATATTGATTCAGATATTAACGTATTATTATGTATTTTATTTTTCCCCTCTAATAATGAATTAATAATCTCCCCACATACATACCCTAGGAAATTTCTAGTAGTCAGCAGCCTCTAGCATACATGGAGATGTTCTTGAGGCCATGTAGCCAACCAAGCGCGATGCTGCATTGAGTGGCACCTAGGTCTGGGACATCTAAACGTGGTGTTAGATGATTATTTTTCTAAAATACAATTTTTAGGTAATGGAAAAGAGAGTATGAATGCTTTAAACATGTTTATAAGCCATTCATTAGAGTATCTAAACCATGTTCGAGGTAAATATTGAGTCTCATGAAATGAGGAACATTTATTCTATCTTTATTTATTAAATTTGATATTATTTCACTGTTGGGTGATCAACATGTCATTTGACATTACTTATTACGATTGGGGATTTAATTTCCACCTTGGAATAATGATATGAGGTTAAGGATAATTGTTACATGCATCAATATAAGAACCTTGATTTCATATTCTATGCATATACCATTCCATATAATTTCATTTAACTACATGAATTTTTAGGTTTTTCCTAGGATTGTTGAGTGATCCATTATTTTAACATATAAATGTGCTACTCTATGATTGTGATTTATTTATTTCCAGTTTCAAATCATAATTTTCATTTTCACTCATGGTAGGAATTTATAATTTACTGAGTCAAGACATGTCATTTTTCCTTTTACAGTATAAGATAAAATGTAGTTGGGGTTTGATAGAAATTAAATGGGTGTCAAATTTAGTGATATGGTGTATGGACCTTGATTCACTGGGAACGGTAGTCCATTTTAATCAAATCTAACATATCAATATAAGGAAATGCAAATATATGTATAAAATAATTGCTTGTAAAATGAAATGGTTTCCAGTAAATTAAGAGTTAATGTATAGTTGACCCTTCACCTAGTGGAACCCAGGTAATTTAAACATGATCACTTAAAAATACCTAGGATTATAATTTAGTATATAGGGAAGCATACCTCGTGCTATGGTCCCTTCATTTTAAATTATGCTTCCTCCAATGTTTCTATTTACTCTTGAATCATGGTGATAGGGTTGTGATTTTAATTTGTAAATATTTCCCCTAAAAATGTTCTATTATTAACCTCCAAGTGGATAATAACAAAAACTATCCAGACATGGTGGTATAGGACCCACCAGTCTTACATAAAAGAGTTCCACATGACACAATTCAAATTATACATGATATGGGAACTAATTATATTATTTTTGAGAGTTTCCTTTCTATGATTTAGTCCATGTAGTGTTCTCTATGAATTGTATTTATGATGGCAGATTTGACACGTGAGTTACAAAAAGTAGTATCATCCCACCTTATTAGGGGATGGTGGTACACTAGCTTTTGTGTCGTGGATATAGACGACACTATCTATCCATTAGAATTTTGATATTTTTACTGATTGGAGAGTTATTTTTTCATCCTATATGCTTCACAATTAGACCTTGCTTTGGTGGGATGTAATTACCAGGGGTAGTCTTCATCTGGCCATGACATGTATTGATATCCATATTGCCTTCTATGACCACATCATTCACCAAATGATGAGAGCAGGTGAATCCATAGATTCCATGAATATAGAGTTGGGTGTTATGTCAGTCATAGATTATTCATTTAATTATACTGAGTTACATCTCCTTACATCTATTTTAATAGGTGATGAGCTATCATGTATTAGATTTTTCGAGGATGGGATTCAGTATGCCATCCATACTCATGTGAACTTTTTTATTATACAAAACTTTTCCTGAGAACATATATTATGATATTATCATTATGTAAAACCTATGTGAAGGTGATGTTATTAGGAATTGTGTTTTAGTGTCTCAATAGGCCACTAGTTCTTCTGATAGTAGGACACATTCCCTTGACGTTTCTCTTTATATATGTGGTGGTCAGAGTAACCTCACTGGTAACTTTGTTGTATTCCATTAGTGTATAATTGGGTAGAATTTGAATCCTCAGTGTGATTGAGATCCTCTGTAGTGATGTGATTGTGGATATATAGGGAATCATCAAATATTATATCAGTAATTACTATCTACTTATAATGGAAGAGGATATAAACCTGCTGCACCTTTAGTGGATATATTTTTACAAAGTGTCTAATGTGGATTTCTATTGAACTGAAATGATTGGCCAAGGAGGAGGTCATAGTCATGGTATCTGGAGAACTAGTGATCATATTTAGAAAAGTGGTCATACTCACGGTAGTCCGACAATAACAGAGGGTTTTGGATCATGTTTGTTGCAAGCATTACTGCTGATACTCCAAGACTAGTGTGTTTGACCATCTACAATATGATGTACTATTATAGTATCCTCCAAAATTGCATCATATATTTTTGATATAGGTTTTTTACACTTCATTATCTCAATATCCACAATGGAAAGTCCTGGGATTGAAATTATGTATTACTGTGGTGTGAAGAAAAGATATAGACCATTAAAAGTATGGTTAGAGGGAATATTACAATGTAGGGACTTCCCCCTTGATGAAGTAAGTTACACCTTATTATAGGATCTATTTGTTCTTGATATGATATGCTTAAATTTAAATCCCAAAATGGATTGGTTTGTTCCATATAATATCTTTGTAGAATTGTATTTTCATTGGGTGATGTTTACCTCACCGAAGGGAAGCATATATATCTGCGAGAGTGAGTGGGATGTCGAGGACTGTAGAGACATACTAGATAATCATTGGATAATTAGAGTGACCGACCACATTGCTCATCTCTTCATGGAGGAATTGGGGATCCACCTTGAAAATTTTCTTCCTATAGTATATCATTTTTTGGAAGTATTTCATGACTATTTATCTGGATTACCTCCTACGAGAGAGGTATGGGTTATGATAAAACTTTTTCTAAGAACAACTCCAGGGTCTATTCCTCCATACATGATGGTATCTATTGAGCTCCAGTAGATGAAGCAATTGTTAGAGGATATAGAGTTGAATGGCGGAATCAGGACGAGTACTTCTTCTTGGGATTAAACCATTCTATTCACTATGAAGGTGGATGATACACTTTTTGTGTGTGGATTACCGATGGATGAAATATCTTACATTAATGAACCGGTATCCAATACCCTGAATAGAAGATATATTTGACTAGATCTAATGATCTAGGTTTTTTCAAGATCAAACTATGAATGGCCTATCATTATGGACCAATCATAACTTCATAAATTCCTTATACAGTTTTCATAGTTGGTTGGGTTTGTATTGTTATCACATTACGTTGTTCAGTCTTATGAACACACTTGACATTTTAATGTCTTTTATGAATAAGGGGTTTAATTACTATCTAGATTATTTAGTCGTAGTATTTGTGGCTGAAATCTTGGTGTCTTCTCATACTCATAGAAACCATGATAATAATGTTTAGATCATTTTTAATACATTGAGACAGAATCATCATTAGTCAAGGATATCAAAGTGCCACTTCTAGTTCAACAATGTTCACTTCTTCAGTCATATAATCTCAAAATCTGGAGTATATACTAACCCAGATAATGTGAGTGTTGTAATCAACTAGAAGTATCCAAATAATAATTTTGATATACATAATTTATATGGATGGATGGATATTATACGAATTTCATACAGGATATCACACACCTCGATTCACCTCTTATTGTACTTACAATGAATAGTATTATGTTTTTTTGTAAAAAGTGTGAGAGACATACATTCAGGGGATGAATGTAAGGATTAACTCATCACATATTATGATTATTCTATAGCATGGGAGTGTAAATAAAGTGTTATGTGGTTAATCATGTATCTTGTTGGGAGCAATGCTGATTTTGGAAGACAAAGTTTTCGCATACTAATCTCTATAGTCCAGGCCTCTTGAGGGAAATTATCTAATGCATGACCACATGTCAGTGGTAGTTTTCTATTCCATACTCTGTTGGAGATAACACATGATGGTCGATCTTTTTATTTTGTAAAAGGACCAAATGATTCCCCTATTAATATTTCTAAAGTGTGAATTGAATTTCAAATTGAGGAAATGGTTAGAATAACTTTGATATTTTTATTTTGATCTTACCTATACACATAGAAAGGATAATATAGTAGTCGATGTGTTGAGTTGGAAACCTCATGCATAAGCCAAATATGTTGATAGTGATGAATAGAAATTATTGGACCTCTTACTTGATTTTCATTTTTAGCTTCCTGATAGTCATAAATATTTTTTTTCTCTCAAACATGATAGTTATCTATTCACTCCTTAAAAGGGTAAGGAGTTGGCAGTATTCGGATCCGGAAGGAATAATTCTCCAGATGTGTATTTATAGTGAGGACCCACCTCATGTTTGTTCCTTCAACGGAGAGGTTATTCTCTATATATATGGGCATGTCAGGGTTCTTATGTATTTGAGTGTGTAACTGATGTTGTAGTCCCACAGTTCTCAGTGAGCATTTCACATATTTATATCCAATATCAATTGAGATATCTAATGCTGGTAGTGGTGGTCTGGGATTAAATTTTAGATATTAGGATTTATCAATAGGAATTAAATCTATCAGTAGGTGAATGTGGAGCGTTAGAGACCTCGAGTTTTGTTATAGCCACTTCTAATCCCATAAGTGAAATTGGAAAATGCTTGAATTGATTTTTTTGTCGACTTATCGACGTTTCCTTGAGTAAGTGACATAGTTTTGGTAGTCTTGGATCAATTAATTAATGTATCCCACATACTTGTTATCTAGTATAAATTTTCAGTTAATGATCTAGTAATATATATTCTTGTTATATCATAAGGCTAAAAGGGTTCCCTTATACTATCCCTTATGACATGGATTGATTTTTCATGCCACAGTCTTGGAAGGGGTTGTACAAGACTATGGGTACACAGGTTCCCCTAGCCACATCATTTATCCAATAGAATGATGGCCTGTTGGAATAGACAATACCAATGTTAGAGGAAATGCTCCAAGAACGTATCCATTATTTTTGTAGTTATTAGGGGAAACCTATCTCTCTCTTCAGGTACACTAATAATAATAGATTTCAAGTGACAATTCAGATGAATCCCAGTAAGGCCTTGTATTATAGGTCATGTTGTTCACCCATGTGGTTGATAATGGATAGACTGGTAGGACTTCTTGGTTATCATCTCATGAATGATTCGTCAGAGTACGATAAGTTGATAAATACATGTATTTCAACTGCTCAGTATATATAGAAATATTATTCCGATCATCATTGACAACCTCTAGAGTATGATGTTGGGGATTTTTTTTCATATGGGAATCACCCATGCTTCAGCATAGATGGATACATAATAAAGGGAATAAATCACTGAACATTTTCAGGCTATTTAATATTACAAAGATAGTTGGGATGGTAACCTATCTATTTCTATTACATCATAGTAAACCTAGAATGAATTAAATATTACACATTCAACAGCTTCTCTGGTACTATTACAACCCATATAACACTTTTAATCCAGAGGAGGTTGTGTTAGATTCATATTCTGTGTTTGAGGAGTATATTATACACAATGTTGACTAGATCATGATGGCTCTCATAGGATTGTATGACCCTTTTGTATGGGCGTTGTGGTAGCATGGCTACGTATAGAACAATCCTAGGAGTGGGAAGCCAATGTACGTGACCTGTAGCTATATTTTTTCTGAGATAGTGTTTCACTACCGCTGCATGGTGAACTATGTGATGATTTATTTTAAGAGGGAATATTGTATGATCTTAGTTTATATATCATTCATGGATATATTAATGTAATAACTAATCCCCTGTTTTGGATCACTTATGGAGGTATTGTAAGGTGTCCACTATTTGGGTGGGGGGTATTTGGTGCCTTTTGGATCCCACATCTAATACTTTTTTTAGAAACAAATATGCTACACACTGATGAGAAATTATGAATGAGATTCCACAATGTTACCCCTTACCATGTGGAGCTTGACAGAGTGAAAAAAGTGTAGCATGGTTTGACGAATCCATTCATATTAGTCCACATGCCAGTGAATATGTTCTTCTACTTGTAGGATATCCATTCCATATGGTTGGAACATATTTTTATGAATATGAAAATACCATGTGTCAATATTTTCCTTTAGTAAAATTATTATTTCTCCAATAATTAATTATAAACCTAATATATTTCCTTTTTTTCTCATTGTAGCACATATGGAATCCTCTCATACCACATTTCAAATCACTCAATCCATCATTGAATGGGTTTTTTCACATTCTTAGATCTGAAGTCAGATTTGACCCTTAAACGTTTCGTAGATGCACATCAGTAAGTCCTCTATTCATCTTGAGTTATTCATCATTTGTATTTTCCATGACCATGATATTTAAAAGTAAGAACATGTGACATATTTTCATGCTGTTTATAAATTATTTAGTTTTAGTATAATATAATAAAAAATAAATTTCAATCTTGGATGATGATAATTTTATAGTTATGATGTAGGTGGTATAAGAATCATCCCTCATGTCATGCAGTTTTATAAACATCTTTCATTGTGGGAAAAATGATTTCATCACGCATTGGAAATTAAATAGATATCCAATTGTTATAATAGTCATGAAAATATTATATATACCATTTGATAGATGTCCTTGATCATTTTAGTTTATTTTCTCAATGCTAACCACCCTAAGTAGGGTTTTTCCATAAATATTCCTTTAGTAGTGTATTATAGATATTTATGCCACTATTTGGGAGTGATTTGAGTTTTGCATGTTAATGGTAAGTGTTTAATCAATAAAATAATTTTTTAATTGATATTATATGTATATATTACTTGTCCCTCCAATGTTAAGTTCTCAATTAGTTAATTAACCATTAAAGAGTAACTGAACCGTATATTGTGATATATAAAATGCCACATATAACTATAAATGGATGATTTGGTACCATGTATATAGAACCCCTTTCATTGACTAATGGATATTAGTAGATTGATCCTAATTAATTGATTATAATTTAAATGAACTAATAAATGTTATCATATCCTTGTATCCTTGTACCTTGGATCAATGGAAATAGAATGAACCAAATGGAATATAAAATGGAATGAGAATTCCATTGGATAATTTGTAAAATGAATCACATATATGTATCCGATTGAATATTGACATATTACTATTTTTAGATGTGACAAAACTTGATCCAGCCTTGGATTCCTATGGGAATTCCATGATAATTTTTTTACTACATTCTGATCACTGGTTTCCAGAATCTAAGAGAGATAACCACCTTGGAATCTGATCATTTTATAGTACAATAATCTTGAAAATAAACCATAGGACCCCTCAAGTATAATTAGAGGATTACATAGATACACTCCATTAATCCAAAGTGATGTCTATATAGATGTGGTAATATGATACATCATTTTCATCTAGTCATTTTATATCTTCATTTTACCTAGAATGGGAAACTTCGAATCAGTTAGAATCACATTAAAGGGAAATGACTTGGGCATGTCCCCATGGATTACATGTAGGACCCTCTTAGAAATTATACATAATATTACTATGTTGGAATGACCCCAGAAGTCAAGTATTCTTTATTCATTACCATGGGTCCTCTTCATCATTATCATTATTGGATTCCATGTTATAATGTTGGTCCTTTATTAATAATATAATGATATAATGTCGTTGATGGTTGTACCTCACATGACTTAACTATATAAATAGAAAATAAATAAACTAAATTTTCTCTTGATCTGGGAAATTACCAGTTGAGGATTAAACAATTAACATGGTATTTATATTACCATACTATTTTCAATTATATATACCTGAACACATTCAATTTATTTTTCATACACTGGATGGTATAGATTCTGTTTGTGGTGGCCTATTGATACTTTTCTCACAACCTCTCTGGGATTCCATTGTTATGCAACAAAATTGCATGTATGAAGGTGTTGAAAATGGTTATCATACCACATTAAAACCTTATATTTTCTTCCTTTAATAGGATAGAACGTGGTAGAACATGACCTAACAAACATATAGGATATTGGATAGTTTTGGTTTCATTTATCTGCATTTGTTGGAATATACTATATGACACTTTTATACATGATTACCTACTATATATATACTTGAAATAATTTATCATATTTTATTTTTATGATTCTATTTCCATATAATAGTATTTTTATCAATTGATTGAGAACTTATTAATTTTATTAGATAATATTCTATGGTGGGTTACTCATCCAATGTTACATCAACAATTTTTGTTGTGTGATCTACTGGTTATATTTCATCCTATGTTTACCTATTATTATGTTTATATTTTATGTTCCTATATGATAATGATGGAATAAACTCCGCATGAATAGATTATAGGACCTCTATTATAGTGTATTCTTTGAAAAGTACTAAAAATAGTTTTATTTAATAACATTACTATTAACAATAAATAAATTTTTCCTTATATTGTGGAATTTTTTTATCAACTCTAGGGAGAAAAATATTTTTCAAAGGTCGATCCATGGTTTTTGGTACCATTAATTAAAGGTAATGATGATAACATTTTACAAATAGTTTTTTGTACTTGGTACATTCATTATGTGTTCTTACCCTATGGGATGAAAAACACATCAAATGTATATATTGATCTAATGAATATAGTATTCCATAAATATTTTGAAAATTATGTTTTCTATTATATTTGATGATATGTTAGATTATTATAAATTTTTTAGGATCATGGAAAACAACTAATTAATGTTCTAGAAATGATGAATGAAAATATGGTATATTAAAAATATAAAAAAATTTAATTTTTGTTACTATAGATATCATTCCTTAAAAATATCATAAATAAAGTTTCATAACTCTTTATCCTACCAAAACTACTATTTTATATTAATGTATAGGACCTATAAATGTTATTAAGATTCATAGTTTCTTTAGATAAGAAGTTTTTTCCATTGATTTTTTTGAAAACATAGCATAATAATTCATGGAATCAAACAAGATAAAATAAAAAAGAGATAGGTTTGTCTAAATAATGGAATGTGATGACTGTTTCTAAAAATTGAAAATATTTATACTGAAATATCTAATTTTTTCCATACCATCCTTAAATAATTAATATTTTTATCAAAAATCTTTCTTCAATGTATAGTTTGGGTTTTCTTTTAATAATGAAATAATATGTACATTCTTAGGATCTATAATAATTAAAACCTCATGATAAAATTATCATACACATTACAATGTATTATAAATTGTAGTGTTCACATAAAAAATATATACAAACCATTTATAAGGGGTATTGTGTGAATTATATAATAATTGTAAAAATATTAAGAATATATTTACTTATTAACAACTGAATATGAAACATATGAAATAATTATAATTGATAAAGGATTAGGACTATAGAATTAATTACCATGAAGTTAAAGATAGAATAAAAGTTTTTTCTATGATTTAGTAAAATAATTCATCATTAAATATGCTATTTATGGAAGATGTTATTTTGGTTAATGAATTGATGAATACTGGCATATAAATTATTCATGCTATAACTCCCCCTATTTTATTTGAGGTGTCAATATAATTGTATTTTTTATGTTTGGTTATGAAATAAAAGAAGGAAGTGGATATTTTACTTCAAAAAGAATAATTTGATATGAAATTTACATCATCTAAATTTAATATTGATAAAGAATTTGTTTTGATATTTATAAAATTGTAATGTGTCTCATGTGACCCCCGATAGAAGAATTAACTTTTGAGTAAGGATTTTTGATATCCAATTCTTATTCATCCTAAAATATAAGTAATTTATATATAACATAATGAATAATTATTGTGGGAAGAAATGATGAATGATATTACTGATTTTACAATGAAATATTTTTTTGTCAATATGATAAATAAGAACAATCACTACCAAAGGGGACTATTCAACCACTTCCAATTCCAATATTGAAATGGGAGAATATATCCATGGAATTCATGGGGGGATACACAATTTAATATTGATGAATATTAATATTTTTGTAACTCCCTGACCCTCGTTACCCAGAGTCAGTGAATAATTACATAACATTGGCCAAATCCCTAGAGATCAAGTCTCAAAAGACCAATTATTTTAGTAGCATTGGAAGTTCTAGATACATATATATGTTTTGCATTAAATTATAAAATGAAAAACAACAACAAAATTGTCTACTTTGAAAACATTCATCTCACTTAGACTATCCCTATAGGTCAGTCATAATATACTTCTTCACATCCTGAGAATAATAAAATAAATAAAGGGGTGAACTCAGGTGCTCAGTAAGGATAACAATATACCGAAAACATTCATAAATAAGCATAAAAAATTAAGGCAATGTATAAGATTAAAGAAGAAGCCTTTAAAACATAAAATTCAACATAATATGGAAAATATAAATCAAATAATTCCATTTATTTATTCACATGGTTATTCCATTAGTCGAACAATCACATGTTATTTTAAAAGCCAATTTCATAATGATGGATTGGATAATACTAAACATCATAACCACATAGTCAAGGCCTCGTGCCAATACCAAAAATAATATTTTTCCAAGGCCTTGTGCCATGACACTAGTTTGTCTCAGTAGACTTACTGATTCATCGAGGAGCTATAGCATGATCCACCCGTCACATACTATGTCGAATGCATTCCTCATATGAAATGGTTGAAACATAACATATACATTCGTATTAAACCTAGCATACAAAATTTCAATACATTATCCATAAATAATAAATGCTATAAAAATAACACATCCATAGTCAAACATATCACTAAAACTTCAATACAATATGGAAGATTGTATCATAATAAATCAATTCAAACAAGTGTAAAATCTATCAAAGGATGTTGACATAGATGAAATCAAATCTATTTGAGAGAAATATCTATATCTATATTGAAATAATTTAAAATTCAAATAATTATAATTGAAAACATTTATTTTCAAAATATTCTTTTAATATTGTAAGGGAAGCTTTGATGGAGTTATAATAGCCGAAATTTGTAAAGACCCATAAAATTCAAGGGAAATTTTTTCTTAATTTTCTTTGGAATTTTACAAGAACGCGGTTTCTGACGGCACCTGATTCCGAGGCCCGGAGTGCCCGGAATCAATTTCAGAAGTTTGGCTCGGGTACGTTCAGTGAACGAATGAGCGGGAATTTCTAACTTTTGAACCGGTGCCCGAAATCAAATTCCGAGGGCACCGATGAACTCGCAGTGCCGATATTCGCTTAAGGAGACCTTTCTCGAGGTTGCGTTTATTGCGGGTTGAGAGATAGTTTTTGGGAATTTAGAATAAGTTAAATAAAAATTGTGGAATACAAATTTTTATTTTAACTTATTGGTTAACTTCTACCAAATGGAGTTAGAGGTGGGACCCACATCCACTTAACCGCCCTTGGAAGGATTAAGTGTGGTGGGGCCCACACGAAGCATAACTCTTCATCTTCTCTTTTTAAAACTCCCAATAAACCCTCTTTAATTAACTTGACAAGTTGGGTTATTAAATGTGTGGAGTTGTTTAATTTTGAACCATTGAATTTCAAAATGGTTTGGTTGAGTAAATAAAATAAGACCTTAGCTTATATTATTTGGGTTAGAATTCTCTAGACAATGTTGAGAGAATTTGGAGCCTTCTTGTTCTTCTTCTTCAAGCTTTGACGAAGAACGCGAAGAACCTTCGAACATCGACGAAGAACGCCACATTCTCGGGAATCGTCTTCCGTGACGCCATACCCGCGACACCGACGACGTCTTCTTCCGCGTCATCTCTTCCGCGACGATTTCCCGCGACGAAATCGTCCTCAAAGAACTTTGAATCCTCGCTTCACGACATCGACGTCCTTCTTCTGTGACACCGACCACCGCGGCGCGTCTTCCGCGGGTCGTTGACGATCATCATTCTTGAAACCGAGGAAGGGGTTTGTTGTTGATTATTTATTTATTCTCATTCTTGGTTCTAGCATGACAATCTTGAGGATAAATGTTTATGTGTTATCGACTAACAAGAGGGGGTCCGGACCGCACAAACACGGCCGAATCCCCCCTCCTTTGTTCTTGAATATTATTATTTTCTTGTGGAAGAACGAGATGGCGTGGTGCCATCGCACCACGCGGGAATCACACGGAAAATATTGTGCAGTGCCGTCGTGCCACGACGTGGAAAGATTATCATGAACGCGACGCCGTCGCGCCGCGTCGAAGGAAACCAAAGGCGTCGCGGCCGGAGCGGGGCCGCGGTGGAGGGGCGCGGTGCCGTCGCACCGCGGTCGAACGAGAAGACTGCCGGATGGCCACGCCGCCGGTGTCGGAAGCCGGAAAGGGGACTGGCCTTGCCTGTCCCGTTGAGGAAGGACCGGCCGGCCAGGTCAGGCCGGCCGGAAGGGAGAAGAACCCGGGGAATTAATTCCCCCGGCTGGCCAGAACCGGCCCTCCATAATGGGGGGGGGGGGGGCACGGTTACACCAAGGGGGGGGGGGGGGGCAGAGCCCCCCAGTTTTTCTCAAAGGTAGGCCCCCACGAGGGGGGACGTTTGATCCAAGGCGCGGCTTTCAGCCGCGCCGCCAGCAGAGGAGGCGGGAGCTTTGCCCCCCGCGCGTGGCACCCGAGCGGCGCCCCGGCCGCGCCGCCGCACCGGACCGCGCCTCCGTTCCTGGCCGCGCCACCGTGCTGGACCGCGCCGCCGGCCCGGCCGGGTCGGACCCGGTTCGGGTCGGCCCAGACCTGGACCCCTCATTTTCGAATCGACTTCGGTCTTTTGCCCATAACTAGAGATATGGACCTCCGATTGACGAACCGTCAGTGGTGATGCGATCCTTGGATCGAGACGGTCGATTCGGTATGTCGCACTCAAAGTTTCGGAATACTTTGTGTTCGCCCGGGTTGGTTCGTACACGAAACCAACCGGGCCCTCGGAGCGGAAACACTCATATCTTGAGGTACGGACGTCCGATTGGCGTGACTTCAGTTTTGTTGTGTTCCTCTTAGTGAGACGGATCTTTTGGCATACTCCGACCGACGTTTGGACGTAGGTGGAGTACGGTCGGGTTGGTTTTTCCTTAAAAACCAACCGGGCCCCTAGGACGAAGAAGCCAATAACTCTCAGACCGGGCGTCCGATTGACGCGCCGTCTGTTGCGTTGAGTTCATGTTGACGATACAGAAATTTTGGATACATCAACTCTGGATGGTGTGACAGTTGATGTATCAGCCTCTCAGCTCGTGGAGCGGACCCTCCCGAACGAGCTTGTTGTGTGCGGGAACCCCAGTGCTGGCTGCGACTGTGACTGCTACTACTACTTCTTCTACTACTGTGACTGCGACAACGACAGTACAGAGATCCTTGGTGGATTCAACGACGACTACAACACTCAGCGATCCTACGTGGATCAGTGCTACAGGTCCTGTGTGGGCCCGATCCTGTGTGGGTCTGATCCTATGTGGGTCATTGCGCTCAGCGGTCCTGTGTGAACCAGCGCCTACAGGTCCTATGTGGGCCCGATCCTGTGTGGGTCTTCGTGGGCGTTAGTTACCTATCGATCCATCGTGGGTCCGACGACTTAGATGGATCATAGATCATCTTTATCATCTTTCGATGAAGTATACCAATGTGAGCTGAATCCTGTTGCTTTCCTGTGTGGATTGTGTTGTGCTATCCTGTGTGGATTTCGTTTTGCTTTCCTGTGTGGACTGAGTTGTACTTGGGCTCGGAGGTTGGAGCGTATTGGAATTGATGACTTAGGTATATGTATGGGCATATACCTAAGCAGTGTCGGTTGTTACTTCGTGTTTGTATCTCACCTTTGTGGTTTATCCTTTGTGGATTTTGGGAGACCTTCAGGGGTCTCAAGGTCCCTACTGAGTAGCTTATAATCACCCCTGCACGGGCTATGCCCGCACTATGTTGTGTTGGTTGCAGACGACGGACAACGTTGATCGTGGTTGAGGTTTGCAGAGCAGGACGGTACCTGGAGGTGGACCACTGGGCAGAACGTACTCAGAGCGGACGGTGGGACCCGAGGAGTAGTGGAGCTATCTGTACCCACCCTTCATGTGGGATTTCCAGTGGACAGCTCGGTGTAGCGGCTTTTACTTTACAGTTGTTGTTTTCCCTTTCGAGTTGTACTTTACATTCAGTTTGGGTTTGTATACTGGCCCATTTACTTTTCCGCACTTTCAGTTGTACTCTGTTTTTACTTAGTGTTTGCTTTTCCACTTGCTTACTCTTTGATGTTTGTTTACTTTTCAAAGGCAATGCCTTCCCTTTTTACTAGGATTTACGCCTTGGTGCTAGTCGCCAGCCCCTGGCCTATGGAAGGCGGGCTTGGGGTAGTCACGTCACGGGCCCCGAGGGCGGGTCGTGAAAAATTGGTATCAGAGGAGTTCGGTTATACCGCGAACTCTGATCTTTTCTATGTGATGCAATAATGTTTAGCGTATTGAGTGTGGTTAGCAGTCCAGGGAGTCCAGTGTTGGTGCGGTGGCCGACGTATCCATACACCAGGACCCTGACTTCTGATTTCCGACTTAATGCACGAAAACATTGATTGCATGTGTGTTTCAAAGTTTTCTTTGTGATTACTTTATATCAGCTCACCAGGTATACTGTTCTGACCGTGGCGCACCTGTTTCCTTTTCAGGATGGCACCACGGCGGCAGTCAGCTAGGGTTCCGAGAGTCGAGTTTGACGACAGCCCACCGAGCGACAAGGCCTCGATGCAGGTCCCTTTGTCAGTAGTGGCACCGGCGGTAGCTCTACCCGTCGAGCCACCGATGCTTCCAGCACCAGCTACTGACGATGCACGTCTCCTTGGAGCTCTGCACGAGTTCCAGTGCCAGCGACCGCCTAGGTTCCGTGGGGAGACGGACCCCCAGGCAGCAGAAGACTGGATGGAGGTAGTGGTACGAGTTTTTTGGCTAGTGAGGACACCTGCAGACCTCATGGTGATCCTCGCTACGAGCCTAATGCACATAGCTGCGGGCCGATGGTGGAGCTTGATGCTCCAGGTGCATGATGAGGCATCTCTTCTATGGACGGACTTTGAGAGCCTCTTCCGCTCAGAGTTCGTCCCAGCCACCCTTCGTGTGGTGCGTATCCAGGAGCTTCTTCAGATGCGGCAGTGCATCATGACGGTCGCTCAGTACTCGGTGAGATTTACTGATCTCTCGCGCTACTCGACCGACATGGTACGGGACCCATTCTTCCAGGCTCAGATCTTCGAGCAAGGTTTGAGACACGAGATCAGGGCATCGCTGATCTCCCTCAGCATACCGACTCAGACAGGAGTACTGGAGCGGGCCCTTTTGATCGAGAGCTTCTTTGCTGAGTCTACACCAGCGCCGAGACCCACCGCAGGGCGGCACGTGGCAGAGTCATCTCCAGCAGGCAGTCGACGGATGACTCAGGGGTCTAGGCAGACCAGACCTTCAGGCAGACGACCTCAGGACACTGGATCAGCAGTGCAGGGCACACATCGAGGAGCTAGTCTTTCGAGAGGCAGGCAGTGCTACTCGTTCGGCGGGTAAGGGCACATGGCTCATGACTGCCCGACCCACCGTGCCAAGGAGCAGCAGATGGTTGAGGGACCACCGAGGTAGAGGCAAAGGGTCGACCGTGGTGGTCCGCAGGGAGGAGGCGGACGAGCCAGTGGAGCTGGCCGAGCAGCAGGTGGTGGGTGACGCTTTGAGGCTCTGCCACCACCACCACCAGGAGGTCCACCCCGACCACAGGGAGCTGGCGGGCAGAGACAGGCACAGCTCCAGGAAGCAGAGGCCTACGACCACAGCGCACCAGAGATGATTCAAGGTACTATCTGTGTCTATTCCACCCTTGCTGCAGTACTTATAGACACAGGAGTGAGTCACTCTTTCATAGCTGCTGCCCTTGTTCGTAGCTCGGAGATTCCGACAGAGCTATTGGCTCGATCCTTATGGCTAGATACTCCTATAAGAGCAGACTCGACGATTACGCACTGGTGCCGGCAGTGTGAGATTACTCTAGGAGGCGAGATCTTTGGCTGGGATCTTCTTGTAGCAGCGTCGAGGCCTTATGACGTCATCTTGGGCATTTATTGGCTATCTATAGTCCATGCGCATATTGACTATTTTAGGCGCAAGGTGCGATGTGTATGCACTGACGGGAGCAGGTTCACCTTCATCGGCGAGAAGGGAGACTTTGCAGCACAGGATGGACTTCCGCGGAGGAGAGGACAACCCATCACTCATCAGTTGGCTAGCCTCATCCTTGGAGCAGTTGACGTGCAGAGTCCGGGTTTTCCTGCAGTGGTGGATCAGTTTGCGGACGTTTTTCCCGACGACGTTCCAGGGCTACCTCCTCGCAGAGAGGTAGACTTTTATATTGACCTGTACCCCGGGACAACCCCGATATCGACTCCAGCATATCGGATGGACCCCGCCGAGCTTCGAGAGCTACGGGTACAGTTGGAGGACTTGCAGGGAAAGGGGTTCATCCAACCCAATGTTTCACCCTGGGCTTCCCCGATATTGTTCGCCAAGAAGGTGGACAAGAGCTTGCGACTTTGTGTTGACTATCGTCGCCTGATCCAGGTGACAGTGAGGAACAAGTATCCGCTACCGAGGATTCATGACCTCTTTGATCAGCTCAAGGGAGCACGGTGGTTCTTGAAGATAGACCTCATGTCAGGCTATCATCAGCTCAGAGTCAGAGACGAGGACGTGCATAAGACGGCCTTCAGATGTCGGTATGGCCACTATGAGTTCATGGTTATGCATTTCGGCGTAACCAATGCTCCAGCAGTGTTCATGGCCCTCAGGAACAGGATCTTTCAGCCATACCTTGATCGGTTTGTCGTGGTCTTCATTGACGACATTCTGATTTACTCTACGACTGAGGAGGAGCACGCCCATCACTTGTGAGTTGTACTAGACACACTCCGAGAGCACCAGCTTTATGGTAAGATCTCTAAGTGCCAGTTCTGGATACGTGAGGTTCACTTCTTGGGACACGTTATCTCTAAGGCGGGAGTTGCAGTGGATCCTGCGAAGTTCGAGGCTGTGTTAGCATGGGAGACACCTAGGAGCGTGACAGTGGTTAGGAGTTTCTTGGGTCTAGCTGGATACTATCGGAGATTCGTGCCAGACTTCTCTAGAGTTGCAGCACCACTCTCAGCTTTGACGAAGAAGGGGAAACTCTTCGTGTGGTCAGACAGATGTCAGCAGAGCTTCCAGGAGCTGAGACAGAGATTGACCAGCGCACCTATCTTGAGGTTGCCTGAGGAGGGAGTAGGGTACGTAGTCTAATGTGATGCATCAGGGACCGGGATCAGATGTGTTCTGATGCAGGAGTGGGCAGGGATCGCCTATGGATCACGTCAGTTGAGGCCGCATGAGCAGAACTACGCTACCCATGACTTGGAGTTAGCAGCAGTGGTCTTCGCTCTGAAGACATGGCGACATTACCTGATGGGCGAGCGTTTTACAGTCTTTTCTGATCATCAGAGTCTCAAGTATATCTTCTCGAAGAAGGACCTGAACCTGAGACAGCGGTGATGGATCGAGTTCCTCTAGGACTATGACTTTGATATAGTCTATACTCCTGGGAAGGGGAACGTAGTAGCCGATGCCCTCAGCAGGAGGACGGGCATTCAACTACTAGAAGAGGCGACGGAGCAGCTAGCCTCTTTGTAGATATCCTTCGTGGATAGAGATGGAGCAGCCTTCCTTCAGTCTCTCATAGTCACCCCTCCACTACTGCAACGGTTCAGAGAGGCACAGTGTGAGGACGCTGATTGTGAGACACGGCGTGCACAGATATCCTTGGGACAGGCACCTGATGGTTTCTCCCTTGGAGCAGAGCACGACATCCTTTTCAGAGGAAGTACCATGGTACCAGTCGCTTTGCGAGAGGAGGTGCTGAGAGAGTTTCACACTTCTCCTTTGGCGGTACATCCTGGTGTGGCGAAGATGTACTAGGATCTCAGACGACAGCACTGGTGGCCGGGCATGAAGAAGGCTGTAGCAGTGTTCGTTTCTTGATGCCTCACCTGCCAGCAGGTGAAGGCAGAGCATCAGGTACCAGCAGGCTTGGTACAGCCCTTGGAGGTCCCGGAGTAGAAGTGGGATGGGATACCTATGGACTTCGTGACTGGACTTCCACGCACTTCCAGAGGTCACGACTCCATCTGGGTGATTGTTGACCGACTCACCAAGTCGGCACACTTCTTACCCATCAGAGAGAAGGGCTCAGTGGAGAGCTTGGGACGTCTCTACATTCAGGAGATTGTGCGGCTCCACGGCGTGCCATCATCTATCGTCTCTGATCGAGATGCTCGCTTTACTTCCCGACTTTGGAAGGGGTTACAGGAGGCGTTCGGGACGCAGCTACGTCTGAGCACAGCCTTTCACCCCCAGACGGATGGTCAGACGGAGAGGACCATCCAGGCTCTCGAGGACATGCTCCGCGCAAGTGTCCTCGACTTTGGTCGTAGCTGGGAGGACCACCTACCCTTGGTGGAGTTTGCGTACAACAACAGCTACCACTCCACCATCGAGATGGCACCGTACGAGGCGTTGTACGACCGACCTTATAGATCTCCTTTGTGCTGGAACGACCATGGGGAGTCAGCACTTGTGGGACCGGAGATGCCCCAGGCCACGACAGAGAATGTCCAAGTCATCCAGGAGCGGATGAGGACAGCTCAGAGTCGGAAGAAGTCATACGCTGATAGGAGGCGGAGGCCACTAGAGTTCGAGGATGGCAACCACGCCTTCTTGCAGGTCTCACCTCGATGTGGTATACAGAGATTTGGCTGAGGCGGAAAGTTATCTCTGCGCTTCATCGGACCCTTCCAGGTCCTCAGCAGGATTGGCGAGGTGGCTTATCGCCTGGCTCTACCACCTCAGTTGCACCGGGTGCACGACGTCTTTCACGTATCTCAGCTGAGGAGATACGTGCACGACCCGACGCACATCATTGACCATGGGGAGCTTGACGTTGACGATGGGGCGACTATCACGGAGGTCCCGGTGGAGATAGAGGATCGACAAGAGTGGGTCCTACGTGGGCGATCGATTCCTCTTGTGCGCATCAGATGGTAGCATAAGAACCTCCAGGAGAGCACATGGGAGCGGGAGGCTCAGATGCGTGCTCAGTACCCTCATTTTTTTCCCTAGTTTTGATATATCTTTACGGGAACGTAGATTCCTGTGGTGGGAGTAATGTAAAGACCCGTAAAATTCAAGGGAAATTTTTTCTTAATTTTCTGTGGAATTTTATAAGAACGTGGTTTCTGACGGCACCTGATTCCGAGTCCAAGAGTGTCTGGAATCAATTTCCGAAGTTTGGCTCAGGTACGTTCAGTGAACGAACGAGCGGGAATTTCTATCTTTTGAACCGGTGCCCGGAATCAAATTCTGAGGGCACCGCTGAACTCGCAACGCCGATATTCGCTTAAGGAGACCTTTCCCGAGGTTGCGTTTATTGCGTGTTGAGAGTTAGTTTTTGGGAATTTAGAATAAGTTAAATAAAAATTGTGGAATACAAATTTTTATTTTCCCTTGTTGGTTAACTTCTCCCAAAGGGAGTTAGAGGTGGGACCCACATCCTCTTTACCTCCCTTGGGAGGTTTAAGTGTAGTGGGGCCCACATGAATCATAACTCTTCATATTCTCTTTTTAAAACTCCCAATAACCCCTCTTTAATTAACTTGACAAGTTGGGTTATTAAATGGGTGGAGTTGTTTAATTTCAAACATTTGAATTTCAAAATGGTTTGGTTGAGTAAATAAAATAAGAACTTGGCTTATTTTATTTGGGTTAGAATTCTCTAGACAATCTTAAGAGAATTTGGAGCCTTCTTGTTCTTCTTCTCCAAGATTTGACGAAGAACGCAAAGAACCTTCGAACATCGATGAAGAATTCCACATTCTCAGGAATCGTCTTCCACGATGCCATACCCGCGACACCGACGACGTCTTCTTCGGCGTCATCTCTTCCGCGACAATTTCCTGCGACGAAATCGTCGTCAAAGAACTTCGAATCCTCGCTTCACGAAATCGATGTCCTTCTTCTATGACGCCGACCACCGCGATGCGTCGTCCGCGGGTCGTTGACGATCATCATTCTTGAAACCAAGGTAGGGGTTTGTTTTTGATTATTAATTTATTCTCGTTCTTGGTTCTAGAATGAAAAACTTGAGGATAAATGTTTATGTGTTATCGACTAACGAGAGGGGGGCCGGACCGCACAAACACGGCCGAATCCCCCCTCCTTTGTTCTTGAATATTATTATTTTCTTGTGGAAGAATGAGATGGCGTGGTGCCATCGCACCACACGGGAATCACACGACAAATATTGCGCGGCGCCATCGCGCCGCGCCGTGGAAAGATTATCATGAACGCGACGACGTCGCGCCGCGTCGAAGGAAACCAAAGGCGCCGCGGCCAGAGCGGGGCCGCTGCGGAGGGGTGTGGTGTCGTCACACCGCGGCCGGTTCCGGGCTGCGGCGGAACGAGAAGACCGGCGGCTAGCCGCGCCGCCGGTGTCGGAAGCCGGAAAGGGGACCGGCCTTGCCGGTCCCGTTGAGGAAGGACCGGCCGGCCAGGTCGGGCCGGCCGGAAGGGATAAGAACCGGGGGAATTAATTCCCCCGGCATGCCAGACCCGTCCCCCCATAATGGGGGGGGGGGGGGCGGTTACACCAAGGGGGGGGCAGCGCCCCCCCCGTTTTTCTCAAAGGCAGGTCCCCACGTGGGGGGCCGTTTGATCCAAGGTGCGACTTTCAGCCGCGCCGCTAGCAGAGGAGGCGGGGGCTTTTCCCCCCACGCGTGGCACCCGAGCGGCGCCCCGGCCGCGCCGCCGCGCCTCCGGCCAGGCCGGGTCGGTCCCGGGTCGGGTCGACCCGGTTCGGGTCGTCCCGGACCCGGACCCCCCGCTTTCGAATCGATTTCGGTCTTTTTCCCATAAATTGAGCTACGGACCTGCGATTGACGAACCGTCAGCGGAGATGCAATCCTTGGATCGAGATGGTCGATTCGGTATATCGCACTCAAAGTTTCAGAATACTTTGAGTTTGGCTGGGTTGGTTCGTACAAGAAACCAACCGGGCCCTCAGAGCGGAAATGCTCATATCTTGAGCTACGGACGTCCGATTGGCGTGCCGTCAGTTTCGTTGTGTTCCTCTTAGTGATACAGATATTTTGGCATACTTCGCCTGAGGTTTGGACGCAGTTGGAGTACGGTCGGGTTGGTTTTGCCTTAAAAACCAACCGGGCCCCTCTGACGAAGAAGCCAATAACTCTCCGACCTGGCGTCTGATTGACGCCCGTCTGTTGCGTTGAGTTCCTGTTGACGATACGGAACTTTTGGATACATCAACTCTGGACTGTGTGATAGTTGATGTATCAGCCTCTCGGTTCATGGAGCGGACCCTCCCGAACTATCTTACTGTGTGCGGGAACACTAGTGCTGGCTGCGACTGTGACTGCTACTGCTAGTGCTTCTACTACTGTGACTGCGACGACGACAGTACAGAGATCCTTGGTGGATTCGACGATGACTACAACACTCATCGATCCTACGTGGATCAGTGCTATATGTCATGTGTGGGCCCGATCCTGTGTGGGTCTAATCCTATGTGGGTCATTGCGCTCAGCGGTCCTGAGTGAACCAGCGCCTACAGGTCCTATGTGGGCCCGATCCTGTGTGGGTCTTCGCGGGGGTCAGTTACCTGTCTATCCTTTGTGGGTCCGACGACATAGATGGATCAGAGATCATCTTTATCGTCTTTCGATAATGTATACTTGTGTGAGCCGAATCCTGTTGCATTCCTATGTGGATTGTGTTGTGCTATCCTGTGTGGATTTCGTTTTTCTTTCCTGTGTGGACTGAGTTGTACTTGGGCTCGGAGGTTGGAGTGTATTGGAATTGACGACTTAGGTATATGTATGGGCATATACCTAAGTACTGTCAGTTGTTACTTCGTGTTTGTATCTCACCTTTGTGGTTTATCCTTTGTGGATTTTGGGAGACCTTCAGGGGTCTCGGGGTCCCTACTGAGTAGCTTATACTCACCCATGCACGGGCTATGCCCGTACTACGTTGTGTTGGTTGCAGACGACGGACAACGTTGATCGTGGTTGAGGCTTGTAGAGCAGGACGGTACCTGGAGGTAGACCACTGGGCGGAACGTACTCTGAGCGGACAGTGGGACCCGAGGAGCAGTGGAGCTGTCTGTACCCACCCTTCAGGTGGGATTTCCAGTGGACAGCTCGGTGTAGAAGATTTTACTTTACAATTGCTGTTTTCCCTTTCGAGTTGTACTTTACATTCAGTTTGGGTTTGTATACTGGCCCATTTACTTTTCCGCACTTTCATTTCTACTCTGTTTTTACTTAGTGTTTGCTTTTCTGCTTGCTTACTCTGTGGTGTTTGTTTACTTTTCAAAGGCAATGCCTTCCCTTTTTACTAGGATTTACGCCTTGGTGCTAGTCGCCATCCCCTGGCCTATGGAAGGAGGGCTTGGGGTAGTCACGGCACGGGCCCCGAGGGCGGGTCATAACAAAATTAGCCTCACTCTCCGTATAAGTTGAAAAAAAATACATTCCTTAATTCGTTGAAAAGGTCACAAAATACCTTATTTGGAAAATGACAGAAAGATTCCATTGAAATTTTTATGTACAAAGTAAAAAAGTTTATAAATTAGATTAACCCAAATTATAGTAAATAGTAAAAAAAATTTAAATACATTTTTAAGAAACACAGATGTGGATGATAAAGAGTTCCTTGTAGGTACTCATGTATAAACAATTACGGATAATGAAGAGATTGTATAATTGACCCTTACCTTTTAATTTTTCATGATCGAGGGTACTTTAACCTCTTGTATAATAGTTAAATCATTATTATTAAATTATACAAGCACCACATACATAAATATGATATCATATATGATCATCTAATATTTCATTGTTAATAATATTTCAGTAATATCATTGTTTCGGGTGTAAACTAATTCATTTTCCTTTATATGATTTGTTATGTAAGAAATGATTTTTATTTATAGGATGTATTTGATTCATATCCAAAATGATATTAAGTTCTAAATTTTTTTTCATTCATAAAATGACTTTTTTTAATGGCTATGATGGGTAATGAATCTCATTACGTTGGTGGGGACGATAATCCATACATACGCACGAGCAACAATATCATTCTATTGATGGTGAAATTGTATATCATTGGATGGTATATTATATATACAGAATCATCAAAATGTTATATTTATTATTTTGAACATTTATACTCATTATTATATCCATCCAAATAATGAAGTGTTTAATAACAAACTACACCACAACATGGAGATGGTAAGCCATATGTATGAACTTATAGTAAATTGTCATTCATAAGATGGATAGAATAATGAATATGGTTGTAACATATTTATAATAATGTAACAGTATGTATATGTTACTTTATTTATTATTTTTGTATGGAAACCAAAATTAAAGAGGAAGTTGAAGAAGAAAAGAACTTTGAAAAATGTGGTGAAATTATTACCTCTTCTTCAGGTGATTCCTTTTGATTTGATCAAAAGGGCTCCTTAGGTTGGCTTCTGATCAAGGTAGGGCCTCTAGGTTGATTTGAGGGTACTTGGGAGGATATTTGAGTAGGTTTTGGCTGATATAAATGGATTTGGAGGTGTAATTTTGGGAGAAGGGGATATACCCTTTTATAAGATAGGTGAGGGCCACTTTAGGAAAAGCTTAAAATATTACTTTATTATACAATCATATCTGATTAATAATGGATAAAAATGATTTATTTAAAGTATAAGGTGTGTTTGGGTCAAAAACCATTCAACTAATAGGTATAAACCATATTAGGTCACCATATTAACCATATCCTTTAGATTTAACTCTTAGTTAAATAGTTTAATTTTTACAATGTCTTCTTGTATTTTTATATTACATGGTTAATAAACTTTCTATAAAATTCCAAGAGAACCCCAAGTGGTTCATTATGGATATATCTAACATTATATATGTCCTTTTAACTATCCATATATTTTTAGGAATAGTATATCAATTAATAATATGTTATTTGTTTTAAAAACTCATTTATTTCAATTTTGACAATATTTGGTATTTTATTTTTTTGAAACTCATAAAAACTTTTTCACTTGAAAATTTTTTTATTTAATCATCCCTAAAATGTCATATTAACCTATAATATTTTTGGAATACATAAAAAGTATCAATTTACAATTATATTAATATTTATAATATCAATTATTTTAATCATTCAATAATAAGGTAATTACTGCATCATCATTGTGTCATAAATATATTTAATTATATTATGTATAAAAATTATAAATAAAATTAAATTATGCAGGAAATATTTTTAGATTTATAATTAATAGTTAACGTTGAATTTATCTTATTTATATCATTATATTAAAAATGTTTCAGTTATTAAAATTTCAATTTAACAATTTTAACTATTTATTAAATAAAATAATAATAAATGTCCTAATCTAATCCATGTGGATCAAATAGGATCATATTTTATTCCCAAGGATTATTGGGGTTGAAATACACTTATACAGTAGATTTAGTATATTTGTTAGGGTAAATATAATATCATTTTTACGATAAATTACCATATTTACTTATAACCGTGGTAAATAAAATTCACCAGTTACTATTCACTAAAAATTAATTTTATCCTATTGAATCACATTTTACTTACTGATTTCCACCATGTCTCTTCAATTTTTGAAATTCAATTCACATAAGTGGTAAAATTACGTTTTATGCAAATTTTCTAACGTCCATAAAAGGTGGGTAAAAGACGTTAAAAAATTCTATAATATTTTATACATCTAATTTTATTATAAATTGACTTAAATGAATTACATTGAACTAATATAGGTATTATGTATCTATTTTGACTTCAAATAATTTTAAATAAATTAAATAATTATTTAAATAAAAAGTTGGGTTTAAACAATAACACAATGTTTTTCACTATTCATTGAAAATTGAATGTTTTTAGTAAAATACAAAAAATTTACCCTAAGATAATCTTGATATTCTGAATCCAAAAATTAAATCCATTTTGAAAAATAAAATTTATAAAATTTAAAGAATTGTGTATTACTATTCATAATGGCTACATTGGTTGGTCAATGTGTGTTAGAACTCAAAGTTGCGTACAATGCAAGATATTTAATTATTCATATAGAAGTATACCATAGAAGCTTTGGGTGTTACAATTTAGATAATTGCTGAAAAATTAACTAAATCTTATCATTTTATTCGAATTTGATATAATATTTATTAGGATCAAATTTCTCAGAATTATATTAATGAGATTATCTGATTACTAGGATTCCAACATTCAATTTTTAATAATAGTGATCCATGATTCATCACTAATTTATGTAATATACTTTTCACATCTTTGAGTTTTGAATTAAACTTTATTAATGACTTTTATCCATTATCTATGGGATATAAAGATATAATTTTCCAGAAATTGGAGTAAATTATATGATTATGTTGATTAGATTATCATTGATTTTGAGATCAACATATATTTTTTCTTGTGTTTTGTTATAGTAATAGATTTTATTCCAACATACATATTTAACATTATGAGGGATTATATGAAAAGTAGTGTCTATCATATTGGGAAGATTTTACGAAACAAAATTTGTTGGTACGATAATTGGTTGAATAAATGAATATTCTGGTCAATATGATTCATTGCCACATGGGGATGACTTAGATCAGATAAAAATGATATTTTATAACCATAGAAAAGATATTTATATCATGTTACTTGATCCTGTTTTTCATAATATTTCTCCCCTGAAATGTGTTCTGTGTTATGGTAAAAAGTTAATGTTATGTTTTTAGTTCATTGGAAATTACAAAATCTATGAGAAATTTGGATTATTTTCTTATCCAGTGGCATTAAATATGAGTTTATCTTAGGTATATGATTTATATTATGATTTGTGGTCATGGAAATATTTGTTATTTGTATCTCTAGTTATGATCTCTATAGTAGATTAGTTGGATATTAATATTTCTATTTATTAATATTAGGCACAAAATATCGACCATAAAGAGTATATATTTTTTAATAGGATAATTTTTCATGTTAGGGTATTCAAAAAACAATACAGTTGAATAAGAAAAAACGGAATACAAAAATATTATAAAGGAAAAATACCCCCAATGATTAAGTGAAAAATAAAATTATGAGGATAGAATTTCCAAAATGGGGAAGAATATAAAATCCCATTTAATGTAATAAATAATATTCTTCCTTTAAAATTAAAATTCACTAATTAATTTTCAAAAAAAAATACTTACTATATAAAAATAACATAATTTTCCAGTCAAAAAATAACTATATTCTTTCTAAACTAGTCTACATATATTTTTTTTATTATTTTAAAATTATTGATTTAAAAAATATTAATAGTAATTTTAGTTAATCAACATCATATTTGGATTTATTATTTAAAAATTATATTATGATTAATTGTTTATAATTGTTCAAAAAAATTTATTTTCAAAGTATAATTAAAAATAGTTATTTTATTTGAAACCTTATTTTCATTTCATATATTTCAAAAGTAAAATTATTCTTAAATTATTTTTATAATTTAAATCTTTCCTTACACATAAAAAAATACAATTTTTTTATATAGAATTAATTTTATTATAGAATATGATTCAAATACATTTTTTTATTTTTAAAAAGTGTTTTACCTAGAAGATAGTTCTATAAAAAATAATTTTTTATTGTGTTTTTGAGATTAATTTTAAATATCATTCTAGAAAAAATAGAAAATTAAATCGAATAAAAATATTTCTTATTTTAAATTTGGAAGTAAAATGTTTGTAAATAAGTAATTTTTTCATTATGAATAATAACTGTATTAAATTCTTTATTACCATGGTAATGTTTAAATGTGTTAATTAGCACTAATAATACATAAAATACATTCACATAGTTTAATTTATTTAATTTAATGATTAAATATCATCAATAATAATATATAATTTTTAAACATTCCCTTTTTTTGAAATTCAAATTTGATTTGTCTATTAAAATATTTATATAAGGGGTAATTTCAAAATATAACTCCATAAATGTTAATAACGTAAATTTTTTAATAGGGATAAAAATAAGATATTTTTATTTTAAATAAGAATAATCTTTTTAAATCGTGATAATTTATTTGTAATTTGGTGTGATCAAATCTTTAACTTAAATTCTCATAAAATAATAATATAGTGATTTTGAATGCAATATATAGTCATATAAATGATTTTAAAAACTCATAAAATATCTTTTTTTGTGTAATTTATGGTTTGAGTTATGGTTTCCATCAAATTTTATAGGTAAATATACCATATTAATGATATTTAAATGATATATATTTGAATACCAAATTTAGTTAAATCAAATTAATTGTATTGTTCTAAAAAATAAAATAATGTTACTTGAAAATAAAAAATATTTTATTATATTTTTTATTATCCCTAAAAATCCCATCATCATCCATATTTATGGGATATGTTTTAAAATATCAACCATGTTTCATTTATTAGAAACTCTTACTTCTATATTTCCTATCATCTCCCCTAAGGTGTAATTTTTTTATACTGCTCTATTTTTCAAAAGTGTTAACAAGGGTGGTGGGTTAAAATAATGATACAAGGCTGAAAAAATGACATCAACAAGGGAAAAAATTATTTAATGAGAGTATTAATAATATTAATATCAATAAATTTTAAATATATGAAATTGGATCTATTTTTTCCTGATAATTAATTTATACTAATATAATATATTAAGAAATTCACTGAGATATTCTCCCCTCACTTATAAAAGTGAACCACAAATCCTCACTTCCTTTTTCATTTTTAGAACAAAATATCAGCTAATATATACACAAAATCCAACTCTTAAAAACCTCTCCATTTCATATAATCCCTATCTTTAATATAAAAAATACCATGGATGTTGTTATGTACAAACCCTATGAGTTTGTCTTATAAGGTGATATAGTTATTAAACTAGCATTTTCATTTTATTTCATTATATATCTCATTAACATAATGTTTAGAAAAGTTGAAAAATAGCATCAATAACTTAAATATACTTATATGTTAATATGTTAATGTAAAAATATATATCTATATAATATTCCATCAACTTAGAAAAATATCATAATTCATGTTTACAATGGACTACCATCTTAAGATATGATGTAATTTGGTTTCCATCACTACCGATCATGGCCAGTTATAATGATGGATTTAGTTTTTTATTATGATAGTAATAAAAAAATCAACATTATTCAAATTTATTATATCAATGAAATTTTTTACTTCCCACCAATTTAGAAATTAAAATAGTGTTCATGCATTCCTGTGAATTATCATCTCAATGAAGCGATGAAATTATTTTTTCATGACCAAATCAAATATGTTTTATATATAAGTACATTGAAATAAATAATATGATATTTATGATATGATTATAATAAATTAATGAATTAAATCTTCTTACTTTCTTTCTGTCAAATTATTAAAAAAAATTATATTCTTCAAAAGCATGTGTAAGACCTACCATCTCTATGATTATCACACAATTCATTTTTTAATAACCACAATTCATGAATGGTATTAAAATTTCAGTTAATTTATAAATATTACAATTATTTCATGAATATTATTCTAGATATGATGGACTAGTGAACTCATTGTCCATTGTCAATATACCCCATTCCAATTTAACATATAAGTCAAATATCGATTAACAACCTTCCCAAACATAATAGAATATTTAATTATTTATAATAGGGTAATATGTAAAATACATAGAATAATACTCTTGAAAAAGTTTCTTGGAAAAGAAAATAATTATAATATTTTTTTTATTCATGAAGATAAAGAGCATATATGAAAACATAGAAGGATGATAGAGGACAATATAATTTTAATGCATCATTTTAAATATTTTCATGAATTATTTTCAAAAAATTATCATCAATGTCAACCATCATTAATTTATTTTATGAAATTATTTATACTTACAAAAATAAATTATAAAGTATTTTTTATGCTTCCTTTTAATTTCTTTCAATTTTTTTCAAAAGTAATCTTTGTATATATTTTATATTGAATGTTTTGACAAAATGTGAAATTTTATTTTCAAATTCAATGTATTCTAAGTAAATATTATTTCATCCTTCCAACTTAATAGTTAATATATATTTAAATTTCATTTCAAAAAATTATTTATTTTTCAAAAAAATCCATCCTTCATATTTTCTGAGAATATTTTAAAAAGTATATTCATGGAAATTATATTTCAATATCTATAAATTCTATTCTTATGGTTAAAAAACATTTTTTCTTAATTAAATATGATTTGATAATAGTTTTTCATTAGGTAATTTTTACGATGAAGGTTGGTTATGTTATAAAAAAATATTATTTTCCATTATAATCTAAGTCTATGTAGTTATTTTATAAACCATGTATGTGTTATTCAATTATAATCCAAGGACTGGAGGTTCTATAATAAACCAGGAATGGATAACCCTGAAAAAACTTTTCAATGAATTTAGTATTTTTATGAGTTATATGATAAATATTTATTAAAAACCTACATGACTTATATATAATTTTAATATGTATTTTTAGATATATTATTATTTAAAAAGGTATTTCATTGGGAATAAGATTAAATTAACATTTAAACTACTTCTTGAATATGTAATGCATAACTAATTTTAAAACGATTGAATATGATTTCTATGATTTAAATAAATCCTTGACTTTTTTTTGTGGATTAATATTTTATTATATATTTTTAGGAAAATATTTTCATATTTAATTTTATTGATTATGTAAAAAAAATTATTTTTAACTTAATGTTTATTTTGATATAGAGAAACATTTATGAGAATTTATGGAATAATGATGTTAATTCATTATTTATGTATTTATTATGCCAATTATTGTAATTTTGGCACACAACACACATTTTAATATTTTTATATGGTTTTAAAAATATGTTGTGATAAGGATGAGATATGTACTAAAATTAATTGGATATTCCATTAAGGGAAAGATAATTATATATTAACAGTTTAATATTATTGGAGAAATTAATACTGAATGGTACTGTTCACCTTTTTAGGAAATTTTTAATTATTTAATGGTGAAAAAGTAATTAAATAGAATAATAATCATAAAATATATTCAGGAGTACAGGAATTTGAATTCTTTTCTGAAGATAAAATTTACGAATTGTATAATGATGTGACATTATAATTTCATCCACAAATGATAAATAGGAATTGTAAAAACTAATATATATTTTTAATCTAAATTATTTATATTTTATAAATAGTTCAATATAAAAATTTTATATTTGTAATAGTAGCTATTAGAAATTTGAATTACTATTGTGAAGTATAATATGTCTTAAGGTGGTGTTAAAACAAATATATAATAGTTAAAATGAACGAGTTTTTTTATAAGTCCTATTATCTAGAAATATTTCCATCCTATAGAATCTATTCATTGATGATGATTCATTCTTTGTTTTATTATTATTGATTATGACAAGAATGTATTTTAACCTTTTGAAATAACACATGATTTCCCTCTCTATCAGTTATAATAGGACACCATATAAGGCCACAGCTTTAAACGTAATATAATCTTGAGTTAAGTTGAGAATTCACATTGAAGATTTTTTTATGTTTAGAGATTTAGAGAATTAGGCCATAACTATTTCACAAACGAAACATAGAAATACAATGTGGACACTTCCAACAGTATCCATTTATTGCATAACAATAAAACTTTTAAAAAGAAACTTGGTTTATTTTAATATTTAATACTCATAACTTTTCCATGATGCCATACTTGGTTTTATTCTCCCTTAAATCCCAAATAAACAATTAAATCTTGGGATTAGAACAACAAGCTCAGTAAGGGACATAAAAATAAATAAAAAACCATTAGTCTAGTTAATACCTGATAACCCAATCAATGCTCTTTGAGCGGATGAAACAAAACATTTTAAAATGAATAACACTTGTATTTTTTGCTCAATGAAAAATACTAAAAAAAATAGAATGAAATTAAAACTCTTTTAGGTGACTTAGAGAATCATGTAAATTAATCTATTTCTAAAATGTTCTAATTATAATAACAATATGGTTGATTTCCAAATTATATATCTATATTAGGGATCACCTTTCATATAAGATATATCATGCTCACCGGTGAGCTACAACGGGGCTCTACCCATCGTATATGTTGTTTTTGGGTCTCTTGTGAGCTATAATGGTGCTCAACCCTTCGTATAGTCTATATTAGGCCCACTAATCTCATATAGTTCTCATGAAAATTTTTATGAATAAAAACGTTCAACAAAATAATCTTTTGGAAAACACATCTAATTCCATATGAAAAACAAATTCGTATAAAAATACCAATTTCATTTAAGATCTCATTTTCAATACCAATATACTAAAATAAAGGAATAATGGATTTATTTAAAATACCTTTAGTCTTATAGTGGATGCTAAATATCAAATAACGGTCCCGATGGTAGAGAATTCATTATCAGCGTATACGTTAAAAGAAATATCAGTTCTTTTATTGTTTTGTAAGGAAAGTGAAATACATTGTATAAAAATATTACTTTGGAAAATAATGAATGAAATTATATACAGACATAAATTTTTTTATAATCCTTTTTTATCCATTAAATAAATATGTATATTAATATCATGAAGACAATGATTTGAAAATTAAATCATTAATCGTTCATTGTATCCCTGACCACATTGAACATTTAAATATTAATCTCCATGAATTCATATATGACATTTATATAGATAAAATATATAAATTAAATGTCATATTTTTTGAATATAAACCTTATAAAATTATAGAGGATGATATTATAAAAAAATGCCTCAATGAAAGGAGACTAAGATGAAATCTCATAACATGGTCTGACCTGTCTCGACCAATCATTATTTTCCTAAATAATAATCTTAGGTCAATTTATAATTTCATTAGGACCATTATAAATTTTACTATTAATTAAATATCACTTATCAACATGTTATAGTAATTATTTAATTATTCTATTTCATATCATACATTTTGTCATTGTTCGGTATTTGAGTCAAAAATGAACTTGTATTGATGCAAATTACCCAAGTGGTCAAAATAACATCATCTAAAAAATATTATTCATGATTTGGATAAAATATATATCAGGTATATATTTATTTAGAATGTTCCATAACATTTGGTGAAAACAAATGTAATGCACCGTTCATGGAGACAGTAGTCCGTACGTAACCATGAACGCAACATTCATTTCATTATAATTTTAATGGAATGAAAACTACATGATACATAGCTATATTATAATTCCAATATAATATATAATATATATATGTTATATAATTTCATTTATTCTATCCTTTATACGTTCCATGTATGTCATGAACGAATCATACCAATTTGAGGGGGTGGTAGTCCACACTTCCACAAATGAAATTATCATATTTACACATTATTGAAACCATAAAGGAATGTTGTAAATGAAAATTACAGAAGAATATATAAAAAAATAAATATCATATGTATCATATATAAATATAGTGCCATCATAATGGCCACCATGATTGGTGGTAGGAAAAATTGAACAATCATCATTTCGTGAGGCATTTGTTCGCCGTACACAGAAACAGTATGTTTGTATCCATTAGATGAAGGTGTTTGTAAGTGTGGTTTGAATAAATTTCAGAAAAAATACCAGTATAGTTAATTTACTGTTGTTTTTATGTAATAAATGAATAATATTAGCATAGGGAGTGGAGAAGAAAAAAATGAAATGAAATTGAGAGAAGACGTTACCTCTAAATCGGCTAACTTCTTTTGATTTGAGCCAAAAGGATTTCATGATTTCATTATGACCAAGGTAAGGTATTTAATAAGATTAGAGAGATGTTGGGATATTGTTTTAGTTGAATTTGGAAGTGATAAGGGGCCTGATAAGTGTGATTAATTGGGTAGAAGTGGTGGTCTTTTATTAGAGGGAGTAGGGGCACTTTAGGAAGGACATGAAATATTAATTTTTTATAAATTAATCATCGATTAAAAATGGTAAAAAACATTTCTAATTCCAATATAAGATGATTTTGTATCTAATAAGCTTAAAAATTAATTTTTATATAGGTTTTGAATATTTTTTTATCTTTATCTTATTTTTATAACTCTTATTTTAACAATTTTACTGTTAAAGTAATATCATGGCATTTACACATTGTGGGTTAATGTGATTACCATATCCTGTCAAATGGTCCAAAAATCATTTAGGACATATTTTGACTTATACTAACCATTTTTATAAATATTATATTTTTATGAATTTAATATCATTCAATAAACTATTTTTTATTTTAAGTTATGAATTATGTTAATTTTTCACACTATTCATAATTGACTTTTTAACAAATTCATAACAACCTGATTACTTCAAAAAAAGATTTAATAAATACTAACATTTAATATTCAACTATAAAATTATTGTATGATATAAATTATGTCATATAATATTTGTTTTTATATTCATGATATCATTTATTTGGAATATTTATCAATGATTCAATCACTATATCATCATTGTGTCATAATTAAATTTATTTATATAATGTCTAAAAATTATATATAAAATATCATGATGTAGAAAATCATTTTATCTTTATAATTAATATTTATATTATATGATATCACTAATATATTCTAATATAAAAATTGATTTATTAAGAGGATTCTTGTTTATGTTATTTTCTCTTTACATTAAATTAGTAATTATTACATATCATTATCTGTCCGAAGTGGATCCATGGGGTCCCTAAATAAGCCAAATGATGCCCATGGTCATCCATATTTTATATAATATGATTAAGATATGGTTATTGTAGTTTTATATTATTTTAATATTATCATTACTGTTATTTACCTGATTTATACTTTAACCATGGAAAATAAAAATAATTACTGATGTTACTATTCACAATGTCCAAAAAATAAAAGATAACAATTTACCTAATTTTGAAATCATAATTTGAAATATGGAATCCATATTTCCAAATTAGAAACACAATGTTTTTATACATTAATTTAAAATTAATTCCCATTGTATAAACTAAAAAGTAGGTTTTTAAAAATTCAAAATCATCAAAAGGTTGACATGTCTGAATGTCCAATTTAAAAGTAATATTACATCCAATGAAATAAATTGGATTAAATTGTAAAAAATAATCTAATTACACTTTTAAATCAATTAAAATTACAATCTAACTTTGTATATAAATTAGATGAAAAAGAAATTTTGAATTAAAATCAAGTATTTTTCACAATTCATAAAAATACGAATATTATCAAAAAATATCCAAATCTTCATCCAATGTAAATTTTTAATTCCTTGTTCAATATAAGAAGTCTAATTTGTCAAATATAATCTAAAAAACTGACAGAAAACAATATTTAATAATGGTTATCCATCAAAATTTGGTAAAACTGCATTTTTTTAAAAAATACTTCTTTTATCCGAAAAATTGATTTTGTTCTTATATCATATCTAGAAAACATATAATATGAATTTAAAAAATAACATTGAATACATAATATAATTTTTTCATTAAATAAAAATAAATAAAGATTGATATGATTTTATAAACACAATTATTCTCTTTTAAATTTGTTTTTATAAAAAGAAATCCTTTATATTTAATTGGTTTTTATTTCCATTTATAATAAATTTCGTGACCAATGAATCATTATATTAACATGTGTAAACCATATTTCAAAATATAGTTGATACTATTCATTCCTCCCATTCCAAAGACTAGGCGTTTACTACTAATTAAAATAATAATACTATTATTGTATTATTTTTTTGGTATAACTCAATATTGTGTGCAACGTATATTTTAATAAAACCCCATTATTGTGTGTCGAGTACGCTATTGGGAATTCTCCCCTTTTATTTAAAATTAATAACTAATTTATAAATATTAATAGATATCAAAAAGTATTATTCTACAAATTCCTAGGCCTTTACATCATTCCCCCTTTTGTAAATTGTGTCCTCACAATTTTAAAATTGGGCTAAGAACCCAAATTGAAAATCCCATAATGGAAAAAGAGTCAATAAAACTTTAAATTTAAAATAATGAATGATTAGTAAAAAAGGTCACGTGAGATAAAAATATACTAGGATTCCATGTGGGAAAATATGAATATGGAATAAAAACTGACCATCAGGTTATGATGGAGAGTGATAGAAAACATGATGAGGAGAAATTTATCAACCAAAAAACCATAAACATGTGATGGGTTAAAAGGTCATTGATTTCACAGTAGGAAAAGTAATCTGAAAACGTTTTTTATTTAATATCCTTTTCATAATGTTAATGAATTAATTTTCTACGTTGAATAAGAACGTAAAGAAATATTCTTACATGAGAATTATAGTTTCACCCTTTAATAAATTTCTACCACACACTTATCAGTTCTCCAGATAATCACATAATCCAAAAAAGATGAACTATATATTTCCTCCATCATTAGAAATTAACCATAATCAAAATGGTTTGTATAATATTAGATAATACCCCAATTATAATAATCCTTTATAAAGAGAAGGACTACATTTAATATCTAAAATTCAACAGCAATACCCATTTTATTCATAGACCATTCAAAAAAAAGACCTTAAAATTCCTCAAAATAATACAGCTAATATTGAAACCCAAATCTTATATGGATTAATCACATAGTTTTCCATAATAAATTTTATAATTTATCTCCAAATAACATCAACCACTATTAATTTCTCATAAAAAAATTAAATAACCTAATCAAATTTTCTCTATGATAGTTTAATCATCTCGTTAAATATTATAATTACCCATATGACCAGCGTTATAATCATAGATTATTAAAAAAAATATAATTCAACCATAACTACTAAATTAAATCCCATCGTATTCATTTTATCATACACATATAAGTATACCAAAATAGAGAACATCAACCAAAATAATATTTATCACTTTATCACCAAATCGTTTTCCTATACTAAATATTTCAATTTGATAAAACATAAGTTCCCAAAATCAACTTATTCTTAACTAATAAAACATTTATCTACAAATAATAAGTCATACTAACCAGGGTCATCATGTAGTCTAGTTGTAGTCAATAAGTCCCAGTCACACTTTGGTTGTGGGTATGATTCCCGCAGCTTTGTCCGATGTGAAGGGTAGTCACACGGTCTGCGTGTTGTCTTTTTTACAAAACTATATAATTATAATTATATTAACAAAATTAGATAAATACTAAAAAAATAACCATAACATGTTTTAACATTAAAGGATACTTTATTCCTCACATTTTTCATCCCAAAAACTAATTACTCGTAATTTCGTCAATGTTAAATGTCTACAAAAATACTATTAATCGCCTTGAAATAACATAAGACTGAAAAGGGGTTTCTAAGTCATTGAAAATATAATATACCTTAAAATTATAAACCCATGATCATATATCTAACCCTTAATAGAAAATTATAATCTTCATAATTTTCTAAACCTTTCCTCTAATACCAACTATAATGCTTATGCCTTAAACGTTACATAATCTTGAGTTAAGTCAAGAATTCACATTTAGGACCGTTGCAGGACTATAACTTTAGAGAATTAGGCCATAACTATTACATAACAAAAAAATATAACTTCAATGTGGAGACACAAAACAATGTCAATTTTTTCAATAATAATTAAACATTTAAAAAGAAACATGGTTTCTTTTCATGTTTCATCCTGATAACTTTTCCTTGATTCCATCCTGGCCTTTATTCTCCCTTAAATCAAATAAAAACATTTAAAACATGGTATGAGCAAAAAAATCCCCGTAAGTGACAAAAAAATAAATAAATAACCTACTAGTATAGTTAAAAAATGATAATCCATCAATGCTATTTGAGCAGATGAAGAAAAACATTTTCACATGAATAACACTCATACTTTTTACTCAATGAAAAACAATAAAACAAATAACAAGAATTAAAAATACATTATGTGACTTAGATAATCATTTAAATAAACCCCTTTTAAACAACTTCCAATTGGAATAACCATATGGCTGATTTCCAAATTAGAGATCTATAATGGTCATCACCCTTCATATAAGCTATATTAGGATCACCTGTGAGCTATAATGTGGCTCAACCCTTCGTATAAGCTGTTTCGGGCACGCCTGTAACCTATAATGGAGATCAAACTTTATTATAAGATATATAATTATCACCAATGAGCTATAATGGGGATAAACCCTTCGTATAAGCTATATCGGCACCGCCCGTCTAATAGAATTCTCATGTACGATTTTATGAATAAAACACTTTCATTAAAAAACGATTTTGAAAAAGTCATCTAATCCCATATGAAAAATATTTTTTTTATAAAAATATGAATTTCATTTATGATACCATATTCAATACGAAGATACCCAAATAAAGGAATAAGGGATTTATTTAAAATATATTTAGGCTTATAAGGGAATCCATATATCAAATAATGGTTACGGTGGTAGAGAAGTCGTTATCTCCATAAACAGTACAACAAATAAAATTCAATTTGTCATTTTGTAGAGAAGGTAAAATAGTTTGTTTTAAAAAGATTCATTTTTAAAACATTGAACTAAATTCTATATATTCATAAAATTTCCTTTATAATCCTTTCATAACCATTTAAATAAATATATAAATTAATATCATGAAGAAAAATATTTGATAATAAAATATTTAGACGTTCAAGGTGACTCACAACACTTTGATAATATAACTATTATTCTCCATGAATTCAAAATTAGCATTAGTATAGATAAAATATGGATATTAAATTTCATAGTGGTTGTATATACCCCTTATGAAATAATAGAGGTGGATATTATACTGAAGCACCTCAATGAATGGAAACATAGATGAAATCCCTTAACTTGGTCTGACTTGTCTCGTCCCTTCATTAATTTCAGGAATAATAAACTGAGGTTAATTAATAATTTATTTAGATCATTTTTAAATTTTATTATGCATTTTATATCACTTATTACCATGTTATATAAATTATATAATTATTTGAGTTCATATAAGACGTTTTGTCGATGCTCGGTATTGGAGTCAAAAATGAACTTGTTTGGATGAAAAACTTCCATGTGATCAAAATTAAGTCATCAATAGAATATTAATAATTATTTAAATATCATATATATCCAATATTTATGTATTTAGTATAGTACATAACATTTGGAGATTAGAAATGAAATACACCATTCGTGGAGACGGTAGGTCGTACGTACGAATGAAGGCTACATTCATTTATTAGTCATATTAAAGAAATGAAAAGTAAATGATAAACTGTTATATTATAATTCTAGTAAAATATATCGGTTATATATGTTACAAATGTTCATTTATTCTATCCTTTATACATTTAATATATGGAATGAACGAATCATATCATTTTGAGGGGGTGGTAGTCCACACTTCCTCAAATGAAATTATTATATTTAAACATTATAGAAAGAATAATGCTACATTGTAACAAAATTATAGAAGAAAAGATAAAAACTAAATATCATATATATCATATATAAATTCATTGCCATATTAATGGCCACTATGATAGGTAGTAGGAGAAAATTGAACAATCGTCGTTTCATGAGGTAGTGGTTCACCGTACACCGAAACAATATGTTCCTATCCATTGGACAGAGGTGTGTCTATGTGTAGTTCAAATAATTATCATAAAAAATCACAATATATTTATGATATTTGTGTTTTTATGTAATCAAATAATAAGAAGATCATAGGGAGTGGAGAATGAAAATAATGGAAATGAACTTGAGAGAAGTTGTTACTTCTAAATCAGGTAACTTCTTTTTATTTGAGCCACTACGCTTTATTGAATTGACTTATACACAATTTAAGGCTTCAAATAGGAAAGGAGGGATGTTTGGAGCTTATTTTATAAGAATTTATACTTTTCAAGGGGATTTATATGTGTGAGTAAGTGGTTAGAGTTGGTGGCCTATTATAAGAGGGAGGAGCGGAACATTAGAAGGTCTTGAAATATTAATTTATTATAAAGACAATTTTGATTAAAAATGGTCCAAAACGAAATTAATTATAAGATAAAATGATTTTTGGTTCTAATACCCATCATATAGTAATTTTTATAAATGTTTGGAATATTTTTTATTATTATCTTTTTGGTTTAACCCTTATTTTACCTTTTTTAATCTTACTGTGATATCATGTTATTTACACATTGCGGGTTATTGTAATTATTATATCATGTAAAATGAACAAAAAAAGTCATTTAGGAAATACATGTACATATATTAACCATTTTTATGAATCTTAGATTTTCAAGAATTTAATATCATTTAATAAACTATTTTATATTTTTGGTTATGAATTATGGAAATTTTGGACACTATTCATACATGACTTTTTTACAACTTGATAACTACCTGATTACTTCAAAAAAAACCTTGAATCAATACTAACATGTAAAATTCACCTAGAAAATTCATGGATGACATAATTTATGTCAAATAATTTTTTTTAATATTTATAATATCAATTATTTGAATCCTTTATTAGGGAAACAATCACTGCATATTCATTGTGTCATAATCCTTATAATTACTATTTATTGTTGAAAATATCACTTATATAACCCCATATAAAAATTGATTTAGTTTGAAGATACATTTTTATGTTATTTTTATCTTTACATTAAATAAATTATTATAACAAGAATTATCACTCCCAACTAGATCCATGGAGTCCTAAAATTGACCCAACGATGCCCATGGTCAACCATATGTCATCTAATAGGATTATTATAGGTGTTATTTTATATTTATATTATTATAATATATCTTTTAACCCATATTTTCTGGATTTACCCTCTAATAAGGGTTAAAATAATTACTGATGTTACTATTCATAATGTCCAAAAAATAAAAGGTACCTATTTACAAAATTTGGAAATCCAGATTCCAAATATGGAATCCATTTTTTCAAATTAAATACAAATAATTACCATAAACTAATTTAAAATTAATTCCCATTGAAAAAACATAAAAGAGGGGATTTAAAAATTAAAAACCATCAAAATATTGACTTCTGTTTATGTACATTTTAAAAGTGAAATTACTTCCAATGAAAAAAATTATTAAATAAAAAAAATTGAAGGACCCCAGGACATCCTAAGAGAGGAGGGGTGAATGATGGTGTCAAATTTTTAATTTAAAATATGTGGATCTTGTTCCCATGTTTGTAGGAACTAGTTTAACCTGTTTGATGGATATGAAAAGAAATCAAACATTCACATGCAAAGAGACAACACAGAACATTTTACGTGGTTCATCACTATGTGATATGTCTAAGGAGCATACACTTACATGTTCTCGGTCATACCAAATTCCACTATTCTTCAATAGCAGTGGATTACAAAGGTTCGGGCATAGTAACATTGTCCTAGGCTCACTGCCTTTACAAAAGTTCAGGGATAGCTCACAGCATCCCTCGGGCCACTCTCGTTGACTCCCCCTGGCTCACTGCCTTTGGTTAAGTCCCACTTAGTTTATAGAGGTGAAGTTCTCTTCATCATCGCTAATGAATACATCCTCTATTGTATGTAGATGCTCTGTTGACTCCCCCTGGCTCACTGCCTTTGGTTAAGTCCCACTTAGCATATTGTTATTTCAACTATATCACCCTAGAGTGTAAAACAGAAGAAAAAAAATGTGGCTGAAAAATAATGGAAAATAGAGTCTGAAAAAGAAATGAATGTAAATAAACCAATGGAAATAGAAAAAATATAGAAAGAATGACATGAAAAAGAAAAAGACGTTGAATGACTTGTTCATGAATATATGGAACAATATCAACTACCACCATTATATTTAGAATGCTCATGACTAGAAGATGTTAATTGGAAAGGAAAATGTTCTTGGAGATGTTAGAGGATTTTCACATTGTTATTCTATTAAATAAGACATTGAGAACATACTCACTAATTCTATTTTTATGAAAGAGGATTCAATGAAAAAATAATATGTAATTTTTGGAAACTATCCTATTGATATAATGTTATTAAACTACGGTATCGGGGATTAATAATGAAACTATGTTACGACTGTAGTTTACCTATTACAATTTTCCTTGGATATAATGTGTTTTGTAGTGATATATGTGATTTATGAGAAAGTGTAAACATTATTTTATATAAAAAATAAATATAATGGGTTTAAAATAAATAATTACAACTCAATTTAGGATTCTACAAGAATATACAATATTGAGATCCCAATGGACTACATTATAGTGTAATTAGAATAGAATGTATGTTCTACTTCCCAAAGGATAAGCTGATGTTGTAAATGGATGATGAGAAGGATCCAATCATTTTTTATGAACCTACCAAACTAAAGCTATGTAATTGATAGATTTAAAAAAATGGTGAATTGTGTTTTATTGTGGCCAAAATGAGTTGGAAATAATCATTCACTAAGTTGTGAAAAATATGGATGAGGAAACTATTTATTTGTATAGAAGATATTAGTTTCTATAAGTAATGGACAATGATGTAATAAGAGTAATATATAATTTAAGAGTCATTATAATTGAACGAAGAATAAATAAAATATAAATATAATTGTAAATTGTTTCATGAAATGTTCGGAAATAATGTGGACAAGGCCTGCCAAGGAAAGAACTATGAGGGAGAACAAGATTGGCAAGTTACTAATATACGATATGACTATTCAATAAGTTAATGGAGCCACGTTTTTGGGACCATGGATATTGATAAAATATTAACTAGATGAGATGAAATGTTCATTTTTTTAAAAATTAATATAGCCCATCTACATACAAGAATCACATATTTCAGTATTTTTAAATCTGGAATAGTTATCCTCATTTTGACCTTTGATGACATGTTGGAAAGAGGTAAACTCAAGATGATTGAAAATAAAAAAAAATATTTTATGAGGGAAAACATTGTATGGTTCAATATCAATTATTTTTTTAGGATACAATTTATGAATTAATCCCGTATTGGTTTTTTAAATACTATTTAATGGGCCTTCAAATTCAGCATCTATCTGAGATTTTCAGGTACATGGAGATTAAATCTACAAGGAATACCTAAAATGAGCAAGGTAAACAAATGAATATAATATAATAAAATTTAATTGGGTGTTGGAGTTACATTTTTAGTACATTTATTCTATAATTTTCACAATTCAATTAGAATTTGATTTTAATTACAAAACTGCATAACTACACTTAGATTAGTGTTTCATTTTTTAATCAATGACACATGGGATATTTTAGAAACCATATTATTTAATGAATTTTATTTTAAAAATTGTTTATAATTAAAATTTTAAGATAGGGAATTATAATTTTATGTGAAATATATGATTTTAAAATCAATTAGTCATCTTGTTCTTAGATTTATCATGTGGTGGGAAATTTCCACTCATCATTCATGGATGGATTTATCAGAATATCATGATTATTTTATTATTATTATGAAACTATCCATGAGTGGTAGTGTTAAATTACATGCTCTAACTCATAGTAGGATTTGAAGACATGTTTTTCATATCATTCATAGTAAATTTCATTATAGAACATTGGAAATGTCACATAATAGGTAGTTATTTTAATTTTCATGAAACTTTGATTATACATATTAAAAAAATAACAATTGAGGTATTTTCATTGATATATCCATTATCCATGAGACCTAACTTGAATCCATCCTCCACTTATCCACTATAAATAATGAATGGACTTTTATGAGAGTATATACATTTTAATTTAATTCATACATTCCTACCCCCACATTAATGTTTATCATTATTTTAAAAGATCAAATGTGGGGGAAGATGAATTTCATTGGAAAAAATATTTTCTTAATCATGTGGATATCTCGGTTGGTTCATTTTGTTTAAGGATAAGTCATATATTTATTTCACAATTTTTATTTATCAATCCTCAAGAAAAAAAATAAATAATTTTATAATATGAAAAAATGCGTGTTGACTCATGGATGGTCAAAAATCACTATCACATAACCAATGATTTTATCATTTGATATTTATTAGTAGATTTTTGAATTATCCAAGCACAATTTTAAAATAATTTAAGGAATGGAAATACAAATAATAGATGGGTAAACCATTCCTTGTGCTTCTTTTATTATGGAATTTTCTTAATATTGGTAAATTTGGGGAAATGTGTTACTTATTAAGCGGTTAATGTCAGTATGTTTACATTTATTATCATTCTTATCACTTAGATATTAGATTCATTTTTATATTAATTATTATATATATATTTATTGCAACCCTTATCCTCAAAATCATACAATCCTACCTTTCACTTTTGGTACATATTTAATGAAAATTTTATAGATAAGTTGGGAAAGTAGATAATTTACAAATTAATAATTTTGGTGCATGTACGTGATTTGATATAAGAAAAAATTAATTTTATTTTACACTATGATCTTGTAGAGAGTAAATGGAATGGTAAATCATGATTGGAATGTTAAAAGTGGCATGTTAAATGAAATTAGTGGAATATATAAGCGGCCCCATCCTTATTCATTGGGATAATAAAAAACCATTCTTTAATATGATAAAATAAATTCATTTTTGTGTGACACTAGATAATTCAATCATCTATTGATAAATATTTGAAAATTTTATTTTCAATATTAAATATTTTTAGATTGTGTTTTTACTATTAAATTAATAGTTGATATGCATACATCAGGACATGCATTATTTAACTATGAGGTGTTTAATGAGTTCTTTTTTGTACATAAATTCTTAAAATTGATATTTTTAGATGTATAATGTTTTAATTAATAATTTTAATGTTATAATTGTATTTATTTCTCTTTGGGTTATTGTATTTTGATAGAAATTCTATGGAAAATAAATAAAATGATCCAAAATACAGGTTTTAGATGATTTTATATTATTATTATAATTTTCTATGATATTTTTATGTGGAAAATGTAATGGAAAAAATTGGTCCAACACAGTTATCCCTCAACTGAATATGACACCAACCATATATTTAGAATAAGAGAGGTTTGTCGATCTATGAATCTCATAGAGAGATCCCACTCATGTGATAACTTTTGACCATACTGCAGGTGGAGGAGCCCACGTAGCAGTTAGGCTACGTCCTCTATGAGTCACATTTTTTGATGAAACACGTCATTGTGTATAGATGGGTATAAAGGAGCTAATCATAAAATTTGGATTCATATACCAATGAATCCATCATCTAACATTTATGATAGAGTTTAATATGGATAATTTTTTATGTTGGATGAAAAAACTATGGGATCCTTTCATTCAAACATTTACAATTCCCTTTTTCTCAACACTCTGTTCTGTCATTTCCTGGCATTCTAACACCTTTAGTGATGATGATTCTATGACAAAAAATTAAAAAACTACCATCTACACTATTCTTCACTACAAACTCCTTCATCATACCAAATAACACCATTTAAGCCTGTAATAGTGATCTTGAAACAAATAATGATATTATTCCATAATACCAGGTGTTGTGTTGTGGCACTATATATCCCATATATAAAGAATAATTATTCTTAATTATTTCTTTGTCAACAATAACATGGACGTTGTGGCTCGAGAATAATAAGAACATTAGGTATGATGTGACACCTTAACTATGACATGGAGGATCCTCAATTTCTAGTACCACGGTTTTGAGTGAAAATGGAAAGAGAGTGGTTGATCCACCTCATTATTCACTACATTGTATCCATCATTTATTCTATATGGTCTATGTAACAATTAGAAACAAACCCCCTTGATAGGTTTCCTTTATTATATAAAAATATGACACCTCCAGGTTATCCACACCATCTAACCCAACCATTTCATAGTTTTTGAATAGAATCACAAGGGGGAGTAGTTTTATGCCTTCGAGGAAACAAATACACAACTAAATTGGGAGATATTACGTGATTCATTAATTATGACCTATTCAATCCCAATAAATATATTAGATATTAAAATAATTGTGGATTTAAAGGAAGAATTAAAAATTAGAAATTAACAAAGGGAGAGAAATATCACATGGATAATAATGGAGACGACAGACTACAATGGAAAGGGTATTAATTTTTGTATACCTAAAATAAATATAGACCGTGATTGGAAGAATTTTACAAATGGTGGGGTATATTATTGTAGTAATTTCATTCTTATTATTCATATCACCTTATTACTAGCATGAGGGGGTAAACAAATCCTCTTTAAAGAAGAAAATGATAGGGTTTTTCATCTATTGATGGAAATATGTTCTGATTATTAGATTTTTTTACATTGAAGTAAAATTTTCTTTATCATATTATTCACTTATGTACATAAAACACTTAATACGAGGGATCAAATTAAATATTTATGCAGTAACTTGCCACCATTTTCTAATGAACAATTAATGAATAGATTCAAACGGCTATGTTTAAACACAGTTTTCAAAACCCAACTAATCAACTAAACCATCAACTATTATGGGAAGGGGGAATATTTATCTTAATATGTGAGTAATCAAATCGGAATCATTTAATGATAAAATTTTTGTAGAATCAATAAAAATGAGTTTTTTACTTTTCAAGGGTCATGATTCTGTAATTGTATTACATGGTAAAATCTTCATCACCTAACAAAAAAAATCAATAACCCATTATTATATTTTCTATTATGTTTTCCTAAAAATTATAATCCATTTCTACAATTTTATTAATATATCAACCTCTCTCTTCAACTCAACTACATTTAAAACATTTTTTTGATTATCATGATTAATAAAAAATTCATATCCCTTAGAGAACTAATGATTCTCTAGGGAGAATCCATTAATCAGGAATTTGGATGTGAATTCCTTTTGGAGTGTATGATATATTATTTTTTTGGTTAGGAATATTTTACATTGAAAAAATGAATAATAATTATGTTATATTACACTTATTATAAAATACCTAAACCTACACTCCCAAATCATGTTCCTAATTCATATATTTACATTTTTATATATTATTTAATTAATGTGTCCTAAATGTTTCAATACCAAAAATAAATAATAAAAATGAAATATTTTATCACTTTCATACCAACATATGATTTATCTTTATACTTTTGGAATATTAGCAAAAATACTTATGTAAAAAACACTCATAAAATCAAGGGAGTTATTTTACAACTTTACTGAACATTTCTTATTCCATAACATGACATCATCATCATCCATATGAAACCTTTACAGACCTAATTCATTTATAATCATTAATTATTACCTATCAAAGAGTAAAAATAAGATGGGTGAGCACAAATTTTCTATAAGGAAAAACATAAAAATTAAAAATATAATGTCATTACTGAAAATAATATTATAATAAGGGTATGATGAGATAATGAAAGTTCATGAGAATAACATAAGAGAACTCATACCAATAAAACATGGATCAATAAACCTGTATCTTGAGATGAAGAATTAATAAATAAAATTGTCATCATTATTAATAATGAAGATCCTAAAAGATATAAATCTTGATCAAAGGGAACATTTATAACCTATTTCAAGCATAATGAAAATGTTTTGGTTTCATTGAACATTATATCCATATGAACCTAAAAAATGGAATAACCAATATGGTGAAAATCCATCTATAAAAATGTATAAGTGTTGGAGGGATATTATGGACCCAACCATCATTTTTTTATCATGAAACCACCCATCATTGGAATATCACTGAATCACCCACCATGGTTAATAATATAACCAACCATCCTTAGTTTATTTTATAAATACCTATCATTATAAACAATTTCCATGATACATAACATTATTAAAATTAAAATATAATTCATTTCATCATAAAACTCATAGAAACAACTATTATTCATCATAGTACATGATTATCACATCAATAATAAATTAATTACATGAAAATCACTGTGAAAGAATCATAATTCATCAAATGAATGAATGAGAATGGTATCATTACAAAATATACTCATTGAATCATATGTAACATAAAGGGTAATTGATATTGATAAATTAAAACAACATCAAAATATAATTAGTGCCATTATTTATGGAAATAAACTTTTAATTTTTTGTAACATAAATGTATTTCATCAAATTTATAGAACAATATTTTGAAATATCACTTGGAGAATTTCTTGAAGAATATATCTTATTGTTTTTGAAAATAAATATTTAAAATTAAAATTAATAATTAAATCATTTTCAATTAAAATAATAATTGAATCATAAAAGGTTGTTTTAAACCATGGAGTGGCCATGGAATAAGGATAATTCATTCATGTTTTTATAGTTATAAATAATCATTGTTTTCAAAAAATTTGTAAATGTCAAAAAAGTGACCCATTTGGAAAAACTTATGAAATTTCACTTTTAAATACATTAAATATAATGTCATATATAATATAAAATAGATTTAGGAAATAATTTTTTTAAAATAACATTTTTAATATACTTTTTAAATTAATGGTTATTGAAGGTAATGTCTCATGATCTAAAATAAATATACATAATTAGTATCATATATTAAAAAATATTGATATTTTATTAGTAAATAATTGAGTAATTGGAAATATAATCAATTAAATAGATTCATAACCCATGGATAATAAAGATATGTGTTTCAAGAAAATAATATCACATGATTTTGGCCAAATAAACCTTGATCATAAAAAATCTTGAAGGTAAGGAGATTCTAATATAAATCCTTTGACACTATAACAAATCTTCAATCATAAGACCCATGAATGTATAACCAAAATTAATATATAAAATATCGTGAAAATTAATAAATTCATGATATAACTTGTAAAATAAAATTATATACATATAATAAAAGAATATAGGTTTATATTGGAAGCATATTTCCCATGGTATGTAATTTGGGATGAAAGTACCTTATAAATATTAAATCAGAGAATTAAGAGTCATAAATAAGGATATTAAATTTTAAAAATATAAATAAAAAACAGGTTAAAATTATAATATAACAATTTATAATTCAATTCACACATAATAATATCATAATTGATTAAAATAAGAAGAGTTATTACCTAACAAATGGTAATTGTGTTATGAATCCATATACCACATGGTAAAAAAAATTCAAATCCACTTAGACGAAATAATTGAATGTGGAGCTAAAATAAATCAATAAATGTGAATTATTCATGATATTATATGTAAAATGGAAATTATATAAACCATATAAAATAAATTATGTGTGTAACATTTCACAATTCCTTAATTAATCGAAATTGAGATGAAGTCCCTAACTGCTTTGATATTATCGTGATAAAAACCTCATGAAAGAGGAAAAATTATATAGGTTCATAAATAGTAATAATTTTCATAATAATACACATAATAAACATTATTTATAATATATAAAACAAAAATTAAATTTTTATTTGTGAATATGGAAAATAACACACATAAATAAAATGTGAGACGAGAAACCCTTACACTTATTCCATACATTCCATGCATGTAATTTAACTCTTTTGTAATAATAATATATAAATTATTTTATTTATTAAGAAAATTTTATGTTTTTAGTAACATATAGTAATTTGTTTTTTAATTTTTTATTTTAATGAAATTTTTAAATACTTAATTAGGAAATCCATTGTCAGGTGTTTTGAGGGCGTTTGGTTCAATGATTCAAAATATAATGAATGCATTGAGCATTAAAAAATTGGTCATTTATTCATCATATAAATAATTTTTATATTGATATTATTATAAAAATTATACATTAATTAATCTTTAAAAAATCATGAAATATAGTTATGAAAAATTAACTACATTATGATCAGAGACATTGTATGTCGTATATACACATTATTAACGTTTCTATTTTTCATTTATCATTTTGGAAATAAGGTATGAATTAATATATCTTTATATAATTAAAATATTATGAATAATCAAATAATTTTTATTAATATATACTTATACACAACATTAGTGTGATTTAGTGATGATAAAGTAGTCATATCTCTGGGTGGAGGTTATAGTCAACACGTATGCACGAACGGTGTTATATTTTTTCATTGTAAGAAAGAAAATGATATATCAACCATTAATAATGATATACATCAAATTAATACCTTAATTATATATATATATATAATATTCATTAAATTTATCTATATTGCCTCTATGTAAAGCCTTAGTGAAAAATTAATAATATTATTCCAAGAACCGGTAGTCCACATTGCTCACGAGCAACATTATTGCATCCCCAATAGAATTGTAATTAAGAATTTATATCAGATATAAGAGATACAAGTGTATAAATATGATAAAAATATGATATATATAATATAGAAACATCATTACAACATGTTATGAGAGGTGATGATGGAAAATGAATGACACCGGTTCAGGAGGCAGTAGTAATGTATACACATGAATGATGATTTCATATCTCATTTGTCAAAATATTATATGTATTTAGGTAATTAAAATAACATAATAAAATATCACTATATTTTATTTGTTAAGGTTATTATTTCAGAAAAAATTAAGAATGTATTAAGGAGGTGTAATAAGGAATAAAATAAAAATTTAATGGATAGGAACGTTCCCACTTCATCATACAACCTCCTTAAGTAAGAACCAAATACCCTAATAAGATGTCTTTAAAATAGAAATAAGGTATATAGGTCATGTTTAAGAAAGTATGACATTGGAGATGTTATTTTATGATAAAAATTTTGTTGATGTTGTTATGTGAATAAAATAATAGGTGTGATTTTATATGTGAGGTGACTTGCACACTTGTAATTTGAAAAATGAAAATCATTTAATCATGTTTTTTATCATGGAAAAGGGATCCAAAAAGGAACATTATCAATAAATAATAATTCAATGTTTGATATATAGAAATATAAACTATTTTAGATATGTTTCTATGTCATTTGAACCCCTATAAATATTTTTCCATCCAATATAACTATTTTATGGTTAAGTATGGTAATTATTTTTTATTATTTCACTATTCATTATAGTAAAAAATTATGTTAAAAAAATGAGATAATGAAACTTATTATTACTAAATATATTTAATCTAATATATAAAAAACAATTCAAATTAGTGTAAAATGAAATTTAAAAGTTTACCTGTTGATGGGATGGAATAATGTGGTTTCTTGAGAAGTTTATTTTTTACAAAAATATGATTTTATATTTAACCAATGACTAGAAAAATAAAGTAAATGAATTTTAATAAAAATATTAGATGAATGATTTATAAATTTTATATAAATAATTCCTCAATAGTGGTTGTTTTAATTAATTAAAAATGGAAAACATTATGCAATTTGATATTGTTTCTAGATAAATTCCATTTTTAATACTAAAAATAAACATTTAATAAATTACAATATAAATATGATACAAAATTAATTAATTGATGTAAATATTGCTATATAATATATATGTAACCTCAAATTACATTCATAACATAATGTTAAATTTAAATAACTTAATTTATTGAAAATAAATTATAGTTTCAAGAAATTTGGTAATTTTCAATATTCAATAAAAATCAATATTTTCAAAAATGAAACAGAAAATTTCCAACATAATTTTTTTTATATTCTTATTTCAAAATATAATTGAATTTTTTGAAATAAATTGTCTAAATATAAAAAAAATTTCTAATATTTTTTTAAACATTTCAATAAAAATATTTTTTAAAGAAAACATATTATTGAAGATAATATTAATTTACTAAATATTGATAAATTATTTACTAATAATATTTAAATACCATTTCATTTATTAATATACACATTTCATATGTTTTTAAATACTATAAATAACCACCAATTTACAAATTTGGTTATAACTATCATAAATTTCATAGTTTGTTTAAGATATGTGTTTGTGTCAAAATATCTTTGGAAAATAGTTTTATTTCCTAAAATCCAATGTTTTTACATCCCACCATTTTATAAATTTCATCCTTCAAATTTAAATTCAATGTAAAAATCAATGTTTGAACATTTTAAAATATTCTTTTATTAACTAACATTATAAATATGGTTAACAAAATATTCTAATGGTGTGCGAAAAGGACAATCATTTCAGAAAAAATGATGAAAATATTCTTAATGATTGCTTGAATATATTTTACCTAGAGTGTGTGGATTCATTAACAATATATACTAATATAATAAGGAAATATTCTTACTTGAATGATATAATTTCAAAAAATGAGTATTCAAGAATGATTTCTTTCATTTTTGACGCACTAAAATAAACATTTAAAGGAAAAAATAGTCATGAAATAGATAATTGACCTATTAAAACTACCTTTAGTCACCAAAAAAACAAATATGGTTACAACACGGTATGATAATTCCAAAAATAAAAAATGTTTCATGTGATGAAATGGTACATTAATCACAAAATTTAACTACAACTTCCTATTATAAAAATAAATGATTCCATATATGAATGACTATATGTCCAAAATAACCTCTATAATATCAAAATTAAATATTATTTGAAACTAAAAGGATATTTCATGCATTTCATATTACATGCCCAAAAATATATGGTTCTTTTACTTAAAAACATAAATCACTTAGTAACTGAATCACATTTCAATCCCATGGTCATCTTAATTATAAAACATGTGTCCCCATAATTTCCTCAACATCCATGATCTTATATACACTAATATTTATCGATACCTTATTGTTTTTTTCAAATAAAAATTAAATTCACACTTCATGTTTAACCATTGATTTTCATAATCTTCAACAAAATAAAATGTATCCTAAAATAATATTAATCAATTTAATATCTCTTAATTTTAACCCATAATGTGTTTTGTAAAATATTTTACCATCTGATCAACTATAATCATATAGAAATATATTGGTATCCCTAAATCCTGATATAACCTCAAAAAAAATATCCTAATCTATAATTTTTCAAAACACTTCTCGGATTCCAAATATAATAACCTTATTGCGTCCTGACCCAATTTTCCACTCAAATCATCTCGTGCCAATTGGCCACTAGGACTTATGCACACCTCCGCATATAAATAATGATATCGACTAAAAATAAGGTTATGACGAGGTGGTAATACGGAGACTATAACCATAAGTGGTGATAAAAATAGTGGTTTACACATATATATAATAGAAATAACTATGACATAGTTGGAGAAATAAAATATATCATAGAAGAAGTATTATAAAAGTTAAATTAATAAACAAAAATTCCAAAGGAATAATATCATTGGAAGATAACACATGGTAAATCATGTCATACTAACTATATTCTCATGGTCTTTTGATGGTCTTCCATACAAGTACATATATAAGAAAAATAAAAATAATGCCCAGCTCAATGTACAAGAAACATTTGGTCCACCTCCACCCATACCATACAAAAGGTACAAATATGAGGACAAAGGAATATATCCCAATCATGATACATTTCCTGATCTCAAAACCAAAATTGTTACACATGTACCCGGTGGCACATTTAGGGTGTGAGTATGAAATCAGTCGGTCAACACCAACATGTTCCATTCATACATCCAAACTTTTGTGAGTGTATAAAAAATATAAATAGAAAGACACCACACAGAAATTTAATAATTTCACCCACACTCCATTTCCTTAAGATCCATGTGGAAGAATTTAAATTATTTCACAAATTCTAGAATATGTATGAATACATTACCCCCAATTATATATATGTAATAAATCACAAGACTACATATATATATTTTCAGTGGCTAGGAATCGTGTAGTAATGTTCCAGGAACCCACTAATAAAAATCATACATAGACTTCCATCAGGAAACTCCCATAAATATCACCGGAAAAACATTCCATCAATGAAAAATCTAAAATATGAACATAAATCCCAAAAAATATGTCTCTAGTCCCTCAAATCTCAAATCAGTATGCCCCGATCATCTCAATAGATCGATGTCCCAAGTAAAATAAATATCCTTCCCCCAATATTCAATGAATACTTATCATCTCAATATCCCAACATCGTAGGTAATTGTGATATCAATCATGTAATAATATTTTCCCATCATCCCTGAGTGCAATAAAGAGCATCATCCCCCATACAATAGTCTTAACACCATCTACTAATGGTATATCACCATCAACCATTGCTTTTAATTATGATCACATATAACATAAGATATGATGAACACTATATGCTATGTTGCAATACTTTCGGATCCCTCCATAGAAAATGAGCAGAAATCATCACCTCTACTAAGACCTATAATTGAGAGAACAACTAAAATGGAACATTATCCAAAATGGTGAGTGGATATTACCAAGAAAAACTTATTCCACATCATCCAGCACCTCATGCCACTGATACAATTTCTCTCAATCCTATTGTTCAACAATACCTATGGTTATGTGTGTCATTCCCTCATCTTGGTGATATCATTACCTCAATTCCTGAATACCACATCTCTTATATATGGTGTTCATAATTATCTCATGTGTCTCGGCCTATACCCTGAACCTAAAATCTATTCCCGGTAATCAACACCAACTTAAATCCTTGGACCAATCTTGTCACATTCCCATATATTCAATCATATCATAAAAAAATTTAATTCATTTTAGAAAAAATCGGTCTAACCTGATCAACTGGAAAAACCCCTTAACCCAGTTTAGTATGCATACTCATAATCCAGGGAATTCCAAACAACATCATATAATTTTTATTAATCAATTCAAATAAAATAATTATTTAATTAGTTGTAAATATAAGAAAAAACAATGTGTTCATTAATTTATACACCCAAAAAACAATAGAAAAATTAATGAGAAAGGCATGATACACCTACCATACACTTTTAGGCACCCAATTGTCTGATATTAGACTCTAACATAAACTAAAATGTTAAAAATAAAGAATGTATAAACACCCTAAAATAGAGAAAAATTAGATTTCATGGATTTAGAATTGTTTATAGAGAGATAAAAGACAAAAAAGAAGATAAAAGATTTACGACGTAACAAATAATATTTCAACATGACTGACGACATTCAAATCATACCCTGGATGATGGACTTAGGAAAATGCATGAAGGATGAGGAAGAATGGAAAACCCCATATACATGTGGGTGAAACTGATTAAAAATAATAAGAATGAATGAAATATTGGAGTGTGTTAAAAAAAAATCTATTTTTTCCAATAAAACACACACAATGTTTTCCTAACCATGATGCAACATTGTGATGCTCACATTTCAAGAACCACACTATATGTGATTAGGAGAACTATTTTCCAAACTATGTTTAAACCATTCATATAATATCATTTTAAAATGTTTGATTTTTCTAATGTCCATGCACCCCCTCCCACATTGTTTGAAAAATCATGTCCAGTATAGAAGTGGGCCACAATATTTACTCTTGTAGGTCACATGGTTTGATCCAACTATGTCACTCTATCCATATTTTCATGAATATGAGATTTCATGTTTTGAAACACCAAAAAATCATCTGAAACTCATATTAAAATAATATACATTAAAAACCATCTTTAAGATATGAATTAGGTCGTTCCAAATACCATAATTATGTTTCATATCCTAAAAGAAGTGCATGTTTTACCAACAAATGTAAAACAAAAAAATATTGAATAATTTCAACTCACTCAAAACACAAGAAGTTATTGTCTACCCACCATAATATAAATAATCCCAAAATTATAATTAATTACCTAGATATGGTAAATAACATACCAATATCATCATTATCAACTCGGTAATCCTTGATTATTATGTTACAAATCAATTCCTATTTTGGGACTCCCCAGCTTTTGAACTACATACTTCGTCGCTTCCAACCTGAAAACATTTTCTAATGGTACGCAAAACTATAAAAATATAAAATGTTCTCCCATGATATAAATTAATTTTGGAACCGCATCAATTTCTAAATTCATGCTCTTGTCAAACCAAAAACCCCACAATTCTTGTATCCCATCATATTCAAATCTCATACTTATTCCATAAACAACTCACTTCAATACTAGCATATAATTAGAAGCCCAAAAATCCTACACCTAAATTATTTTTCGAAAATAATCTGACATCATATATATATATATATTCATTTACAGCATATTATGAATGCCTATACTCCTCATATAATCCACACACCTCACCCGATGTCTATAATAAGTTATAGTGACTATTCACCTCTCATATATATATATATCATGCATGAAAACTGATTCCAATATACTGACCGACACTTGATTTTCCCAAAATCAATACAGATGTATTTCATGATCCAAAACTACACACAATGAATTTAGGTCTCCCCATACTCATGGAATACCTCTCACCATCACAAGCTACGATGATTTTTATATTCCTAGCAGCTCAACTTCATGCACCTAGAGAGAAGCCCAACAACAAAAGGCCTAACCATTCTATAGAGATGCACCAACTACTGGACACTGACCCAACAACTAGGTCTCTTTCTACCACAAAAAGCACATGAAACTGAGTCTTTACCATCAACTCCATGAATAACTCTCATACATACCCCATATCCTAGAGTCTTACCTAGTCCTTGGATCCCTACAGTCTATGATGGTTTCTCACAAAATCTATCCAAATGGGTAATTGGACCACATGATAGAAACAACTTTATTACCCCTCACACTAACATAGAACATGCCTTGGCTAACCAGAATATAAAAACCCCTTAGAAGAACCACTCCATTATGGTCAACCTAAATATCTATACTTGCTTCCCTACTGAGATTAATCTTGGCCTCACATTCAACTACCTAAATAAACATTGATAAACTCAGATGACTCTATCACCTAGATTGAATAAGACCCATCTATCATGTTATACTCAAATACTAATGCCTTATTGACCACATCATGTAATAAGGTTCATCTAATGTTGTTTGTTTACACCCTATTATAATTCCTTAATAAATTATTTAAATGAAACACCATGGATATGTGATTAACAACCATATCAAGTGAAAAATTAAACAAATACCTGAAATAAAGATCATATTCCATGACATAGTTATCTTATTTCGAGAGATTCATGACCTAATAGACTTGATCCACCCCCAAAAACATAGTGATGAAATTGGAAAAGAACCCCTTCCATGAAATCCTTCCAAGACATTTTTTCCTATCTACCTACCATTACATGTACCTTTCACCTGAACATTTGTAGTCCTTTGAGCATATACGTTTCTAGAATCACACTCCAAATGGGGTTGTATTAAGCTAAAAGATGATATTATGCAACAGAATGATCTAATTATATGCTACCTATAGTGCACCCTCTTCCAGAAATGATGATGGGTGTTATGAATTGAATGTTCAAGTCACCTACACCACAGACATATAATATCGATATGCTCCCATATTAATAACCTGTATGACATGATATAAGATCTCCGTAAGCTCCACATATATCCATTTTCCAAATTCTTTAATATTTTGTGTCATCCCAAATTATATTCATGTATGTAGCTATAGATCAATGTCATCCAAAAACTCAAGGTTCTCATCCCAATCATTAAGTGACTCATCCCGTGCATTCTCATGTAGCTCAATATCTTGTTCCTACTAACACTCCACCAAAATCTATCTTACTGGATTCATGTAGAAAATAAAATACCTTTATAAACAAGACAAATATATATATATATATATAACTAATAGGGAAATTAGTAACTGGAATCAAATCTCACCACCCATACACTCCCCTGCCACATTCATGTCACATTAAATCTACACTTGTAGAGCCTGAACTACCAATATTAGAGTCATGTATTATATAAAATCCACCCTCATGGCCCCTTAACATCTAATGTTAGAGTTAGGAATCACATTTCACATATATTAATCTAGGTTTGGTGAGTAGAATTCAACTACATTGGCCACATAGGAAAATAATATTTTGCTTCTTTTTTGACACATTAAACAAGTCACCCTCATTGTCATCCCTTCATACAATCATCATGGTCAGGACCATATTTTCCATGCTGATATAATCACATATTATTCATATCGAGAACCACATACCTTGGATTTACATGTAGAATGACACTAAAAAATCTACACATGGGAAACACAATTAGATTCTCATTTGTCCCATTAATGTTCCCAACCCCTCTTAGAGTATTCTATGTTCTAATCAATTATTTATTGGAGTATACATATATAATTTCACATAATATTCTTAACATGGTTCAAAACAACTCCACCTTTCCATTTTAGTCCATGTGTCAAACCCATATATTCCAATAATGTCACGCCAATGTGTGCCACTCAACGTGAAAATAATATTTTCTAAAATTCCATAAAATAACATAAATTTACCACACATAAAAACGTGGTCTTTCAGCTCTGCATGGGGCTACAAGAACAAAAAAATGAGTTCTACACATAGTTTGGACTACATCATTGTTTAATTCCTATACAATATCAAATAGTAAAACCAAAAGGAACGGAACCTACTTTCATAGAATTTTTAGACTCTTGAACAATGATTCCACTAAATAGTATTTCAGGTCAGTTTTCCACTTGGCCATAGAAACACTTCCTCATACACGGGAGGCTTCTGACTAGTGGAGATGGTCTAACGAGGTGTCAATAGGGATAATTTAACCTAATGTGGGGATAAAAATAGTGATTCGTAAAAATATAAAACCAGAAGAACCATAACATAGTAGAATAAATAGAATATTATATAGTGTTGAAATAGTTATAAAAAACAATCCCAAAGTCATAGTACCATTTTTCTATAAAACATTATACATAAGGTCATACTAAATAGATAATCATGGACTCCCAATGGTTGACTATAATGGTATGTATATTGGAAAACTCAACATATGGTCAATATTGATGAAGATAACCCATAGGGTCCACTTCAATCCATCCCATGGGAATGGTACATCTATAATTACTAAGGCCTAACTTCCAAGAATCGCCTCTAATCTAATATTAAAACCATACAATCTAAAATCATCTCCATGGGCTGATGTCGGGTGTGATTATGAACTCAGTAGGCCACAACCAATGTATTCCGATATTATATACATTATTGTACAGACGTATGATAAATATAATTATAAATGAAACACTAAATGGATTAATAATTGATCGAACTTCCCTTGTGGTCAACATTCACAAGAAATCCTTTACATACTCTGGGAAATATAGGTATTTCACATAATTTTTTCAACCAATATATATATATATATGGAATAATCCACATGGATTTATATATATAATTAGAGTGAAGAAGACACATGGATTAATTCCAAAGGAATCCCCTAGAGAAAATCATTCATGTATTTCCCTCAGGAACCTCTAATAAATATCACTAGTGCCTCATTCCATCAATAAATAATATAAATTATGAATCCCATGCACAAAAATTAAATCAACCATCAATGAGACATCATCTAAAAAAGTTTCCTTTGGCTAAGATTCATAAAATACCAAGTCATGATGATATATGTTCTCCAATAACCCTAGATGATCGACCATAAAACTAATAGCGAGCCTCAGATCCTAGCTTATGGTATAAAAAAAATATTTTGATTGTCCATCTCTATCCACCATATATATTGATAGTTATAACATATAATATAATATAATGTATAAATCACCGCCTAATCAGAAAAATCTACATAGGCCTCCACCCCCAACGAGTGGTCAACACTACCTCAAGTCAGTGTTATCAGTCTATACGTGACTCCAATGATTTATCAACTAATTAAGGTGATCGAAACTCAAATAAAATCTTAAGACACGTCACATAAAACCTCAACCCCACTAACAATGTCTCTCAATCCTAATGGTCAACACCACCTCAAGTCACACGGGTCATTCCCTCATCCTGGAATCATTTTTACCTCATATCCCAAAGACCATGTCACCTAAAACTAGTGATCATCCTCACATCGTCTCTCTCAGTCTATAACCATTATGTAACGATGGTTTCTCTGTATTCTAGATGATCAAAACCACTTAAATTCCACTATCCATGCACATCATGTTCCCACAGAACTAGTAATATCATATAATAATTTAATTAATTTACGATAGAAAAAAATCCTAACAAAAACTATTTAAAAAAATCACATAATCAATTTAGCAAATCTAATCAAAAGTTTTTGGACTCCTAAAGACATCGTATGAATGTTTTTAGCAATTAAAAGCAACCTAGTAATTAATTGAGGGTCTCACTCTGGATACCTACCATACACGTTTACATATGCTCCCAAAAAACATATAAAATTAAGGGGAGTCCTAGGAACCAAAAATATTATACTCGTAATAACTCTAACTTATGATATTAGTCTGTAAATCAAGATGAAACCAGATAAATAGGTCTTCTAGACAAAACCCATTTTTTTGGAAAATACCTCACTAATATTTCTCATTTTTTATAGAGATATAAAAAAAAGAAATATATTATGGAATGACGGACCTTCATATACGCTTTTAATAAGACCAAATACATTCGAATTAGAGCTCATATGATAGAGTTACGCAATGACAAATAGGGGGGGCTTAATGGATAACCCCCTATGTGTGATTGTGAAATTTTGTATAACTCAGAGGAATTAACTCAAGATGAGAGAGGGGAAGAAATTTAATTTTACTATAATAAATAAACCATGTGATTTAGGAACATTTTTTTGCAAGCCATGAACAAATTATGTAGTACTCACAGTCTAAGAAACACATTAGACATTGTTTGGCACATAGTTTACCAAACTGTGTGTAGATCATGTGTGTCCCCTCTGTTGAAAATTGCAAGGTCTCTGCATAGCTCTGCACCCTCATCAACATAGTTTACAAAAATATGCCTTATGAAAAATTAGGCAACATGGTTTCCCTTCATAGACCACATGGTCAGATAAATCTATGCCCCTTTTTATGTGCTTTCCCAAAATAATGTTTCTTGGGTATGATGAACTAGAATCTCATTTGACGCCACAAGTAATATTCTCTTCCATTAACCCATCTAGAAACATGTAATTGGGTCAATAAAACTCTTATAATTAGTTAATATTTCTTGAAAATAAAATTCTTCCTATACACAAAATTTAAATTTTAAAAATGAAGCAGAATTTTGACCCACTAAAAAATATAAGTCATTACAAGGCTTGAACCCACACTCAAAGTTCTTTAGTTAAAACGATAAAAAAACATTATACCATTGATACTAAATAATAAAACCCATATTTTTTCATCAAAAACAAAATACATAAAAAAAATAATGGATCACATAAATTCCTCATTAAATTTTAGGTTTAGTGTTTTATTAAATTATGACAAAGTCTAAAAAAACAATGAAAAATCAGGGGACTAATCATTAAACTATACTGTTTTTTATATACTTTTTTAAGTCATCATCATTATTCAAATTAAACAATTATAAAAATAATTCATTTAACATATTTCATGATATACTTGGGAAAATCAATCATAAAATGGGTTAGGCCAAATGCATGTATGGGTAAAAATAAGAATTAAAACTAAAATTTCATCATTTCCAATAATATGATCTTGTGGCTATGATGACATAATATAATTTCATGAGAATAACATAAGAGAACTAAAATATATCAAACTAGTATTAATAAACATGTGGCATAGAGTAAATATATAACATCGAATGGAATCATCAGAATAATTAACCATGAACCATGTTATATTAATAATAATACTAGGAAAATTTTATAACCCCTAATAGGGATAATTAAAATGTGTTTATGTAATGGAAAATTACCATCTTATCACTCTTAAAAAGGAAATAATTATAATGATTGAATTTGGTATCTAGACTACCCAATGCATTGGGAGGCTATATTGGGACCACAAATGCTTGATTTATTATATAAAATCCCATATTTGGGATATCAAGGAATCACTCATCATTGATTACTAACATAACAACCTTTCCTTGGTATATAATGGAATCAATAATCAACATAAATAAATAACTATACATATAACTTGAATAATGTAAATATTTCTTTCATTTAATCATAAAAATCATTGAGAAAAAAATTATTCAATTTAGAAAATTGTTATATGTAGAAATGAAAATGTGTTTCATGAATATCTCATTGAATCAATCATAATCCATCCAAATAAAGAATAAGAATGGTGTCATTTAAAAATATTCCCATATAAGAGGTAGTAACCACAAGGGATACTGATGTTAATGAAATGAAATGATATTAAAATTTTATTAAAAATCTTCACGAGGAAAATAAACATTTCACTTCGAATAATGTCAATAGAATTCATCTTTGATGTAACATGGTTTTGGATGATCACAAGGAACATTTATTAAAAAAAATAAATTTTCCATTATTAAAATAATAATTAAAAATTTAAAACATAAATAAAACATTTTCTATGAAAACAATATTATAATATTTAAATTGATGTTTTAAAACATTTTGTGGTCATGATGGTAGGAACACTCATCCATGTTTTAAGTGATAAAATTCAATATTCATTAATTGATTTGGTAAAGGGTGTCAATGTGCCCCATTTGGGAATCATTTATAAATTTTGGTTTCAAAATAATCCAAAATAACATCAAATATAATGTAAAATATCATTAGGAAGATATTTATGTATGGAAGAGGTAATTTCTGAAAACATTTCTAAAAACATGTTTATGGAGTGTACGGACACCCATTATAAAAGTAAGACACATGATAAGTATCATGATAAAACAAAATTATTTCAATTTCATAAAAAAATGGTTAAATGGATGTCAAAGATATTAATGATATTAATAACCCATTGAGAGAAATGATTTTTGGTTTGTTAAAATAAGAAAAAATTATTTTCTCTAATTGAACATTGAACATATTCAATCCCAAAATAAATGAAATTTTAATATAAAGCCTTCACCACATTGGTAACTCTTCATGATTAATATCGATGAAAAAATAACCTCATATAATGCATTAAATATCATTAAAAGAAGTATATTCTTGATATAATATGTAAAACAGTGGTATATACACATTAAAAATGAATAGAGCTTCATATCATAATCATATTCGTAATGAAAAGAATTTGGGATAAATATCCATTATAAAGATTATATAACTAAATTGAGAGTAAAAAAAGAAATGATTATGTTTATTTTTTTTAGAAAAAACAAATATACATAATAAAAAATTTATTGATCAATTAGAAAATAATAATATCATATCAAAGTCAATGAAGAATATTTTTACCCTAATGAAATTATACTGAAGTATGAATCCATTTACCACTTGGTGACCTTAAATTCAATTACTATTGATGGAACATTTCAAATTAAAACTATTAAAATAATTAAATATTAATTATTCATGATAATAATTGAAAATGTAAAATATATGAACCATATAAATAAAACAATGTTTATAACAATTCGAAATGCCTCAATGAATTGAAATTTAGACAAATCCCCTAACTACTATAGTAAAATCTAGATTCAAAAAACATGAATGTGGGAATACAATATGGATTAAAAAATATGAATAATATTCATGAATATTTTCACAAAATACATTCCTGGACATTAAATTTAGAACAAAATAAAAATTAGTGGTGAATATGGCTTATATCCCATAGAAAAAAATAGTGAGATGAGAAAACCTTACCACTACTACAGACATTCCAAGCATCTATTTTAACTAATGTATAATAAAATAATATAAATTCGTTTATTTATGTCGAAAATATTATAGTTTTAATTAATTATACATAAATAACTTATCTTATTAATTTTAATTATATATTTAAATTATTTAATCATATAAGTCAGCATAGGGTATTGTGAGGTTGTTTGGTTCAATGTTTCAAAATGGACTTGTTGTGTCAACCATGATCAATGTGGTTATTCAATAAAAATATATTGGATAATAACAACAAAATAATTATCATATTTACTCATTAATTATTTGTTTATAACAATCAATGAAGTATCTCATGAAAAATTAACTATGTTATTATCATGAAGACAGTAGATCGTATGTACACACATGTAACATTTCAATATTTTGATGCCCATTTTGGAAATATGGTATATATATTATTGTTTTCATTAAAAAATTTATATAATATATAGAATATTGTTTTCCTTAAATATTATTATATACATAATCCATTGGATTAAGTGATGAAAAGATAGTTGCATCCCTTCATGCAGGTGGTTGTCCATACGTACACATGAACAACATTATCGATTTTAAGTATAAGAAATAAAATGTTATATTATCTATTTATAATGACAAATATTTCATGAATATTAATATGATTCTATTTACATCACATATATTTATTATAAATATCCTTATTACCATCCACATACAGTTTAAGTGAAAACTAATTGACATTGCTTTTTGAACCGTTAGTCTAGCATATATATGGGCGGTGTTATCATATCACCTTCATAATGTAATGTAGGATGATATATCTAATATAATAACTCTGAATTAATAATTATTTTACAATTATAACATATATACACTATTTCCATCATTATTATAATTCATGAGCGGTGATGATGTACAATTAATGGCATTAGTTCATGAGGTGGTAGTCTATCGTACACATGAATGGTCATTTAATATAAAATTTGATGAAAGTGTTGATGTAATTAGGTTATGAATTTTACATAATACCATATCAACATATATTATATTATTTTTAACTATATAAAATAAAATTTATAATTATTTGAAGTAGTTTAAAGAACAAATAATATATAAGCGCTTGATTAACCGTGACACATCTTTTTCAGAAAAACTCCTTAGGTAAGCACAAAAATACTTATTAAGATAGCTTAATGATCAATCTATGGGATATTTTATTATGTTATGTAATTATGGAAGGAATATGGGCATTCATATGAGGACTATATGGGATTCTAATGTGCGAAGTGGAGAGGATATGCGATGACCTTCTATAAGGTAGGTGAGTAGTGGAACTTTAATTTTAAAAAAGAAAAATCAGTAACAATTTATTTAAATTTAAAAAAGGATCCTAAATGGAATATTATCATTGAAATTAAAAAAAAAATTAAAATACCACAATACAATATATTTTAGACATTTTAATGTTAATTTAACCCTTTTCGTTTTTATTTATCCCCTAGTAAATATGTTTTTACCCTAATTGAAAATGATAATTTTTATTATTTTCACTATTCAATATTGAATAAAACATAGATGAACATGTTGAAAAATATATATAATTACTATTACAAATAATTAATACATTTATTAAATTATATTCCTATAAATGGGAAAACATATTATAACATTAATCCCGTAGAAATGATTGAAAATATAGTTTTCAATAACTGTATTTTTACAACAAAATATGATTATATATTGACCATATGAATAGTAATATTAATTAAATAAAAATAATAATATTTATAAATTTATAATATCTAAATTTATATCAAATAATTCTTTATTATGGTTTGTTCTAATTAATTAATAATTAGAATCATTATAAACATTAAAATAGTTTTCTGAAAAATTTATTTTTTAACCCAAAGGTAAAAACATAAAAAATTCAAATATAATGTTGATAATAAAATTTATTATTTAAAAATATAATAAATAATAAATAAGTTATTTTTAATAATATTTAATGAATAATGTTACATTTTAATTAATTTATTTATTAAAATGAAATGATAGTTTACAAATAAGTGTGTAAGTGTCAGGACCTGCATGGATTGACACTCTGTGCATTTTCAAAGACTGAGGAGATCAGATAAGGATAAGAGGATTTTTGGAGTAGTTCAGTGGTTGGAAGCTATAATCAAATAGATTTAACAAAATGTAACATATTATGGAATGAAAAATAATGAAAATGGTGACCTATTTTTTGGTGAAAACCGAATTAAGAGGATTACTCAACATGATAGGGGATTAGAAATTGTGTAATTCCCTGATGATATATGTTTTAAAACACTTCCAACCACATGGGTCGTCAAACCCATTGGCTTCAGTAGCTCTATCTCGACTTCAGGTGACCCGGTTACACCATCTTTGATGTTTTGAGGATTCCTTCATCTTGGCTCTATTACTAGATATCATCTTCAATATGTGGTGACGCGGGTTGATCGAAGTACTTGTGGGATAGGTTATCAGCAATCCGTTTTGTGGTACATTCTCATGAGAAGAACGTCAATGATCATTTTAGGTAGAGGATTCATTACTTCTCGATTTATTTTCATTAAATAGTGGATTTAGCCTGATTTATCCCATTGGATCACAATGAAATTAACCAAATAATTACATGAAACTTATGAAATAATTTGCATCTATCGCTTGGAGATGTTGTTGTCTTTACCCTGATATGTGTTTGCCTCTTTATTTTCTATATAGTTTGACATCTATTCCTTTATTGGTATATCATGTTGTTATTTTTGTAAAATTTTAATGAACATAAAGCCAAAATTTATATATAATTAAATAGATAATGTAATTAAAGAATAATGATTCATGAAATTGGATATATTTTTAATTTAATTTAATCAAATTTATGCAAGTATGAGTATTTAATTAAATTGGTTAATGAACCTAAATAATGATGATTCTTCTTGGATAAAATAATTAAAGGGACATAAAATTAATTATTTTATTAAATTTTGATACCTGTGAATGTTTCTTGAATAGGTTCACCAATGATGTAACTTTTTGTAATGAATTGGTTAATTCTAGATGAAATATTAACCAATTGTGTGACATATGATAATTCCTTTTTAGGTCCTTTCATTACTTTATTCATATAATGGATGAGTTCCATATTATTTTGATCCATGAGAGATCATTCTGTGTGAAGGCTGAATTCCTCGATTTAGGGGATAGAGATAGTTGATAATCTTGTTTCCTACTACTTCTGATGGGATGCGAGCCTGGGATGGATGAGCCTAGAGGGTTGTTGTGATCTATGGGGATGTTAGGCCTAGATGTGATGAAATCCTTGAAAAGATAATCATGGATGGTTATTGATGTATGGCGGGTGGGGAGGCTTGATTTTGTGGAAGCAGTTGATAACTGGAGTGGAGATATGCATTGATATATGAATGTGGGTGTTAGTGAGGACACCACATATAACACCTAATAAACGTGTACCTCTTGTACTGCTATGTTTATGTTTTCATTTTGTTTGAATTTAATAATAACCAAAACAAACTTGTTTCACATGAAAAAGTAATAATATGTGTTTAGTATATATTCGAATTAAACTGAGTAAAACACACAAATGAGCACAAGGATTTTCATTTAAATAAGAACACCATAGTGTTTACAATGTACCAAGATCACATGAAACAATTTTTCCCAAATATACCTATTAAATACCATATCATAATTATAGGGAGACAAGTTAAAACGATGGGAACCCCAAGAAGATAATATGGGTCCTTAGAATCTGTTATAATGAACATAAGAATGGCCAAAGTCATTGCAGCCAAACTAAGCATTAATGGTATTGCGTGCACCATATTCATCTTTTTCTCGAGTTTTTGGACACCCTAAGGCTTGGTATTATGAGACACTAATGTGACCGTTGTTTTTGGAGACCGTGGAACTCTAATGGCTATATATATAGATTTTGGCCCTGTTGGAGAATTAATTGACAACATATGAGTATATTTTATTTATCCAATAATAAGGTTATGGATTGAAAAATTATAAAACCACCCCAAACTTTTTCACGTGTAATAATATCAATTTTAAAGTTTTAATTATCATTCTAACCAGTCCGGTTTTCAGGCGAAATATTATGTCACTTTTTTTGAAGAATAAAAAAAAATTATCAACATAATTTATTCTTACCAAATAATTATTTAATATAATAATACCAATATGTAAATATAGTTAAATTATATAGTACCAAAATATTATATGTATATATATATATATAAATATATATACCAGACTTGAATTATATTGACTTATGATATAAAACCAATTCCATTATGAAATTATACTTTATTTTGAGGATATAAATAACATTGAAAATTATTGTTTAAATATATTTTAATGATATTATCTTGCAAAGTGAAAAATTTTAATTATGCGGAAAATTATTTGATCTATTATATGAGTTACGATATATACACATGTATATATATAAGGTAATAATTAATAGATTATACATTAACATTTTTAATTTTGTTTAAGAAAATTATAAATATATAATTTAGCAATTTTAATAGAATTATTAAAATTGAACATATACACTTTCAACAAAAATTATAGTTAATTTTAATCATAACATATTAACATTTTTTTAGGGTTTCATAATTATAAATTTATTGTAAAAATTAGGATATTTATTGTTTTGATAATATATATTTTCAATTTTCAATTATTAATTTGATTTATAACATTATAACCATATAATATAAAATATCTAAATATATGTTTTATAAAAGATTTTAATAATAATAACTCTTAATTTTTTAAAAGTATTGATAAAATAATCACAAATAACTTTATTATAATTTTGGATCTTTTATATGAAATTAGATTAAATAAATAAAGATAAGTTTATAATAATAGAGGTGAAAATCGGACACAAGAAAAAAAAGACAATCTTGTGTGAAGGGATTTGAGGGTCTGTGAGGTGAGAGGGTCATGCCGCAAGGTGGGGGGTCCCGATTCTTAGAAATGCACTGTACGGTTCTGAGAAAACCCAAGGGCAGGGCATGGTAGTGGCTTAGTATGGGGAGAGCTCGGTGGAGGCGTCGAGCAGGGTCCGATGTCGGGTGTCGGGTCATGAGGTAGGGGAGTCAAGGTCGAGCGGCGTCATCAGGAGGAAGATGTTGTGTTAGGGTTTTGGCCTCAAGGGAAAGGAAATACGAGTCAGGTAGTGCCGGAGGAGGCTGGAGCCGCTGAATGGTTGTCGTTCGACGTGATCGAGGTCGTGGCCCGGGGTTGGTGTTGTCACACCGAGCTTGGTTGCTGTGTCTGACCGAAGGTGCTTCAGGTGTTCTGTTTATTATCCAATCTACTAGGAAGGTTCCCTATTTCTCCTTTTTTGGTGTCCCGTTTTTCATTTGATGAATTTTGGTTTTGTTTTCATATACCCTTTTGCTGTCAAAATCTATGTTCACCAGCAGACTAAGGATCAATTATTTCTGTTGACACATTCTGAATGGATTTAGTCAGTTTTAGTTCTCTTCAGTTTCATTTTATATTGATGACATTGTTTTATAGATAAAGAATTTTTTCCACTTCTATTGGTCAATCCATTTTAATTGGGTCACAATATATATATATTTATATATATATAGGTTTACTATAATTCTTTCAACAAGTTACAAATATATAAATACTATATAGGACGGTTTTTAAAGGGATAGTTCTACTACTCGCCATCTCAATTCTTCACTCTAATAAGGTCATGCACACGAAATTGGGGTTCTTCCATACCCAACCTGAGCACTACACCTCCTTCATGAATCCGTGCCTTTCCATAAAGAAATTAGAATATAATGTAATGGTTCATTATAATTTGTCTCGAATATTTATTTTATGATATTATGACATGTAAGGGTTTTAAATTTCCCTTGTCATGTTTCATTGAGAGTATTTCCATATATATTCTCCTAATGGTATGTTTATAACTTTTCGGTAGATTAAAAGTTCTTCTGTGTTGAACCTAGTTATTCGGCGTTTTGGGTTCATGTGATATAATGGATGTAAGGGTTTTGTTTGAATTAAATGTATATTCTGTAATTGTTTAATTAATTTGATCAATTTTTTTGTTTATTTTTTTACGAAAGAATACACATATATACTTTTGTATAAATATTTATTTGAATCTATATATTTCATTATAAAATATTTTTTTCCGAAATCTGTTATGATTTTAAAATTAATGTGTTGAATCGTTTTTAATTGTTTTTCTTAAACCACGTTGTTATGAAATGTTATATGTGTCTATATATATATATATGAAACTGTATCTATCTATAAAACCTGGAATTTTTAAAAGTTTAATGGTTTTACATTTCAAGTATATATCTCTAAAATTTATTGTTTGTGAGGGTATAATTTGATCACATTACGATAGTTATATGTGTGTATATAAATATATATATATATATACATATATAACTTATTATTTTATGTGTACATAAGTTAAGGGTTATTTTAATTTATATGTATTTTCTGTTATACACTTAGTGTATATTCGAACATACACACATAATTCAATCTATTTCTATTTAATTTTATTAATGATGATTTATAATCTTTAAATAAAAACATGGGTGTGAATAAGGTTTCAGGTTCAAATGGATTGGTATATTTATTACTCATACACCCATATAGTTTTAATCTACACAGTTTTAATTCTATCAACTGTTGATTTACAATGATATTTTAAAAATGTAAGGGAAATTTTTTTATTACATTATAAAATCTCTATTTTCTGGTTCGGGTGAGGTAGTTCATTTTCTTAATATGTGAATTAATTTTATGGTTCTAATGGTTGTTATTATTAAAAAAATTACATTTCATGTAATATGTTAATATATATATATGTATTAGTAATTATAGTTTTCCAAATATATAAAGTAAGGGTGTTACATATAAATATTTTATGTGTATATATATATGGTTATATGTATACACCTATAAGTTTGAACTGTAATCGAAAATAGGTTGGCATAAAACAAACTTCAGTCGTTAAAGTATGTTGTCGATATACATAATTAAATTCACATGAATGTGTGCATAATTCTTTCAATCCAAATCATTTGACCATATATGATATGCAACATAGGGTATGACCCTTTATTAATACATGACCATTTATCGGTGCATGCTTGTGTACAAATAAAATCATTCTTATTTTAAATTTTTTTTTACACTATAAATATTCATTTCCATGAATCAAGGACTTTGATAATTAAGGAACTATCATTTTATGTGGTCATCCCATTACTTGAAAGTTTTAAATTAATATCACATGCTCCAAGAATGTTAACTAGTTTATTCATGCCATTGGGAATATAATTATTTAAATAATAACAGACATATTATAATTTATTCCAACATCATTTTCATTTATTAGTGCGTGAATTGATCTTGAATAATACCTATCCGAAGTTATAAACATGTAATACAATGCATTGATAGTTTATCAAAGAAGATGTAAAGTTATTAATTTATGTGATAAATCGAACTATTTATAATCCATCCCTTTTTATAACGAATTAATAATTAATTATTTGGAGTGGTATGGGAGACCCAAAATAAAATACATGTGTTTTGGTATTCAAGGTGGTATGGGACACATTGGATACATGACCTTATTAAACATATGAGGAATGTATTGGACTACAATGTTATAGGCTGGGGACCGGTAAAAGTAAGCCCTCCGGGTTGGGGTCCAGTTACAGCAGACCCTCTGGGTTGGATTTCAGTTATAGAGGCTTTCTTAGATTGTGTCTGGGTATAGATGTTCTCCAGTTTGTGGTTTGGTTACATTTATCCCCTAGGTCTTTTCATGAGGCCTTGACACAGTAGTTAATGTATCGCATTATACATTCCCTCATTATGTGTATGATAATTAATTAACCAAATGGATATTTGACTAGTAGAATAACAATGGTTAAGAGATAATACTTATAAGTATTAGAGGAGTAAAATCGTATGGCATGACATATGTTTAGTTATCAGTGAATTAGTATCCACTGTATTAAATTTATGTTATTACCTTTACATGAATCAATGATTAACATGAATCATAGTTGTTTTATCCATATTTAATACATGGTTATAATTTATTTTATTCATTACTCCAAATGATCATGCCTACATTTGAATCATGTATCCTTGTAATTCTATTAGCATGTTTATAATTGAGAACTTTTAGGATGTGTAATATTGTTACATCTTTTATATACGAGAAATGTTTTATGGAAGGTTTTAATGAATGTTTCAAATGTTTTATTGGATTATTTTTAAAACCCCTTACTAGGCATTCATATGCTCACCAAATATTTTGATTAAATTTTTCTGGTAACAAATTTTAGAAGATGAAACATTTCCGAAGTAGTTGGTTTCTCAAAGCCTGATTCGAATTTGATCCTTTGGATGGCACCGACCCCGGGTATTCGCGAGCCGGGGCATCTCAGTTGGTATTAGAGGATTCGGTATGGATAACTTTTGAAAACAAGAACTGAGACAAAGAAAAATATATTTAATAATTACTAAATATGATGTTTATCTAATTTTCAGTTGGAAAATGAAGGTACTAATCTTACGCATCTTCGTACTGAGGCCCTAGAAAAAATAATTTCAATAGCCAGTCATTAGGAAGATATTTATGTATGGAAGAGGTAATTTCTGAAAACATTTCTGAAAACATGTTTATGGAGTGTAAGGACACCCATTATAAAAGTAAGATACATGATAAGTATCATGATAAAACAAAATTATTTCAATTTCAAAAAAAAATAGTTAAATGGATGTCAAAGATATTAATGATATTAATAACCCATTGAGAGAAATGATTTTTGGTTTGTTAAAATAAGAAAAATTTATTTTCTCTAATTGAACTTTGAACATATTCAATCCCAAAATAAATGATATTTTAATATAAAGCCTTCACCACATTGGTAACTCTTCAAGATTAAGATCGATGAAAAAATAACCTCATATGATGCATTAAATATCATTAAAAGAAGTATATTCTTGATATAATATGTAAAACAGTGGTATATACACATTAAAAATGAATAGAGCTTCATATCATAATCATATTCGTAATGAAAAGAATTTGGGATAAATATCCCTTATAAATATTATATATCTAAATTGAGAGTAAAAAAAGAAATGATTATGTTTATTTTTTTTAGAAAAAACAAATATACATAATAAAAAATTTATAGATCAATTAGAAAATAATAATATCATATCAACGTCAATGAAGAAGATTTTTACCCTAATGAAATTATACTGAAGTATGAATCAATTTACCACATGGTGACCTTAAATTCAATTCCTATTGATGGAAAATTTCAAATTAAAACTTTTAAAATAATGAAATATTAATTATTCATGATAATAATTGAAAATGTAAAATATATGAACCATAAAAATAAAACAATTTTTATAACAATTCGAAATGCCTCAATGAATAGAAATTTAGGCAAATCCCCTAACTACTATGGTAAAATATAGATTCAAAAAACATGAATGTGGGAATGCAATATGGATTAAAAAATATTAATTATATTCATGAATATTTTCACAAAATACATTCCTGGACATTAAATTTAGAACAAAATAAAAATTAGTGGTGAATATGGCATGTTTCCCACAGAAAAAAACAGTGAGATGAGAAAACCTTACCACTACTATAGACATTCCAAGCATCTATTTTAACTAATGTATAATAAACTAATATAAATTCTTTTATTTATGTAGAAAATATTATAGTTTTAATTAATTAGACATAAATAACTTATCTTATTAATTTTAATTATATATTTTAATTATTTAATCAGTTAAGTCAGCATAGGGTATTTTGAGGTTGTTTGGTTCAATGTTTCAAAATGGACTTGTTGTGTCAACCATGATCAATGTGGTCATTCAATAAAAATATATTGGATAATAACAACAAAATAATTATCATATTTACTCATTAATTATTTGTTTATAACAATCACGGAAGTTTCTCATGAAAAATTAACTATGTTATTATCATGAAGATAGTAGCTCGTATGTACACATGTGTAACATTTCAATATTTTGATGCCCATTTTGGAAATATGGTATATATATTATTGTTTTCATTAAAAAAATTATATAATATATAGAATATTGTTTTCCTTAAATATTATTATATACATAATCCATTGGATTAAGTGATGAAAAGATAGTTGCATCCCTTCATGCAGGTTGTTGTCCATACATACACAAGAACAACATTATCGATTTTAAGTATAAGAAATAAAATGTTATAATATCTATTTATAATGATAAATATTTCATGAATATTAATATAATGCTATTTACATCACATATATTTATTATAAATATCCTTATTACCATCCACATACAATTTAAGTGAAAACTAATTGACCTTGCTTTTTGAGCTGTTAGTCTAGCATATATATGGGCGGTGTTATCATATCACCTTCATAATGTAATGTAGGATGATATATCTAATATAATAACTCCTAATTAATAATTATGTTACATGTATCACATATATACATTATTTCCATCATTATTATAATTCATGAGTGGTGATGATGTAAAATTAATGGAATTAGTTCATGAGGTGGTAGTCTATCGTACACATGAATGGTCATTTAATATAAAATTTGATGAAAGTGTTGATGTAATTAGGTAATGAATTTTACATAATACCATATCAACATATATTATATTATTTTTAACTATATAAAATAAAATTTATAATTATTTGAAGTAGTTTAATGAATAAATAATATATAAACACTTGATTAACCGTGACACATCTTTTTCAGAAAAACTCCTTAGGTAAGCACAAAAATACTTGTTAAGATAACTTAATGATCAATCTATGGGATATTTTATTATGTTATGTAATTATGGAAGGAATATGGGCATTCAAATGAGGACTATATGGGTTTCTAATGTGCGAAGTGGAGAGGATATGCGATGACCTTCTATAAGGTAGGTGAGTAGTGGAACTTTAATTTTAAAAAAAATCAATAACAATTTATTTAAATTTAAAAAAGGATCCTATATGTAATATTATCATTGAAATTAAAAAAAATTTAAAAAACCACAATACAATATATTTTATACATTTTAATGATAATTTAACCCTTTTCGTTTTTACTTATCCCCTAGTAAATATGTTTTTACCCTAATTGAAAATGATAATTTTTATTATTTTCACTATTCAATATTGAATAAAACTTAGATGAACATGTTGAAAAATATATATAATTACTATTAAAAATAATTAATACATTTATTAAATTATATTCCTATAAATGAGAAAACATATTATAACATTAATCCCGTAGAAACGATGGAAAATATAGTTTTCAATAACTGTATTTTTACAACAAAATATGATTATATATTGACCATATAAATAGTAATATTAATTAAATAAAAATAATAATATTTATAAATTTATAATATCTAAATTTAAATCAAATAATTATTTATTATGGGTTGTTCTAATTAATTAAAAATTAGAATCATTATGAACATTAAAATAGTTTTCTGAAAAATTTATTTTTTTAACCCAAAGGTAAAAACATAAAAAATTCAAATACAATGTTGATAATAAAAATTATTATTTAAAAATATAATAAATAATAAATAAGTTATTTTTAATAATATTTAATGAATAATGATACATTTTAATTAATTTATTTTTTAAAATGAAATTATAGTTTACAAATAAGTGTGTAAGTGTCATGATCTGCATGGATTGACACTCTGTGCATTTTCAAAGACTGAGGAGATCAGATAAGGATAGAAGGATTTTTGGAGTAGTTCAGTGGTTGGAAGCTATAATCAAATAGATTTAACAAAATGTAACATATTGAGGAATGAAAAATAATGAAAATGGTGACCTATTTTTTGGTGAAAACCGAATTAAGAGGATTACTCAACATGATAGGGGATTTGAAATTGTGTAATTCCCTGATGATATATGTTTTAAAACACTTCCAACCACATGGTTCGTCAAAACCAATGGCTTCAGTATCTCTATCTCAACTTCAGGTGACCCAGTTACACCCTCTTTGATGTTTTGAGGATTCCTTCATTATGGCTCTATTACTAGCTATCATCTTCAATATGTGGTGACGTGGGTTGATCGAAGTACTTGCAGGAGAGGTTATCAGTAATCTGTTTTGTGGTACATTCTCATGAGAAGAATGTCAATGATCATTTTAGGTATAGGATTCATTACTTCTCGATTTATTTTCATTAAATAGTGGATTTAGCATGATTTATCCCATTGGATCACATTGAAATTAACCAAATAATTACATGAACCTTATTAAATAATTGGCATCTGTCGCTTGGAGATGTTGTTGTCTTTACCCTGATATGTTTTTGCCTCTTTATTTGCTATATATTTTGACATCTATTCCTTTATTGGTATATCATGATGTTATTTTTGGAAAATTTTAATGAACATAAAGTCAAAATTTATATATAATTAAATGGATAATGTAATTAAAGAATAATGATTCATGAAATTGGATATATTTTTAATTATAAATGAATCAAATTTATGCAAGTATGAGTATTTAATTAAATTGGTTAATGAACCTAAATAATGATGATTCTTCTTGGATAAAATAATTAAAGGGACACAAAATTAATTATTTTATTAAATTTTGATAGCTGTGATTATTTCTTGAATAGGTTCCCCAAGGATGTAACTTTTTGTAATGAATTGGTTAATTCTAGATGGAATATTAACCAATTGTGTGACATATAATAATTCCTTTTTAGGTCCTTTCATTACTTAATTCATATAATGGATGAGTTCCATATGATTTTGATCCATGAGAGATCATTCTGTGTGAAGGCCGAATTCCTCGACTTAGGGGATAGAGATAGTTGATATTCTTGTTTCCTACTACTTGTGATGGGATGCGAGCCTGGGATGGATGAGCTAGAGGGTTGTTGTGATCTGTGGGGATGTTAGGCCGATATGTGATGAAATCCTTGGATAGATAATCATGGAGGGTTATTGATGTATGGAGGGTGGGGAGGCTTGATTTTGTTGAATCAGTTGATGACTGGAGTGGAGAGATGCATTGATATATGAATGTGGGTGTCAGTGAGGACACCACATATAACACCTAATAAATGTGTACCTCTTGTATTGCTATGTTTATTTTTTCATTTTGTTTGAATTTAATAATAACCAAATCAAACTTGTTTCACATGAAAAAGTAATAATATGTTTTTAGTATATATTAGAATTAAACTGAGTAAAACACACAAATGAGCACGAGGATTTTCATTTAAATAAGATCACCATAGTGTTTACAATGTACCAAGATCACAAGAAACAATTTTTCCCAAATATACCTATTAAATATCGTATCATAATTATAGGTAAACAAGTTAAAACAATGTGAACCCCAAGAAGATAATATGGGTCCTTAGAATATGTCATAATGAACATAAGAATGGCCAAAGTCATTGCAGCCAAACTAAGCAGTAATGGTATTGCGTGCACCATATTCATCTTTTTCTCGAGCTTTTGGACACCCTAAGGCATGGAATTATGAGACACTAATGTGACCGTTGTTTTTGGAGACCGTGGAACTCTAATGGCTATAAATATAGATTTTGGCCCTGTTGGAGAATTAATTGACAAAATATGAGTATATTTTAGTTCTCCAATAATAAGGTTATGGATTGAAAAATTATAAAACCACCCCAAACTTTTTCAGGTGTAATAATATCAATTTTAATGTTTTAATTATCATTCTAACCAATTCGGTTTTCAGGCGAAATATTATGTCACTTTTTTTGAAGAATAATAAAAAAAATTATCAACATAATTTATTCTTACCAAATAATCATTTAATATAATAATACTAATATGAAAATATAGTTAAATTATATAGTTCCAAAATATTATATGTATATATATATATATATAAATATATATACCGGACTTGAATTATATTTACTTATGATATAAAACCAATTCCATTATGAAATTATACTTTATTTTGAGGATATAAATAACATTAAAAATTATTGTTTACATATATTTTAATGATATTTTCTTGCAAAGTGAACAATTTTAATTATGCGGAAAATTATTTGATATATTATATGAGATACGATATATACACATATATATATATAAGGTAATAATTAATAGATTATACATTAACATTTTTAATTTTTTTAAGAAAATTATAAATATATAATTTAACTATTTTAATAGAATTATTAAAATTGAATATATACACTTTCAACAAAAATTATAGTTAATTTTAATAATAACATATTAAAATTTTTTGGGGTTTCATAATTAAAAATATATTGTAAAAATTAGGATATTTATTGTTTTGATAATATATATTTTCAATTATCAATTATTAATTTGATTTATAACATTATAACCATATAATATTAAATATCTAAATATATGTTTTATAAAATATTTTAATAATAATAACTCTTACTTTTTTAAATGTATTGATAAAATAATCATAAATAACTTTATTGGAATTTCGGATCTTCTATATGAAATTCGATTAAATAAATAAAGATAAAGTTATAATAATAGAGGTGAAAATCGAACACAAGAAAAAAAAGACAATCTTGTGTGAAGGGATTTGAGGGTCTGTGAGGTGAGAGGGTCGTGCCGCAAGGTGGGGGGTCCCGATTCTTATAATTGCACTGTACGGTTCCGAGAAAACCCGAGGGCAGGGCATGGTAGTGGCTTAGTATGTGGAGAGCTCGGTGGAGGCGTCGAGCAGGGTCCGACATCGGGTGTCAGGTCATGAGGCAGGGGAGTCAAGGTCGAGAGGCGTCATCAGGATGAAGATGTTGTTGTAGCGTTTTGGCCTCAAGGGAAAGGAAATACGAGTCAGGCAGTGCTGGAGGAGGCTGGAGCCGCTGAAGGGTTGTCGTTCGACGTGATCGAGGCTGTGGCCCGGGGTTGGTGGTGTCACACCGAGCTTGGTTGCGGTGTCCGACCGAAGGTGCTTCAGGTGTTCTATTTATTCTCCAATCTACTAGGAAGGTTCCCTATTTCTCCTTTTTAGGTGACCCATTTTTCATTTGATGAATTTTGGTTTTGTTTTCATATACCCTTTTTCTGTCAAAATCTATGTTCACCAGCAGACTAAGGATCAATTATTTCTGTTGACACATTCTGAATGGATTTAGTCAGTTTTAGTTCTCTTCAGTTTCATTTTATATTGATGGCATTGTTTTATAGATAAAGAATTTTTTCCGCTTCAATTGGTCAATCCATTTTAATTGGGTCACAATATAAAAAAATATATATATATATATATATATGTTTACTATAATTCTTTCAACAAGTTACAAATATATAAATACTATATAGGACAGTTTTTAAAGGGATAGTTCTACTACTCGCCTTCTCAATTCTTCACTCTAATAAGGTCATGCACACAAAATTTTCCATACCCAACTAGAGCACTACACCTCCTTCATGAATCAATGCCTTTCTATAAAGAAATTAGAATATAATGTAAAGGTTCATTATAATTTGTCTCGAATATTTATTTTATGATATTATGACATGTAAGGGTTTTAAATTTCCCTTGTCATGTTTCATTGAGAGTATTTCCATATATATTCTCCTAATGGTATGTTTATAACTTTTCAGTAGTTTAAAAGTTCTTCTGTGTTGAACCTAGTTCTTCAGCGTTTTGGGTTCATGTGATATAATGGATGTAAGGGTTATGTTTGAATTGAATTTATATTCTGTAATTGTTTAATTAATTAGATCAATTTTTTTGTTTATTTTTTTTACGAAAGAATACACATATATAATTTTGTGTAAATATTTATTTGAATCTATATATTTCATTATAAAATATTTTTTTCCGAACTCTGTTATGATTTTAAAATTGATGTGTTGAATCGGTTTTAATTGTTTTTCTTAAACCACGTTGTTATGAAATGTTATATGGGTTTATATATATATATATATAAGAAACTGTATCTATCTATAAAACCTAGAATTTTTAAAATTATAATGGTTTTACATTTTAAGTATATATCTCTAAAATTTATTGTTTGTGAGGGTATAATTTGATCACATTACGATAGTTTTATGTGTGTATATAAATATATATATACACATATATAACTTATTATATTATGTGTACATAAGTTAAGGGTTATTTTAATTTATATGTATTTTCTATTATACACTTAGTGTATATTCGAACATACACACATAATTCAATCTATTTCTATTTAATGTTATTAATGATGGTTTATAATCTTTAAATAAATACATGGGTGTGAATAAGGTTTCAGGTTCAAATGGATTGGTATATTTATTACTCATACACCCATATAGTTTTAATCTACACAGTTTTATTTCTATCAACTATTGATTTACTATGATATTTTAAAAATGTAAGGGAAATTTTTTTATTACATTATACAATCTCTATTTTCTGGTTCGGGTGAGGTAGTTCATTTTCTTAATATGTGAATTACTTTTACGGTTCTAATGGTTGTTATTATTAAAAAAATTACATTTCTTGTTATATGTTAATATATATATATATATATATATGTATTAGTAATTATCTTTTTCCAAATATATAAAGTAAGGGTGTTACATATAAATATTTTATGTGTGTATATATATGGTTATATGTATACACCTATAAGTTTGAACCGTAGTCCGTAATAGGTTGGCATAAAACAAACTTCAGTGGTTAAAGTATGTTGTCGATATACCTAATTAAATTCACATGAATGTGTGCATAATTCTTACAATACAAATCATTTGACCATATATGATATGCAATATAGGGTATGACCCTTTATTAATACATGACCATTTATCGGTGCATGCTTGTGTACAAATAAAATCATTCTTATTTTAAATTTGTTTTTAGACTATAAATATTCATTTCCATGAATCAAGGACTTTGATAATTAAGGAACTATCATTTTATGTGGTCATCCCATTACTTGAAAGTTTTAAATTAATATCACATGCTCCATGAATGTTAACTAGTTTATTCATGCCATTGGGAATATAATTATTTAAATAATAACAGACATATTATAATTATTCCAACATCATTTTCATTTATCAGCGCATGAATTGATCTTGAATAATACCTATCCGAAGTTATAAACATGTAATACAATGCATTGATAGTTTATCAAAGAAGATGTAAAGTTATTAATTTATGTGATAAATCGAACTATTTATACTCTATCCCTTTTTATAACGAATTAATAATTAATTATTTGGAGTGTTATGGGAGACCCAAAATAAAATACATGTGTTTAGGTATTCAATGTGGTATGGGACACATTGGGTACATTGCCTTATTAAACATATGAGGAATGTATTGGACTACAATGTTATAGGATGGGGACCTGTAAAAGTAAGCCCTCCGGGTTGGGGTCCAGTTACAGCAGACCCTCTGGGTTCGATTTCAGTTATAGAGGCTTTCTTAGATTGTGTCTGGGTACAGAGGTTCTCCGGTTTGGGGTTTGGTTACAGTTATCCCCTAGGTCTTCTCATGAGGCCTTGACATAGTAGTTAATGTCCGACATTATACATTCCCTCATTATGTGTATGATAATTAATTAACCAAATGGATATTTCACTAGTAGAATAACAATGGTTAAGACCTTTACATGAAACTATGATTAATCTTAATCATAGTTGTTTTATCCATATTTAATACATGTTTATAATTTATTTTATTCATTACTCCAATTGATCATGCCTACATTTGAATCATGTATCCTTGTAATTCTATTAGCATGTTTTTAATTGAGGACTTTTAGGATGTGTAATATTGTTACATCTTTTCTATACGAGAAATGTTTTATAGAAGGTTTTAATGAAAGTTTTCAAAAGTTTTATTGGCTTATTTTTAAAACCCCTTACTAGGCATTCATATGCTCACCAAATGTTTTGATTAAAATTTTTTTGGTAACAAATTTTAGAAGATGAAACATTTCAGAAGTAGTTGGTTTCTCAGAGCCTGAATCGAATTCGATCCTTTGGATGGCACCGACCCCGGGTATTCGGGAGCCGGGGTATCTCAGTTGGTATTAGAGGATTCAGTTTGGATAACTTTTGAAAAAAAGAACTGAGACAAAGAACAATATATTTAATAATTCCTAAATATGATGTTTATCTAATTTTCAGATGGAAAATGAAGGTACTAATCTTACGCCTCTTCGTACTGAGGCCCCAGAAAAAATACTTTCAATAGCCAGCCATAAAAATTTTATAAACTATGACCATATCTATATTTCTTGCAAACATCTCTATGACATATCCATTTCTCCCCGAATACTTAAACTCCACCGAAGAGTGGGTCTGGATTACATATTTATGATGCAAGCCCAATTTCCATCCTATGAATGACAGGGAATGTAATAAGAGGTAATTTTTAGATGCTTCACTGCGGTGAAAGGTTTCCATTCCCTTATAGATTTCAAACAAGCTACAACAGCAGGATTACTACATGCATAATACATTTGTCAAGTCTTGTCCTATGGTCATTTTGGTCATGTAATGTAATTCAACATCCTTGAATATGAAGCCTCCAGTTTTGTGTACAGACAACCAGTACATACTAACGTCCCACATTTGTACCCCACACATGTCAGAATCTGGAGGCAACAGATGTGCACTAACAATATCAAACATGACTGCTCAAGTTGCATATGGTTTAGGGAGAAAGAGATCTTTGGGCTTGTTTTGGGAATTCGTGTATTATGGAACTGGGAAAATCATTAGCCCCCTCTTACATTATGTACCAGTAGTTATATAAGAATATACTTTGCTATCTCTTATTTCTTATATATTTACCGTTTTAATTCTTTTGGATGGATTTCGACGATTTAAAATTTATGATAAATTTTCAGATGGAAGGACAACCCCACATTTTATCTCTTCTTGTTGAGATATTGGAGATTATTGCGATAAAAACATTGAAGAAGAGTATCATCCATTCAAAAACATGAGAAGAACGTGCAATAAAATATATGAAGGGTCAAACAGTCCAGATATTCTCTACACCTGTCAGGGGAATGCTTCAATTTACTACCATGTAGCCATGGACCAACTAGCCGAGTATATGTGAAGAGGAAAATACCACAAAGGGTTGTTCATATGTTTCAACCTAGGCCAGAAATACATGGCCATGTTAAGATTTAAAGAGGCTGCTTTGGAGGGAAACCTTTGTGTGGCTTACATGTACCAACTCCATAATTTTTGCCTATACGACAACGTCTATAATTTAGATGTTATTGATTGATAAATAGTTCGACGAGTTCTTTTTCTGTTAGTCCATTCAGTCATTTCAAAACATTCTAAAATTCAAGCCTCCCCGTAGAAGCCAGAGTGTTTGATGCAAGACTTCAACTCCTTATGTCCAAGGTGTGTCTGGGTTAGAGAACTAGTGGAGTTTAGCATCAATTTTAGTTTTCCGTTGAACACATTTAAGGATCCTCTATGATGGGTGATGTGGTGAGAACAATGGATAACTTTATGGTTATATGAAATGAATTTTGAGGACACAACTCTTCATAGGGGGAATAATGTAACACTCAAATAACTTGTACCTATTATATTGATATGTTTATGTTTACATTTTGTTTGAATTTCATAATAACCAAACAAAATTTTTTTATCATGAAAATGTAATAATATGGTTTTAGTTTATATTATAATGAAACTGAGTAAAACACGCAAATGAACACAAGGAATTTAATTTAAATAAGAACACCGTAGTGTTTACAATGTACCAAGATCACAAGAAACTATTTTACCCAAATATACCTATTAAAAACCCTATAAAAATTACAGGGAGACCACTTAATACAATGAGAACCCCAAAAAGATAATATGGGTCCTTACAGTCTGTCATAATGAACATAAGAATGGCCAATGCCACTATGGAAACACGACGCATCAATGGTATTATGTGCACCAAAAACTTCATTGTCTCGAGTTTTAGGAAACCCTAAGGATTGGTTTAATAAGACACTAGAGGATATGGAACTCTAATAGCTATAAATATAGTCATTGGATTTTTTGGAGAATTAATTGACAATGTATGAGTATATTTTAGTTCTCCAATAATTAGTTTATGGATTGAAAAATTTAAAACCACCCCATAATTTTTCACATGTTATAATAACAATTTTAAAGTATTACTTATCATATTATCTAATCCAGTTTTCAAAGGAAATTTTATCTCACTTTGCTTAATGAATAATACAAATTCTTATTAATATAATATATTATTATCAAATAATTATTTTAATGTAATAATACTAATATATAAATATAGCTAAATTATTTAGTTCCAAAATATGGTAAGTATATATATATATAAATATATATACCATAATTGAATTATATGGAATTATGATATAAAACTAATACCATTATGACATTATAATTTATATTGAGGTTTTAAATAATATTGAGAATTTTTGTTTAACGTATTTTAATGATATTATCTTGTAAAGTGGAATATTTTAATTAATAGAACAAATATTTGATCAATTATATGAGTTATGATATATACACAGGTATATAACTAAGGTAATAATTGTTTTATTACAAATTAACATTTTGATTTTTGTTTAATAAAATTATAAATATATAATTTATCTACATTAATAGAATTACTAAAATTGTACATATGAACTTTCAAAAAAAATTAAGTGATTTAATTCATAACAAATTCTTTTCTTATGGATACAAAATTACAAATATATGGTACAAATTAGGATAATTATTATTCTGACAATATATATTTTCAATTATCAATTATTAATTTTATTTATAACATTATAACCATGTAACATAAAATATATAAATATATGTTTTATAAATGAATTTAATAATAATAACTCTTTAATTTTTAAATGTATTTATAAAATAAGCATAAATAACTTTATTAGACGTTTCGATTTTCTTTATGACATTTGATTAGATAAATGAAGATAATTTTATAATAATAGACGGGAAAATCAGACAAAAGAAATAAAAAAAGAGAATCCCTTGGGAAGGGATTTGATGGTCCGTGGGGTGAGATTTTCAGACCGTAAGGTGAGGGATCCCGATTCTCAGAATCGTGATGTATGGTTCCAAGAATACCCGAGGGATGGTCATGGACGAGGCTTAGTATGGGGCGAGCTCAGTTGTGGCATCAAGCAGGGTCTGATGTCGGGTGTCGGGTCGCGAGGCCGAGGAGTCGAGGTCGAGCAGCATCATTATGCGGAAGATGCCATGTTAGGGTTTGAGACTCAGGGGAAAGGCAGTCTAGGTCGAGTAGTACCGAAGGAGGCTGAAGCTGCTGAAGGGTTGTCATTCAGCGTGATCGAGGCCATGGCATGTAGTAGGTGGCGTCGTTCCAATCTTGGTTGTGTTGTCCGACCAAAGTTGATTCAGTTGTTCCGTTTATTCATCAATCTACTAGGTAAGTTCCCTGTCTCTCTTTTTTAGGTGTCTTGGTTGTATTTTGATGAATTTTGTTTTGGTTTTTGTATACCCTTTTGCGGTCAAATTATCTATTCACAAGAAGACTAAGGATCAATTATTTCTATTGAAACATTTTGAATGGATTTAGTTGGTTTATGTTCATCTTCAGTTTCCTTTTATATTCATGTCATTGTTTTGTAGATAATGTATGTTTTCCCCTTTTATTGTTATGTCCGCTTTAGTTGGGTCACAATATAAATATATATATATATATGTGTGATTACTATATTTCTATCAACATGTTACGAATATATATATACCATATATGAGTGTTTTTTAAGGGATGATGCTACTGCTCACCATATCGATTCTTCACTCTAAAAAGGTACTGCACACGCAATTGGGATTCTTCCATAACCAACCCGAGCACTACACCTCCTTCGTGAATCTGAACCTCACCACAAGGAAATTAACATATAATGTAATGGTTCATTATAAATTTTCTTGAATATTTATTTTATTATCTTATGACTTGTAAGGGTTGTAAATTTTCCATGTCATGTTTCATTGAGAATATATACTTATATATACTCCTAGTGCTATGTTTTTAACATTGCAGTAGTTTAAAAGTTCGTCTGTGGGGAACCTTGGTCTTCGGGTTTTTGGGTTCAGGTGATATAATGTATACATGGGTTATGTTTTAATTAAATGTATATTTTGTAAGGGTTTAATTAATTTGATCAATTTTTTTGTCAATTTTTCTTACAATGTTATACACCTAAATACTTGTTTATAAATTTTTTTATGAATCTATATATTTCATTATAACATATTATTTTTCGAACTGGGTTATGATTTTAAAATCTATGTGTTGAAATGGTTTTAATTTTTTTTCTTAAACCAAGTTTTTATAAAATGATATACAGGTATATATATATAAGAAACTGTATCTATCTATATAACCTGGAATTTTTAAAAGGATAACAATTTTAAATTTTAATTATTTATCTCTAAATCTAATGGTTTGTGAGGGTGTAATTTGATCACATTACAGTAGTTATATGTGTGTATATACATATATATATATAAATACACACACACACACACATATATATATAACTTATTATTTTATGTGTACATAAGTTAAGGGTTATTTTAATTTATAATTATTTTATGTTGTACACTTAGTGTATATTCCGACATACACACATAATTCAATCTATTACTATTTTATGTTATTAAAGATAATTTACAGTCTTTAAATAATGACTTGGGTGTGAATAAAGTTTCATGTTCAAATGGATTGGTATATTTGTTACGCATACACCCATATAGTTTTAATCCACCTAGTATTAATTCCATCAGGTGTTGATTTGAAATGATATTTTTAAAATGTATGGGAATTTTATTTATTACATTATAAAATCTCTATTTTCTGGTTCTAGTAAGGTAATTCATTTTATTAAAATGTGAATTACTTTTATAATGCTAAGGGTTGTTATTATTTAACAAAGAAAATTTCTTGTAATATGTTAATACACACACACTCACATATATATTTATATATATTTATGTTTAGTTTTCAGAATATATAAGGTAATGGTGGGATATATACATATTTTATGTATATATATATGGTTATATGTATAATCCTATAAGTTTGAAATAATATCCTAAATAGGTTGGCCTATAAAATCTTCTGTGGATAACGTATGTTGCTGATTTTCTTTATTAAATTAACATGAATTTATGCATAAATGTTGCACACCAATTCATTTTACCATATTTTCTATGCCACATAGGGTATGAACATTTATTAAGAAATTGCCATTTATCGGTGCATGATTGTGTACATATGAAATCTGTCTTAATTTAAATTTATTTTTTTAAACTATAAATATTCATTTCCATGAATCATGGATTTTAAAAATTAAGGAACTATCATTTTATTTCGTAACCCCATTACATTCATGTTTTAAATTAATATCACATGTGCATAGAATGTTTTCTAGTTTATTCATGCCATTAGGAAAATCACTATTTAAATAAAAACGATCATATTATAATTTAATACAACGTCATTTCCATATATCAACGCATGAATTGAGCATGAATAATACATATCCAATGTTATAAACAAGTAATACAGTGCATTGAATGTTTATGGAAGTAGTTGTAATGTTATTAATTTATATGATAAATTGAACTATTTATTATTCATCACTTTTGAGAAAAAATAAAAAATTTAATTATTTAGAGTGGTATGTGACACCAATAAAAGACATGGGTTTAGGTATTCAAGGAGGTATGAGACACTTTGGATACCTGGCCTTATTAAACATATGAGGAATTTATTGGTCTAGTATGTTATGGGTTGGGTATTAGTAAAAGAAAGCCCTCCTGGTTGGGGTCTGGTTACAGCAGACCCTCCGGGTTGGAGTTAGGTTATCGAGGCCTCCAGGAAAGAGTCCAGTTATAGTGGATCTCCAGGTTGGGGTCCAGTTACAGTTATCCCCTAGGTCTTGGAACGATGCCTTGATAATGTAATTAAAGTATAACATTATACATTCCCATTATTATGTGAATGATAATTAATTAACCAAATGGATATGCGTCTAGTAGAATAACCATGGTTAAGAGAAAGTACTTATATGTATCAGAGGAGTAAAATCTTATGGCCTGGCATATGTTTAGTGCTCAGTGAATTAGTATTCAGTGTATGAAATTAATTTTATTAACTTTACGCGCAACTTTGATTAATCTTTCTATTAGTTGTTTTATACATATGTCATACATGTTTAAAATGAATTTTATTCATTACTTCAAATGAGCATGCCTATATTTGAATCATGAATCCTTGTAATTCTGTTAGAATCTTTATAATTGAGAACTATTATGATGTGTATAGTGCTACAATGTTTTTTTAAGAAAAATGTTTTCTGTAACGTTTTAATGAAATTTTTCAAAAGTTTTATTGGTTTTTTTTAAAACCCCTTATTGGGCATTCATATGCTTACCCTACATTTTGATGAAAATTTTTTAGGAAACAACTTTTTACAGATGAAATATTTCAATAGTTGCTGGTTTCTCAGAGCCTGAATCGAATTCGATCCTCTAGATGGCACCGACCCTGGGTATTCAGTAGCCGGGGCATCTCACCGTATCTGACAAAATGTGTAGAAGATGTGCTGGCCCGTTGTTATGAAATCTCTATTCTTGGTTGAATCATTTGTTTTTCTGATGAACATGTTATTGTTTATCTACTTTATTCATCCCAACATGTTGATGTAGATGGCTTTGGTTTCCCTCATTTCAAGAGAGGAAAAGATGAGTAGAGTGTTCCATGTTCCTTCCGTGTCAAGATTCTCATGGTTGTATAAGTCTGTACTCCTGCTAAAGGTGTAAAAGACTTGATGTGTAGTCATATACTCACCATGTTGAGCCCCTTGTGCTTTTTATAATAGTATTTTTTACTAGAATACATAGTAAAATGGAAATTATTGTTGTTAATAAATGAATATTTTTTTACCCCATAAGGATAGAGCTTGTTGGAATGAAATGATGATGTTATAATTATGATATTCTATTGAATCATTTAGCTTATGCCTAGAGGTCAGGGAACTATGTTTATGATGCCAATATTAGGAATTGGAGAAAATAAAAAGGGTTTGTTGATGGTTAAATAATTTATTAATGTATTGTGAAACTGAAGAAAAGGAATTAGACAATTTAATGTATCTCGTTAAATGGACATGTACTTATAGAATGTACGGTCATAGCAGTGATAGTAAGGAGTCTACTAGATGTTATCTATAATTGAGTCTTGGACTAGGATATTCACAAAGTGTAGTTGTGAGCTATATTATTTCATGTGGTTTTTTTATTTATATACGATACTATACCCTTTTGGTTTGGTAAACTAAGAATATGGGAATTATAATCCTTAGGGGTGTTTTCCCCAACATATTGGTGTGAGGGTGGATAGATTACTACCCCCTTGGTCCCCTCATTCTTCTCTTGGATGATACATGCGATGGTATGCATGATGGGTATTTTTCCTTTATATGTATGTAGTGGGAAATAATGGCTCATGTTTATTTCACATGCATGTATACTAGACATAGTTTCTAAAGGAGGTATAACATGTATAGGTTGTGATGTAATTGGGATCCTTACTCAGTGTGTGGGTTGTGATGGATTTAGGTATAATACATGATATACGCAACATGTTATGTGGGCTGTGGTGGCTCTCATAAACCACGTTCTTACATTTGGTTATGTGGATATGGTGGTGTGTTGCATGAGTTTCATGTTGTGGTACTTCACTGAAGTGTATGTGGGGTAACCTTTTTGGAGATAGATTCTCAAGTCGTGCGATGCAAGGAGAGAGTGGAAAACAAGTGGATAAGTAGCAGAGTACCATTTATATTATTTATTATGTAATATGATATTGAATGTGATTCATGGTGATGTTATCCATACTGAGGAAAGGAAAATATTATACCTAGTTGGGTGATGAGTTTTTTAAATGTCGTTTATTGTGCTTTAACATGCTTTCTTTTCTTTTTCAGGAGAGGATCCAGGGATGATCTTACTAAGTAAAATGTTATACTGACTCTACGTACATATAAACATTTTTTTGGTCAGTTGGATAGGTTGGAGATGTGGCTGGTAAATAATATATTGGTAGGATTTGTTGTAGTTTTTTAGGCTTCATGGTCAATACAGTATTTACCATTGTATTAGTACATGCAGTTTTTCCTCTTAGTTGTAGTAGTTCTTGCATGAAATTGCATATGCGAACTATTTATTTTATTTTATATTGTATTATATTGATGATTTGGTCGGTTTCAATCTTATATGTCTATTTTTCATGTGTTATATTAGAGGGAAATTCCCCAAATCAGTGTTTTTACTATACCAATTGATCTAGTATCTATCATAGGGCCTACTGGAGGCGGGACATCAGTGTCACTATCTATCTTCTCCTATTTTTAGCCCATGAGGGGTATACTCTGAGGATAGTGGGTCTTGAAAGCGTGGTATCAGATCTATGGTTAAATGATATGATAGAGTTTAGAATTAGGCACAAGCAAGGATTGCAAGGGTTGTTTGGGAAATGGTGTCACCTTTCTTAGAAAGCATTGTAAACATGAGATACTTGCTGAGACATGGGTATTTAGGGCCACCTATGATATGATTCATTGACCATTTATCTTACAATATCTACTAAATCTGGTGATACTTTTTCAAAGTTACAGACCATCAAAAGGGTTATGATTCATTCATCATTGTTCTTGTGGTTGAATTGGTAGACCATGGAATGGGTTAACTTAACATGATTAAAAAATTAATTAAATAATGATAAAATATTTGATGTTATAGGATTATGAGCTCTAGTTGTTTGTTCTTTTTCAAGAATGGATCTAGTACAACATACTCACCAAGTATGCAGAGAAAATGTATAGAAAGATGAGTCGGAAGATCACCATTGAGTATAGGTTGTTGAAAACCACATGCAGAAGATAAAAATCCAAGTGTTTTAGTGCAATAGTCTATAGAGGAATGAGGGATCCATTTCATATGTAGTCAAAGAAGACTAGTTTAAAGAGGTAAAAATTGAATTATATTTGATACATGTTTGGAAGGAGAACTGGGTATCATTGGTTTTGATGATGCTGTATGGAGAAGTGAGGAATGGGTGGTTTATGTTCCTCACAGATTGCGAGGAGTCAATAGCCTCATGGGAGGAGTTTTAAGACTAGTTCAGAGATGACAATGATTCTTCCATCATGAAGGTGACCATTCCCCATCTGCTTCTTACACATATGTTGTTGAGCTTTAGCATGCAAGAGTTTGGGATCTATTTTAGGAACCTTCTAAAATATTCTTCAGACCTATTTAGAAATGATAAATTCCAGGTGAGGCAATTCAAGAAGACTATTCATATAGAGATATAGCTCCAGGTCCCCCCATTTATGCCAAAGAAGTATATAATTATTCAAGCTATAGAAGAGGTAATTTAGAGGATGTTATCCAGAACTAGATCATCATGAGATGGGAGTCATTATGATTCTACATAAAGTAGAGATATTGTTTGTGGTTCTCAATTGTGAGGAAAATAGAGCATCTAATCAGTGGATATTAGGTCTCATCCCTTAATGTCTCATTTCTCCAGTGGCAGAAGCTCTTAGGTTTATTTTAATGAATCAAAATCATGTATTTTCAAAGACCAAGTTCATCAGCTGAAATAGTGCCTCACCATTATCAGTAGTCATTGTTCTCTAATTGTTCAACTTTGGGTTCCTTCGCTAAGGTAGTTCCAGCTGAGACAGGTTTAGGAGGTTTCTCCTACATGGGAATAGTAAAGATTATGGGGTCCCAAAATAGTACATCGCTAGGATGATACCCATCCACTGGGATAAGAGAATTTTTGTGGATATAGTCATCAATTGGTTCAAAGAGGCTGTCGAGAAGGTCATGGTCACCTTCATGTTTTAGTGTTTCCTAGGCCAGGCGAGCCCGACATCGTTCGAGGTACCCTTATGATGTATTTTACATTGGTGGATAAAATATATTATCCAATAGAGACTCAATACTTTATGTCACCCACCATTTTCCATTATTTGGGACTTTCGTTAGAGACACTTCCAATGCCCATTGAATTGACTATACTAGTTATAGGTTGAGGTGACTTGTTAGAATTATGTAGTGACTACGAGCTTATTCTAGGGAATTACAGATCATGGGGATATTTATAATGTTCATTGATATAAACATATGAAAAAAATCCAATACGTGGATTGGTTTTATTCACTACATGATATCATGGAATGGTTTAGGAGGAAGGTCTTGTTCCTCGATTATGATAGAGAGAAAATAGTGGTTTTTGGTGAGTAAGACCCTCGAATGGGTTAGAGGATTATTCTGTCATTATCATCCTCTATGGATTAGATGATGATGAGTTCATTAAAGGTTTGTAAGTTAGTATTTTTTAGGGCCATATAATATTTCCCTGATGACTTTCCAAAGGAGGTTTTATAATTACCCCCTCGATTAAAGATCATTTTTGGGATCTATATACAGCCAGGTGTGTCTCCTATGTCTATGAACCCTTATAGGATAAATAATTTTTACTTGTGAGATATGTTTATACCAATAGATGGTATATTGAAGTGTGGTTTTGTTTATATGGGTGTGTCACCATGGGGTGCACCGGTTTTTTTGTGAAGAAGTATAATAGAAGTTTGTGTTTGGGTATAGATTATTGTCGCTTCAACGAAGTGAATTCGAAGAACTGATATCCTATTCCATGGATTGATGATTTATTTGATCAACTTAAGGGTTAATGTTTCTTCTCAAATATATATTTTTGGTTAAGTTATCATCATATGTGTGTGAAATATGAGGATATTTAAAATTCTACTTTTCAATGTTTTCATGGGTATTACGAGTTCATTTTGACATCGTTTGGTGTAATGATTGATCCATCCATGTTTATGGGGTTGATGGACACTTTATTTCTTATGTTATAGTTTCTCTTCATGGTGGTTATCAATGAAAAATCTATGTTTACTCATTGTCCTCAGAGGAAAATGTAGATAATTTCAATTCTATTTTGGGAGTTCATTATCATCAATTAATTTTGGGGAAGTTATCCAAGTGTGAGTTTTGGCCTCACGAATTCTGTTTCATATGTAATGTTTCATCCTACTAGAGAGTATATGTGGATAATTAAATGATTGAATAATTTTTGAAAATGTAATCCCCCAAGATAGTGGTAGATATGTTAATTGTCATTGGTCATGCAGGAGATTATAGGAGTTTCATAGAAAATTTATATTGGGCTATGACACCTCTGACAACATTGACAAAAAGTGATCAGGTGTTCCCATGGAATGATCAATGTCACACAAATTGGTTTTATGTGAACGAGTAGTTGAAAAGTGATCCGGTTAATTTTATTTTAATATAAAGAATTTGGTCTGACGTTTTTTGTGATGCATCACGTCATGGGTTTGGATGTGTTCAGATGCAGTATAGATCAATTATTATTTATGGGTCATAGAAGCTACATCCCCGTTAGTTTAATTATGCTACCCACAATCATGAGATAGTGGTGGTTGGTTTTCCTATATTCTAGGGATAAATTAACTCATATGTGTTTTTTGTGTGTTCACCAATCACAAGAGCCTAAGGTATAATTTCTTCCAATGTGATAAGAACACACAACATCATTGGAGGGTGGAGTCCTTATAGGACTAAATCATTGATTATTTTTATACACATAGAAAGCGGAATGGTGTAGCTGATGTGATGATGAGGAAGTCACACTGTGATGTAGTGCATGAATATGGTGATTCCTTGAGAGTGAGGTAAGATCATTCAATATATAATCTACATATCATAGAAGTTGGCGGTACATATTGTCTTTTTATATGATAGTGAAGTTGTATCTAATGTAGTATGTGGAGGAATCCTAGTTGAGGGACCTCGAGGTGGGTGTCTGGAGAGACCAAGTTATTTTTTTACGAGGCACATTGCGGTTTTTCGGAAGATAACCACCAAAACAGCTGTTTTAGGTAAGTAGTTTCACCATAATGAGGATGTGTGTGGTAGTTCTTAATGAGTTCCATATTTCACATGTAGTGGTATATCATGGAATGAAAAAGATGTACCGAGATTTGAGGAGTCAGTTTTTGGTTCTTTGGATGAATCATACAGTTGATGAGTTTTTTATAAATATTTATTCTACTAGATGGTGATGGGGATGTATTTTTCTCATGGTAGTTTTTTCCAGGAATTAGATTTTCCTCAGTGTATGTGGTAGGAAAAATCTATGGAAATTTTTCACTCGTTTAACTTGATCTCAGGTACGTTATGATGGTATATGGGTGGTTAGTGATTATTTTAAAAAGTCACCCCACTTTATTTCGATCAAGGAGTTGGGCTAGTTGAGGTTTTTTCAAGGTAGTTTCTGTAAGAGTGGGTGAGAATCCTTGAAGTCCTAAGGATGCTAATTTATAATTAAGATCCAAATTTTACCTACATATTTTAGAGAGGTCTTCCACATTGTTTGGGTTCTTATCTATTCCTTATCACTAATTGTTATCCACATAAGGTTGGTCAGATAGAGAAACCATCCAGACTCTTGACTATATAGTGTTCTCTTTTGTGCTAGATTTTGGAGGATTGTGGATGAGTCACTATCCAATGGTAGAGTTATCTTAAAAAATTAGTTCTCATTCCATCTTTTGTATGGAACTGTGTAAAGCCATGTTTGTAAAACCTTTCAATTTTCTATTATTCTGGACGATGTTTAGAGAGTCATCATTTATCATACTAAAACTAGTAAATAATACAAAAAAGATTGTTTAGGAGATTCTCAATTGAATAACAGCAGAACATGAGCATCAGAAATCCATTTTTGATCATTGTAGGAGACCTCTCATGTTCAATGTTGTGGATCCAGTGTTCCTAATGTTTACTCCTTATTGTGGCTAGCAATGATTTGTTCATGGAAATAAGATTTCTCTCTAGAATTTTGGGTCATTCAAGGAGTTGTAACATGTTGTATTAATGGTGTATTAGGTAGAACATCCCCTATAGATGATCCAAATACAAGGTTTGTTTCACATGTTTCATCTTTATCATTATCTTAATGATGACTCTCACATCATCGATTGGGGGGAGAATGATGTTAGTGATGACATGTCCTTCGAGTAATGTCTTGTAGAGATTCAGGCCCACCAAAACAAGGTGTTTCATGGGTGTGTAATCTCCTTGGGATTTGTCTTGTGGTGGAACAATCCTGTGGAGGAGAGAATCTAGGAACGAGAGTCATAGATACGCAGTCAGTACCCCAATGTGTTTGATATTTTTATCTAATCTATTAATATTGTTTGTTTTATGCCTGTAGAACTTTTTCTATTTTATGATAAGTATTTTTCATGTTCCTTAATGGGGAGTTCTATTTTTTCATATATATCTCTCATAGGATTGATTTTAAGAGCTGTTTGTGTATTTTTTGTGGTTTCAAACTATTCCTTTAGTGAGGTGGTTCAACACCTATGTATGCGAGAGATTTGACAGGAATCTTGTTGGGTGGATGTTTGGACGACCAAATTTATCTTTCAACTCTAGGTTTTTTTTGAATTTCGTATAATGATAATGTTTTGAGAGGTATCTAATATATGTTCCATGAATCACATGGATTGAACATTTGTGTATTTTTGAATATCAAGGTTCACGAAGAAGGATAAGAGTATGTCTATAGTAGTTATATTGATATAATCTTTAAGAATGGATATTTGATGATGTGTAATGGTTTCACATGACGTGAAAGTGGGTGTCACGATGTGTAATATATATATGGTTGAAAAATAAATAAAGTGAACACGAATTTTTTTTGAGAAAAAACCGAATTATATGGATTATAAGACATTAAAGGATATTACACATCATATAATTCCCTAATGTTATTTGTTTTAAAAAAAATTTCATCCTCTCAGGTTGTATATCCCTGTGGATAAAATGCCTCCGTCTCGACACTAGGAATCCTACTGACCCCCTCATTAATGGTTTGGGGACTCCAACAACAATGATCGATTTTAAGATTCCATCATCAATCTACGGAACCTGGTTTGATACATGTTCTTGCCTGAGAGGTGATATATGATCCATTTCATGGTCCTTTCTCATGAGAAGAATGTCAATGACCATTTGAGGTAAGTGATTCATTAATTCTCTATTTTATTACATTCAATAATAGAGTTACTATGATTTAGCCACCTGTATTGAAATGAAATTAAACTTATAATTAATTGAAATCGATTATATAATTGTTTTTGATTTCATTGAAATTTTTTTTGTGAACTGTAATTATGATTTTAACAATGATTTTCTAGATTGTTTGAAATATAATCATTGCCTGGTTTTGTATGTTTTATTTATGGAAACTATTAATGAATGTAAATCAGGAATTAATATAATATTTATTTGATAAAGCAATTTTAGAGTCATGTTTAATTAATAAAATTTTTTATTGTAATTTTATGGTAATGAAATGGATGCAAGAATGCATGTTTAATTTAATTTGTTAATGAACATGGAAAATATTGATTTTTGTTTTCTAACATAAATAAAGGATTTGTAAATAAATTGTTTGATTAATTTTTTATAGATGTAATATATTGTTTCTTTGGTTGATCGTAGTTGGATCCTATGATAATGAATCAGTTCATTCAAGATGAAATAAGAATAGATTGTTTAATAAAATATAATTCCTTTGTATGTCAGGCCTTTCATGCTTGCTTGTAAAGGCTCAGTGACATGTGCTTTGGATCCATGAGAGCTCGCTGTGTGGGAATGATTAATGCCTTTCTTGAGGGATATGATACCATTGATATGCTTGTTTCGTTCTGCATTTAATGTGATTTTATCCAAGTGTGGATGATCTTGGATGGCTATTATGTTTTATCAAGCAAGGTGGACAAGATGTGATGTGGACTAGGGATAGATGAAAATGGAGGGATGTTATGGTATGTGGGGTGTGGAGGCCCGGTTTTTGTGGTATCATTTGATGCCTGGCGGGGTGAGATACATTGGTATATGCATGTGGGTGTTGAGGAAGACACTAGATATGATGAAATGGATTGAATATGGGTTTACCCATTATTATAAAATCTAGATTCCTATTTGAATCAATTTTTTGAATTATTTCCTTATTGTTGTCTATCTCATTTCCATTCCCCACTCGATGAGGAAGATGATTTTTTATCCTTCAATGAAAGGAGAATATTAATGAGTTATTCCTTGTGATTTACTTTTCTAGATACTTGTGGTTGGATGATTATACACACATTTTTTCTGTGGAAAATATTTGACTAGTAGTTCATTTAATCACCACATTGACCCCTTGTGATTTATATCATAAAATATATTCCTATAATACCTTGTAATATGGAATTTAATGTTCATAATAAATGAATAAATATTTAACCCGTGGGGTTGGATATTTATAGGTTTTAATGGTGAGGTTCTAATTTTGACAAGTTGTGCACTTGGTTTTCTTATTCTTGTTGGGAATGGAACATTGGATGAGATGTTAATATAATGAATTTTATAAAATAATAATTGTTAATTAAAAGGTAAATAATTAATAAATATAATTTGAGACTTATGAAAACAAATAAGATTATTTAATGTATCTCTTTAAAATGTTGTTTTATTATAGTATATCTAGTCAGAGAATTTGCAGCTAGGAGTCCAAGTGATGTTATCTATAGTTGAGTCTAAGACTAGTATATGCAGATAGTATGGTTGTGATATATATTATGTCATGTTAATTTTGTGTTTATATAACATACTCCACCCTATCTATTAGGGAAACTTACACCCTATAGATTTTGATCCCTAGGAAATGTTTTCCCAAACATCTTAGTGATAGGATGGATGGCTGAATACCCACTTTGGAACTGATCTCTTCCATTGGTAGATACTTTAGATTGTATTCACAGAGGTTTATTTTTCCCATATGTTTGTATAGAGTTATATAATGAATTTTATTTTGTTGCACACATATTTATTCTAGATATAGTTTTCTATGGAAAACTATAGCTATAACGTGTATAAGATGTGATGGATTGTGGGTCCTTACATAGTGTATAGGTTGTGATTAATTAAGGATTGTACCTGAAGTATGATATATTTTATGCATGCTATGGTGGATTCTAGGAACTATCGGGTTACGTTTTCTTATGTTGAAATGTTGGTTTGTTGTGCGAGGTGCATGTTATGGTGCTTCGACTATGTGACTTTGAGCTATCATTTTTTAAAGAGAGGTTCTTAGGATGTTCGTCTTTTGGGATGAGTGGAAAATAGTGGGGTAGTTGTAGATGGGTATATATTTTTTATTATATTATAATCCATTGTATGTGATACTTTATGATAGTATCTAGGGTGAGGTTGGGAACATGGTATATCTATTCAGGCGATGAGTAAGTTTCACATATTGTTTACTGTTCATTATCATGCTTCCATTAGATTCTCATGAGACGCTTTGGGGAGGATCCAAATGTGCATACAATTATACACACAATAGGAATTTCAAAATAGTTTTTCATGTCAGTTGGGAAATGGTGGAGATCAAGGTGGTTACAACTAGCTAGGGGTTTTGCTGGTGTTATTTGGGATTTTTAGTCACTTTCTTCTTTACCTATGTTTTGGTACATTCAATTTTTGCATTATGTTTTTCTATTTATTTTATTAAATTTCATTTGTGAACCTTTTATTTTCTTCTATATTGTTTCCTGAGAAGGATTTTGTCTGTGACTATCTTATCACTCTCTTTCATATGTGTTTTATTATCATATAATTCCTCCAATCAATGTGTTTATTATACCCCGGGTTCTAGTCCCCAATATAGGGATAACTAGAGGTGGGACACATGTGTAATTATCCATCTTCCCCCATTTTCAACTTAGTAGGGGTACACATTGAGTCAAGGGGGTCATGAAAATGGGAAATGTTTAACAATTTAATGAAAAGTCAATAATTTGTGAAAAATCCCAATATCTCACCCAATTTTTTGTGTGATGACTTAAATTTTTAGTGTTATTTAATCATATAAATTGTATAAACGTTACAATCATATAATTATCACATTTTTTTATCAAGAAAATAAATAATTTTTTTTTCAAAAAGACATATTTTTGAATAATAAATTTAATTTTATAAAATTGATTGATTAAATACTATGAATATATCAATATCATTATATTGAGTAATATATATATATATACAAAATTCATAATTTAGTTACTATTACACATTACCTTAAATTTAACAACCAGTTTATAATGGTCATGTTTTTCACATTTTTTTTAACCTCAGTGTTCCTTATCAAATTTCTATTAATCATATTTTTTTATTTAATATCTCGGTGTTACACATAAGGTCATATTATTCAACTTTTATTGTAATATCCCATGATTACATTTACAATGAATCAGAGGTCAACAATTCTTATATTCTCCTACCCTAGGATTAGATTTATATTTTTATGTATGAAATGTATAATAGGGAACTAATACTATGTTATGTTTTTAAGATGCAGATGTTAATTTATGTACTAAGTTAGATATTTAACTATAATCAAAAGACAGTAATCATTTATATTCTGTGATCATGTATAATTATGATATTTATTTTATATACCAATAAAATTTGGTAATATTTATTTATTTTATTATTGGGTCACCTCATTTTATATATCATAGGATGGTTCAGTTATTTTTGGAAATTATGTTTGGATAACATCAAAGAGATCCTATAGGATATACATATGTAAAGAATAATTTCCTATAATATTATAAAGAAAGGGGTGTGTTTTTCCTATAAAATACATCTCAATCGATATACCTGAAAGTGGATATTGTTGTAAAATAGATGTACCTAGGGGAAATGACATGAAAAGTGGATGATTTTGTAATATTTCAATAATCACTGAGGATTGACGAGAGGGTAGAATATTTTACTCCTAATTATGCACTCCACAGTGATATTATTTGATTATTTAGAATTTTCATTCTGAACAATATTGTTGAATGAGAATATATAACATGTTACAACCTATAATAATACATAGTGATTTGAGATAAATTTAATGATTCATTGTTTGATAGATGTTATAAAAATTTAGTACTAAATAAGTATAATTTTTATAATCATATGATTTAATACATTTATTTCAAATTTTTCATACCTCAAATATATTTTTGTATTTATTAATAAGATTCGAGTATATTGAATCATTAGAATAATGAATGTGATGGAGAATGAAATGGTTATAATCCTGAGAAAAAAATGAAATTATATTTGTAATATTAATGTTTTTGATTATTCATCACCATCTATATGTATATATGAATAACAACTTCACCATAGATGAGTTTCCTAGAACAAATAATTAGAGAAAAATGGACTTCCATAAAGACCATAGTTGAATGAAGAATATGCTTCATTCATGTCATGAATTTGGGATGCAACACCTAGTGAAATGTATAAAGGGAATGAGAGTTTGATTTATCTATAAAAATTATGTTAATAATGAAACCAATTTCTGATGAAAACAGAAGTGTTTAATTCATGGAAATTAATTTCAACCTAAATAAAATGTAATAGTTTAATGTCCTATATATGGTGATTACCAGAATTATCAGTGTCAACTCTCTAATCAATGTATTACCTATAAGACTATGGAAGGGAATATGCTATGTTGATAACTAATGTAGAGTGTAGTGGTTATGTAACAATTATAACCTAGAATAGATATGTGGATATAATTTTAATGTTTATATGAATATTCCCTAGGAAAATAATTTCCTATACATAAAAGGATTTTAATGTGTTTTTGTGAAATGATTATTTCTCTCATGTAGATTCTAATGAAATTTCTTTATTCGAGATATCATGTTTGATATTCTAAATCAAAAATTATTAGTCCAATTATGTGAATATGGAAGTTATATTCGAGTTGAAATTATGTTATTTTTGGGGGTTTTATCCCCTATCATGATGTATATTTATATTGAATGTTTTGGGATAAACTCAATGTTAGAGATATCCTTTTTTATATTATTATTATTCATTCCATAAAAAATCATTAATATTCATCTAAATCATGATGTTTGGTTTTCAATAGAACTAATACCTAACTTTATACCTACTCTAAAGACTCCTTATATAATTTTCCCAATTAATTTGTAGTAATTGAAGTAGAAAATAATGAGATTATAGAGAAGGGAATCATTTAATTAAGAACAAGACTAAAAGATATAACCATCCTTTTCAATAATAAAATATTATGATCAATTCATATTGTCATTGATTATCAATAAATAAAAAATATTAATATAAAGAGAATTTATTCCTTACACTATATTAATGAATTTTTTAATCAACTATGTGGAGATCAATATTTTCATTGATTTACATTCATTCATCATATAATCAATTGATTTTCAAGAATAAGGCTATATCAAAGAAAACATTTCTTATGAATTACGGTGATTTAAAATTTATTATACATATATTTTGGATTAATAAATCCTCTTCCATATTCAAGGATCTAATGAATATATGACTTATATAATAACTCTATCTGATTGTGGTACTCTATATTAATGATATTCTTATGTATTCAAAGTGAAAGGAAGGGAATTAGGATTAACTTATGATTGTAATAATGAACTTGGTCAAGGATAAACTATATAAAAACATCACATAGGGTGAAATATATATGAATTATATTTCATATACAGGTTATATAATCTCAAATGAGGGTATATTGATAGATAATTTAAATATGGAAGTTATTGACCAATGGCCATGGAAAACCACTGTGATTATGTTTGGTATTTTTCAATTATATTTTTATATTATCTATGAGTTGTAATGAATTCATTATTCTTATATAATTATATAACCATGATTACATGCAATGGAGAAACGTTTCTATATATATCTGAATGTAAGGATTATAACAGAGCTAAAAATATGGGTGGTCATCAAACATTTTCTCACACTACCCTAATGTAGATAATGATTTCTAGTGTGTACTTATGCAATAGTGAACCTAAATAGAATTTTAATAAGAATGAATTATATGGTGATATATTATCCCTCATGCTAAATGAAAATTAATGAGGATAATTACCCGACTCGTTATTTTGAGTTGGAAATATAAAATATTACACTAAAAATGTGGCTAAGATATCTTTATAGTGAAAGATGTTATATACATATTTTTAATAAAAATTTGAAATATATATTCATAGTGAATGATTTGAATATTCTATTGATTATATGGATTGATTTAATTTACAATTATGATCCCTTAATACGCTACCATCATTGGAAGGTGAACATGTTGTCTAACTATTTTATTTGAAAATATTTTGAATGTTTCTCAATGAGGAGGATTGTAAGAGATACTATGTATATATACTTTCTTAATATAGATGAATAAATCATGATGTATGGGGACATATCACATATATTTTTTGAGGAATGATGATTTTTCAATCCATGTGAGGATTAAAGAGGTGAAGAATGAGTATTTTCTACACAAAAATTATGCGAAATAAGATAATATGTTGAACCATGATTGGGATGTAATGGAAAGGTTATGGTACTGAGTTTGTGTACATTTAATTCCATATTTAAAGAATCATATGTTACATGATCTTCATAGTTCATCATTATATTTTCATCCAATAATTATGATTTTGAATATATAATTGTAATAAGATTTCTAGTTTGATAACATGAAAATGGATATTTTAGAAAATTTATCACGATAACATGTTATTAGAACGATATGGATTAGAGACCAAAGTCTAAAGGGATGTTATAAAAATTAACAATACCATAATGGAAAAGGGAAAAAAATATCATGTATTTCATATTCGGAGCCCACAATATATCTAAAGGGAACAATACTATTTGGGTTATAGTCAATAAACATATAGTTCCATGAAATTTAATTTAAATAAGATATGATTACCCACTAGATCATATTTCTAGAAAATATATCAATGACTTGTTAAAATTTCATGGAGTACCAAATTCAATTATATCTTATTAGGATCCTAGGATTACCTTGATGTTTTTTGTAAAGACCCGGAATTTTTCTTGAACCTATTTTTAGAAATTATATGGGAAAATTGCGAGACTAGGAGCAGAGACGACATGCGATTTTGAGGCCTGGTGTGCCTAAAATAGTCTGTTGAATAATGTTATGTTCTTATGTCGCACATGTGAGTGGTTTTCTAGAAAATGTGGAATAACACTCAAAAGGTTCATGGATCAGAAATATGAGGTCACTATTGTGTTTAGGATGGCGGGATTACCCTAGGTGAGACTTGAAATTAGTTAACATGGGCCTCAGGTGAGAAACCTAAAAATGGAATAATTGTAAATAAAATCATTAAATAAAATCATTTTAAATTTCAAATCCTATAACTCATAAATGGTAAATCAGAATGGAAATCTGAGAGTATCGTTGATCGCATGAGGGTGTGATTCTCTTAGCTAGAGCCTAAACTTGAATCGAATGGGTCGAGAGTGAAAGTTAGTTTTTGGACGTGAACGTCTTTAAAATATTTAACAAAAAATATCTTTTTCTAGACATTTTGTATGGACACAGCGATGCTGCAACACCACGACTAGGATCCCAGTTTCCATTAATAAATGAAATAATGTGGAATCATTGAAAAAAATTTCTTCATTTAATGGATTTTCAAAGGTAAGGTATTTGATTGACAATGTTAGAGAAATTCCCTATGAGATCTAGAGAAGAAAATCATTGGAAAAACATCTTGTTGATGAATGTCGAACAACAACAAGACAACAAATAGGAGATTGGAGTCCAGATTTGGCATCGACGAATCAATTAATGATGAGAACAGACTCTTTATTTTTTAGTGATCGATCCCATTCTATGTTGGCGTTGTTATTTTATTATGTTCATCCTTGTTCGTGGATTTATATGATGAATGTAGATCAACCCCTGAACATATTGACCTGTAGTTCGATCGTTCTTTGGGTAGGTTCTTGACTGTGGTATGGTATTGAGAAATGAATTTTTATTTTATTTTATTGTTATACCCTTATGAAAGGAGACTATTAAAACCATGAATAATGAGGGAAGTGGTTTATTTCTCCATTTTTTGTTTGGTTTTCCCCCATCCCATTGATGCACATTCTTCAAATTCTTCGCAGATTGATGAATTTTCAATTGTTGTTCAACCATTCTTTAGGAAATGATCTAACATCATGGATCTCTACTAGAAATTTCATTGAGTAGGGGTGACAGTTATGGTGGTGATCAGATTGAGAAAGTGCATTAGATATCTCATGTGAATGGATACACACCATATAAGGTCACAACAATAATTTAAACCCCTAGCGATGAATAATGTGGGGTGAGGTTCCTAAAACACATTTTCAATTGAAGAAAATACCAATAGAGCATGTTTGATGGCCAATAGAACAACCCACTAGAGTGCCGAGACCGTAGCTGGCACTGGCCGGAGGAACCAGCAGAAGCTCGACCGCGGGTGGTGTCAGGGGTCCACGGCCAAGGCGGGCCGACGACCTGGCATCACCGTGTCGAGAGGCTGACATGTGGTCAATGGACCGCAAATGGGATTTCTAGAGTATGTGAGAGGACTGGAGGGATAAGGTGGAGGAACCCCATGTGCTGCATGGTGTAGAGAAGACGCGTAAACCAACCACATAAGGGGAGAATGAGCCAGCCCGCTCAGAGTTGGATGGGTGGGAGACGTTGGGTTGAACCCTACTATGACAGGTTGGGTCAGACCCAATGAATCTGGTTAGATCAAAGTAGTCAAACAGGAAGACAGTCTATTATTGTGGTCGACCATGAGACATGGTCAGTGCAGTTTCTTCATGGCCGCGACAACTCGACCATGGTGGGTCCATGGCCCACTGACCCCCATTTTCCTCAAATTCCCATAACTCTCAAATGGAGTGTCTGTTGGATTAGCTGCCTACATCTTTGGGACCGTTGCGATGAGATTGTATTTTTGAGATATTTTAACATAGTTTTTGTTAATTTTGTTATAAATACTAATGGATTGTGGAGTAGTTCATTCTAGTACATGCACGCATGAGCAGGAATCAACATGTTTTGTAAAGGTAGAAACCCCCACTTCGTGGGGAGATGGTTTGATTACATTGGGTATATTACATCAGAGGTGTCACTCCCCTGATGTACTAGGGTGGAGATTCATAAATATTTTCATGAATGTAGAGGAGGTACTACTCTGTGGGACCTGGGATCAGGTCCTCTATTCGTGGAGTCGGTACTCCCCTATAGGACTAGGGTGCTAGTCCTATACATATAACATACATAGACTAGGAACTCCCCTACCGCGTAGGGTGTGGGTCCTATATGATAGGAGTTTGTACTCCCCTGCTGCTTTAGGGCATGGGTCCTCCACATATGATCAAATAGAGTCAGTTCTCCCCTACCAAGTAGGTTGTGGCCCCTCTATGATAGGATTTGGTACTCCCCATCCATACTAGGGTATGGTTCCTCCACACATGAAATGACAGAGTCGGTAATCCCCTATCATACAAAGTTATAGGTCATCTTGTCACTAAGTAGTAATACCATACTGGGAATGGTGAGGTTCCTCGAGTAGAGTTGGAGCTCCTTCGACTGTTAGACAGAGTAGCGAGGAACGCGATCATCCACTTGATGAAAATGATACATAGATAGGAGCTAGTTTTTTCAAGAAGAACCGAGTTATGGGCTAATCCATATAGGTGAGACTGAGGTTACATGATATAGTTAGCATTAGGTCTCCCACTATCATGTACAATGGTTAATGTATTCCTCTCCACATGGGTTTCCTTAGTAGTGTGTTGGGTGCAAGACATTGATGGTTGAACCTCCGGTGTTGGGCACTGGATCTGGACCTAGTAGAATGTTCCTGATGGAGCATGTTCTCTTGGACATACCATTTGGAATTGTATATTTTTTCTCAATAGAGTGTACCTATCAGAAAGGTTCCATCTAGGATGGTTGAGCTCGTGTTGTGAGATCCCCCGGTTTCTTGTATTGCCTCTCAAAACTATGATGACAATCTTGATGTTGGCTATGAGGTTGGAACCTTATAATTCCTAGTGTTTGAAACGAGTATATTAGAATGTTCTTTGTATATGTATTGGAATATTCATGTGTCTAGCTGAGTGTTCTTTTATTGTGGGTTTTTTTTCTTTTTCATCACCTCTCTGGTTTTGGGGTGTGCTGCTGAGTATTGTTTTACTCAACCCTGCATGGGCATTAACCACACATGTTAGGTCTTTTGATGATGATTGATGCTTTGATGACGTCCAGTGAGGACCCGAACCAAGTGGAACTCACTGGGATCAGATATAAGAGGCATAATTATATGGTTATAGATAGATACCCATCACCTAACCATTAGGTAATGTTATCAGCGGACAAGATTTAGGGACTTAGAGTTTAACTTTGTTTTGGTTTTTCATTTGGTGGGTTTGTATTCTGGCCCAGTTTTCCACACTGTACAATACTTTTGGTTGCACTCTGGTTGTGTTATACATAGTGGTTTGCAAGAATATATAACATGGATTTTTTACTTTCTAGTACATTTTACTATGAGTTGTGTGCCTGTGTACAAGTACATAAGAAGATGCCTCTAATTTATGGGATATGCCTCCTTGACACTAGTCAACAGCCCTTGACCTATCAAAGGTGAGCTTCAGGTAGTAACAACACGAGACCTAATGGACGGGTCATGAATGTGTTGCATTAGATACAGTTGGTTATACCCCAGGACCATGGTGTTCTGAGCATCGTTTGGGTTACATAGAGGAAGTGTTTGTATATTTTGAGTTACAACCTCAGGCCAGAGGTTCTAGTATAGGTGTTGTGGATGGAAATTAAATCACTAATACTATAATAACCTACACTTTGACTCAGTACATTAAGACACTGGTCACTCGAATAAAATGGTACATGCTTTGTAAAGGAATGGATTGTGTTTTTTCTGTCCTTCTTGAGCCATCTCTCCATATAAACCAAATTAACTGTGTTTCATCGTAAACCATTTCAGGATGCCTACACAATGAAAACCAAATAGGATTCTAAAACATGATCATGATGATGATATGCCTCGTGATGTGGCTTTAGAACATGGCACTAGTTCTGAGGTGTTACAATTGGGTGGTCTTTGGATGGTTCCACCACCCGTAGTGAATCATTTTTTCTAGCAGTTGAGTTCGATGATGCGTGTAGGCTATGTCCACTACATGAGTTCCAGAGGAAACGACCTTTGAGATACTAGGGTCATCCAAAACCCAAGGTGGAAGATGACTAGATCGAGGCAGTCACTCGACTTTTCCTCCTATTGAGGACACCTCTTGATCATATGCTGGTCCTAGATGCGAGCCTTTTTTTGGGCTCCGCGGGATTCTAGTGGACCTTGGTGATATAGTTGCATGATGAGGCAGCACTAATGTGGGAGGATTTTGAAGGACACTTTAGGGAAGAGTTATATCTATCCACACTGTGGTCAGTGCATTTCTAAGAGCTTATGTGGCTTCAATAGGGTAGCATGAGAGTGTTAGAGGTTTTAGGGAGGTTCTCTGACTTGTTTTGGTTGTCCATGTACATGGATCAATAATAGTTTTTTAGAGACTGAACCTTTGAGTAGGGCCAATGCGGAGAGACCATGGCATCAGTGGTTTCGCGGAATATTCCCACCAATGATGGGGTGCTAGATTAAGCCTTGGTTGTCGAGAGTTTTCTGGTAATGGAGAATATGGATGCGACCTACAATAGAGGTCATAAGGCAGAGGCATCTGTGGGATCTAGTAGATGATAGGTGATGGGATCATTATGTAATAGGAATACCCATGCCTGATGTCAGATGCATTGGACTATGAAGCATGAGTAGTGTTGAGGAACAGATCAGCCACATGAGATATGGTGTTATGCTTGAGATAGTTGTGGAAATCATCGTAGAGATTCTCCATCCCGCCTTGCCACTGAGAGGGAGTAATCTAATGAGTCACCTTGTAAGTGAGAATGCTTCATGAAAAGAGTTCCACGGGATAGGAGGCGAGGAAAAGGAGCTAGAAGAGAAATTGGTGTTCTACGCTATACTTATGGAGCTAGAGGATGTGGGCATGAAAATGTCATTCAATTATGAATTATTTCCTATAGACTCTAGGAGAGATCTTAGGTATGACATGTTACTATTCTTTTACTATTGTATTAATTGTAGTAGGTTTTAGTTATTCTCTTTCTCATGTGAGATATTTTTGAGACCTAGAGGTTCCCATCAAACTTTGGGATTGACCCTCATTCTTATATACTCCTATTGGAGGGCACCTGATGATCAGACACTAGTGCTGATAGTGTAACATAACTCTTGGAGGTGAGAGTTGCAGTTGGGATCTCTTATTCATATCATTGAGGATTTACGAAGTGGGTCTAAGTATAGAAAACTATCGTTCATTACTAGATTAATTGTTTTAGCCATAATGGTGTAGTTTGTTCACAATGATGAAACAATGTTTCCTTGTCTATAAAAGGGGAACCCATGCATCACAAGGTGAACTCTCACATCGATCTTGCCGTGAAAGGGATTTGTGTGACCCGATGTTGAGGTATGATGGGCAAGTCCCATGGAATTTCATGTTTTCGGTGAGGATTTGTGGTGAAGGACCATTGTAGATCTTGGCACTGCTAGTGGTGTTTTCTAGTAGGATTTTTTTTCATGGGATCATTCCGTGGTGGTAGTGTTAGACCACATGAAATTTCAGTAGTATGGAATGATATCTCTTCATCCATACTCAGCTGGATTTCCACTAGCAGGTGTGGTAGTGTTTCTGTTTTAACAAGTTGTGTTACGGCTGGAGGTTGTAGACAGAGTTCCTAGTAAGACCTAGAGATTACTATTAGGAAGCCATATTTTGTTCATCAATACCCCTTTTTGAGAACGTTTTTGTATAATTAATACAGCGGTGGAAGTGAACTGTTGGTTTCTGTCAGTATCAAAGTCATGCTTGCAAGGTGGTGAGCCGCTAAACCCCTTGACAATAGATTGACTGTGGTGCTTGGTGCTTTCCCACTTATCACTGCTAAAGATACATGTGCCTGTTGTGGCAGAGTGTTGAAATGTATGAATTTGGACATGAGAGTTTTTTATCTATATGTTTCATCCATTTGTGTGCTAGTATGTAGCATAAGGACCCATGGTCAGCTCGCAGGTGTGGGCGTGTAGTAGAGAGCTCAGTTTTCAACCCTTTAGTGTAGCATTTTTCATTTTGGGGATGAAAATATCTAAGGTGGGGAGAATGTAAAGACCTATAAATTGTCATTAATATATTTTTAGAAATTATTTGGGAATATTTAGAGACTCATTTCTGAGATGGTGTGCAATTCTGAGGCATAGTTTTCCCAGAATGGTCCGTCGAGAAATTTTATGCTTTTAAGTAGCGTGTATGAGCGGTTTTGTTGAAAAAGTGGAATAACTCTCAAATGTGATCCTATATTATAAATTCAAGGGAACCGTTGTGATTGAGTATAGAGAAATTACCCTAGGCATGATTTAATGTTAGTTAGTGTTGGCATCTAGTGAGAAAACCCGAAAATGGAATTACCATAAATGAAAAAATATTTTTTTTTAATATTTCAAATATGATAACGCAAAATAAGTAACTAAAATTGGAAATCTGAGAGTACTATTGATCTCATGATGGTGTTCTTTCCTTAGGAGAATTTTATCCTTGACTAGCATGGGTTGCGGGTGGGATGAAAACATCATTAAAATATTTAAAAATAATAATTTCATGACATTTCGCAGCGATGCTGCAATGCCACAACATGGTAGCCCATTTTATATAATAAATAAAATAACCTGGCATTAATGAAATGCATTTTCTCATTTAATAGATTGGAAGGGGTACTGGATTATATTTACAATCTTGGAGGAATTCCCCGGGATATTTGGAGAAGATAAGCATTGGTGAAACCTCTTGTTGGTGAACATCGAACAATGATAACTCGATAGATCAATGATCGGAGTTCGGATTAAGTGTTGATGGATTGAAAAATGGCAGGAATAGACACCTTCTTCATAATTGATTGATCCAATTCCAGGTATGGTTCTTATTATATTATATTATTCCCTGATCTTGGTTTTAGATGATGAATGCAGATCAACCCACGAATAAGTTGACCTCCAGTTTGATTGATCTTGCGGGAGGTTCTTGACTGTAGGATGGTTTGGATAAACAAATTTCAGTTTGATTATTCTGCAAAATAATTCTAACAAGAGTGGATTGAAATTTTGATGAATAATTATGGAGGTTCATTCCACGATTTATTATTTGGTTTTCCCCCTTCCCTTTGACGCAAACTCTTCGCATTATTAACATATTGAAGAAAGGTCCATCGTTGCACAACTATTATTGGAAAAAAGATCTTTCATCATGGATCTAGAATAGACACGACATTCCAGAGCTATGATGATGACTATGTTGATCAGATCAAGGTGGTTTTGGAGATATCACATGAAAATAGAAATGCACTGAAAAGGTTCTGAAATTAGGATTTGAACCCCATATGATGAAGAACATGGACCGAGGATTTCGTAACATCTTCTTGGTCGAATAAAGTACTACCGAAGCATGTCTGGTGGCCACTGAACATCCCACTAGTGTGACAGCCCCTGAAAACAATGCCAATAGTGGATGGAAGAACCTATGGCGACTAAGATTCATTTGGTGTCAGGGGGCTACAGGTAGGCTGATCCAACGATGAGGTAGTGCCACATCTAGATGATGAAACATGGTCAACGGACCACATGAGAGGACCAAATGGATGGGGGTAATTCCCTGTGCACTATGTGGCACAGAGTGGTTGTGGAAACCCGTCACGTCTGGGTTGGATGACTCCGCCCACATGGAGTGGGCAAGGTGGGAGACGCTGGGCTGAGCCCAGCCGGGATGGGTCGGGCCGATAGCGGGTCAGGCCCAATAGGTCATTTTAGTCCCGACGGGTCTAATTGGACTCAAGCATCCATAAAATGCAATGGTCGACCATGAATGTTGACCCTAAGCCATAGGCGGTGGGAATACTATGCTGTCATGGAAGCTCATCCATGATCAGTCCATAGGCCACTAGCACACATTTCACTAAAATGCTCAAACTCTTAAAAAAAGCACATGTTTGACATTCTATCTGCGGATTTTTAACCCTTGTGATGATTATGTATTTTTGATATAATTTAAGTGATTTCTTTGTGAATGACCGAAGATGAGCTAATGGTTTGAGGAGTAGTTCATTCATGTACAAGCACGCATGAGTAGAAATCTGTGTGTTTCATAAAGGTAGAAACCCCCACGTCGTGGGGATCATGTTCACTTCCTTTGGGTAGTTGTTTTGGGTTTCTCTCTCCTAAAGAACAATGGGGAGTGGGTTATCCATGATTTTCATGATGGTAGAGTATATACACCCCTGTGGGACCTGGGAACATGGATATATCCATAGAGTCTGTGCTCCCCTATAGTACTAGGGTGTGTTTCCTACACATATAACATACATAGGGTTGGTAATCCCCTACTGGGTAGGGGTCATGTCCTTTATGATAGGATTTGGTACTCCACTTCTATTTCTAGGCGTGGGTTCTCCACACATGATTGAATAAGGTCGGTACTCCTTGATCAGGTACAGTGCATGTCCTCTATGAGAGGAGTCGGTACTCTCCTGTCATACTAGGGTGTGGGTCCTTTAGTGTCATTATAGTACTCCCCTAGTTGGTAGGGTGCATGTCCTTGATTGAAACTGGAGTTCCCTCAGTTGTCGAACCCAATAGTGGGGAGTGGACCCATCCACTTGATGAAAATGATACCTAAATAGATCCTACTGCTCCCTAGATGAACTGAATTGTGGGACACTCTTTATAGGTACAACAGCCGTTTCGTGATATGGTAAGGATTAGGGCTCCCTCTTTCTTGTATAGTGGAAAGGACGGGCCTCTCCACTTAGGTTTCCTTATTGTTGTGTTGGGTGCAAGATATGGTAGAATGAACCTCCAGTGATGTGCACTAGAGCTGGACCCAGTAGAATGTTCAAGATTGGGGACGTTCTATCATATATACCCTATTTAATGGTAGAGTGGTTCTCGATATATTGTAACTCTCATATGGGTTCCATCTAAGATGGATGAGCTCATGTAGTGTGATTCCCTGGTTTCATGTGTTGCCTCTCAATCCAATTATGAGAATCTGGATGCTGGCTATGATGTTGTAACATTATGATTCATATTGTTTGAAAAAAAATATATATATTCTTAGTATAGGTATTGGCATATTCTTATGTCGAGATGAGTGTGATTTTATTGTGGCTTTCCCTCGTGATTTTCCTTTTTTGTTTTCGGTGTCCTATTGAGTATTGTTTTACTCACCCCTTCACTTGCTTTTCCAACACATGTCATGTCCTATGAAGATGATCAACACTTTTATGAAGTCTAGTGAGGACCAGGACCAGACAATGATCTATGAGAACAGACAGATGAGGCGTACTCTTACAGCAACATGTAACTACAATCACATACTCTTCAGGTAGGGTTGTTGGTAGACGAGCTTCAGGGACTTGGAGTTTTAATTGAGTTTTATCTTTCTGTTGGGGGTCTTGTATTCTGGCCTAGTTTTCCACCGTGTGCATTCCTAATTTTTTCACTCTGGTTGTGTTATAAATTTTTGATTTCAAACATATCTTCCTTGGCATTTTACTTTCTAGTACCTTTGGTTTGGATTTGTTTGTGTGTGTACATGTAGATAGGAAAATTCTTCCAATTTGTGGGATATACCTACTCGATGGTACTCTCCATCCCTAGGCCTATCAGAGGTGGGCTTGGGGTAGTCCAGATGTGGGTTATAGAGGACGGGTACAAACATTATGGAGAATTTTGTAGATGGCATTGAACAAGGATTATAACATTATCACTTCATATCTTTCTCAAATTGGTGGTTAGTCACTGAGTACTATTAAAACCATTTAAGATTTTCTATATATTTTTTGGTATTTCATTGTGGTTTGGTACTACCAAACCCATTTTACTGATTTTAAAAATTGCAATATCATTTAATTGAGTATTTAGATTGAAACACCCCAATCTTCTACGGTACGCTTCTCTTTGAATAATTTGATAGTGTGTGTTGTACGCAACACCGAACACACCATAACCAATCAAACTAGCTGTTATGAATAGTAATACCTACTTTTTGAAATTATATATATTTAATATTTCAAAATGAACTTTATTTTTGGATTCGCAATATCGAATTTAGCCTAAGGTGAAATTTTGGTACTTTTCGGATAACATTAATATTTTGATGAATAGTGAAAATTACTAAATTTTAATTAAAAACAACTTTTTTAATAAAAATAATTAATTGTGATAAATTATGAATTAGAGTGGTTTAAAAGTATATTTAAGATATATTTTTACCATTTAATACAATTTTTGTCATTGGACATAATTTTACAATTAAACCGGACATAAACAAGTGTCAATCTTTTGATAGTTATTATCTCTTAAAAACACGCTTTTTGTTTTAACAACGGGAATAAATTTTAAATTAATTTCTGCCACTTCTGTGTTTTGAATTTGAAAAAATGGATTCCATATTTTTAATCATGATGTTCAAATTGGGTAAATAGGTAACTTTTATTTTTAGTCATTTTTAATAATTACTTCGGTAAATATTTTATTTATCATGGTTAAGGGTAAATCCGGTAAATAAGGGTTAAAATATAATATTATAATAATACTAAATTACACTAAAACGTGTCCTAGACATATTGGTTGAGACATGTTCGACCATAGTCATATTTGGGTCGATTTTGAGACCCCATGGAGCCACATGTAGTTGATAGGGACACTTAATTTTAATGAAGTTATATTGAATACAAAAATGACACAAGAATATATCTTTTAGAAAAACAATTTTTACATAGGGTTATATATGTTGGATGTTCGACTATAAATATTCATTAGAAATCTAAACATATTTCCTAGATAATTATATTTTATTTATAATTTTATGATATTATATAATTTAACTTATTTATGACACAATGATGATGCAGTAATTTCCATAATAGTGAAATTTTGAAATAATTGATATTATAAATACCCAAATAAATATAATTTGAGGCTTTTAATGAATTACAATAATTTTCTAGGATAATATGACATATTAGGATTGATTTAATTAACTTTTTTCGAAGTAATAATTCTGTTAGGAGTTTCAAAAAAATCAACTATTGAATAGTGTCAAAATTGACATAAAAGAGTTTTTAAAACAAATATTATATAATTAATTGATATTAAATTCCTAAAAATATAAGGTTCGGCCAAGAGACTTATCTCATAATATGTGTATTATTAATGGACAACTTTTGGGTCTATTGGATGTATATAGTATGTTTATTAACCATATAATATAAAAATACAAAGAGACATTGTAAAAGTGAAACTAATTAACTTACAGTTAATACTTAAAGATAAGGTTAATATAAGTACCCAAACCTGTCTAAATTATATTGGTTGAGTTTTTTGCGACCCATCCCCACCTTGAAACTTAAATAATCAACTTTGGAGCCATTAGAAACGGAATATAAATTTATTATAAATTAATATTTCTAGCTTTTCCAAAGGTGCCCCTCACCCCTCTTATAAAAGGGAACTCCTCCTTCTCATTTATTCACACCTTAAAAGCCTTTTGGTTCGGCCAAACTCTGCCCACATACTCTCCCAACATCCCTCACTACAACCTAGAGGCATTGGTTTGATCAGAAAGCCAACCTACGGAGCCCTTTTGATCAAATCAAAAGGAAGAACCCGAAGAAGAGGTAATGATTTCACCACCCTTTTCCAAGTTCCTTTCTTCTTCCACTTCTTCATCCGTTGTTTTTACCATTCTAAAATAATAACTCCAGTATCATATATATACTGTGATGTTATTATATGTATGTTACAACCATATTCAGTATTCTATCCACCCTTTTGAATAACATGTCACCATACGTGCGTACGTACGGCTTACCGTCTTCACGTCGTGGTGTAATTGTTATTCAATATATTATTATTTGTATGGGTATAAAAATGATGTTTAACTCATGTAAATAATAAATATAACATGTTAATGATTATTTATATATGATAAACCATCCATTTATATATTATTTTAATATCAAAAGAAATTTTTTTCACTCGTGCGTACGTATAGACTACCGTCTCCACGAACGCGATTAGATTCATTCTCCATCGTATCTATTCAAGTATAATTATTATTTGATGATTTAAAAATGATGTTTAAGGACTTGATATCATTATGTATATGAATAATATTCAACCTATCCATTACAAACATGGATTACGTAACAAAACATATAAAAGAAAACGTGTAAGTTAAAGCCCGAAACAATGATAATACTAAGATATTATTAACAAATAAATGTTAAAAGATCATATATGATATCATATTAATGTATATGATTCTTGTTTAATTTAATAAAAATTATTTCACCATTATACAGCAGGTTAACCTACCCCAACCAAGGAAAAGTACATGTTAAGGGTTATTTCGCAATCTCTTCATTATCCGAGGTTGTTTATAAGTAATAATCTACTGGGATCTCTTTATCATCTACATCCATGTTTCTTAAAAATGAATTTCAAAACATTTTTACTATTTACTAGAATATGGGTTAAAGTCATTTATACCCTTGTTTGACTTTTTATAAGAGGTTTATAAAGGAAACTTTCTGTCGTTTTCCAAACAAGGTGCTTTTTAACCTTTTCGACAGAATTGAGGTAAGAATGTTTTTGTTAACTTATACGGCTGGTGCGGTTATTTTCCACCATTATAAAATCGTTGAAGCTTCCCTTACAAGATTATAAGAATATTTTCAAATAAAATGTTTTATTTTATGAATATATGACTCTTAAGTGATTTCAAAATATAAAGAGATATTTCTCTAAAAAGAGTTTTGATTTAATCTATGTCAACATCCTTTGATTGATTTTACGCTTATTTGAAGTTGATTTATTATGATACAAAACTCCTATATTGTACTGAAGGTTTTGTGATATGTTTGACTATGGATGTCCTATTATTATACCAATCATGGTTTAAGGTGAAAGTATTGACATTTCGTATGCTAGTTTTAATACGAATGTTTATGTTATGTTTAAACCTTTTGATATGGGAATGAATTGGACGTAATATGTGATGGGTGGAGCCTGCTATAGCTCCTTGATGCATCAATATGTCTCATGAGACAAACTAGTATCTTGGCACAAGGCCTTGGCAAAATCTTATTTTTAGTCTTGGCATGAGGCCTTGGCTATGTGGTCATGATAGTCTGGCATTCTGCATTCCATCATTATGAAAGTGGTTATTGATATTGCATGTGATTATTCGATTAGTAGAATATCCATGTGAATAATTAAATTCCATTATTTCATTTTACTTTTGCCATACTATGTTGAAGTTCAAGTTTAAAAGGCGTTTGTTTTAGTTATACATTGCCTTAAATGTTTATGGTTATTTTTGAAAGTTTCTAATATATTGTTATCCTTACTATGCATTCGAGCTCACCCCTTTTCTATATTATATTTTTCCCAGGATGTGAAGAAGTAAGTTATGAATGAACTGCAGGGATTGTATCTGGGGATATGAGTGTAGAATATGGAGACTATTTTGTTTTAGTAATTTTTCACTTTATGAAGTAATGTAAAACTTTATGAATATATCTAGTGTTTCCAAGGCTACTAAACCAATCGGTCTTTCGAGATTTGATCTTTCTTGTGATCATGCCAATGTAATGTAATAATGCACCAACTCTGGGTAACTAGGGTCGGGGAGTTACAGTTGTTATCAGAGGAAGTTTAGTACAAACCTTGGAAGCTAGATTTAGATATACTCTGATTAGAGCACGTAGACCTAAGATGAACTTTGAGGATTAGTATAGATGAACTTCCTAGAATTTTGGTATTGTAGATATTTTGTGAGTTTTCTGAGCAATACATACCTGTCTAGATACGAGCAGGTAGAGGCGGCACTGGCACAGATGTACCTAGGGGTAAAACCCGAAAACACCGCTTTGAGCTAGACTTGAACGGGAACTGGTGCACGACAATGGGCCTTGCTGCACTCTTGGTAATGACACTCCCAGGGGATATGTTTAGGATAACTCTCATTCTCTTTACAAATCATTATGAAGGGATTATGAGTATATAATTCCTCAAAGAAAACATTCTCATGATTATGGATTATATCCATAAATAGTTCAATTTATGTTAAGTGTTTTATAAGTATGGGATTATGTATTTTGATTCATAAACTGATCTAATTTTTTCCATTGTTTAGAAATGGCGCCTAGTGGAAGAAATGGAAACTATATCAATGCACGCACTACATGTAGGGATTTCCCTCCTGCTCAAGATAATTATAGTGGAGCTGGTGATGCAACTGGTACCGATCAGCTAATCACCATATTGGGAAAACTCACTCAGGTTATAAATAATAACCTTACCCGTATGGAGCACCCTGATCCACAACGTGGAGGATCAATGTTAGATCGATTCATGAGGCAACAACCACCAACATTAAATGGGAGTACAAATCCCATAGTAGCTAAGCAATGGATAAATTCCCTAGAGAAAATATTTCATGCTTTGGGGAGTAGTGAAAGGGAAAAAGTTATCATGGAAGTTTACCGCCTCACTGGAGATGTTGATCAATGTTGGTCATTGATTCAAAACACGAAGGAAGATGATGAAGTATCAAATATGGAATGAAGGGAGTTCAAAGATCTGTTTTTAGAAAAATAATTTCCTAATGACCATCGAGTAGATATGGAAAGGCAATTTCTAAGTCTGAGAGAGAAGGAGGATGAGAATGTCGCAAAGTATGAGGCTAACATTACAAGGTTAGCAAGGTATGATGGGGATTATATATGTAACCCAAGAAGTAAGATTGATCGTTTCGTTGATGGGTTAAAGCCATTTCTCCGTCGAGCATTAGTCTCACAATCCTTCTCGTCGTACGAAGACATTGTCTCATGTGCTATCTAGACCGAAAAGGAATTCTCTATGTCTTATGAATTTAAAGAAAAACCAGAGTAGAAGAGACCTTCTGATCCATCTGGGAATGGAAATAAGGGGAAGAAGGGAAAGGTTGAATATCCATCCTGTGGTAAATGTCGGAAGAAACACCCCGGAACTTGTTTGAAGGGAATGGGAGTCTGTTACAAGTGTGGTGAAAAAGGCCACCAAGCTCGTGATTTCAAGGGGAAGAAGGAAGCTACCAATGTTTAGTGCTACAATTGCAGGGAGATGGGACATTATGAAAATGAATGTCCAAAGCGTCAGGAGAACTTACCTCAGAAAAGTCCAAGGGATCAAGTCCAAGCTTATGCTATCACTACTGCTGAGGTAGATGTTCTGAAAGACGTGGTGGAAGGTAATTTAATGGTTTCGTCACATTTAGAAAATGCAATATTTGATTCTGGATCATCCCATTGTTTCAAATCTTCCTAGTTTTCTAGGAAAATTAGATATTTCCAATTTGATTTAATATGGGAGTTTTCAGTTAAAACTCCTAAGGGAAGTATCATTGCAACAATGTTTTGTGAATTAGTCCCCATTAGAGCACATAAATGTTCTTTATCTACTGATCTCATCGTCATACCTATGATTGAGTTTGATATAATCCTCGGTATGAACTGGATTTTAGACTATTATGAGAAGATTTATTGTAAGAAGAAAGAGGTTACGATTTTTGATGATAATGATAAGGAACACCTTATCTTTAGAGTAGAATCGTCACCACCTAATACTTATTTAGATCCACCCCCAGTATCTCAACTAAATTCAATTATAGGGGAGAAATAGAAGTAAATAACTATGGGTGAGGAAAGGAATGTTCAAATAGAGGATGTACATATTGTAAATTAATATGTAGACGTATTTCTGGAAGATTTACCTGGACATCCTCCAGAACAAGAAGATGAGTTTTCCATTGATTTAAATCATGGATCAAGGCCTATATAGAAGACCCCTTATAGAATGGCCATTGTAGAATTAGTTGATCTAAAGAAACAACTAGAGGAATTGAGTAATAAGGGATTTATTCACCCTAGTATTTCTCCATGGGGAGCCCCTGTTCTTTTTGTTAAAAAGAAAGACGGATCTATGAGGTTATGTATCGACTACAGGGAGATCAATGCTATAACAATAAAGATCAAGTATCCCCTACCTCGCATTGATGATTTATTTGACCAACTGCATGGAGCTCAATACTTTTGAAAGATTGACCTTCGATCTAGATACCATTAGTTGTGTGTGAAGAAGGAAGACATTCCGAAGACAGCATTTCGAACCAGGTACGGGCATTATGAGTTTACTGTAATGCCATTTGGATTGACTAATGCACCCTCTGTATTCATGGATCTGATGAATAGTGTTTTCAAGGAGTATCTCGATGAATTTGTGGTGGTATTTATTGATGATATCTTAGTATACTCCAAAAGCTACGAAGATCATGAAAATCACTTGCGCGTTATCTTGAAGACTCTGAGAAGGCATGAATTATATGGGAAGTTTAGCAAGTGTGAATTCTGGATTCAGGAGATTTCTTTTCTTGGCCATATTATCTCTAAAGATGGAATCTCTGTTGATCCTTATAAGACCAAGGCAATCCAAGAATTTCAAGTACCTACGAGTATTACTGAGGTCCGTAGTTTTATTGGTTTGGCAGGTTATTATCGACGTTTCGTCCAGAATTTTTCCCGATTGGCTAACCCATTAACGAAGCTCACATGTAAAGGGGTTAAATTTGTTTGGACAAAAGTGTGTGAAGAATGTTTTGAAGAACTGAAGAGAAGATTTGTCAATTCTCCTATATTGAATCTACCATCGGGGAATGATGGGTTCGTTATTTATAGTGATTCATCAAAGAAAGGACTTGGTTGTGTCCTTATGTAGAATGATAGGGTTATTGCCTATGCATCACGACAATTGAAAATTCATAAACAAAAATATCCTACTCATGATCTCGAGTTAGCAGCTGTTATCTTTGCTTTGAAGATATGGAGGCACTACCTCTATGGTGAAAAATGTGAGATTTATACTGATCACAAGAGTTTGAAGTATATTTTCTCACAAAAAGAACTCAACATGAGGCAAAGGAGATGGCTTGAATTACTCAAGCATTACGATTGCACGATACACTACCACCCGGGGAAGGCAAACAAGGTGTAAGATGCTTTGACCAGAAAAGATCATGGAGTTTTGAACAATATAAGAATTGAAAGGGATCCAATTTTCATGGATCTAGTGAAGATGGACATGGGAATAACCAGGGAAGGAGAAACATCAATGCTTTTTCAAATGGTTGCCAAACCATATTTACTAGAATGGATTAAGAGTTCTCAGACTGATGATGAATATTTTCAAAAGAAGATTAAAGCTGTGAATGATGGGAGACTGAGAGACACTGTGTTTGAAGATGGAATTTTGAAATTCGGGAAGAGACTTTGTGTTCCTGATATACCTGATCTAAAAAGGGAATTGCTGGATGATGCTCATAGTTCCAATTTCTCTATACACCTTGGGAGCACCAAAATGTATAGATATTTGAAGGAACATTTTTGGTGGGACAATATGAAGAGGGAGATTTCTGATTTTGTGTCATGATGTATGGTTTGTCAACAAGTGAAAGCTGGAAGGCAACAGCCTGGAGGAGTCATGCAACCTCTTCCCATACCAGAGTGGAAATGGGACAATATTACGATGGACGTTGTCATGGGACTACCAAAGACTCCAAGAAGGAATGATGCAATATGGGTTATTGTTGATCGTCTTACCAGGTCAGCACATTTTCGTGCTATAAGAGAAGACATTCCCCTGGAACGTCTAGCATGACTATATATTAATGAAGTTGTGAGACTTCATGGAGTAACCCTATCGATTGTTTCTGATCATGATCCCCGTTTTACTTCAAGATTCTGGAAATGTCTTTAGAAATCCCTGGATACTGAACTTCATTTGATCACTGCTTACCACCCTCTGACAGACTGACAATCAGAACGGACTATTCAAACCATAGAAGACATGTTGAGATCTTGCTCACTTGACTTTCAGGGTATGTGGGATCAATATTTACCTTTGGTAGAATTTTCCTATAACAACAGCTTCCATTCAATTATTCAGATGGCACCATATGAAGCGTTATATGGAAAGAGATGTCGTACACCAACATGTTGGGATGAAGTTGGTGAAAGAAAACTTGTAGGCCCAGAACTGGTGGAGGAAATGATGGAAAATGTGAAGGTAATCCAAAATCACATCAAAGCAGCTCAAAGTAGGCAGAAGAGCTATGCCAATAATCGAAGGAAGGATTTGGAATTTCAAGTCGGTGATAATGTTTTCTTGAAGGTATCTCCATGGAAGGGAGTCATACGTTTTGGTAAGAAAGGTAAATTGAGTCCCAGGTACATCAGACCTTTCGAAATTCTAGAACGAATTGGGGTTGTAGCTTACCGATTGTCAATGCCGCCAAGTCTCTCCAAAGTTCACGATGTGTTCCACATATCTCTGTTGAGGAAATACATGCCTGACCCGATGCATGTACTCACATACAGAGAATTAGAACTAGAACCCGATCTGTCTTATTGCGAAGATCCCGTCAGGATTCTTGATACAAGAGAACAAGTTCTGAGAATCCGGACGACGCGTCTGGTAAAAGTTTTGTGGAGAAACCATAAGATGGAAGAGGCAACGTGGGAACCTGTGGAACTTATGATGAAGAACCCCCCGAGTCTTTTCATGTGATAATTATTCTAGAAATTTCGAGGATGAAATTATTTGAAGGAGGGAAGACTGTAACACCCCAAGCTTCTACGGTACACTTCTCTTTGAATAATGTGATAGCATGTGTTGTACGCAGCACCGAACACACCATAACCAATCAAACTAGCCGTTATGAATAGTAATACCTACTTTTTGAAATTATATATATTTTATATTTCAAAATGGACTTCATTTTTGGATTCGGAATATCGAATTTAGCCTAAGGTGAAATTTTGGTACTTTTCGGATAACTTTAATATTTTGATGAATAGTGAAAATTACTAAATTTTAATTAAAAACAACTTTTTTAATAAAAATAATTAATAGTGATAAATTATGAATTTGAGTGGTTTTAAAGTATATTTAGAATATATTTTTACCATTTAATACAATTTTTTTCATTAGACATAGTTTTACAATTAAACCGGACATAAACAAGTGTCAATCTTTTGATAGTTATTATCTCTTAAATACACGCTTTTTGTTTTAACAACAGGAATTAATTTTAAATTAATTTCTGCCACTTCAGTGATTTGAATTTGGAAAAATGGAATACATATTTGGAATCCGGATGTTCAAATTGTGTAAATAGGTAACTTTTATTTTTAGACATTTTGAATAATTACTTCGGTAAATATTTTATTTACCATGGTTAAGGGTAAATCCGGTAAATAAGGGTTCAAAAATAATATTATAATAATACTAAATTACCCTAAAACGTGTCCTAGCCTTATTGGTTGATACATGTTCGACCATATGAATCTTTGGGTTTATTTGGGGACCCCATGGAGCCACTTGTAGTTGATAGGAACACTTAATTTTAATTAAGTTAAATTGAATACAAAAATGACACAAGCATATATCTTTTAGAAAAACAATTTTTACATAGGGTTATATATGTTGGATGTTCTACTATAAATATTCATTAGAAATATGAAATGATTTACTAGATAATGATATTTTATTTATATTTTTTAGAGATTAAATAATTTTACTTATTTATGACACAATGATGATGTAGTAATTACCATAATAGTGAAAATTTAAAATAATTGATATTATAAATACCCAAATAAATATAATTTGAGACTTTTATTGAATTAAAATAATTTTCTAGGATAATATGACATATTATTATAGATTTAATTAACTTTTTTTGAAGTAATAATTCTGTTAGGAGTTTCACAAAAATCAACTATTGAATAGTGTCAAAATTGACATAAAAGAGTTTTTAAAACAAATATTATATTATTAATTGATATTAAATTCATAAAAATCTAAGGTTCGGCAAAAAGACTTATCTCATAATAGGTGTATTATTAATGGACCACTTGGGGGTCTCTTGGATGTATATAGTAAGTTTATTAACCATATAATATAAAAATACAAAGAGAGATTGTAAAAGTGAAACCAGTTAACTTAGAGTTAATACTTAATGATATGGTTAATATAAATACCCAAACCTGTCTAAATTCTATTGGTTGAGTTGTTTTCGACCCCTCCCCACCTTAAAATTTATATAAATAACTTTGGATCCATTATAAACCGAATATGAATTTATTATAAATTAATATTTCTAGCTTTTCCAAAGGTACCCCTCACCCCTCTTATAAAAGGGCACTCCTCCTTCTCATTTCTTCACACCTTAAAATCCTTTTTGTTCAGCCAAAATCTTCCCACATACTCTCCCAACATCCCTCACTACATCCTATAGGCCTTAGTTTGATCGGAAAGCCAACCTATGGAGGCCTTTTGATCAAATCAAAAAGAACCCGAAGAAGAGGTAATGATTTCACCACCCTTTTCCAGGTTCCTTTCTTCTTCCACTTCTTCTTCCGTTGTTTTTACCATTCTAAAATAATAACTCCAGTATCATATATACACTGTGATGTTATTATTAATATGTTACAACCATATTCAGTATTCTATCCACCATTTTGAATATCATGTCACCATACGTGCGTACATACGGCTTACCGTCTCCACGTCGTGGTGTAATTGTTATTCAATATATTATTATTTGGATGGGTATAATAATTATGTGTAACTCCCGTAAATAATAAATATAACATGTTAATTATTTTTTATATACAATATACCATCCATTTATATATTATTTTAATATCAAATGAATGATATTGTCGCTCGTGCGTACGTACGAACTACTGTCTCCACGAACGCGATGAGATTCATTCTCCATCGTATCCATTCAAGTATAATTATTATTTGATGATTTAAAAATGATTTTTAAGGACTTGATATCATTATGGATATGAATAATATACAACCTATCCATTAAAAACATGGCTTACGTAACAAAACTTATAAAAGAAAACGAGTAAGTTAACACCCGAAACAACGATAATACTAAGATATTATTAACAAATCAATGTTAAAAGATCATATATGATATCATATTAATGTATATGATTCTTGTATAATTTAATAACAATTATTCCACAATTATACATGAGGTTAACCTACCCCAACCAAGGAAAACTACAAGGTAAGGGTTATTTCGCAATCTCTTCATTATCCGAGATTGTTTATACGTAATAATCTACTGGGATCTCTTTATCATCCACATCCATGTCTCATAAAAATGAATTTTAAAACCTTTTTTCTATTTACTAGAATATGGGTTAAAGTTATTTATACCCTTTTTTGACTTTTTATAAGAGGTTTATAAAGGAATCTTTTCGTCGTTTTCCAAACAAGGTGTTTTTTAACATTTTCGACAGAATTAAGGTAAAAATGTTTTTTTTAACTTATACGGCGGGTGCAGTTATTTTCCACCGTTATAAAATCGTCGAAGCATCCCTTACAATATTATAAGAATAATTTCAAAGAAAATGTTTTATTTTATAAATATATGACTCTTAAATGATTTCAAAATAGAAAGATATATTTTTCTAAAAAGAATTTTGATTTCATCTATGTCAACATCTTTTGATGGATTTTACGATTCTTTGAAGTTGAATTATTATGATACAAAACTCCTATATTGTATTTAAGGATTTGTGATATGTTTGACTATGGATGTCCTATTTTTAAACCAATCATGGTTTAAGGTGAAAGTATTGACATTTCTTATGCTAGTTTTAATACGAATGTTTATATCATGTTTACACCTTTTCATATGGGAATGCATTGGACTTAATATGTGACGGGTGGAGCCTGTTATAGCTCCTCGATGCATCGGTAGGTCTCATGAGAAAAACTAGTGTCTTGGAACAAGGACTTGGCAAAATCTTATTTGTAGTCTTGGGACGAGGCCTTGGCTATATGGTTATGATAGTCTGGCATTATGCATTCAATCATTATGAAAGTGGTTATTGATATTGAATGTGATTATTCGATTAGTAGAATATCCATGTGAATAAGTAAATGAAATTATTTCATTTTACTTTTTCCATAATATGTTGAAGTTCAAGTTTAAAAGGCGTTTGTTTTAGTTATACATTGCCTTAAATGTTTATGCTTATTTTTGAAGGTTTCCAATATATTGTTATCCTTACTGGGCATTCGAGCTCACCCCTTTTCTATGTTATATTTTACCCAGGATGTGATGAAGTGAGTTATGAATGACCTGCAGGGATAGTATCTGGGGATATGAGTGTGGAATATGGAGACTATGTTGTTGTAGTTGTTTTTCACATTATGATGTAATGTAAAACTTTATGAATATATCTAGTGTTTCGAAGGCTACTAAACCAATCAGTCTTTCGAGATTTGATCTTTCTTGTAATCATGCCAATGTAATGTAATAATGCACCAACTCTGGGTAACTAGGGTCGGGGCGTTACATAGATGGAACCTTATGAAGGATTGTAAGGTAAGGATTATATAACTCAAATGTCATGGAATATAGTGGGAGAAATAATTATATTAAAATTATACTAATAAATAAAATACAGAGAAGGGTATATAAATATAACATCATGTCAAAGAAGGTAAATGTTGATGATAAATTTATGATGATAGTCAATGATAAAATCAAGAGTTAAATGCTGGTGATAATTTATTTCAATGAATACATCCTTACATGTTGTTTATGATTTTTATTTAAAAGTAAATATTATACACATATTTTATTCCTTTCAAAATAATTAATACGATATGATAAATTTATTATTTCCATTCTCTTCCACAAAATCTCCTTCAATATTACAATTTAATCCTTGTATCCCTCACGAGAACGATAAACAATCGTGAATTGTAGAAAGCAACCTGAGAACTTAAAGACGTGAAGTGGAAAAAGTTTCCATTGTTATTTGTATTATAGTTTTTTATTTTCAAGGTATATATTCATATAATTGGGGAAAATGTTCCAAAAAAAGGTTTTATGGTTTATATCTATTTATATAAATTATTTTATTTTATAAATTTATTTATAAATAACACAATGTTTAAATGAATAATGAAAAAATATTGAATTATTTTTATTTAATGTGATAGTTATCAGATATTCATTAGATTCCGAGTATTAGTAAGAAAAATTACAGTATTAAAAATTATTATTTACATATGTTTAAAATCAATCCATTGGTTTCAAATTGGTTGGAATATAAAATAAAATAATTTCAAAGAAACAATAGATGATTTTATATAAAAATATTTTAATGCTCAAAAATTGTTTTCATATTAATAATAAAAAAATAATAATTAATATGAATAATTTAATTATAATTATTTTTTAATATATTTGATAAAATATATTTATATTAATCATTTATTTTTTATAAGTAATGAAATGAATGTGAACTCAGTTTATTGCTTAAAAACATTTTGTTAAATATTGTTTTTTTATATTTTGATTTGTGTCGAAATTAATTTCTAAAAATTATGGGAATTGAATGCTATAAAAATGATCAGACATCTAAAGTAATTATTTTTAATATTATTTAATAATTGTAATTTATTTTTTGGTCATTTTTAATAGTAAACCTGTTAAATATTTCATACAATGATAAAGGATAAAAGGGTTTCATGAGTGTTTTACCAAACATTGTAACCATTAAAATGATATATAAACGTGGTTAAATCTATTGAATGGTAATATTTATAAAATATATCATATTTTATGGGCATATGAGACATTATTTATCCTTTTTTCTTGAGTATGACAATAATATAGTTTAATATTTTGAAACATTCCACGTCTGTTCTCTCATCAAAATATATTATGACACCACCTCTACCCTCTTATAAAAATGTCAAAATACTATATCGTCAGCCAATACCTAAAAACCATTTATTATAACATTATACATTTACTAGATATCCATATTAATATAATACCTTTAATGAATTAATTAGTTATAAATCGAATGAGGTTGTTTTAAGAAGAGTTATATTTTGTTTTTTATATATTTTATGTTTTATTTTTTAATTTATGAACACTAAATATATTTTATCCATAAAAATATAATTATTCTAATATAATAAATATATTTTTATATTATTAAAATTAATGTACAACCATTTTTCTCCTTCTTTCTATCAATTTTGAAATGAATGTATTGATTGTGCATACATGGGAACTACAATATCCACATACTGATATGATTTAATTTCCATCATTATTATTCATGGATTGAAATTCATATGGATATAATTTTGATATAAGATATTTAATACATGATAATACATTTTTATTATTAATATATTTTTAATGTTATTACCATTTCATCTTTTGGAAAATGATAACATCACCCGTGTATTGTATTTGACTACCATGTAGTCAAAAAGATCTGATTATATTTTCTTTTTCACATTAAATATTAGGATATAAATATAAATTTAATAAATATATTTTTTTATTAATGATTTTATAACTATTATATAATTAGTTATATAACATACAATTATTTTTTTCATCCATTTAAATTCCAAAACTAGGATAGACCATATTTTTTCCTTGTAACACGTTGAAATATTTCTATTTATTTACCGAGTTAGGAACTATAATATTGAGAAATTACAAGGACATGTGTGTATGGATTTAATTTTATAAAAAAGTTAAGTATATGTAATACTATTCAGAAAATGTAAATGGAATACCTCTTAAATGGTTTCTCTGATCGAAAATACGAGACAACAGTTGAGTCTAGAACGAATCATTTACCCTTGGCGGGGTGTAACATTTGTTGGTGCAGAAATACCATGGAAAAAACTATCCATGGGTAGAATCACAATTAATGTAGTAATCATACCCCTAAATTCATTCTACATATCATTCAAATGGAGGCTCAAAAATTAAATCTGAAACCTCGGTAGAGTTTCGAATGGGGTTTTTTGCCAAGGTGCGACATAAAATTACGGAGAGCGACTATTCTGGATTCCATGCAATGGAAGACCTCTATAAATTGGGAGTTATGAATTTTAGATTTGGTTTACTCCTATCTCTCTAACTCTATAAAAACCTAATATATATCTCTCTCTTGTATTTTTTATTTTTTTCTTCACTTTAATAAGGAGTAAACACCGCCAAATCATCGGATGATCAATAGAAGAGCACCATGGACTCATCACCTACAACGAATGGAAAGATCAATATAGTATTAATCATGTTTTTGAGTAATGTTTTAGTTTCTCCTTCCATTACAAAATTTCTAGATATATTTTTGTTGTTCTATAATCAAATCATTAATGGTATGACAAACACAACCATCAATATATGTTTAAACCTTTGTTCTTAGTCAGTTCATCAGGGTTATCCATTGTTAATGTTTGAGGCGTAAGATCCCTTATGGATCGACTATCATAGGACATTTTAGTGAAGCCATGGTAGCAAAGTTCCACGTTCCGCTAACTGAATCGTGATCAGGTAATTAGATTGAGACCGACAGTCTGTGGAAGGTACTATCAGGGAAAATCTATTATTATATTGAGCGGCACTAGAACTGGAAGTGAGACAAAGTGGCCGGGCCACATGGCTCGCCTATCAGATGGGCGAGGTCTTGATGTATGACCCCATGCGGTGACCAACTAGTGGGATGAACCTGCTATCAATGGAAGGAATGACTAAATCAACATGTGGTATGGTCTAGTGGCCTCGGTCAGGTAAACGGGTTGGGTCTAACCCATTAATCTATCCCTAGGTCGACCCATGGTTGGACGACCATGGTTGGACGGACTGTAGTACCAATCATATGAAGATTGAAATGCCCTTATATTTTAAACCATCCATTCATCTAATGCGCCATTAGTGGAAGCGTATTCATATCTTTTAGTTTTACCCTTTGAGATAAATTTTTAGAATTTTATGTTTGGGGTTAGGAGGTGAACCCCACTTTGACCCGTTCGGGTGTCTTGTGGTGAAAATATATATGTTCACCTGTTTTTCATTTTAAATAGATAAATATCCTATAATATGTGTTTTTATGGATCGAATTTGATGGTGAACTTAGTTTTGGCATCCATGTTATGAAGCGACGTGTTCTGAACTCCAGTCCTTCTCAAGAGGTGTTCTGTGGCAGCAGTGAATAAAAAATGATATTAGGGTCTTCTTAGTGGTACCCTAATACCATGATGGTCATGGGTCCTCAGACTATTTGATTGGCACCCACCATATGGACTACGAAAGGGTCCTCGACGATGCTAGAGTGAATCCCTACAGCTTTTCTTGGCATAGTTCTCGACCTATTTGAGTGGCACCCTCTAACCAGGAAGGGCAAGGGTCCTCGACTACTATAGAGTGGCACCATCTTGTAGGCCTAGTCATAGGTCCTCGTCATGAGACGACGTCTTACTAGAAATTACTTTTGAGGCATGTTTCAGTATAACCTTGGGGTCATGAATAAGAGGGGTGCTTTCCCCACCAATATGTGTCATTGTGACACAACCTTACAACTATATGGATGATATATACTCTTCTAAAGAGGATAGTATCGAGGTGTAGTGTTTGATCCCCTTTTACTTGTAGTTCAGGGAAGATGTGCAGATGGTGTGCATGAATGGTGGTTACTCCTGGAACTATTGGTGACTTTTTTCCTTGGATGATCATTGAGATTAAGATCCCCTTACTCTCTCGTTTGGGGTTCTTTGGTTTGAGAATATATATATATTTACACATTACTGCAACACCGACTATTTGGGTTTTTCATGCACTCCTTCCCGAAGAGGCCAAGACACACAGGTTATGACACATGATTTCCATATCTTGATTATTGTTGTTGGACTAGTTTACTATTTTACTAGAGGTATCGAAGACTCGACACGAATTTTACCTTATCAATGTTCATATATCCTTGTGTCTGGATGAACATAATTCACTTCCTTTTTAGGTTGATCTGCCCTCATTTACTATACCTTGTTTGATATTATGTACTTTCGTTCCTATGTATCTCTTGATGCACCCCTCCATTTTTGGGTATCCTCCAAAGTATGTTTATATACACCCCTTCATTGTATTTGACTGAACATATCATTATTTATGCCGAAAATATAGATGTTTTATTAGATTGTCATGTTGCCCCAGATCGCATCTGTGTGGACTGCATGCGGTGGGCATAGTATGGAATCCTAGAATAAGGATTCCTCAGTAGATTATTAGTTTCTTATCAGGTTGGGACACTATACTAGCTGGGCATGTATTTTTCACCTTTCCATTTCTTTTTATGTTATTATACTTGTACTATTCAGCGATACATGCATTCCTTGTCATTTATAGAAGTGTCGCATATTTTTTTACTTTCCCTCTATACTTTTTCATTGAGTTGGATCTATTTTTGTGTACAGGATCATAGGAAAAGACATCCATGAGCTTGTCGTGCAGTTAGATCTTCTCTCCACCCTCTAGCCTATTGATGTGAAATTGTGTAAGTTGGTTCTTGATCCTCAGTATGGTTCAGATTGTGAAATATTGGTATCAGATAAAGTTCATTCCAATTAAATATTTGGATGGTTTCCCTTAAGTGGATTTGATGGGTATATAGAAACCATGTCGACGAGTATCGATAATATATATTAGGCCATGGAGTCTAGTGATGGTCCAGTAGCCGACGTAGCCATATACTAGGTTCCTAATTACCTGCTAATCAAATTGACATTCTGAGACATTTTTGTAGGGATTAATGGTATATGAATCATATAGGATCAATTATTTGACTATCCTTATCATGTTATACCCATTTTTTTGTTTATGATATATATATATATATATATATGATCATCTAACCAAGATACTCATTGGAAATTTTTAGGATACCTCCAAGAAGCATGAAATCTAAGTTACTCGATTAAGATCATGACGATGACATAGGGAGTGATGAGGCCTTAGTTCAGGGGCTATCAAATGATTTCCTTCCTCCATGTGGACTAGAAGTAGTACCTCCACCTATAGAGTAGGAGTTTGTACCCATAGAATAGGCCAAGGATGAGTGTAGGTATAACATGCTTTGTGACATCCAACGGTAGAGATCAGTGTGGTTTTGTGGTGATCCAGACCATCAGGTGATAGAGGTCTGTATGAAGCTAGTTTTCTACATTTTTAGGTTGGTGTGGACACTATTAGACCATATGGAATACTTGGTAACTATACATTTCTTCTGGATGGTTGGGCACTAGTGAGGTTAGTTACCCAAATGCACGATGAGATGAATCTATCAAGGGATGAGTTTCAGTAGCTATTTTGTGAGGAGTAGTTCCCCTTGAGATTATGAACCATTAGTGTTCAGGAAATTCTACAACTATAGAAATGAGCCATGATAGTAGAGGTGTACGCGTCTAGGTTTACTAATCTTACATGATCCTCCATGGATATGATTTGTGACTGTTACATTTGAGTGTTGAAGTTTGATAAAGGTCTTTCTCGAGAGATATATGAGATCTTAGTGTCCTATGGAATCCCAAACTATGTTTGGGTGTTGGAGTAGGAGCATTTGATGGAGAGTTATCTAGAAGAGGGAAACTAGTCACCTGATACTGGGAGATATCACTTTAGAGTGGAGACATCCACAATAGGTGACAGATATCAAGTATTAGGGCTATGATGTAGGAGGCCAACCTAGGATCCCCCTCTTCCACATGACCAGGAATCTCTAAAACCAATTTAAAAACAAGTCATTCTAGAGAGGGGCGTATTTCTACATGTGACAAGAATGGTCCCATGGAACTATACATCATGACCCGATGTGCTGAGCATCATATATAGGCACCGGGTGGACCACTATTGTAGAGGTAGCATGGTGATCATGGTGGTACCTAGGGAGGTGGTGCTGGAAGATTAGTAGGATCAAGAGGACTACATGATGGTGACAATACTATGAGCTTCCACCACCACCACCACTAGGTGGACCATGTTGGGCTTAGGGAGCTAGCGGTTGGGGTCATGGTTAGCTACATACTATAGACATTCGTGATCCTCCAGTGCAACAGATGATCTGAGGTACTGTCTATTTTTATTTTACTCTTGGTTGAGTATTAGTAGAAACATGAACCAATCACTCATTTATATAAATAATCCTAGTATAGTAGTTGGATCCCCCAACAGAGGCACTACCAAAGTGACTTTTTTTAGGTTCATACTACAAGTACCTCTTCTATATATTCTATTTGTTCATGGTGAAATCTTTCATTTGGAGGAGAAATATTCGCGTGCAACTAGTTGGTCATCATGATAGAGCCTTATGACATCATCTTTGTCATGGAATGTAATTCTGTGCCTCTAGACCAAAATGAATGATGTCGTATGCTAGTCAGATATCTTCATACTAATGGGGCAGGGTTCACCTTTCTTGGTGAATTAATCCTCATAACAGGGAAAGAGAATGATGTGAACAAGGGACAAAATTATTTTTTCCATTAGTTACTGAGTGTGACCCTTTGTGCATCAGACTCTTCAGGAACATGGGGTCTATTAGTTATGGATGATTACATGGATTTTTCCTAGAAAATGTCCCTGGAATACTTCTAATGGGAGAGTTGTAATTTTTCATCGATTTGAAATATGGGACAACCCAAATATATACTATGGAATATCATATGACACCCATAATGCTCAGGGAGCTACATCTATAGTTGGATGTCCTTTGTGATAAGGGTTTCATCAGGGCTAGGGTGTCCCTCTAGGCAGCTGCATTTCTATTTTTGAAGAATATAGATATTATTTTGAGGAATTTTGTGTATTATTGTCACCCTAACCAGGTCACAATAAATAACACGTACCCATACAGAGGATCGATGACCTCTTCAAACAGTTATGAGGTGTGAAGTGGTTCTCTAAGATCAATCGATGATCAACCTACAACTAGCTATGGGGTCGTGAGATAGATATCAGGATGATGGCCTTACAATGTCGCTACAGTCCTTACGAGTTCCTAGTGATTCACTCCAGTGTGAAAAACGTCCCCTCCATTATCATGGTTTTAATGAACCATGTCTTCTATCTATACATGGACCGGTTTGTTCTCTTCATCATAGATGATATACTCGTTTACATTGTCATAGTGTAGGATTATATAGTGAAGATTAGGATGGTCCTTATTTTACTTCGAGAGCACCGAATTGACTGAAATATCTCGAAGTGTTAGTTCTAGATACATGAGGTTTACATTCAGGGGAATGTAATATCTGAGGACAGTTTATACCTGGATCCCACAAAGCTCAAGGTAGTGCTTCCTTGGGAACCCCTCAAGAATGTGTTATAGGTGTGCCGTTTTCGTGGATTTGCTGGGTACTACTAGATATTTTGGTAGAACTATACAAGATCACATACCCCTTGACCACTTTGACGCGAAAGAAAAAATCGATTTCCTAGTATGAGTATTGAAAGGATGAAATTGTGGAGTTGAGGTAGAGCTTGAAGAGTGCTCCAGTTATGAGACTACCAGAGGAGTGCGTTGAGTTTATAGTGTAATGTGATGTCTCAGGTGCTGGGCTCAGTTTTATGTTGAGGCAATGATAGATTGTCATTGAGTATGGGTTAAGGCAGTTTACACCCCATGAGAAGAACTATGAAACTCAAGATATGGCACTCACAGTGGTAATCTTCTCCTGGAGGATATAGAGACACTACCTCATAGGAGACTTATGTATATTATTACCTAAAAAGATCTAAATCTGAGGTAGCGATGCTTGTTGAATTTCTTATAGGGATAAGAAATCAGGATAATCTATTCCCTAGGAAAGTGAAATTTCAATGCTGATTCCCTCAAAAGGATGTCACAGGCTTTCCTAGTGCGTGATTCTTTGGAGCAATTAGCTTCCTTGCACTGTCATTGGTGGAGAGGAGGGTGAAACTTTTCTACATCTGATGGTGCTGAATCCTTCACTCCTTGATCATGTGAGAGAGTCCAAACTATGAGATATAAACTAAAACGTTTTTCATGTCTATATATCCACAGGTGACATAATTTATGGGTATTCACATGGAGGGAATCAATAGATCTTGTTCCTGGGGAGAATAGTGATTCTAGCCGCAATGAGGGAATATGTGATGCGGAATTTCCATAATTCACTCTTAGTTGTAAATCATTGTGTGGGGATGATGTATAGGGATCTTCAATAGTATTTTTGATGGTATGGAAGGAGACAAGGTTTAGCTGAGTTCATATCTTGATTCCGTAATTATTTGCAGGTAAATGATGAACATCATGTTCCAGAAGGTTTTCTGCAACCCCTTGACAACGCGGAGTAGAAGCTGGACAACATATCCATGGAATTCATCATAGGGATTCCACATAAAATTAAAGTCCATGACTACATCCAGGTGATAGTTGATTATATTAATATGTAGGCACACTTTCCGTCTATCAGCAAGCATATTTCGGTGGAGTGTTTGGGGTAGTTATACTAACGGGGGATCATCCTCTTTCATGGGGTACCCTCAACGACTGTATCCGAATGTGATGTGTGGATTAAACAATTGATATGGAGAGGTTTGTATGAGGAATTTGGGACCTGGTTTTGTATGATTATGACCATACACCCCCAGACCGAGGGGAATATCGAAGGCACTATCCAGGTGCTTGAGTATATGATGAGGGATTGCATGCTAGATTTTGGGTCGATCAAGGAGGATCACATAACTTTAGTAGAGTTGGCATAAAACAACATATTTAATGATACCATTGGAATAAAACCATATGAATCCATATATAAAATACCATGAAGATCACCCTTGTTCTTGACTAAGGGTGGATAATCATCCCTCTTGGGCCGAGATTTGGTGAAATCCACGACAGAGAAGGTCCAGGTCATCTTTGAATAGATGAAGATGGCAAAGAGTAGACATAAATTGTACACATACTACCATCATAGGTCATTGGAGTTCGATTAGGGAAAAATCATATTCTTGAGAGTCTCCCCACGTTGCGAAATGTGTAGGTTTGACCGAGTAGTCATGATATCCCCATGGTTCATCTGGTCGGTCGAGATCAGGTAGAGGGATGGCAAAGTTTCTTACTGCCTTACCCTACCCCCTTAGTTGGAGCGAGAGCACGATGTCTTCCATATGTCATAGATAAGTTGATGAATGCATGATCCAATGCACATCATCGATTGGGGTGAGTTGGACAGAAAAAATAATTCCACATTTGTGGAGTATCTAATGGAAATTGAGGATTGACAGGAGCAGACCAGGCGTGGATGGGCCATCCCATTTGTTCGCGTACTATGGCTACATGGGAATGTTCCGTAATATTCTTGGGAAGGGGAGATCCGAATGTGGGATCAGTATCCTGAGTTTCATTCCTTGTTTATTCATTTCATGGATGTAATTATTGAAGTAGGGAATGATATATATACTTGGTTTTCTCTTTGGAACACTTAGAAAAATTTCTATATATTTTGAGAGTTAGACACGTAGACAGCCTGAAATTTCATGGCTTGGTGAACCTATAGTTAATTTTATCAATGTTTTAATAATATTTTATACTATGAATACAAATGAAATGGGATAGATCTTAATCAATATCATAGATCAGAAATATGAGGCCACAATTGATTCAAGAATGCAGTGTTTACCCAAGGCGAGGCATAATAGTCGTCAGCGAGGGACTACTGTGGAAAATTATATCATGGGGAAGAATCACAATTAAATATAGATAATTTACATAGAATTTTATTTTAAATAAATTCAAAAAGGTGGCTCAAATTGGAAATCTGAGACCGCCATTATGTTCTGAATTGGGCAATTTTCCAATACACAACAAAAAAGAGGATGCATGATGATTTCAGAGTCTGCTCCAAGTGGGACTGCTATAAATAGAGAGTTAAGAATTTTAAATTAAGGTTACCCCCCAAATATATATCTATCTCTAAAAACCAACATAAACTCTCTATATAGTCATTCATTATCATTCTTCGCAAGAATAAGGAGCAAACTCAGCCAAATATTTGGCGGATCGAAGAAATAGTGTAGTGGAATCATCACCTACGACGAATGGTTGAATCGAGGTAGGATTCATCGCGTTATTTAGTTCTATTTCATTTTATACTTTGTTTAATAAATTTATTTATATATTTTTCATGTTCCATCCTCAAAAAATTGATTGCCACATGAAAACGACAATCGATCTTTGTTTAAACCGTAATTCTTCATCAATTATTCACTGTTATCCCATGACAACCTTTGGGCGCGTAAGATCACTGGTGGATTGACAAGCAGAGGTCGTTGTAGTAAAACCACCATCACAAAGGCCCCCAATCTGCTGAAAAAATCATGATCGGTGGACAATATTAAGCCCATTAGTCAATAGATCTCACTGCGGGGGCGCCGCTAGCACAACAACGTCATTGTACCGATAGTGCATCCCCATGGCCTGGTTGTCAGTTGGGAGAGGTCACACTGTGTGACCCCAGGCAAAGACCAGAGCTAGAAACCCCAATGCTGGTCTGCCAAGTTGACCTATCTGGTGACCATCTTATGGGAAGGATCCACTATCAGTGGTAGGTCATAACACTTCAAAAAGTGGGACATTCTAGTGGCATGTGTCTGGTAAATAAGTTGGGTAAAACCATTGTTGTAAAATCTAAGATAGATCTAATGTCAACACAGTGTCAGATCATGGGTCAAACCGATTTCAGTCGATGGTCAACAACCATGGAATCTGCTGTGATTCATGGATGATCGACCCTAAGTCAGTCCACCGGCCACAGTACCCTCTTCTATGGATTCAAATGATGTTATCATTTTAAATGAGTTCCCATTTGATTCTCCATCTATGGATATGTGTTCCTATCTTCAATATTTATATTTGGAGATATATATTTTGAGAATTTGAAGTTTGGGTTCGGTAGGTGGTCCCCACATAGACTAGTTCAACTATCTTGTGGTGAAAAGAACCCTTTTCACATGTTGTCTATTTACAGAAAATAAATAGCATATTCTTCATGTTTTTTGTATAATGCAATGGTGACCATAGTTTCGACATCCAAATTAGAAATTGATGTTTTATAAACATGACACATTATTAGGTGGTGTGCGATGGAAGTAGTGACTGAGTAATGATATCAGGGACATCTGAGTAGCACCCTAGAGATGGATTGGGCGTTATTCATAAACCTATTTTAGTAGAAACCTCCAATAAGGAGGGGAGTGTGTCCTCAATGATGCTACAGTGGAACCCTCCAATCGGTATAGGCAAGGGTCCTTGTACTATTTGAGTGTAACCCTCCAGCTGGGATGGTCTTGGGTCCTCGAAAACTCTCATGTGGCATCCTCCAACTGGGTTGGGAAAGGGTTATTTACCTGAGATGACTTCCTAGTACGAATAAGTGAAGAGGCATGTTTCAGTGTATCCATGGACTCACGAGTAAGAGGGGAAATTTCCCCACCATGATGTATCATAGTGATGTGACCTAAAAACCATGCAGATGAGATCGACCTATTGAAATAAATTAGTACCAAGGTGTGGTGTTTGCGCCCATTTGACGTGTAGTTCAGGGAAAATGTATGGAAGTTGGGAATCGAAAGTGGTTACCACAAGAACTATTGAATACTCTTTACCTGGGATTATATTTTACATAGATATCCCCTTACACTCTTCTTTCAAATTATTTGGATTGATCATATACATATTTATACACTATTGTAGCACCCAGTCCTTGGTTTCTGTTTACTCTAATTCCTTAATTGGTGAATACAGGCGCGGTATGCCACAAATTTTCCATTTCTAGCATCCAATGGTTGGATTATTCTAATCTCTTACAAGTGGTAGTGAATACATGAAGTTTACCTCATCATCGCCTCCAGCTCCATCTATCTGTATGAGTTTACTTCACTTCCTTGTTGGATAGAGATGCACTCGTTTACTATTCCTTATTCAATCTGTTGTACTTATTTTCTTTCTATCTCATAATGCTTCCACTCTTTTTAGGGATAACTACTAAGTATATTTATACACACCCTTTAATGGTATTTTCACAGACATATCATTCTGTATGAAGTTGATGGAAATGTTTGATCGGATCAATAGGGAGATTAGGATCAGAGGTGCCTGGACCATGTGTGGTAGTCAGAGTTTTGAATCCCATAGAAAGGATTCCTTTATTATATTTTTAGTTCTTTGTCATGTTGGGACACTGAAATGGTTAGGTGTATATTTCCCCCCTTTCCATTTTCTTTACAATACTATACCTGTACTATTTAGTGGTCCATGCATGATTGGTTTATTTATGAAATTGTTGAATGTTTTTTCCCTTCCCATTGTAATTTTTAATTGATTTGGTTTTTTAGGTGTATGGGATCTTAGAAAAAGGCCTCTCCAAGATTGTTTTTCCTTTTTCACTTATCACCACCCCTTCCCTATAGAGGCGGGGATGGGGTAGTTGTGGCTCGAGCCCTAGTATGGGACAGGTACTAAAAAACATGACATGCACATATGAACTGAATATCATCTCTGCGTAGGGATATAATTATTTTTTCATCACGATATTATGTGAATAGTTAAATATGTAAATATAATAAATAAATATAACCATTATTTCATAATTATGTTTTTATTTATTATGAAACCAATTTGTTTTACTTTTACTATAACCATAGTATGGAAACAATCCTTGAAGGTAGACAAATTTTATTTAGAATATCCACTTTATAGAAGGATTATTAATAAATAGAAAATTTGGAATTATAAGTAAATGGAAAATTGTAAGATATGTTTGAATATTTTTCTTGATTAGATTTATAATATATATATATATATACTTGGATTTATGGATAGTAAGAATGATGTTATAATCGGTAAGGTCTTGATGTTAAAATATTCATTCATTTCAAGATTATATAAGATAAATTTATATTGAGGTAAACTATTTAGATCATATATATTAAACTCAAACTAGTATCTTATCATATGGTCATTCCTGTAATTATTAAATAATATTATCATTTTACACTATATGATAATGAAAATTTCTTTGAAAATGTTTTTATGGAAAAAATTTATTGATTCCTCATTAGTTGGGAGTATTTTATTCTAAGACCATATTTTTTATACTGTTTTTAAAAATGTTATAATTATTATTGTATATTGTATTGAAGTTACTATTAACTATATTTTTCATTAATTTTTTTTAAATTAATCTTATTTCGGTTTTCAAATCATGGTATTTTTTATCAATGGTGTGAATCAAATCTATACCTTAACACATACCACATGGATGACTTTTCCCATAATTATGACAACACTTTTCATTATCGATGTGACTAAAATATTCCATGTTTTTTAATGGTAAATTTATTACCAAATATTATATAAATTTTTATGCATTAAACAAGTGATTTCACAATGAAAATTGTAATTTCATCACAAAATGATATAACAGTCCGTTAAAATTATTCTCATATTAGAATAAAAACATTGATGTTATTTTTTCTTCTATAAGGAAATGATCCAATGATACCATCAATATTCATTTTATTGATGGTTATTTATTTTGATGATGCACTTTTTATGAATCTCATTTCAATTTCGATATGATATGATATAACCAAATGATAAAAATATTCATAACCACGTGGCATATATATGAACTGAAAATGTTTATGCAATCATTAGGATAGTTATTTCCCTACAATGTATTGGAAATATTACTGTGTTTATCTCCTAATATAACTATGACAATTATTGTCGTGATTATAGATATCTATGTTCAAATTTGGAATCTTATTTAGAATTTATTATATATTTTCTAATAAGAACATTTGTGGACGTGATTGTGAATATTTATATTCAGATTGTTATTTGTGTTTATAACTCCTTTCTAGGATAAAATATTAATGATGGGAATTATTGTGAATAACTATATAAAAAATATGATTTATTTTGATTATAATCAAGTCGACCTATGATATTAATCTTAAAAGGCTATAAATTATCTACATTATTAATAATATCCAGGATGTGACATATTTTTAGATTTTATGATATATTATTCTCTCGGTATGAATATTTTACTTTGAGGACATGAACACTATTATATTAATAAACCCTTAGGATCATTATTTTTTCTTGTGATGGAAAAAACCCTCATTTACCTTTACTGATCATCTGATCTCACATATCTTATGTTTCCCTTCCCTTGGATTTTATGTAAGTTTTTGTGTATGATTTCTATTTATTTTAAATAATATGATTATTGTTTTTTGTTATAAATGATATTTTATGAAATAATATTGTTTTATATCTAGTCTCCATAAACAATATACCTTTTTAATCCTCATGTGTGTACATCATTGATATGTATTGAATATTAATCTATACTGATGTAATATTTATGTATGTTTTCAATGGATTTCCTCATTTATGCCACTAATGATCAAAAAAAAGTATCATAAGAATATCACACACCTGAGGTGATATAATGTTTATTAGGGCATACAGACCATAGAGTTTCATGCAATACACTCATTTTTGTTTGTTTATGAACATGGAAATTTCATGAAATTAATATTACACTATTTAGTTGAACCATTATAAATTACTTGTTACTTATCATAGGATTTTATGGGTTATTTTTACTTACATAATAAAGAGGTTATCCATGATATGTATTTGAGGTTAGTGATCAAAAAATATATTTATGTGATCATTTTTGTATCAAATAGAAGTAGGAGAATGAGACATGGTAGATGAAATCTTATTCTTTCTTGAATTAAGGTATCATGAAGTATTAGGGGTATTATATCTATTATATATTTGGAGTTTTGGATGGTGTATCTATAATTATCATATATTATTATTCCTGTCTGGAATGAGTTTCTAGTTCCCTTTGTGATCATTTAGTTATTGGGAGCAACAAATGAATTATGGGTTTCCTATAATAGAGAGAAAGTGGATTCCAATATTTCTTTAGTCTGAATATCATGTTTAGTTTTATATAGAGTTTTTATCATCAATTATGATTCCAATGACAAGGTATGTTCTATTATCCCTTCTGTTCTAGAGCTAAATAATTAATTAAATTGATATCAGGTTAAACGACCATCTACATTTAATTCCAAACATATTTCTAGATATAGTGTCCAAAGTCCTACATATTGAATAAGTGTTACATTTATAAATTAGATATATGTAAACCCCATTTACACCTCATACATATCATGATTTTTAGATTATGGAATTAGTGATCCTATGGATACAAACAGAGGGAGGAGTTCCTTGAGAGGGAGGTAAATAGAGATTCTCATGGAGAATATATACATGTGGGGGAATGATGGATTCATAGAAGATGATGTTATGATTGGTAGGATTCCAACCACATCAATATATTTCATTTAATTATAGTTATCACAATTCACAAAAATGAACCAGGGTATTTATCTTTTTGGCTAAGGCATGTGGTATTCATAGTCACCAATAGAGTCATTATCAAACCACTCTATGTATCCATGACCTTTTTATTTATATAAAAACATAAATGTTTTTACAATGATTATAATTAGATTATGAGATATATAATTGGTGTAAGACAACCTTGTTATGGTGCATCTCCTAGGGTACATAGACCACATCATGTCTATTGAGGTCCCTAATGGATATACAGAGGATATTTCCATGGATGGATTCGTTCAAAAAGGTGATAAGAAATATGGTACAATTAGATGTTTGTAGAATGTTTAGATAATTTTATACTATAGTTTCTTCCTTTTTGATTATATATCTCCTCATTAATTTATTTCAACTTCATTAGTCCAACTATTACTATATGATATAGAGGGAATAGTAACCCCGGTGTTATTAATTCTAGATACAGTATAAGATTTCATGTTTTATGTGTGTTGAGGATGTCGATTATTTATGGGTAAACATAATTTGAATTGGGAAATCCTATTTCTATATATATTACCACATGATGTAATCCTTGTCCCAAATTCATTGTCTACCATTTCTGAAATCATTAATTTGTTTTGGGGTAATCTTAATTTTAGGACATGGAAGGGCATCAGTTAGGGTTCGTTGGATAGTCGGGTTGTCTAATTAGAGGTTGGTATATAGTGTCTCCAACAACTTAGTTGGAAGATCTATTGGAGGATTCATTTAAATTGGAGGTTCCCAATGTTATCTAGGAGTTTTTAAATGTATTTCTAGGTTAGGATAATGCATGACCCACTTGATTCAATTTATGTTTTGGATAGAGGTAAAACCTGGTGGCTATTGAATATCAATGTATCATATTATTATGGAACCCCTAGAGTATCGTGATTTGATATTCCAGATTAATTATTGGTACTAGAATGGATTCATCCTGCATATAGTATATTTTTTGGGTGCTCTAGTGTTTTTCACCAAGAAGTATAATGGTGGTTTGAGGATGAGTTTGAACTAATGGTTGTTGAATATGATTTTGACCAGGAATCATTTACACCTTTTAATAATAGATTATCGGTTCAACCTACTAATGAAGGAAAACATTTTTCCATGATCTAATTGTGGTTTGGATATTACCAGATGATGGTGAATATTGGGGATAAACCAAGGGATGCCTTCAAATTAATGTTAATAAAAATCTAGTTAATTTTTACTCTATTTTTTGACACGAACACACAGACTATATTCATAGGGAACATAATATCTACATTCTATTTTAGCATGTACCAGTTTATATTGGTGTTCATTGAAAACAAAAATGTATACTAGAAGTCGATGGTGGAGTATTATAACATTTTATATCCATATAATAGGTTCTATATTCCCATTAAATCTCTAATAAGTTGAGTAATTCGATTTTAAGAGAAATTAGTGAATTTTATTTGAAATATATTGTCTTTGTATAGTATTTTTATATACTCCACTATGGTTGTTGTAGTTTTCTCATGGGTGGAACTCAATAATGTAGAATTGGTTTAAACATTATGTGGAATTATGAAAAAATAATTTAAGGTTGTGTATGAAATCTCATGCATTGAATCCCCATGAATATATATGGATAGTAAGAACCAAAAATTCATCGAGACTAGTCAGTATGAGGTGAATATTGGTTACATGGTGTATTGAATGATAATTTCCTCCATGCATTGGTTTCCATATGAAGGGGTAATGCTTAATTTATTTTGTGATACTTATCCTCTATAATTAGGATAAACATAATCATCAAATGGATGTGGTCTACTATAATTCTAGACAATTATTTCCCCAATACCCTTAGTATTCCAATCATGATCTAGATATACATATATTGAAGTCATCCTTGATGTCGTTGCAATATTACCACATTAGTGAGTACATTGTGGTCATTACCGACTACTTGTGTTTGATTTAGGTTTAATATCTGTGATATTTGAACAATTTCCAACATATGGGGTATGTATTTTCGATAGGAGTATTATTTTGAGACCTAATATACCCTAGAAAAATGAAATTGATTTTGTAGAATACAATGCTGGATTTCATAGGGAGATATTTTTCATGTTCCTGATGACTCTTAGATATTGATAATTGATATTGAATTAATTATTCTTCATGCAGATTAAATTATTGGTATAATTTTTCTCTATCACATTATACTATAATCATATTATATTCGAAGTATGCATGATTTTTAAAGTATAAAAACAAAGGTGGAGGTGATGCGTGATAGAAATTTTCATTGTGATGATCTAGAGGGATGATCTATGGATTAAAACAATAAGATGTTTCTTCCAGGAAGGATTTTTGAATCAGTTTCAATTCATGAGGGAGTTCTCCATGAAATACCTATAACACATATATTTTTCCATCCTGGTGTGTGTATGATGTATCACTATCAAAATATGAATATTTTTTTGTTATGAATAATGTGATCCTTATAGGAGTTCATGGAATAGTATTTAGTATCATAGTTAGTGAATGTGAATAAAATTATTACATTAGATTTTAATGAAATATGATTACTATGAGTATAAAATGGAGATTATATTGATGGATTTTATCTTCATAATACTCCATTATTAGGTAGGTTATTACGTCATTTGGGTTATCAAGGACCAAATAATAATGTTTAGAAATTTTCTATAAATCCAAGACATGTTTCATGGGGAAATTTAGAAACTATGTATGTTGATATGGTAGTGAGAATATAAAGGGTTACAAAAACATTGAATCCAACCAGGATTCTCATTTTATCTCTTGAGGATAGAGAATATTTTAGCTTGTTTTTTCCCCGATTCACAAATTAGTAGTACATTTTATCCCTAAAATATATAAAAATATATAAATTCATCATGTTATTGGAGGACATGATATGATCCAAAGTGATAAATTTTAGTAGAATATGGCTAAACATTAATTTTCCAACAACGAGATCTATAAATCATCCATATCTATAAATCCATTTAAAAAGTTGTATAAGTGGAAAAATCGTTCTCGGTTGTTCAATACGATGTTAAGGGGTCTATTTTCGTTATTCTAAATGTGTTGATGAGTTATTTGAAGATGATCCATATATATCAATGTCATAGTAATGTTATAAAACAAATTTATAAGGAATATTTATATCATTGTTAATGTTGTTTGGAGATTAAGTAAACAGTTATTGTGTTCTTCATAGTTTCCTCTCATCCTGAGAAATTGAGTTCGAATAATCGATGTATGATTTATACTAGGAAAGACAAAAAAAATTTGGTTTTTCTTGCAATATATAGGTGGATTATTGGATATAACACAAACAATTATTAATATGGATTATAAAATCGCTATCATCCCCCAAAATCAATGGTTTCTTCATAAAGGGTCCCATGTAATTTACGTGGGACAGTTAGAGATAATGGAAATTGAGACATATATTCAGTAGCAAGTTAGTATCTAGGATAATCAAGATATTTTATTTTATTGGTTAGTTATCCCCTTTCGTTGTGTTCTCCAATGATATGGTGGTTTGGTGGACAACACCTGGGAGATGGAGTCACAAATACAAGTTCAATAACAATTTATTTGATGTTGGGTTTGATTCATTTATATTTATATGATTGGAATGATTTTCATGACCCATACCCTGATTCCCATGCCGTGGCTACACCAGGAACACCTTCCATAGTCAAGGGATTGGAAACTAGCACTAAAAAGGCGTATCCCTAAAACATGAAGGTATCACCTTTAAACAAGCATAAACACACAGTCCAAGAGCACAACAAGATGAACCCATGAAGTAAAACTGTAGTAGTAAAATTGTGTAATGAAAGCTAGGGGATGAATTACAAGACCAAATAAAAAGATACAATTATAACAGAAAACAGGAAACAACTCCTGAAATTGTCCACCAAGTTTCCTACCTGGTGAGTAGGTACGACTAATCTACATATCTCTCCACCTCAACCAGTTACCTCTGTGCACCTCTTGGTTTTGGTTCTTGAAGTCTCATCCAATTTTCTTGTCGTCTACACATGACACAACAAGGTGCAGGTGAAGCCCATGAAGGGGTGAGTATAAAAATACCTAGTAGGGACCCTGACACCTCCAAAGGACTCTCAGAATTCCCCAAAGTAAAACAAAAAATAATGATCTCAATCGAAAAGCACCATGAAAAAGAATCATCTCAAACCATGTATAACTTAAGTACAGAAGTATAAATGATTAGATGTAAATCTTGATCACCATATTTTGTCAAGGGTTCTACCGCTGATCCACAAAAGATCACTATGTAAAGATCCACACATGATCGCTAGGTTCCGATACACATTGGATCCCGAGGTTTAGGTCCACAAAAGATGTCTAGGTGTTGATCCACACATGATCTATAGGTTCTGATCCACATAGGATCTCTAGATTCTAATCCACACTAGTTTTCTAACTGCTGATCCACACAGGATCTCTAGGTGCTAATCCATATAGAATCCTTAGTCATTCTTCACATATTATCCAACCACTTGATTCTCGTACATAGTAAACTTTATTCTGGGAGGATCCAATCCTCTAGCCATTGGTCATACTTCAACAACCACTATGTTTCACAAAGGATTGACCCAATGGATTGCCATGTCTTAAGGGTTCCAACGCGACAGACGACATGTTAATCGGATACACGGTCTATGAGTTATAAGTGTTTTAGTTGTGAGGGCCTTGTTGGATTCATGTTTGATCCCACCCAGCCATAATCAAAACTTCTCCTAAACTCAGTTAGATTTTCTCCAAATGCCTGTCTTATTCCATGTATTATAACTCCATAGACGGTTCATCAAACATATATTTGGTTTGTGATATATGACCTTTTAAGCATATATAGGCCAAAAAGGGTCCGAGTCCGGTCTGACCCAGTCAGACCGACCCACCAACCTTGTCCTAGGCTGAACCAATCCAGTTGAGGCCGATCTGACCCAGTCTAGGTCAAACATACGTCCGACCCAGCTCGGCCCTAACCGGTTGAGCTGGGCCGCGACGGGCTCGACCAGCTGGGAAGCGGACCGGCTTGGCCCGCTAGTTGGGCGCAACCCGCTTGAGGGGTTGCACCACCCCTATGTCCAGAATGGATCAAGATCCATTCATATCTTCAAAATATGGTGCCATGTGGTGTCATCTAATTATCTGTGGGACCTGTAGGGTGCGATTCCCCCTTCAACGCAGCTTCAAAACTGTGGCCTCTATTTGTGGTGCACGATGGTTCACCACCCATCCACCCAAGCGGATGATCGAAAGCCGGCCTCCCCTACTGGTTCGCCACAACGCCATGTAGTGCTACCCCCTTTTGTGATCGGTGAGCGCTGACTACCTCCTTCGCCAGCTGGTGCCGTCATTCTGAAGCCGCATCGATGGGTCCTCTGTGGGCCACAGGGTGAGATCCCGTGGTACGTTTTCCCTTCCGAAAGCACCTACAGGTCTCCCAGGACGTTAAAAATATTGCATGGATCCCAGGTCCATATTTCCACTCCATTATCCACATTCCCATGAAGAACACAAAAGATATCAAAGCAGCGGAGGGTCTGGGCATTGTTCGTTTGGCCCGTGCCCTCTACGTTAGCATCATAAAAAATGTGAGATTAATTCATCTTCAAAATCATAGAATTAATGAAGATAAAACCACCAACCTCGTGAACTGTTTGATGATGTCACAGTCTTAGAGGGGGAAGATTCCTTAATCATTGAAGTTGCTGACATTCATCGATCTGAGATCATTTCCCCCAACCACTGCATTCAAGCCTCCATTATTTGTTGGTGGAGGATGTCGCGGTTCTTCGTCAGAGATTCCTCACTTCTATGTCCAAAACCCAGGTCCAAGCTCCATTTAAAAATATCAGAGAACCCACTGTGTTTCATAACATTAATGCCGTAAATTTTTAAACCATATTTAATGTTTCAATTTCAAACATACTCAACCCAAGGGTCATGCCCTAGAATGAACCATTTAACTATGTGGTCCCTCCACATCGCTCAACGGTTACAACAAAAAATAAATAAAATAACTTGTTGAGTTTATTATTTTTTTGTAAAGATGAAAATTAACATTTCCATAAAACATTTTCCAAACAATTTTATGCTTACCTAAAGATCATCCTAGCTCTATGAGCCATACGGTGCCCTCATATTTCAATTCAGATCACCGGTTCAAAAGATATAAAATTCCACCCACGCGTTTACTAAACGTACATTAAAAAAATTTCAAAATTACTTTTCAGGCTCTCTGGGCCTCAGAAACACATGCTATTAGTTTTTTCAGAATCATAATAATCCCCAAAAAATAAAAAGAGAATTAATATGGAATTTAAAGGTCTTTACATTCTCCCCACCTTAGGTATTTTTGTCCCTGAATGCATCAAAAAAACTAGGGAAACAAATGGGGGTATTGAGAATGCATTTGACCCTGCCTCTCCCATGTGATCTCCTGGAGATTCCCATGCTACCAAAAAATACATAGAAGAAGAATTGATCGCCCATGAAGGATCCTCTCCTTTCAATCCTCTATCTCAACCAATAACTCTGAAAACGTTGCCCCATCATCAATTTCCATCTCTCTCCAGTCAATAACGTGCAATGGATCATGCACGTACATCCTCATATACGACACATGGAAAAAATTATGCATATATTGCATTTGTAGTGGAAGAGATAGATGGTATTCCACCTTGCCTACTCTATTGTGGATTTTTAATGGTCTGATGATCCTCAGATATAGCTTGCCTTCCCAACCAAACAATCACAATCCTTGTCCAGGTGAGACTCGTAGGAAGACATGGTATACCTCATCAAACTCTAAGGGTCTCCGTATATTGTCGACATAATACCTTTTCCATATTTTTCCAATCCTCATACACTCCTGGATAATCTGGACCTTTTCTATGATAGCCTATACCAACTATGGACCCATGAGTATTGTCTCCCTTGGGTTTGTCCAACATAGTGGTGATCAAAATGGTCGCCCGTATAGGGCCTCAAACTGAGCCATGCCGATGGTGGAGTGAAAAATGATGCTATAAGAGAACTATACCAGTGAAAGTTTGTCATATCAATGGCGTCCAAAATCAAGGAAACAAGCATGAAGAATGTCCGTGAGTTTCTAAATGGTATTCTCTATATGATCATCTATCTAATGATGAATGGATGTTCTCAAACGTAGATGATTCTCCAATGCCTCCTGAAATCCCTTCCACAAGAGGGATGTAAAATGAGTGTCACGATATGAGAAGATCGTCGTCGTCACCCCTTGAATCCATAAAATCTCCAGTACAAAGAGGTGACCCAAGATCTATCCTGATCCCTCCTCATAGATGGGTAGAAAGTGGGTCGACTTGGTGAGTCAGTCAATGATTTCCCATATGGAATCGTGGCCCCTAGACGTACGTGGTATCCATGTAATGAAGTCCATGGATATTACATCCCACATACACTCTGTCACCTCATGTGGTTATGCTAAGCCTACTAGTATCTAATTCTCATCCTTCACTTGCTGACAAGTGAGGCATCGTGATAAAAACTCAACCACCGTTTTTTTCATCCCTGACCACTAGTACTGACACCGAAGGTCCTGTTACATATTCACCACTCCAGGATGTACCACCAAAGGGGGTGTGTGGAACTCTCTCAACACCTCCTCTCTGAGCATCCCTATAACCATGGTTCATCCTCTGAAGAGAACTACGTGCTCGCCACCTTCATAAAATTCTTCAAGATATCTTCCTAAGGATATATCATCATGATGGGCCTCACAGTAAATGTCCCCATGCTGAGCCTCCAAAACATGATGAAGAACTAGGGGAATGATAGTCATAGACTAGAGGTAGCTACTTCATCTACATACAAAAAGGATATACGTAACGTGGCTAGTTGGTCTATCGCCTCACTCAGCAATTGTAAACTAGGCCTCATGATAAGTGCGTCTTATACTACGTTCCGATACACATTAGTGTGTAATATCTAATAGTCATAGTCCTAGAGGGAATCCATCCATCACAGCTGTCTTAGGTTTTGGTCCTTCTATGAGAAGATATTCATTAGACTCTTGTGATCAATGTAAATAGTAAACTGTTCACCCATCAAGTAGTTTTCTCACATCTTCAGTGCAAAAGGCCACTAATGCTAACTCCAGGTCATTGGTAGTGTAGTTCTGCTCATGTTGTCTCAACTACCATGAGCCATAGGTGATAACATTTCACTCCTTCATCAGGACACAACCTATTCTGGTCCCTGATGCATCACAATAGACTACAAACCCAACACCCTCTTCTAGTTGCCTCAAGTTGGGGGTACTCGTCAGCCTCTGCCTTATCTCCTAAGAACTCTACTGGCATCTCTCCATCCACACAACTGATTATCCCTTCATTGTCAAAACTGTCAAGGGTGTAACATATTTGTAAAAGTCAGGTAAGAATCTCTGGTAGTACCAAACCAATCCCAGGAAACTCTGTACCTTGGTCACACTCTTGGGTATCTCCCAAGAAAGCACTACCTCTATCTTTTTCGGATCCACTACATCTCTATCCATTGAGATAACGTGCCCCCGGAAGTGGAATTCCTGTATCCAAAACTGAATCTTCGTGACCTTACCAGAAATATGGTTCTCTCATAGTGTATCAGGAACTATCTGTAGGTGCGTGGTGTGGTCCTACTTCGCCGCCGAGTATATCAACATGTAATCAATGAAGACCACCACGAAGACACCGAGGTAAGGCTAGAAGATCCTGTTCATGAACCCCTTAAAAACTGCTGACGTGTTGTTCATGCCAAAGGGTATTATCAAGAACTCATAATTTCCATACTGACATCTGAAGGTTGTCTTCGGTATGTCCTCACATCATACCCATAGCTGATGAAAGCCTGATCTGAGGTCTATCTTCGAAATCCATCGAGCACCCTTCAGTTGGTCTAAGAGATCATTAATACTTGGGAGTGAATACTTGTTCTCCATTTTCACCTGGTTATGTTTCTGATAATCCAAACAAGGCCTCAGACTCCCATATGACTTCTTGGCGAACAATATCGGGGATTCTAATGGAGAAACACTAGTCCATATGAACACCTTCCTCTGTATGTCCTGCAATTTTACTCAAAACACATGAAGCTCTGTGGGAGATATCCGATATGCTGGTGTATATATCAGAGCTATGATGGGGTATGAGTCGATGTAAAATTATACATCTATACAAGGAGTTAGTCCCTGAACATCATCGGGAAAGACATCAACATATTGGTCCTCCACTATAGGATAACTCAGACTCCTCACGTCAAAAACTCCAAGGGTAAAGCTATCCAACTGATGAGTGAATGACTGTAACAACCTTCTAGAGAGTCGATCCTATGCTGAAATGGTTTCCATCTCACTGGTAAATGTGAGCATAAACTATGGATAGCCATTCCATACCCAATATGACGTCGTAAGGCCTCGACGCATCTACTAGGAGATCCCAGCCTAAGCTCTCAACTCTTGGAGTGAGATCACACTGTATAAACCATTGTGTAATCATCGAATCCACTTTTTTAGGAGTCCCTAATCATAAATATCAACCCAGTGACTCCATTGGAGTCTTCGAGCTCCAAATGAGTGTTGTGGCAATAAAATAATGAATGGAACATGTGTCTATAATAACTATAGATAGGGTGGAATGGAAATAGATCATACCTCTAGTCATATCTAGAGCACCATGGTCATATGAATCTATAACATGATGATGTGCTCTCCCCTGTCCACCTACTTCCTGTGGACATGATGGACCACCTTGGGGTGGTGGTAGTAGAACCTCAAATCGTCGCCCACCACCTACTACATGACATGCTCCTCTGCCACGTCTACCGCCCTGTGGTCCCCTTCGCTGGAACCTCGGCCACTGCCTTAGTGGTCCCTCAGTCATCTGTTGATCATCTATGTAGGGAGTAGGATAGTCACGATCCATGTGCCATTGTCCTCCATAAGAGTTAAATTATTTAGTTCCCAGAATACCTCCTGTACCTCACGAGCTCTACACCTATGACACTATGTACTGGGGTTGTCCACCGGATGGTCTATCCCTCTTGGACTTCGGCATCATCTACCTACTGCCTACTATAGATGACTTGGATACCTATCATCTGGTGGTGGATCTTCTAGTCGGTGCCTCTTCAGCTAAGAATATGTCCACAAATAATTCTCACTCATGCACTCTACACTGCAACGAGATATTGAGTGATATAATCAATGCTCTGATCTCCCATTGGAAACCCTTATCAAAGGATTGGTCCCTAAAGATTAGACCTCGTACCATGTCAGTGGAGTATCGTGAGAGGTCAGTGAATCTCGCTAAGTACTGGTCCACTGATAGGCTTCCATTCTATAAGTGCAACAAATCATGGATACACACTATGCATAAATTCATAGGTACAAACTCCGCCCTGAAGAGGGTCTTGAAGTCCAACCAGAAGAGTGTCATATATTGATGCATCTGGAGCGTCAGACTCCACCATCTCTTTGTCGTGACCTGGAAGAGGCTAGAAGCTATGATCACCATCTGATCTGCTGGCGTCTTAACTAAGGGAAAAACACATACCACATCCTCTTTCTAGTCCTCTACTACCTGGGGATTTGTCTTTCTTCAAAAACTCAGAGGCCACTGTCTCAAAAACTCATGCAACATGCTCAATTGGAGTGCATGGTCTACCAGTGGGGCTGGTGGAAACAGCTACCCTTCAAGTGGTGGTGCTGCTGGTACACCACCTGAATGTGCCAATATAGTAAGTGGGCACTGCACCGATGCCTCATCGCTTGGTGGGACATCATTGTATACACTATCTGGAATCCTGGATATCTGTCTATGTAGTGGAATCCTAAAATGAAATAGGTTCTCCATGTTCAAAAAGTTATACCTGGGGAGATGACTCAAAAGAGATCAATATTAAAACATTTCCAAAACACATGCAATCTGTGTTTTCATGCAACAAGACGGAAATTAGAATTCAGGGTCCGGGTGTATGGATACACCAACCTCCACACCAACAGTGGACTCCCCGAACTGAAAACAACACTAAAAACTCTTAACACTTTTCATTCATTGGAAAGATCAGAGTCCTAGTTCTTCGGTAGAACTGACTCATCTGATACAACATTTTCACGACCCTTCCCCCGGGGTCCATCCCATGACTACCCCATACCCAGCTTCCATAGGCCAGGGGATGGAAACTAGCACTGGAAAGGACTATCCCTAAAACGAGAGGCATTAACTTTAGAACTGTACAAACACAGAGTCCATGAACACAACAAGATGTAACCATGAAGTAAAACTATAGTAGTTAAAGTGTTTACTGAATGTAAGGGACAAGAATATAATCCAAACTAAAAAAATACAACTACAATAGAAAACAAAAAATATATCTTGAGATCGTCCACCACAGATCATACCTGAATGATAGGTACATCTCATCTTCAAAGCTCTCCAAGTCAACCAATCACATATGTGCACCTCCTGGTCCTAGCTCTTGAAGTCTCAAACAAGATGCTCATCATTTTCACAAGACATAACATGGTGCAAACGAAGCCTGTGTAGGGGTGAGTATAACAATACCCAGTATGGACCTTGAGACCCCTGAAGGACTCTTAGATTTCCAAAAAGGAAAACTAGAATGCATGATCTCAACCACAAATAAAAAAGCAAAAGAATCAACTCAAACTATACATAACATAAGTACATAAGTATAGATGATTAGTCATAATACTAGATCATCATATTCTATCAGGGGTTCTTCTACTAATCCACAAAAGATTGCTCAGTGAAGATCCACACAAGATCGCTAGGTACTGATCCACACAGGATCACTAGGTGCTGATTCACACAGGATCGCTAGGTGCTGATCCCCATAGGATCTCTAGATGGTGATCCATTTAGAATTTCTATGTTTTGATCCACACAGTATCACTAGGTGCTGATCCACACCTAATCACTATTCATTATTCACTTCTCAACCATCCATTGGATTCCCATATATAGTACACTTGATTCTGTGAGGATCTACTCCCACGAAATCGTTCTTACATCGACATCCACGACATTCCACAAAGGAGTAACCCAAAGTACCACCACATCTTAAGGGTTCCAACATAATAGACGACGTGTAAATCAGACGCACGGTCTGTGAGTTAATATTGTATTAGTACTGAGGGCCCAGTTTGATTCGGTTTCATTCCATGGATTCTTGTACCTCATACGGTTTTTCAAATAGATATCTGGTTTGTGAGATACAACATTTTAAGCGTATGTGGCACTAAAAGGGTCTGGTTCCAGTCCGACTTAGTCTGACCAACCTGACCCATTAAGGGTCGACCCCGCTAGATTTAGGTCTGACCCACCCTAACCCGAACTGGATGTGCTGTAGCGGGCTCGACCCACTAGGTCGCTGACTGGCCCGACCCAAACTGATGGGGCAGGGCCACGGCGGGCTCGGCCCGCTGGGCAGCGGACCGACCTAGCCTGCTGGCTGGGTGTGACCCAGAAGGGGCTAGAAGCTATGATCACCATCTGATTTGTTGGTGTCTTAACTAATATAAAATCCCATGCCACATCCTCTAGCTAGTCCTCTACAGTCTGGGGATTTTTCTTGCTTCAAAACCTCAGAGGCCTCAGTCTCAGAAACTCGTGAAACATGCTCAATCAGAGTGCATGGTCTTCCAGTGGGGCAGGTGGAAACTATTACCCTTCCAGTGGAGGTGATGCTGGTACACCACCCGAAGGTGCCAACATAGTAAGTGGGCACTACACCAATGCCTCAACTCTTGGTGGGCCATCATTGTTTACACTCTCTGGAATCCTGTATGGCTGTCTATGAAGTGGCATCTTAAAAGGAATTAGGTGCTCCATTGACAAAAAGTTATACCTGGTGACCTGACTCAAAAGAGTTCAAAATCAAAACATTTCCAAAACAAAAGCAATCATTTTTTTCGTGCAACAAGTCAGAAATTAGAATTCATGGTCCGAGTGTATGGATACACCAACCTCTACACCAACAGTGGACTCCCCGAACAGAAAACAACACTCAAAACTCTTAACACTTTTCATTCATTGGGAATATCAGTGTCCTAGTTATTTGGTAGAACTGACTCATCTGATACCACTTTGTCACAACCCTAACCCCGGGGTCCATTCCATGACTACCCCATGCCCACCTTCCATAGGCCAGGGGTTGGAAACTAGCACTGGAAAGGAATATCCATAAAACGCGAGGCATTATCGTTAAACCTATACAAACACAGAGTCCATGAACACAACAAGAAGTAACAATGAATTAAAACTATAGTAGTAAAAGTTTTTACTGAAAGTAAGGGACAAGAATATAATCCCAACAGAAAATATACAACTACAACAGAAAACAAAAAATATATCCTATGATCGACCACCAAGGATCATACCTGAATGGCAGGTACATCTCTTCTCCAAAGCTCTCAAAGTCAACCAATCACATATGTGCACCTCCTGGTCCTTGATCCTGAAGTCTCAAACAAGATGCTCATCATTTTTGTAAGACACAGCATGGTGCAGATGAAGCCTGTGCAGGGGTGAGTATAACAACACCCAGTATGGACCCTGAGACCCCCAAAGGTCTCTCAGAATTCCACAAAGGAAAACTAGAAAGCATGATCTCAACCAAAAATCAAAAAGAAAATGAATCAGCTTAGACTAGATATAACATAAGTACATATGTATAGATGATTAGTCATAATACTAGATCATCTTATTCTATCTGGGGTTATTCTATTGATCCACAAAATATTGCTCAGTGCAGATCGACACAAGATCGCTAGGTACTGATCCACAGAGGATGGCTATGTGTTGATCTGCACAGGATCGCTAGTTACTGATTCCCATAGGATCACTAGATGGTTATCCATATAGAATTTCTATGTTTTAATCGACACAGTATCACTAGGTGCTGATCCACACATGATCACTATTCATTATTCACTTCCCAGCCGTCCATTGGATTCGCATATATAGTACACTTGATTATGTGAGGATCTACTCCTAAGCAATCGGTCTTACTTCAACTTCCATGACTTTCCATAAATGAGTATCCCAAATGAACACCACATCGTAAGGGTTCCATCATAATAGGAGACGTGTCAATCAGAGGCACGATCTATGAGTTAATATTGTTTTTAGTGCTGAGGTCCCGGTTTGATTCAGGTTCGTTCCAAGGATTCATGTGCCGCATATGGTTTTTCCAAAAGACGTATGGTTTGTGAGATACTACCTTTTAAGCGTATGTGGCCCGAAATGGGTCCGGTTCCAGTCCGACTTAGTCGGACCAGCTTGATCCATCAGGGGTCGACCTGACTAGATTCAGGTATGACCCACCATAACCCGAACTGGATGGGCCGCATTGGGATCAACCCACTGGGTCGCTGACCGGCCCTGCCCAAACCTATGGGGCAAGGTCGCGGCGGGCTCGGCCCACTGGGCAGTGGACCAACCTAGCCCGCTGGCTAGGTGTGAGCCACGTGAGGGGTCACATGGAACGTACCTCCCAAACGCTCATGTGTCAATTATCCCTTCAACCGGTGGTTCCACAGGGCACCGCCTCGATCGTCGCAGGACCCATAGAGTGTGTGTCCCCCTCTGCCGCGACTTCGAAGTCGTAGCCTCCATCAGCAGCGTGCGACGGCGTTTCACCCTTCCACTAATGCGGCCAACCGAAATCCGGCCACCCCATTATACAGCCAGTTAGCGCTGACCGCGGCCTTCACCCGTCGGTGCCTGTCGCCTGAGCCGCTCTTCTGGTACCACGCCAGTGGATCTTCTACGGGTGACCGAGTGAGCTCCGGTGGTCCGTTTTCCCTTCCGAAAGTGCATACGGGCCTCCCGTGACGCTTCCAATGCTGAGTGGCTCCCCGGTTCAACATGCCACTCTATTTTCCTATTTCCCTTGAAGAGAAGAAAAAATATCAAAGCAACAGAGGGTCCAGGACTTGTTCGTTTTTCCCACACCCTCTGTGTTAGCATCATAACAAGGGTTAGATTAATTCATCTTCGAACTCATAGAATTAATCAAGAAAAAACCCCCAAACTCAGGAACCATTGGACGTCAATGTCATGGAGGGAGAAGAGTACTCATTCATTAATGTTACCAGCGTTCTTTGTTACCAAATCATTTCACCCAACGATATTGTTCAAGCATTCGTTCTTCGTTGGGGGAAGATGTCGCGGTACTTTGTCAGAGGTTCCTCACTTCCGTGTCAAAAACATGATCCTGAGACGCATTTAAATAGATGATGGAACTAACCATGTTGCATAACATTAATGTGTTTCATTTATAAACATCATATATTGTTCCATCATTGAGGTTACGCAACCCATGGGTATTTCCCTTGAGTGAACCATTTAACTCTTTAGTCCCGCCAAGTAGCTCAACGGTTGCAAAAAAATATAATGAAAATAACATGTTGTGTTTATTATAGTTTTTTTAAATCTAAGAGTTAAATTTTCCATTCGACCTTTTCCGAACAATTTTAAGCTTTCCTTAAGTGAATCATAGCGTTGCGAGTCCAATGGTGCCCTCATATTTCAATTCCGAGCACCGGTAAAAAAGTTAAATGATGTCACCCACACGTTTTCGGAATGTACCTTAAAAAATGTTCAAAATTCCATTATGGGATTTCCATACCTCGGAATCACGTGGCGTCAATTTTCACAGACTCATAATAGTTCCGAATAATTAAAAAGGGCATTTATATGGAATTTTCATGTCTTTAAAATGGTCTTATTTATTCATAGACTCATACTAATCCCAAAATGAATAGTAATATGATACAAGACTTTCCATGTAAAGTTGTATATGGTTTTAGAGTTTGTTTATTGAATTCATTTATTGGTGAATAAATAAGTGTTACCCACTATAAACAATCCTTTGATCTTGATGTATATATATATATGTTACAACCACTAAAAATAAAATGGACATGCCTAACAGATTCTAACACATTATATCCTATGATCACACTATTTATGGTACATCTCCTTTCCACCCACTTATGATACATTACCCAAACCATTGGTGCCCCATATATACTGGTAACAAGAAACAAGTTTGACTACAATCCCCCTAAAATAATCCATATGTTAGTGACAGACACTGTGTCAACATATGAAAAAATATTGGAAGCTTTACCATAATGTACCAATGGGTAACTTTATTACTCCACAAATGATATAATTTTACTGAATGTTTTACAATATATTTAATTAAAATATATTACACAAATGACATACACTATTCTTGAAATGATGATGAAGAATGTTTTTACAGTAACTGAATATTTTAAAAAACAATTTCCCAATTTCCAAGAAGAAATATAATATAAAAAACTAGATATAAATTATAATATATAACATGCAATACCATACATAATAATCATAATTTTTATCAACACCAATAACTACTATCATCTTCAACTTCTAACTCTAGGATCCTAGGTTGATAAAAAATATCCCACCATATACAAATGGAATTGGTTGTGTGCATTAATTACCATGGATGGGTGAGCATATACATATATAATATGACACCAAAAAAATAAAATAAAATGATATAGATCCTTGTAATTTCAAAACCAAAATGGTTTGATCTTTCCCAATAAATTCTAATAATATGTAAATATTGATGTCGTAGTTTCACATACGGTGAATCACTGTTACAGAAGAATTAACCATGATGTATAGACAATGAAACTCAATGCACATGATTTCTCCAATCCCATGTGAACATTTTAGCATGTGAACCATTTTTTGAAAATAATTAACTATTTTGTGAGTGAGTATTAGACCATGTGGAGGAGACACACTTAATTTGGCAATAAAAATAAAATGAGGGAGTGTGGGACATTATATATAGACATAACACACCTTGATAGTGAGGGATTTATGACTCTATCAATTTAATACATGACATATACATTATTAAGACAATGGATGTACCAAACCCATTCTTGTATGAGGAAATAATTTAAAATTATTAGGAATAAGAGTATTTAACTCGAGAAAAAATGATGGGGATCTTATCCTGGTCATTATAACACATCTTAATGAGGATCCAACCATGTGGTTTTCACTTATCATCCCTCATAATCATAATATTCCTCATTATAGTACTATAAACTATAAATGTTATCCAATAAACGCACATTTAATTTATATGTTGAAGAGTAACATATCATTGTGTTTAATGTGTAAATATTCTCTTTGTATACTACTTATGTAACCAAATCCATGTCATATGAAGGAATATTTTTCTATGAAAATAGTATATGTTATATGGCATGTACATTAGGGGACATGGAGTGTGTCACCACGAAAATAGGCAAGACATGTACTACTATCACCTATCGATTTGAGGGAAAACTAACACACTACATTCCATATGGTTAGACTATTCATTTGACCAACCACTTGCTCAAAAATGTTGTACTTCTAACACAGGTTTTTGGAACTATTATTCCCTATGTGTTTACAGACACATATTTCAATTTGGAAAACATTAAATCCATTTGTATAATGTTGAAAATTTAAATACTCCAAAGCTACCTAAATATGGGTATACCACAATTAATTTTTCTGATGCTCTATAAAACATATCCACTAAAAGAGCACATTACATGGAATATGGTTCATATATTACATTCTATGTTATAACAGATTCATCCAATAAATGTACAAAACACTAAAATCATGATTTTGTCACCATTTTCAACATTGAATGTGATTCATATAATCCAATCAACCCTTATCACATCAACTATTAAATTAGGTGTTTCTTACATCCTTTATTAATTAATTGTCTTCCATTCATGGCTATAAAATCCCCCAAATTTCCTTCAAAATGGATCTGTTACACCATGAATGTGTACTGGACACATGAATTGGTGTCGATGTGTATTTTAAGAGCACTCATTTCCAAAAATAATAATGTATCCAATGAATTTTTATGTAATATTTATTTATTACATCTATTATATGGTGACATATTTATCTAAATCTTAGTGATGGAGATTTAAAATAATGAATCGGTGAAGATAATAGTAAAATAACAGGGTAATAGGAATGATATTTATACAAAAATAATGGTCTTATTATATGTCATCCTTAATGACTGAACAGTGAAACATAACATGGGGAAAATCATATATTTTTGTTCATACTATAGAAAAAATTCATACTTATTTCCTATGTTAATATATTAATTATATATCATTTTCTCCAGAATGAAACATCTTTTGAATGGATTTAAAAGCAAAAAAATTGTCCCCACATCAAAGAGACCATTTTTGTTTGATGGGAAAAACATCTGAGATAGGTTCCATTAAATATCTCAAAAATGAACTTGTTAAAAAATATCTTGATAAAAAATATATCTATCCATCCCCAATTTCAGGATTACTAAAACTCAATCTATTTAACGTGGATAAGGAAATATATATATTAAAAATAAGGATTCATTGGACTTAAAGATATAAATATTTATTTACTTTAACCAAAACCTACTGATTGGAAGATACTTGGGCCTAAAATGAAATCCATAATTACACCCACAACAAAGGTAAATAATCAATTCCAAAATAATTCATCATATCTTAATTTTATATCATTATATTCTTGTTCTATTTATATGTGTTTGAGTATAATATTTATTAATTAATGATAATTTTCATGGTATATATTTATGTATTTTTATTCATATATTACATTGGAATTTATAGAATTATGATGGAAAATGTGTCAATTGAATAATATGATATAAACTTTTGATAAGAATCTTTGTTTTGTGGTGGAGAACTGGAAGATAAAGACAAAGAAAAGACGAAAAGGAGTAAAAAAGTTCATGTTTTAAATTGGAAGAACACTTCCGATGATATTGGATGTTAACATCATGTTTCGTACAATCAAACATGATGAACTAGATAATAAATAGGCCTCAAATATCAGAGATTGAAATTAAAAATCATGTAAATATTACAAAATGTGAAAATATTACAAGGGATGAACGTAGTACAATCCATTAATTGAGGAAAGAATTCTAGAGTTTCGACCCCAAAATTACAGATTGTGTAAACATTACATGATGTGAAAACCTCTAATAGACCCAAAATATGTGATTTCCATATATCATTTGATGGAATATATATAGTGTGACCCAAATAACCATTTTAATTCATATACTTACCCAACTAAACCCAAATATGTCTTTTGGGATTATAAATTTGAATTTTGGCCAAATGAATAGTGTTTCATTCTAGGCTTGGAGAGACTTGACTCTTGGGAGAGTGTTGTAGGGGTTCACCTTGATGATCATTATAGATTAGATTTTTTTTTCTGGTAATTTATTTTTCAATATTTATGTAACGTTGGTTTTCATATTAGATTAATTCTAGTTTCATTGATTTTCATTCTTTCTCATTATTTTTATTCGGATCTATTTCTAATTGAATACGGTTTACTCTTCATCATAAATCTCCCAATGATGATTGGAAAAATCTATATGGGTACAAATTTGGGGTTACATTGAATGTAATAATTATCTAAAAAAATGATAAATCTATATCTTGTAACTACGTTTAAAAAATTTATTTTCATTGAATTACATATACAATAACAATTAGATGATTAATGAAACTACAATAACATATTTTATAACAACCCTGCTCTTTATTTAACACATTAACATAATTTATTACAAAAAACCTTGAATTTATAAAATATATAAGATCAAGAGGTCTAGTTTCATTGGGGATTAGGAACATTACATAACAACGTAGAAAATAAAACACATTATATTTATTGAAAACATCTTTTACATAACCACAACATTCTTCCGTACTAAGCATTGAATAGGATAACCTGAGGATATGCATGTGAAAAAGTTTAGCTATAAAGCCCAGTAAGGGATTAAACAAGGCATACATAAATAATATAGGACATGTTAGGAAATAGGAATATCAATGAATCACAAGGGAAACATGAACCTAAATGCATGATATAACATGATTATCACAACATGGAAATGTGGCAACATCATTTAACATGATATTAGCATGATCCAAGGTCAATTTCACATAGATATGTGTAAACCATCATTGTGATTGAATTAGAATGAGTAAAACCTAGTTTCAGTTGACGTATCATGATACTTAACCTTTACCCAATGCATTGGAGCACTATCAGGGCACACCCTTATTAATCATTTTATTCCATGCAATAGTTTTCCACAAGGATCATATAACATGGATTTGTTAAACATCATAATGTATTCCATGATAAAGGAATTTGGAATTGTTAAATTAAATTCTATAATAAATAGGTAAATGTGCATAAAGGTGAATACCGTTGATAGAGAAATGGGCATGGTATTCACTACAAAATGACTTTGGCATGGAAAATCGTGGTGTAATTTCTACAGCTTAATGATGTGACATAAGAATTCATAATGATTTATTGCGAGAGAGAAATGTTTGTCTCATAATATGTACATGAAATGGATTGTAAGGTGATTATAAAGGTATATTCCCCAATAGAACAATGGAATTTAGATGGATTATACAGAAGAATTTCTTGAATGTAAATGAGGAGAGGGAAATTTATTATGGAATTTACGCATGGTAATAAGTGTAAATGAGAGGAATTAATGAGATATAAAGGGTTATATAATAATTATAACATAATTATGGAATTATATGGGAGTTTTAAATCATACCCCAACATTTATAATTGAAAATAAAAGGGAACAATAATTTTATGATATTTAGATTACACGAGGAAGGTAGGAATCCCTTACATGGAAGTGTGATCCCAAAGGATTGGGAGGGGCTTATTGGAGCATGGTGTGCCTTTATAGGAATCTAGATAGTTGAGGGAATAGGTTGGTATAGGATCAATGGATTTGAGTGAAGAGGAAGTTGGAGCTTGTGTGGGTTTATATAAGATAGGAGAGAGACTTCATTATTATTTTGGTTTTGGAAAACACACATCAAACTAATAAGAACCAAAAACCAACACATGGTTTTTTGCAAAGGGGATTGGAAAATATTATTTCATTAGTCCAATATAATATCTTCTTAAAATATTATGTTTTATTATGTGGATGTGAGTCACACTCTCATGGATGTTATTTTAAAATGTTAAAATGTTTAATAAGTCTTGGACGGTCCACTAAAGCATTGTAGAATAAATCAAACAAACCTAAAATTACATTATTTTAATGTTAAAATATATATTGACCTAACATACCATTTATTGGATTTTATTAAATCACGGTTGGCTCATTATGGGGTCATAAAACACATTATATACTAAAACAGTTTTTAATTTTTACCCAAAAATTGAACTATCTCAAAAAATTATGAAAAATTAACCATTAGATAATTTTGACATCCTGATTACAAAAATAATATTCATTTTATCAAAATAATTTTCTATATATTTGAATTTTATGTTTAAAATATAAACAAAAATATATTGAAAATCCACGGGCTTTACAAAGATGACTTTCAAACCTTAATAAAATCACGATTATATTCCTAAATATTATACAATAATTTATATATGATAAAGTGTAATTTATTTATATTATTTTTTAAAAATATTATTTAATTAAAAAATCTATTAATTCATCAAAATTTATGTCTAAAAATACTATTTTTTCTTGAAGACATTTTTACATTGTAACAATAATAAAATAAATGTATATTCTTTATTACATACAAAAATAATTCACATAATCATAGTGATGGGTTCTTATACCATAACCCCTAATAACATCTGCATAATACTTAAGGGTAAGGTGAGCGATGGTGAATGACTTTTGGGTGGCTCGGATAACATCGCTCTGGTGGTAGTCTCTATCAACATCCACTTCTTCAATAGGTGGATCTGATACAGCTTAATGTGTTGAAGCTCGACTTGGGCATGGTCAAGAGTGATGCCCAATAATGCCACCTCCTTTCCGATCTCTGAAAAATGGGCTTCATTGAGAGAAATTTATGTAGACGAGTCCATCAATTCCTTTTTCTGAGTAAATTAGATTTGTTAAAGCCCAATATTTATACAAATCATGTGATCACATTTCAACGGATATATTTTCAATGGTCACAATTAATAAAAGTATTTTAAAATCCAAAAACATAAAATTAGGGATGTTCATATAACCATTTTTCATAATAATACATTTAATTATATCTAGAGGAAATTTCATTTATGAATGTTTGGGTCGTTACAATATTCCTCCATTAAGAAATTTCACCATTAAAATTTCCTTTTCCAACCATAAAATTGATTCCTGTAACTCTTCTTCATTACATCCACTGATTCCCACATTGCTTCTTCAGACGTGATGTTTCTCAACAACACATTGATGAGGTGCATTGAATTATTTTGTATAAATTTTCTTCTATGATCTAAGATCTTCACCAGATTCTCTCAATAGGATAGGTAATTATCCAAAGGTACCACCGCAGGAATGAGTACATGCGATGGGTCAGGTATGGACTTCCTCAATAGTGAAACCTAGAATACACCATGTACTTGAGAAAAGTTTGGTGGGTTTTCTAGTCGATAGGCCACCTCTCCAATGCGATCAAGGATCCAAAAAGGGCTGATGTACCTCTGAATAAGCTTTACCCTCTTCCCAAATCTCATAACACTCTTCCACGTTGATATAAAGAGGAATAACATGTCTCTGACATGAAACTCTAGGACTAATTGATGATTATCAGTATAGCCCTATTTTTGACTCTGTGAAACTTTAATGTATTGCGGTATTGTCTTATCCTTCTCCACCATTTCATTCACCATTTATAAACCTATGAGTTTTCTCCCCACAACTTCATCCCAACATGCCTATGTTTTTCATCTCATCCTATATAGGGATTCATAAGTATCCATTTGGATTCTTGAGTGCAAATTGTTATTGTAAGAGAACTCAAATAGAAGAAGTTGTTGATCCCATCCTCCTTCAAATTCCACTGATCATGCACTCAACATGTCCTCATGTATTTTCATAGTCCACATAGATTGGCCATTACTTTGAGGACAATAAGACATACTGACGTTCTGCCCAATATCTAGATCATGTTGAAGACTCATCCAAAAATTAAAGGTGAATCTTGGATCTCGATCCGATGCAATCAGAAGTTGTAAACCATGAATCCATACATCTTCTTTGATATATTTTTTTAGTTGATCCAAGGAGAAATACACCCGAATTGCAATAAGGTGTACAGTATTTGTATGACAATCCACAATAACCCAGATAACATAGTTTACTTTGTATGTCTTCAGAAGTCTGGTGAAAAAGTCCATGGTGATGTTCTCCCATTATCATGTTGGTTTGGGTAATTGTTGAATCACCCCTAAGACTTCATCCACTATGAACTCACTTTCTAACATACAAGTCACTTTTATGTATAATTAGATATATTCTTCTTTATGTTATTCCACCAATAATGATCTCTGAGATCTCAAAACATATTTTTGTTTCCTAGGTGAATGGAGAAATTTTATCTATGTGTATCATCCAAAAGATCCTTCTATAACTCTAGATTTGATAGAACACATAGTCTTGACCCAAATCTCAAAATTCCTTCTTCATTGACATTAAACTATGAGGATTTCAAATTTCTAATTGTTTCCACCATCTTCTGAATTCCCAAATCATAGTTTTGAGCATCCTTTATACTTTACAAAAGAGGTGACTTAGCAATCAATTTTGAATGGATTAACGATGTTACCTTCCTTATGATTCCCATGTCCATCTTCAAAAAATGTAAGAATATTGGATCCTTTACAATTATCATCAATGATAGAATCGATGGGTCTTTTCTAATTAGATCATCCACTGCCTTGTTCTCTTTCATAGGGTGGTATTTGATTGAGTTGTCATAGTCTTTAATCATCTCTAACAATCACCGTTGTGACATGTTCAACTCTATTTGTGTGAAAATATACATGAGGCTTTTGTGGTCCGTATATATTACAAACATCTCCCCAATGAAGTAAATTTACAATTTTGTTAAAGTGGAGATCACTATATCCAACTCTATATCATGTGTGGGATAGTTTTTTTAATGAACATTAAATTTCCTTGATGAATATGCAATGACATTGTCATTTTTCATCAAAACACAACACAATACCTTCTTAAATGCATCACTGAATACCAAAAAATGTTCTCCAGTTGTGGGTAGTGTGGGCATGGGTGAAATGATAATCCTCCTTTTAATCTTCTTGAAGCTCTCTTCACATTCATCACTCTATGTAATCTTTACTCCCTTTCGAGTTATCCTGGAAAGAGGGTTTGACATTTGGGAAAAATTTCTAAAAAATCGGTGAGAATATCTAGATAAACCTATGAAGATACAAATATTTGTTACCGGTGTTGGACGTAACCACCCCTTAATTGAAAATATCATCGATGGATCCACAAATATCCCATTTACTATGATGATATGTCGCAAGAATGAGACCTCCTTCAACTAGAAATCACACTTTCTGTACATTGCATATAGCTTTTCCTATTGTAAGGTCTGCAGTACAGATCTTAGATACTCCTCATTCTCCTCCATGGTTTTGGAGTATATTAGAATATTATCTATAAAGACTATCAAAATATTTTCAAGGTAATATCCAAAGACTCTATTCATCATGTGAATAAATATTTCTAAAGAATTAGTTAGTCTGAAAGGCATTACTTTGAATTCTTAGTGCTCGTATCTTATACGAAAAGTAGTCATGGGGATATCATCCTTCATCACCCATACTTGGTAATATATTTTCTGAAAATCCACCTTGGATATGTATTTTTCTCCATGTAGTTGATCAAAAAATTCATCAATTAGATGAATATGATACTTCTTCTTCATCATGATTTTGGTGAGCTCACGATAATCAATGCAAAGGTGGATTGACCCATCATTCTTTTTGATGAAGAGGGCTGGATCACCACATAGTGAACCATTTGGGCTAATAGACTTTTTATATAGATTATATTATAGTTGTTTCTTCAGCTCCTCAATATCCATAATATCCATTCTATATGGAGTCTTGGATATTGGAAAAAACCTGGGTATAAGGTCAATTGAGAATTCGGCATCAATTATAGGAGAAAGACTATGAAATTCCTCCGAAAACACTTTAGAAAATTCCATCCCAATATGCATGACTTCAAAGATTGTTTATTCCTTAGACTCCATTATATGAGCTATATACACGTGCTCATAGGGAAATAATATAAATGCTTGAGATGATGGAGCTAAAGAAGATTCATCTTCCTCCTTGAACTTGTATAGAATCAGAGGTTGATTCTCTATATGGTGAGGGATTTCCCTCTCATGAAAATTTATATGATCTTTATATAAGTAAATCCAATCCATGCTGGGAATTGGGTAAAATACAACTAGAGAGAATATGATGAGGTTCACCTAGATGTTCTATCCACAAATTACGACATGGGAGGAGTTATATTCATGAGATGAAATGATTTCTCCATTATTCGTACTCACCGACATATTTACTTCCTTGATTTGTGTTTGTGTTGGGATTCTTCTAATTAATATTCTGGATAAAAAATAATTCATAAAACCAAAATAAAAAAAATTATGTGTGCTCTTTTTGAACGAATAACTAGCGTACCTAACACCACTTTTTTTTCGGGGTTCTTATCAGTGGAAGTGATGGAAAAATATCACCCTTGCTACCCTGGAGGTTATTGGTTGCCTCTGAAAAAACATGGATTAGGGAACTGGTATGTAAAGTGAGCTGGTTCTTTGCAGTTGAAGCAATGTACTACGCATTGAGAGTCGAAATGAGTGTTTAGCTTATCTTTCGCATCCACGGGTTTTTCTTGTCAGTAGTTAATGGCTAGGATCCCTTCTCTTCCAATCTTAAATAATTTTTTCATCCCCTTTAGGAAATTTATAGTGTGCTTCTTTACGCACCATTGTCAAGTGAGGTGCTACATTTTCTTAGCACCATTAGATTTATCCATCAAACCACCAGAATTAAAGTCCACCATACGATTATTATCCTCATGATATCCCTTATATTGGAAGATCTATATTTCAATAGTGAGGACACATCAAATAATTTCTTAATAGCTCTCGAAGTCATGGATCTCTTGGGATTTCCATCGTCTAGGTTTTATCCCACCAAAGAAATGGTAAACCTTGCATTCAGGGGTAATGAAAAATCCAAAGGCGTATTGTTGAATCTTATTAATTTTTTACTTATACACTCCAATGGATTCATCATCTTTGTTTCTTGGGGGAAAGGAAGAACATTTCCGTCTTAAGTCAGAGGCTATGAGGAAAATATTTGTTTAAAAAACATTTTCTTAAAATCCATCCATTCAATACCTTAATATCTTCCTTAGGATTCCTATTTTTGATCAATGTCCACCGTTGATCATCTTCACCCTCCATATGATAAGCATCCCGAAGATCCATCTCTTTTTCAAGACATTGAAGGATGGTGAAGATCTTCTCAATGGCGTTGATCCATTTTTTGGTGATTGTGGGATCATATGATCCATTAAAAGTTAGTGGACATTACCATATAAAGCAATCAATTGTGACTTGTTCATTCTTAGGGTGGTTGAACTTTCCTCTTGACACATTAATATATTCATAACATGATTTAACAAAGAGAGTATCGTTAAAAAGTTTGTGATTACATCTCCCATCTGATTGGGAATCTCATTAGAAGATTCATCACATTGATCTTCACGTCATTTGTTAGCTCAATTCCTCATATTAACGGCCATTAGCTAGAATTAAAGGAACATTATGGGTTACATATAAAGGGTAATCCAAAGACAAAAAATGGATGACATATAAATTAATTTTGTTTCAATAACTTATGAATTTATAGTCTTCAATCTATGTTATCCATGATATAATTCCAAACATATATTCTTAGGGGCATTTTTTTATTCCCTTAATAATGGTTAATACTAAGGTTATGAATTTACCAAATCATACCCCAAGGAGAGTTATAACCAAGAGTGAAATGAGGACCATTTTTGTGCACCAGTTCACGTTCGATTCAATCTCAAAGCGATGTTTTGGGTTTTACACCGAGGATAAATATGTGCTAGAGCTCCCTCTACCTTCTCATCTCCATACATGGATGTGTTTTCTTGATAAATAAAATAATCAATATTTACCAATATTTAGGGATGTGACTATTATACTCAGTCTTATCCCTAGGTTTTTATCTAGGTTTTTGTAATCATAATCCCAAAAATATCTAAACCTATCATTTGATACCAACTATTACAACCAATCTCTTTATTTTAGACCTAAGCATAATTTATTAAAAAAACACTTCACTTGATACAAGATATTAGAACGAGAGGTCTAGTATTTTTGGTTCTTAGGAACATTACATAACAACATAGAACATAAAACAAAACATCTTTATTGAAAACATCTTTTACATGACCACAATATTTCATTGTACTTATCATTGCATGGGATAACTTGAGGACATACATGTGAAAAGGGTGAGCTATAATGCATAGTAAAGGAGTAAAAAAGGAATAAAATATAGAATATAGGACATGATAGGCAATATTCATATTAATGTAGTTCATGATAAACATGAACATAAATGCATTATACAGTATGATTATCATAACATTGAAATGTGGCAACAACATTTAACAGGATATTAGCCTGATCAAAGGAACATTGTACAAGTAGCATTTTTAAACCCCCATTAAATTTGAATAAGCATGAGTAAACCCTCTTCTCACTTAAACTATCATGATACTTTACCTTTACCCAATGATATGGAGCGCTATCAGGGGTCACACTTCTTAATCATTTCATTTCATCCATAAGTGTCCCACATGGAACATATAACATGGATTCATTAAAAATCATCATTTATTCCACGATAAATGAATTTGTAATTCATAAATGAAAATATATATTCAATAGGTAAATGTTAATAAAGGTTAACTCCATTTATAGAGAAATGGGCATGGTATACACTACACATTGACTCTGGCTTTGAAAATCACGGTGCAATTTTGACAAAATAATATTGTGACATAAAAATTAATAAAAATAGATGATAATAGATAAAGGGGTGTCTAATAATATGAACATGAAATGGAAAGTTAGGGGGATATATAGATACATGTCCCCGCCAATGTAATGTAATTTTGATGTATAATATATTATAATTTCTTGGATGTAAATGAGGAGAGGGAAATTCCTTACAGAATATTGGCATGGTAAAATGTGTAAATGAGAGGAATTAATGAGAGGGAAAGGGGGCTGTCATAATTATTAAATAAGGAGGGAAGTATAGGTGAGGTTATAAATCATACTCCAACATTTATAATTTAAAATAAAAGGGCATCAAAATATTAATAATCTTGGATAACATGAAAAAATAAGTAATCCCTTACATGCAAGTGTGATCCCAAAGGCTTGGGTGAGGCTTGAAAAAGGATTCTGGGGATACTGGGGAGCCTCGGGAGGATCCTACAGATATGAGGGAAGAGGTTGGTCGAGTTTGAATGACTTTTACTGCAACACCAGAGACTTTTATGAGAAATATTTTGTTTTTATGTTATATAAATCATCAAAGGAATCTTTCGCTGCACACAATCGCGACCTTCCTTGATAGTGTGTGTAGTACGCAATACCGACTTCCACTAAACAATGATATATTATTATAATATTATAAACTAGCCGTTATGAATAGTATTTACTGAATTTTAAATTTGACAACATTATTATTCATCTTACACATTTTCTTGAACATAGTAAGAGAACAAAATAATTTTTTTGGGTAAAATAATTATTTATCGAAAAATGCAGTTTTTCCGCCTTTTGATGGCGCACCCACATTAAATCTAGTTTTTGACACATTTATAAGTTCAATTTGAAAAAAATAAAATTCTTCTTTTAAATCAGGATATAAAAATTTACTTTGGATAAATTTTTGATATTTTTCTAATATCTTTCTTATTCTGATGAATAGTAAAAATAGGCTAATTTTTAATAATAAACAACTTTTTTCATTGATATAATTTATATGGTTAAATTATAATATTGAATGATTTTAAAGTATAGATAGAATATATTTTTACCATTTAATATAATGTATGTCATTAGCATTAATTTCATATTGAATTCATAGGTAAAAACATTTCAATCTTTGGCAATGTTTTAACTTCTAAAACACGTTTTATTAACAATGGGATTTATTTTAAATTAATTACTGCAACTTATATGTTTTGAATTTTTAAAAATGGATTCCATATTCAGAATCAATGGGTCAAAATTATGTTAGTAGGCTACTTTTTTTGGGCATTATGAATAGTAACTACGGTAAATTTTATTTACCATAGTTAAAGGTAAATCGGGTAATTAAGGGTAAATATAAGATTATAAAATTACCCTAACACCTGCCAAAATCCTATTGAATGACTAAAAGTAGACCCATATCACCTATGGGTCAGATTATATTGATTTAATAGCCTTTTTTCATGAATATAATTTAATTATTATAAAACCAAAGAATGTGACAACATGTCACTTTCTTAAATCTTATCAGTATAATACCTTCAATTTGGTGATACACTTAATGAAACTTCGAACATGAATAGTCTCCAGAAATCTAATACAATTATCTACATCATAGGAATTTATTTTTAATTTTTAGGCATTAAATAATTATCATTAATTTTGACACAATAGTGATGTTGAAATTATTTTATTAATTAAAATGTCAAATAAATGGGTTTAAAATATTAAAATAATTATTATATGCACTATTTAATGTGCGCCACTAATTTACTAGATACATATGACATTTTATTAATCTATTAAAGCTTTTATTTCGAACATATCCTTTGTATATATTTTATTTATTTTCAAATAAATGAATAGTGTCAAAATTGACACTATTGTTGTTTTATAAAAATAAAAAATTATAAAAATGTTTTAAAATCACAAAAATATTTAAAAATTATAAATTAAAATTTATATGGTATAAAATGTCATAAAGTGTCAAATTATGGAAAATTCACAACACATATGTAATTATTAATAAAAATTTAAAATTTAAAATATTATTACCACAAATAAAATTAAATTGATAAATAAGGATAAATCAAGTTGGTAATGTTTAAAATAAATTCCTAACATGTCTAAATTTTATTGGTTGATTATATTACGACCATATATTATCAAATATTTGGATATGAGTCATTTTGGAAGTTTTTATGTGGGCTTTGGATTTAATATAAACTAATATTTCTTATATTTCCAAAGGTTCCCCACTCCTCCCTTATAAAAGGGCACCTCCTCCCTCTCCTCCTCCAACCAATTTGAGCCTTCAAGCTCGGCAAAAACCTACCCATTTCACTTCCCCAATTCCCTAGAATCATCCTAAAGGTTCTGTTCTTCTTCAAAGACCAACCCTAGTGCCCTAAGAGGAGGTTAAGAAGGGGCTGGTCAAAAAGAGGTAATATCCATTACCGATCCTTTCCAAATTGTTTCTTCTTCATCATCTTAATCATTAGTTGTTTCATTATGAAGTAATAACATCAGTATCACTCATATACTTATATTTTATTATAAGAATGAAACAACCCTATTCCAACATCTGTCTATCCTATGGAAAATGAAATCACTGCACGTGCGTACGTACGAAATACCGTCTCCACACCGTGGTGTAATCTATTTTCCCCCACCACCTTACTTGTATGGGTATAATGATGTAAATAATTACTATATATGATTATTGTAAATTGATATTGATTCTGAAATAGTATACATACACTCTAATACAATTCCACGATCATGGTAACGATATCATCGCTCTTGCGTACGTACGAAATACAGTCTCCACGATGTGATGCGATTCGTTCTACATGATCTTCATTGCATAATGATTATATAAATGAATTGAATGAATAAATATGATATATAGTACATTAATACCATTCTGGGAATGATGTATCTATAACCTAAAGAGAATAATAAGAATTTATTCGACAAAACACGCATCAGAACAAAAAGTTATAAACAACCGAATAACAAGTAGCAATGAAATATTACTATTAATAAGCTAAGAATATGACCATATATGATATAATAACAATAATTATGATTTTTGAATAAGTAAATAACATTATTTAAATCATTATACAGGAGGTTCGGACACTTACGAGGCAAATCGGACCTAAGGTAAGGGAAATATCACAATCTCATTTTTATCCGAGATTGTTTATACTTTAGTAATTACTGTGGTATATTTTATCATCCACATCCATGTTTCCTCAATATGTAATATTATTTCCTTCCACCTAAAAAATTTTAAATCCAATTTTACCCTTCGTTGAGTTTTTAGTAAAGGATATGAAAGGAATCTTTTGTCATTTTTCGTACGAGGTACTTTTTGACTTTTCTGGAAAAAGTACAAAGAATGTTTTTTTAAATTATACGACATGAATGGATTTTTAAAAAATTATTTCAAAGAAGATTCCTTTACAAGTTTTCAAGTTTCTTTTTAATCAACTACTTTTAGTTTAGAATTTCACGACATGTTTAGAAAGGAAAAGTGTTTTTGAAGAAGAAATGATATTTTCCTCAAGAATGGAGATCAAGTGTTTTATCAAAATTATTTTCCATATAAGATAATAAAGGGTTCCATTTCTATCCCTATTATTACATTTATTTGATTATGTTGTGATGGAATTATATTTTTATGAATTCCTTTATCTTATATGAATTGTTTTTTGATGTCACGATGTTTATGATTCCCATTTTTATTACATGGGTTATGCTATGATGTATGGTTTCTGATTTTGTGGAACACATAAGAATGGCATCATTATGAGATGGGTGGGACCTATATCTCCCTCCAATGAATTGGGTAAAGATTTTATATCTCATGAGATAGACATGGCTGGAACGGCAGGTTAAACCGGTTCAGTGAAACATGACTGAAACGAGGAGTGAACTCGGTTCAGAAATGGACTTTGTCCACTATGATAGTCTTGGAAATGAGTCTTGACTAACAAGAAATTATTCTCTATGATTATGTGTGTATGACACAACGTTTCATGTTTTAAGTTATGATTATTGGGATTACGTTTCACTACTATGATTTATCCAATGTTATGAAATTACGATTTCTTTTACAGGTTAAGATTTCCAAAAGTTATGTTCTTATGTATATGATGTGATTGATATTTATTTTGTTTACCCTTACTGAGCATTTGAGCTCACCATTTTGTATGTTTTATTTCCCCAGGTCAGGAATAAGGTTATTAAGTAGGATATGCCAAAAAGGGACTCTAGATATGATGAAATAAATGGGAGGTAAAGTAGATGCATTATGAACCAGTTGTTTATGTTTCCCAGTTTCTAAAGACTCTATACCTATATGGTCCTTTCCTGGTTTTGTTATATGTTGTAATAAGTGTGCTTAAATTCTAAATTAATGACAATGTATGTAAGGTATGGGTCGTTATAGTTGGTATTAGAGGCAAAGGAGATAGGAATGTATCCAATCCTTGGGAACTCTGACATGTGAGCGTTGGACGAAGCATGGCTCTCTGCCCAAGGGCTTCATGAGGAAATGGATGCCACTGGGGATTGTGGTGTGTCCCGCCCTGGGGGTGTAGCCGCCCATGGAGTGCCCTGATAGGTATCAATTATAGTCCACTGGAAGTAATTCCAGACCACTATAGTTGGTATCAGAGGAAAGGTATAGTCAACCTTTGGAAACTAGGATGTGGAAGCCTTAGTAAGAACCCTAAGGATAAGTCTAAGTATAGAACACAATCTTAGTGTTTTATAAAAGGACATGAACAACCTATGATATGACCTTAAGTGTGAAATTTTATTCTTGATTATGTGGTTTTCCTATTATAATTATTGTTGCTCCCACTATTCTTCTTGGTTTTAGTCAATGGCTGGAACCCGAAGGAACCGTGCTAATGCGGAATGCGACGGGCAATGCAATGACTGTCCCCCTGAGCAACCAAATGTTATAGGAGCTGGAATGAGAAATCTTGTAGCCATTCTCAGGAAACTTTCTCAAGCTATGAATCATGCAGGAATTCCAAACGAGCAATGGAAGGAGCAACATTCTGTTGAATCCTTCATGAGGCAGCGCCCACCTTCTTTCAGCGGGTCTACTGTTCCATTAGTTGCTGAATAATGGATTAATACTACTGAAAAGATATTTTCAGTTCTTCAATGTTCTGAACATGATAAATTCATCCTAGAAATGTATTGTTTGGAAGGATATGCTGATCAATGGTGGAATATTATTAAGAATACGAGGCAAATGGATGAAATTGAGTCCATGGAATGGGACGAGTTCAAGAACTTATTTTTCAATATGTACTTCCCTCGTATTCTCCGAACAAAGATGGAGAAAGAGTTTCTTGAACTGAAGCAAAAGGATGATGAATCTTTTGGTACTTATGAAGAAAATTTTACAAGACTTTCAAGGTATACTTCTGGTATTATTATCCTACCTAAGAGTAAGATCGATCAATTCTTTAGTGGCTTAAAACCAAGTCTTCGAAGGGCGTTATCCATAAGGGACTTCAATAGCTATGAGGAAATCGTTCGATGTGCTGTCAAAGTTGAGATGGATATTGGAGTAACCAATCAGTCATATGGGTTTGACAATAAGAGGAAAATGGAATTCAAAGGAAAATCTAAAGAGCACACTGAAAAGAAGATGAGCTTTCCATTATGCTCAATGTGTGGAAAGAAACATGGATGCAGTTGTATTAAAGGGACAAGTAAATGTTTCAAATGTGGAAATGAAGGCCATCAGGCATTTGAATGCCTCAATGATGGGAAGAAGATGTCTAATGATGCAAAAAAAGGAAGGGACACACAGAATGAACCAACTACACATCAATGTTTCAAGTTCAAGGGGATGGGGCAATATGCCAATCAATGCCCAAATCCAAGGGTTGATGATGATGGTCGACGTCAAAAAACTCTTAAGGCTAAAGGAAAAGGAATGTCACATGCAATTTCTATTAGCGATGTAGAGTACGATAATGATGTGTTGAAAGGTACACTTACCACCCACTCTAAAGTAGAAAATGATTTATTTGATTCTAGATCCACCCAATCCTTTATTTCTGAAGAATTTTCTAAGTATATCACCATATTAACTCAACAGTTAGATGTTGAGTTACCTGTGGCAACCCCTAATGGCACAACAGTCGCATCAAATGTTTATAATTCTTCTCTAATTGAAGATTGTGGGAATGTGCTTCCTGAAAATCTTGTGATCCTTCCTATAGTGAATTTTTATGTAATTCTTGGCATGGATTGGCTTTATCTACATGGAGATCATATCAATTGCCAAAGAAGGGAAGTCACATATCATATTCCAGATCAATCTATGATCGTCTATCGATGCAAGGATGAAAATAACCTTCCAGTGGAAATTTCTTCCATTTTATGGGTATTGATTCCACTAAATGAAGGTTATTTATCTCAAATGGTTGGTGAGAAACTCATGATTAAGAATATGCCCATTGTACGGGAGTTTGATGATGTCTTTCCAGAGGAATTACCGAGTCTCCCACCAAATCGTGATGTTGAGTTTTCAATAGAACTCGTACCAGGTGCTTTGCCTATTTCAAAGACACCTTATAGAATGGCCCCAATTGAGTTTCAGGAATTGAAGAAGCAACTCCCAGAGAATCTTGATAAGGGGTTCATACGCCCTAGTGCGTCACCTTGGGGAGCACCTATTCTATTTGTTAAGAAGAAATATGGATCAATGAGACTATGCATTGATTATCGAGAACTTAACAAGATCACTATCAAGAACAAATATCCTCTCCCATGCATTGATGACTTATTTGACCAACTACGCAGAGCTCAATACTTTTCCAAGATTGATCTTCATTCAGGGTATCATCAATTAAGGTTCAAAAGGGAGGATATACCAAAGATGGATTTCTGTACAAGGTATGGACACTATGAATTTATATTGATTTCATTTGGTCTTACTAATTCCCCTGCTATCTTCATGGATCTGATGAATAGAGTCTTTAGAGACTATCTTGATCAATTTGTGGTAGTCTTTATAGACGATATTCTTGTTTATTCAAAGCGCAAGGAAGAACATGAAGATCACTTGAGAATTATATTGAAGACCCTAAGAAAGGAGAATCTTTATGACAAATTTACCAAGTGTGAATGTTGGATTCAAAGAGATTCATTTTTAGGACACATAATCTCAAACGAGGGGATATATGTGGATCCAGCAGAAACAGAGGTTATCGAAAGATGGTCGAGACCAACAACAGTGACTGAGATCTGAAGTTTTCCTGGTTTGGATGGATATTATTGACGTTCTGTGAAATATTTTTCACGATTATCTAATCCACTCACCAAGTTGACTCGGAAAGAAGTTAAGTTTTTTGGATGGAGGAATGTTAAGAGAATTTCAAGGAGTTGAAAAGAAGTTTATCCAGTCCACCTGTGCTCACACTGCCTTGTAGTGGAGAATGGTTTGTGATCAACAGTGATGCATCCAAGAAGGGTTTGGGGTGTTTTCTTATGAAAAATGATATGGTGATAGATTATGCCTCACGATAGTTGAAAATACATGAGCAAAATTACCCAACTCATGATTTGGAGTTAGCTGCGGTAATCTTTGCATTAAATATTTGGAGGCATTACCTTTATGATGAAAGGTGTGATATTTATACTGATCATAAAAGATTAAAGTATATTTTCACAGAAAAGGAGCTGAATATGCTCCAAAGAAGATGGTTGGAGCAGATTATGGATTATGACTTCTCACTTCATTAACACCCTCAGAAAGCAAACAAGGTGGAAGATGCATTAAGTCGACAAGACCATGCTAGTTTATCTATGATGAGGATCACAAAAGATCCAATATTTATGGATTTACAAAGGATGGATCATGGAATTATAATGAAAGGGGAAAAATCGTATCTTTATCAAATGAATGTTCAACCATCTATACATGTGAGGATTAAAGAGGCACAGCAAGAAGATGTCGAGTTACAAAAGAAGGTGAGAAATGTTCCTGAATTCATCCTTGATTGTGATGGGATAATAATGTTCAGGAATCGGGTTTGTGTTCCTCCCATCCCCGAATTATAGAAGGAGATGCTGGATGAGGCTCATAGTTCTTCATTATCTATTTATCCTGGAAGCACAAAGATGTATAGGGACCTGAAAGAGTACTTTTGGTGGGATGGCATGAAAAGAGATGTTGCTGAATATGTCTCTCGATTGTTGGTTTGTCAGCAAGTTAATGCTAAGAGACAGAAGTCTAAGGGGATGTTACAACCATTACGCATACCCGAATGGAAATGGGAAAACATCACTATGGACTTTGTCACTGGACATCCTAAATCATCCAAAAGTAATAAAGCTATCTGGGTCATAGTTGATCGTCTTACAATGTCTGCACACTTCATCGCTATTAGAGAGGATTTCTCTCTAGATCAGCTTGCCATGATATATGTGAAAAAAGTGGTAAGATTGCATTGAGTACCACTTTCTATTATATCTAATCGGGATCCTAGGTTTAACTCAATGTTTTGGTGAAGTCTTCAGCATACTCTAGATACAGAGTTGAGTTTCAGAACTGCTTATCATCCTCAGACAGACGTTCAGTCTGAGAGAACAATTCAAACTCTAGAAGATATGTTTAGAGCTTGCTCTATGGATTTCATAGGTGGTTGGGATCAACACCTACCTTTGGTGGAATTTTCTTATAAGAATAGCTTTCACTTCAGTATTCAGATGGCTCCTTATGAAGCTCTCTATGGAAAGAAATGCAGGAATCCAACTTGGTGGGATGAAGTTGGGGAAAGAAAGCTATTAAGACGTGATATTGTTGATGAGATGGTAGAAAAGGTCCGATCTATTCAACAACACATCAGAGTAGCTCAGAGTCGACAGAAAAGTTATGCCGACAACCGAAGAGAAGACCTAGAGTTTGAAGTGGGTGATAAAGTGTTCTTACGAATATCTCCTTGGAAGAGGGTCATGAGATTAGGAAAGAAGGGGATGTTGAGCCCTAGATATATCGGTCCTTTCGAAATACTGGATCGTGTTGGGAAGGTAGCTTACCGATTGGTGCTTCCACCGAATCTCTCTCAAGTTCACGATGTGTTACATGTATCTCTCCTGAGAAAGTACATACCTGATCCTTCACATGTACTTAGCTAAGAAGTTGTACCACTGGAGTAAGATCGTTCTTATGAAGAACAACCGATAGAGATTCTGGATCGTAGTGAAAACTTTCTACGAAACAAGCTCACTTGGTGAATGTTTTATGGAGGAACCACCAATTAGAAGAAGCTACATGGGAGCTTGAGGATATGATGAGGGAGAGGTATCCTCATCTGTTTGTTACAAAGTGACGTATTTCGAGGGCAAAATTCATTTTAAGGGAGGTAGAATGTAACACTAGAGACTTTTATGTGAAATATTTTGTTTTTCTGTTATATAAATCATCAAAAGAATCTTTCACTGCACGCAATCATGACCGTCCTCGATAGCGTGTGTAGTACGCAATACCGAGTTCCACTAAACAACGATATATTATTATAATATTATAAACTAGCCGTTATGAATAGTATTAACTGAATTTTAAATTTTAAAACATTATTATTCATCTTACACATTTTCTATAACATGGAAAGAGAACATAATAATTTTTTGGGTAAAATAAGTATTTATCAAAAAATGCAGTTTTGCCGTCTTTTGATGGCGCACCCACATTAAATCCAGTTTTTGACAAATTTATAAGTTCAATTTGATAAAATAAAATCTTCTTTTGAATCATGATATAAAAATTTACTTTGGATAAATTTTTGATATTTTTCTGATAACTTTCATATTTTGATGAATAGTAAAAATACACTAATTTTTAATTAAAAACAACTTTTTTCATTGAGATAATTTATATGGTTAAATTATAATATTGAATGGTTTTAAAGTATAGATAGAATATATTTTTACCATTTAATATAATGTATGTCATTAGCATTAATTTCACATTGAATTCATAGTTAAAAACATTTCAATCTTTGGCAATGTTTTAACTTCTAAAACCCATTTTCTTAACAACCAGATTTATTTTAAATTAATTACTTCAACTTATATGTTTTGAATTTTGAAAAATGGATTCCATATTCAGAATCAGTGGGTTAAAATTATGTTAATAGGCTACTTTTTATTTTTGGGCATTATGAATAGTAACTACGGTAAATTTTATTTATCATTGTTAAAGGTAAATCAGGTAATTAAGGGTAAATATAATATTATAAAATTACCCTAACACCTGCCAAAATCCTATTGGATGACTAAAAGTAAACCCATATCACTTAAGGGTCAGATTAGATTCATTTAATAGACTTTTTTCCATGAAAATAATTTAATTATTATTAAAACCAAAGGATGTGACAACATGTCAATTTCTTAAATCTTATAAATATAATAATTTTAATTTGGTGATAAAATTAATGAAACTTCAAACATGAATAGTCTCCAGAAATTTAATACAATTATCTACATCATAGGAATTTAATTATATTTTTTAGGGATTAAATAATTATCATTAATTATGACACAATAGTGATGTTGAAATTATTTTATTAATTAAAATATCAAATAAATGGTTTTAAAATATTAAAATAATTATTATATGCACTATTTAATGTGCTCCAATAATTTTCTATATACATATGACATTTTATTAATCTATTAAAGCTTTTAGTTCGAACATATCCTCTGTATATATTTTATTTATATTCAAATAAATGAATAGTTTCAAAATTGACACTATTGTTATTTTATAAAAATAACATATTATAAAATTGTTCAAAAATCACAAAAATATTTAAAAATTATAAATTATAATTTATATGGTCGAAAATGTCATAAAGTGTAAAATTATGGAAAATTCACAACACATATTTAATTATTAATAATAATTTAAAATTTAGAATATTATTACCACAAATAAAATTAAATTGATAAATAAGGATAAATCAAGTTGGTAATGTTTGTAATAAATTCTTAACATGTATAAATTTTATTGGATGATTATATTACAAACCTATATCATCTAATATTCGGATATGAGTAATTGTGGATGTTTTTATGTGTGGTTGGGATTTAATATAAACTAAGATTTCTTATATTTCCAAAGGTGCCCCTCCCCTCCCTTATAAAAGGGAACCTCCTCCCTCTCCTACTCACACCAATTTGAGCATTCAAGCTCGACCAAACCCACCCCATTTCACTTCCCCACTTCCGTAGAATAATCCTAGAGGTTCTGGTCTTCTTCAAAGTCCAACCCTAGTGCCCTAAGAGGAGGTTAAGAAGAGGCGCGCCAAAAAGAGGTAATATCCATTACCGATCCTTTCCAAATTCTTTCTTCATCAACATATTTTTATTTAGTTGTTTCATTATGAAGTAATAACATAACTATCACTCATATACTGATATGTTATTATAATTATGAAACAACCCTATTTCAACATTTATACATCCTATGGAAGACGAAATCACTGCGCGTGCGTACGTACGGAATACCGTCTCCACGCCGTGGTGTAATCTATTTCCCACACCGCCTTACATGGATGGGTATATTGATGTAAATAATAACTATATATGATTATTTTAATGTGATATTGATTCTGAAATAGTATACATACACTCCAATACAATTCTACGATCATGGGAACGATATCATCGCTCGTGCGTATGTACAGAATACTGTCTCCACGATGAGATGTGATTCATTCTACATGATCTTCATTGAATAATGATTATATAAATGAATTGAATGAATAAATATGATATATAGTACATTAATAACATTCTGGAAATGATGTATCTATAACCTAAAGAGAAGAATTAGAATTTATTCGACAAAACACGCATAAGAACAAAAAGTTATAAACACCCGAATAACAAGTAGCAATGAAATATTACTGCTAAGAAGCTATGAATATGACCATATATGATATAATAACAATAATTATGATTCTTTAATAAGTCAATAACATTATTTAAATCATTATACAGGAGGTTCAGACACTTACGAGGCATATCGGACCTTAGGTAAGGGAAATATCTCAATCTCATTTTTATCCGAGATTGTTTATACATTAGTATTTACTGGGGTGTATTTTATCATCCAAATCCATGTTTCCACAATATGCAATATTATTTCCATCCACCTACAATTTTATAAATCCAAATTTACCCTTCGGTGAGTTTTTAGTAAAGGATATGAAAGGAATCTTTTGCCGTTTTTCGTACGATGTACTTTTTGACTTTTCTGACAAAAGTACGAAGAATGTTTTTTTAACTTATACGACATGAATGGATTTTTAAAACATTATTTAAAGAAGTTTCCTTTACAAGTTTTCAAGTTTATTTTTAATCAAATTATTTTAGTTTAGAATTGTATGACATGTTAAGAAAGGAAAAGTGTTTTTGAAGTAGAAAGGATATTTTCCTCAAGAATGGAGTTCAAGTGTTTTATCAAAATTATTTTCCATCTAAGATAAAAAACAGGTTCTGTTTATATCCCTATTATTACATTTATTTTATTATGTTGTGATGGAATTATAGTTTTATGAATTCCTTTATCTTATATGAATTGTTTTATGATGTCACGATGTTTATGATTCCCATTTTTATTACATGGGTTATGCTATGATGTATGGTTTCTGATTTTGTGGCACACATAAGAATGGTATCATTAATGGATGGGTGGGACCTATATCTACCTCCAATTCATTGGGTAAAGATTTTATATCTCATTAGATAGACATGGCTGGAACGGCAGGTTAAACCGGTTCAGTGAAATAGGACTGAAACGAGGAGTGAACTCGGTTCAGAAATGGACTGTGTCCACTAAGATAGTCTTGGCAATGAGTCTTGACTAACAAGAAATGATTATCTATAATTATGTGTGTATGACACAAAGTTTCATGTTTTATGTTATGATTATTGGGATTACATTTCACTACTATGATTTATCCCATGTTATGAAATTATGATTTCATTTGCAGGTTAAGATTTCCAAAAGTTATGTTCTTATGTATATGATGTGATTGATATTTCTTTTGTTTACCCTTACTGAGAATTTGAGCTCACCCTTTTGTATGTTTCATTTCCCCCATTCAGGCAGAAGGTTATTAAGTAGGATATTCCAAAAAAGGGTCTCTAGATATGATTAAATAAATGGGAGGGAATGTAGATGCTTTATGAACCAGTTGTTTATGTTTCCCAGTTTCTAAAGACTCTATACCTATATGGTCCTTTCCTGGTTTTGTTATATGTTGTAATAAGTGTGCTTAAATTCTGAAGTAATGAAAATTTATGTAAAGTGTGGGTCGTTATATTGACTGAAGTGGAATTGGGGGCATGGGTGGGTTTATATAATAAAGGAGAGATAATTCGTTATTATTTAGGTTTTCGACACCACACATAATATAATCAAAACCACAAAGCAAACCATAGTTTATTCCCTTGGTTTTTTTCTAAATGAAAGTCGAAGATGTTATTTTATGAGGTAAATGGCCGAAGTTGTAAAAATATTAGGCTTGATTATGTGGACGTGACTCACACTCTGAAGGAAAATAATTTTAAAAGTTAAAATGTTTTATAAGTCTTATAGGTCCACAAACTCTTTGTAAAATAAATCCAAAAAATATAAAATAAAATTAATTTAATGGTAAACCAAATATTTTCTGAACATAAAGTTTATATTATTTTATTACATCACTATTGGGTCATTATGATGTCATAAAACACATTATATATTCAAACGATATTTAATTTTTACCCAAAAATTCAACTGTATCAGAAAATTAAGAAAAAATCACCGTTAGATAATTTCAACATCCTGATTCCAAAAATAATATTAATTTTATCTAAATAATTTTATAAATATGTTAATATGTACTTTTAAAAAAAACTGACATTTATAAACAAAATTCATTGGCTTTGAAAAATATGGATTTCAAACCATAATAAAAATTACGATTGTATTCCTGAAAATTATACGATAATTTATATATAGTAAAAAGTAATTTAGTAATAATATTTTATTAAAATATTATTTAATTAAAAAATACATTAATTCACATAAATACATTTGTAAAAATATAATATGTTCTTTAAAAACTATTTACAAAGTAACAATAATAAAATGAATGTCTATTATTTATTTTAAAATAAATAATGAACATAATCATAAGGATATGAGATTGTTACATAACCCCTGATAACTCCCGCATAAGACCTATGTGTAATGTGTGTGATGGTGAAATACTCTTGGGGTTGATAGGATAACATCACTCAGGTGGTAGACTCTATCAACATCCACTTCTCCCATAGGGGGGTTCGTTCAAGCTTAATGCATTGAAGCTTAGCTAGGGATCGGTCAAGAGATAAGACCAATGATGCCACATCATTTCTGTGATCCAACAATGGGTCATCATACGGAGTAATTTTACTAGATGAGGCCATCACTTCCTTTGTCTATATAAATAGGATTTGTTAAAGCCCTATATTTATACTAATCATGTGATCACTATTCAACGACTATATTAGCAACGTTCCAAATTTTTAACGGTATTTTAAAATCCAAAAATATAAAACCAAAGAAGTTCATAGAACCATTTTTCATAATAAGACATTTAATTAGATCAAGAGGAATGCCTATTTTTGAAATTTTGGGTCTTTACATAGTTGGTTTTCATCAGTCTAGGACTAATAAAAATTGATTTTATCTTCCAGAAGGTACAATATTATTGAAATTATGTTGTGAATTACTCAATAATAATGTGTAGTTAGTAGCATTGAAATATGTAATGTGTTTCACCTAGATCAATGGGTGGCCTTTTCACAACATAGATGCCTATTCCATTAGTTTATCCTGAGAAATATTTCAGATTTATATTTTTCATAAACCTATAAAATGACACTTTTTCTTTCTCTATTTCACATTTTTTATCATTTTCCATAAATATTTACTGTATAATTTTGTGATTATTTTAATAAAATAAAAATGATATTTGGATGAACATTCCAATGGTCAAAATTCATGGATGTTTTCATCACACTCAATGGGATCGACCTTGTATAAATAATTTACTTCGCCTTTTTTAGTCAGTGTGGATGAAGACATTATAAATTTATAATATTATATAAAATGAGAAATTTTATGGATGAATCAATCCGTTAAAAAAATTTCCAATGTGGATCTCCATTCTTGAGAAAATTCAATCTTTTAATGACATTCATATATAGTAAAATGATAATATATTATATATATAATAAAATATATCATGGTTTCTATGATTTATATATCATTGCAATGGTTTAGTAATCAACATAAGATATATTACTTAATATATTATTTTGGTTTGAAAAAAAATCCTTGTTCATAATATCCTCAAGGCCTTAGAGGATTTTTATTGAAAATAAAACACTATTAAAAATTTGATGTCACTGAACTCACATATCATTATCACATTCCCACGAGGTCTCAAAAAGGTTATCATACATCCAAAAAACAATTAATAATAGTGTCCCCAATCCATGTAGTTTCCATTATATTATCCCATTGATACCCACGGATACCCCTCATGGGTAGAATATCACTCAATATATAGATCACCCCAGTTGGGATCATGAGATTGATCATCCATAAATCTATTAAACCGAGATTTTTTAAGGATGATGCTAACTAAATCCGAGGATGGGTGTAGTTTTAGGATGAATGAATCCCCTTTACCCATCACAATGTCAATATAGATAAGATCAACAATAACGACATATTACATCATCGAACAAATATTAATATTCATCATTAGGGTTAGAATTTCTAGAACCAATGACCACTGTTAAAAAATAAAAAATGAATCCATCTCATTACTATATAAGTCACATAATATCTTCAAGATTTCCTCATTTATAATCGGTTCACATGAGCCTTTTTTGTTTTTCTCCAAACTATTTTTTCTCCATTTAAGAAATAACTATTTACCTATTTTCATATCATTAGTGATCTATAGTCTCTCCAATATGTGGCATAAAATTGAGTCATTTTAAACCATGGATTGGTAGATATTTTTTTTCCAAAATCGTATTTCAGAATGTGTATCTCCCTTATCAAAGAAAATCCATTTACAAAAGTAGTCATCGTATTCCAAAGAAATTTACTTTCCCACATAGTTTATTCATCCTTCCAAGTGTTTCATGTCATTATCAACCAAAATTGATTCCATATATCTTATTACATTATTCCACACATGAGGGAATTTAATATATTATATTAGTGATTAAAAATTTTCAATGTATATCCCATGAAACATGAAGATCACATCAAAATACATGACACTCATTCCATTAAAAACTATACTGAGGAATATAATATTGGATAATTTTTTTAATCATTCAATAAAAAACATGATATTTTTGTGATCCACTACTAAAATTTGGACTCCCATCCTAATTTCTATTTTTAAGGGTTATGAATTTTAATTTAGAAACCTCAATTATTGGACCAAGACAATTACGAATCAGCAATCTACCTTAACTTACTGATATGTAATATACCTTAGTATAAAAAAGATAATATTTTTATTCATAACAATACACCGATACTTATTATTGAGATCATATTACATCATAGAAAATCCCAAATTTAACAAAAAGGTATAATAATTGAACTCCCTAAACAATTTATCTTAGAGAACAAATGAAAACAATTTTCACCCCTAAAAACTTACGATGTGTTCCCCACCACTGAAATATCTGTCAACTACATTTCATAAGGAAAATATGTCAAAAAATACCTGAAATTTGTTGTCTCCCCACTATGCATCCATAACTATCATAGTAATTTGATATTCCAACACCACTATCTGAATATATTTTATATCTCCATCATCTACCATGGAAAAAAGTATATTGTAAAACCTACTAGACAATTACTCCATTATACACATATAAATATCTTTATGTTAATAAAACAAAAAAAATCCATTCTAGGATTATAGATATATATTAATTCATATTACTGTATGATCAACCATAGTTACCTATATATTTTGGTTAAGATATCACTAAGATATGATTTAACTATGACTTTTTTATTCTTTATAGATTATAAACTGGTATCCAAAATTGAATAATATTCATGTATTCATGGTTATCACTATCTCTATGATCTTCAAACCAAGGTTCATAGTGTTATCTGGTGTGTTATGTGATACCAAGACAAAGTTGAAATCATCTTATACCATTGTATCCATGATAAAAAAACCAATACCAAGAGGAATATTAAAACAAAATGTATACATATAATACTTCATACTTCATCAATAATGTGTTACTCATCATCTTTTTAAATAGATCCACAAAATAACTCCTTTATCAATAATACCAAATGAATGGATGAATACTTCAGGTGTGGGATGTAATAAAAGCTATAATAAAAGTTATATACATCCAATTATATAACAATTGATCATGAACCCATATATTCCACATTATAAAATAAAATTCCTTATAGATCCCAAATAGGAAATATATTTATCAACTCTTTGAAAATAGATAGTCCATAATATGCTATTAGATTCACTCTGATGAGGACCTTCAAAATATAGAACTGAAAGCTCATGATTTTACCATAGATATGGTTCTCACATATAATATTTATGAATACTAGTTGATGATTATTTTTTCCCTCAAATGATGAATGGAAAAGGATATTATTTTTTATTACGTTGAATTAAAAAACTTCTCCTAAAAATATATGAATATTAATTATATAATATAATGATACATAGTGTAATAATTATTTCTTCTATTTTTGGGAACATAGAAACATAAACAACTAGTCATTAATTGACCAAAAAAATCTCTCACTATGTTCATAAAAATAAGGAGCCTTCATAGAATTATCATACATAAATACATTCTTCATAACCTAGGGAAAGAAAACAAGATTACCAATAAACATTGATTATAAGTAAGGGTATTTAAGGGAGATATTAATATAAAAAGACCAGAAGGGCATTATAACATGATAATAACATTTTAAAACCCATATCCTTCATATGATAGATCATAAACACGAGTCACTGAACAAATCATAGTTTTTCATGATACATGAATCAAAATGAAATAAAAGAACTTGTTCAATGAGATAATAACATTGAAAAACAATATATATTTATAAAATACACATTAATGAAGAATATATTATATCATCACTCTACACCAAGACAATCATAACATGTTAGTTCTGGGATAAAAATCTATGATCAATCATTGGTATTGGGATAACCACCCATGTAACATAATTTTTTCTTTAAATAACCTCTAATGTTACCGATTTAGGGCATGGGATAACCTCCAATGAAGCCATTGAGTTTATATATCATAAATCATTACCCAATGAATTGGAGGGGGATATAGGTCGAACCAAAAAAATAAACCATACATTATTGTGACAGATGATCATAAATAAATCATTATAACAAAAAAGAAATTGATTTTTTTCATTAACATAAAATCATAGCATAACATATTGAATGATAATGGCATCCATAAATATTTTTTCATAATATAATCCATGGGAATGAAATGGGTTTAATAATCATCTTGTCATTATAAAAATAAAATATAAATATAATTAATAAGGATGGAATCATTAGATTATATCCATATTAAATCTAAATTAACATCAAAGGGTTTCATATAATATGTAAAATGATTTTGAAATATCACTCAGACCATTTCTTGGGAAAAGTAACCTTTTCACATTACAAATAACATTTTTAATACTATAACTTCATATAATGTTATAAAAATATACTTCATTAAAAATATCATTAGATTTTTAAAATGGAAGCAATAAAATTTTTAGTGTTCTTGATGATGATAAGTACCATTCATATCATAAATATTAAAAATTATTCCATTCAGATTTTCGATAAAAGTCAAATATACATCATATTAATAACAACAATAATCATAATTTAAAACCATTTGAGAAAAAGAAAGAAATGGATTGAAATTTATTCAAAAATTTATTTAAGAATAATATGAAGATATATAATTTTTTGAATCATTATATATGGAAGAAAATGGTTTTGAACAAGGTGATAAATATAGTCAGTTTCTATTAAAAAAATTCGTTTTGAATAATGAGTAGATAAAGAGATGAAAATTACGGAAAATATCATATTAAAAATGACTAATTAGATGAGAATAAATTTTATGGTTTTGTTGGGAATGATATAATAATATATCATCATAAAAATAATTATCATAAACAATGATATTAAAATAATGAACCCATAAAACATAGGTAAATTTTGATTCAAAAGATGAATTAACTAATAAAATGAATCCAAATATTAGGAACAATGAAAATAATAAAATTCCTCATAATAATATAAAATGTATAATATATACACCATAGAAAATAATATAAGTTCATATATTAAGTTATTTCTCAAAGAAGTCGATTTGAGAAAAAAACCATCACTTTATCTCGAAAATTCCTTCATACACATTCAATAAAAATTTATAATAAATATATTTGTTTTATAAATAAATTATAGAAAGTAATAATATTTATAATACGAAATATTATTTACATAAAACCATTTATATTACATGATTAATTATATTACTTTGTTAAAATCACATTTTGGGTAACAATATCATTGTTTTTCATGTATAATTTGGTTTAGTATTTTCTGTCCTTTAATTTTGATCATGGTTACAAAATATAAATTGTTATAACAATTATATGAATTTTATATATATTAATTATATATATATTTTTATTAATCCATTAATGTTGGAGATATAATGAAAATTACACTATTTAGGGGGATGTTAGGCTGTACGTAAGCAAAAATGGTGTTTCAATTTTCAAGATGGTGAAAATATATTAATTTAATTAATATATTTTCCCTACAGGTTCATTTTTATGTCATAAATATCATATATATTTGATAAATTTACCTTTATCCCATTCCATATAAATGTTATGTGAAAACAAATCACAACGCTTCCCAAGTATTATCTCACCCTACACACGAGCGATGTTATCATATTCCATTATAATATAAAATAAGAAATAATTCCAGATATTATAAATCTATAAGTACAATAATATCCTAAATATCATATTTTTAATTTAAATATATCCATATATAAAACATTTATATGAGATTATGGAAAATGAACAACATGGGTTCTTGAGATAGTAGTTTGGTGTACCCACGATTGATAATTTTGTTTCTCCTTTAATGAACCATGAGACAGATTTTGGTCATGAAATTAATATAATAACTACTCTATATATGTTTTATGTCATTTTTATAGTATTATCACAGTTTAAGATGATTTTATGGAGGAAGAATAAGCAATAAAACAAAAAAGTAATCATTTTACCTCTTCTTCAGAGAATGTATTTAGGCTTCTACTTAAAGCCTGTATATGAGGGTTTAGTAATAGAAATAATTCCTCTAAGATTTTTTTGGGAAATTAAGGTAGATATTTTGGTAGAAATTGGAATAATAAAATTTTTATGGAAGTGTGACAAGGGGAGGATATATATTGACCATTTATAAGTGGGGGAGTAGGCAAACCTATATGTTTTGAAAACAATAAAGTGTAACGATGTTTTTTAATTCCCAAAGTAACCAAATTGGAACATAATAAATACTTGGAGTTAGTTTAGTCAAAATATAGCCTTAAAATAGTTGTTGGAAAAAATTATATGCCATTTTACCCCTTATATTTTTAGTTCAACACCTTGATAATTCAATTTAAACTAAAAAAGCAGTAAATAATTTTCTATGTTCATACTATTAATTTTGAAAAAAATAAATAAAAAAAATTATATTATATTAATTATTCTCATTCGAAATAAGTAATCCATTTTAATATTTTCAATTATTATAAGGGGAAAATTTGTCATTGAAATGAAATCCATATATATATGGAAAAAAAGCGGTTTTCCAAATAAATAATTTCAAAAGATTAACAAGTTGTTATATAACATTTTATTATTAAATTTATTACAGTAATAATATTGGATTAATTAAAATATAATTTAGTTATTTTTAGTCTTTAAAACTTTTTTAAAATTGTATCCTTATAGTTTGTTTAAAATAAAAAAATTTTGTCAATAAAAATAAATACTTTTCACTACTACTATAAAAGAATTATAATCAAAAAAAGTTCAAAACCATATGATAAGATATTGTTCAGGTTTATTTTAAATTTTATGTTAATTTTTTGAAATAAATTTTCAAAATTTCCTAGAAAATACATGAAATTTTTTTTCACAAAAAGAAATACAATTTGTTTTTGATAAAATAATTATTATATTAAAAATCATATAAAGAGCTTACTAAAAATTATGTAATTTTTTCATTGATATGATTTTCTTATTTTAAAACATTAATCATTGTTTCTTAAAAATTGTTCATTTATATTCATATATCCATGTATGATGGCTACAAAATACTTTTCATTTTAATATAATAATATTAATAGTTTTTCATTGTTTGTTAAAACTCATTGTTGTGTATAAAACAATATTTAAATGAAAATGTATTTATTTGAAAATAAATATTTTATAAAATCTCATGATGTTACACTCTATCACAATTAAAATAAATTTCACCCTTGAAAACCCATCGTACTATTATAAAAAAATGTGGATTCTTCCATACCAGTATATCATTATGTTTCTGTAGATCATCCTAAAACCTATAGTTTCACCACAATTTCAATGTTAGTGATATGGTTTCAATGATATTTTTTGTATGATCGATAATATCATCTAGATGATCCTTATTATATATATAATTATCTATTTTTACACCATCTATGTTATGTATATGTAGTGGATATACACTGTATATCTTCATGAGAGATACATGGAACCCATTATGAACATGAAAGATAATTTCCTTCTTCCATATATAAATTCAGAAAAAAATATTTCTTTTACATTATATTAATGATCATGCGGGTTATTGTATGGTTAACATATATGTGGTCATTATGATGCCCTTATGTCTTATTGGGGGGATCTTACCACCTATTAAATGTAATTATTTATACCTGGTACCGATAAATATATTTTTCGTACATTATATATGTACTTTGGAGTTCTATATATATTTCTGAAGAGGTCTTCGTAATGATTAATTAGAAAACATGATTGAAAGCTATTTTGGTACAAAATCTAAACTAGAGCAATGTTTTGATCCCAAAAAATGGTGAAATCCATAGAAAAAATATAAACATATCCTATAGGGTTTGAATTTATCTCGTAGAATGACCATTTTTTTGAGAATGATACAAAATGATGAAACTAAACTCTTTAACAAGATATTGTTGAATTATTTTTTAGAACTACGAGGTAATCCTCAGATACAAAATTGATACCTTGAAATATAGTTCTACCTACATCATTACCTCTTCTATATTATATATCTTGGAAATCCAATAAATATATAAATATACTCATATAGAAATAAGGTGTAATAAATTTTGTATGGTGATTAAATACATCCCATATAATATTATTCCATTTATATGATTACAAAAATCTGATAAAATATCTATTATGATGTTTTACCATTACAATTAATGTATGGGTAATAGTATTAATATATCCTTATACTTTTGTATCTAATATTTTACAAAATGTGATACTAATAAATGAGATACAGAATCTGTGATATCCCACTTATGTCCATCCCACAAAAAATGCTCTTACAATTATCTATACATCATTTATTATATAATATGAATACATAATAATGAATTTTGTAATACTTATAAAAGATCATGATTATGAATAATGATGGATTAATCATAGACACATTTCCTGAAGCATATCATTCCAACATAATTAAGGATTAACTCAGGAATGTTTTTCACCTTATCCTCTATATCAAAATCCTCATTCTATGCCTCCCTATTCATTATTTGGATTGATGGTTTAATAATTATTTGATAATGATATTATTTCTCTAATTAATTCATTATTTGTTGTTCAATACATTGCATATAAATAAATATTGAATCATTTTGATCCCTATAATTGATAAGATATCCTGATGCATTTAAATTCAATCACTAGACCGCTATTTTTCTTTCCTATGGTGGTAATGTATTATATATCCATAATAGTTAAATAGAAATAATAAGCCTATGTGAATGTTATTAAACCCTGTCTTTATGAATATATACTTTAAACATTTTTTATAAATATACATGTCATGATATTCACTGTAATATATATTTCACCATTAAATTTATGAAATAATTATGACAAGTAACATTAAATAATGATATGGTAAATTTTTAACATGATTATATTATTTTCATGTGGAATAAGTTATGACCTTGTCATTATGTATGATAAAAACATCCAAATTTCTTCTTGGATTCATCAATATATATTAATAAACCTTTTACACTATATGGAATTTAATAACATGTTAAATTACTAATATTTTCATTAATTCATTCAAATTTCCCTCGCATTCATATTTTCAAAGGAACATGGATTCCTTTAGGGTTAACATGGTGAGTGGGTTAGAAATTCTTGAAAAAATATTCACAATCCATCTATAAAATCTAGTTAAACCATGAATTTTATAGATCTTATTCAATTTGAATGGTCTTATTCAATTCTCCATAGCCTCCATTATTGATGGGACAAACAATGTAGTGTATATTGATATTATGTGACAAAAAATGAAAACATTTTAAAAAAACATTCATTCATTATAAAAAATGCGAACAATTTCTACTTCCATAGGGTCTTACTACAATTATCATGTAATCCTTATGTTCTTACTTTCTATTTCAATAAATGAGAACATCATTAATAATGATTACCAAAAAGTGATCAAGTTAAACTCTATATACACTATTCATTTAATCCATCAATACATAGTGGGAATTAATAAGGCCGAATAGAATCACTATATACTCATAATTTCCTTAACCTATATGTAATGATTCCATGAATATATCCTCTTTCTTGAACCTCAATTAATGATATCCATAACAATGGTCATTCATTAAAACATATTGATCTCTTTTTCATTGATCAATCAATTCATCAATATGGGGAAGAGAAAATGTTTTCATGAACGTGATCATCATCAACACCCGTTTAAAAATTTCAAGTTTCGCACAACCATATTTCTATATATAAATAGAATAGTAGCATTCATCACTGAATAAATCCATTTTTAATATTTTCTTAGAGTTACTTCTTCAGTTCCTAGAAATCAATCGGGGGAATTCATAGTGAGTATTTGAATCTGGTGTGGCACTAGGTATGAGATCTATTGAGAAATAAACATTATAGTATAGTTGAATAATATGCACCTCTTATAGAAAGATATTAAAAAACCCTGCACAATAGTATTATCATTGATGACCAGTTTATATACAATCATCTTATAGAAACTGTCCTTTTGAATGTGAATCTAGTCAAATACAATGAATGTGACATTTATCATATGTTGATATATATCATCACACCAATATAAAATCATAGGATAGTTTGGAATATTAAATGATGCATCCCTTACTTTGATCATAATGTGGGATTTATATAGGTAAATAGAATCTATGCCTTATACAATATAAAATTCAAATAAATTAAGAATTAGGGTATTTTCAGTAAGCACATTCCTAAAAATATAAAACAGATAAGAATCATAGAATTTATATGTTATCATTATAACATTATTATTTTTCACTTCTAATTCAACATCTAATTGATTGGGTGGAAGAATTACAAAATTATAAAATTCTTCATATATAAAATATTAGGAAGATCCAAAGTCAAATGGGACATTAAGAGTACTATTGTATATGGTATGTAAACCTTTCACCACATTTTTATCCTATATATATTTAGAGATATTTATTATATGAGATTTTTATTTTTTGTCTATGTATAATAGGATTATAATGTTAACCATCATTAGTATCCTTCAAATATGATCACAAGTTATAATACTACCCAAAATCTATGAATTAGGAAGAAAAATGTATGGGAATTTCATTCTTGGGATATGTCACTTTTTTATTATTAGTTAACTTCTTCAGATAACTTCTTAATAAATACACTCATTAACATATCATTCTATATTTAAAACATTTAGCAGTCCCCTTTATAGAATTTCTCCCTTGTATTCCTCTACACATCAAACATGAAGGAAAGATCGCCTTTTTCTATACATTTTTTTTATTTTTTTATGTTCAATTCCATCTTTATTTTCTTATAATACAATAATATTTTTTGATAAATCAAATATTCATTCCAATATTGATTGAATTTGGAATGTTTTATTTATATCTATTGATTACCATTATGGATATTTCCCATAGATACATGGTTTTAAGCTACTTAAAAAATGATATATTATAATTTTACATTTGATAATAATACCAGAATCTTTTCTCTCATGTTTGGTACGATTTTACTCAATGTTACCAATAAATTCATCATCCATATATTTTATATTAAATAACTCTTTCCCCATTTTCACAAAATAATTATGAGTAATGCACTTATTATGAAAATAATCACCGAAACTCATTCCACTCAATAGAGTCTCTTTTATCATTTTTAATTCAAATTATTCATTTGAGTTTACCATTTATCTTCTTCACCTTCCAAGAGATAGATGAATAAAAATAATTTTTTTTATCATAATTACATAATGGAAAGTATTTTTTAAATGGTATGGATCCATTTTTTGGAAACTAGTGGATCAGATGGACCACAATAATAAGGTCGAAATATCATCACCATGGACCTAATATAAAATGGTAACCTTATTACAACATTTTGATGATCATTAGGACTCATAAAATTAGAATTATTTGTGTGTATATCCATAATATTTTTTTATTATAGATTAAATAAAAAAAATTCTCATAAGGAAAATATTTTCATTTTCCTTTCCATTCAACATTTACATTGTTCCATTGGGATTCATCCATTTATTGAGACCCAAAAGTATTGTGTATTTAAAAATAAACATAGTGTGATGCCAAATACTCCTGGAAATTCACCTATAGGCTGTCCAAATCATGAAACCATATATTCAAATCTTTGAAATTTTAGGATTGGCCTTGGTTATTAAAAGTGACTATATAAACCTTTTGTTATAGTTTATAATGATTTTTTTGAAATTACAATGAATATCCTCAAGGACTGTGAAGCATGATGCGTGGTAAGGCCCATTTTCATTTATGTGATAATTCTCAGGTGAATCTTTATATTCCTTTTTAAATTTTATTATATATAGGTACATCTATTCAAACACCACATCACGTTTGTGTATCAATATAATGATGTAAATACATTGAATCCACCCGATCTATAATTCAAAAATATTCCTTGATATTTTCTTAAAATTAGTATTATATTCAGTCTAATTTTTTAAAATATTCACAGAGATCAAACTAATGTTTTACCAATCTAGTATACGATGGTTAACTAAAAATTTAATTGAATAAAAAGAAATTGATCTAAACTTATTAAAAATAAATATTAAATTTTAATATATTTATATTCATTACATAAAATAACTTTCTACACTAGAATCATTTAGTACTACCACCGATGGTTACCTGGACACAAAAAATTGTCTATAATTGAGCCATATATTCTCCCAGTATGTTCATCACAAATAGAACCCTTATTTGATGTACCATACATAATAAGATCCCTCATAACCTCTAGAAAGAAAATTTGAGAAAATATGAGATTAGATGATCAGTAATAGTAAATAAGTATTATATAAACATAACATGATCATAAGGGTATGATAACATCAGAATAAAAATTCATATAAAAAACCTATATATCATATATTACAATCATTAGTCAGTGAATAAATCATGGATGTTCATAATACATGAATCAAAAAGTAATTAAAAAACATTATCCATTAGATTAGACAACTAATATAAGATATTGATTTGGTGCATACTCATAAGAATATAATATATTATGTCAAGGATACCAAATAACACATTCAAAACATGATCTAATTGGGATAACCACCATCTTAACTACATTTTTATGGTGATAAACTCTAATGTACCATTTTTTGGGAATGAGATAAACTCAATTATACCGTCCTCTGATCATTGGATAACGTTCAATGTACCCATTGAGCACATATAACATTACATATTAACCAATTAATTTGGGGATATATAGGTATCACCTATCTCATAATCATTACATTATAGTATGAAAAGATAATAAAACATTCATAATATCATAATCAATATGAATGAAATGAGTTTTATTATTGTTTCATCATAGCATAACCCATATAAAATAAATGGGTTTCATAAAAATTTTAACAAAGCATAACTCAAGGGATTGAAATGGTTTAAAAAAACACTATCATTATAAAAATATTCCATCTAGAGAAATATTAAGGATGATATTATTGAATTATATCTATTTAAAAATTTATATAACATGAATGGAAATTTATTAGATGAAAAATTATTTTGGATGGTTAAATGAATCATTTCTTGGGGGAAATATAATTTTTCACAATGAAAATTACCATTAAAAAACTGTAATTTCACAAAATGTTGTGTAAAAAAATTTCATTGAAAATATAAATCAATTATTAAAAAATAAGATTAATAACATTGCTATTTATGGTGGAAAAAACCATTCATGATCAAATGTTATAAATACAATTCCATTAAAATTTTATTTATAATCAAAACTACTTCATTCAGGAAATGATATTAATATTCATCTAATTTTTTTGTGAAAATTGAAAACACGTGTAAACATATATATGACCAATATTTTCAGATTTATAAAAATAGTCATTGTATATTTTTTAGAAAGAATTTATATACAAGAAATAATGTTTTTAACTAGAGATAAATAATGTCTATGTTTATAAAAAAAATATTCAGTAAACTCAAGTACATAATGAGATTAAAATGAATGAATTTTTTTTTAAAATATTGGAGTACAAAACTAATGTCTTAATTTAGAAATATAATATAGTATTTCTTTATTTAAAGAATAATAAAAAGCACTAATGACAAACAATGTGAATATAAAATCAAACCATTTCAACTTTGGTAACATTTGAATCATAACCTTGAGTTAAAATAACATCAATCAAAAAATAATGAATCATTAAAATATGTAAATTCATGATATATTATATATATTTATAATTATCTACACCTGATAATTGAATGTATATTTAAAACATAAAATATTTCTAAATGAAGGATGTTTTAGAAAAAAATTCACTATCTTTATTCTTAACATTCTTTATACCCACTAAAAAATAAAATAGAATAAATAATGCTTTATTATAAATATAATGGAAACCATAATCATATTTGTAAAACAATATATTATTTAATTATTCTATTTAATTACACCTTTAATAATAATCCCCTTAAACATCATGTTAGTAGTAATAACAACATCATTTTTTATATAGGATATAGTTTGTTATCATCAGTCCTTTAATACTTATCATGGTTCCATCATCTATAGAATACAAACATGATATTAATATCTGATATATTTATTATAATAGAATTTCGAGTAACTCATTAACGTTAATGATAGATTGAAAATTATAATGATCATGGGGATGACATTCAACATGTATGTAATAATATTGATTCAATTTTCGATGTATGGAAATAAATTAAGGTAAATAATATTTTTTAATTCAAGAATATAATATATTATATATATTTCATATATTCATTTTATTTATCATTATTAACTTCCATGTAATGTTTAATTGTGAAATGTGGCACATCACTTCACGAGGTTCTAGTCCACAATACAAAAGAGTGACATTATCATATTCCCATAGAGTGGAAAGTTAGAATGTAAGTATGATATTATAATTACAGAAGGATAACAATATAATTAATATCATTTTTTTTAATAAATTATCATATTTATCCATGATAGGTGGTGATAGAAAAAGAATTACATTGACTGATGAGGTAGTAGTCCCCTGGACACATAGTCGATAGTTTCATTACCCATTTGATAGAAGTGTAGATTTATAAATTTAATTACATTAAAATTATAACCATTTAGTATATTTGAAATAATTGTGTTACTTGATTAACAGATTTGTGTAATATTTTACAGAGATGGAAGAATAAAAAACCGTTAGTTTTAGAATTCAACCTCTTCTTTGGAGAACTCCACTATCAATATAACTAAATGTTTTAAAGGTTGTGTTACTAAAAAATAAAGCCTCTAAAATATAGAAAGTTATTGAGTTAATATAGTTTCAAATCACTCAAAGAATCAATGTTTCTTTTATTTGTGGAGAGGGGAGGAGAGTGGATGGCCATTTATAAGTGGGGGAGAGGGAAGACTTGGGATTTTTGAAAAAAAGTGTACCAACATGTTTCTACTGGAAAGGGGTTCCACAACCGGTAATTTATGATACCTATTGGATTTATAGTCAATATATAGCCTTTTAATCATCGCTAAACAATTTTCATGACAGGTTTACCCTAAATATTCTTATTTAAACCCCCAATAAACCCATTTTATCCTTAATTGTGGAAATTAAATGTAATTGTTTTCACAATTAATTTGTCAAAAAATATTTTCATTCTTATTAAAATATATTAATTATTCATATTATAAATATTTAATCAATTTTTTAAATTTCCATATATAGTAGTGGAATATTTAGGTCAAAATTATACAAATATATGTGATGAAAACCAGTTTTTCCAGAGAGATAATTTTCAAAAGGTTAATATGTTTTTAAATAGAAAATAAACATAAAATTGATTAAAATTATATATATTAGGTAATTATAATATTTTGTATCTAATTTTAATTTTAAAACTATATTATAATGATATACATCATTTTAAATTCAATAAATGAAATTAAAGGTTTCAATAATCATCAATATTTTCACTATTAATCTTAATGTTTCACTTTATAGAAAAATCCATAAAATTCACCCTAGGGTAATTTTGAAATATTTATCCCAAAAATGATTTTAATTTTGTCTACGATATTTTTTAAATATAAAAAATTAATTTTATTTTTTATCATGATTCATTAAATATATTCTTTTTTGGGAAAAAAACAATTTATCAATTAATATAAATATTATAATTAAATTTATATCCTTTTTGAGAATATGATTTATTTATATTAATCCATTATAATATTGTTTTTAAATGTTAATATTTTTATTCTTTCCAACATGTTTTACCACTAGGTAATAAATTTTATTTTAAATAAAAAAATTAATACATTGTTACAGTTTGTTAAAACATAATGATTTCTGTAATGAAATTTATCGATGAAGTTATATTTATTCGAAAAATAAATTTCTTACAATGATATGTTTTTTGAAATAAACCTTGAATTGATCCATGAATTGATATATAATCAAATTTTTTAGACCCATTAATACCTAAATTTATAATAATGCCTATAGGAATCACTAAAATCTCATAAAGTCGACATTAGTAATGAATGTTATATCATTATTAAAATCAAGAGGATCATGTTATTGGTGATAAAAAAACCTGAGATCATTATATAATGACCAAATGAATCCCATAAATGTGTGGAATAGGATATAAATTCTTTAGTGATGTTATATTTTCATTACTGTCAGAAGATTAAGGTGTTAGTAGCTAATAGAGGGACTCAATCTATCAACATTTTAATAGGAAAAAAATAAGTATACTAATCGGGACATATATTTTCTAATTAAATAAATATTTATAATTTTTTTAGATGATGAATTATATGATATTGATATTATGGGGATCTCCAATAATATTGAATGGATTTTTTACGGTCCTATGGTGCCGGTCTATGAAGAATGTGATCACTCAGTGAGGGTGAAATACAAAAACGTTCTCTGGAAATACATTTATAATCACCATAAATATTGTGTCTATTTTTAGTATAATGTATATATCCTCAATAATACCACTATCTCCATATCATGTCTCATTTGATATATCTTCACAATGTTAGGGTCTACTATCTGAAACTAATTGTCATATTCACCCATGAAGATAAACTTTGATCAATAATGTTTGTTGAGAATCGCCCATAAATGGAATGTGTTTTTAGCTCAAGTGACATATTCTTGGTTGGATTCTCATGTGGTGGGTTTGTGTGTTACCCCATGAGACCAAGTCTTGGTATTATAATCTTGTGGATTTATATTATATATATGGTTACTTATTGACATGGCATGGTTACAAACTCTCATATAATAGAATTTTGTGTCACATGTGTTGTTTCATTGCCTCTAAAACTAAGTGATTAGGTTAAGACATATATAATTGTTTCATCTTTATATAAGGATTGTAGATAAAACTATAAATTTCAATATCTTGATGGAATTAGATCGAATTTTGATGTGATTAATAGTCGAATGGATGTGTTTTAGTCACCTTGTTATTTGTGGAATGCAATAGAGATATGAAATATTTGGACATGATTAATGATATAAAATGTCGGCATGATTATCCCTTCATGGGAGATGTGGATTGAAAATATTTTGGATGACTATTTTGGGGAAATGTGCTACATTCCCTTTATAATGATGTCAATGTTCGAGAAGATTATCACAACATAATTTTCAGTAATGTGAACATATATAATTAGATGTTTTTACTTCATGATTAAGTATTTTTATTGCATGAACTTGGGTATTTTGTGCATTAATATTATGGACAATTTATGGGGGTCCTATTGAGTTTATACACCCATCCTACAACTACATCATTTTTTATAAATATATTTTACTATCAAGGATTAGGAATGATTAAATGGTCGTGGAGTGGAAAAAAAATTAGTAGCAATTCGATAGTGAGAGTTAATATAGGGATGGGCTCCTAATTATGTTTTTTTATTGTTACATAGCTTTTTTGTCATGTTTTAGAACATTGATTCAACATGTATACTAATCCATTAACTATTTTCAGATTTCATGATTTAGATTTCTTTGTACAATAGTAAGGGTTGATATTATTTTCCTTTATTATATTTTCATTTCGGACATTGATTTCCATTAATTTTTAATTATAACTAATATTTCTAATATTATAATTTTTTGTTTTCACTTACTAATGATATATTCCCCAAATTATTACACTCAAACACTCTCTGATATTTGGTATCCCCTTTCATATGGGGAGAAGTATTGGAGGATATATGTGAATTTATCATAAATTGAGTCATTTGGGTTGTGCTGTTACAAAATGATATTAGATCATTCACACTATTCCTATATTTTTAGTTTATTTGTGACATTATAGAATGGTCATAGGATGGTTTTCTCTAAGGATGATAATTTTTTATGACCATGAAATACCATTTTAGTATACATATGAGCCTCCAAGAAAATTACATCGATGTTCTTATTATTATATGTTACTATTGATTTATTTCACCATGGATGATGAATACAATGTTTATATTATGAATTATAGAATTTGGGTTTCATTAATGAATCATTATTAACATTTATGTTTACATGTAATATACATGATTCATTTATTATATAAGTTTTAATGAATTATATACCTATTGAAATTTTTGTTTGAGCCTTGATGATATGTAATTTATTCTATTTCATTCCCATAATCATGGAATATTATGTGTATTTTGTATATACGGTAGTGACTTACATGTATGTACCTAAGACATGGATTTGGAATTTATTGGTTTTTTGGGGGTAATGGCCATTTTCCTTAGTTAAACTCATTGGATGAGTATCTGGTTGCAATTCATTGAGTATTACAATTATATGATCATCTTTCTTCATAGAATTGTAATTTTATTTTAATTTATGAAAATATTTCCTTGGATAAGTCTTATGGGATAGTCAAGAGGGGATACTCAGATCCATCATGATATTTGGGATTTCCTAGTATCATTCCCTATTATACAATAGAGTGTAGATTGGAATACTTCTATAGCTACCCAAAATGTTCAATATATAGAACTAATCTGACTAGAACACACCCAACTAGTTTCCACTCTGAGAGAACATTCTCAAAGGACAATGTAGAGCTACGCTCATGACTATGAGATCTAGTACCCACCATCCTTCAAAGAAACTAAATATCATATGATGTTAAATAATATATATAGATAATTTATTGGATATTATACATAGTATTGACTCCAAAGTATCCTAATATGAAACAAACACCTTTATTATTTAGAGGATTATCTTAGAGGTGGTTCGATAATATCATATAGGAAGGTATTTGTGATTGGATAACGTGTGAATATGGTATAAAACTCTTATTGAAGGAATTATTCCTTATTATGATGAATCTAGATTAGACTCATGTGTTCATAGATATTCTATAGGGGACGATGATGGTAAAATATTATTCATCATGATTCCTGGAGATAAAAAAATTTATCTTCTTTTTTCCATGAAAGATGTTATAAAAGGCCATGGTATTTGAGGTTGGTCTCCAACTAGAGATAATTTTTTTCCCTAAAATTGTATTTCATGAATTATGTTGTGGTTTTTTATGTATGGGTATGTATATTGAGATTATGTTGGAAGAATATTTTATTGAATTATTTCATTTAAAATTCAGTGGGACGACATTTAGATTATCCAATAACACCCTAACTTTCTATTTTGGAAGTAGGTAGATGAGATGAAATGATACTCACTCTATAAGAAGATGATAGTCATAAAAGTGTAATGATTTATCATTTATCATTACGTGAGATGATTTTTCCATGTGATATAATTATAGTCAAAATTTGAATTATCTAAAATACACGTATAACCCTCCCATGAATTGTCACCAGTGAGGAAAGGTATCATATCACATGTATTATTGGGTTATATATTTCTTATTAAGCTAATTGAAGGTAGGAAATGATGATATTTGGTAGTTCTAGAATCATGAGTAGGATAAATAATCATTTATGAAATAGGTGACACATTATCCTCATGGGAAGGGTCATGAGGCTAAATTAATTATATTTTATGCAGCTGGAAATGTTCTAGTTAATATAGTAGAGGGAATGTATGGGTTTTTAGGTATTATCTTGATTATATATGTACACTATTTTTTATTTTATTACTCATTTAAATCATATTTTTGTATTTTGTTTTGTGAATTATGGGTTATTCATTCTAATTATATTCCATTCAATGTTTCCTTATACTAATACATTGTTAAAATGGATGGTGGATCATCTCAAAATGTACTAAAAGTGTACCATAGTATGGTCTGGATAAGATCATGTTTGGGATATGAAAATGATAAGTATTCTCAGATTATAGGTGACATTTTTATATGGAATGGTTGACTTGTTATGATTAACACATCAGTTTTCATTGTAGTTTAATATTCATTAAAATTCATAGAGGAGAAAAGTATTTGATTCCTTGTGATGTTGATGTTGAAAAATACTGGGTGAGACTAGAAACTATTATTATTTTATAAATTATTATAAATGTGGATATCATGATCCTTATGATATTCCAAACCATGAATCCCTCCTCCATTATCCTATGGTAGATCTACACTTGGATGTATTCATAAAATATTTTAAAGGTTAGATACATATTGGGGATTGTATTTGTATTTTTTTCTTTCCCAATTCACTTCCAATATCAATTCCATCATATGGAATGGTACAAAATTAATTTATTGTGATTAAATAACATGTTACGGATGAGGAATAAAATTGATTTATGAGACCACCAACACATCTTTGGGGTGATTTGGTGTTTCGAACTAAGAGGGTTTATGATAGACTTTTCCCTTAGTAAACTACATATCATTGAATAAATCTAATATATATAGAATGTTCATGATTCCAATGAATGATTACTAATATTATTAGTTATAGAGAGCTTGTTGGTTCTCAAATATTAATATATCATTTGGATACCATGATCTTTGGTATAGGAAGGATGACATTGTTGATACAATATATATGCATAGATATTTTTTATGAGTATTTTTCTTTTTGTTTGAGAAATGAAATAATCCATTTCCATTCATACCCCTGATGAATATTATCTTTCACCCATGGATAGATTTCTTATTTTTGTGTTATTAAATGACATGATAATATATTCAAAGATTGTCAAATCACATGATAGACACCTTGAGGAAGTCTTGAGTGTTTTTGAAATGAATCAACATTCTTCCAGGATATCCAAATATATATTTTAGATATAGGTGGTTCACTTATATAGTAAATTTATCTATGATATTGAATATTAAATTTATCTAAATAATGTAAAATATATTTGATTTTTTTGAGAAACTATATTGGAGGATATAGATTCATACTTTCCGTATATGGGGTAATATATGATGTTCATTAAGAACCTATGATTCCATTGGATAACATCCAACCCATGGGGATCAGGAATTCCCTTCCAGCTAAGTTAGTGTCGTCTGAAGATTTATGTAAAGTGGGGATCTCAGATGGTTCAAATTAAATTTTTATCATTAGTGCATGTTAAAAATATTTCCATGATTCTTTTTCATAGATTGGGTTTTCATGGTAGAGAAGAGGTATGTATGTTGGGACATAGGACACATTTGTGAGGGAGTTCCAAGATAACACTCATTATAATAATCCATAAGTCACCAAGGGTTTTTATTTGAATATTGAGGAGAAATTTTATCATATTCTAGTCTTTTAAAAAAACATTGTATTGATAAGAATCTAATCATAATAACATATCTAAATGGACTTCTATTCAAATTTCTAATGTTTGATTTGAAGACTTCACTAATCAATTGATTTCATTAGTGTTATTTCATACTATTGTGTTGCATAATTCCTATGAGAATATATGTGAATAAGGCCCTAGATGGGCTACTAGTGATCCATTGGGAGAAAATCATCATGTGGACCAAAATCATGATGATATTATTGTACATGTTGACCAAGCTATGAGATATGTTCCCCCACCTATTCCATTTTAGTCTACAGTAGTGCAACCTCCAAGGGATGAATCTCTGAATCATTCATTGGTGTTTCATCACAAGAAGCCAACAAAAATCCATGTATCCAATTATATTCTAGAGGCATATGATTACATGAGAAAGATAAAAATCCTTGTTGTTAACTAGAGATACCTAATTTTATTTAGAACAAATTTGATTCCTTCGTGAAGGAAGTGTATAGAAAGAGATTTTCGAATTTGATGGTAATAGAAATGAACCATGTGGTTTTTGAGTGTATGGAAATTAGAGTTAAAATCAATGACCATTTATATCGATAATAAATGGATCAGCTTAATTATATTGAGTTTTTCATCCTCTAATGGGTATATAGGACCCAGATGTTGTTTGAAAACTGCTTTGTTGAGCTTTTGTATTATGTAGCAGAGATTGTATCCAATGAAAGGATCAATACATGACATTTAAAAATGGTACATTGATATGATATATATTAATATGTTTTCTTACTAAAAATATCCTAATATGATGATTTATTGGATATTTAGTTGATGGTTTATCTTGACCTGGATGGTATTTTTGGGGTTTTGGGATTTCCATTTTTTTCTAGTGGATGGTATGTGAGTCCCATTAATTTAAAAATGAATCATGAAGATTCTCCTTGTTATTGTTTGTAGTTGGAGTCCACTAGACCACATGTATTTCATGGAATAAGAACATTGATTCAAATCCAGTGTGTCTTGGTTGGAAAATATTTATGTGATTATACTGATATACATATGATTTTTAGTTCTTATGGTTACTAAGGAAACAAAAAATACTTCTCTAACTCCATTCCACCTTTGTAAAGTGTTATTGGATTATAAAAACCTAAAAGTACTGCATTATTATCAAATGAATCGTGAACAAATAGGTTTTAACCACATTCATCTAGAAAAATGATTCTCCACGTAGTGGAAGAGTCTCTAGAGGATGTTGATAAAGATCCAGTGACTGTGAGAGGTATCACAACTATAAATTAATCTCTAATGAAAAAATATTTGATACTAGTGTATATCATTAGTTTAATTCAGATTATATTATAAAAATGATAAATATTATTATGTGGATTTTTTCTTATTTGATGGATATTACTAAACAATATAAAAAAATGGAGTTCACGGTCTCCATTGTGCTTCATGTGTTTTATTTTGATTAGTGATTGATCTTACCATAGATTTCATAGTTCATAACATTCAACCAGTTGATTTAAATTTTGTGATATATTTTTTCATTGAAAATAAGGCCACATGTTAATACTATATTTAGAATGTATCCTTTGTTTCCCATAGAGGTGTTTGTTAAGTACATTGTGGAAAATGGTACTAGATTTCACGTAGATCAATACCATCTTATCCAAAATTGTGTGAAGTAATATTAGTGTTCAATTTTAGTCTTGGGAGGGAATCTTTTAGTGATGATCTCCCTCTAGTTTTTCATAGTATTCTTGATGTGTTACCATCTAATTTATCTGGTTTTATATTAGTATGGAAATTATATTTTTCTACGGTTTTGTGACTAGTAATAAGTAGGTATCTATATAATATTATTATATCAAACTAGCTAAAATTAAAGAGTTGAAGGCTTAGTTGGACAATTCATTGGATAAAGGATTTATATTTCTATGTGTATGAAATTGGGTGTTTCCTATTCTCCTTGCAAAAAAATCATATTGAACACATTAGATTTTTATTATATTTTTAAAAATAAATCATGTTATTTAAAAAAATAAGTATCCATTACAACATATTTCTTATTTGTTTTAATATTTTAAGGTGTTATTGTAATTCTTGATGATTGATCTTTGATTTTTTTATCATCATTTGAGAGGAAAATAATTTAACTTTTTTAAAACCACCTCAAAAAGGTGGTATGGTTATTATGAGTATCATGGATTTCAATTTGGGATAAACCATGATCATAAGTTATTTATGAAAATGATGAAATCCATATTCCATGGGTATCATATATAATTTTGGTGGCCTTTTTGGATCACGTACTGGTTTACTCTCAGTCATAAGAAGATCATGATCATCATATGATAGATGTTCTAAAAACATTAACAATTTAGAGACTCTATTCCAAGATATGAAAATATGATTTTTGGATTTATGAAGTGATGATCTTGGGACATGTGCTATAGAAAAACATTATCTCTATTATCCCTAAAAAGGACAAAGATATTATTACATTGGAATAAGAACGTAATGTTTTTGGGTTCGAGTTTATTGGGTATAGTTGTGTATTATCACACAATGTTAATTGATTTCTAGAAGTAGGATTCTCTGATGACCACTATCACTCAAAAGGGATTATGGTTTGTTTGGAATAAAAAATTTCAATGTTATTCTACTGATTTAAAATCTGTTTTGACATCTTTATATTTGTTTACTCTTAGAGAGGATGGTCATGGATACCTGATCATTTTTGAAACATCCTCCTTGGGTTAGGGATGTGTTATTCTAAATTTTTATCAATTTCTAGCCCATTTTTCTTGATAGATTATGCCTCAATAAAATAATTATCAATCCCATGATCTCAATATCACTATTGTGATGCATGAATATAATAGTTCGATTACTTTACATTATGAATAATTTCTCAGCATTTATTTTGACAAAAAATTCTTCAATTATTGCATCCATCAAAAGTATTTCATCCTTCTATAAAAGAATTGGGTTCAGTACCTGAAATATGTTTTATAACATTTATTATAATCCAAGGAAGTTGACGGTTTTTACTAATCGATTTATAAGGAAAAATATGACCTATACCATGAAAGAATCATCAATAAAGTGGAAATTGAGGGCTCTTTATGCATAGATTCATTTAGGAATCTTTGTGGAAGAGGTCCATATTGACTTGGAATGTGCTCAGTAGACTTACACATTTCATGATATGGTTCGTCAAGAAGAGTATCTTTATGATGAATTTTGTGACATTAGGGACTCTATTTCTGTTGGAGATACCAATGGTGAGTGGCCATTTTCTTAAACCAGTATGGTTGGATTTTAGAATCATTTTTAACTTTGACTGTGATATAATATATATAGTAGTTTTTTTATAATTCTATGTTGGTGTTTTACCTCGTATACATGTAAATGTTTTATTTCATGCAATGATTATTTTGGTGTCCAGGTATGAGACTAGATATTATATATTTTTATCTCATTGTTATAAATTCAAATAGGTAAATATTCAGAACTAGATACCTTCATGTTTACTTCATCCACTTCTAGTGTCAACATAGAAGTGGGATGATATTTCAATGAAATTTGTGGATTGGTTTTAAAATATCACTTATAAGAAGAATGTGATATGGGTTGTGAATTATCGATTATGCAAATTTCATTACTTATTATCCTATCGAGATACAATCAAAATTTTGGAGTTCCAAAATTCTACATGAAAGTGAATATTTATTTTAATAGAGTTACATATTTTATATTCTCTGTTAGTGATACCAATTTTACCGCTCATTTATAGTGATGACTTTTTAAGGAAATTGGATCTATTTTTTCTTTGAGTATGGTATACCATCTATAGATAGATAGTTAGACCGATAGGTATATTCATATTATTGAGCTCATGCTTTGTTCCTATGTACTCAATGGTACTCCGAACTGGTCGGTAACATTACCCCATGAATTACCCCCAACACACAAGAGGCTACCAATTAGTAGTGAGGGGCTGGTATGTCGATCATGTGGTGACTATACTAACTTTTTTCTTTTTATTAGAATAATTTTCAAGGGTAAATAAATATACAATAGATGAAGAATATATATTTCAATAGACAAAACCAATGACAAGTGATAACAAAAATAAGATATATAGAATCAAAACTAAATAGTATATGTTTCATGATATGTATAATACAAGTGTCAAATGAAAACACAAATGAAACGACACTAAAAACTCCCCAGACGGTCTGACCCAAATCCAGATTTCTCATCCTTTCTGCATCCCAACTCATCCATCTTACACTAGGTATTTTACATTAACCAATGGTTAATGGACAATTTTTATTTGGGAACCTATCATTCATCTCATGTAGGGTTTGATTCCAATTCAGTAGGCCACCACCAATTGTTTTTAATACAATTCCAGTCAAAAATAGTTTATGTAATTGAAATAAAATTATGTATAATGAATAAATAAATAGTTTTTCATGTTAATTGTTATTATCTATTTATGAACTTAATACCCCAGGTTCCTATTGACACTCGAACCACAATACCTTCTTCTACCCATTATAGAATTTGAAATATCCCTGAGAAATACATCCTGTCGGAATTTCTATGTTCGGATTATTATTTCAAAATTGAATTACTAGGATACTATTCATTAAATAACACATTTGAATGACCTTGTTATCATTCTTTATTTCACACAAATGAATGAAAATGTTACTATTAATTAAATAACATAATTGAATGAGAATGTTATCATTATCTATTTCACAAAAATGGATGACCATGTAACTATTCATTAAATCAAACAATTTGATGACCATGTTAGCATTAAACAACACATAATTAATTTAACAATTAATTATCCACCCCAATGAAATTACTAATTCAACAATTAGTTAAACACAACAATTCCATTAGTTAACAAAGCAATTAACAATCCACAACAATTACATTAATCTATTCAACAATTAATTAATCAGGTTAATTTCTATAGTTAATTCAAAAATTAGCTATTCATGTGAACAACTCTAGTTAATTAAATAATTAACTGATCACCTCAATAACTCTATATAATAAATCAGTTAGCTAATCGCATGAATAACTATACTTAATTAAATAATAATATAATATCATAAAAAATTTAATTAGTTTGACAGTTATTAAATTACATCAAATACATAAATTAAATCACAAATTAATTAATCACTACAACCCTATTAGTCAATTAAAATATGAAATAAACACTAAAATTACTCATGTGAATTAGACAATTAACTAACCACATCAATACCCCTAGTCAAATCGTCAATGTATTAATAACATCAATAACTCTAATTAAATCCACAATTATCTAATCTCATTAATAATATTAAATAATTCGATAATTAATTCATCAAATAAAATAAATTAAGTAATACAAAATTTAGTTAATCACCTCAATCCTATAAGTAAATTCCACAATTAACTGATTAAAAAATTTAATCTAGTTAATTAACATATTTACTTACCACATTAAATACATTAATTAATTAGAAAATTATTTAGTCTTAGCAATCCCATCAATTAATTCACCAAATATTTGTTCACATCAATCCAAATTATTATTTCTATAATTAATTATAACTACCATAAATACCATTATTTATGTCAAAAATTAAATAATAAAATTACATCCCTTAATTAATCCAGCAATTAATTTATCTCATGATTCTATTTAATTAGTTCTACAAATAATTAATCATTTAAATATCATTATTAATTCAAAAATTATTTTATCATAGAATTACCATTAATTATTTCCTCAATTAATTAATTATTATACTACCATTAATTAGTTCATAAATTCATTATTCAATATCCACATCTCATTATCCATTATTAATTCAATAATTAATTATTCAAATAAACAATCTATATATCTCATAATTATTTTCACAATTAATAATCTTAATTCATATACAGTGCTATATCATAACTAATTCATTAGTTAATAATCAACATTCACGTATCTAATCATCTCATAATTAATCTATCATAAATTATCTCAACTCATATACCTAGATATCTCATGGTTAGCATACTATTAATTATATCAAATCATAAATTTGTAAATAGCATAATTAATCCATCAATTGATTTTCTTAAACAAATTATCTCAATATCTCATAATTAATACCTTGATTAATTATATAAATCAAATATCCCGTAATCTAATAACTAATATTTCCATCAAATATAAAAATGGGAAGAAACTAAACCTCAAATTTTTTTACCCAATTAACTCCCTAAATGGGAATCCCCTTATTCTCATAATCAGCACTCCAATTAGTTATATATTTCAACAGTAATCCAATTAAACTCGTTGTCCGTTATCTAAACAGAAATCCATAAATATAATAATTAATAATCCCATTAATTATCTATTTGAGAAGCCCATTATTTTAAGAGTTAATTTTCAATTAGTTATGTAAAATTACATCACCTTGGTCCCCTAATTAACTACTCAACTAATCATCAATTTCAATAAAAATTCTTTTCAATCAATTATAAATTCTGTAAATAAATATTCCCAAATCTTATAATTAACTCTTTAATTATTTATCTAATTGGACAAAACCTAAATCTCATAATTAATTCTTAAATTAATTATCAAAATTATAATACCATTTGTCTGATAATCAACTCCCTAATTAGTAAAAAATTTGAACAATTTATCCAGTTAATCAATTGGTCACAATCTAAATCACAAATTAATAAATATCCCAATTAATTAATCAAATAATTATCTAATTGGAAAACCCCAAAATGTTATAATTAATTCCAAAATAAATTATAAAAATTATCATTCCCATAGCCTCGTGATTAAATACAAAATTAATCATCTATGTTAACAATGAACCAATTAATCAATTGGGCACTTAAATTATCCCAATTTTTGAATTTTAATTTCTATGTAATCTTAATAATTCATAAAATTCATAATATTAATATCAACATGACTATGGGAAATTAATATTGGACCACCAACATTAATTTTTCAACGAATAATCACCCAATTAAAATCCCCAAATGTTGGCTAGCATAATGATGTAGATTTAGATCAGAATCTCAAAAACCTAAAATCAAGATTCAAGAAAATAATAATCTTGTTTGATTAGGTCAAGATCTATAATCATTGATCATGTTCTCAACAAATAGACATATATTTAACCCATATATTGGTTTAAATTGTTAATTTTTTTAATGGATAGTGTAACAATGATGGATGAACGAGAGAATAAATAACATACTGGGATAGATGCAATCTTTGATCTAGGATTCAAATCCCAATGAACAGAGGTCTATAGGGACTTTAAATCTTCTAGAGAGCTCCAAAAACGTTAATTATGTCATAGAGACTAATTATGGTTGATATGGGGTTAATTGGGGGGTTCATTAAATTTTTTAATTAATTTTTAGACTTAATTAATTCTACTGTACAGTTTCTAGCACAGGGGCACAATGTCTGCCCCACCTCCTTCCATTTCATTAAAATTCTCCCAAAAATCTCCTCTAAATAAAACCAAAATGGAAATTAATTAAATCAAGGTAATATAGTACTTCTAAATTATATATATTTGTCTCCATGAAATTTTAGGTTCTTAACATTAGTTTTTATATAACATCAATTACTCATCCCCAATTTGGTTTCCTCCTTTTGAGGCCATGCATTATTATCCATTAAATTATCCATTGTGAAGGTCATAGATTGGTAAAAGATAATTATATGTACTAACCATGGTCTAGGAGATGAATTTATTGATTCATTTGGCCCCTCACAGAAATTTGACGACAAATAACTTGTAAAAATATTATACAGACCATCATAGGAAGCCATTGGATTACACAAATGGTGACTATGTTTTTTTTGAATGCTTCACCTTAGTTGGGTCATTGAACTAATGGAAGGAAAGGGAAGTCTGATCCTCATTTTGTGGGACATTTTTTGGTTTTTTATAATTTGGGGAAGGATTCCTATCTTTTTTCATTCCTGCATAGTTGATGTTGACCCATAATGTGTTCTATTTATTACGGTGTTAGATGTATCCTTCTAGCCCATCTCATGTCTAGATGTTGGAGGATCTCGATGTTGAGACCGATATACATATGATTTGTAATACAACCCGGATTTTTGATTCTTAGATAATTTAACTTCATTAGAGTATGATACCTTTTGACTCTATGTTATGGTATCATGATTCAAATTATTATGAGATGTGTGAGTATGCGGCACTGATGACAGTGTAGTGGCCAAAAATCGTTGACATGGAATCATCATGAATGGATTTAAGGAGTCAAATTTTTTATGGTGGTTATGTAGTAAAATAATATTTTCTTCATAAGTTCTTCCTTTCCCTTGGGTATTTGGATTCAGTGTTTGGATTTTGGGCTTTCAGGAGAATATGGGTTTTCGGCTGTCTTTTTCACAATTACACATTGGGTAATGGGATAACACCCATGTATTCCCAACTAGGAAGATGTCAGGAAGAATTAATAATTTATAAAATGTTACACATTATGTACTTGGAATTCAATATGTGTAAGGGAAAACAAGATTTTAATAGAAATATGACACCTTTCTTAGCGTATGCGACCATCTTGGATTACACATTGTGAATGGGTATTACATGTAATGGCCATGATTCCCATGGAACATCCCATTATGTGTTTTCAAAGATCGAAGTTCTCAGAGATGTCTCAGAAGAAATTGTAGAAGCTTAGTTATGTAAAATCAACAAAAGGGATGATTTCATGTCATGTAAATACATTACATGATGTGACATACTGTTTAAGAGGTGGTATAATGATGTCAATAGAGGGATTCACGATGTTAAATGATTCAAGGTTCGAAAAATAGAATAAAGTATTGAGGAGACACATTTTTCAGCAGAAATCGACCTCGAGGAATTAAACGACCTGAAATGGGCTTACAAATCATGTAATACCCCGACACTGTATGTTTTATGTGTTTCCCAGCCTCTCGGTTTTGTCAAAACCTATGGATGCAGTGGATCTTCCTTAACCCCAAGCAGCCTGACGACCCTCTCTTCAACATTTTGGGGATTCCTTCATCAAAGAAGAATCCCTAGTTCCCTTTATTGAATTTTAGAGATCCATCGTCGATATAAGATATGATCTAACTTAGTTTTTGAGGCTACAGTGATATTTTTTCTACCATTTCTCATTTCCATGTGATGGCGTATAATCTCTATGTTTGTAATGGTGTTTTAATTGTGTTTGGTTGGTGTCGTTGTGACGCAGTGTCCTTGGGTGGATGCAGTCATTGCAGGAGAGGTGTTCATGATCTATTTCATTGATCCATTCATGGGAGGATAATTTCAATGAACTTTGGATGTTGGGGATTCAATGATTCTATATTTATTTATATACAATCGTAGAACTATCAGGATTTATCAGTTTGATTGAAATTAAAATGACCAATTTAATATATGAACTAGATTAATGAATTGGTATCAATCATGTAGTGATGTTGTTTCTTTGTATCATGATAAGGGTTTTACTATTTATTTTATAGATAGTGTGATATCTATGTTTTATTTGTTTATATTTTTTCATTATGGAAAATGGTAATGAACATAAAGATGAATAAATTGTTTAATTAATTTTATAAAAGTTAAATAAGAATATTTAATGAATCTGGATGATGTTTTTTTTAATTGAATGGTAATAAAATTGATGAAAGTATGCTTGTTTAATGAAATTGGTTGATAAAACTAAATCACATTGATTTTTTTAATAAATTATTAAATGAATGTAAAAATTCTTTGGTGATAACTTCTGATACATTTTATTATCTTGTTTCATTGTTTTCCCATTGTTGGAACCTATGATTAATGAATTGGTTAATTCTGGAATGAATAAGAACTAGTTCTGTGATAATGAAAATTCCTTTGTTGTGCTTGAGTTTCGTTATTTCATGTATATTCTATGATCCTTATGCTTTGGAGTTGTGATTTCTCATTGTGTGTTAAGGCTAAATCCCATATTTAAGGGCATGATCCCTATTGCAATGTATCATGTTTGCTGCTGCTTGTGTTGTGGTTATGGGGGCAAGGAGGCCTATATTTGATGTGATCCTGGGATGGCGGAGCCTAAAGGGATGTTTTGGTATACGGGTTAGGGAGGTTTTTTGGTTGTGAAAGAAGATGATGCCTAAAGTGGCGAGATTCATCGGTCTATTCACATGGGTGTCAAGGAGGACATTGTAGATGATGGAATAAGATAAATCTTGGCTTACCTATTGAGATGAATGTGGATACTCATCGAACATTTCATTTGTTCACCATATTTATTTTTCCACACTACATTAGGATAATATTATTGCTTACCCACATTCTAAAATAGGTGAAGACATGTAGGGTATGTGACATGTTTTTCGTGTGTATCTTTTTAAGGATGGATGGGTCTAGGCTCCTACTAAAGGTGAAAAAGACTCGATGTGTAGTTGACCTACTTACAGTATTGATCCCCTTATGTTTGGAATCATAGGATTTTTTCCTAAAATACATTGAAGTAAGGAAAGTGGTAATTTTGTTAAATAAATAGATAAATTTTTTCTATACCATGGGGGTTGGATCTTGCTAGGATATAATGTTGAGGATGTGATTATACAAATATGTGGACATTGTTACATATAACTAGATGTCATGGATATTTACTATAATGATAATAAAATTTAACGTGGAAATTGATAATGGTAAACTAATGTTTAATGGTTTAGTTAACATAATGTGCAGTTGATGAAAAGTTATAAAGTTACTTAATATATCTCTTCAAATGATTTTTTCTTATTGGAAATCAAGTCTTAGTTGTGGATGATAAGTTTCCAAGATGAAGTATCCATATTTTAGTCTAATACTACATTATGAACATAGTTTGGTGGTGATTGATTTTATATTTTCTGTATTTTTTGTTTTTGTATGCTACTCCACCCTAGAGGTTATGGAAAATGAAAAGGGGGGTGTTTCCCCAAAATCCGAGTGGAAGTATATATGTATGACTACCCCCATTGGCCTCACTCTCTTCTCTAGGTTGTTACTTTTGTTGGTATTCATAGTGGTTAGTTTTCTCCATATATGTTTTTATAGGGTTTTATGGGATTTTGGTTATTTCACACACATATATTTTGTACATAGTTTCGTAATGGACTACCACAGGTGTGACATGTATAGGTTGTGATGCCTTGAGGGTCCTTACAGGATGTATGTGTTAAAATGTATTGAGGCATAATACGTGATGTATGATACATGTTATTCGAGAGGTGGGGGATCCGGAAAACTACATGGTTACTTTTGGGTGTGTGTTTGTGGTGGTGAGTTGCACGAGGTTCATGTTGTGGTGGTTTTCCTACATGTATACAAGAAATCCTTTTTGGAGAGAGATTCTTAGAACATGTGACGTTAGGGAAAGTGGTATACCCATGGGGAAGTCGCAGTGGGTTACCCTTGATATCCTTTTTTATATTATATAATCTTCTTTGTGATACTTGGTGATAGTAGCCATGGTGAGGCTGAATCATTGTATACTTGTTTAGGTGACGAGTTGGTTTCACTTGTTGTTCACTATTCTTTGGAATGCCTTTTTTTTCCCTTTTTCATGATATGATCAATGGATGATACTAACGATTATATTATAATACTCACCCTATATTATATAATATTTTTTCCATGTCACTTGGAGTAGCTTAGAGATTATTCTGGTTACTACTAGCTTGGGGGTATAAAAGAGCTATTTGGGCTTCATGATCGATGTCATTTTACATTATTGTGGTACTTATAGTTTTCCCATTCTTATGTAGTGTTTTGTAATTAAATTACAAATGTATACATGGGATTTATTATATATTATAGTGTGAGTAGGATTTGGTGTGTGTATCTATTATCTCTCTCTTTCACATGTCATCTCTTAGATGATAATTCCTTCCATTTTTGTGGTTACTATACCAATGGTGCTAGTCGCCAACCCATGAACTACTAGAGGAGGGACTCTGGGGGTCATTATTTCTCTTATACCATTTAAATAACTACAAGCGTACACTTTTAGGGGAGCGAGTCATGATAGAGTGGTATCAGAGGTCTGGTTATGGGATAAGATGGAATTTGCAGTTAGGTACATCTGAGGTTGCATGGGTTGGTAGGGAAATGGTGTCAGCAAAGTTTAGTAAGCACTGTAGACACAAGAGATCGATTGAGACACTGGTATTTTGGTACCACTATGATCTAAATCATTGACCATTAAGCATATAATAGCTACTAAATAATGTGATATTTGTTTCAGGGTAGAGAACTAGGAAATGATCATGCATCTTTTTTATTTTCACATATCTCTGAATTTGTAGACCATGGTATTTGTTAACCTAAAATGAATAAAATAAAATAATTAATTTTATGTCATCCATATACTAGTTTTAGGATCTCTAAATATTTTTCCATTTAAAGGTATGGAAGTAGGTTAACATCCTCATCAGGTTCACACAAAAGATGTCTATGGGGTTTCCCCTAGAAATCACTATAGAGTAGAGGTTGACGATCATGACACATTGAGGAGGACCCTCTGATATTTCTTGCATTATAGTCTCTAGACGTATGGGTGCTATGATATTATTTTAATCCTAGAAGACTGGTTGGAGGGTGTTGATATAGATTGTACTTTGATACGTGGTCGAAAGGAGCACTAGGTATTATTGGTAGTTACAATGCTACAAGGGGTACTGATGCAGTGGTGGTTTTTATTCCTTAGTCACCATGAGGAGTTGATAGTATCATTATATAAGTTCTGAAAGTAGCGTAGAGACATGTTTCTTTCTTCGACCACGAATGTGACCAATCGCCGGGATCTTCCTACAAATTGGTATGGATGTTATAACATTCAAGAGTTCAGGATCGATTTTAGGATCCATTATTGATACAGTTCAGATCTATTGTAAAAGGAGGATGCCCAATAGATTCATTTTGAAGTGTCTTTGCATCCTGAGATCCAGTGATAGGTCACCCTGTTTATGCCGAAGAATTATCTCTAGGTGGTCTCGAGAGTAGAGGTCATTAAGAGAGTGATAGCCAAAACTATAATGACGTGAGAGGATAGTCATCAGGATTCCCCATGAAGTATAGATGTGGATAGAGGTTCTTAGTATTTTGGATAGAAGAGTCTCTGATAAGATAAGGGTAGGTCCCAACCCACATTACCATGTTTCTCTAGGGGCGATAGCTCTTAGGCCAATATTAAGGGTTTATGTGATTTATTTATTGAAGCCTAGGTCCTCAGGAGAAAGTGTGACTGAACTTTCTGATCATTCAGTATGTTCTAGGTTTTCTACTAAAGGTTACTTTGTTGAGGCAGTTCCATCCAAGGCGACAACATTAGGTTGCACAAGTATGGTATCATCTAAGAGAAGATGGGGAAAATAGAAGAAATCCTTGGGACACTCTCCATCCTTAATGATTAGAGAGAGGCCATGGAGCTGGCCGCCAACATAGACCTAGAGGCTACCGAGTAGGTCGTGGACAGCTTCATGCATTAGCATTTCTAGTGCTAGGAATGTCAGACATTTTTCTAGGTACTATTTTATTGTTTTCGACATGAGTTCAAGTCATTTTTGATTTAGTATCAACACACTATTTCACATCACCTTCCCCCATCCATGCCAAAGGAATTGAGGTAGAGAGGATTACAGTTCCCTTGGTACTGACAATGCCAGTTAGAGGTCAGGATGATTGTTTGAAGTTTGTAGAAACAACGATCTTGTGTTGTGGTATCACCAATCATGGGAAGATGTCCAATTTTGACCAAAAAAACAAATGATTTCTTCCTCAGCAAGGATTGTTTGTATTCTATGCAGGATATCATTGATTGAATCCTGAGGTTTGTGGTGTTATTTGATGCTAATGGAGATCATGGTGTGTCTATTGGAAAGAGAGACCCTCAGATGGGTAAGAGGCGTGTTCTATCCTTTTCATCCATAACATATGAGATTATGTTGGGATTACCGTAGGATCTGTAGTTGGTGTTTCTTAGTGTCATAGAATAGTTCGCTGATTTCTCTTTATAAGAGGTTGTATAATTATTCCCTTGATTATAGATGGAGTTCGAGATCGAGTTATAGTCGGGTGGGTCTCCTGTCTCGATGTATCAATATAGTAGGGATCATAATGAGTTACGAGAGAATTTTATACAACTTGATGGTTTTTTTGTGGTGTGGTTTCAATCATCCAAGCATGTCACCTTGGGGTGAACCAGATTTGTTTGTAAAGAAGGATGATGGAAATTTACAGTTGGGTTTTTATTATCAACTATTGAACCTAGTGATAGTGATGAACCTCTATCATATCATGTGGATTGATAATTATATTATCTACTCAAGGGTGAATGATGGTTATCAATGATCAATTTGCTGTTAGGATATCATTAGATGTGGTTGAAAGATGATGATATCCATAATATTGTTTTTTGTCTCTGTGGTAATTTTATATAAATTGTGATGTCATTAGCTGTGATTAATGCTCTAGGTTTGTTCATGGGGGTGATGAATGTTGTGATTCATTAGTTCCGGGAAATGCTTTTGGTGGTTTGAATAGATGAAATCTGGGTGTACTCAACAACTGAGGAGGAAAATTCAAAGCATCTACATGCCATTGGGTAGTTCTCCATCAGTAGCAGTTGTTTTGGAAGTTTTAAAAGTGTGAGTTTTGGTCTAAAGAAGTCTATATATTAGAGAAATTTGTATCACTAAATGTTTTAGTTCTGGATTCATCATATTATAAGCAGTTGTGTAATATGTAATTCCAAGATAGTGGAAGAGGTGCGATGATTCCTTGGGATTGTATGATATTACAAGATTTTCGTAGAAAATTATTATCTGGTTGTGAATACTCTAAAAGAATTTAATAGAAAAAATCTAGGGTAATCTTAAACTAATCAATATCAGGAAGCATTTGATTATCTCATGGAGAAGTTGGTCAGTGCTCAATTTTTTTGGTCTACCAACAGAAGGATTTTAGTTCATAGTTTTCTATGCCACTTCGCATCTTGTGTTGGATTGTGTCCTAATTCAGTAGATATTATTTTTTTGTTATGGTTTTTGGACGCTATGTCTTCCTGAACGTAAATATTCCTACCATGTTATCGAGTTGGAGGTAATGTTGTTTTCCCTGAAGTTGAGGATACATTATCAAATTGGTGAGAGTTTTGGGGTCTTCACCAATCATAACAGCCTATGGTAAATATTCTACCATTAGTACATGAACTTGTTATAGTGTTAGTGGAAAAAGTTCTTATAGGATTATGAATTAAAATTTAACTATACAACTGATATGGGAAATCATGTGGCTGATGTGTTGAGCAGGAAGTCATGTAGTGATGTAGTGTGTGAATCTGGTGATTCCTAAAGAAAAATGGAAGTGATATTATCATTACATCATCATATGGGAGAATTTGGGAGAAGAGGTTTTCTTTTTCATATGATGGTGTAGTCGTCTCTAATGAAGCAGGTGGAAGATTCCCAATTGAAAGATTTTAAGGAAGAGGACTAGGGAGACCAAGATGTTTAAGGTGAGGCCCCTGATGGTTGGTCTGAGGATGAACATCATTGAGTGTTGTTTCAGGGACGGTTTTTAATCCATTTGGAATCATGTGAGATAGTTCTAATAAAGTTAGATAGTTTTCATTTGGTGGTACATTATTTCATGATAAAGTTGTACCGATATTTTAGTGGTAATTTTTTGGTAGACTATCTTTAATTGATGAATTTTAGAGTTTTTGTGTTGATGTTTGGTTTTCCAGAAGGTGATGCCTGAGCACCATGTTCCTATTGGTTATCTCGAGCTATTAGATATTCCTCCATGGAAGGTGGAGGACATCACGATGAACTTTGTAACCAGTTTTCATCTGTATCATGGAGTCTATTATGTTATATGGTTGTTAGTGGATCATTTGACGAAATCAAATAACTTCATATAAATCATGGAGTTGAGATCAGTGGCGGTTCATTCCAAGATGTATCTAGAAGAGATGATGAGACTTCACAGATTTCTGAGGATGATATTTTATGATCGAGATCCTCATTTTAGCTCTTAGGTGTGGAGAGGTCTATAGCATACATTTTGTTCTCAGCTATGACATAACACTAAATTTCATCTGAGGATGGATGGTCAGGTAGAGTGGACCATCCAGATTCATGAAGACATGTTGCGTTCTTGTGTCATGTATTTTTTAGGGTTGCGGATGAGGCACCTTCTATTGGTAGATTTACACTACAATAATATTTTTTACTCTACCATTGTTATGGAGTTGTTTGAACCCTATTTTAGATAAACATTCCATTCTACATTGTGATGGACATGGGTTGGAGAGTCATCAATTCTTAGGAAACAACGGGTACAGAGTGTGATTGAGATGGTTAAGGTGATTTCATAGTAGATGAAGGCAACGCATGATCATTAGAAGACCTATGTTAATCATAGGAGGATACCTCTAGATTTTGGCATTGCGGATCATGTGTTTCTGAAGGTGGCTCCATATCATGGGAAGCGAAGGATGGGTTGTGGGAGTATTATTTTCCTATGGTTTTTTGGGGTATTCAAGGTGTTATCTTGTGTTGGAGTCATAGAGTATTAGATAGAACATCCACCATAGATGATATGGATACATGATGTTTTTCACCTGTCACAGATTCATCATTATATTTATGATGACTCTCATGACATCAATTTCGGTGAGATCAATGTTGACAATGATGATACCTTCAAGGACCAGCTTTCAAGGATCCAGGATAGCAAGGGGAAGGTGTTGTAAGTGTGTGGTATCTCCTTGGTTTGCCTCTTGTGGAGACATAGTGACATGGGGGAGATTACGTGGGAAAATGAGTCAAAGATACATGCTCCTTACCCTGAGCTCTTTAATTTTTATCTCTTCTCTTGTAACATTGTTTTTTGTGGTTGTATACAGTTCCAATTTATGAAATGCATTGTTATGATTTCTTTTTATAACTTGAACAATTTTTAGTGGATTCTCCTCTAGTAGAGTGTTTAGGGGATATGTGTTGGTGTTGAATGTTTTTTCTCTTATTCATCTGTTGAAGTGGGTGAGATCCTATGGTGGCGATAGCCTTGAGAGGTATCTCACGGTGTGGAAGTTCAGATGACCCAATTCTTTTCACCCTTCAAATTGGTTTTGGATTCATGATGAAGATATTTCTTTAGAGGTATATAATTTAATGGTTTTGATCTATGAGTATCAACTCATTACATGTTTTCTATGATCTAATTTCTTGGTGGTGGCTCAAAAGAAGTTGGAGATGTTTGGTTAAGGGAATGCTTGGAAGGGGGGATATTACATTGTGTTACTGCATTACATAATGTGAATAGAGTTTTCCTAGATTGTATTATTATGTGAATGAGGGATTCATGGTATTAAATGTTCCATGAATTGAAAAATAAAATAAATCATTGAGGTGACACATTTTTCAGTGGGACTTGAACTTGAGGCATTACACTATGTGAATGAGGACAACATATGATTTAATTCCCCGATGATGTTCGTTTTAAGTGTTATTGAGCCACATGTTTTTGTCAAAACCTATAGTTTTAGTGGTTATCCATCTACCCTAGGCAACTAGAAGACCCTATCATTAGTTTTTTGTAGATTCCTTCATCACGGAACGATCCCTGGCTCCCTTCTTCAATCCTTAAATATCCATATTCAAAACAAGCTATTATATACATCCTTTATTGAGGTTTCTTCGAACTATTTCCTCCTGTTTCTCTTTTCCATGTTATGGTGTGTGGTATCAATGATTATTTTTGAGTTTTCAGGGTGATGAGTTGGTGCAGTTGGGCCACGGTGTCGTCCGGTGGGATGCGGTTTGGGTGGGATAGGTGACCGAGATCTGTTCTCGTGTGAATAACATCAATGGACTTTTAAGGAAGGGGATTCTATGATTCTCTATTTATTTATGTCAAATTTTATATCTAGCATGAATTATCCCTTGGATCATAAATATTTAAACTAATTATGTATATGAACTAGATTATATAATCGTTATCGATTGTGTATCATTGTTGTTTATTTGTACCACGATAATAGTTTGGATTTGGATTTTCTAGATAGTGTTATATGTATGATTTCAGGGTTTAGATTGTTTTGGATGGAAATTGGAAAATAATTTAAGCCTATAATTAATTAATTAAATAATTGGATAAATGATAAATAGGCATGTTTATTGAATCTTGTGGTTGTTGTTGTAATTTTTTGATAATCAAATTTATGCGAGTATGAATGTTTAATGGAATGGGTTGATGAACCTGAAACATGTTGATGATTGTTGATAAATGATTAAAGTCATGTTAAATTAATTGGTTAATTAGTTTGGTTATAGTCTGTGATATATTGTTCCTTAGGTTTCTTGTAGTTTGAACCTATGATTAAAGAATCAGTTAATTCCAGATGATATAATAATAGATTGCGTGATAATGATAATGACTTTATTGGGCCTGAGTTCCCCACTTTCATGTAAATGAAAAGTTCCATATGCATTGGAGTAGTTATTCCTCATTCAGTGTTAAAGGGTTAATGACTTGTTTATGTCCAAGTTCCCATTTTATATATTGTTTGTTTCCTGCTTCTTGTTTTGTGGTGGTCGAGGAAGGGAGGTGTAGATTTGACGTGACCCTGGTATGGCTTAGCCTGGAGGGCTATTTTGGGATGTGGGGTATGGAGGCCCACTAGTTGTGGAAGCAGTTGATGACTATAGTGGTGAGACACCTCAATTTATGCACATGGTTTTTATGGAGGACACCAGAGATAATGGAATATGATGAAGTTGGGCATACCCATTTTGATGAATGTGGATGGTGGTTGAATCATTATTTTTCTATATTCTCTATATTTCCACACTACATGAGGTATATGGTATTTCTTACCTTATTTCCAAAAATAATGAAGACTCATGGAGAATTCAAGGTTCATTATATGTTTTTTTCTCAAGGATTGATGTCTCTATACTCCTACTAAAGGTGGAAATGACTGGATGTGTAATTCACCTAATCACCATGTTTAGCCCCTTGGTTTTGGTATCTTAGGATGTGATACTAGAATACATGGAAGTATGGGAAGTGTTAATTTTGTAAAATAAATGGATAAATGTTGTTTAAGCCATGGTGGTTAAAGAATGTTGAGATACAATGCAGAGGTTTAATTTCTAAGAAGTTGTGTAATCGGTCACATATCCCTAGAGGGAATGGATCATTTCTTGAATACTAATGAAACATAATGGGGAAACTGATAATAATTTATTAATGTTTAAATTATTAATTTTTTAACGAAAAGAATAAATAATTAAAAATAATGTTTACAAAAGTCTAAAGTACGAGATCCTGTTACAATCTATTCCATGTGTGGGAATATGATCAATGAGGAGGCCTTCAAACTAGGTAATGTCTTGATTTACTCGAATGTTGTCCAAGCCATCATCAAGAGTTTGTTGTACCTCTCGTTCCCCTCGTTGTTTGATTTTCATGATCACAATCACCTTATTATTTGTCTAACCTTGTTTTTAAGTGTTGTGGATGATAGGCAAAATATTTCCAAAGGATTGGACCAAGAAAGCTGGAAAAATGGACTGAATTGCAGTCCACCGGCCAACCGGTGTGATAGCACCGGCCAGCCGGTGGACCTGGCAGAGGCATTGCCCACTGCCAGGCTCCACCGGTCAGCCGGTGGCACCCAGATGAATAGTGAGACCTACTGTCTCACCACCGGCCAACCGGTGGCCTCACCACCGGCCAGCCGTTGGCACCTGGACAGAATCCCTCCTCCTTTTTGCAAGCACCGGCCAACCGGTGGGACTGTATCGGCCAGCCGGTGGAGCCAGTCAAACTAGCCGTTGCAGTTTGACCAGTCTGGCCCACTTGGCTCCCAACGGCTCTTTAAGCCTCTCCAACGGCTCCGAAGACTCCCCAAGGGTTCCATGCCTATAAATAAAGGCCATGGAAGCCCCGGACACCTACCAGATCATATACCAAGCCAACAGACACATTTTCCATCATTTGGTGTACCTCCGGCGGACATCCTTCAAGGAACCCCAAGTGCTCCATCCAATTCCACATCCAAGAGCACCACCAAAGAAGCTTGGAAGCGGCCTTCAAACTCTCCTATCAATCAAAGGTGCCCAAGGCTTCTCCAATTACAGGTTTTATTGTATTTATCTTTTTGAGCTTTAAATTTGTGTTTGTGCCTACAAACCCCAACACCTTTTCTCATCCCTCTTTTTTTTGGGTTTCACATCACCACTAAGGTGTGAAGAGGTTTCTTCAAGCCTTTCCTTTTAAAAGGCTTGTGTCATAGGTGAGCTATCCTTCACCTGTAAGAAGGATAGTGGGTTCTTGCTCAACCACCAAAAGCAAGTGGGTTCTTGCTTAACCACCAAAAGCAAGCTGTAATAGGTTCTAGTGCTACCTCAAAGCCTAGTGGGTTTCTTGATAAAACCATTGAAAAGCAAGCGGTAGAATCTCTCAACGGTTGAGTTGGGAGCGGAGACGTAGGCCGGGTTTTGGCCGAACTCCGTTAACAATTTCTTGTGTGATTTCCTCTTTTATTTTCTGCTACACATACTTTGATTTCACTTTGATTTTAATTTGTTAATCTTTTTTTAAAAGGCAATTCACCCCCCCTCTTGCCATCCTTCCCGTTTTGTTCCGACCCAACAATTGGTATCAGAGGAGGTTTGAATAATTCCCTAACCGGTTTCAAATTAAAGATCCTTTTTGATGGCATCTACTTCTTTCTCCCCCGAAGGCTTTTCATTGGGTCGTGCTCCATTTTTTTGATGGGACCGACTACACTTATTGGAAAACCCGCATGACTACCTTTCTTAGAAGCATATGATATCCTATTTACAAAATTGTCATGCAAGGTTATACTTTGTCTACCCCCGATGAATCCAAATGGACCCCCGCCGATATTAGAAACTTTGAGCTTGATGGCAAATCCATGAACGCTCTACATTGCGGCCTTGACCGAAATGAGTTCAACCGAGTTTCCACTTGCACCTCATCTCATGAAATTTGGAAACTATTGGAAGTGACCCATGAGGGCACTAACAAAGTTATGGATACTCGGTTAGACATGTATAGACAAGACTTTGAATCTTTTTCAATGCATCCAAATGAGTCCATTTCTGAAATGTTTACACGCTTCACTGATGTTTGCAATGGTAGAAAATCTCTTGGTGATGATGTTTCAGCTGAAGCAATGGTCAAGAAGATTCTATGGGTCCTTCCGAGCTCATGGGCACCTAAGGTGACGGCTATCCAAGAAGCAAAGGACATAAAGAACATGCCGGTCGAAGAGCTCATCAGATCCCTCATGACATATGAAATCACCATGAGGAGGCAAGCTCAAAAGGAGGGCACACCAATCAAGACACCAAAGAACACCGCCCTGAAGGTACACAAAGAAGTAAGCTCCTCCTCCTCCTCATCATCTTCATCTTCTTCATCTTCAAGCGGCGACTCGGAAATGGAGAATCTCGCCCGCCAAATGCACAAATTTATGAAGAAGCACAAGAAGAAGAAATCTCGCAAGGCGCGAAAGCAAGAACCCACCACAAGATCCGAGCCCAAGGTGAAATGCTACGGGTGCGGCGAAAAGGGCCATTACAATCCCGATTGCCCACACAACAAGAAACGGGCCACGCAAAAAGAAAAAGGAAAGAAAAAAGTCCTCAAGGCGACATGGAGTGACACCTCCTCTTCATCCTCCACCTCCTCCTCGAGCGACCAAGGTACTAAATGCCTAATGGCATTTCACGAGGTAACTTCTTCCGATTCCTCATCCTCGTCCTCATCTTCAAATTCTTTTAATCATTTGTCTTATGATGAACTCCAACATGTTAGAGACCAACTTGAAAATGGTTTTCATGAACTCTCTTCAAAATTTGTTGCTTTAAAAAAGAATTTCAAAAAACTTTCCTCCGAAAAAGAACAACTTCTCAAAGAGAAGGAGGAACTCTCCCTAAAAATCCAAAATTTCCCAAATGTTGATTCTTTGGAATCAACCATCAAGGACCTTAGAGAATCCCTAGCCAAATTCACCCAAGGGGAACAAAATCTTTCAAAATTGCTTGGTTCCCAACGAATTTCAAGAACCACCCAAGGGCTAGGATATACCAACCAAGCTTCCTCCTCCCATGCACCCACTGTTTTTGTAAGGGGGAGCTCTAGTTATAAATTTTGCAATTATTGTAAAAAACCCAGGCACCTCATTTATGAGAGTGATTGCAAAAATGCCCGGTACGGTCAACCCAAATCTTTTTTCTTTTCGGACGAATTCTATAGGAGAAGACCCGCCATGAGACAAGTATGGATTGAAAAATCCCTTCTTGCGAGTCTCTCCAGGCCAAAATTTATTTCCTATCCCCGGTGAATCATTGTTTTTATTTAGGGGGAGAAATTTTTTAAATTCAAAAATCTCATTCGATTCATTTTTCAATTTAAATTTTCAATCCAAAAACTCTCAATTTCAAAAATTTCATTTGGTTTCAAATTTCAAAATTCAATTGGTTTTTGATTCAAAACTTTCAATTCAAACTATTATTCAAATTTTCATTTCAATTTCAAAAATCTCAGTTGACTTTTCAATTTTCAAATCATGTCTTTCAAATCCATTACACTCAATCAAGTTTTATGCCCCGTGTTATTTTGATAATCACAAAGGGGGAGAAATTTCTTGATTGATTGGGGGAGAAACCTTTTGATCATGCTTTGCTTTAAATTTCATTTTATTCATTAAAGAATGCCTTTAATTCATGTTTTTACTTTAATTGTTTTGGTGATTGTGATCATCAAAATAGGGGGAGATTGTTGTACCTCTCGTTCCCCTCGTTGTTTGATTTTCATGATCACAATCACCTTATTATTTGTCTAACCTTGTTTTTAAGTGTTGTGGATGATAGGCAAAATATTGCCAAAGGATTGGCCCAAGAAAGCTGGAAAAATGGACTGAATTACAGTCCACCGGCCAACCGGTGTGATAGCACCGGCCAGCCGGTGGACCTGGCAGAGGCATTGCCCACTGCCAGGCTCCACCGGTCAGCCGGTGGCTTGACCACCGGCCAGCCGGTGGAACCCAGATGAATAGTGAGACCTACTGTCTCACCACCGGCCAACCGGTGGCCTTACCACCGGCCAGCCGGTGGCACCTGGACAGAATCCCTCCTCCTTTTTGCAAGCACCGGCCAACCGGTGGGACTGTACCGGCCAGCCGGTGGAGCCAGTCAAACTAGTCGTTGCAGTTTGACCAAGCTGGCCCACTTGGCTCCCAACGGCTCTTTAAGCCTCTCCAACGGCTCCGAAGACTCCCCAAGGGTTCCATGCCTATAAATAAAGGCCAAGGAAGCCCCGGACACCTACCGGATCATATACCAAGCCAACGGACACATTTTCCATCATTTGGTGTACCTCCGGCGGACTTCCTTCAAGGAACCCCAAGTGCTCCATCCAATTCCACATCCAAGAGCACCACCAAAGAAGCTTGGAAGCGGCCTTCAAACTCTCCTATCAATGAAAGGCGCCCAAGGCTTCTCCAATTACGGGTTTTATTGTATTTATCTTTTTGAGCATTAAATTTGGGTTTGTGCCTACAAACCCCAACACCTTTTCTCATCCCTCTTTCTTTTGGGTTTCACATCACCACTAAGGTGTGAAGAGGTTTCTTCAAGCCTTTCCTTTTAAAAGGCTTGTGTCATAGGTGAGCTATCCTTCACCTGTAAGAAGGATAGTGGGTTCTTGCTCAACCACCAAAAGCAAGTGGGTTCTTGCTTAACCACCAAAAGCAAGCTGTAATAGGTTCTAGTGCTACCTCAAAGCCTAGTGGGTTTCTTGCTAAAACCATTGAAAAGCAAGCGGTAGAATCTCTCAACGGTTGAGTTGGGAGCGGAGACGTAGGCCAGGTTTTGGCCGAAATCCGTTAACAATTTCTTGTGTGATTGCCTCTTTTATTTTTCGCTGCACATACTTTGATTTCACTTTGATTTTAATTTGTTAATCTTTTTTTAAAAGGCAATTCAACCCCCCTCTTGCCATCCTTCCCGTTTTGTTCCGACCCAACAGAGTTCTTATTTCTCGATAAACATGAGCAATGATATAGTTGAGATCTATAAGCGAATGGGTGCAATCCATTCAACAAGTAGTAATCGACCAAGAAAGATGAATAATGCCATTCTAAATCTCTTGCACGATGTTCATCGAGTTACTTTTAATCTAGTGATTGTTCTAACAAAATAGCTTTACAAAAGGTTATGGCATGAATTAAGATAATATCATCAACTTCAAGGGAGGTGGAAATGCCAAAACTACCCATGAATCAACCAAGGATCCGACCGAGATGATTCCTGAAGATAGAAACACAACTCGGAAGTCCTGGATTACCTTTGGTGGTGCCATAAATATGGATTTTGTTCCATCCAGGAAGAAGAGTTTTCCAGAACAACTCCAGTGTGCAGCGAGGTTGAAAGAAATTGCCATTAATATGAAGATATCTAAATATTCATAAGTCATGCACAATGTTGTGGTAATGTCCCTTTTTCATTAGAGAAGCTTTATGTATGGCGGTGAGGATACTCAACCGACTTGGATTTTGATTGTATGTGTAATTCGTATGTATAATTACATTCTGATCATACCAGATCACATGGTAGAGCTCAAAAACTATAGTGAGAAAAAGGTTCTTGATTTGTTGGGAGCCCTCCTTTTTTGCACATTTTATTAGTTGTCCTTTTACGGAGTCAAAATTTAACAATATATAGTCAAAAATGTCAGTAATTTATTTCTAAATAGTGTAAGAAATGGTGAATGAAATAAAGAGGTGGTGGGTATCTTCTATGGGTTGGATTACATAAATTTCATTTAGAGCAGAGATGAACACCAAATGATTTAACACAGATCTCTCTGGGAACTCTGTTGTGAGAAAGACGCTAGATGATATTGAATGTAGAAGGTTTTAGCAAAGGCTTTCTGAAATGTTTAAATAAACTATAATCATTATCAGAGTTAGATAAAAAATGATGATATAAATTTTTGGAGTTTAGAAGACCCTTTTAAGAATGCGTCCAAATTAAGATATCATTAGTATGAGTGAAAGAGTAACTTTCAATGAAATTCGTAATAGTATCAGGGAGTTAGTCAAGTTGATAGTTTAAGGTTTATCTAATAGAGCAGTTAATATTCTCAGGGGTCTGATCAGGGGATATCAAATAAATTAAAGGCGTGCCCATACAGTTATCCAACTAGTATTTCAGGGAGGAATCCCTGGATACCATCCATCTAGAATTATTCATGATGACAGAAAAAGAATGTTTGATGATAGCCAAATGGAGGAATTAATAAAATTCATATTACCCTTCTTATGTTTATCAAGTAATTTAGTTTTTAGGAAGCTAATAGCTACTGAAGTATTTTGAAAAAGGTTCCATGTGAGCATTTCTTTATGGGATTAATTAATGTATTTTAAATTTTTAATGCCTATACCACGATTCTCAATGGGCTTGCATCAAGTTGACTAGGGAACAGTCATAAGTATTCATTCAAGAATTCTTCCAATCCATATGAAATTATTAATAGCAGTGTTAATTTTTTTGATAATCCCAAATGGCTATTTTTGGAACATCATGGAGTAGACCATCTTTGAGACAATGGTGGATTTTACAAGACAATTTCTACCAGCCATAGAGAGTGATTTCACATTCCAAGAAGATAGCTGTTTTAGAACATGGTGAAAAATAGGGGTAAAGTGGGATACCTTGGGTCTACCACAAAAGATGTGGAAACCTAGATAAATGAAAGAATTCATACCTTCTTTCAGACCTAGGCCTATGATAATATTATATTTTTTAATGGTAGGAAAACTCTTCCCAAATAATATGCAATATTTATTCCAACTGATGATTTGATCAGAGACCTCTTCCAAGTGTGAGAGAGATGTGTTGATATTGATAATGTTTCTTTTGACTCATTGAAGGAAAATAATGATGTCATTCGTATACAAAATATGTGTAGGAGAATTTACATTCCTGGAGACATGGATGGGTTTCAGTTTGTTCTATTCTACCAGATGGGTGATCAGATGACTAAGATAGTCCTCTACTGTTGAGAACAGAATGGCACAGTAGGGTCACCTTGTCTGACACCATTAGAACAGTTAATGTATCCTTTTGAAGATCAGTTGATCAAAATGGAGATAGAAGTCGAGTTGAACAAATTTTTTCTTCTATATTTCATTCCACCCTGTTAGTTATGGTATCTAACACCCTGAAAATTCTATTCCTTGGGGGTGTTTTCCCGAACATCTTAATGGGAGGACAAATGGGTGACTACACACTTTGGACTTTCTCTCTTCTATATGTAGTTACATATGTTGGTATGAACAACGGTTAGTTATCCCCATATATGTGTGTATAGGGATATAATGTCTTTGTGGTTATTTTACACCCATATATTCATGATATAGTTTTATATGGACTACAATAGGTTTAATGTGTATAGGCTATGTTGGCTTGAGGATCCTTACTCAGTGTATGGGCTGTAATGGCTTGAGGAAGATTAACCTATGTATGATACATGCTACATGAGATGTGGTGGCTCTAAGAAGCTACCTGGCTACTTCAGTTTGTATTGTTGTGGTGTCAAGTTTCATGAGGTGCATTTTGTGGTGCTTCACCCAGGTGGCTATAGGAAATCCATTTGGAGAGAGATTCTTAAGACGTGCGACGCTGGGGAAAAGCATAAAACCTAGGGGAAGTGGAAGTGGGGTCCCATGACATTATTTATTATATTATATACTATTGTATTAGACACATGGTGAGGATGTGAAATTATTATTGGTATTTAGGTGATTAGATGGTTTCACTTATCATTAACTCTCCTTTAGAATTATTTATTTACTTTTTCATGAAATGATATGGGGAGGATCTTAATGAGTATATTTTTATACTCACCCTACATTATATAAATTGTTTTTAGGTCACATAAACCGGGTTAGTGATCCGGCTGGTTGTTTCTATCTTGTGGGTTTTATAGGAGTTGTTTGGGCTTCACGGAAGTTATCATTTTAATTTTTTTTATACTTGTAGTTTTACCGATTAGTTGTAGTATTTTTTCAACACATTACAGTTGTGTACTTGGGATATCTTTTTTACTTTTTTTCTAATTATTATTTTGCTGGTGTATATCTTATCTCACTATTCTGAATGAGTTATCTTAATGGTTGATGCCTTCCATCTGTGAGTTTACTATACCCTCGGAGCTAGTAACCAACTCGTGGCCTACTGGAGGCCAAACTCAGGGGGACATTTTCTCTTTTATCCCTTCTCCAGCCTAGGAGGGGTACAATTTTATGGTAGAGGGTTATGATATAGTGCTAGTAGTTGTATGGTTGATGGATAGGATAGATTTTAGAACTAGGAACATGTGAGGTTTTATGGGCTGGTAGGGAAATGGTGTTAGGTATGATTATAAAGAACTATAAACATCAGAGTCCAGTTGAGGAAAACGTATTTCGGGACCCCATTTATCTGATGCATGGAACATTATTCTTACTGTGGCTACTAAAAAAGGTGATATTGTGTTCATAATAGAGGCATCAAAAAGTATCATGTGACATTCATCATCGTGTATGTCTTTAAATGGGTAGAACATTGAATAGGGTTACATTAAATGAATTACATAAAACAATTAATTACTTTTATATCTTCCATATTAAAGGTTTGGGAGCTCTAACTATTGTTACTTTAAAGGTAATGGTCTAGGTCGATGTCCTCATCAGGTTTGAACCGATAATGTCAAACATATTTCACTAAAAGATTTCTAGAAGGTAGAGGTTAAAGATGAAAAGACATGGAGGAAGAAACACTAAGAGATTAAATACCAGTCTCTACAAGAATTACACATGATCCGTTTCAGATACAGTCACAGAATATTGGTTGGAGGAGGTTGATATATCCTTTAGTTCGATCTTTGCTTAAAAATAACTATGTTTATCATTTTATGTGAAAATTTTTCATTGGCAATCAAAGAATATGTGGTTTTTTATCCTCAGGGATCACGAGTAGTCGAAAGACTCATGAGAGAAGTTCAAAGAGAAGTTCAGAGTCGAGATTATTTATATAACCGCAAAGCCGGCCACTCAATAGGAGTAGCTTACCCATGTTTGGGAAAGATCTATCGTGTGGGAGTACATGATCTATTTCATGAACCTTTTGAAAAATTCTTCAAACCTATTGCGGGATGATGATACCATGGAGATGAATTTCGAGGAGGCATTGTGTCCAGAGATCCATCATCAGGTCCCCACGTTTATGCAGAATATGTACCTCATGGTTCTAGTGGGAGAAGACGTCATCAAGAGAACATTATATAAAACCAGATCATCATTAGAGGGGAGTCATCAGGTTACCTCATCAAGTAGATATGCTGTACAAGGTTATTGATTTTTAGGGTAGAATATTTTCTAATTAGTTAGGGGTAGGTCTCATCCCTCCGTATCTCATTTCTCATTGGGCGGTAGTTATCAGGAATATGATAAGGGTTTAGGCACTTTCATTTCTTTTCGAGGCCATGGTCATCACCAGAAACAGCGATCGATCATTTGGATTAGTTATCATGAACTATGTGTTCATCTCCTAGTTCCTCTATTAATGTAGTTCTAGCCAAGGTAGCAGTAGTAGGTTTCACCAGTTTTGGATCAATAGGGAGAAGATGGGGTAGGAAGAGGAAAACCTCAAGATTATCCGCGTCATCATAGAGTATAGTGCATCTATATATGTGGTCACTATAACGGTTATATATATCATTGAGTAGGTTGCGGTCAGATGAATGTGTTAGCATTGCTTATTCTAAGAGATCCAGACAACGTTATAGGTACACTTTTATTTTCTTCAACTAAGGTTCTTGGATTGTTTTATTAATGAGTAAATCACTCTTTCATATCACCGGCCCTTTTCCATTCCTTGGCACTTGGGGAAGAGAGGTTTCCATTTCCCATCGCATTGAAAATACAAATTAGAGGTTCAACGGACTTTATTGAAGTATGTAGAGACTGTGATATAGTGATGGGGCTTCACCAATATTGATGAGATTTTCTATATTTACGAATCAAACCATCTGAGTTCATCATTTTCATGGATTGGTTGTATTCAGTGTAAGATATCATGGATTGATTCTGGAGTCAGTTGGTGTTCATCGATGCTGAGGGAGTGCCATCATGTTTTTCTGGTGAGCGATGACCTCATATGGGTGAGAGGTGTGTTTTTTCATTTTCATCATTGATGTGTGAGTTGATTTTGGTCTCATTAGAGGTTCAGCAGTTAGAATTTAACTGGGTCATAAAATAGTACCATGATATCATTCCAGAGGAGGATGTATCATAACCCCCTTAATGAGAGATCTCGTTCAATAGAGAGTGAAAGATATGTGTTTCTCATATATAGAGGTCTACATATAGGAAAACATATGAGTTATGAGTGTTTTGTATATAGCTTGATGGATTGTGGTGGTTCAGTTTCATTTAGCCCAGAATTTCACCATGGAGTGCACCGGTTTTGTTTGCAAATATGGAATAAAAAATATTGTTGTATTTTTGTTTTACATCACTTGAACTAAGTGATACAAATGATCATATATCCTCTTCCATATATTTAATAATTATTCAATCAACTAAAGTGTGAAATCTGTTTTTTGGAGAGTGATTTTCAGTCAGGATATCATCAGATTCAGATGAATGTTGAGGATATCCTGAAGACTACTTTTCTTTGTCTCTATGGGAATTAAGAGTTTGTTGTAATTCCATTTGGAGTCACCAATGCTCCACTTATATTAACGGGGTTAATTAAAACTATGTTTTGTGAGTTCATGGATAATTTTTTTGTTGGTTTAATCAAATAATTCCACGTGTACTATACATTTAAGGAGGAGTATATAGAGCTTCTTCATTCTGTTTTGAGTGTTCTTCATTGATAGCAACTATCTGGGATGTTATCGATGTGTGAGTTTTGAGTTCGAGAAGTCTATTTATTGGGGCATGTTTTATCTTAGCATGGAGTATCTGTGGATCCAACAAAGGTAAATGTAGTTGTGTCCCAGAAATCCCCCAAGTTAGTGGATGACGTGTGAAGTTTCCCTACTATTTCAAACTATTATAAGAGCTTAAAATCAAATTAATCACATGTTTCAAGTCCTCTAATAGTGTAGAATAGGTAGGATTAGTCATTCCTTTGTACTTATCAGTGAAAAACATCTTTTGAGTATCTAAAGGATAAGTTTATCAGTGCATGGGTTCTTTGTCTTCCAACAGAAGGAGTTAAGTTTAATGATTTCTTTGATGCTTCTCATCTTGTGTTGGGATGTGTTATGGTGACAAAGAGATCAGTTGTTTCTTAAATGGATAAATATCTATGTATACATGAATGTAACTATTCCAACCATGATATCGAGTTCGTGGTAGTGGAGTTTTCCCTAAAGTTGTTGAGACAATACCTCATTGGAGATCATTTTGTGGTCTTCGCTGATCATAAGTCCCTGAGGTATGTTTTCTTCCACTGGTAAATGAACATTACATAGCATCTATGGATGGATTTCTTATCATATTACGACATTTAAATTTCTGATACACTCGGGGAGGGAAATATTGTGCCTGATACGTTGAGCAGGATATCCCACAGCGAAGTCATGCGTGAATCAGGTTATTCCTAGAGAGTAATGAAAGAGAATTAAATATTACCATTGAATATGGGAGAAGTTTGGGGAGGGGTTTTATTTTTTCATATGGTGGTGTTGTAATCTTTGGGGTAGTAGGTTGAAGAGTCCCAGTTGGGGGATCCAGAGGAGTTGTTCTGGAGAGGTCTAGTTAATTATGGTGAGGCACATTATCATTGGTATGAGGCTTGACACCAGAAAGTGTTGTTTCATGGAAGGATTTTCATTCCTTCAGAATAACTTGAGATGGTTCTTAATGTGTTCCATTTGACTCCCTTAGTGGTACATCCTAGCGTGAAAAATAAATACAACAATTTGAGAGGTCAGTTTTGGTGGCCAAGGTTGAAGCATGCTATTACATAATTTGTGTCTCGATGTTTCGTCTTTCAGAAAGTGAAGGTCGAGGACCATGTTGTTGGTGATTTGATGAAACCATTAAATGTTCTTTAAGGGTTGTTGGAGGAATTACCGATGAAATTTGTTACATGTTTTCCTCAGGATCATGGAGGATATGATGCTATATGGGTGGTAATGGATCATTGGATGAAATCATACTACATTATAGCGATCAATGAGTCTATCTCATTGGAAGATACATCGTGGAAGTATCTAGAGGAAGAGGTGAGACTCTATACTGTTTTGAAGACAATCATTTATGATCAAGATCCTCATTTTACCTTCTGAGCGTAGAAAGGTCATCAAATTTATTTTAGTCTTTAGATATACCTTGGCACTAATTTTCATCCTCAGAAGGATTATAATAAAAATCATACCATTCAGATTCATGAAGACACGTTTCACTCATGTGTCATGGATTTTGGAGGTTCATCGATGATTCCCCTACCAATGGTTGAGTTCTATTACAACAATAGTTTTCACTCTACCATTTTTACGGTGTCATTTGAAAAATATTATTACAGACCTTGTAATTATCTATTGTGTTGGACTGGGGTCGAAGAATAAAAAATTCCTTGGATGAAACTAGTACTGAGTAAGACTGAGATGGATCAGTTGATTCATGAGTGGATTAAGGAAGCACATTATAATTAATGGTTGAATTAACATCAAAAGAGCATACCTTTGTATTATGTGTTTAGGGGTCATCTATTTCTGGAGGTGAATCCCCATCATTGGTATCAATGGTTTGGTTGTGGGAGTGAGATTTCTCCCCAGTTTGTGGGACATTTCAAGGTGTTTTCTCATGTTGGAGTCGTGTTTTATCTGGAAGCACATCACCCACAAATGATATAGAGAAAATATTTTTTTCCATATTTCATAGCTCCATCATTATCATCATGAAAACTGTCACAACATCGATTGGGGAGAGATTGATGTTGGAGATGATGAGACCTTCGAAGAGTAGCCTATAAAGATATATAACCTTAAAGAGAAGTTGTTTCAAGGGTGTACAATCCCATTGGTTCATGTCTTGTGGTAGAACAAAGGTGTGGAAGAGAGTACATGGGAATTTTATATACAGATATGTGCTTAGTACCGCAAGTGGTTTGGTGTTTATTAATTATCTTATAATATTGTATTATTGGTGGTTGTAGACCTTTTCTATTTATGATATGTATATATATTGTTTCTTGTCATGGATTACACACTTTTGAGAGGTGTATCCATCGAAAGAGTTTTTAGGTGATGGTTTTGGTTGTATGTTGGTTTTGTGATTGTTCCACTAGTGAAGCAGTTGAGCTCATGTGGTAGAGGAACACTTGAGATGTATCTCATGGGGTGGTTGTCTGGATGACCCCTTTTCATTTCCACTCTAGGATGGTTTTGGATTCTAAAGGATGAAAATTTTTCGAGAGGTATCAGATGTAAGGGCCTAGATTTTCATGGATCAACCCTTTGAGTGTTTTTTAGGATTGAAGTTCTCAGAGGTGGATCGAAGAAGTTTGTGAAGTTTGGTGAAGTAAATGCTGTGAATGGGAGATTACATTTCATGTAACTACATTATATGACCTGAAAACCTATTTTGAAAAAAATTTCACGACATGAAAGAGGGATTTATGGTGTGTGATGTTTCAGGGTTTGAAAAATAAATTAAACTTTTGATGCAATTTATTTTTTGGTTGAACCCGACCTCGAGGAATTAAACAAAATGAAAGTGAATTACACATATTTTAATGCCTCGATGCTATTTTTTTGTTTTATAGCCTCTGAATTTTGTCAATACCTATAGATTCAGGTGCTCTACCTCAACCCCATGTGAACTAACGACTATCTCTTCATCATTTTGGGGAATTCTTTATCTTGGAACGATCTTCATCTCCCTTATTCAATCCATAGTGATCTGTCTTTGATATACTGTATGATATTCCCCCATTCTTGAGGTTTCTTCAATCCATTTACTCTTGTTTCTATTTTACATTAGATAATTAATTATCTACATGTTTATAATGTATTTTTTCATGGTGGTTGGATGGTGCAATTATGCCATGAGGCCATCAGGTGGATGTAGTTTTTGCAGGAGAGGTGATCGTGATCCATTTCATTAATCCATTATCATCTGAAGAACATCCTTGAACTTTTGAGTTATATGATTGATGCTTCCTTATTTAGTTTCATTCAATCATAGAGATAACATGATTTATACCTTGGATCACAATGAAATTGACCTAATTAAATATATTAACAATATTATTGAATTATTATCGATTTCATAGTAATGTTTTAGCATTGTACAATGATAATGGTTTTCCAAGTGATTTTCTAGATATTGTGATATCTATGCTTTAATGTTTTAGCACGGTCTTGATGTAAATTGTTAAATAACATAAATCTAGAATTAGTTGTTTAATTAATTTCAAAAAATAATGAGGCTTGTTAATGAATCTGGTTGTTGATATTATAATTTGACGTTAATCAAATTAATAGGAGTATGAATTTTTAATTTAATTGGTTGATTAACATGAATCATTTTGATTTAAGTTGATAATTTATTAAAGGCATGTTAAATTAATTGGTCAATTAATTTGGTGACAACTTGTGATAGCTTATTGCTTAGGTTTCCTGAAATTGAAAGCCTTGATTAATGAATTGGTTAATTCAATAAGGAATAAAAACATTTTTATGATAAATATAATTCTTTTATGGATCCTTATTTTTCGACTTTTTTTCAAGGTCCAACCTCGTTATTCTTTGTAGGTGTGAGTTCTCATTACGTGTGAAGTCAGAATTCCTTTTTTAGGGCTAAGAGCCGAGTTTCTATGTCGCTTTCCAACTGCTTTTGTTGTGGTTGTGGGGGTAGGGAGGGTCGGATGTGATGTGAATCATGGGTGGATAATCAAAGGGGGTTGTTGATGTATGTGGGGTGGGGAGGCCTCATGGTTGTGGTAGAAGTTGATGCCTAGAGTTGCGCGGTGCAATGGTTTATGCACATTGGTGTTGGTGACAATGCTAGAGATGATGGAATGGGTTGAATATGGTCTTACCAGTTGAGATGAAAGTGAATGATGGATGGTTTTTTTGTTAATATGATTTATTTTCCCCCACTCCATGAGGTATATGGTCTTACATACCCTATTTTCAAAAGAGGAAATGATGCATAGGATATTTCATGTGATTTACATGTTTAGCTTCTCGATGATGGATGGGTCTATGCTCATACAATACGTGGCAAAGACTCAACATGTAGTTTTCCTACAAAAAGTGTTGAGTTCATTGTTTTTGTTATCTAAGGGTGTTTTCATAGAATACCTTTATGAATGAAAATCATATTTTTAAATAAACAGATAAATGTTCTTTAAACCATGGGGGTTTGAGCTTGTTGGGATACAATTCTAAGGTTGTGTTTCTATGAAGCTGTTGACTTGGTTATGAATTCCTATAGGCAATGGATCATTGATTGAATGATAACTAAATGTAATGTGGAAATTGGTAATAGTTAATTAAGGTTTATATAATTAGATAATGAATAGTGAAATTGATGAAAAGGGATAAAGTAACGAAATATAGCTATTTAAATGGGTCTGTTCTAATTGGATATCTAGTCTTATTAGTGGAATTCAAGAGTCTGAGAGATGTTAGTTGTAGTTGAGTATAAAACCAGGTTATGTGGTTATTGTGGATGCGATCTATATTATATTCTATACTTTTTGTGTTTCTGTAGGATTCTCCGCCCTATCGGTTATGTAAACATACACCTCAGGGATTCTGAGCCCTAGGGGGTGGGTGTTTTCCCCAACATCTTATTGGAAAGACAGATGAATGACTTCACACTTTTCCTCCACAATATTCTCTTGGTAGTTACTTTTGTTTGTATGTCCTATGGTTAGTTTTCCCTATATATGTGTGTAGAGGGCTATAATGTCTTGCGGTTATTTTAGACACATATATTCGGGATATAGATTCCTAAGGACTACTAGAGGTGTAAATGTATAGTGTATGATGGCTTGAGGATCCTTACTCGGTTTAGGAACTATAATGTCTTGGGTTATAGTACCCAATATATGATCCACACTATGTGAGCTATGGTGGATCCTAGAGTCTACCTGGTTACATTTTGTTTTGTGGTTGTGGTGTCCAGGTTAAAATGGTACATGTTGTAGTTATTCATCCAGGTGTATGCGGGCAATCCTTTTTCGATAGAGATGCATATGATGTGCGACGTTTGGGAAAAGCGCTAAAAAGTGGGGAACTAGTAGCGAGGTACCATTGATATTATTTATTATATTATATAACCTTTTATTCTATAATTTAGGATTGTATACATTGTGAGGATAAGAACATAGTATACATGTTTAGGTGATGAGTTGGGTTCACTTGTCATTCACTATGATTTAGCATACTTTATTTACATTTTCATGAGAGGCACTTGGGAGGATCCTATTGAGTATTTTATTATACTCACCACATGTTATATAAAATTATTTTTATGTCACTTGGAGTAGGTGTAAGATCATTCTAATTACTACTAGCATGGTGGTTTTACAGGAGCTGTTTGGGCTTCATGGTCACGACTGTTATACATTTATTTGGTACTTGTAGTTTTGTCTTTCAGTTGTAGTAGTGTTTCATGATATTAAATTTATGTACTTGAGATTTATTTAAAATTTTATTATGTGTGGGATTTGGTTTTTTATATTATGTCTCTCTTTCGGATGTGTTCTCGTGGAGGGAAAGTCCTCCCAACCGTTGGTTAATTATACCCTTGGTACTAGTCACCAACCCAAAGCCTACTAAAGGTGGGTCTTGGGAGCCATTATCTCTCTTATACCATTTCCATCCTTGTAGGGGTACACATTATTTGGATGAGGTACTAAATTACATTTCATGTACATCTTAAAGAAGGACGTTTTCTATTTTTTTCACATATAATTTCCATTTAATTATTTTATCGCATTCGCCACTGGACATAGATCCTTCTGTGGGCCATTTTTTTAATCGTTGATCCTTCTAGATTACCCATTTGATGAAAAATATTCAATGTTCATTTTATTCATCTTTTCAGTAATTTGGTTTCATTCAATATATATTTATATCCCCTTTAGTGTTTTATGTATCATCATGTAATTGATGGATGTTAAAAAAATTAGATCATGAATCTAGGTTTTGTTCCAATAAATATCACACCATCAATCTCTGTTAGAAAGTACCATTGTGGGTGTTGATTTCTAGATATTTAATTTATTCAAATCTTGTTCGTGATTATTTTCAATAAAAATGAAACCATGAATTTATTGATTAATATAAATGGATTTTTTAAATTTATTTAACAAAATGTATTCTATCATTGATTTTAATTGGGCATGAGATTGAAGAAAAAAATCCATTTCAATGGAATTGAAAGAGTTTTTGGGATTTTTGATAATTGATTGATCGATTTAGAAATCTTTTTTATGAAATTATTTGATGTTGATCTTCAGGAGGTGATATAAATTGAAAGGGCATTTTATTTTTCATGAAATAATGAAAACCTATAATTTGTATTTGAAATGGAAAATGAATGTCAGAAATGGAAATTATTCTATATTATTTTATTCTTTTAAAAATTATTGATTACGAATGTGATTTTTTTCTTATCTAAATCACATGTTTTCCTTAGATGGTAGTGGAATGATGGAAAACAATTCAATGACATTGAGTCTATAGTAAGGGATTGATGATGAAGCATGTTACTAAACAAACTGCTTCATGAATTCTATAATAAGTTTGCTAATTTTTATGTAGACATCCCTTGATAGGTACCCCTTTTATTGATGTATTTATTTTTTTACATTGCTAGAATAATTCATGATCACAATAAGATATTTGAAGGAATTCTTAGACGTGTCTATGTGGAAATTGATGAGATATTGAAGAGGACTCCACGGGAGGATGAAATTCGTCAGGTGATTTGGTCCTTGAACCCAGAGAGTGCTCCAGGTCCTGATGGATTCCCTAGTTCATTTTATATGGTGTCGTGGGAATGTGTCAAAGGGGATCCTATGAATGTTGTTCAATAATTCTTTCATGGTGGGAATCTTCCACAAATTGCTTGTGCAAAAAATATGGTTCTTATTCCAAAGGTGGGTAATCATCAGTCTATTGATCATTCCGACCTATTAGAATGTATAACATCTCATACAAGACTCTGGCCAATATTCTCAACAAGAGATTGGATTTTAATCTGGATTATTATATGGCATCAGAACAACATGGTTTCATTAAAGAGGGGACAATTCAGGGTGCTATTGGTGTATCCCAAGAAATGGAGATTGGAATTAATAATAGGTCTTTCTTGGGAAATATAGTGATTAAGTTAGACATGAGAATGGCTTATGAAAGAGTGGAATGGGTTTTTGTTCTTAGAGTCTTGGCCTGCATGAGATTCTCAACATGGACAACTGACTTACTTTTTCACTTCTTCAGCTTAGCATGGATTTATTCTTCGTTTATGGGCAAGAAACATGGGTTTTTAAAGGCATTTAGTGGTATTAAGCAATGGGATCTATTTTATACCACTCTTTTAATTATCTCCTAAAATTATTTTAGCATTTTTATTAACCAAGTTATCAACATGAGTAATGTTCTCCCTTATCATAATAGGACTACAACAAGGGGGATCTCATAGCTGATGCTCGCAGATGACACAATTGTATTTTTTAATGGCAGTAGTCAGTCAGTGCAGGGGATGAATGGGATTCTTGGAGAATATTGAATGTGGATTGGGTAGGTGGTTAATAAAAATAATATAATATTTTACATAACCCAGAATATCTATGAAAGAAGGGTGAGGGATTTTGGGGCTCGCTTTCTTATGGAGAAATGATTTTTTACCATGGATTACCTTGGGGATCTGGTTAGTCCTTCCTCCCTCAGGGTTCATCGTTTTGATAAACTCATAAAAAAGATCTATGGTTTCATTTTAAACTGGAAATATAGATTATATCCTTTGGTGGTCGCATTACATTTGTTAACAGTGTCCTGGTTTCCATTACCAAGCACATTGCCTCTACAATGAAGGTTCCCAAGAGTGTGAATTCCAATCTGGATGATATTATGGTGTCCTTCATATGTGATGGTCAGATGGAAGGTAGACTTAATTAGGAATGAGAGAAAAAACTTGCAAGACCCCTCTAAAAAGGGGGTATCAACCTGAGGAGTGTTTTCTTAACCATGAGGGTGTTTCATGCAAAGAATGCATGGGAGGCTATGGAAGGCCATTATCTTTGGGGAATAACTATGTGGAACAATTACGATAATAATATGTTTGATCAGAGATCGATGCCATATAGGATATGGAATTTGATACACCCTAACATGGAAATTTTTCAACAACACTCTTGGTGGTTAGTGGGTACAGGGAACATAAATTTTTGGCACCATGATTGGGGGGCGGGTAGGCATTATTTCCCAGGCTGCCCCACACTGGACATATCTTTTGGAGAGACCAGTGGTCATCCCAGGTTCATCCAAGAGATTCTTGATGAGGATAAGCGTGTTGTTTTTAGTAACATTGTTACTAGTGATGTTCCGGATAAACACATGCTCACTGGTTCGATGTCGTGTATTTTTTCCATCAAAGAGTTTTCTCATATTACGAGGGACATTTCAACTAAAGATCATTGGGTTGTCACTTTGTGGTGTAAGTAGTGAACCTCAAAATATAATTTAATATTGTGAAATTTGAGGCAAAAATCTCTTCCTACTAATGAGAATTTGAAGTGTATGGGTGCATATATGGCTTACATGTGTTTGTGTTGTAGGTCCATAAACCAAGAAACGATGAGTAAATTATTTTATAACTGTGAATGGGATAAAGGGATGTGGAAGTGTTTTGGGGACTTCTTTGGCTGGGATGCATCTGAAGGGGAACATGAACTCTTCTTGTGTTCATAGTTTAGAGGGCTAGGTTCTCAAGGGGTTGAGAGGACGACAAGGACCATAATATTGATTGCAGGATGCTAGACCATATAGCAGGCCAGAAATGACGGACAACTCAAAAATAGATAGGGATTTCAAGTAAGTATCTATTTTAAAATGAAGAATACATTGCTCGATCTTCTAAAATTATTTCTCGATTTCCTTTCGACTACATCATTGTGTTCTTTATTCCAAAATCTCTCAATAAATTTAGTCAGGGATTTATGGGTAGGGTCGATGGGTAAAATTGCATCCACCAAGCTAGGGTCTCAAAATCAATATGGATGGGTCCTTAATAAAGGGGGAGATGCTTGAGGGAGGGGTCATAAGGGACCAAAGGGGTTCGGTTGTTATAGTGTTTTCTACATTTTTCAGGAGAGAAGTTTTTTTATAGGCAGAGGCTTTGGCCGTGGTTACTGGGCCGGAGTTATGAAATCAAAGGAAGAGAAACATCCAAATGGTAGAGACAAATTCCATGCTATTATTTAATGCATTGTTAGGTAAGGGTAGTATTCTTTGGTACATCACATACACTATCATAAAATGAAATTTTCACAGAGGTAATAATATGGAGTTTTCTAATACATGTTTAGAGGGGAACATAGTGGTGAAAGTTTTTTCCCTCTATGGCATAATCAAACCCGAGTATGGGTTCATTATTTTTCATAGGTTATTTTCCTAAGGAGGGGTTGAATTTTTTTTCCAACGATGCTATGGGTGTGCATTAATTTAGACCACCATGAATTTTCTTGTGGTCTCCACCATATGATGGTTTTTCATAAATCAAAAAAAAGGTTAGTTTTTAGTCTGTCTATGTAATGTTTTATTTGATTCAAATTCCATTGATTATGGAACTATTTTATCCATGAAAACTAATTTATATAAACTAATTTATATTAAATCATCAGATAGGATATATGAAATTTGTTTTGATATATCTATCATCCTTTTTAATGAAAGTTTTTATGTATTCTTTTTAAAATGTGATGACATTCATTTTAATATTAATTATCAAATATTAAATGGTAAATTGGTATGGTATATATTATAGAACACTTTTTGAGACCCTACATGGATTTATACCTGAAACCCTACCTTTGACATTAGGTGTTTGTTGACATTCATATGCATTCTTTGAAAAAAAATTGAAATAAGTACTTGGTTGTAGTGGATTTTATAAGTTATTTGGATAGTGGAGTGATAGTGGTGAAAAGGGAGATGAAATCCGCTTGTTTCGTTGGATGTTTATGTTTTTATCTAATTACATACAGAGTACCTTGTTGTTCTTCTTCTTATGGATTTAAAATACGAGTTCTTTTTCTTTTACTTTATCCATTTAGAGTGTATACTATGATGACATTATATCATCCAATGTTTTATGGAAAATTATTATCATATTTTATATTATATGATTCCATGTGGTACTCACCAACATGATGGGATCAAGAATTTAATTTTGGTTCATGTTATTGATGGCTCTGAAATTAGGTTACCACTGTATATCGGCTAGTATTTTGAAATTGTTGTGAAAGATGGATGTGAATGATGAATCTAGAATATAATAAATGATAATTGAAGATGGATATAATTGAATGTTTGTGGAAAAAATTGATTAGCTATGAATTATACAATTTTTATTGGAGAGTATTACTAATGTATCAAAGATTCTATGGAATTTATAGAAAAATGAGATAATGTGATGAAAGGTAATTCATTTTAACAAATAAAACAAGTAATAAATTTTGGAAAATCATTAGTCATCATACACATATAAAATAAGGTATTAATTTTTCAATTTTCTTTGGGAAATGGAATACATGACCTATTGTCTTTCATTGAGTGGTGTGACGGGAGAAAAATCCATAGGATCATTTATAGAGATTCTGTAATTTCTTATACGGATAATGATTGGTTTTTTAATATAATCCATAATTATGAGTGAATATAATTCATGTTTATTAATCATGTATATCATAAATGTGATTTATTTCCTTGATTTTATTTTTGGATCATATAAAAAACATCACTCTATAAATTTTTAAGTTGAATTTAGGATTGTTTTTTAATTTACATAAATTTGGTCACTTTGAGTTCTTCTATTCTCTCCAAATTTTTGAATAACACGCATTTGGAAAGAGTTTGTTCATATTGGAGTGAAAACAATTAAATCTGTTAATAGGGTTTAAATAATTTACATTAATTACTATTATTTCTCAATTCATGGTGGAGAATTGTAAGAAAAATGGGAGCACATTTGAGTAATAGTTCTCAGTAATCATCGAGCGCCTTAACTGACTCATAACTATAGTAGGTTAAAAATATTATTTTATTTGATTGAAATAATTTTTTGATCAAAGGGAAATGAATGATTTAATATTTAAAAAATATCACTAAGTGAGTTTGTAGTAAATATTTTTGAAATGATGATGATAAATTCAACAAAGAGATGTACCTGACTTGGTCACCTCTCTGTTTTTATCAAATTTTTATTCATGATGTTTCTCTCCATCCACAATTATTCATTTTAATACACAATTTTTTTTACAAATTATAATATCATTATTTTAAAACCATATAAATAATTTTAAAAACTATTAAAATAATTAAATTGTAAAATTAAGTTATTCAAGATTGACTAACATATGCAGGGAAGTCCTATTTGGAGACAACCTTTGATGCTGCTATATTGACGTTCTAAGGTTTTTTAAAAGAGAATCAATAGTCTAATAAAAATAACATAATTTAAATTGTTACCTTTGCAAGGGAATAATCCAAGAAGTTTAAGAAAATTTATTTATTTTTTTTAAAAAAATGCATACATATAAAATTTTCAATTTTTTAGAAAATAGTTATTAAGGATTGAGATAATTTTTAAATTTCAATAACATAATAATATTATAATATATGTAATATAAATATAATAAAAAATAAAAAAATAAAATATTATCAAAATCACAAACATACTAAAAGTTGTGAACATGAGACAACATAAAAAAATTTCCCCAAGAAATCAGAATTACAATATTTGGAAAAAAGGATGATTATAAAATCTAAAAGATATAGTTATACTTATTCTTTGAACTGATAAAATTTCTTGGGCTACATTAAAATAGCCTTTCGTTTTGATCTGATATATGGATCGATTCATTAAATTCCAAAATTCCCGATAATGGTGGTTGAATGCCCAGAAAATAATTTACATGATATCACTATGACCTGTATTACCATTAATTCTCAAGGTCTTATTAAGGAATAGAATAATATTAGATCCTAAAATTTATCCTTAAATGGAATATCTATGATATAAGTCCCTAGCCTTACACATTACATAATCTTTAGATTTGACAATATTTTGACTTTAATTAAAATCGAGGATCATTTTATATTTAGATATTTAGAGAGTTAGGTCATAACTTATAAAAACACCTGGAATATTATATGTAGACACTTCTACTTACTATCATTTTTTCATAATATAAAATCACTTTAAAAAGAAACATGTTTTGTTTCATGTTTTAAATAGAATTAACTTTCTTTGATATCATCCTTGACTCTATTATTCTTTATGTCCTATAAAAAACATTTCAAAAATTTGGATGAGCATAAACATATCATTAAGTGATAAATAAATAATGAAAACTATTATTTTTGAGAAAACATGTTAACCATGAATACATTATCATAATGAAATACTTTTCAAATTTAAGAAGTAGAAAAAAATATTCATTGATTATAAGCTTAGTTTGTACCATTTTTAAACACAATATTACCATAAATCACATATAATGAAACATATAGCATATAAATGTAACTTGGGAAATTAAAATACTAAATTGGAATAACCATATGGTTGACTTCCACATATATCACAAATTGGAATTGACATACGACCGACTTCCGTACGCAATGCATTGGAGGTTATAACGAAACCAGCCATCCTTGGATTTTCATAGAACTACCCGTCTTTGGTTTATCATGTAACCACCCATCAGTATTTTATCATGCCACCACCCATCAAATGTCAAATTACCATTATATAGTAATAACAGAAAAAATATTTCCAATATCTACATTTCAGTAATAACATTTCAATTGAAATCACATGAAATAATTTAATAATATTGAAATTTTCAATCCATTTAAAAAAAAATTTTCAATACCAAAACTCCCAAAAAGGGAAAATGGTATTTATTTTCTTTATAAAAAAATTAATTCTTAAAGAGGAATCCAGATTTCAAATAACAATTATGGTAGGGGGGAGGTCATTATTACAGCATATGTTAAAAAAGTTCTTTTTGTTTTTTACAAAAACTCGTTATAGAAAAAATATACCCTTTCAATGAAATTAATTGTTAATGGAATTTATTTTTCACCCTATAAAATATGGATGTGTATATTATCAAAATATGCCTCAATGAAATAAGATTGATACTATGTCCCTGACCTTGAGTCCGACTTGTCTCATTCATTATTTATATTCTTAAATAATAAACATACATTAATTTAGACTTTTGTCATAACATTTTCATGTTTATTTATCCTTTTATATTAGTTGTTATTATGTAATAAAAATGACATAGTTGTTTAAGTTCATATCGGTCGATTTGTAGATTTTTGGTACTTGAGTCGAAAATGAACTTGTTTGGTGTAAATTGTCCATGTGGTCAAAGTTATATTATCTCCAGAATATTAATCATGACATAAATATCATATATATACAACATAAGTTTACTAATAATTTCAATAATATTTGGAGATAAGAACTGAAATGTACTAATCATGGAGATGGTAGGTCGTACGTACGCATTAACATTACTTTCATTTCAATGTCAAATTAAAAGATGGGTAATCAAATAAGATAAATTTATATTATAATAACACTATTATATTTATATAATTAATTTTATGTAGGTTTAATAAAACAATCCTTTAAACATTCCATTAATGGATTGAATGAGTCATATCACTTTGTGGGGGTTGTAGTCCGCACTTCCTCAAATGAAATTATCTTATTTACAAATCATGGAATGAATAACGGTATATTGTAAATAATAATTAAAAAATAATATAGAAAATATATGTATAATATATATCATATATAAATATATTTCCACCATAATAGACACCACTAGAGGTGATGGTAGAAAATTGAACAGTCACTATTTTGTGAGGTAGTTGTTCGTCGTACACAGATACAGTATGTTCGTATCCATTAGATGGAGGTGTGTGTAAGTCTAGATCAAATCATTCTCATAAAAAAAATCCAACTACATTTTTTATATTGGTTTGATTATGTAATCATATAATAATAAGGTAATAGGGAGTTGAGAAGGAATATAAAATAAAAGAACTTGAGAGAAGACGTTACCTCTACATCGGAGAACATCTTTTGATTTGAGCCAAAAGGATTTCTTGAATTGCCTTCTACCTGAGGTAAGTATTATATGAGGAAGGTATGTATATTGGGAGATTATTTAAATATAATTTTAATGAAACCACGGTCGTGATTGGTGTGAGTAAGTGGGTAGAGGTGCTGGCCTTTTGTAAGAGGAAGGAGGGTCATTTTACGAATTCCTTGAAATATTAAATTATTTTTAATTCAATATTGATTAAAAAAATACCAAAACACATTTTATTGTAATATAAGATTATTTTTTTCTCATACCCATCATAAAATAATTTTTATAAAATTTTTGAATACTTTTTTTTCCATATCGTTTTGATATATCCCTTATTTTACCCTTTTTATTCTTACTATGATATCATGTTATTTACAAATTGCGGGATAATGTAATTACCATATGTTATAAAAAGAAAAAAACAGAAATTTATGAAATATTTTTATGTATCTTATCAATTTTTTAATCTTATATTTTTACGAATTTAATATCATTTAATAAACTATTTTATATTTTTTGGTTAGGAATTATGTCAATTTTGGTCATTATTAATACTTGACTTTTTTGAAAATACATAACAACTTTATTACTTTTAAAAACAACATTTAATAAATAAAAAAATATCATAGTCACCGATAGAATATGTGTATTACATTATTTTTGTCATATAATATTTATTTTAATATTTATAATATCATTTATTTGAATCCTTTATTAATGGAGCAAGCATCGCATCAGCATTGTGTCATAACTATTTTTTTATTTAATTTATAAAAATTATAAATAAAATAACATGAAGTAGAAAATATTTATATATTTCTAATGACTATTTATAGTCAAATATATCGGTTATATGACCCTATATTAATATTGTATTAGTAAGATATACATGTTTATGTTATATTTCTTTATAATTAATATTAATTATTATAAAATGTCATTATCACATACAAGGGGATCAATGGTTTCCTAAAATCGACCAAGGATTCCCAGGGTTGTATATATCTCATCAAATATTATTAGTACAAGTTTTAGAGAAGTTTTATGATATTATAATATTATTCTTTACACTTATTTATTAGATTTACCCTTTAACCATGATAAATAAAAATAATTAATAATGTTACAATTCCTAATGTCTATAAATAATAGGTAATTATTTAAAAAATTTGGAAATTTTTCTTCAAAATATGGAATTAATATTTCCAAATTCAATTTCTTTTTCAGAAATTAATTTAAAATTAATTCATGTTGTCAAAACCAAAAAAGCATGATTTTAAGAAATAAAACAACAAAACGATTGACACATGATTATGTCCAATTTCATTATGAAATTACTTATAATTACCCAAATTGGATTTAATGATAAAAATATATTCTAATTATACCTTAAAACCAATATATAATATTATTTATTCATATAGATTATCTCGATGGAAATACTTGTTTTTAATTAAATTTTAGCATATTTTAAATAATCATCGATACATGATAGTTATCACAAAAATATCAAAATTCCATCCCATGTGAATCTGGATGCACTTCTTAAAAATAAAAAGTTTATTTTTTCATATCGAAAATATAAAGGTTTCAATAACTAAATTTAAAACGGGTTCTCCTTTAAAAGGCCATAAAACATCTTTTTTAGAATAATATTTCTTTTATCCGAAAAATTGATTTCTTTCTAAAATCATTTAATTAAATCATATAATATGAATTTAAAACATTACATTCATTATATAACATATTTTTCATTTAAAAAATAATATATAAATAGTGATATGATTGTATAAAAAAATTATTCACTTTTTTAAAGGGTCTTCATAAAAACACATGCTTTATATTCAATTAGTTTTTATTTCCATTTATAAAAAATTTGGTAACCAATGATTTACTATTTAAACATGTGTAAAAAAAATTATAATTCAGTTGATTCTATTTATTCCATCTATTCAATGACTAGGTGTTAATAACTATTTTAAATTATAATAATATTATTGTATTATTTTTTGGTATAACTCAATATTGTGTGAACCGTATCATTTTAGAGAAACCCATTGATTCATGTCGACTATGCTATTGGTAAATGAGTCACCATTAAATTAAAATTAATATAATATTCATAAATATCAATAGATATGAAAATGCACTGTTCTATAAATACATGGGTCGTTACATAATGAGTGGTTTAAACGCTCAAAACTTCTTTGATATGGATTTGGGATCAAATGAATAGAATATTCCATGAAAATATTTTCCCTAATTCTAATAATACATCACTTATAAAAGATTTATGTATCATTATTATCCATAAAATAGAAACTATTAATGATTAATATGATTGTTTGACAATTTTTTGATCGAGTATTCCTCATCACAATATTTGTAATAAGCACACAATTAATTATTTTTAGGGGGAATAGTTTTGAAAGATAAAAGTATGATATATGATTATATATTAGAAGAGGTAGTTTATAATACCACTATCATGGATAGAAATATAATTAAATATTTTTCCTAAAATTTAAATTTTTTAGGAAGAAGATGATTGATTTATGTTAAGTATATTATAGATGAATTTTTTTATTATTTTGACAGTATGTGTACTATGATTCTTGTGGATGATCTTCTAATTATAATGAGACATATGATAACTAAAAATTACTCTTTAGATACCCACCTAGAACCACTTAATCGCATTAAAATTCAATACGACATTTATTCAATTACAAATAATTTCAATGATTAATAATATAAATTGAAAGAGGTAAATTAATTAATTAATGAAGTATTCCATAGAAAATCATTCATGAAAAACCTATACAACCAATTCCATAACATAAAATACAATCAAGTCCTTTCAAAAATAACCAAAACATCAATAAAAATGTAATAAAATCAAATAATTGGTTTATGACTATTGAAAACCTAAACATGAATTAGAAACCATAATAATTCTATCAACATTCTATGTATAATAACAATAATTTTCAAAATAAAACTTGTAGGATTTGAAAAATATATCAGAATCATGATAACTAAATAAAATAATATAATAAAATAACACCTTAATTAAAAGGTTTATAGGATACTAGCTATTTAACAAAAATAAAGCAAGTGTTTCTATAAAACCCTTGTTACGAAAATCGGTCCCATGAAAATAGAAATTAGTGGTTTAATGAATGAAATAAGTGGTAATTTTATCTCTCAATATTAAGATATATTTATTAATGAGAAAATTTATTTTAAAAAATTAATATAAGTGGAAAATTTTAAAATGTTCTAAACTATGAATAAAATAGTTCAAATTCTGGAACTAAGTGGAAATGACATTAAGAAGTGAAAAACCACATACTGAAAATGATTAAAAAACTGATGAACATGTGGAGAAACCTAAATTCCACAAAATAGTTGAATGAAAAAAAAATAAAATTTAATGATATATGTCCTTATGTAAGAAATCTATGTGGATTTTAGGAACATCATGTGCTCCTATAAGGGGAATTATTTTAAAGATTATATAATATTTATTTAGAGACGCTGCATTATTATTTTGGAAGTACTCCTTTAAAAACATTGACCAAAATGAAATGGATATGGAAGAGCTTGAAACATTATGTAATATACATGTTACCATCCCTTTATGGGATTTTGTAAAACAGATCCCTTTGTGTGAAAAATTTCATAATGAAATGTGCACTTAAAAAGGATGTAAAAGGAAGGTGAGAAAGTTATTTAGTAATTTTTTTAAATGTTTTATCACCCACTACTTATGAAATAAATGGATCAAGGTATTAATTTCTACCCCATTTATTATTTTTAATCATCAATTAAAGATTATTTGTATGATTTGGGATCCTCCATAACTATTATGACTTGTTCTATTTCTTAATCTATGTATATTGGAGCGCCCGATTTTTCTAGTACTATAAAAAAATTATCTAAAGGAATAGTATCAATTCTAGTTTGTGTCATTGAATATTTGTTTTTAAGGATAAATTTTTTTGTTTTCCATCAAAATTTTAATGTATTGTGCATGTTGGAATATATATTTACATCACATGAATCTTAAATTTTATGTTGAAATTTTTTGAGAACTATAAACACAATTACAAATATTCATAAAAGAATGTTTTAATTTGAGTTTGGAGGTAAATAATTAAAATTTTCCCATTTTTGAATAAATTAAACACCATTTATAAACCCATTATGTACAACATCCTAATGCGATTTATTGGTTCTTGATAGATTTATTTCATGATTTCAATCAAAATAATCAACTATTAAAATCATTTAAAAAAATATGATTGATGGTGATAGCATATTTATTGACTCATTAGTCGAATATAAATGTTTCATTATTGGGAAATTGTCTATAGAAAATAATGTCTATCATACATGTGAATTTATTTTTCGTAATTCAAATAGAGTGTGATATATGAGTTTCTAAAGAGTTATTCTACTAATGATTGTAGTTATTTCAATTCTCCATTGGTATTTTTTTATAATGAATTAATTTTTTTAATTATAATAGAGTTTCTAGGTGATATTGATTATAACAACCAAAACATTTAATAATGAAGATTCATCTTGATCTAATTAAGTGTATTATTATATATGATAGACATATAACATATTCAATTTTTTGGTTTTATGTTTTTGGATATTAAAATACCGTTAGGAATTATGATCGTTGCTAATATAGCCATTGAACAGGGATCACATGGTTATTATAAATATAGTGCATTAACAAATCCAATTTACTAAGAAAAATGAAAAGAAGGCCTCATCCAGTAGAATTTCCCTATAGGAAGACTATTTTTCATATCTCGAGAAATAGGTGGAATCATTTGGATTATCTCTTGACCAAGACTAAGGAAAGCTTCAACATGTTATGGCCGAATGGAACTGCCTACCGGAAAAGTGGAATTTGATTGAGATTACCACCCGAGCGAAATTATCTGAGCCACCTCATGAGGTTGTCACCATCACACACCATACACGTAGTATATATGTAGGCATCACAAGATGTTATGTAACAAGTCTTTATCACCATGCTTTTGGGCATTATTTTTGTATAGAATTAACAATAGACATTCATTTTATTATTTTCACTTAGTAAATAGTTTTAAATGAACAAATAGTATTTTTTTATATTGAATTATGAAATATATTTTGTTGAATTAATTTATTTTTTAATTACATAATATTTCAAAAAATATTATTACCAAATTACTTTTTATTAAATATAAATGATCGTATAATTTATTTGAATAAAATTATAATTTCTATTATAGTTTGAAAACTAATTTTTTCAAAACACAAGAAGTTTCGATAAATGTCAATTTTTATTTTAAAATTAATAATTCACATATTTAGAAAATTATTTATATAAAATAAATATTATTTTTGGAATCAGGATGTCCAAATTATCCATAGGTGAATGTTTCTTAATTTTTTTGGACAGTATAATTTTTGGATGAAATTAAATAATGTTTAAATATATAATATGTTTTATGATATCATAATGACCTGATAGTGATGTAATAAAATAATATAAACATTATGTTCGACCAATATGTGTTTTAACATTAAAAAATGTTATTTTAGGTTTTTTTATTTATTTTACAAACCTTTAGTTGACCCTCCAAGACTTAAATATTTTTAACATTATAACTTAATTTAAATGAGAGTAGGACTCATCTCCACATAATCAAGCATAATATTATCAGATGTTAGGCCATTACCCTTATAAAATAGATTATTACACTCCCCTTTTTCAAAAACTATTGGATGGTTTGTGTTTATGATTGGTTTATTGTATGGTGTCCAAAAACCTATATAATAAAGAATTCTGTCTCTTTTCATATATAAAACCACCCATGCACCCACTTCCTCTTCACTCAATGCCTTTGGATATCAACCAAAATCTACTCACCTCTATTTAGAATCCTCCTAAGGAACCAAAAGCTCCCAATAATCCTCTCTCAACCCTCTCCCAAGCCTTTGGGATCACACTTCCAAGTAAGGGATTTCCTCCTATCTCAATATTGTCTTAATTTCATTATATTGTTATACCCCATTGTTTTCAATTAAAAATGTTCAGGTTTGATTTCTCACCTCCCCTATACATCCATACTTATGTTTTATTTATTATAGACCCATTTTGATTCATTAATTATTCCCATGTACACCTGTTACCATGCAGAAATTTCCTAAGGGTTTTCTCTCTCCTCAATTACATTCAAGAAATTATTCTGTATTGTCAATATCAATTCCATTAAATATGTTGGGACAAGTATATATATGAACCCCTTACGTTCCATTTCATGTACATATAATGAGACACCCCTTTCTCTCTTATCCACCTTTTTTTGAATACGTATGTCACGCCGTTATGCTACCGAAATTACACGGCAATTTTCCAAGCCAAAGTATTTATGTAGTGAATACAATGCTCATTTCTCTATCAAGGGTATTCAACTTTATGTACATCTACTAATTGTTAATATAGTTTCATGTATTATTTAAACATTGTTTAATATTCTAATAAATGTTTTTGTTTAATGAATCCATGTTATATGATCCATGTGGCACACTTATGCATGAAATTAAATGATTAAGAAGGGTGCACCCTGACAGCACCCCAATGCAATAGGTGAAGATTAGTATCATGATATATCAAGTGAAATGAAGGATTAATCATTATAATTCAAGGGAAATGAGGGTTTACTAAATATCAACGTGCAATGATCCTTGGATCATGCGAATACCATGTTAAGTATTGTTTCTACATCTCTATGTAATGATATTCATGCTATATCTTGCCTTTATGTTCATGTTACTTTTATTCTCAATTGATATGCCTATTGAATAACATGTATTTTATTCTGCATGTTATGCCTTGTTAACTCCCATAATCAGCTATATAGCTCACCCTTTTCTTATGCATGTCCTTAGGTTATCCCATGAAATGCTAAGTATGAGGGAATATAGTGGTTATGTAATGGGCGTTTTCAATAAGGATGTTATGTTTAATGTTTTATATTCTTATGTAATATTACTAAGCCACAAAGACAATATATATCTTGATATTATATATTATATAAAGTGGATATTTTGTGTTATAAATCATTTATAAGTATTTAAGAAAAAAAAGGGTTGTTATATTGGGTATCGGAGTAAATGATTAGTTATTTTTGGAATTATGATTAGAAAACCCTTGTGAAATCCTTAGGGATATGACTAAGTATAATAATAACTTCCCTACGTTTTTGTGAGTATTGAGTAAACAGTTTATCATCAAGGTACATCTATTTCTAGATATGATATGGTAGAGGCAACTCTGGCACAAATGTACCTAGGAGTGAAATATTTGACAAGGAGTTTCAGGCTTGACCCGAGGTATCCCAGGACACAAAAAACGGGCCTTGCTGCACTATTGGTTATTACAATGCTAAGGGTTGTTCTTTGTTAAATTCACATTCTTAGTATGATCCATTGTTAAAGGAATTAAAAAATACCTATAATAATAAATTTTGGGAAGCATATCATGCATAACATAGATTGAGGCATATAGATTCATAAGTAAATGAAATAAAAGTTATTTATAAGTCATCTGTTTTTGTCCATGCATTACCCTTTATGTGTTATCCCTAAATTTCCTTTTATTCCATCTATGGTACGGTAATAGAATGACTCATGCTAATAACTGAGGCGAATATCAATGTGATGACTATTATAATGATATTCCCAATCCGATGGGAGCAGGTATCAAAAAATTTGTCACGATACTCTCTCAGTTACATCATGCATTGAATAAAAACATTGGTCAAGAGGAACATTCAACCCTCCTAATAAATAACATGTCACAATAGAGAGCATCATGGGAAAAATGCCTCCAACTTTTAATGGATCATCTGATCCATCAATTGTCGAACTATGGATCAACTCTATTGAGAATATTTTCTCCATCCTTCAATGTTCTGAACAAGAGAACATTCTTATTGTTTCTTATCATATGGAGGGTGAAGTTTATCAATAGTGGACATTGATAAAAAATATGAAGCATGGGGAGGAGATGAAGGTGTTGGAATGGAAGGATTTCTGAAGAATGTTTTTAAATAAATATTTTTCACTCAACCTCTGAGTCATGTTGGAAAGGGAATTCCTTTCCCTCATGAAAAAATATGACAAATACCTCAGATCGTACGAAGAAAACATAAAAAGGCTTGCATGATAAGCCCTCATATTTGTCATTACACCATACTGCATGGTTGACCACTACTTTAGTGGGATGAAAACTAGCCTATGGAAAGCCCTGTCTATCCGTGACTTTGATAGCTATGAGGAAATATAATGATGTTCCCTCAAGGTCAAAATGGGGATGTGTGAATCTCAGGGGTATCATGGGTACCAGAATCATAAGGTGGAATTCAATTCTAGAGGTCCAATAGAAAAATCCCCCAATCATATGAAAATTTAGCACCCCACTTGCCAAAGGTGTGGAAAGAAGAACCACAGAAATTGCATGAAGGAGATTAGGAAATTATTTAGGTGTGGAAGAGAAAGGAACCTAGACATTAACTGCCTACAAGAAAAAACTTTTGGATATGATAGAGGATACATATTCACTATTTTACCCTCAATGCATTGTTCATTACTTCAACTACAAAAAACCATGGCACCTAGAAAAGCAGTTCCCTAATCCTTGGGGTTTTTAAGACAACCAAAAAACTCCAAGGAAGTAATGGTGATATTTTTCTATCACTACCACTGAAGTGAACACTGATAATAAAGTGGTGACAGGTATGATAATTATTTTTTCATGAATAGTAAAAATACTTTTTGATTCTAGTTCTATGCATTATTTTGTATCTTGAATGATTCATAGATCAACCCCAACACCCCAAAAAATCATGGAAGTAATGAAGTCAGTGGGTATGGAAAATGGGGAAATCATTGCATCCCCTGAATATAACCACTCCACTATCATAATTTGTTTATTGAACTTCCCAAAAAACCATTCCATACTCCCTCTAGTATAATTTGATGCAATTCTCGGCATGTATTGGATCCATTATATAGATCCAAAATAAATTTATGTCAGAAGGAAATCGATCACTATAGGGAGAATCAACCCCTGATACTATACAAGTGAATATAGAAAAATGAATCTTCTTTAGAACCATCATCTCAAGAGTGGATATTACTTACCTATGAGAAAATGTATCTAGATCAATTGATTGATTTTAAGGATGAAACCATCATTGAAGACATGCCTATTTTGAGTGAATTCATTGATGTGTTTCCCGAGGAATTTCTTGGTCTTCCTCCTAGAAGAGATGATGAATTCTCAATTGACCATATACCTGGGGGATTTAAAATAATAAAAAATCTATATAGAATGGATTTAATGGATCTTGAGGAGCTGAATAATCAACTATAATAGAATCTAGATAAATTTTTTATACACCCAAGTGATTCACCATGGGGTGAACTAGTCCTCTTCATCATGAAGAGGGACAAGTCAATGTGCTTTTGCATTGATTATCTTGAGCTCAACAAAATCACGATACAGAACATGTTTACTCTTCCACGAATTGATTACTTGTTCAATCAGCTATGTGAAACACAATAAATTTATATGGATGATTTCTGGTAAGGATATTATTAATTAATGATGAAGAAGGTGGATATCCCAAGACTTCATTTTGTATATGTTACGGAAACTATGAATTCATAGTTATGCTTTTCAGACTCACTAATGGTAATGAAATATTCACATACACGATGAATAGAGTATATAGATATTACCATGAAAAATATGTGGTAGTCTATATAGACTATATTCTAATATACTCCAAAACCCAGGGGGTAATGAGGATTATCTAAACACTGTTCTAGAGTCCTTGAGAAATGCGATACTATATGCAAAGTTAATCAGGTGTGAGTTCTGGTTAAAGGACTTTTCATTCCTGGGTCATATTATCACAAGCAGGGGATATATGTAAATCCCTCCAAGATAGCTACAATTGAGGGATTGGTAAGGCCAATATTGGTAAAAAATATGCGTAGATTCCTAGGGATAGCTAGATATTATCGTCAATTTGTGAGAAATTTTTCATGATTTTCCAACCCTTTTACCATGAAAACTGGGAAGGGAGTAATGTTCTCTAGGAGTGATGAATGTGAAGAGAGCTTCGTGGAGTTGAAATGGAGGTTTATCATTGTGCCCGTGCTCACACTACCCTCACGTGGATAACTTTTTGCGGTATTTATTGATTCTTCGAAGAAGCCCATGTGATGTGTGTTGATGAAAAATGATAAATTCATTGCATATTCTTCAAGGAAATTGATCTTTCATGAGAAAAAATATCCAACACATGATGTAGAGTGGGATTATGTAATCATTGATTTAGTATTTTGGTGGTATTACTTCATTGGGGAGAAGTGTGAAATATATATTGACAATAAATGCCTCAAGTATATATTCTCATACAAAGAGTTGAACATGAACCCATAAAGATGGTCAGATTTGATGGAAGACTATGATTACTCAATCCATTACCACAATGGGAAAGTGAACAAGGTGGTAGATGCACTAATTAGAAAGGACATTGCAATTCTATCATTTATGATAATTAAAATGGATCCAATCATTTTAGATTAGATGAATACATACATGGAAATCATATATAAGGGTACATCATCAATCCTTTCACAAATGATTTCTAAACCATCTCTTTTGGAAAGGTTTAAGTATTATCAAAAGGAAGATTTGGGTATTCAAAAGAAGGTGAAAAATATCATAAAAGGGAAATCCTCGGAGGTCAATATCAATGAAGAAGTAATTGTGATATTTCGGTCAATTCTATGTGTTCCGTCATATCTGAAGTTAAAGAAGAAACATTTGGAAGATTCATGTAGTTCAAATTTCTACATTCACACATGAAACTCAGTGATGTATCGAGATCTCCAAGAGAATTATTGGTGGGATAACATGAATAAGGATATTAATGAGTATACATCAATGTGCCTAGTATGTCAGCAAGTGAAGGTTGAGAGGCATAAGTCTAAGGGGATGATGCAGCCATTACAAATACCAACATGGAAATGATAGAAAGTCATTATGGACATTTTCACCATACTTCTGAAGACATCTATAGGAAATAATGCTATCTAGGTTGTTGTGGATCATCTTAAAAAGACTATACACTTCATTGAAATTTGATAGGATTTCTCACTAGATCAACTGGCACAGATATACATCCGAGACTTTGTATGGATGCATGGAGTTCCACAATCGATTGTATCTGACCAAGATCCAAGATTACCCGATATGTTTTGGAATCTTCTTCAGTATGCTCTACATCCTGATATGAACATCATTAGGGCTTATCATACTCAAACTGATGGCCAATATGAGCGGACAATCCAAACACATGAGTATATGTTGAGAGAACTATCAATGAACTTCAAAAGATTATGGGATAAATATCTTCTTCTGGTTGAGTTATATTACAATAATAGTTTCCACTCAAGCATCCAAATGGCTCCACAGAATGCCCTGTATGGGTAGAGGTGCAGAACACTAGCATGATGGAATGAAGTTGGGAAGATAAAACTCCTAGGTTCATAAATAGTATAATAAATGGTGGAGAAGGGTAACACCATCTAGCTTCCATTAATGCTACTCAGATTCAACAAGATATCTATGCTGATAATCGTCAATGAGGAATAGAGTTTGATTTCGGAGACATGGTATTCCTTCACATATCACTGTGGAAAAGAGTTATTTTATTTGGGATGAAGGGAAAACTTTTTCCAAGGCACATCATCCCTTTTGTGATCCTTGATCACATTAGAGAAGTGACCTATTTTTTAGAAATCACATAGAACCTATCTCAAGTACATGTTGTATTCTATGTGTCAATCTTGAGGAAGTACATACCTGAAACATCACATGTACTCACTCTAGAGGTGGTGCCATTTTAGAATAACCTCTCGTATTATCATAAGCCAGTGAATATCATAGATCTTAAAGAAAAAGATCTACAAAATAAGACAATGGTCCTTGACAAGGTGTTCTGGTGAAACGAATAGATTGAAGATTCCATGTGGGAATCAGGATGTCGAAATTATCCAAATGTTAATTTTTCATAATTTCATGAGACAGTCAAATTTTTGGGTAAAAATTAAATATCGTTTAACTCTATAATGTGTTTTATTGCATCATAATAACCCGATAGTGATGTATTAAAATACTATAAACATTATTTTCAGACAATATATTTTTTACCAATAATATAATTCTATTTTAGGTTTGTTTTATTTATTTTACAAAGAATGAGTGGACCCTCCCACACATATAATACATTTTAACATTAAAAATTAATTTCGTTGAGAGTATGATTCACCTCCAAATAAGCAAGCCTAATATTTTATGAATTAAGGCCATTTGACTTATAAAATAATTTTTCCAAATCCCCTTTGGAAAAGACCATGGGGAGGTTTGTGGTTTGGATTAGTTTAATGTGTGGTGCCCAAAACCTAAATAATAAAAAATCCCTCTCTTTTACTATATAAACCTACCAAATATCCCACTTACTCTTCAGTAAAAGCCATTGGAGATCAACCAAACTATGTACTAATCTCTCTATAATATTATTAATGCAGCCCAACCTCCCATGAAGCCTCTATAAGGAATCTACCAAGCCTTCTGGATCACACTTCCAACTAAAGGATTTTATCCTCTCTCATTTTTCTCTAAATTATTTTATATTTTTATACCCTTTTTGTTTCCAATTAAAAATGTTCGGTTATTATTTATCACATACCCTCTACTTACCTCCATATGTTTGAATTATGATATACCCCTTTCCATTTCATTAATTCCACCCATGTACACCCATTACCATGGAAAAATTCCATAATGGATTTCTATCTCCTCATTTACATTCAAGCAATTCTTTTGTATTATGAATCTCAATTACAGTACATTCATTGGGACATTTATCTATATAAAGCTCTTGCATTACCATTCAGGTACATATTATGATACACAGTTTTCTTACTCCTCATCTATTTTGATGAATTCTTATGTCATGCTGTTATAATGCCGAAATTTCACCATGATCTTCCAAGCCATAGTCATTGTGTAGTGAATACCATGCCCATTTCTCTATCAAGGGTATTCACCATTATGAAAATTTACTAATTGATTATATATTTTCATGTATTAATTCCACATTATTTTATCGTGGAATATGTGATGATGTTTAATTAATCCTTGTTATATGATCCATGTGGAACACTTATGAATTATATTATATAATTAAGAAAGGTGCACCCTGATAGCGCTCCAATGCATTGTGTAAATATTAGTATCACGATACAACGTTTTCGATGAGGATTTACTCATGCCGATTTAAGTTCAATGAGGTTATACTCATTCTCAATGTGCAATGAGACTTGGGTCATTCTAATACCATGTTATGATTTGTAGCCACATTTCCATGTTAGGATAATCAGGCTATATCTTGAAATTATGTTATTGTTTCTTTTATGGTCCATTGATATGCCTATATCCTTACATGTATTGTATTATTCATGTTATTACTTTTTAACTCCCCTATTGAGATTTATTTATCACCATTTTCTTATGCATGTCCTCTTATTATCCCATGAAATGATAAGTTTGAGGGAATGTATTTTTCATGTAAAGGATGTTCTCAATAAAGATGTTGTGTTTCATGTTTTCATTCATTATGTAATGTTCCTAAGCCCTAAAGACACTAGACCACTCTATCTTCTATGTTGTACCAAGTGAAGATTTTATGTAATAAAACATGTTTATGTGTGTAATAAAAAGTAGGGTTGTTATATTGATGAGAGTTACCATGTATCGCGTAATGCTGTTGAAGATGATAATCATGTGGTCAGTATTCAAATCACAAAAATTACAAAACTGTTGTCTGAATCTGCAATTTCACCAAGTGTGGGGAAAAAGGTGAGTATTGAAGCCGGTATAAAGAGTATATATGACAGAATTTTCTATTATATTATTGATATGTCAATAATATTATGGGATTTTAACAATATAGGTATGAAAACAAAAATATTAATAATTTTTGTTCTTTGTAATTTTTATTGTGTTTCACTGTTTTTAGAGATTTTCAGTGAACCAAAATTTTTTCTTACACCGAATAGCCATATTTCATAAAATATAAAAGCATTCCAATTAAATGATCATGGATTGCAATTATTTGTAGGAGGGTATGTTAAGATAAATACTATATATTTACCACTACATTGGAGGAAGTCAATAATATTTGTTGACTTCCTTTTTTACATTATAATTTAATTAGTTTATCATCCTCGGTTTTCCAATGAACTCCAAAAATTTACTAGACAATTATTCGATGATTTTTATTTAATATATTTAATATGGATTTTTTTTGATATTACCTATAAGGTACTATATATGCTTCTATGTTATAGTAGTGAAATAGTTTTTTCTTTCTTAATTAATAACATTTTCATGTAATGTTCTGATCGTGTCGTGACTTAGTTAGTTATTTTGAACAATTTAACTTCGGTTCCAATAGAACCATAAGAATCAATAGAGATTCAATTAGATCCTATGTTTTACAATTTAACTAGATTAGTTTCATAAATTAATATAAGGGGTGAATTTGTAACTATGAAAAGGAAAATAATTATTTTAATTCATGTAGTTTTTTGATTAAAAATATGTGCATTCCATGCTCATAAATTATGAATGTTGTTACTGCAACATTGAATTTAACTGTTTTTTAAAAGAGTATAAATTGTTCAATATTTCCATGCAGAATGAAAAATATGGTATCATCAATTAAATGAATTATTTTTGATTTTGTATAATTGATGAATATCCTTTTTTGAAATCTTTTTTAAAATAGTCTTGAACATGTACTCATTTTTCTGTTTTCATTTTTAGCTAGAGTTTTTATTTGGGGATAGGTAAGAAAACATTATTATTCTTCAGTATTTGTATAATTTTTTTTCCAAAATACATTGATAATTAATGTAACCATATAAACATAATTCTAATATAATAAATTTCAAAATATATATTAATCTTTATGTTTAATATAATTGTTTTATCAATAATGGATACAACTTTGAGTAAAATGTCGATATTTATTGGGGTGGTAAGGGTCATTCAATCTGCTGAGCTAAAACAAAATTTGAACCCATTGAAAACAACTATTGTTTTAAATTTTTTTTATATTTCTTTTTTTAATTAATCATTTGTAGTGGTCTTAATTCTTTATATGAATGATCTTTGTCAAACCACATTTTGGAGGCAAATTTAACTATTTCAACTTTGATTTAGTTAGGTGAAACATTTTTAAATTTATTCATAAAAATAGAATGTCATCGTAAAAGAAAACGTCAAAGTTATAAAATTATCATATCACTTGTATCTAGAAAATTATATGAATTATATATTTAAAATAATAATCCACATCAATCTCATATATTTATTCTTAAATATCATGGATAAGGTATTTATTCATAATTTTAATTTAATTAATACTATCATTAAGAAATATGCATCTAATTTATTTTGATTTCAAATTATAAATGTTTGTTCTACATGTAGTATTAATAATTTCAAACATTCAGATAAGTGAAATTTTAATTTAGTTAAATCTATATTCAAAATTATATGGTTAATAATATTTTTAAAAAATGAATAAAATTTTCAATGTAAAATTTTCAATTTAATGTGGGAAAATTTTTCATTTCATGATAAAATATTTGTGTCAAAATAAATTTTCACTCCAATTTTTTATATCCATGTAGTTTTTCATGTTTACAATTTCCATCATTACACTAGTGTTTGATTCATTTTATTAACATCAAAAAAATACTACTATGAGAGAATTTGATGTTGCATTATATTGATATTATTTTTGAAAATAATTTCTAGAATTTTTTTTCATTCGTAAAATATATTTTTATTGAATAGTTATAATTAATATCATTTATAATAAGTCTATTAATTCAAGGATTAATTTTTTTAATTGAGATATTTTGGTATTCAAATTTATATAATATTTAATGATAATTTTTTTTTGATTTGTTATTTTAGTTTTAATAAATTATATAATATTTTACTTTATATATGTTTTTAATTAATTTATCAAATTTTTTAATTTAATTTAAATTTTTATTTTTAATTTTTTATATATTTTTAATTTTTTTCCTATGAAAAAAATTAATTTCTATTCTATATGTTTTTTATAATTAATTATAAAATATTATTTTAATTAAAATTATAATACACTGCCATAATTGCTTAAAAACATTTTAAATTTGAATGATAAATTATTACTAATTAATATTTTAATTTTTCATTAATTTATTAATTATATGTATGACTGATGTGTTTTTCAAAGTTAATACTTGTATTTTTTTCGTTAATGTTCTATTATGTGTGCATGAGAATCCACAAAAGTTATTTTTTAGAATGTAGATGACTGTACAATGGCTTTAAATGTCCAATATTAGGAAGAGAACAACATAATGGAATTTGTTTAGCTATCTAGAAAAGAATTTTGAAGAGGGAAGCAAATATACAAGTTTTAAGAGGATCATTAATGTATCCACCCATTAATGTCTGTCAAACCCACATTCCCTATTTCCTACCAACCGAAGAGAATTACCATACTAGATCGTTCATCAAGAATTATGGATTTTGTGATTCACTAATGCTATAGAGATACTACACAACCTCCATTGAGAAAACAATTCTATATCCCAGTAACCATTCATTAATGAATACCTATTTCCACGAATTACTTGATTTTATGAAACTATATCATCACTAATGAATCTTTTTGTTATATAAATGAAATCATCCGCATTATCCTTGATTATTATTGAGATCTCATTCAACCCAACATTGAAGATCAAAGACGATGCCTTTTATAAATCTGAGGTCACACTCTATCAGGAATTTCGCTAAGGTTTGACACATAGTTCAATAGAGTATAATGATTTTTATGTGATATATGAAGTAAGATGATTTAGGGACATTGGTAGAATGACCCAGGCCTTTCATACTTGTATATTTCATCATTTTAGATAAATATACAACACATTTCAAAAGTACATCCCCAATGACTGTAAAACATTCAAACACAACATTATTACTTGACAAAAGATCATTGATGTTTATCAAAAATATATTCCAATATATTAATCCTACATAAAATAATTTTTCATAACCTATGGAATGGAAACCAATGAATTGGTACAATCAGATTATTAGTGATAGTAAATAAGGGAGACATGTAAAAATAACATGAACTTTTGTGTTTGGTAAAATGAGTCTAAAACATGATGATCGAACCTTACATATCAATGAAAATATATGTCAGTCATGGAATAATGATGTCTAGATTAGAAGACATGAATTATAATGGAATCAATATCACAATCCATTAGAGAACAATTGAGAAAAAATACATCCATTTTTTGGCATATACATAATTATATAAAATCATATATTATGGATACCCAAAAAGACATTCATAACATGATAGGTTTGGGATTAAAACATAGCTACCTAATTTGGGAATTGGAATGCCATACATAAATCCACTTTTATGTGATTTGGCTGACCACCCATGTTCCATTTAATCTATTATATCTTTTTTTATTACCCAATGAATTTTAGGTAGATATAGGTCTCTCCCATCACATATAGATAACCATATTCATGTGTGACATATGATCATAAACATTAATCATATCATATCCCATGGAATGAAATGGTTATAATAATAATTTCAACATATAATAACCTATAAAATATAGAAACGTTTCATAATCATATCATCATTGGATAAATAATCAAAATAGGTGGGTTTTAAGAGGATTATATCATGGTATAATGAATGGAAAGTTAACGGGATTCATAAACATCATGCAATAAAAACATAAACCGTTCAATTAAAAAATAAGAAATGGTTTATTGGATAATATAACCATTAAGCCATGAGTAACATCATGGGACACCATCATAGATGTAAAATAATTCCAAAATAACATTGAAAACATTTAATGAGAAAAATATAATTTTATATTTCAAAATGTATTTTTTTTAAAAACCTTCTAAATCCCATTTTCTTTGAATATAATAGTGAAAAAATACAATTTATTAATTGAATAAAATTTAAAAATAATTTTAATCATAAAAACCCATTGAAATTCGTTTATAATAAAATAACATTCAATTATAAAATGGACTTTTTTAAAACCATTTAAAACACTTTTTAAAAATTTAAAAAAATTAATTACATTATTTAAAAATTAATTTTTAGATAATAAAAATATATCAAATATATTTAAAAATTTTTAATTACAAAAATTTCATTAAACTTTATATGGGAATTATTAATGAATCTATTTTTTTTGATGGAGGAGAATTCCATACATGAGGTATACATGAAAGAATTATTTGTTTCACATTATTAGAAGAAGTGAAAAGAAATTTAATCCAAAAATAAAAAGAATTTTATTTTTAAAAATATTATAATTTAAAAAATCGGTAACATATTCATTATAATTCATAAGATAAAATAAGAATATTTTTAAAAACTTTTTTCTAAAATAATGTTTTGAAATAAAACTGATTTTTGACTGATGAGAGAAATAATATCATATTTTTATTAAAATATTTCATAATTATGATAAGAAAAAATGATTAAAAATATGGTACCATTACATATTTATATCATAAATAAATTTGGGAGAATATAATTCAATGGTTTTAATGTGATATTGATCTTATTATTTCATTAATTGAAGCATAATTATAAACATTCCTTATAAATAATGAATGATTAGCAGTGCACTCTTACCACTTTGGTAACATTGAATCATAATATATATAAAATAATTAAATTAAATGATCCATAAAATCTCATGAAATAAATGATATTCATGATAAACCATGTAAAATAATAATTACATTCATCTCTTAAAATTATACATGTGTATACATAACAGGGGTCTCAAATACAGAAAATTGGGACCAAATTCCAACACCGCTTTGATATCATTGAAACCATAATACTATGAATGTGAGATATTAAAATGAATATTTAAATAATTATTCTTTTATATATAATAAAATAATTTTCATTCATGGGATCCATATACACCACATATAATATATCTTTGGTCAATATATCACGTGGCACACAAAAATAGAAAGTGAGATGTAAATCATTTACATTATGTATTGTCTCTCATCATACTCAATCAAAAACCATGTATAATAAAAATATGTTTATTATAAATATATCCATGTACCATATTAATATATATAATAAAATATATTATATATTTAGGTTTTTATATTACCCATTTACTAATAATTCAACATTAATGTTATGTATCTTGAAATAATCGCTTTGTTTTTATACATGTTTTGACTTATTATTAATTTTTATCATCCATATATCATTATTTCATCATATAAAGAATTATAACCAATATATATATATATATTATATTAATTAAATATTCATTTATATTAATCCTTAAAATTTGGTGAATAGAAATGAAACACACCATTCAAAGAGAAGGTCGGTCATACGTATACATGAACACTACTTCCATAGTCTTGTCATAATAAAAGAACTAAAAGCAAATGATATATATATATATATATTATCAACTATGTATAATATTTATATCATTTATATCACATATTTATATCCAAACCATCCTTAATACATTCTATTTATATCATTAATGAACCACATCGCATCCAGAGGCAGTAGTCTGTCGTACTCATGACCAATTTTATCGTATTACCACTAAATAGAGAGTTTTAAGGTATATTTTATGTAAAAATAAAATAATAATAAAATAATAAATATCATAAATATAATATATAAATTTTATTTTCAATATTATTTCTAATATTAAATGGTGTTGATGACAAAACTAATGATATTACTTCATGAGGTGTTACTCGGTCGTACACAAGATGATGATTTCAGAACCCATTTGATGATATGTGTTTTTTAGGTAGTACCATTAACATTAATTCATCTATGAATATGTATGATACTTATTTTTTATATAATCAAGTTATAAAAATAATTAATGGATTTTGAGGAATAAATAAAATACGAACATTCATTGATGAATGTTTCCTCTTCTCCGGGTATCTTTTTATAGCTTCCACCAAATTCCCCAATTGGTTGTAATTAATACAAAAGTAAGGATTATACGATTATGGGTGGGATGTTTATAATGTATTTTTACTATTCATGGATATTAAAAATGGATTTTTGGTTTAATTATTGAAGGAGAGTGGGTTTCCTTTTACAAGGGATTTGAGTGGAATAGTTGTGAATTTTTTAAAGAGTGAATTCCTCCCATAATTTTCATATTTAATAAATTAAAAAAATAACTAAAATTATAGTATTAGAACTTTTAAGGTCAATATGTGTAAATAAAATTAACATTGGAAAAGTTTAGAGTCATTTTAAATCACATATTGAATGTTTAAATAATAAACCATCTTTTTTTGACCTTTATCAATGTAATAAATTTTTTAGTGATTTTAGTAAAAAATTTATACAAAATTATGTGGAACATATTATAAAATACAAATAATTCTTCTTTCAACTATGTAATACATTTTTTGAAAATATAATCACACAAGTGGTAAAACATAATTCGAAATTAATCTCATACAGATGTTTATAAAGTATGTTTTTTATATAGAAAATGTTCAAATAATTATAGAGTTTTTATATCAAATTTATTTGTTAAATTTGTTACAATTTATTATTTTTATTAAGATATCTATAATTTAAATAAATATATCTTAAAAATATAATTTAAATATATAAATAATTTATTCATAAATATATGTTTCAATTAGTAGTTAACATTTTTAATTATTTATCAAAAAATGAAATATTTCATAAAATTTCCAAAAAAACCCAATGATAATTCTATAATTATGAATTCAAATATGATACTTATTTTATAAAATTAAATTTCAAAATTTTAAAAATTAAATTTATTTTTTTGACAGAAATACATATGAATATGTTTATTGATAAATTAGTTTTTTGTATAGAATCTCGATATGAACTATATAATTAAATATTTTCATAGCACATCAAATGAGAAAATAGTATCTAAAAACCACATATTGACTTTACCAAAAATTATTTATTTTATTAAAAATATTTTAAATTTATGTAAAACCATTATATTTAACATTTTGAATGATTTTATTACCATTATTCTTTATATGTGTAATGTCTAGGTTATAGTGTTTACATTTAAATATCTATATTAATAACATAAAATTGTTTCATAGAACTCAATGACACATGCAATTAAAGCTATGTTGGTGGTGTGTGTAGCACAGGCTTAAAATGGTATAGTGTAATCAAAAGAAAAACAGTGTAGAATTCAACACATATTATGTTCAAAATTTCTTTTAAAATAATCCAAACATAGTATAATGTGTAAAAAAAGATAAATTATTATTTAATGTGACATAAAATATCAAAATGATTAAATAAAGATGAAAACACTATACACAATATTAGGGGAGTTACATTATAACCCATAAAAATGAATTTCATTCTTCAAATTCACCTCATCCATCCAAGGATTAATATTTAAAAATTCATTTATATAAACCCAGGTAAAAAATGAATAAAAACTTACTTTAAAAAGGTTTATATGGAAATATAATCGTTATCCAATGTGACTAATTACTATATTTCAACATAGGGAAAATAGTTGGGAAGTGTGGATTAGAACATTGATTAAATGAATAGATAATTACATAGAGCGATAGATATCATTGATCACATGAAAGTGGGTGATCCATGGAATGTTAACGATCACAAAACCATTAGTCTATGATGATATTAGGGTCCATTTGATTTATTCAAAATAAAGGTACTGGTATAATGTTTTTTTCAAGATCATATTCCTAATGTTTATGAATTATCCAATGATTATATATTTACATGATTTTATTCTATTTCATAAGAAAAATCTCACCCTTGGGGGTTTTCCATTATCAATTTAAACATTATCTCTTACTCCAATTAATGATGATGGATTTTTTATGACTGAATAAAAAATATATGATAATATCCATAGATAGTATGATAATTCAATCCATCAATATTTCTTTATAATAAAATAAAACTATATAGAATACTGAATCAAATAGGAATAAATACTTACATGACAAAAAATTAATCTTCAAAACCACATTTAAATTTCAACATAAACCATTTCATAAATGGACTCCCTTATGGACCATTCAAATGATTAAACTGAAAAACATGAGAATGAAGATGACTAAATTTCACAAAATCAGCATAACATTAATCCCCCGATTATCATAATGTATATCATAATTCTTACATAACGAGTACGTGAATACCTTTATCATATATTCACTTATAAAGGGATAATTACATTAATTACAATAGAAACTTAATGAAAAAACAATTATTCCTCATTCCTTATATAAGGTCTTATATTATAAGAATCATTTTCAATGGTTGAATGGGTTTATCATTTTATAGATTGGTTTTGTGATATTATTAATTCTTAATCAATGAATATAATAAAATAAAATTTCCCTAATGTATGAAAAATAATATTTTTATTGGGCCAGTTAATACAAAATCAAACATGAAATTCCCATGAAAGTATAAGAGGATATGTATTCCATAATTATCATGGTTCACTCCATCCATTATAATAGAATAATATGTGCATTTTATTATTGTATCTAAATGTTTTTGTGTCTTATCATTCACATTAGAACATTGATTGTGTAACTACTTATCATAATGTCCAAAATATTTATAATTGAAACACAGATGTGTGGGAGGTTCATTATGTGGGTAATTCTCATTATTCACATCATTGGCTAACTACTTCCCATCACAATGAAATTTATCCACTCAATTCCATTCCATTTAGAAATTAAAACATTTATTTAATGATTTATGAAATCCCATACATATTTCATCCAAAATGTTTGATCATAATGAAATTCCAAACTTATTTTCTCTATTTTTTATAGATTATCCTCTAATCATAAAATTCAATTTCTTGTCATGCCTAGGAGGTTGAAATGAAATTTTGACCTAAATTTAAACCTTTATTGAACAAATAACGATATATTCTTAGGTATTGATGTCTCTTATGGATAACAACCTTTAGTGTCTTGATTTAATGCCCCTAAATAATCGATCATCATTATCTCAAGAATGGATGATAATACAAGAAGTATACATTGCATGTCTTGTAAAATTTTCATTATAGGCACCAAATGATTCAAATACCTTTTCAATAAATTGAGTAATTATTTCTCTATATTTGTATGAAGAACATAATGAATGTTCTAATTGGAAAATATGTTCATCAACACATCTGAATACATGTATTAAATATCAAATTATTCACTTGTATTCATGATAATAGTTCACAATTGATCTTCTACACCATCCAAATGGTATAAATTCAACATATATTTCCTAGGATCTATATAATGGATAATTTAGAATATGGTTTTTTTGGTACTGATCCTTTCTTTAGAAACTACTAGATCCAATGAACCACTGAAAAAATGTGTACATTTACTGATGAAGGACTCAATAGAACTTTGTTCACTCCATTGATCATTAGGATTATTATCATGATTCATAGGTTGATAATGTTGTGAGAACATAGAAACGAGGTTTTTCATTCTATATCCCATTACATTTGGATAACTACGAGGGAATTTATTTCACTTTATGTCACACATAGAATTTATGGGGTGATTTTGGGTACTATTAATTGAATAAAACCAAAAAACATAGTTTAATAAATAGTAATCAGAGTGGGGAAATACATATTCATGAAAAATGAAATTTATGATATCTAAACCATGACACATTTTATAATAAGTGACACCTTAGGTTTATCAGATTTCTTTTATTGTCATATTATCTTTAAATATGTCTTGGTGGATCCTACAAATATTTTCAACTTCCAATTCATATCCCCGAGTGTTTGAAATTAGGTATATATTATGGACAATTATCATGCACCGCTTCTTGTTCATGTCTAGATCGAAATGGTGTTATTAGGGTCATTACCCATAAGTAAATTTATTATAATCCCGCATTCTATTTTAATATTTAGACATGGTTTTAATTTAATATAAACCTTTAACGACCTGAATTTCTGAGGTCTTACTCGTGATTACCCAAAGCCCACCTCTAATAGGTTAGGGCATGGTGACTAGTACCGAGTAGGTATATCCCATAAATGGGGGGAATTAGACTAAAGATACTTTAAAAACACACAGATATCCTAGTCAAAAAAATAATAAAATGAAAATCAATTGAAATAACACATGTACAAATATAACATTTCATAATACAGTTTGACAATAAAGCACTGAGAAAATAAAATGGTCTAAATAAAATCCCAAAGAAAACAATAAATATTCATATGTTATCTATGGGGGAGGACTAATCCAAATGAAACCTCTTGGTAAAACACTTCATAATGTTAAGCTCTAAATATTTTCCACATGATCCCTATCCTCCTAGGACACCGTTAAATGGGTTATCGTCTCCATAATATATGAATCATGCGTGAAATGAATATTCTCAGGTAAGTGTAACAATACATAATAGGACACCCCTAAAACAAAAAACTAGAAGTTACAAGTATAATAAACATAATAATGTACATAAAAATCAATATATAATAAAAACAAGTAGATATAAGTAGTAAATACATCACACCCCTAGGTGTCTGGAACCAACATTCATCCACAAGATTCTATTCAAAGAAATTTTCATTTTGGGAGAGTCTGCACCATGATACATTATATCTTTAGAGACTTTTGTTAAAAATATATAGATCATTGATCTCTACCCAATTTAATCTCAATGTTAATAAAAGACCCGGATACACATATATGTGATCACAATGAGAACCACTAGGGGACACCACACAGCCAATCAAGATCATGCCACTACATTGGGGATCATATTTCAATGATTCCGAAAACCCTACAAATATGGATTTCTATATGGAGGATCAATTCCATCTAAATGGAGGTAACAGTTATTCCAAAAAGACCACATAGGGAATACAAGATAATAGAGGTTCACATTCTTGTGTCACCAAGTGACAACACAACATGGTCTGAGAGTCCACCTCAAGAGGGGATCACAATCCTTTGATTTGGATGTAAATCCACACTATACCCTCAAGGTAAAGGACCAAGGGGAATACACACTCAAACTAAAATGGTCCAAAATAACAAAACAAATATCCATATGAACTCTTGAATGGGGTACATGGTGTGTACTAGGGGGTACACTACATGTAAATCTCTCCCCATAACTTCCAATTGGAAGATCCCTACATGAAATGTATTGTCCATATAAATAATGTGAAGGAGTGCACAGTGGGTTGATACACCCAACATCCAACCCCTATCTCCAGGATGTGTATGTGTACCAATACAATGTCCATCCAGTCATATCTGGGATCAAGTAAACGGTGTGCCACCTGGAAGGGTACAAATTCCAATGTCTCTGTATGAGCATGCGTATGCCAATTTGTGTCTGTGTATAAGTAAAAAAATACCATCTATCCATGTAATGTTTTCTATGTCCATGTACTATCCAATACACACAAACCTATTTCCATGTACATGTACATGTAGTGCCATTAAACCCTATACTTTTTCTTGTGCTTGTGTACCAGCCCGTGTACGTCAAGTCGTGTCAGTGTAAAACTACACAGTGTTTTATATGACCATGTACTTTCACCAGTGTATGTATACTCTCCAATGTACATGTACAGTCATGGAGAATGGATAACATGATGTCTGAGAGTGTTCACATGTCGTGTGATCCTTTACTAAAGTAGAAACCCATGTGACACATCTAGGGGGTTCCACATAGTGTGTGAACCCATATTACGTGACATGTTTCTCACAATATGTTAGGTCTATTCTGATTCACCTGACACATCATTAGATATACCACCCTTGTTATAACTTACATATCGGTGTTTTGTTCAGGCCACTACTCACAAGATCTTAGGATTCCATGATTTCAATCCTCTCAGAAAATCATTCATTGAGAAAAATAATCATATTTTATCAAAAATGGAATACCGAGAACCGTAAATCCTTTATTTTTTATCATGAAATTTCACCATTTTCATTGCACATAACATTATACATTTATAAGGAACTTCACATGCATTATTGATATGTTTCACTAATGAATGTTCTTGCGAAAAATGAATATTGGGTATTCGTTGAACCATGGTAAAAAAATGCCCATGACAAATGTTTGATGAATGGATGAAGGAATTCATAATCCATAAAAGTGAGTAGCTAAAAATGTACAATTTTTATTTTACATTGATTTTATATTGTATAAATAGAATAAGTAAGAGGTATATTCAAGATAAAAAAAATCATAATTCTATCAATTTAATTTTACTGACGATGCGTGTATAAATTCTATTTGTGGGATTGGTCTGGGTTCATATAGGATTAATAAAAGGGATGGGAATCAAAAACACCTACCTAGAGTTCAGATTGATCATTGATGAAGAATAGTTATGTTTCCATTGCTGATGGTATCCTCAATATCTACAAATGCGATGATCCATGATCCGATCATGATTTATTGCCATCTTCCAAGAAAAGCTCTCCAAAACATGTCTTCCATCTCCAATGGTTGAATATATGAACTTAATGACTCTCGATAATCATATAATTAATAGATATAATAGTTCCTTATGTAAATATAAAAAAAATTATTATAATTATTTCATTTAATTATGTCTGTGATAACATTTATACAAAAGGCCTGCACCGACAAATATTATATCACTCATGGGGTAATAAATGAATTTTTAACTCAATGATTCTATCATATATCTATTATAACCCCCCTTTTGCGAGACCTTTAATTTTTTTAGGAAAATTCTTGTATATTCTCTTTAATGTATATACAATATTTAAAATATTTATTCAAGGAATACTGTGCCACCAAATCACACACTATCTCAACACCTAGTCTAAAAAATCCTCCATATAATATCATAAAATAATACCTGAAAAATATAAGACAATACATTATACCCACCTTAGATATTTTCTTCTCAAAAATAATAAACCCTAATAAAAAATTTGAGGGTATTAGGCTCACATCTTATTCTCCCACTCCATGATGTTGTCCAGAAAATTCTATTTCTTCCAGTGGACTCTCAGAAAGAGAATCGAACACCCATGGGTGATCATATCATAATAATACATAATCTCTAATGGATATTATAAAAAGGAATATCAATCCATTATGTTCAGGTAACCCCGGTCGATAAGGTGTGATGGGTCGTGTATGTATCTCCACATCTATGACAGGTGGAAGACATCATATTCATTCTCCAACTATGGAATTGGATCCATATAATTTAACACATCTCCAACTCTACATACTATCTTAATGTGGCTAATAAATATCAGATATAACTTACTTTCACAAGAAAATATCCTCAATCCATGTCAAGGTGAGAATCTTTGGGAAACATGTTCACATTCCTTGAATTCAATAGGTCTTCATCCCTGATCCACCTAATAATTATGACATCTATTTTCAATCTTCATCCATTTCTATATGATCTTCAACATCATAGTATTTTCTCACACCAACTCTGAGCCCATGAGGACTAAAATGACTAGATCAATCCAAAATATTTATTACATATAGGTTCTCCCTTTCAAATCCTTGAATGGAACCATTACAATGAAGGAATTGTATCCAATGTTGTATAGAAAATCCACAAAGTGTAGTTGATCCTACAAACTATGGACAATGTCTAACATGAAATATCACAACATATCCTTGAGTACCTGAATGATCTGCTCTTAATGGTCAGCAATTGGTGGTTTAAATGTCGAACTGAAGAATAATTGATTCCCAAAAGATTTATATAATCTTATAAATAATACATATTTGAGGCTAGAATCATGGCCATAGACGATCATTGGAGAAACACCATGGAATCAGACTATCTCTTGAATGTGGAGGCATCCCAATATCTTTACTGAATTCTTCTCATTAATATATTGGATGTGGGCCAACATGGTGAGAATATCTATGATCACCTGGATAGCCTTGTTTACCCTAGACAAACATGGTAATTCTATTTTGAAGTCCATGTATATCATATTCCACTTCCACTGTATCATCTCAAGGGGTTGAGATGAACTAATCGGGGCCTAGATCCCGTCCTTCAGATACTAAAAAGTGAGGCATTAAGAGATAATCTATGAAACTCCATTCTACATTAATGGACATAAGAAATATCATTAGAGGTCCTGGTACATAATTAACACACCTATATGTATCTCTAAAGAGGATGTATGAATGTCTTGCAATAACTCCTCCAAAAATGTGAAAGTTACAATCATTTGTAATATGAAATGAATTACATGCTTACCACCTTCAGAATATCAATAAGGAGAAATTTCATTGGTTATTTTAGTATTTATGGTATCAAAATCAGTATCTACTGACAAAGAATATCAGGCATGCTATAATAGATGTGCTGAATAAGCCATTTACTAGAGATATGATGAAATATCCTTATCCATGAAGGATAATTATAGTGAGGATAATTGATCCATCACCAAGGACACCAAATGAGAAAAATATATCCTTCAAATATAATATTCCCCACATTCCTCTTCCTAGAAGTATAAAAAATCTTGTTTTTATAGTTTAGAAGGAACTAAAAAAATCACCTTTGTCTCATGTTAATATAATTTTGTGAGAATATGTACTTTATACTCTTGTGGTCATAGTAAATGATAAAACACTTTCAAACCATGTAGTTTCTCCACATATTATTTTCTCAAAAACTACCTCTGGTAAAACAAGATCATGGGTCATGTATTTATACTAATGTGGCCTCAACTGGAATGAATTATAGTACATAACTGCTTTTCTCTCCCTCAAAACACATCAATGTTCAAGACATGATGTATCCTAGAATATTGAATACTCCACACCCTCCTTCATCAATCTCGTAATGGTATCACTCCTCAAAATCTATCTATTCTCCTCAATGAACTGTTGGAACAATTATTTACACCCAAATTTATGACCCTTTTGAGTCAATGATATCAAAGGTTTTTTAATTTAAAAGAATATGGGTAAAAAAATCTGATAGTAACCTACAAACACAAGAAAACTCCACACATCAATAATAGCCATTCCTTGGTCCCAAAAAAGAATTACCTCAACATTCACTGGGTCTAATACTACTCTATCCTCTGAGATGATGTGTCCATGAATGTAGAGATATTGAATCCAAAATAAACACTACGAAATCTTGTTGTCAATCTAGTGCTCTTGGAGTGTGTATTGGACCATCCTCAAGTGTCTCTCATACTTCTCCCCAGATACCAAATACACCTGAATCTCATAGATGTGGACTACCATAAACAATTCTATGCCGAGATAGAAAATTTAGTTCTTGTGTCCCATGAATATTTCTTGGCAATTAGTCATTCTGAATAGAAACACTAGGTAATCATAGTGACTGAGGTGACATCAGAATGAAATCCTCATAATATCCCCATCCCATACTCACACCTAGTGATAGCCAAACCTGAGTTCACTATCTGAGAACCATCATTGCCATCTCAACTAATCAAATAGAAAATTTATCCTTGTTAGTGGATACATAATCTTAATGTTTACCTGATTTGAGTTCTAGTTATCTACACACATCCTCAATCTCCTGTTATCCTTCATGAAAAAAAATAGTAGGGTTTCTCAGGGGAAACTATGAGCCTCACAAACACCTTCTCCTACAAGTACTCAATTATTAAACTCACCTATTTAAGATCTAAATGAGACATATAATATGATGATGTATATATATATATATATTCTATCTCATGATGTAATTTGATAAATAAATACATCTCTCAGTGGGGATGTGAACTATGTATGTTCTCCGGAATGATGTCCTTGTACACAACTTCCACTATAGGAAAATGATATACCAAAGTATAAAATTCTCCAATTTTCATTATATCCCATTAATGATTAATAATTTTTTTCTCATATTCTTACGCTCATCATGCTTCTCCAAGGTCTCCATCTCTCCCACAAAATAAATCCTCATTATTTCACTGCAGACACACCACATTCTCCACCCAAAATAGTCAATATGGGCATGAGTTGTGGATAGATAATCCATAATAATGATTAAAAAATGAGGTTATATTTTTGAAATAATGATATTTCACACAAAATATTCACCCCAATGTTTCATATTTCACATTCAATACAAGTTAAGTACCATTGATTTTCCTATTGTCGAAGTCTATTGTCACAACGGTTAAGCCAGTGGATCATCTAGAATATCTATGTCTTGAACTAAATAAGTTTAAATGAAGGAATGGATAACATAAGTTTCTATCAATATTATATATAAAGTATAAAAAACATAGATCGTACATCATATCATCCCAAGAACATCAGGGTCATTAGACTCTATCGCATGTAGTAGTCATCGTCTCCGTCCACCAGCTTCGAATCCTAGTGTGGGTCACCTAGGGTTTGTGGTGGTAATTGGTCATACCATAGACCATGAACTACTTCCCCGAAGGATGCAATGACACTTTATATTCCATAATAACCACCCTAATCCTACCTCAATATATACATTGTTTTTCCCTCAATTGTTTCTCATGTGAGCTATTCCTAACCATTTAAGTAGAAACAATGCTTATCCCTTAATTAATTCGAGATAAACTAAGTGCCCAACACCCCTAGCGATGAGTGATATGAACTCCTCCTGAAGCATTGGAAATTATTAGGTCCATTTGATTATTTTCAACTACCTACTGCTGAGGTATCAACTATAAAGTTCCCACTACTAGCTCTCTCTAACGGTGTCTGCGCTACTAGAATGTTATCTATCGATATGGTTAACTCAAGCACCCCAACATTTGTGGGATTGAAAAGAGATACCAAAGAAGACATGATTTCATGGATAAATCCCTACTAAGAAGTTTTAGGTCTGATGAACAGATCTCACAAAATATCCAATGAGTGACATGAGAGATATATAAAACTTGTTGAGTACTCGTCCAGGGTTATACTACACTTCTATAGATACAGAATCTCATGTATTGATATTGGCTGAAATTTTTCATGATATAACTTCTCCCTGAATACAATACAATTTATGGATTGCATATAGTTTCCTTATACTATTACTGAGTCACTATGCTCCCCATATCCATATAGAAACATTTGGAAGTCTCACTATGTGAAAATCCATCTGGTTGTCATGCATCCTCATAAGGAAGCCAAAATGTGTGACTACCTCTAGCCTAACCGCATCTGCTTGGGGTTTTGGCTCACCCAAAATCTCATGAGGTAAATTCCATTGAAACCTGTTATATGAAATCAGGATATGCACATATTTAGCTGGTAATAACATCTCTAACTTCTTCTCAATAGGTTTTGGTATTTTTGGTAAACCACTCGTATGTGCTATATCATGTGCATGTTTTTGTACTGATTCCTCATCACTAGGAAGATTATATTTGTGAAAACAATGTGGAATATTAAATGGATATCATTGAAGATGCATACTGAAATAGAAAAATATATACCATAGTCAGTAGAATATATCTTGGAGTCAATTCAATAAGGACAATGAAAACAAAACCGTCCCTATATAATTCATGTACCAAAAGGTTTCCCAAAAACCAATGTTTACATGTAATGATTTGAATGGAAGGTGATAAGAGTCATGTTTTATGGATACATTAGCCTTCACAACAAAAATGGAGTCCCTTACATGAAATCTGACCAAGAAATAGTATACATTTCCACCCAAAACCAAACTCACCAACTCTAGGGCTATGCTAGAACTGACTTCTCTGATACCATTATGTCATGACCTGACATGCCTAGGTCTAACACATGACTATGCCAAGCCCGCCTCCAACGGCCAGGGACTAGAAAACAATTCCAATTAGTCCTATCAATTAAATTAATGGAATTATTCCAATGTACCTACACACACACACCCACATCTCCAAGTCCAAGAAAATCATAAATTTAAAACAAATGAAACAATTCATATGTACATATTATATCCCCCAATAATGTGTGACAATAATGTACTGAAAATAGTAAATTGGAAAAATACAAGACCAACCTAAACTATAAGGAGTCTAACATACTCTATTTATGAGGACTATGTCAAATAAAAACTCTTGATAAAACACCTCAGTCTTTCAAACTCCTTATACAATCCACCACCTCCATGTCCTCCAAAGGCACTATCAAAAGGGCCGACGTATTTATAACAAATTACACATGCTTGAAAGGACCATGCGGGGGTGAGTATGCCAATACTCCATTGGACACCCTGGAAACACTATATAATAAAAACTAAATTTTAAACACCATGTGTAAACATCTCAATAACATATATATCAAATAATTTATAAGAGAGGAACCCATATATACTCAGGATAGACTCCACGCATTTATGAATCCATAACCAACTGTCAACCACATGATTCATCTTAATGAACTGTTCATTCTAAAAAATTCCACCACATGTTCCATAAAATTTCTTTAGAAACTCATAAAAAATTATACATCATTGGGATCCACCTAATGAAAGATCATAAGTCTAAATTACACTAATATATATATTGGGTCATTCCCAAGACTACTAGGGGATACCAAAAACCATATATGGATCAACATGCTACATATGGGATCATATTCCAATGATTCCACAAACGCTACCAATATGGACTACTAGATAGAGGATCAATACCCTCATTAGGGAGGTCACACATATTCCAGAAACTCCACCTAGGGAACTAAAGATGATATATGATTTTACTCCAGTCACATAGAGGGACACCACAACTCTATCTGATACTCGACCTCTAGAGGGAATCACAATTATATGATATGGATTTAATGTCTAAATATAACCTTAAGGTAATGAACCAAGGGTAACACCCACCCAACCTACACTGATCCAAAATAATGATGTAAACAGTCACAATCACTCTTGAAGTGGGAACACAATTTGTACCATGGGTACATGGAATGTCCATATATCCCCATTTTATCCGATGTGAAAGAGTATCACACGACATGTAGTCTCCATATATATAGAATATAGAAGGAGTGCATGACATGTAGAGACACAAAATATCCCTCCCATGTCACCTGGCCATGTCCATGTACAATGTTTATATCTATGTAATGGACCATGTATACTAAGCCATTACTTTGTACAAGTACACGACATTCAATCTGGTTACCTAAACTATCTACTATCTATGTACCCGCCCTTATATTCCAAGACATGTCCATTTACATGTACACAATGTTCCAACTTACCTTATATTTTTTACTACGTCTGAGTACCATCTCATGTATGCCAATTCATGTTCATGTAAAATTAAACATTTTTCAATCTAGGTGTGTAGTTTTTCTTGTGTTCTTCTACTAGCCCATATACACCATTTGGAGTCTGTGTAAAAGTACATTGTGCGCCATATGGTCGTGTATTTTTTCTATATTTTTGTAAACTATGAATTACACATCGAGTCACACAAAAGGGGTCACCTACTGTGTGACAGGGTTCACATGTCATAAGATCCCTAACACTACCTGAATCAATAGCGATGTGACATGGGGACCACACAATGTGTAAAACTAGATTACACTTCATGTGTCTCCTTATTCCCTTGATCCATTTGAAAACATCATGTGCTACTCGGGATCCACCAAACATGTCAAAACCTGTTGATTAGGGTTCAGTCAGGCCTCTAGTTACTAGATCTTGGAATTATAGGGTTGGAATCTGTAACACCCTGAAATTTTGTGAATTATTTTTTTTCGAATTAATTTATCCTTTCTGATTTTTTTTTCATTTCATGAAACACTTAAGATAGTTTATTTTCTTAATCACTATATTTGGCTTGTGTTATACAAAACACCTTTAATTGTTCTTTACCTGCAACACAAACATTAGATTTCTCTACATGGAACACTGATGTCAGGTTGAATTATATATAAGAATGACATTCCGTGATGGCTTTCAAGACACAGAAGATCTATGTTTACAGAATAAAAATATATTATTAAAATGTTATTATTTAATATAATAAGATAAAATCATAAAATTAAATTAGAGGTTATGAATAGTATTAACACATCTAGAATAATATATTTTTTAGACAATATAATATGAATCCATTGGTTACTAATTATTAATAAATTAATATGAAAACAAACTGAATATAAAAAGAACTATTATTATCGTTATAATATTGTTTTACTAGAAAAAATAAATCATCATTTATAGATAGGAATAAAATTATTCAAACATTCCTTTGACATGAAGCTATCTTATAATTTTTTACATGCACCACTAACATGGTGTATGACCTCACATATGTTACAAACCACACAGACATGGCGTATGATGTATACAACATTCAGTTTCTATAAAACATTTTTTTATTATAATTATTTAAATGAAGTTATTATAACATATAAGTTAAAAATATTCATTGTAATTGTAATAAATAATATTAAAATATTTTCTATAATTGTTTTATATCAATAAAACATATTTATAATGAAATATCTAATTTTTAGTGAAGTCATTTTGTGTTAAAAAAATAGTTTTATTCAATGGAATTTATTAACTAATAAAATTAACATTTGGAACATATAGAAATTTAATTTGATAAAATAATATTTATTTTTTAATGCATTGCATAGAAATTAACGTAGGGGGAATTTTTTTAATTTTTATGAGAAAAATTAGTTTTTGATGAATAGTGAAAACTACTATTGTTTTGTTAAAAACTATCTTTTTTTTAATTAATTATTAATGTGAAATGATATTATAAATTTTTATTAAGATAAAATTAGATAGATATTTCATATATTATTAAAATTTTATTCATTATAATCAATTTTACTTTGAACATGAATTAAAAATCATAATAAACTAATAAAACATTTTCTACATTAATAACCTGTTAATTTGTCCCATCTGTAGAATTGGCATTCATCTTATTTATTCTGATTATTTGATTTTAATTTAGAAAAAAATAAATACATTTTATTATTATTTATAATATTTAGTGTCTAATATGACCATGTAAATTTTTGACCAAAATTCTTAGTAAAAGATTAAAATTAATCACAACGATTATGTCCAAATTAAGCTTAATTAGGGACTAAACCTAATAATTTAGAGAATAAATGGTCTAGAAACATGTAAAAATGATAAAATATAAATATTTATATCATTAACCTTCTTTTATTGATTTATTTGGTTTGGAATGACTGTCTTTAGGTATAAATATGTGTACAGCTAACTTGTTTCTATGAATTCTAAGTGAGTCCTTTTCCTTCCATGTAAAAAAACACCACCTATACCACTTAATCACACCTCTAAATCATTTTATTTTATGTAATTAAATTCAAAATACAGTTCCAAAAAATAATACATTTCTCATAGAAGCCTTTTCTTGAGTAGAAGGAAATCCAAGGAATCCTTTTGGAACAAACAAAAAAATGTTTCCCGATTAAGAGGTATCATTTTTTCTCTAGTTCTTTCTTTTATCTTCCTTATACATCCACACCATATATATTTATTAAATTGTTATATTTAAAAAAATTACCCTAGTATACTATTATGTTTTTAAGAAAAATATTTTACCTATACTTACACACACATCCATCTATTGGGTAACTAACATTCTATTTTTGTGTGTAATGAACCACTGCCTCATGAATTGATGATTACTCATGTTTCCATTACCACCTATCCTAGTGGAAATTATTATAGAGAATATCTCTGTAATATATATATATATATATATATTATTAATAATTAATTTATTATTATTTATTTTATATTTTGAACATACATGTATACATTCAATCATATATAAATATTATAATTTGGATTGAGAAAGTATGGACTACCACCCCCTCAAAGTGATTTGATTCATTCCTACACTACACATATTGTATTAAGGACAATTTGAATAAATATATATTATATATATGTATATTATAATAAGGCTATGTTAATAATTATATATATATATATATATAATTCCATTACAATATTTCTCCCAACACAATAATTAAACGAAAAAAGTGTATGTGCGTACGTACGACCTACCATATCCATGAACAAGGTATTCCATTTTATAATTATATATTATATTAAATATTATAATACAAATATAATTCATATAAATGATATTAAATCATTTTTTACATTTTTTAATTAGGATTTACATATTATGACCAACTATATAACATATTAATACACAAATACAAAATAGAGAGCATATTATCTGATGTTTATATTTAACATAGGATGGTTTACAAGTTGGTAATTTAAGGTCATAATAAACCATATACTGTATTATATATAATAATATGGGTTTTTAAAAGTTCTATAATATATTAACATTTATTATAATGGGTTTTTTAATGAGTACGATGAGATTCAAGACACAAGTTAAGGGAATTTCATGCCACTTTTTATTACCATGAGATACATAATATGTTCACCACTCATTACATTTGTGTGGTTTAAGTACTACCCATGAATTTATTATATGTATATTATACCTAAATTTTTATTTATTTTCATATCCTTTTATGAAATTTCATTCATGGGGTTTATGTTTCAAAAATTACAGAATCTGTATGAATGTTTTTTCTCAATTTTCCTTCTTAGAGAATCATTTTATAAGAACCAAAACCCTTTCCTGAGGTGTATATTCTTATATTTTACAAGTTATATAATGAATATACGTCATTAAATGATATTTAAGGGTTCATTTAATGTTATTCTTTTACATGGAGTGTATTATCCCAAGTTACCAAATTATAAGAGTTATTGAGAAAATCTCAAAGCTTTTCAAGACTATTTATGTTTATTCTTCCATTGATGAATACAAAACATCCATATCTAAAGAAATTAATTAAACTTATTTTCATATGGTTTTTCATAATATAGTCATGCACTAGTACCATTTTATATGTTTTGGTACAGTATATAATTAAAAATGTGTTTTTAGGAATCCCTTATTTTAGCCTCTCTTCAGTCGGAAATATGTGTTCATTGAAAAACGTGTTTTTTAAAAATGATTTCCAAGAATAATATACTAATATCCTATGATAATTAAAATTAATTTTCACTATTTTAATTTTTTACTAATTCATTCAAATTATTTTTTATTTCAATTTCTAGACAAGAAAAGTTTCTATACTTTTTACTATGAAAAAGGAATGTATTATTTTCCTCGTACAACTTGTAAAGATTTATCAAATGTCATTGGGTTGATAATTTTTTTAATGTGTAAATATTCCATTTTAAAATAATATTTTTAAAATATATTTACATAATTAATTTAATATAAAATGTATTGAAGGTTATTTTATAAATTTTAGAATAATTTTTTTTTCAAAATGATTTAAATGTAATTTTAGAAGTTTTTCAGGAATTTTTTTTCAATAATGTTTTCAAGTTTAATATATATTTTTTCACGAATAATTTATTTCAAAACATCATCAAGAATATTTTTCATGATTTCAAGGAAAATATATTTCAAAATTTTTTCAAAATTTTTTCATGTGTTTTCAAAATTATTTCAAAGAAAAAGGTTTGTAAATGGTTTTGAAGATGATTTTATAAGTATTAATGAAAAAAGGTTTTAAAAAGATATAAAATATTATTTATATGTATTTTCTAATAAAATTACGTTCAAATTGTTTTATATATTATAAATAAGTTTAGAATTAGTAAAATTTATTTTCCTCAAGAAACATTTGTAAATGATTTAACAAAATTTTTTCCATATTAGATGACATATATTGATGTTACTCTTTAACTTTTAGGAAATGATCTAATAGTTCCATTCGTATTATATCAATGAATGGGTTACACATAATGATAAGGTCTTTATGAAACTATTATATCTATTACAAGTTATAAGATTCTGAAAACTGAATCATTTAATAGGTTATGATTCTGATTAAATGATTATGAATAATTTATTTTTTCCGAATGATATGAAAAGTTTACATGTTTATAATACCAATTTCATTTAATGGTTAACAATATGAATATTTATGACCATGTTGAACATCTATATATGATTTCATTATGAGATAGGAGGAACCTATATCTCCCTCCAATTAATTGGGTAAATATTATATCTCATGAGATAGACTAATATAGTATTTTAAGTAAACCATGACTACAAAAATTAGCCATGGGAGTGAACTATGACAACCAAGATGGAATTAGAAGTGATCTCAAGTAACTAATATAGCCATGGGAGTGAACTATGACTGCCATGATGGTATGAGGATTGACATCATGCTACTAAAATGGCTGAGGGAGTGAACCATGGCTACGAATATGGTGTGGGGAGTGAAATAATGCTATAAAGATGGCCATGGGAGTGAACTATGACTTAAAAGAAGTTATGGTTAGTTAATACATTCTACAAAGATGGAATTTTTATTGATTCCTTGAATACTATGTGTGAACCTAATTATATGTTCAAAACGTTATTCACATACCTAGTTGCATGTTCATAAGTTTATATGAGGGACTGATTTCATTTCCTTAACATAATGAGTTAACCTGTTTCTAATTATACGTGTTAACAATATTATATGATTATGTGTTTTACAAAATTCTATTTTTTATTCCCATGTTATGATTTCATGTATTATGTTCTTAATTTATTTATGATTCATGTATTATAAGTTTATAGTTTTTATTATTATTAATAATATATAGGGTATGATCATCAAATGTTATGCTAAATTTAAATACCATTTTGTTCATGTTATGCTTACAAATTTTATTTATTTACCCCCACTAAGCATCTATGCTCACCTATTTCTTATGTTTAATTTCCCAGTGTTATTAAAAAAGGTATTAGGTAGATTTATTAATGGTGTATATCTTTATGCAAGATTTTGAAGACCATCCACCAGGATAAAAGATTTTGTTTACATGATTTCAAATACACTAAACAATTATGGTCGTCAGACATATATTGTTTTAATGTACTGAGTATTCATCTAAAATGATATATTATCCATGTATATTATTCCTAGGAATCTATATTTTGCAGCAAAGAAAATTTTTATTCAACATTTGGAAACAAGGATGAGAAAAATTTATTGACATCCCTAGTTATATTTATAAGGATATGTATAGGGATGTCACTAAGGATTAATATAAATATGAGTCAATGTTATAGAAAATGTCCATGAAGTTTGGTAAAGGGTAGATTGAGTGGTTTCATATCATAAAATAAATGTTATTATACAACAAGTTGATGTGAGAATATAAAATATTTACCTAGGGGTAAGAAATTCAATAAGATGGTCCCCGCCTGACTTGAGGTAATCTGATACATGAAAATGGGCCTTGCTGCACACATAGTTCGATATTATAAGGCGATATTATATGGAAAATAAGAAACTCCTTATGGACCATCATGAAAGAATTATATATTATATGGATATTAATAACCTAGGATTAACTTAGGGTGTCATATATTAAGGGTGGTGTCATGATTTATAAATATTTAAAGTAAATATTTTCCTGAATATTTGATTTTCTACTATGATATGTAATGATCACACTATTATTATGGTTTTAGTGAATGGTGTTAAACATAATTAATTGATTTAATGATGAATGTGATGGAAGATATTATAATTAACATCCAAGTGATATGATCCCTGGATTGATGATGTTTTCATCATGCCAAATTAGTTTTCAGGGAACATGATTAATAACATGTACCTAAACCAACTCTCAGTCTCACCAAGGAAGATAAAGAAGAAGTTCGCTAAGAGTTCGGGTAATATATACCATGGAGGGATGACATTTTTATTTACTTGCTGTCAAGAATGTGTAATGAATAACCCAAGTGAATGACATAGAGGAACTTTAAGATGTTTTGTTTGTGGAAAAGAATGATAGAAATCAAGTCACGGAAAAGGAAAAATGAATAGTTTTATTAATGTAATGGATTAGAATATTGGCCTCTTTAATAAATAATTGAAGATTATATTTTATAAATTTTAAAAAATGTCCATTATTCATCTCAATGTCCCAAGAGGAATGCTCCTGAAGACGATTAGCCTGGTGGTGTGAGTAATGGATACATTTTGGATGCTAAAGAGACTACAAATGAAAGGAAAAAAGAAAAGAGGTATTGTGTAGTAGGATGAGGTATCTTTCTTAATAGAATAAGGATAAATTGGAATAATCAATTTTAATATGTATTTGGTTACAAAAATTATGTTATATGAATGATAAAATATACAAGGGTTGTTCTACTAATGTATTTCTCTTAGTATTTAATTAATTTTTTTGAATGTTCCTAAAGGACTGGTGAAGTGATTTTATGTTAAGTTCATATTTTGACTAAGGTAAGGTAACCATTATTATATTCTACATGTCAAGATAATGATGTTTGGATGATGATATGTGGGTTATGAATAAGTAAATTGGTTGGTACAGATTACCCTATAGCTGATTATTTAAAAAGTGATATATGTTATTAAAGATGATGTTTACATCATTTTTTAATTTGAGAAATAGAACCAAGATTCTTAGGAATAAATAATCATGCATGATTTGAAAAAGGTTTATGGTAACTAATGTTGTTACTATGTTTTAAGTGAATTTACAATGAGGGTAATCACATTTTTTGAATGTGAATTCCAAGAGAAACTTTGTAATATATAGTGGAAACAATTTTAATCTAATTTCATAAATGTATTTATAAATCACTGTATTTCCATCTTTTGGAAGTGTTATAAGGTTAACCATTCGTGAAAATAGTATGTTAAAATTCAAATATGGTATTTCTATATTGAGTTTTTATTAGAACCCTTATATAAATTGTTATTCAGTGATTATACTTATTTTAAGGATGTCTATCTTATATATTTTCTAAATAATATTAGTGTGGTTTTAAAAAAGGACATCTTGTTGGTGATTTGAAAACCAATGATGTATTTCAAGGCTAGGGGTCTTGAACCCATGACCAAAGTACGATAAGTGTTTCACACCTACGACTGGCCTATATAATGTCTTTTTCTATGTATAATTATTTTTGGATGAATAATTTTATGATGAAACAATACTCTTACTCTTTATGTTTATAGATTAATGTATTAACCATATTGTTTTTAAGAATATTTATAGATAAATAAATTTATTTTTCTTTAGTTTATATGAATTAATATCTGCTGAAATTGTATTTTAAAACATTGGGCATCAAATATAATATCTAGACATCCATTAATTGAAGTAATGGATAACATCAAAATATATACAAGAACAACCAAAGAATGAATTTTTTTTTGTAATCATGGTCAATGAAATAGTTAATCAATGAAAGGAAAATGTTTAAAATAAAATTTATTGTCTTAATTCCCTAATTCTATTGAACCAATGGAATTTTAAATCATTGCATATTTTTTAACATTGATTCCCTCAACATTTTGTTGATTGTTCACATGATTTATATTGATGAACTCAATCAATCTCTATAAATATTTATGATTTTCCTTCATATCCAATATTAACTCCAACCTATGTTTTCCTATGTGAAAACCTAGTTATATATTACATTTGGTGATTGTTATGTTTCCAACATTCCATTTAAATGGAATAGTTAATATTAATTTGTATGATGTGTTATTCTATGAATAAAACATTTATGTATTAAAACATTGATAAACTAGATGGATTTCGAGAGAGAAATATATTTTATGGGGGGTAGAATGTATCAACTTGAGATTTTGTGAATGAATTTTTTCTAATTAATTAATCCTATTTTAAAATTTCATTTTCATTTAAAACATAATATTGTTTATATTATTGAATAAAAATATTTTAATGTCATTATAAAGAAAACAAAGTTAATTGTTATTTACACACAATAGAAACATTTATTTCTCTACATATAACACTAAGGATTTCTGGCATTATACAAAATAATTACTTTCCTCGAAGTCTTTCATAACATGCAAGGCCGAGCTTTATTGAATAATAATATATTATTAAAATATAATTATTTATTATAATATGATAAAAACAAGCTGTTAAATTAATGGTTATGAATAATATTAACTAATATATAAAAATATACATTTTACAAAATTTAATATGAATTCATAGGTTACTAATTAGTTATAAATGAAGGAAGTATTAATATAGTCAGAAAATATGTTTAAGCTTAATTAATTAAATTTTCATTTATATATTGATATTAAATAAGTTATATATTCCTTTCACATGAAACCAACATGGAATACGTCACAATCAACACCATCATGGAGTATAAATTAGAGTATGTTTCACTCAAAACTAACATGGTGTGTGATGCACACAATAATGAATTTCTAAAAAAAATTATAGAATTATTTGTAAGAGGTAATTATAAAATATCCATTAAAAATATTTATTGGAATATTAATAATTACATTTGAAATATTTATTATTCTTATTTTATATAAATAAAACATATTGATACTGAAAAAGATGATTTTTGGCAATTTCCTTTTATGTAAAAAATAATGTTTTCATGAATGATCCACTTTTAATAATAAAATTAACATTAGACACATTTATGATTTTAATTTATTATAATAAACTTAATTATTTAATTCAGAACATTGAAATTATCCTAGGGTGATTTTTTGGGATTTTTATGAGAAACATCACTTTTTGATGAATAGTGAAAAATAATGATTTTTATTTAAAAAATACCTTTTGTTTAATTAATTAATTATATTAAAGGATATTATGTCTTTTTTTAAGGTCACATTTTATAAATATTAAATATATTAATGAAATTTAATTCATTACAATCAATTTAACTTTGAAATTGAATGGAAAATCTGGAGAAGCATTTGAACATTTTTATAATTAAAAACCCCATTTTTTCATCCAATCTTCATGATTAGCATTAATATTAATTTTTCTACTTATTTGATTTTGTAACACTATAGGAATTTATGAGATATATTCTTTTTAATTTCATTGATGTATTATTTTGTATGCTACACCAAGATTATATTTTAATATACGCAACACCATACTAGCTTGTAGAATAAACAACAATATTCTTGGATTTTGTTACACACAATTTCAAGTTCTGTTGATAGAATTAATTTTATGAAAGACCAGGTATATGTGAACAACTAAATATTATAACCTTGTCATTATAATGGCAGGTATGAATATTATTAATTTACTTCTAAACAAATTGTTTGAATAAAAATAAGTGAGTCTATAAAATAATAATATCACTATTTATGGATTCAATAAAATGTTTAAAATTAAACTTATATGTTTTCTATACATGATATACGAACAAATTCAATTTTTGGATAAATAGGTATTTTTGTAAAAATTATGTATTGTCGACTTTTGATGGCACACCCATTTAAAATATTGATATTTACACATTTATATATCTGATTTAATAAAAAACATCTTACTTTGAAGTATGATATAAAATTTTTATTTAAATGACTTTTTATTATGTTTATGATAAGTTTCAAATTTTGATAAATAGTAAATTTATACTAAATTTTAATTGGAAATAGAATTTCAATCAAATAATTTATGTAATTATATTATGTTATTTAATGGTTTCAATGTATAAATAGAATATATTTTTATCACTCAATATAATTAATTTCGTATGTATTAATTTTACATTGAGTTCTCATGTTCAAACATTTCAATCATTTGAAATGTTTTAACTTTAAAAAAACTTCGTTCCCTTTTTTTGAAAATGGGAATAATTATAAAATTATTAATGAAACATTGCAGTTTTGGATTTTGAAAAATAGATTCCCTATTTGAAATTAGTGGTTACAAATAATGTAAATATCATTAATTTAGTTTTGGGCATTATTAATAGTAACAATAGTAATTTTTTTAATACTGTAAAAGGGTAAAAATTTAATTAAGAGTAACAATACTATGAAAAAATTACACTAACCCTTATGTAAATATCATTTGATGTGTTTTTTTGACGTAATTTATATTTTGGATGAAATGGTGTCCTTTGGAAGCAATATGGATGATATTAGGATATTTAATTTTTTATTTAATGAAATGTTAAATATATCCCACTCAAATTTTAATAACTAATACATTTTTTATATACAGTTAAATATAAGATAAAATCTTTTATAAATACTTATTTGAAATATAAAATGTTTTTATTTATCATGGTAATTTATTTTTAATTCTTATAAAATGTATAATTACCTTAATGTCTTATACATGGATTGATTACAAATTAATTAATTGATGATAAATCAGCAGAAAAATTATTATTAAATTGGTAATAACCACTAAAAGACACAAAAACATTCCCAATTCTTATTTGGAGAGTATATCTCGAGGATAAACATCCATGTGTCTAGTTATTAATTTAATAAGTACTGAATTTTTAATGTCGACGTTTCAAAAAGATAATTTTGACTACATGTATTATTGTTAAATAAAGTATATTTATCTAAATCATAGTATTTTATTTTTAATTCATACCCAAAAAAATATTTATATTAAATAATAATAAAAATAGACGTAGTAATTAATTTATTAATGGAAATATCAAATTATTGTTATTAAAAATATTGAAATAAATATAATTCGAACAAATTAGTATGTACAATGATTTTTATAGATTACATAAAACCCATAAATATCTAATTATATAATTTATTCTATAATAACATCTTATCATTAAATTTTTAATAATCCATGAATTGATGGACTGAAAATTAAATTTTTATTATTCGAACACTTTTGAGGAAACACGCTGAGTAAGAGGTTATCTCTTCTTCCGATTCATTCAAACTTCATTCTTCATATACATCCTCTTAATTATTTATTTCATTATAATGTAAAAACATATGTATCAAAAATATACTGATATTATATTATAATTGTGAAACAACTGTATTTATCCTTTTATCTATCATATGAAAAATGAAATCACCACATATTCGTACGTACGATTTTTTGTCTCTACGCCGTGGTGTAATATGTTATTCACAAACACCACACATGGATGGGTATAATGATGTAAATAATAACTATATTTGATTATTATAACATTATACCAACTCTCAAATCTTATACACCATCCACTTCAATACCATTCAATAATTATGGAATGATATCGTCGCATGTGGGTATGTACGGCCTATCGTCTCCAAGATGTAATGTGATTCATTATATATGATCTTAATTAAACCAAGATTATATATATGAATGGAATGAATAGATATGATATATATTATACTAATATCATTATGTAAATGATATAACTATAACCTAAGCACTGTAACATGAACTTATCTTACAAAACATGCATATGAAAATAAAGCAGTAAATATCTGAATTGGGACTGACAATGAACTTATCGTCGCATGTGGGTATGTACGGCCTATCGCATGTGGGTATGTACGGACTATTGTAAGGGTTAATTTCACAATCAGATTATTATTAAAGATTTTTTATACATTATAATTTACTAGGGTATATTAATAATCCACGTACTTATATCCAAAATATTTTATATTATTTATATTCTTATGTTATTTTTTAAAGGCAATTTTACCCATTTGTTAATTTTTATTTAATAGTTTGGGACAAATCTTTCTCTCATTTTCCATATGTGGTAAATTTTTGCTTTTCCAGAAAATTATGAGAATCTTTCTTCAACTTATATGGCATGAAAGGATTTTTACATATTCAAGACACCTTATTTCCATGATGCTTCCACTTCACGATTTCATTTTTTATCAGATAAATTTTTTTCTTGTAATATTGAACAACATTTTGAGGTAGGAAAATGATTCTGAAGAAGAATGAATTTTTTATGAATAATTATGTTCAATTGTTTTATCAAAATTAATCTCTATATAAGATGACTCTCTTTTAATAGGGTTATGTTTCTATACAAATTAATACAATATTTGATTGTTTTAATTATGGAATGATTTTTTATACAGATTATGTTTGGATGGAAGTATGTTTAAGAAACCCATTTTATTTCTTGGGTTATGCTATGATGAATGATTTATGTTTTTGTGGCACATGTAAGAATGATTTATTTATGATATGGATGGGACATATATATCCCTAAAATGAATTGTGTAAATATTTATATCTCATGAGATAGACATGGCTAAAATGGAATGTAAATTTGGTTCAGTAATACATTGATAGAAGAAGGACTGAAATTAGTTCAGTAATTGACCTTTTATGCTAGGATGTTCCTAAATACTATCATAAACAAGTATGTAAATGATTTTTAATGCCTATGTGTTTTCTAAAAGTTATTTTTTTATAAAAATGCTATTTTTAATGTTAAATTTTTATTCATTCCTTACATAAATCATTGTTTTATTTTATGGAACATGTTTTTTATATTTAATATATATGTTAATGTTTTTACATTGTTTTGTTTTCATTTTATTTTTTGTTATCCATGTTTAACAATACTAAAAAATTTAGTTTATAACTTTTATGTTCTCTTTTCCCCATGATGTAAAGAAAGGTTTTCGGTAGGAAAATTGATGGGGAAGATCTTTGTAGGAGATGTTGAAGATCTTTCTCCATGATATAATAATACGATCCCAGTTTCCAAAGACATTAAACTAATATGGTATTTGGTAATATATTTGTGTAATGTATTATGAATTCCAAAAAATAAATGTAATACCCATGTACAAAAATCATGAGTCATTAGAGTTTGTATCCGATCAAAGGATTATTCAAACATTGGAAAATTGAATGTGAAATCATTAGTGAGATCCCTAGATATATTTTATGGTATGATAAAAGGTATCCATATAAGTAAGTATAACTATATGTTATAGTTCTAGAATTATGTTAATGATAATGAATAACCTATGAATAAACCTAATATGATATATATTGAAAGTATTCCACCTTGAATATGTCATTTTCTTAGAATGATTTTTGCCTCCCTCACTATTCTTTATGGGATAAAGACAATGGAAGTAACCCGATGGAATTGTGTTAATGATCAATGTAATGGGAAATGAAATGATTTACCTCCTTACCAAAAAAAATTTATAGGATATTGAATTATAAATATTATCACTATACTTAAAAAATATCTGAATCATTATGGACATCCAAATGAGTAGACCTAGTAATATCATTTTTTTGAGTCCTTCAAAAAGAAACATCCACCTTCTTTCAGTGGGTCTTCTGATCAACTTGTTTATGAACAATAGATTATTATTATTGAAAATATATTTTACATACTTCACTATTTAGAACATGAAAAAGTCATTTTGGCTATTTAACATTTAGATGGTGAAGTAAACCAGTAGTGGACTCGAATTAATAATATAAGGTAGAAATGTGAAATTGAATCCACTAAATGGGACGAGTTCCAGAACATATATGTCAATAAGTCCTTTACTCATATTCTGTGAAAGAATATGGAAGATTATATCATTGAGATTATGGAAATGGATGATGAATATGTTGGTATATATGAGGAAAATTTTACAAGACCTCAAAGGTATTATTATGGAATTATCATCTAACTTGAATTTATGTTGATCAATTCTTCAATGGATTAAAACCAATAAGTTGTTGGGAATTAACAATTAGAGACATTATTAGATATGAATATATTTTTAGTTATTCTATCAAGTAATAAATTAATGTTGTCATTACATATCAATTTCATGGATTTTAAAAAAAATAAAAAATGGGGATTAAAATAAAATCTAAAAAAATGGTGAAATGAAGTTGAGTGTTTTCTTTTTCTACTTGTGTAGAAATAATCATAATAGAGATTATATTAAAGGTACTAGTAAATTTTTTATGTGTGGAAAATAATTTCATCATGCCATTGAGTGCCGAAGTAATGATAAAATATAGATAATGATGTTAATAGAGAAAAAGCTATAGAGAATACACCCCCACACTTCAACACAAAAAGTGTAAGGAAATGTGTAATTATTCTAACCAACTCACAAATCCAGTAGTTATCAACTATGATCAACATCAATAGACCTTTAAGGCCAAATAAAAAGGTAAATAACATGCTATCACTATTGGCAATGTTGAGTGTGAAAATTATGTGGTAGAATAATTGAGTGTTTAGGTAATGGGATTCCGGAATAATGTTGTATAATCACATTTATGGTGTTATTGAATAAATATATATATATATATATATATATATATATAGTGGTCCACTATTGTTTTCCATGTGTATTTGAATGTATATGTTGAAGGTTACTTGTAACCATGATGAGTTATTCAGATATTTTTGGAAATAATATTTTATGTTCATAGTTATGGGTAAAGGAGATAATGTGTTTTTTGATATTATTAATAACCTCATGTTTGATATAGGAAAAGGGTGATATAATGGTTTGAGTATATATAATTTTTGGGATTTTTTGTAAGAGTTAATTTTTAACAAAATGCACATTTTAACTATGGTTCAAAGGTGATTTATTTTACTATCATGGTTCAGGAGAATACATTATTATGGTATTCACGTGTTTGGAATGTGACAAACAAGAACTTATTAATGAGATATGAGAGATAAATTATAATATAATTTAGTTGACCTATTTCTAATGTTTTTGATTTTCTATTTTTGGAATAATTTTAATGTTATCCTTTTATGGGCAGTATATGATAAAATCCTATTAAATTTTACAAGAATATTGTTTTTTCTCACTATAGGTGGACTTAGGAATATTTGATAACATGTGATAACCATTTTATTGAAACATTTGTAATTACATATCATTATATTTATGGATCGCATGATCTTCTAACACATTTAGATTGAAAATTTCAATTTCATTTCATTGAATAAGTGATAAAGTGGAAATTGTTCAAGGAATGACCAACTGTGATATTGTACCATAATCAGGAACATATTTCATCTCATGAAAAAAAATCGACTAAAGGAAAAAGATCTTTAAACAAAAAATGTTATCCTAGGCCCTTTTTATCTAATAAATCAAACAGTCCCATAAATCATCATAGATTAATGGCGTTCTATTAGTTATGTTTTTCCAATCCTTGTTGTATATATTCATCCATCAAAATTTGATGGTTATATTTTTCTTCAATATTCATGTAATCTCTTCCCACCTATGTTCATATATATGGACACCCTGTTAGATTTTACTTTGAGTAAGCTTTATATTTTTAACATTTTATTTTAATTTTTTTTTTATTTTTCATGATGTGGGATTCTATGAAATATGTTACGAATTAGTAAACCTTTTATAACACCAAGGAATTTTAACAGGGAATTTATTTTGAAGGGGGTAGAATGTAACATCTTGAGATTTTATGAGATAGATTCTTGTAAATTTATTTTATATCACGTGTTTTATGCTGCACCAAGATTAATGTGTGCTATACGCAACATTGTATTAGATTATGGTATACACAACACTATTTATGTCTTCTGTTACACATTATTTCTTGTTCTGTTGATAAAATTCACTTAATGCAAGACTGAGTATAAGCGAACAAATATATATTATAACATTATCATTATAATGAAGAGTATGAATAATATAAACTTCCTTCTAAAAAAATCTTTAATCGAAAATAATTGAGTCTATAAAATAATAAAATATCTATTTATTAATTCAATCTTAATGTTTAAAAATAATCTTATATTTTCGCTATACATGATATAAAAAGAAATTCAATTTTTCGGATATTTGAAGTATTTTTTAAAAAATCCAGTACTACCGCCTTCTAATACTGTTCCCATTTTAAATGTAGTTTATGACAGTATAATATATTATATTTTACAAAAAAAGTATTTTTATTTGGAAGCTAGTTATAAAAAATTTATTTTGATTAATTTTTTGTATTTTTATGATATGTTTTAAATTTTCATGAATAGTAAATTATACTGATTTTTAATTTAAAAAAAACCTTTTTCATTAAAAAATTTAATATAAATATATAAGATTATTTAATTTATTTAAACGATAAATAGAATATATTTTTATCATTCAATATAATTTATGTCATTATCATTAAATTACAATGAATTAAGATGAAAAAACATTTCAATCTTCTGTAATGTATTAACTTTTAAAAAATGTGTTATCTATTTTTGAAACAAGTATTAATTTTAAAATTAATCACTGCTAATTATGTGTTTTTAATTTTGAAAAATTTATTCTGTATTTGGAATCAATAGGCCCAGATTAGGTAAATATTTTATTATTTATTTTTTGGCATTACGAATAGTAACTTTTGTAATTTTTATTAATACGATGAAAGGGTAATACGGGTAATAAAGGGTAAGAATACTATTTTTAAATTATCCTACCACATGTCTTAATATCATGGTGTGAGTTTTGTTTTACCTAAATAATTCTTGGGTTAAAATGGTATCATTTTGAAACCACTTGGATGAGATTAGCACATTTAGTTTATTTTATTTAATGTAATGAAAAATTCGTCTCTCTCATATTTTAATAAATAAACCATTTTTATATAACGATATAAAGAAGATAATTTAGATTATAAATATCTATTTGAAAAATAATATTTTTTTTATTTATCATGGTAATTTATTCTTAATTTTTAATAAATATATAATTATCCTAAAGCCTTATACTTTTATGGTGTACAAATTAATTAATTGATCAGAAATCAATAGAATAATTATTATTAAAATTATAATAACCATAAAAAATTTAAACACATTCCCAATTATTATTGATGTAGTATATCTAGACCATAATCATCTAAGTGAATGGTTATTTACCAGTTTGATTTATATAGAATAGATTGTGACACTTATATTATTTTATTTAATGTGATGTTAAAATTTTTACTTTCAGAATTTAATAAGTATAACATTTTTAGTGTTTAATTTTACAAAGTATAAATTATAATAAAATTATTATTATAAAATATATTATATTTATCTTCATAATATTATGTTATTTTTAATTTTTACCTACCAAATATTTATATTAATTAATTAAGAAATAATGAAGTTGTAATTATTTTATCAATGGAATTATCACATTAAGGTTATTATAAATATTTAAATAAATGTAATTTGTGATAATTATTATGTCCCATTATTTTTATATATGACCTAGAATCCATATATATGAAATAGAATAATTATTTTAATGATAAAATCTTTTCATAATATCACTAAAAATCCATGAACTGAATAGTTTCAAAATTGAAACTATTGTTGGTTTTTCAGAACAATGTTTTATTAAATTACATAATAATCAGAAACAAATATTAAATATTAATGAGATGGTCTAAAATTAACCATGTTACTTATTTATGGTCTAATTGACATAAAATAAATAAATATTTCAACCTTTTAATATTGGAATATTTATTATTGTAATTAAAAATAAATTGTATACCAATGTGTTAATTAATATGATAAGGTTTTAATTGACATAAAAACTTGTATAAAAAAATTTTTTTTGGTTATATAAAAACCCTATATCATCTAAAATTATAAATTGGTTCGTTTGTGGTTTTCATCAGGGTTTTATTTAAATAAAAATTTATATTATTCAGGTTTCCAAAAGTGCCCCTCTCCTCAATTATAAAAGGGCACCTCCTCCCTCACTTCTTCAAATAAATTTGAGCTGTTGAGTTTGGAAAAAATCTACCAATTTTCCTTATAAAAATACATATTTACATTATAGATTTTATTCTTCTCTACAAATACCAACTCTAGTTTTCTAAGAATAGATTTAGAGAAATAATTTCGAGGAAGAGGTTATCTCTTCTAACGATTATTTTAATCATTTTTCTTCTTCTAATTCTTTTTCATTTGTTGTTTCATTATAAAATAACAACATCAGTGTTACTCATATATTGAAATTTTATTATAATTATGAAACAATCATATTTCACCTTCAATCCATCCTACTAAAAATGAAATCAGCATGTGTGTGTACGTATGGTTTAGCATCTCCACGCTGAGGTGTAATCTGTTTTTCACCACCACCATACAAGGATGGGTATAATAATGGAAATAATAACTATATATTATTATTATAACATGATATTGGGTATTTAATATTATATTTCATCCACTTCAAAACAAATCAACATTTATGGAATGATATCATCGCTAATGCGTACTTACAGCTTACCTTATCCACGATGTGATTCTATTCATTCTACATGATCATAATTAAACCACGATTATATACATGACTGGAATTAATACATATATTATATATTATACTAATATTATTTTTTAAATTATATAACTATATTCTAAAAAGTATAACATGAACTTATCTGACAAATCATGAATAAGAACATAAAGAAGTTAACATCAGAATAACAAAGGACAAAGAAATGTTACTAACAAATGGATGATAAAATGATCATAAAAGATATTTTAGAAATAGATATTATTCTGGAATAATAAAATAAAATTATTTAAATCCTTATATATATATTTCAGATTAATATTACTGATTTTGGACCTTATGTAAGGTATAATTTCACAATCTCATTATTATTTGCGATTATTAATACGTATGAATTTACTGAGGTATATTTATCATTCACATATATGTTTCAAAAATATATAATATAATTTCAATTATTATATTATTTTTAAAATTAAATTTTACTCATTAGTTATTTCTATTTAACTTTATTGACGGAATCATTCTTTTGTTTTCCATACGATTTATTTTTTCACTTTTTCGACAAAAGTAAGAGATTTTTTTTAACATATACAACTTGAACGTATTTTTACATTTTCATAACACCCTATTTCCATGTAGCTTCATTTGTATGATTTCATGATTATTTTCAAATAAATTATCTTCTTTTAAATGTTTTTGGAATTTTTGTAAAAGAAAACATTTTTTAAGAAGAAAGGATATTTTCCTCAAGAATTAAGTTCAATGGTTTTATCAAAATTATTTTTCATCTATGATGACTTTATTTAAATAGGGTTATGTTTCAACAACTATTATTACTATTATTTTGTTGTTTTAATGATGGAATGATATTTTTTATGGATTATTTTATGTTAGAATGGTGTTTAAGAAACCTATTTTATTTCATGGGTTATACTTGGATGAATGGTTTATGTTTTTGTGTCACATGTAAGAATGATTTCTTTATGATATTGGCAAGAAATATATCTCCATCCAATGCACAGGGTAAAAATTTATATCTCATGTTAAGGACATAATTGAAATGGAAATTAAATATGATATAGTAATATAGGGCTGTAATGTGGACTAAACTTGGTTCAGTAATGGACTTTGTATGCTATGATGGTAGTGGCTATGAACCTTGGGTAATATGGAAATGATTTTCTATGATTTTGTGTCTTCTACAAGTTCATGTTTTATTCTAATTCTATGTTTAATGTTCCTTTATGATTTATGCTTTATTTATTTCAATGTTTCATTTTATGTCTAATGATTTCGATATTATAAATACATGTTTGTGTTTTTACATTATTTTGTTTATGTTTTGTTTTATATTTTCCATGTTTACTCATAATAACCATTTATGGTCACCCTTTTTATGTTTTATTTCAGAAATTATATAAATAAAATTTTCAGTTAGAAAAAATAATGGGTATGATCTATATGGGATATGTTTAAGAACTTTTACCAATCTAGAGGAATGTGTTCCGAGATTCTAAAGACACTAAAATAATATGATCTTTAGGCATATAATTGTGTAATTTATTATGTATTCCTAAAAATAAATTTAATTTCCATGTACACTAAGATTCAGTTGTAAGAGATTTGAATTTTTACAATCCAACATACACCATCGTATTTAGTATAATATTTAGATTCTAATAAGGCCATTTTAATTATTGACCAAAATGATTAGTAAAAGTGATCAAAATTTATCAAAGTGACTAAGGTAAAATTTATCTTAATAAGTGACTAAACCATAATATTAAGAGACAAACTGAATTACCCACCTATCCAAACCCCATTTTATATCCATAGTTTTATAAAAAAACATAAATTATTGAGTTTTTTAATTTGTGGTGACTTTTTTAGGTAATAAAATGTATACCCCTAAATTGTTTCTAGAAAATCCAAGTGATTCATTTTTTCCCTATAAATAACCACCACATACCCCAACTCCTCACACCTATCAAACATATTAATTTCTACCCCTCCCTACAAAATAAACATTCCCAGAAATAGACTTTCCTTAAAATCCTCCCTTTCTATTAGAATCTATCCATTTGGAATATGGGTATCCATGGAATCATTTTGGAACAAAACAGAAGGCATTACCCAATTAAAATGTAACATCTTCCCTCATGTCATTTATTTAATTTTTCCTCACCACCCCTCTAAATCAATTTATTCAATACTTATAAAACAAATATTATATCCTCAATATACTGTGATGTTTTTATGTAAATGTTTCAACCTACACTTACACGTACCTACATTTAATGGGTAATGAACATATTGTTTCTGTTTATGATTAACTATTGTCTCACAAAACGATGATTGTCAATTTTTCCATTAACACCTATTATTGTGGAAATTATGATGGAAAATATATTTATATATTATATTTATTATATTTTAAATTTTTTACAATTATTTTATTTTTATTTTTAACATACCTTTATGCAATCCGTCTTCTCTAAATACAATAATGTTTTTTAGGATGTGTGGACAATTGCCCCTATATGCTATATGATTCAACCATACACTACCTAGATTGTATTTAAAATGGATTTATTGAATATATATGAAATATATGGTATCAAAAAGATACTATAATAATGATATATACAAACACACAAACACACAAATATATATTTCATTTAATTTATTTCTCCCAACATAACAATTAAACGGATGTAGCATCCATGCATACGTATGACCTACCATCTCCCGGAACTGTGTATTCTCTTTCATACTAGTATATTCTGTGGATTATTATAACACACATATAAAATTTATAAAATATATTTACATCATTTATTAAATTATGGTATCATGATTTATTTATAAGTACCAATAATTTGACATTTTAATACAGATATGAAAAATAAAGCGAATATTACCCAAAGTGAAACCTTAACATAAGATGGTTATCAAGAAGTTAATATAAGGTAAAAATCCAACATTATATGGTATTATAGATAATAATATGGTTCTGTAATATATTAATAATAAATTTATATTTATTATATAGGTGGTTGGAATGAGTATGATGAGAGACAATACATAGGGTAACAGAATTTCATCTCGCTTTTTGTTCTCGCAAGATACATGCTATGATCACCACACATTCCTTTTATGAGGTGTAAGTAATTACCATTGTTATGTTATATGTATCATATACCTAAATTTATTTTTTTTAACAAATCATTTTTATGAAATTTAATTCATGGGGTTTATGTTTAAAATGTTTTAAAATCGATAAGAATGTTTTGTCTCAATTTTCTTTCTTTAATACTAATGTTTCGTTAAGAACATATACTCCTTTTACAAGTGTACATAATGAAAATTTACATTTCCTTTCATGAATGTATGTTTTTATGATTTTTATTCTTTATGTAACTTCTTTTTATTTCATGGAATGTATGATCCCTTGTTACCCATTTATAATAGTTTGTTCCGAAAATATCATCACTTTTTGAGATTGTTTATGTTTTTGTTTCCTTAGATGAATTGTTATGTGACATACCTCAATACATTAATTAATTTCATTATCCTCTATTTATTAATTATATATTCTGGTAGCGGTAACATTTACCTCTCTTTGGTACATAAGGTTGTTAAGAAAGTGTTTTTAAGAAATCCCAACTTTACCCTCTCTTTGGTCGAGAATCTGCATTCCTTCAAAAATGAGTTTTATAAAAAGGGTTTCAAATAATATTATACTAATATCCTATTATAATTATAATACATTTTTACATTTCTTTCTTTTATATATGTCTTCTATGAAAACTCTTGTCACTTTTCTAATGAGTCAATTTTCAATCATTTTTAGCTTGCAAATTGAATTGTTTTTACCTCATATGACATGTACAGAGTAATCATCTACCAATCCATTGAATTATTTATTTAACGATTAAATGATATTATAATAAAAAAATTAAAATATATTTTCAATGAAAATGTGTATCAAAATTTTTTAATGTATATTTTATGTGGTTTCAAAGAAAATGGTTTTCAGACTGTTTTTACGATCATTTTATATCTTTTCATGGAAAATTATTTTCAAAACATTTAAATGATTATTTTACAAATTTTCACGAAAAATGGTTTTCAAAAAACATTGAAGATTAATTCAAAAGTATTAAAAAATGTATTTTCAAAACATTTTCATTCTCTTGTTATATGTTTTCAAAGGGTTTACAATGAAAAAAAATGTTTTTAAAATGTTTTGAATATTATTTTATGAATTGATGTAATTTTTTCTTTCAAATTCTTCCTATGAATGAGTTATGCTTAATTTCATGGTCTTCAAGGAACCTATCTCTATTTCATGGGTTAAATTCATTTTAATCCCTCTACTTTTCATAGGTTATGATTATGAAGAAATGATTATGAAACCTTTTTTTCTACATGTTATGATAAGTTTTCAGGTTTATAATTTGCATTTAATTTCATGGGTTATGATATGATTATTTATGATCTTATACAACATGTATGTATTATTTAATTATGATATGTGTGGGACAAATATCTCCCTCTAATATATTGGGTAATAATTAATATCTCATGAGAAGGAGTATGATGTTCTGGGAATTAAATCTTCTCTAATATGATGTAAATGGGAGTGAACCATGATTACAAGAAGGCGTGAGGATTGAAATCATGGTACTAAGATTGTCATCAGAGTGAACCATGACAAACAATATGTAATGAAGAGTGAAATTATGTGACTAAGACGGACATGGGAGTGAACCATGTCTACCAAGATGGTGTGAGGAGTGAAATCTTGCTACTAAGATGTCTATGAGAGTGAAACCTGACTACAATGATGTTTTGGGGAGTGAACCCATACTTCATAAATGTCCTTTGTAGAGATTCCTTGACTACTATGCATTAATATGATTACATGTTCACAATGTTATTCATGGACTTGGTTGCATCTCAATAATTTTATGTGATTTACTGATATCTAGTCAATAACCTAATGAGTGAACCAATTTTTAAATATACATATTAAAAGTATTATATGATTATGTGTTTAAAAAAATTCCATGTTTTATTCCTATGTTATGATTTCATGGATTATTTTCTTTATTTACATATGATTCATATCTTGTGAACTGATAATATTTATTATGATCTCTAATATGAAGGGTATGATCTTCAAATGTTTCCTAATGTTCTATAGGATTTTTTTTCATATTATGCTTATGAATTTCCTTTATTTACCCTTACTGTGAATATGATGTAACCACTTTCTTATGATTCCATTCACCTGGTAAAGTATAAATGTATTAGGTAGACATACTAATGGTAGACATCTTTATGAGAGATGTTTATGATCTTCTACCGTGATAGAAGAATTTTTTCAAAGTATTCAAATACAAAAAACTACTACAGTCTTAAGGAATGTATTTTCATAATCTACACATTATTAAACCAAAATGATATCATATCCATGTATGTTAAGCCTAGTTAACTTTATAATTATCTACTAAAATTATTCTATGAGAAAAACTATCACTTTTCATCAAACCCTAGAATAAGATGAACAAAAAATCCTTTAGTTACACATCTGATCATCCAAAACCATCATATCACATTGACTGAAGCATCGATCATGAAGCACACTGACCATATCAAGAAGATTAACTGAATAATGGACCTTTAATGATTTAATTCATGGTATTCATTAAAATATGTCCAAATTAAAATAACAACAATGAATGTGCGAGGAACAGATGAAGAAATCCATAATATTTAAAACTGAATAATTGAACTTGGACATTATTCTTATATACATGATTCATTATTAGAGAATGATATGAAAGAAGAGGGATAATCAAGGAAATTAAATAAAAATTTCATCAATCTAATTATACGGCTGATTAGTATATCAATTGTTTTTATGGAATTGATCTACATTCATTTGGGATAATGAAATGGGATGGAAATCACAAAACGAAACATCTTAATTGGAGATTGGTTTAATTATTGAAGAAGAGAACTTGGGTTTCCATTGTTAATGATATCCTCTCACTCTAATGGTGTTTTGATCCATAATATTATCTCAATCTATCATTATCCCTCAAGAAAGGATCTCCAATGAATGTTTGAGATCTCTAGGGTTAGAGAGGACTACTCTTAAGGGTCACTATAACTATATAATTAAAGTAGAAAATATGTTACTACATAAAAATAAAAAAATAATATTTAAGTTATTGGAATTAGTTATATCGATGATTATTTTATTATAAATGGCCTGAACCAACAAATATTATTTCATTCTTGTTGTAAAACCCTCCTTAGGAACTCAATGTTCCCCTCATATTTCTACTGTAGGTCAAATTTTTGGAGTCATTCCACTCTTTATGTAAAACGACCGATTAATGGTATTTATTATATTCAATATATTTTTTACATTTATTCTGGGAACACTAGGCCTTAGAATTACATGACTCCTTAGGTCCTAATATCTAATATATTCTGTATAATATCAAAAAAATAAATTGAAAACCTAATGAAATTACAAAACTAATTTCATAATACATTACAAAAATTCTAGTGAATTTTTTTAATCAATATCTCATCCACAAAAATATCCCAAGAGATATTCCTTGTCCTATACCTATAAATATTCCTAGGGGTCTCACAAAAGTCTTCTCATCCTATTTTCTAATGGTTGAATAAAAAATTCCTTTAATACCAACTATAGTGACACCAAATTGTCATAAATGGATATTATTTATTTTTATAAAAATATGAAGATGTGTGAATAAGTAAATTACTAAGAACCACAAGAGTTTAGTGTATCTATAAACATGGAACAGAAGTGAAAGATATTAGTTATTTCCCATAAATATCATGAAATTTTCTTCATATACATAAAATAATTCTTCATTACATGGGGAATGTGAACATAAAAATGTGTGAGGTCAGATTCTCATAAAGGGTAATTAAATAAGATACCTAAAACTAAATTGAATATCAAGAACGGATAATATGATCATATAATTTAATGATCATTCCTAGAATATCAATGATTATATATATGAATCTTGGAATAAATATAGGAGGATAATAAGATATGACTCATAAAGGAATAAATAGCATAATCCTTTAGATCATAAAATAGGAATAATGAATGATTATTTTTTATACACACAATAATTGAAAATATTACTTTTAGGCTACCCACCAAGAAATTCATATCAAGTTAGCATAGGCTGAACACATGTGTACCTTCTTCAGGAATGATTTTTCTACAAGTGTACCCTCCTTTATTGGCTTGTTCTAAGAAACCATGTACCCTTTAATATAAAATAAACATTATCATCATCCATTAAATTGGATGGATATATTTTCCCCACACTTCACATAATGAAAACCATATTCATGTGTTCCACAAGATCATTAAAATTCATCATATTATAAACCATGAAAAGAAATAAGTATCATAAAACTTTCATCATATCACAACCTATAAAAAACATAATGGAATCATTATCATTTGATCAATGAATAACCAAATAAAATTAGTGGTTTTCATAAGTATCATATCGTATTGTAAAATATGGGAGAGAAATAAGTATAAAAAATATCATCCCATGAAAACATAAAAAATTTAGGGAAAGATTTAGAATAGTTTCCTTAAGTAATATACCCATTAAAAATGGGTATCATCAACGGATTTCATCTTACATAGAAAACATTTTTGAAATATCATTTAATAAATTTCTAAAATAAAATATCCTTTATGATTCAAAAACACTTTTAAAATTTAAAAACATTTGAAAACCATATTCAATGACAAATACATAAAAAAATATTAAAGGATGATTTGAAATCCATTTAATATCAATTTTAAACATAAAACACCATTCAAATACTTTTCATTCAAAATATCCTTTTAATATTCTAATGTAATCATTTAAAATAATATAAAATAGTTCTTAAGAACTAAACATTTTGAAAATTACATTTACTGAAAATCAATTGTAAAAAATAAAAAACATTCAGAATATATAAGTAAAACTTTTATATTGAAAACAATTATTAAAAAATATAATGTAATAACTAAAAAAGAGATTTCATGATGGTGGGGAACCCCGTCGATGATGTATATGTAAAAAAAATTCATTTCACATTGTCAGTAGATTTTAAAAAAAGGCATTTTTGAGAAATGTTAAGAAGTTTCCTTTGAAACCCATTTTTTAATGTAAAAACATTTGTAAAATTTTCTCCAAAAATATTAGGGGAATAATATAGTATTTTTTAAAACATTTTTTTTTGAATAATTGGTTTTGAATGAAAATTTCATTCATGTCCACTAGAGCATTAAAGTCATACATTCATAAATACATTTTATTTATAATCTTAATAACCAAAGAGGGGAAAATGTTACCATTACATGATGATTTCAGTAAAAAATATGGTAGAAGAAAATGTATAATAATTTATTGCAGAAGGGTAATAATATTTCCTCAATTGAAGCCTAATCATATATAATCCTTATAAATGATGAGATAATAGCGATAAATAATTACCACTTTGGTCACATTGAATCATATTTGTCACGAACCCACTCCCTAAAAAGTGTACCCCTCCTTCGCAGGTAATGTGAGAAGGGAGAAAATGTCCCCCGAGTCCCACCTCTAGTAGGCCCCGGGTTGGCGAATAGCACCGAGGGTATAATAAACACACAAATGGGAGGAATTAAACTCTATGAGAACGCATTCGAATGAGAGAGATATGATATACATCAACCAACTCCAACTCAGAACTGAAATATAAAAGAAACCCAAGTGAATGTATGAAATGTCATGAAAATGTACTAAAACTAGATGGGAAAAACAGAAAGTACCCAAAATAACGTAAAAACAGCAGCAACCATAAGCCTGAATAGCTCCTAAAATCACAAGATAGTAGAAACCAGCTTGATCTCCAAACTGCTCCAAGTGACCTGAAAAGCATGTTATATATACATAGGGTGAGTATAATAGTATACTCTGTAGGATCCTCCCTGAATCCCCTCATAGAAAAGTATATAAAGCATTATAAAGCACATTGAACAGCAAGTTAATCTAACTCGTCACCTAAAGAAGTATATAATGTTCCCAATCTCACTATGGCCACTCTCACCAAGTAACGCATACAAGAATATATCATATAATATTGAATATCAAGGGTACCCCACAACTACTTCCCCATTGGTTTTCCGCTTTGAACCAATGTCGCACATCCTGAGAAACTCTTTCAAAAAAGGCTTTCCCACAGAAACCTGGGCAAAGCACCACAATATTCACCTCGTGCAACAAAACTACCACGTCCACAAACCAAAGTAGCCAGGTATTTTCCAGGAGCCACCATAGCTCGCCTAATGTGTATAATATGGCAGGTATTATACATCAATCCATTACCACCCAGACACCGAGTAAAAATCTTCAATCCATCACAGCCTATACACGTTACACCTATAGTAGTCCATAGAAAAAATATATCCAGTATATATGTGTGTGAATAACCAGAAGACATTACAACACTCTATACAGATATATTGGGAAAACCAACCAATGTGCCTGCCAGCACCAATAACTACCAAGGTAAGAGAGCGGGACCAAAGGGGGTAGTCAGCCATCCATCCTCCCACCAGAATGTTGGGGAAAACACCCCCACCCCAAGGCTCAGAATAACTGAGGTGTCAGTTTCCCTTATTGACAGGGTAGAGTAGCATATATAAAAAACATCAGATTATACTATAACTCACAACCAAACAATGGGAATAACCTATTCTTAGATACAACTGCAGCTAACGTCTCTCAAACTCCATACTGCTACTTCTAAGACTAGGTATCCTATAAGAACACTACCATTTAAAGAGATTTATTATATTAAATCATTCCTTTTTTATTATTTACAATTTATGTTAATTAATTCGGTAAACATAAATTAACCATGAATAATTCCACATTAAATTTCATTAGCATCACACCCAATGTCAATTGTTCCTTCAAAATTAGAACCTCATCATTATGTTCGAGCAACTCCATCCACATGGTTAACAACATTTATTCAATTATTCATTATATAATTACTTTCCCACATTCCGAGGAATTTTAGAAAACAATTCTATTCTACTAAACAGAAGGGGCTCCACACGGTGAGTTGATTTACTAAACGTCGAGTATTTTCCACTTATAGCAAGAGAATATACCCGTCCTTCCTTGACAATCTAAGCACGGAATGCACGTTGCATACAATGCATATCTTCGCATCCTTTAGAAGAAGGGTAAGAAATACTAGATTCATTGAGAAGTGGGGATAAGTAAGAAGATAATCAACCAATAAGAATCAGCATGCATCCAACAATAACATCCATCCCATTCTATCATCCCTAGTGTCATCCCCGATACCCAAATGAATAAACCTATGCATCTCACCCCTCTAGGCGTCATCCGGTGCTACAACCAAAAGGCCTCTATGCCCCCACATATCACAACACCCCTCTAGGGTCACGTCTCAACATAAGTAATAGGGAAAAAACAACCATCACATCAATTGGGCTATGTCCCTTCAACAATCATGAGGGTAACTCAGAACCCATCAAGTAATTAACAAACAACCAAATTCTTTAATCCATCATGAATTTACAGATTTATAATATGTTGGTTCCAACATCGGGAAACCTAACCAGTAAGCTATCACAACTGATTAAACATGATTACTATGCCATATTTATTAACATAAACTTACAACAAGAACCAGATTCGTTTTCATGCCTATTTATCTTTAGCCAAACAATTATCAATTAATCCATATTTCCGTTTTTTTCCGATTTCCATCAAGAACAAAAACTGAGCAAAGAAAGCATAGATATCACACTATCGAGAAAAACAGGAGGCAATAACATACGATTGATATAATTTCTTTACGTTATTCCAAATATTTATTATGTCAATTCCATTTACATCTAATGGGATTAAACATGATAACAATACAGTTTCATATAAAAGAAAGAGAAGTAACTAATCCCACACCTCAATGGTTTTTGACGAAAACCCCATCAAACGGAGAACACACAAGAATGTCGGGTCGATTCTCCAAGAATCCTCCTTAGATCTCTTCTCCTAACACAACCAAGACAAAATATCATCATATTTGACATCCACACATTTAGATCTACCCATAATGGGCATCGATATATGAAACCGAGTGAATAGGAGAAGTAGATCTAAGTAGATCTAAGATACCAAACCAGAATGATCACATAAATCAAGAAACCGAATTCGATTCACAAACAAAAGCCTTCTGATCACCTCCAAACCACTTGGAATATGATCTCCTACCTTCAAGGGAGGGTAATACCGAGTTATGGCCACTTAGGATCTTAAACGAGCAAGTTATAGGGAAAACGGTTGAGATCCCCAATTTTAGGATCTAGTTTAAGTGCCTCCATGATTTTCTCACACGGTTAGACAAAACCGTGCGCTAACTGTGCGGTCACTACTACCTCGCCAAGAAATCCTCACATGGTTAGGCCACTCCGTTAGAGAAACTGTGCACTAACCCTACATTAGCCACTGCCTCCAATATTAACTACGCATGGTATGGCCACACAGTTTAGACAAACCGTGCACAACCTGTGCGAAAGCTACTACCCTTTAGTTATCCATAACGATTCACCCAAATTCACCCCAAGTAACTACCACAAAACAAAGGTAGTTAGAAACATTAAAAGTACGCGAAAGCATTATGTGAAGTTACACTTCACAATTTTCTACCATTGAAATGGTTTATCGAAATGGATGATTTTTGAAAAGCATTGGCGATATGTTACATTGACCTCCCAGAACTCCTCTAACACCACGTTTTCACAATGCAGTGGACCAGAGAGGTCCGAGCCATTACATCAGATACCTCTCAAAAAATTCTCGTACTCAAGAATCCAAAACCCACATAAAGAGAAAACAAAAAAGGGTCTGAACAACCACCCTTGAGATACCTCTTAAAATAGAGAGGGCCACCAAAACTACAAAAGAAATTCATAAATCAAACATGAATGGTCTGACCACAAAGGGTACATCGTTACATGAAAAGAGTTAAACATCAAACAACTCTCGGTACTGAGCACATATCTATGACTCACATTCCCAGGTACTCTCCTCCATGCCACCATGTCGCCACAAGACACGAACTAAAGGAATAGAATGCCAGTTCAACACCTTATCCTTGACGTCCTGGATCACCCCAGGTCGTTCCTAAATGGTTTCATCATCATCAACATTGATCTCTCCCCAATCAATAATGCATGAGTCATCATGAAGATTATTACGGATATGTGATTCATGGAAACCATCATGTATCTGACTCATCTATGGGGGATGTGCTACTTGATACGCCACAGCTTCAAGATGAGCTAACACCTCGAAAGGCCCAACAAACCGGGGATAAAGCATACATCCAAGACTAAACCATCGCTATCCACAACAGGGAATCACCATAAAAAACACATGATCTCCAACATTAAACTCTAAGGGTCTCCTTCATTGATGAGTATATGATTTCTGATGATCTTGTGATGTCTTCGTCCTCTCACGAATCACATGAACCATCCCTGTTGTATTTTGAACTAATTTTGGTCCATGAATTGCTGACTCTCAAAACACAGTATAGCACAATAGAGAATGATAATGCCGACCATACAAAGCTTCAAATGTCGCCATACCGATGGTGGAGTGAAATATGTTTTTGTAAGAGAACTCCACCATGGGTATGTGCCTCATCCATGAACCTACTAAATCAAGAAAACAAGAGTGTAACATGTCGTCAAAAGTATGGAAGGTTTTCTCTGTCTGACCATTTGTTTGAGGATGAAAAGTTGTGCTAAGGAATAGATGAGAACCGAATGCATGTTGGAGAACTCTCTACACTCTGATGGTAAAACGAGGATGTCGATCAAAGATGATCATCCTGGGGACTCCATGAAGTCTCAACACCTACTCTAGATACTGCCTCGACAATACTTCCACTGATCTTGACTCATTTATTTCTTTAAAGGGGGCCGAATTTGTTAAATGAGCCACTAACACCCAAATAGCATCATGTCCTCTCGGTGCTCGAGGTAGACTAGTAACAATTTCCATTGAGATATCCTCTCACTTCCACTGAGGAATCTATAATGGATGGAGAAGACCACCAGGAACACTGTGTTCGACCTTCACCTTCTGGCAGACTAAACATCGAGACACAAACTCTGCGACCGCATGCTTCAGCCCATGCTACCCAAACTGACTCCTCAAGGCTCGGTACAACTTTGTCACACCTGGATGTATATCTAAAGGTGAACCATAGAACTCTCTCCGGAATGTATTACACATCATAAATGGAACAAAAAGCCTTCCATGATACAACACTCGGTGTTGTCCATCATCATTCCAACCATGAGGGGCCTCACCACAAACAACTCGGTCTCTCCAAACATCCACCTCTAGATCTCCCAACTGGGACTCTATCTCATTCTTCATCAGAGATGACTATTAGATGATCTAGAAAAGACAACTTCTACACCAAATTCTTCCATATCAAGATTTAATGCTGACAGTTCTTCCATTACTCTCCAGGAATCACCAGATTCACGCATATCATTACTAAGTGACTTTCAATTCAGTGCATCAGCGACAACATTCCCATTCCTAGGTGTATATGATATTTCGAAGACGTATTCCCATAATAAATCCATCCACCGATGTTGTTGTATGTTCATGTAACACTGGGAGAAAACATACCTCAAACTGTTATGATCGATGAAAACCACAAAGCGCTCACCAATGAGGTAATGCCTCCACAACATCAGAGAAAACACCACGGCTTCCAAATCAAGATCAAGGGTGGAATAGTTGCGCTCATGGGGATGTAACTATCGAGACCCATAAGAGGCAACTAACCTCTAATGCATGAGAACACAACCTAACCCTATATGTGAAGCATCGTAGAAAACATCAAACTGAACTCTTTAAGCTGGAAGACAAAGGACTAGAGCACTTACTAAATTCCCGTATAGATACTCAAATGATACCTGACACTAATTAGTCTGTATGAATGCCTGATCCTTCCATCTCAATGCTGTTATAGGAGTCGCAACTCGTGATAAATTGGCTACAAACCTCAATTAGTAGCCTGTGAGACTAAGGAATCTTCGCACCACTGAAACTGTCTAGGGGATGCCTAAAACACAAATGCTTATATCATTGATGGATCTACAACTACACCCTGTGGGGACACAACATGCCCTATGAAATGGATATATAGAGCCCAAAACTCACACATAGAATACATCCCAAATAGCTGATGTCGATGAAGAACACCCAAATCGGCTTGTAGATGCTCTGCATGCTCCTCTTCAGATGTGGAGTACACAAGGATATCATCGATGAAAACTACCACGAACTTGTATGGGAAATCACGAAACACAGAATTCATCAATCCCATGAATACATCTAGATCATTCGTCATGCCAAATGGAATTACAACGAACTCATAATGCCCATGATGAAAACGGAAAGCAGTCTTCGGGATATCCCCATCCTTCACACGCAACCGATGATATCCTGACCGCAAGTCGATCTTTGAGATCCAACTTGCACCCATTAGTTGCTCGAATAAATAATCAATCCGTAGAAGAGGATAATGATTCTTTATTGTCACTTTGTTTATGAGATGAAAATCGACACACAACCGCAAACTACCGTCAACCTTCTTCACAAACAAAACCGGTGCAACCCATGGTGATACACAAGGACGAAACAAACCGCACTATAATAGACCATAAAGATTTATATGTAGCTCTTGTAACTCATAAGGGTACGTCCTATATGGAAACATAGATACAGGATACACACCTGGCTATAGTTTGATAACAAACTCGATCTCTCATCAAGGGGGTAATGCTACAACCTCTTCTGGAAAGCCATCAGGGTAGTCCTCTACGACCCTAGGAGACACCAACTGGTGAACCTCTGAAGAACTCAACATCATCTCATCCATCATGGATGATAAGGATGGAAAACACCTATGAACCATCTGAGGATCTCGCTCACCAACAAATACCACGTTATCTCCATCCTCACCAAAGAAAATGACCTTCTTCCTAAAGAAATCCATGACAGCCGGCACCGAATAAAACAAATCCATGCCGAGGATGACCTCATATTGTTGTATATGTAAACATAGGAAATCTCTCCAAGAGCTGTGTGGCCCCAACACTAGTTCACAGTCTCTACATACTTCAAACAGGTCAGATCGACCTCCAACTGGCGTAGTCAATGCCAAGGGCACTGGAAGCCTCTTAACCTCATGTCCCAAAGCATGGACAAGGGTAGGTGATATGAAGGAGTGTGTCACTCCTAAATCAAACAAGGAATACACCAAGGTAGAAAACAAGAAAAGGGTGCCTCGAATGACAGTTGGCTCGCGTAACGTGTATCATACGTCGGGTATTATACCTCAAGCCATTACATACCATACACCGAGTAAGGATCCTCAGGCCGTCACAACCTATACACGTTACACCTATTGTAGTCCATAGAAAACTATATCCAGAATATATGTGTGTGAATAACCACAAGCCATTATAACCCTATACACACATATATAGTAAAAACTAAGCAATGTGACTGCCAGCCTCAGCAACTACCAAGAGAAGAGAGCAGGGCCAAAGGGGGTAGTCACCCATCCATCCTCCCACTAGAATATTGGGGAAATCACCCCCAGGGCTTAGAATCCTCAGGGTGTCAATTTCCCTTACTGACATGGTGGACTACCGTATAGAGAAACAAAAAGTAAAGATTATACTATAACTCACAACCACACTATGGGAATAACCTAGTCTTAGACACAACGACATCTAACATCTCTCAGACCATGGGCTGCTACTTTTAAGAATAGTTATCCAATAAGAACACAAACATTTAAAGAGATTTATTAGATTAATTCATTCCATTTTTATTAGTTCCACTTTACGTTAATTAATTCATTAAACATTAATTAACCATGAACAATTCCACATTAAATTTCAGTAGCATCAAAACCAAAGTAAATTGTGCTTTTAAAATTACAACATCATCATTATGTTCCAGAAACTTCATCTACATTGTTAACACCATTTATTCAATTAATCATTATACAATTGATTTGCCACATTCCCAGACTTTCTAGAGAAAACTTATATGCTACTAAACAAAAGGGGCTCAACAAGGTGAGTAGATATACTACCCATAAATTCATTGCATCTTATAGCAAGAGAATATACCCATCCTTCTTTGAGAAGCTAAACATGGAACACACGACGCATACCCTGCATGTCTTTGTGTCTTTCAGAAGAAGGGTAAGCAAGACCAGTTGACTTGAGAAGCGGGTAAAGGTAAGCAGATATTCAACCAATAAGAATCATCAAGCATCCAATAATCACATACATCCCATTCCATCATCCTTGGTGTCCTCCCTGATAGCCACATGCATAAACTGATGCATCTCACCACTCTAGGTGTCATCCACCACCACAACCAAAAGGCCTCTATGCCCCCACATATAAAAACACCCCTCCAGGGTCACGTCTCAACACAATATGCAGAAAAAAAACAACCATCACATCAATTGTGCTATGGGCCTTTAACAGTCAAGAGGGTAACACAGAACCCTTCAAGGAATTATCATACAATAAAATTCATTAATCCATCTTGAATTTACAGATTTATAATCCATTGCATCCAGCATCGTGAAACATAACCAGTAAGAAATCAGAAATGATTAAACATGCTTACTACGCAAATTTGATTAACATCAAATTACAAAAAGAACGAGATTCATTTTCATGCCTCTTTATCTGTGGCCAAAAAATTGTCAAATAATCCTGGTTTACATTCCTTACTGATTTCCATCAAGAACAACAGCTATGAAAAGAAATCATAGATATCACACAATCTAGTAAAACAAGAGGTAATAACATATGATCGATACAATTTATTTATCCAGTTCAAAATATTTATTATGTCAATTCCATTGTCGTCCAGTGAGATTAAACATGGTAACAATACAGTTGCTAGTAAAATAAAGAGAAGCAACAAATCACCTACCTCAAAGTTTTTTGACGAAAACCCCAACAAACAAAGAACGCACAAGAATGTCAGGTCGATTCTCCAAGAATCATCCTTAGATCTCTTCTCTTAACACAACCAAGACAAAATCTCTACATATTTTCCATCCACAAACATAGATCTACTGATAACAAGTGTAGATCTATGAAAACAAGAGAAGAGGAGAAGTAGATCTAAGTATACCTACAAAACCAAAACAAGAATGATCACATTCCTTAAGAAACTGACTTCGATTAACCAAGATAAGCCTTTGGATCCCCTCCAAAACATTTGGGAGAGGTTATCATACCTTCAAGGGAGGGTAATCCCGAGTTATGGAAACTTATGAGCTTAAATGAGCAAGTTAGAGGCAAAACGGTTGAGATCTAAAATGTTAGGATCTAGTTTAAGTTCACGCATGGGTTTCTAGCACGGTTAGACAAATCGTGCGCTAACCGTGCGGTCTCTACTTCCTCGCCAAGCACTCCTCATATAGTTAGGTTGCACGGTTAGACAAACTATGTTCTAACCGTGCATTAGCCACTGCCTCCAATATTAACTATGCACGATATGGCCGTACAGTTTAGGAAAACCGTGCATAGCCCGTGGGAAAGCTACCACCACTTAGTTTTTCTTAATGATTCACCCAAACTCACCCCCAAGCCACTACTTTAAAACAATGGTAGTTAGAAACATCAAAAGTACTAGAATGCGTAACGTGACATTATAGTTCACAATTTTCTACTGTTGAAACAGTTCATCGAAATGGATGAAAATGGCAAAGTGTTGGGGATATGTTACCTTGACCTCCCAAAACGCCTCTAACACGGCATTTTCACAAAGTTGTGGACCAGAGAGGTCCGAGACATTACATAATATTCCCCATTAAATAATAACATCCCATAAGGAATATAATATCATTAAAATAATGAGATTTATTGTATAATATTTCATTGGGTAAGAATATACACCTCATAAAATAATATAGGTTAATATATAATGTGTGTCTAAAACTAGTGAAATTGAGAGAAAATTCATATACCTATTTTGGTAATATTGTAACTAAAAACACATGAAAGATATATCCTTAAATAGATATCTTGATAGATGAATATTAATTAGAAGAACCATAATTTATATTAATGGGAATAAAATACACCACATATGTGAAAGTTGATGTAAAAATATCATGTGTCTCACAAAAGAGAAATGTGAGACATAAATTCAAAACCATAATTCTTAATATAATTGTACTCATTCAAACACACTATATAATAAATAAAACATTGTTATAAATATACCACAGAACCACATTCCTATATATTTAATACCATATATGATTTACTTATGTATTTATTTTTCATGTTTATTAACAATTCAATGTTAATGTTATGTTTTGAGTAATAATGATTTTTTACATGTTTTGATTTGTTATTCCTGGTTGTCATACACAAATATTGACTTAATTATATCCATAGTGATATGAATTATATTAATATAATATATATTAAATATATATTTATTTATATTAATTAGTAAAATTTTGTGATTGGACATGAAATATACTCTTCATAGAGGTGGTAGGTCATACGTACTTATAAATGATGTTTCCATTTTATTGTTGTATTGAAAGAAGGAAAAGTAATATATATATATATTATATGTCCTAGACCATAAAAATTACACAATATTGATTTATATTACGAATTTCCCTTTATCACATAAGGAAGATATTTTTAGGTTTAGAGTTTTAAAAAATTATATTATAACTCATATATACAAAACCATAAAATACAAAGTGGAAAATTAAGATCAGTTCATGTATTCCCATAATATAAAACATTTATAATTTAAAATGAATTATTTTTCGTTAAAAATCATTGTAAATTAAAACATGACATCTTCCTTTCCCTTAAACATCCACAACAATTGTGATGTTTTTAAAAAACAGAGGATGGCCAAAATAGATTTTTAATGGAAAAAAATTAAATTGTTATTTCAATAAGGACATGAAAAATAATATAATTTTTACCTTTAAAAATATTTTTTTATGAAAAAACTAAATAAAACATTTTCACATGATTCAAAAACACTCATTTTTTGAAATAATATCATTAAAACCCATGGAATTATATTAAATCTATTTTGGTTACATATAGTTTCATAAAAAACCCTTTAAAAGCCTTTTTGATTGGAATAAGCATTAGTCCAACATCCATAATTGTCCTTACATAATGATTTGAAGATTTATTTGAAGATATATAATGGTATCACCCTTCGTATAAGCTATATCTGACACACCCATGAGCTATTATTGGGCTAATCCTTTTATATAAGGTATATCAGGCTCACCCATGAAATAAAAGGGGACTGAACCCTTTGAATAATTTATATTGAGCTCACCAATTTTAGATAATTACCATGTATCTTATCAAGAGTAAAATAATCACATCACCAAAACCTTTGAATTTTTTTTTAAATCATATTAAAAACAAAAAATTAAAAAAAACAACTTTTTCGTTTATGAACCCATTTTCAAAATCAAAACACCATTTTCTATTAGAAAAAAAAAATAAATACCAAATCAAATATATGATAAGGATTGTCTTTCATTTAAGGTTACATGAAATCATTCAAAATATATAAATTTTTTAATAATTTCCCCAGAGTTTGAAAAGTCATTATCACTGTGTTTGTTAAGAATAGAACATTCCTTTTATCATTTTTCAACAGGTTTTTTATAGACCTTGTCATAAGATTAATGTTTAAATCCAACTAATGAAATTAAAAATAGACATAAAATATCAATTATAACACATTTATATCCATATAAGTAAATATGAAAAATAATATTGAGAATGTTGACTTAGAGAAAAGAACATGAAATTTATTATTTAAACATTCAATGTGTCCCATTCCACTTTAATATTTTAAATAATAATCCAAATGAAATAATAAAATTTCACAAAATATTATATAACATTTCAATAGATTAAATATGGATATATTCTTTTAAACGGTCTATATATACAATATATAAATGGATAAAGGTGAATATCATCATGAAATGCCTCAATGAAAGGATGATGAGATGAAATGCCTTACCTTGAGTTTGGATTTTCAACTAATTCATAATATTCTTGAATAATACAAATATTTTAGTTATGAAATTTATTTATAAAATATTTCATGTTTTGTTTAATTATTTTTACCTATTACAATGTTTTATAAAACAACTTAATAAATTATGATTATGTTGGGTGTTTTGACCATATCTGTTTTATATGTCCAAATGACTAAGGATGGTGGTAAACGATCAAGGGGGTCATTATTTGAACAAATCTAGAATAATTAACATGAAATAATTATCATATATATATAATACATTTAAAAAAAATCATTAACTATGATTATGAATAATGAACCAATGCTAAAGTCATGGAGATAGTAGGCTATACGTTTGCATGAGTAACATTATCATTCCTCAGTGATCCATATGAAAAGAATGTAAGTAAAATATATATTTCCATAATTATCATTATATGATAAAAAATCTTTTCAAATCATATATACTTATATATATTAATTAATTTCAAGTATAAGGGATCACAACGCATCGAGGAGGAGGAAGTCCACACATACTCAAACGACATTATCACTTTTTTATTGTCTTAAAAGGTTAATAAAATATTGGTATAATATATTTACTGAAACATAATTATCTAATAAAATTCATATATATTATTTTTATATAACATATGCATAATTAAACAAATCCACAAGACTTTCCATTTAACGTTTGAATATATCACATCACTTTGAGTAGGTGGTAGTTCAGACGTCCATAAATGATGTTATCATATTTACACAAAATGGAAATAAAGAAGGTATCTATTATATATAAATTTAAAAAGTATTAATATAGAATAAATATAATTTATAAATTACAAAATTAGTTTTTCCATTATAATTTCCAACCATGACAGGTGGTATGGAAAAATGAATGACATCGTTTCCCAAGGCTGTAGTCCTCCGTACATAATAACCGTAATTTCATTACCCATTTGATGGATTTTTGAATAAGATTAGCTCAAACTGTTAGCATAAAAAATTTTAGTATATTTAGGACCGATATTTTATTATATAATTATAAAATAATAATTATTTGACCAGTTATAATAAAATAAAACAAAAGTGTTCGTTAAGTATTGTTACCTCTTTTATGGGTAACTCCTTTTAGTTTTCAACAAAGGGATTACGTGGTTTGATTTTTTCCCACTTTCAACCTTTTAAGATGATATTAGTGATGCATGGATCCAATTTGGGGATGGTTTAGATTTGAAATAGTTCTTTAGAACTATTAAGAATTAGGGAGGGTGAGTGCCTCTTTATAGTGGATGGGTAATGGAAATATGGTAAATATAAAAAGGAGAACACTATTGGTAGGTAAACATTACATCATGTGCATAAAAAAGGAAAAAACAATAGAATAAATGGGGATTATGATAATGATACACTAAAACTAGAATAAAATAAAAATTTTATTATTATTTTTTCCATAGTCATTAAGGTTCCATTTTTTAATTTTTTTTTTCATTTAGGTGGCCAGTTTTCAATATTACATATTTAATCCATTAAAGTTTAATTAATGTGATACTTATGAAACATTTAATACCCAATTTTTCTAAAATAGGAAATATAATTTATTAAATAAAAATTATATATGTTTTTGAAATTAATGTTAATAGAAAAACATGTAACTCATAAATACACTACTTTTACCCAAACAGTGCTAACAATGTTTTTAGTCATAATGTGTCAATATTATAATTATAAAAGATAAATTTTTCATTTGAATGGAAATTTTTATTTATTTATTAGAACTAAAAAATCACATGGGTGAAGATAATATTTTTAGTAATTTTAAAAAATTTAATAAAATATTATTTATTTTATTTACTTATTAAATAAATAACCCATGTTTTGGTGTTTCCATAAAATATAATGTGATTATATCATATCTATAAATTATATTTAAATTATTATAATTACAAAAAATAATACATATTCCAAAATAATATTTACAATGCAAACATTACAGCTTCTTCCATATTCCATATCATTATATATTTAAAAGGTATGTGGCATTCCTTTTTTTCATTTCTTTAAATATATTATTATTTAGTTAAATTTCATAGAATGGTATCCAAATAATAGAGAAAAATAGCCCAATAATAGAGAAAAATATCCCTTATAGTGATGAGGGTGGAAATATGTGCATTAAATGGGATTTGGACAACTTTAGGGCCATTTAAACAGATTATAATCTATAAATAATCATTAAGTATGTTTTATTTTATATAATAACTACAATAAATATTAATTACCATCACTAGTAATTTTGGAATGAGATTAATGTTATCAAATAAGACGAAAAAATCTTAATTATTCTAAATACATATTTTATTTTTTTCCAAATTCAATTCACAGAAGTGGCTAAAATTAATTTAAAATTAATCCCACACGTATTGTGATATAGCGGGGTTATAACGTGAAAAGATAGAAAGTTTTTTATTATTTTACCCAAAATCAAGGAGAAATTGAACCCATTTTACTAGATTTTGTTTATTTATTTTATATTGGACTCACTATAATATAAAACAAATTTTAAAAAAAATTATGATGTAAATAAAATAGACAAAAAAATGTTTTCAATTAAAATGTAGTTATATTCAGTATTAAAAATAATTGAAACAACTTATAAATATAAAAAAATCAAACCAAGTTAACTTTTAATTTCATCTTCCGAAAATGATGCTCAAATTTTAATATAAAAATTATAAATGAGTCAAAAAATTATATTTAATATATCTTATCTAACAAATGACGATAAAACTTATTTTTACAAAATTATAGGATTTAATAATAACACTTGATTTATTTATATCATATGATAAAAAATATATTATATGAATGGAAAATAATTTTATAAACTTTTCTAAAATTTATATATTTTTTTTATTCACACTCACTAATACAAAATCTAGGCTATAACATCCAAATGAAATAATAATATCAACAATGTATTATTATTCGTTAAGACATATACTTATGTGTACTACATGTTATCGATGAAACTCATTGTTACAGGATATACAAGATAAACATGTTGTTTTTTTTATAATGAAATTAAAATATCTCATTTCATGTATCTCAAGATATTTATAATTTTAAATTATGATAGTCATAATATTTAGAAATTATTGTATCTTCAAATAATATAAGTAATTATACTTTGTTGATATAATTCAACAAGCAAAATATCATCCTCATAACAATCCAAAAAATAAGATTAAAATCCCTAAAATAAACATATCCATCATAGATAATATAAACCTTATGTGAAATCATTACCCTAAGAATCATGTCCAAATATAAAATCATACATCTCCATAAACTAAATCCCTACAAGAACATACACCCTAATAAAAATATCCTAAAATTCTTTTAATCAATTTATAATCTCATAACATAAAACATATAAATGTGTGTATAAAACCGTTAACTTATGTTTAACCATAGAAAAAACCAATTTCCTTGGAGGTTCCATCACATCACAAGACGAACCAACATTAACTACAATAGAAGAAACAAATGACCATACCTTTCTATTTATGATATTGATGATTTTCACCGTTATTAAGTATGTTCATAAAAAGGATAACATAATTTCCCAACTCATTGAGGCTAAATAAGATTTTTATTAATTGAGTATTTTTTATCTCACTCTTGTGTTGTTCGTAACTCTTCTCTTTATATTCACAAACCTTATGACCAGAAATACAATACACTGGTAATATTTTATAGATCCAATCACACATTCCTCAAATTGTACTTTACTACACATGGAACATTATTGGAGGTTTCATTCATTATTTTAAGTATGATTGTTATCCATTTAAAACCACATTAATCATTCCTTATTCTATTAATCTCATGGAACATAGGATTCATAAAACTACATCTTAATTTTCTCAGCACAACACGCCACTTTCTCAAATCATATAAATCTACTAGAGGCATGATCTCTTCGTACACGTGGATTAAACCCAAATTTAAATTTATTAATTTTATTACCAATTTCTCGAATTAAATATGGAACATACTTGGACATTAATTTGTAGTTTTCATCATATGTAGTCATTGATTCATCATCCATTTTCTTTTATTCCATGTTTTCCCCTATATTAAGGGAAACAAAATTTGGAAAATATTTCTCATGGAAGATAATAGTAAATGTTTACAATTCCATAGAATAATTATCATATTTATCTTTACTATTCATTACCATATACCACCATATATTAGCTCCACATTCAAAACAATAAATAGAATGTGTCAAATTTTGATGTTTCGAACATCTCATGACCTGAAATATTTTACTCAGGGCATTGATCTATCCATTGAATAAAAATGGGTTAGATGCTCCCTTTAATGATAGGGGATGTTGTCTTATAAAATAATCCACTATTGGAATGTTCCTATATAGTATATTGGATTCCTCTATTGCATGGATACCACAACAATTAATTGTCTAGTCTACTGATTCATAGTTACACAAAATGTTCGGTTATGATTCCCACAATCACAAGATTCATCTTAGGAAGATATATACCCCTCGATTCCTTTTTAATAAATTTTTTTTGATTTCTCTTAATAAAACCACTATGAAGAGGAACATTTGTAATGAATAATTAGGGATAAATAAATATTATTTATCATTTCAAAATAACCATAAAATTAAAATCTTTGAAGGGAATTATATTAAAACATACCTAACCTAAAGTTTTGTATAAACCATTATTTTGATAACAACTATAAGGCCCTAAAAATGGACATTACATAATCAAAATTACATAATCATGTGTTATTTTAATAATTTTACCTTCTACCACATTTAGGTTCTTCTCAATTTTAGGGTTTTGGATAATAGTCAATAACTCATACATAAGAAAACCACAAAATAAATATTGGAATCTTCCAATATGTATTAATATTTTTATGATATAAAATCTATAAAATAATGAATGAATTATTATAATATAAATTATCCATAACATCTATCATAACTTATTCATTTCACATACCCATAATTAATCAATGTTTTGACATTTTAAAAACCAGGGATGATAAAAAAAATCTCAGAAAGTGATATAAAAACAATGGAAAACATTCGTTAAATAAACACAAGAAAACTAATATAAATTTTAATGTTATCTTCAACTTTAATTGGGAATATGAAATAAGAAAATTTCACATGAATTAAAAACACACATTTTTCTCAAATAAATCATTAAAACCCTTAGAAAGAAATTAAAAACTTTTTTGGTGACATAGATAATCATATACTTAATCCATTTAAAATCCATTTATAATGAAATCATAATAAGGATGACTTAAATTATTATAATTTCATAATAAATAAGTGAAATATAATTGGGGTCATCCTTTATATAATCTATACTGGGTTCACCTATGATCTATGATGAGGCTCATCCCGTCGTATAAGCTCTATTGGGCCTACCCACTTCTCTTGAGCTATTATGGGGATGATTCGTTCGTATAAGCTATATCTAGCTCACCCATGAGCTATAATGGTCCTCAACCCTTCATATGTACTGTATCGAGTTCATCAATTTTATATAATTCTCAAGTACCATATCAAGAGTAAAATAATCTCAACATAAAACCATTTGAAAACACTTTTTAACCCCTGTGAAAAAACCATAAGATAAAAGTACCATTTTCTTGTAAGAAAATATTTTCAATACAAAAACTCCATTTTTTATAAACATGATATTCAATAAAAAATTACTAAAAGGTAAATATATTTATTTTATTTTAGGAAACATGATATCATTCAATGTAATCCATAAATATAATAATGGCCAAGATGGTGAAAAGTCATTGTTGTAGTGTGTGTTAATAATGGAACATTCCTTTTTTCATCGGTCAAAAACTTTTTGGGTAAAACACCTATAAAGAATAAATTTTACAATATTTGAATGAAATTAAAAATATACATAAAATTGAATTTATTACACATTTATATACATATAAATAAAAATTTAAAATAATTTTAAGAATATTGATGTGGGAAAATATATCTAAATGAAATATTTAATCATTAAATGTGTCATATAACAAATTGACAATTGAAATAATAATCCATATAAAGGAATAACTGTTATTCTAAAAAATAAATAACATTATAATTTTTAAAATATGTATATTGAATTTCAAATTGGATGTATAAAAAAATATAAAATATTAATGGTTCACATCATCAAGAAATTCACCAACAAAAATATATTGAGACAAAATATCTTACCTTTAGACCGACTTGTCTTGTGGGTATTTTTATTTATGAATAAAAATAATATTTCTACCATAATTCTTTTTAATCAATTTCAGTGTTTTATTTAACATTTTTTCACTTATTATAGTGTTTTATACAAATAAATAATCAATTAATTTTGTATTATGTGTTTTGAACATATTTGGTTAATGTGTGGAAACAACTAAGGTTGGTTATCTATGGTCAAGGGGATCATTATATAAACACAAAAAATAATTATCATGAAATAATTATCATATTAATATATATATTATACATTTATAACCAATCATGAATGATAGTTATAAAAAATTAACAAATATTATAATCATGGAGACGATAGGTTGTCCATACGCATATGTAACATTCCAATTTCTCAATGATCATTATGAAAACAAGGTATATATAAATTTATCATTCCATAATTATAATTATATCATAAATAAAATTTTATTTTTTATATTATATTTATATTTAGAATTATTTTTTTGTAAAAGGAAGCGTATCACATAAATAAGGAAGTAGTCCACACATCCACGAAAAATTTATCACTTTTTTATTATGTGAAAAGGGTAATAAAGAAAATAACATATTATATTTATATATTCATAATTATATCCTGAATATCATATAGATTTTATTTTTTTCAAATTTATTTCATTATAAACATCCTTAAGACATTCAATGTCATATGGGAATGTATCACATCGCATGGAGAAGGACGTATTCCACACATCCACATTTGATGTTATAGTATTTTCCATACAAAGAACGAATATAGGTATATTCTGTAATAAAATTACGGATGTATGAAGAAACCATAAATACAATATATATATATATATATTATAAATTCATTATTTAAAACATAATTCCAAACCATAATAGGTGGTTCAAAAATGAAGGACATTGTTTCGAGAGGCTGCAGTCCGTCGTACACATCAATGACAATTTGGATACCCATTTGATGTATGTGTGTATTGGTATAGGTATAACACTAAACATAAAAAATATAAATATATTTAGAAGCTTATTAAATTATATAAGAATTATATAGGAATATTTTAATGGTTTTAGAATGAAATAATACAAAAGTATTCATTGATAATTGTTACCTCTTTTTTTGGAAACTTTTTTTGGTCTACACCAAAGGGCTTCTTGGATGGATTTATTACAAATATTTGGCCTATAAGATTATAAGAGGTATGTTGGGAACTTATTTTTCAGGGGTTAAATGATCTAATGGGATTTGGAGGTCTGATGATGTGGGGAGGGTGTGTTCATTTTTATAATAGAGGGGGAGTGGAATTCTTGTAACTATAAAAAGGTGAACAAAAATGGGAGGTCTCCCAAACATAAAATGTAAAATAAATAGATAATAATGGATTGAAGGGTATTTATAGTCATTCCACACTCACACCACTAAAAATTCATTTGTACTTTTGGTTCAATAGTCATTATGTTTCTTTATTTTTTTTCTTTTGATTTTCACATTTATATCGGATGTTTTATATCCAATGTAATTAATCCATTAAGACAAAATTAAAATTTTTTATATTATAAAATTTACAAAACTATTACCTAAAATGTTACATATAAATTATAAAATAAAAATATCGTATGTTTTGGAAATTATTTTTAATAGAAATACATGTAACGCGAAAAAAACATTGCATTAACCATAACTGTGATAAAAATGTTTCTACTATTTATGGTTCCGTGTGTTAATTAAAATAGATAAATTTTCAAATTAATGGACCATATATGATATTTATTAACACTTAAAAATAACTTGTAAGAAGGTAATATATTCAAAAATCTTAATCCATTTAATTAATTATCATTTATTTTATTTAATTATTTACTAAATCATCCATGTGCTGGAATTTTGTAAGAATATAATATAATTATGTCATCTATAAAAATTAAATATAAATGATTATTATAAAAATAACTATATTATATATTAAAATATTACTTATAACCAATCCTATGTAGCTTCTTCAATACTACAAAGTTGATTCATTGTTAACGTAAATAAGGTCCCTTTTTTACTTTTCATTATTTAACATATTATATAGGTAAATTTCATATAATATAATCCCAATTACTCATAAAAATTGATACTAAATTATTGGGGATATATATATATACATAAAAATTTGTTAGGACATGTTTTTTGTCATTTATACATCTTATATTCTACATTTAATCATTAAGTAAGCTTGTTTTTACCTTATTTAATATAATTAACATTAATTACATTCAATGATCAATTTTTTTTTCCGAAAATGAAGTTGGTTATATTATAAAAAACACACATTGATTCAAAATATTTATACCCATTTTTCAAAATTCAATTTACATAAATGGCTATTGGTAATTGAAAATTAATATAGTTATTATTGTGATACATTGTGTTTCCAAAGGGAATGGTTCGAAAAATTGAAATGTATTTATATAGAATTTAAATTTTAAATTGAATCCAATAACATTATTGGAATTTTTTTATTTATAATTGGAGTAATTAGAATTTAGAACTAATTTAAAATATAATTTAACCAGGTAAATAAAATAGGAAAAAATATTCTTTCAATTAAAATGCATTACTTTTCACTATTCATCTAAAATCAAAACTTCTAAAAAATAAATAATTAATTTCCCAAGGTAAATTTTTGTATTTTTATATTTAAATTTATTTTTACTTTTTCATATAAAAATTTATTTTTTTAAATATTTGATAAAAAAATAGAATGTCTATTTAATGGCGTTAAAATTGATTTTAAGAAATAAAAACATTTAACTATAAAACTGGAATTATTTTCATCATATTCCTAAAAAATATTATATTAATTTCTGAAAATTTTATAAACTAGTGTAAAATTTATATGTTTAGTCTTATTTATTCCCACCTGTATAATGTGAAGATTATAACTGCCATATTAAATAATAATATCAATAGTATAATACTATTTGGTAAGCATTTTCCTTGAATGTAACAAATTTTATTGAAGAAACACGGTGATAAATGCAATGAATGATAAAATTCATGTTTTGTATAATGAAATAGAATTTTTTCATTGTGTATAAATCATGATATCAAAGAATTTAAATAAATTAGAAAGATTATATTTTATAAAATACCATTATGTAAAATATGTTATCTTGTTATTGAATTTTTATGTAATATATAATATATATTTGTATTAAACCCACATTTTATATGTTCCATGTAATACATAAATGGAATTCATTACTTCATGAGGGGGTAGTCCTCCGTACACACGAACAAAGTTATCATATTCCCACAAAATGGAAATCATGAAAGTATGTGTAACATAAAAATTCTATAATTATTACATTATAAAAATCATAAATATTATATATAACCAATATTTAGATTATTATTTTAATTATTTAATGATTTTATTGGAAAAAATAATGATGTTGGTTCATGAGGTGGTTGTCGTACATACAAACGCAAGTTGATTTCATCACTCATTTGATGAAAGTGTGTATGGTTGTATATTGCAACCATAACCAAACACCATATTAGTAAATTTCATGTAACAAATATATAATATAACAATGATATGAAAATTTTTATATTTCACAGTAGTAAATAATAAAAAATCATTCTTTGATGAATGTTACCACTTCTTTTTGAATATCTTTTTGGTTTCACCAAATGTATCCTTTGGTTAAAAGTATGCCCAAGTTAAAGCTCATAGTTTTATAGAAGGGAAGTCACAACTATATTTGGATATTTCCGGGAATATATAAAAGAATTGAGATGTTAGGGGTTTCCATTTATAAGGGAGGTGACTGGAAATTTTGAATGTTTTTTGAAAGAATGAATTTCACATATGATTTTTATATGGTGGAAGTTTGAAAAATGGATCAAATTAAAACCATATAAATTTAAATTTTGAAATTTTTCCACCTAATGGTTATTGGATATGTTTTGGGTAATTTTTACACCTTATATTCAATGGTTAACCACAATGTATTCTTGTTTTAACCTTAATTAATATAATTTATTTTAAATTTCATTTAATAATAATTTTTTTTCCAAAATTCAGTTTACCTTACATGAAATTATAAATTATGATGATTTTATATATGTAAATAATAAAATAAATATATTCACATATTTTTCAAAATTAATTTAAAATTAGTCTCGCAAATTGGTCTTGAAAGAGGGTTTTTAAAGAGAAAATTTTTAAAATATATCAATAATTTTTTATCCAATTTCAATGTAAAATTGTTTGTCTTGAAATGTATCTTATTAATATATTTACAAATTAAATAAATATGTATCAAATCCAAATGAAAATATAATTTAACTATAAGAATAATATAAATGAAAATAAAAATTTCAATTAAAATTCATTATTTTTCTCTATTAATGAACAAATGAATCTATTTTGAAACATAAAAAAACTCACCCTAAAGTATATTTATTTTTAAAAAAATTATGTTTATTTTATCGAATTAAATTTCCATTTGTTTCAAAAAATTAATTTTTAAATTTTTGCAAACGACATAAAAGCAGTTTTTGGATAAAAAAGTATATTCAAAACATATATACTTTACTGAGAATTGTATATATTATTATCAAATTGATTCTTTTTGTAAAACCATTATAATTAATATTTAAAAATTAACTATTAGTATTTTTTATTACAAAAGGATATGTTATAACGATCATATTTATATAACTATATTAATAGTATATCATTATTTATTTAAAAGAGACTGTCACATTTGATGCACACTAATCCTCTATTTCATGTAGTAAAAGATTAAATTGGTGTATGCTTCAATGAAATATTAACTTATTGTATCATGAAAAATAATCAAACATGATATTTTTTTGTAAATTAATAAAACATAGTGTTGTGTGTAACAAAAACTAATCTAAAATTTCCACATAATGTAAAATATCTAAAATATAAAATATATTAAAAATATATTAAAAAAATCTAAGGGTTTCATATTTTCTATGATAAAGAATATATATCCAATATCACACCACTACAGTAGAAAAAAGTCTTTGGTCACAAGTTCTTGTATTTTGCTGACTCCTGTTCAACATGTTTTAAAAGAAAACTAAACCCTGTCCAAAATAGATCCTAATGATAAAGACCTCAATAAATGAGATCTAGCAATAGTTTTAATGATTGGATTCTTCCAGTAATGTTTATATTTAACGTTTCATAAAAAATATGATTATTCATACATTGAATATTTTCAATATTCTACTCATGAGTCTGTGGAAGGTCGATCTACATGTTTTTTAAGAATGACATAAATGATGTTCCAATATTGATGTGGAGAAACCAGTACTGAATTAGTTGGGTGATAGGTCTTGACAACCCATTTGGGTTATTCAAATGAAGATTCAAGACAAAGATGTTGAGGTCTAATGAAATAATTTATTTTTGTTTAAAATGAGTAAATATTTTTTTTGGATTTTTTATAGAACCTCATTGTCTTTTTTTGGGAACATAATGCACTGAGTGTAACGACTATGATCCGAGTGTTGCCAATGGGTTCCTCCATCCCAGTTAGTCATATGAACTCATGTGTGTTTTCCCAAATGACAGAGGCTACCAACTAGCAGTTAGGGATAAGGTGTGATATTATAGAAACTATTCCCTCATTAGTAGAATATTCCCAGTGAAAGACAAAGAGAAAACAAAAGTTGAAGTAGTAATTCCATAAAACCGAAGTAAACCGCAGTAGACTAGTAGTAATAAAAAAACTATAGCACATATATATAAATTATGCATGTCACATGTGTCTAGGAAAGAATCCAAATAACTCACAATGGTGGATAACACAATATAGAAACCAATGTAAAGAATATCAATTAGACTCCAACAGCATCACAAGCCTCTATATTTCACCATGTTCTCTAGCTCCCACAATAATCAAGTACCTAATGAAGAAAGGATAATTTCCTTTTCTATATCTACCACCATATAATCTGTTTTGATCCAAAACATGACCCCAAAATGGTGTGAGACGAATCCACGTAGGAAAAAACCAAAAGATACGTGCCTTTCTGTCATTGAGTATATATGGAATGTAACATGCCAGAATGAAAAATTAAACTATGAAGTACTATAATGTAAAACATCCCATAGTTTTCAAGTAAATTCTTTTACATTTTTTTTACTCAATCCATTGAATAGTTAAACATGAGGATCTTGCTTAAGCTCTTTATCCCCCTGTGTGATAGAAACAAAACATATGTCTCATAAGACCATCCAAAAAATATAGTAGGACCAAGTCCAAGCATGTGCTTTAGATTGGAAGACTTGTCACAATCATAAAATCATTCATAAAAACCAATCTAGTATAATGTAACATCAATTTAATAAATAACGACTGTTGGGGAAATCTCTCACAGTCTAACCACTTTGGTCCCACATTATATAGATCAATTTCTAACAACCACCTGGGCGTCTCTCATGGTCAATACCCGTTGGTCAACATAACATAAATAAAATGTAAATAACCACCTAGAATCTCTCACAAACAATTCCTTAGAGTCCAAAATTAATGTAATCAAATAATAATGTTCAAATAGGAATTATTCATAGACTAAACCAATTATTTAGAATTTACCACCTAGGATTATCTCATGGTAAATCCACTTAGGGAAGATCTCATAGTCTAATTCCATTTTGTTAACAATCACAATGCATAACATGGGAATTTCATATAATAAACAAATCCATACCAACAAAACATAGTAAGGAAATAAGGAAACCCTAAAAAATTCCTAGACCAAATGGCCATAAAGAAATAAATTTGAAGACAGACCCATGGGGTGTCCAATAAACAAGTTATACAACCTTTTGCATAAGAAACTACCATTTATCAATTATATAAACCCTACAAAGTGATAAATATGGCTGAATTCCAAGTTAAGGAATACCCCAACGTGGATATGTGTCAATTTAAGCATATATAATGAAAATACAAACAATTAAAGGAATAAAAAACATACCATGATATCATACAATCAATGTACTAGAATGTATACCCTTAAATCGACATAGATAAACATAGATCTACAAAAAGGTAAAACACACCCAAACAAGAAAAACTCAAGAGAGAAGAACAATCTAGAAGAAATGCTCTAGGGATTTTTCGACCTCACCAGTGGAATCCCAATGCACCGAGAAATCCACAAATTGGATATGATATGGAGAATCAAGAGGGGTTCAATGTTCATCGACCCTTCAATCATGATTCTGTACGAACAACTTCCAGAAGAAGGTTTTTCCATAGATAAGTCGTAACCCCACTATAATTTATCAAATAAAAAGTAATGTACATGGAGTTTTCATTAACAGTACACTGAGGGTATTATCTACAACTAGACTGGACTTAAGAGGGTCAACCTTCTCATGACACAACCATGAAATATACCGTTAAACAGCTTTATGTGACAACCGGGTATAGACATGTACACATATGTACGCTGCATATACTTAGATAAAAACACACTTTTCGTCCTTTTACTCAAAACAAACCAAAATCAAGTTCTATACCTGAAATTAGGATATGGAATCTTACACTGATGTTGATTCATGATGTTTGGTTGAAGATGGCATGATTTCATTATATGAAGCTATGCATACTAACATTCAATGACACTTCGTAATTTTGGATATTGGTTTCTGAATAATGGATTGATTTGATTTTCTTTCCATGATTATATATACCTATGAATTTTAAATAATATAAAAAATAATTAATGATGAAGAATAATTTTATATCCTTAGGAAAATTTACTACCCTTGCAAAAAACCTTTTTTGTTAGAGAGACTTATATAATTCATATATGTCATGATAGAATGTCTAAAAAATTAATGATATGTAGTGATGATAGATATTTTATTTTAAAAAATTAAATCATTGGTGAAATTATGGAAAATAATTTTTCATGTGACATAGATATATGTGGGAAATCATTTTTATAATTTTGTGGGGTTAGCTTAATTAAAGGATTTCATACATTTTTAGAGTTGACCAACATGAGAAAAAATAATAGGTTCATATGGTGAGTAGATTGAATTTTAGAAGTGGATGATGATTGGATGTTCTCTTTTCTTTTCAATTATTTGTGTCCATATTTTAATGGGTGAATCTTATTGACATAAATGGTTATTTCTACTTAAGATTTTATTTCCTGAATATCAACATAAATTTTCACCATTACTTTTTAAGTTGAATGATCTATTTACAATTAATGAGCATAATTTATGAAAAATTCACATTCATTATTTCAATTCTATTTTTTGATTGACACATAAAATAATGGATTGTGTTTTCTTGGATTTTGGACTATTAACATAGTTGGGTTATGGGATAAAATTATTACATTAATTGTTTAAATCGATAAATTATTGATCAACAATTGTTAGCACAATGGGATCACACTTAAGACTTGGTGATTGACTACCCTTGAGGGCCACAACTAGGTCCTAGTAAAATAATGTTTAAACAATTATTCACATTGATATATATTGTTTTTTATTCAAATAAAATTAATGAGATGATATTTTAATTATTTTGTTGGTATATATTCATTAGAGATTTTTTCATGTTATGTGAAATTATTGGATATGGATATCTATATGATGGGAAACCTCTACATTTCATTCAAAATTAGGTTTGATACTGTTTTTAATGGAAATTATAATTAGATTTACTATACCAATTCAATTTATTGTATAAATTATAATATATTTTGTTTTATAGCTGTATAAATCCATTCAAAAACAATTGAAAATATAAAATTTTAAAATTAAATAATTCCCGAAAAATTAAATATTATACGGCAGTATCATCCGGAGAAAACTATGGTTTCATCTATATTAGAGTAGTTATGTTTTTATGAGGTAAATTTTACAAATAAAGTCCTCCGGTTTTCAATTTTTATCCATGTTAGTGGAAATGATATTTTATTGATAGTTAGAAATTTATGGTGTTATAAAAGGATAAGGGTAGGTTTTTGAGGTGTTTACTTTTGTTTTGGAAGAGATTTTTTTTGAATTTTAAATATCATGAGTCAAGGATGGAATATTTTGGTTAATGGTATCTTATGAAAAACGATTGATTTAGGGATGGTCATGACCTAGTGAATATAATTTCTTCATTATTCAAATAATTGGTCCATGATGTCTTAGGTTATAATAAAAAAGGGATCTGTGAGGGGTTATTACCTCTAAGAAATGGATTATTATATATTTATTATATAGATTATGGTTCCCCAATCTGATCCATGATGATGGATATCATTCATGTCTATTAATGTTAAACTGTAATCAGTTCCATGTGATTTTTGAAACTGAGTGGGTTTTTTTGTTACTTTAAATGAAGGAACGTGACTATCATGTTTTAAACTACATTTATTCGAAGGAAAGACCTGGGTTCATTAAAGCATGGTTGAATTCTTTGAGTTCTAGGAAAATTATGGATTGATATTTAATTTAATTTAATGTTTTGAATATGTAAATATTCTATTATGATATGGATAATATCACTATTCATTCTAGATATTCAGTGAATTTTATGGTATATATATATAACATATGGATTTCTTATATAATACATAGTTGTTCTATTTAATAATATCATTGTTTATACTGTTTATGGATCATTCTTTTAATAATTGTGATTGAACAAAAAAAAGATTGATGAATCCTTTAATGAAGAAAATAATGTTAGAAGATAAGAATAAATGTAAAATCCCTAATTTATAGCATCATCTGGAACACTAGGTTCCATTTCAGATCATCTGTGATATGTATTACCCCAGTGAAACAACCTTAGTAAATATCAAGTTTTCATTATCCATAAAACACAGTGGTGGGTTTATCTAGCAAGATATGGTATGGTAATTTTTGGGTTCACATGAAATTATTATTACTTCATTGGGGTATTGTTCGATATCTAAAATGTGCTTATAGAAATTTCTAAATTTCATGATTTCATTGACAAATTAAATGACTCATGTATAATGAGTTAAGACTATGAGATAGATGTAGTAAGGAACCATGAAATCATTATATAGTAAAATATATTTCATGGGGATCAGTGTGATATGTCTAAATTTATTCTATTATTTAATTTTTTACCATTAGGGGTCGTGCCTATATCTAGTTGGTAATAAAGGAAAAGTTACCTATATTTTTATTGAGGGATTTATATATTAATAGAACGTATTAGGATATAGAATTTGTGATTTTGGTTAAATTTAGACAATTGTTAATGAGAATATATTTTGGGGAGTGTGGTCGCTATTGGATATCTATATTTACATGAGGGGGTATTAGTGGTGTTAATGCATGGATTATTCCATTATAGGGATCCTTAAATAATTAATTACCCGATTTACCACCTTTGATATATAGGATATGATAAAAGATAGGGTTTTTGGAAAGGATATTATAGTATCAATGTAAATGAATTTAAAAATTCATTGGTTGGATGTTGGTATAATTATATCCAATTTCCGGACAGTAGACGTTTTTTAATTTATTATTTATCATGGGTACTCTCATTGAATCTTTTCGACTGTTAGTAAAATGATTTGATTAATGTTTCAGATATAAATAATGTATTATATGATTTCATTAGATGGAATAATTATTTTTTTCACTAGGAGATTCCATCACATTAGAAAAGAGTCAATTTTTTAGAATATAGTATGTATTGAATCAAAGGATTATTATCAAAAGTAATTATATATGTGAAATTTGTTATTGGTTTTGAGTAATTCTTTTTGATGACTGGCGTGTTTAATGCATTAGATCAAATTTTATCAATGAATTTTTTATTTTTTAAGATATAATGTTTTTTTAATATAGGTTTATCCCTAGAGACTGGTAATGATTAATGCAATAGTTTCTAGATAGATGTTTTGAAATTTTTTGAATTCATCATGGATTCATCAAATGAATGGGATTCCCCATGATAGTGATTGTAAAATTACTTATATCCTTTTATATTGTTAAAATCATAAGGGATATAAATTTTTAAAGTCTAGGCTATGAGTTTTTGGATATTTAATATATGTTTTTAATTATTAGAAATGGGTCATATATAAAGGATGTTATTATATATTCTCTGAAAATCATCAATGATTGAACTATAATTCAAGTGTTTTTCTGGGAATTAAATTTGGTAAATTATTTTTTAGGGTTCTGTTCTTCCTTCTTCTTATAGATATATTTTTGTATTCTCGATCAAATATTAGGGTTCCACACTAGGGTCATTGATTTTGGATTATTTTGTGATGATATTCTATTGGGTTTTTATATAATAATAAAAGGAAGTGGGTGACCTATAGAATAATTTAAGAAGCTTTGTTGAAATTTAATCAAGGATGGTGGGTTTAATCCTACTATAATATAATAAAACATGTTTGAATTTTCCTAAAAAAATTATTTTTGTTTGTTTATTGGAATCACCTGAGTTGTTTATATGGAAAAACCTTTCTTTGATGGGATATCAAAATAGTTGTCTTGTAATATTCTTATGATATTTTTTAATTAAATGATTCAACTTATTTTTTTCAAAAAGAAATGATTTATATTTAAAATAAGTAATATGGATGATGTTATTAGAATACATGGGGGAGTGTGTACATATTCTATTGAATGATTCCTTTCTGAAACCAACATGTTGCTTGATTTGAGTATAAATGAACATTATAAAATTATCTAGTAATAACATCATGAAGGATAAATTTTAACATTCATGTGTTGGTATTTTAATTTGGAATGAATATTTATGTGAGTGTATAATAATGAATGGTTATGAAAAGTTGAAAAAAATAAATAATTTCTACGGTTTGATTTATAAAAATTTCCATAACAAACTGTTTTACTTTTAATTTTTTTTGTTACTATGAACCTCTATATTAAAAAATTGCTAAACTATTATTGTCATAGCGAAATCTGTAAGATATTTTTTGAGAAATCCTAATGAGTAATATAATAAACCCTTTATTGGTAGCATTAATATAGACACAATATATTTACACATGTTTTTTTTGGTATTTTATCATGAAAATACATTAATTACAACCAAATGATCATGACTCATAATTTCACTAGATTCATATGTTATTAAAATTACTAAGAGAGACTAATTTTCTAATTATTTAATATTCACCATAATGATATCCTAAATCCTTTCAAGATCCTAAAACTAATGGGATATCCTATGGACTATATAGATAAAAGGAGTGTTCTAAATATCACAATAATGGACTAAACATGATAAGAAAACTAAACATGCAAGGCAAGGAAAAACATGTTATCATAAAATATAAGACTCATGAGTGACGAAATTGAATAATAGAATAAGGATATTGTAATAATAAGATAATGGTATCATATTAAATGTGTTTTTAATATATTAGATGACATAAGAATAGTATAGGGATAATAACCTAGATAGTATAACATGGTTTAAATTGTCCTATAAATGATTAGGTTAACTCTATAACCTCATGATATACATCCCATTAGGTTATAAGAGTACCTATGCACTGGATCCCTATTAGGAAACACATATCATGTATGTTATATCATTATAAGTCAATGTTGTCTAGGTTCTCACATGATAAATTGGTCATGGTATAGTTGATGCCAAAAAATGAAATCAATAGTAAGTCATAAACAAAATAATTCCCTATGGAAGGAAATTCTTTAAATAATTTTTTAACATATCACAAAATAAAATTCACGATGATGCAGTCTAAGATGTTAACAGAAGAAATGTAATACCCCAAAAATGTATTAATGAACAATATAAATATATATGTGATAGATATATTTATTAATAATTTATAAAAAATCCATAACATTAGTGGTTGAATTATTTGGTGAGATTGTCTTTAAATAATTACATGAAATATTTCATGAAACCATTGTAACGACAAACTATTTTACCAATTGAAATTTCTTTGATATAATTATATCATATAATAACATGAAATCAAAACAAAATAAAATAATAAGTAGTATGCGACCATTAAATATCATATGGTCTCTTCTGTGATTTGAATTTCAAAAATATGACATACATGGTTACGATTAGTATGATTTTTGGACTCAAATAAGAAAAAATTATCTTTTTGGTGATTAGTAACCAACTCTTATGAATAGTAACCTACCCTTATGAATACTAAATCGTCCAAATTAATTTAAACCTCATCCATGAATTTATAAATAAAATTTAGGCATCTTATATTTGATAATATATCCATAATAAAAGTATTGGTATTTTGTAATTCATAAATAATTAATATTAATAAATTAAATAATTTAACTAAAAATTTATTTTCCTAAATTTTCTATCATAAATCAATATTTTTATGTAATCTGGTATAAAGATAATTTTATAATACAATATGTAATTTTTGAAATCATTATAAAATCTTGTATAGTTTTAAAATCTATATTTTTCATGTAAATTGTTATTTTAATTATAAATTGAAGTAAAAGTATATTGAATTTTTTTTGAAACATTTATTTCATTTTTGGGTTCTAAACAACAAAAATTTGTTAGTGTTATTGATTGGGATTTTGTATAATACATGAATCTTTGATGACTAGTAAAATATGATAATTCCCAATAAATTCTAAAACCGAAACATCTACATCATGATAGAGTCATGGATGATATAAATGGCCATTGGTTTGAAAACACATGTATATATAACTTTTTTCATCATAAGAATCATTACTATTACATTTCTTAAAAAAATAATAACAAACTAATGATTAAAATATTATGAAAACCATCCACTCAACCACTATAAAAACCACCCACACTCACATCTTCTCTTCACTCCTCTCAAGCCTTGTAACTTACCTAAATTCAACTCAATTCTCTCCCAATATCCTTCACCATGAAAATAATCTATTGGTATCATTAAATACCAAATACTCCCCCCTAACAGGTTCTCAATGGAGATAAACTCAATAGTTAAATTCCACTTTCAGATTCTTTTATTTTATTTCGAGTTATTTTATTTTCTTTTTACTTTACTCACATCCCTTCATCCAAATGATATGATAAATGCAGTAACATAAATGTAATATAAATTTTTAATTCTAATGGTATAATTAATTATCCTATCTATTTTCCCCTTATTTTATAGGAATGAAAAGAAAACACTGTCCGAGATGTGTCTATTTATCCAATTCAAGGACTACAGTTTATCATTTTATTTTACCATATTATTTTCAGGTCATGAAAACATTTTTATGTTTTAACTAGTCTATAAAATATCTATTTTGTCTTATGTTTTTTTCAATAATTAGTTTTCACACTTGATGTAAAATAATAAAACAAAACAAGATAAATATGAACAAAATTGTCATGTTAATCCAAGTGTTTAACATTAAAGTTTTTTATAATGATTCAAGATCACAACAAATAATGATATGAATTTTATAACCATTTAATATTATGTATGAACTATAATGTTATATAACTTCAATTCCAGAAAACCACATTCATCATACATGTGTGCTCGAACTTTAATATAACCGAACCTATCGTTAAATCCACAGAAACAATCGATCCCAAAAAATGAAATTAATATTCATAACAAATCAAAAAGGTTTTGAATGATCTCAGAAGGGTTATAATAAATAATTTAAATGTAAATGGGGTTATAGAATTATTAGTTAATTAACCTAATTTTAATATTCAGGTTATTAATATCAGGTGGAGAACACGGTCAAACCTAAGGTAAGGGATCCTCTCTATTTCACTTTTATTCAAGAGTCTCCTCTATGTTATGCCCTTTTATGTGTAATTACTAATGATTGGGAATGATTTAACACTGCCCCCATACTTATCTCATGATGTATAATATATGATAAACCCAATTATCTCACATATATTCCTTAGGTTTTCTTTATCATTATTTTTACCAAATAAATATTTTTTTTATTTTTTGTAAAAGTTATAAATACTGTTTATATTCTCCAAACTCATGTTTCATGATCTACACCTCGTTATATTTTCGGGATCTACATGTTTTATAAGTTATTACATCCTCAATACTTCCCGATAAATAAAACTGTTTTGAGGAAACTTCCTGAATTCTTACACAATTTCAAGTGCAATATAACGTCAATTTTAAGACACCATTGTCATTATAAAATCAGCATATTTTATTATTAAAGCATTATTGGTTCACTTATAGTTTTATATAAACGATTTTTCTCTTTTTTGTTTTAAATGCTCAATAGTATTTTCCATAAAACCACACAAAAATGTTTTTATTCTAAATTTTCTTATATAATTTTCTTAAATGTTGTCACTTAAACATGAAATCACTTACTATGATACATGAAGATTTTCCGTTATGAATTTACTCGTATATTTTAGTTTTTTTATTTCATGTAAACATTTATGATACAACCATTTATTATGATTTATGACAATAATGTGATACCCAATTCTTTCCATGGTTATACTTTATGTTTATATAAGATTAAATATGAATGATTTATTATCTGGAAAACATATTAATGAAAATTTAGGATTTGTGTAAACAAATAGTGCTCTAATGCATTGGGTAAATTTGAGTCTCATGATACGTTATGTGCGATGTTCTTGGCAGTTAGCCTTGGCTTGTGCTACCATGTGCAATGATCTTTTCGATAAGCCCGGGCATGTTCTACCATATGAAAAGGTATTAGCAGTTAGCCTTGACTCATGTTAAAGACATGATTTATGTTTTTTCCACATTATTATGAAACCATTTTTATATGATTGTATGTTTATATGTTATGATTTTATATGTACATGTTTATTTATATCATCACATCATGCCTTCTATCCCCTGTGGTAATGATTTGTTCTTATGGTTATTCTCTTACTGGGCTATTTTAGACATCCCTTTGTTCATGTGTTCCCCAGGGTACCCTATATAGATGATTGAGAACAATGGAAGTTAGGATCTCAATATTAGGAATATATAATGAAATTTTTTATTTTGGTCAATGTTTTAAATTTAATGTAAATAATCCTACGAGACACTGGACATTACGATACATGGAATGTACTCTAATGTATAGTTATTCGTAAAATCATGTAATGTTATATGTAAAAGTATATGTTCACTATTGTTGGTATCCAAACATGTTATAGCTATTTTTGTATATTAGGATTTTAGAAATTTAGTAGGATTATAGTTATTTTTGGATATTTGTTGGTTATTCCAACAAATATGATTAGGAAAAATTAATTCAATTTATTAATTTTAGTTTTTAGTTAATTAGTATTATCAATGATGTGAAATTGAGATATTAAATTCCATACAAATAATCAGAGTTATAGAAAATATATGGGATCATAGATAAAAATAATCTAAAATTTCACCAATTAAAATTTATTCAAAAACAATATCGATTTCATAGTGATATATGTGAGGACACTATTCACTATGCACATAACATAACCAAAACCACATTAAACCCTAATAAAAAATATACATCATAAAAAAATGAAAAAACATTTATGATCATGTCTTTACATTTATAACATTTATTAATAACAACATTGAAATATATATTTGTTAGTTATTTTTTATTTTCATCTTAAGAGGTCAAATTTTTGATGATTTAATATGTGTTTCATTATGGGGACATCAATCCGCATTCCATGATAAAAATTCCATCATACAATAATTACAAAATCTATTTCAATCAATAACGTTAACATTTCCATATAGTCTCATGTTCACATATTGAATGTTATGTTAATGGTTTAAAAAATGAAATTCACCGTGATAGTGTTTTATGTAAAATTCCATTAATAACAATTTAGTTTATATTGAACATTAATTTATGAGTCACATTTACATAAAAATACTAGTGAAAAATAATTTTTTCTATCATATAATATAAATAATTGTATATTATAACTCTATATGATTGGAAATGTTTAGCTAGTATAATATCATTAATGATGGTGGTTATACCGAACCAATCTAGTACATATTACGATGATGAATGAGTAATAGAATTCAGTTATATTAGTTTAAAATAACATTTATGGATGAATAAAAATTTTATTTATACAAAATTATAAGGGTAAATTACATTTAAATTGATTGGATATAATAAAGAAAATGAAAAATGCTATGATTAATAAGAAACCCTGATAGACTCACCCGTTGATTCACATTTGTTCAGAATGATTTTTTAGAATATTTTTTTGAACATGTGTATATCCAACACACTAATTTAAATTTATAAGGAAAATATTGGTACGTATTCTATGTAAAGAGTGAAATATAATTTTTGTTGCAGGTTTATGAGATATCCTTATATTGGTGAATGAGGGACCTTTCATTTGAATCATGAATTATGTGAAGCGTTATAATTAACTCCAAACAGAGTAATTTTTTTTAAAAAAAATAATTTTTTTTAATTATAAAATTTAGATAAATGCATTAAAAAATACTTCTATAATGTGTAAATATAAATTTAATTATTTAAAATCTGCGTACCATTAATTTTATCACTTTCAACATCCTATTTACTCTATTCTATTATTTACCATGTATATTTTTTTACCAAAATTATATATAGAAACACTTACCTAAATTTTTAATATTTATTTCAGAATTTGGAAACATCAAATCAAATTGAATATATAAATATAATATAGCATACAATTAAATTATAAAAAAATACCCATAGAAAATAATTATACTACAAAAAAATTATAAAATATTATTTTTTCTACGGGTTATTTACTATTAATTAATAATCGTTACATGAGTGATAAAATATTTGTTAATAATTTTAAACATTTTATTTTTATTAAATAATTAAAAAATGATATTTTTACAAAGCTAAAAGTCAAATGGATGACACATAAAACGAAAAATTCTAATAGAAAATATATTTCCAAACAGAAAAATTCATTTGTTCTAATTACATAATTTTGATGAATAATTAAATTAAATTTAGTTTTTTAAAAAATTATATTTATTATATATAATTTATACCATTCTACAAGGTTTATTAGTTTGGAATATATATAATATATATATAAGTTATTTCATTGAAAACATATCTTTTGAAATTAAATAATTTTATCCAATTTTATTAAAAATTAATATACCAATGAATATATCGATATGTTTCCCAAAATATTTATATTTATTTAATAAATATATATAATGAAATTCTTTCATTATACATAATATATCTGTAAAATTTATACATTTGATAAAAACAATTTACTTACAATAGAATGCATTTTCAAAATTTAAGCAGTACATTCTTTTTTAAATATCAAATATTACATACAAATAAAATTTAATAAATATGTGTTCCTATTATGAGATCATCAACATTCCTAGTAATTTCTTGTATGATCAACGACCATATATCCAATGACTGTATAACATTGATCATTTAATCAAACAAAAATATTTTATTTTCATGTAGAATTCATATATATATATATATATATATAATGTCAAAAAATCACATTGGTCATATATCTCATTCCCTCAGTTACTTTATCATGATTCTTATTATATTAAAAACATGTTTTATTCTATACATCCATAGAATTTGGTACATGTTTTTTGTCCATAAATTTAATGTATTCAAAAGACTCTGAAGCACACTAATGTGAAAATATTTGAATAAATAATTTATATTTTAAAAATAATAACAATATATTGTATCTAAGAAAAATATAATTTTAAAGAATAATATATAATTCACCTAGGAAATATATTTGATCATAAATAACTGTTTTGAAATAATTTTTTATGATCATTATATTAATCAAATATTTTCAAATACAAAAATCATTAACAAAATTAAACATAAGAAAAAATATTTTTTATCCAATAATAATTTTAATTCAATGGTTATCAATTTCATAATAATTAAAATAAATGTTTTTGAAGATAAAAGGTGGAATTATTTTTAAAAAAGTGCATTTATTTACATATTTTTTATAATAAAAAATTATGATAAATATAATTGATAAATTATTCTAATGAGATATGTTAGTAATATATTCCATAGAAAAATTTAATAATATATAATTGATTTTAATAAGAATGGAGTTGGATTAAAATAATTTTATTCTAGAAAATTAATTGTTATGAAGTATTTTTCATTGCATTTTAGGAGAATAAATTAATTTTAATTAGTAACTTTTATTGTAATTAAAATGAAAAAAATCTATATTTTTAATCAGTTTTTCAATTTTTAAGCAGGTCGATTTCATTTTTCTTCATTATGTATTGTAGCCACTGCAAAATGTTGATACAATATTGTGGTTTAATAAGATTAATAAGATTTAATGACAACAATAATTCATTAAATATATCTAAAACTAAGATAAATGTGATTTCTTTATGGGATTTAAACCCTGAAAAAATTATATTTTAATTTAATTCAATGTGGTTCCACTTTCACGACAATTTTAAATACTTTTTTTAATTTTGTAGGTATTTAGAGGTGTTCCACCCACCTCACCAATTAAATGGATCCACCTCACATCACATAATCACAGACATTAATCTCAATAGTCCAATACAAAAATATCATCACAACCTCCCTCAAAATGTGTTATAGATTAATTTATTCAAAAAAAATAATGACATAAGATGTTTTATGTTTTCATACAGAGGACATTTCTCAACGAAGAAATAATTATTTATACTAACTAATTTTGTGTAAATTCACCCTTATCATCATATAAATCTTCTATAAAAATCATCACATGATAAAATTAGTAACATTACTATAATATTTTTTTATGATCATCGAATAAACAATATAAACCTCCATCCCTTATTATAATAAATAAAAATTTAATTTGTGTGTAGATTTGGAGTACTATTCTAATAAATTGATATGATTTAATTTTAATTCTTGAAATATAGGAATGGTTTTCGGATTAATTTTAATTAATATGTATGATATATAAAATAATATTATGATTATATAATGATTGATTATTACTTGAATTTATATCATTCCAGTCATTGGAAAATGAAAAATAACATTTCTGTATGTATAAAATAAAATCTCGACAAAATGATCAAATTAGTTATTTAACACTTCAAATTAGGAATAATTAAAATATGTATATAGTAAATAAATAATATACTAAAAACAATATTATGATTCAATATATTATAGAAACATGATCATGGTACACTGAATGTGACCCATAAATGAAATTACTCATGGGAAATAGAAAAATTAAAAAAGAGAATATTGATTTTAATGAAGAATTATTGATAAATTAGAAAATTTAAATCCTTAAGAATTTTATATTCTAATATATGTATGATTATTTTTTTATTATAATTTATTATTAAATATAATCTTATTATTAATTTTTGAAATAATTTATGCAAATAATTTATTGACAAAAGGTAAGGGTTTATAGTATAATCACATTTATTTTCAGTGTTTTCTATGTTAAAAATAAATTGTAGGAAATTATATGATCATTATCAATTAACACACACACACAGATATATATATATATAGTATCTTCTATTCTTTTATTTAATTTTTTATATATCCCAATGAATTCAATTATATTTTGTACACAAAAAGATCAATAATTTTTTTTTCATAAAAATTCAACCACATTTAATTTTTATTAAGAAAAAATTTACTTATATTTCTATGATATTAAAAATAATGAATTTCCATTTTTATGATTTAATTATTATTGACATCATTTTTGACCATATTTTATGTTACATAAGGACTATAAAATGAAAATTTTATAATGTTTTTATATTATTTATTAATATACTATTTTCAAAAACCATGTAATGAATATTTTTTAATGTATTTTACATTAATGTATTTTCACACTGTTAGGATGATTCATTGGATTTAAGAATCCTTTATTAGTTTAAAAAATCATTTTAAATGAAAATAACATTCTCAATATTCTAAGAATTTTTATTTATTTTTTAAAATAAATGTGATATTTTTCAAATTATTTCAATTAATGGTTTGAATTCTCCTTTATTATTGTTTTTATCTATTTCAACATGCATTAATATTTATTAAGATTAATTTTTTATATGATTTAATGATTCCATTTATTTTTTTAAGAAAAAATGTTTTATTTATAAGAATAAAATTATATTTATAAATAAAAACAATGGTTACATCAGTCTAAATTAAGGAAGTTCACATTTTCTATTTGAGAAATGGTTCAAAAATTCCTCATGATCTGTTTAGTAAAGAAGTTAAAAAATCATGATTCACCCTTTTTTTGAGACCATCGACAAGAAAGTTAGTATCTTGATAAAAGTGTGGGATCATGTGATTGAGGGAGGATATCATGTCAAGTTATTTGATCCATTTTATAACCACTATCTATGAAAGATAAATGTTTCGTGTTCTAACAACATTCAAAATTGTGGAAGAGTCACACTCAAACCATAAGTTGTACCAGCCATGTATCATTTTTATGTGTAATCCCCTAATAAGAATTAAACTTTCGACATCTAAAGATTATACACAACCACCAGATCCAAATAGAGAACCAATGATCTCATTGAAATGGTCTCTAATAACCACCTTTTAGCCCGAAGGGCTAGGATTTCATTTTGATGATCCATTATAATTGAATTTGATCCAACCTAAAAATGGTCAGTTCCATAAAAAAAATAAACTTACCTGAAGTAGGAAAATAAATAACTAAATTTTTTGTTCATCTCAACACTATGAAATAACTAACAGAATTGTTATAATATCACTTCTGATGTGTGTTATAATTTTGGACAATAGTAATGATTTTATTGATGATAGCATTAAGATCAAAATTCACCTACTCATGCATGATTTTTATCCTCACATTAAAAATAATATGAATGAATTCTAAAAGGCATACATGAATAGGTAGTTAATTCTATCAGAAAGATATAATTAAAAACACTACCAAAGGTGGTCCAAAATCAATTTCAATCATGGGATATTGATCTAAAAAATGTCTACCACTATGATACATTAGGGTATGGTGGTTCAATATCATAGGAATTTGTGATCCAAATCCTCTATATATTGTTCTCAAAACACACATCTCAATCCTAGAGAGATACCCATATACTATAGATCAGAAATAAAAAATAAATATAATAATAATCTTTCCAATGTAACAAGATCCTAGAAGGGAGGACCATCTTTTTTATTAAGGGACCTGATCTAGATCAGTAGTCCATGCACTTAATAGATATTGAATAACATGTAAGTGTTAATTCCATTAAAATCTATATAAAAAATAAAAAACCCATTATTATTAGTGAAATAATAATTAATGATCATCACATGGATTGTAGGATGAAGATAATAAGAACTGGCCATTTGGTTACTGATTGTAATGACAGGGTTTATCATAATTACATAGAAATCTCTAATAGCAAGTAAAAGGGAAATGGTCTAGTTCGTAGAACAAAATATATTGGATTAATTCCTTTATAACACCCATTGAGATTTTAAATATATTTTTATAAAGATGGACAAGGAGGATGGACACACTGAGGAGCCTACATCGCTTAATGTCCCTAATAACAGTCTGTCTTGAAAATCAGTTCAACGAAAATCCAAATACGGAGACTTTTCATTGACCAGGATATTGATGAAGTGGGGTTGGAGAGAGTGGTTTAAAATAAATACATCTTCAATACTAAGTCCTCTGAGGGGGTCCAACATACAACACAACTTCCAAGAGACCAAAATTTTCATTCGTTCAAGGATGATACCACTCTAAAATAAATTATTCATGGAGATTTTTAAAAATTTTATTAAAGAGGAATCACATTTATATTAAATAATGTTATATAAATTTTTTAAAATAATGATATCTTTTACAAAAAATATTCTTACAGCTATCGATAGGGACTTACATTTCTAGGATATCATGTTTCAGTGAACATGATTATCAATATAAGTGAATTACCCAGCATGAGTCCTTCCCAGAACATGGGTACCCCTATATTTTTTATATAAAGGGGCCTTATATGATTACCATATCATGGATGATATTATATTTCCATGAAGAAATAATACTTTCCAAAAAAATATTGGATTTTCATATATGAATCTTCTTACCCAATACTTTTTCAATATGCAGAAGGGTTGTATTTATGTTATTTTCATTTCTATTTTCACATTGTTTTAATATAATGTTGACTTCTACATAAAACAATTTTGAAAGAGTAAATACCCCTATAGTAGATATGATTATTTTTAGGTCTACATGATCATCCATTTTAATAATGAACATGTTATGATATTCTTATCCAAAATCAAAGACAATAGAATATATGGTACAACCTTTCATAACCCATCATGATAAAGTAAATTATCCATTGGTTTATCCATTAAAAATTAATGTGAGGAAGTAAGATCCAATTCAAGACAAAGTCTATTTAATGAATCATTAACAAAATGAAAATCTAGAAAAAAATCCATTAAATTCCCAGTCCATAGTGTCAAAGTAATTTCTAATGACGATATTTAATGAAACATTACATCTTCTTAAGGTTTTTATGACCAGGTTGGTTCACTCAAAGACAACGATAAGAAAGTCTTAAATATTTATCTGTTTGATTAAAGATAATATTTTAGAGGAGATGATATTTTCATATATTTTTGAAATCATATTCACCATAATTTTTCGCATAATTTTTTGAATGGTGTTGACAAGAGAAACTGGTCTGAATTGTCCAATATCAAAATAATTATCCACTATTGTAATGAGTTCCATCAACTAAGAATTGTTTTTATTAAAAAAATAACTACCCTTGAAAAATTATTGAACAATTTTTAGACATATTGGTAAATATTATTCCAATATTCCAAGAAAATTTGATTAGTAAATCTATATTGGATAGGGGAGCTCCCAAAATTGAGGTAAAAATGGTCTTCATTATATCAAACTCTAATGGAATAGAGTTTATAATTCTATTATATTAAATAGTAACTAATCTAGGAATAATTTTATCCATAAATATTTCACCAGAATGAGGGATATTGAGAAAATCCATATAGTTAGAAACCACATGTTTCATAAGGCCTTGTAATTCATCCAGCATCTAACATCCATTTCAAGAAGGGATGGAGGTATATTCACTTTTCTAACATTCTATAGTGAATTGATGAGTATTATAATTATGCCGTCATCATTGAGATGCATTGTTTTGAAGAATTTCTATGGACATGTCATTTTGATTTAGAAGATAATTGTGGTTGTAGGACATCATATCTTCCTGATCATTACCCTCTTAAAAGGTCTTATTAGTAATGGACTCTCTAATGAGGTATAAGGAATATTCAATAATTTAAATATATTTTTCAAAGGATTTAAATGAATTAATTAATCATTCTTCCAATATTCTTCTAAGAAATATTATATTGAAAAAACATGCAAGAGTATTTCTTTAAAGACCAATAAATTCCTTGTGTCTTGGACAACCGTTCCATATTCAGGATGAATAATTGATGCATTCATAAACCTGAAACTTGGTGAAGTAATTATATCATTCTAGTAGTGATTCATAAGATTTTACTTGTGATCTTCATCAGTCTTGGACAAGGTAGTAAATTAAATTTAGCCCCAATATGATAGAGAGGGTTCATTGGAAAGGGATATATCATTTCTTATAGAGTACATCTTATTAAAGTGTTTCATATACAATTTAAATTAATCTCCCACTAAATTAATCATAATTAAGTCGTTGATATCGATGTAGTACTTGAACTCAAAAATTATTTTGGAGTTGGTGTTAGGTACATCATTCTCATTATGGTAATGTGTGGATTTTAAAATTTTAATGAGTTTCTATTGATCCCTGATGATACTAAAAAGTGAAGTAATATTTATCCATAAATAACTTCGATATGGGATTCTTTTGGAAGCATAATAAATTGATTAGTAATCTGGACTATCCTTAAAGAAAAATATGCATGTGATACATTTTTCAAAAGTGATGAAAATCATTGGACATTGAATGTCATCATGTTTTATGAGCCATAACATATCAATCCTGGAATGTGGATAGTTCACTTTATGAAGGTTGTAGTCTCAGATTTAAATAGTGAAATGTATTGGAGTGAAACCTTTTTAAGACTATAGATACCAGTGAATTAAGTCTTATAATTTTTATTGAGCTACATAAAGGAACATTTGGGGTTATGGTTTTCTAAGCCATGTATATTCCAGAATAATATATTTAATTATGATAGTGATTGTGTATTCTTTTCCTAATTTTCATTTTTGTAGGCCTGATCAATATTTTTGATCTTATAGTAGGCTCATATCCTCTTCTCCAAGGTGTTTATATGATATAAAAAACCCTTTGAAGAAGTATGAGTTTCCTTTTAAATTAAATTATTCTTCAACCTAGAGTGGTGGATGGAGGGTCCTCTATTTCAGAGCATGACATGACCTTAACTGATTTATCATCATTTTATAGTGTAGTTTAATTTGGAACATGAAAATAAATTCATATGCCCATATTCAAAAAGTCAATGAAGAAGGCATCATGAATATCTTCTTGAATCATCATTAACAGGGCCTCTATGAATCATATTTCAAAAAATAAATTTATTATTAATCTATTCTTAATGAAGGTAAGTATTTATGGTTTATTATTTTGAATAATATTAATATATAATGTGTTTTCATCCAAATTATTTAACGTTTATTTCTTTCTTTATTTTATTTTAATTTGAATCAAAGAAGGCTCTAGTAATTTTCAATATTAGAAATGAATGTATGAAATTTAATGATGGACTAAATGTTTTGTAAGGTTAACCTAAAATTTTCATAGTTTGAAAATATAGTGTCTCATTTTGAGACATCTCTAGTTTTATATTAATTACTATACGAATGGTAACTATTCTAATTGTATTTATATTTTACACTATTAATTTATTGTTTTAATTAAATCTTGATTCCGAAATGGGTCTTGTAAATAATAAAAGTGGTTATAAATATAATAAAGTTACTATAGAGTAACAAAACAGCAGGTGATCTCGGTTGAATAGCATTTTTTCATTCTCCTAAAACTCTCTCAATATATAAATAAATCTGAGCAACTTAATGAGAAATTGACGGGCCATCACACTATTTGTCTTTAAAAAAGAAAACAACAACTTATATTATTTTATTCTCTAATCCAGTAGTTTCTAAATAATATTTTTGTACTACTATAATATTATTTTATATTTTTCACAAATCAATTTATAGAAAATTAGTTATAGTGGTGTTTCATTTAGAAGGTGATGCCAAGAAATGGTAGAATATAATGAATAATATGAGGCATAAAGATGAAATTGACTCTATATAATGGGATTCTTTTAAGAGTTATTTTAGTAAGTATTTTCTTGAAAGTCATCATACAAAAATTTTATAAGAAATAATTTAATTTAATAATAATTTCATTGAATCATGATTTACATGTGAGGAAAAAATTAACTGTCTCCTGAAGTATTTTTCTACATTGATCATAAGTAGTAAGTAAAAAATTTAATGGTACATTAGTGGGTTAAAACCAAGTACCTTAATGTAATTTTCCATTAAAAAATTTAATATTAAGAATAAATTGATTTCTATTCTCTCAATTTGGAAATAGAGTGTTGATATTACCTTTATTATCATGGATTTGATAAGTTGAAAATGACATATTATCAATGAAATTATAATAACAAAACCCATGGTGGAATGAAATTGAATCTTACTATTTGAAGATTTGAGGAAATAGTCATGTGGGATATTATATTAAGGTATGTGATATATATTTGATGTGTGTAAAATAATTAAATCGAGAAAGTGAATTCTAAATTAATGTAATGATCATGATAATGAAATAAATATTTAGATCGATCTACAAAATGAATAAAGTGACATAAAAATTCTAAAACTACAATGACTGTTGAAACTATTCCATCCACTCAATAAATACATGGTTAATAATAGGCCTACAGTTTAGTAACTGAATAATCCAAGGGAAAAAAATTAAAATTTCATGTGACTTCAATCATTTACTTGATTCAAAAGAAATATATTGTCTAATATAAAATTATAATCCACTATATTACTATAAATATATTATTTTATTATAGTTCTACCAAATTGTTTACATTTGATGTATTTTTATTAAGGGTACTCCATCTCCACAATAATGATTAGTGATTTAATTATTATTAAAAAATAGTCATGGTTTGAGGATCTCATATCATACTTATATGTATTAATTAATATAGGATTATGTGAATTTTCATCCTAAAATTTCTATTATTATTCCTCTTGTTTAATTTGGGGTGATTTTTGGCGTGGATTTGATTGAATTATAGAGACCATATCAATTTTCAATAAATTGAGGTAAAATTTTAAATTTTTTATTAACTATTGTTTGTATATTGGTGTGGGGTTGAATATGATATTCTAATGGAAACTATTCACATTATATTTTCTTCAAACCCAATCAAAATAGGTACTTATTTCTAATAGTTGGGAATAAACATGATGTTGATGACATAACTATTATTTGAGAATATTCAAATGCATTTTTTGAAGAGTCCCATAATCATCCTAGGAATTTTATAGTTGAGTTTTCAATTGAAATCTTACCTAGAGTTACAGATATTTCAAAACTCCATAAAAACACTCTAATGGAGTATCATAAATTGAATAAAAAAAATATACGAGAATCTTGATTAAGGATTTATAAATCCAATTATGTCACTATTGGGTAAAAATATTCATTTTGTTAAAAATAATTATGGGTCACTACAGCATTGACGAGATTATTGAGAACATAACATGATTATTCTCTTGATCATGTATATGCTACCCAGTATTGATGACTTGTTTAATCAAATACAAGGATCTTAATAAATTTTAATGAATATCCTCGAATTCGGATATCATATATTGAGTTTTATATAGGTTCACATATGAAACACCTTGAACCCTTATCCTTGGATCTAGTTATCAATGAATACAAAAATTATATACTCTCTTGTATACCAGTAGTAAATAACTATATATAACCATCCTTAATTGTAAAATCAAGAAAGATTTTTTAACTCTAATATCTCAGTGATAATTAAGAGTTCAAAGATATAGATAATTATGAAAAATTTTATACCAATAATGTCCATATCATTCAAAAATATTTTTTATTTTTACCACTATATAAGAAACTATATAAGTTAATAGAATTATTCAACAAATAATTAAAATTATTCCCCACATTATAACATATAACAATGTTACATGTAATAAATTTTTTCAAAAAATAGGTAATGAAAACATATTAAATGGTTGTAATCATAAAAAATGTATGGAAAATATAGAATTGTGGTAATCATGTAGTAACTATTATTATTTTGATAGGTAAACAACATTAATCTAGATTCGACAGAAGATGGGGGAATTCATTATGCATGATAAAAAAAGAAAAAATAGATATCAGCAAACCAAATATCATTCATATTTGATGTATAATTCCATGAATAAATTATTTTTCTATCCCTGTTCCAAAACACTATCATGTTATGGGGATGGGAAAAAACCAAATCTTAGCCTGTTTTGTCGCAATATAATTGTATTTGTAAAAAGAGACTATATAATATTGGCCTCCAACAATGAATTTTTTATATCTAATTCATTCACCATTAGAATCAATATATTTTTCTATACTATTACCTAAGTAAAGTATTACTAAATATAATCATAAATATATATAAACGTAATTTTCAATGAAATCAATGCATAATCAACATACAGTATAAATAAATAATCATTAAGTATATCAATATTAATCATCATTTTAATAAAAGGGATACCATATTCATTAAAGTTATAGAGAAATAAGGTGGATGTTAAAACATTAAAAATCACTTTTCCAACCATCATACATATTAGAATATTAGTATTTTGAATTCCATTACTTATTCGTAAGTCATTAAAAGGAAAAATGTGATCAAAAACAATATAAAGAATGAAAAGAGATAATTAAATAATATATTGACAACAAACTAATAATAATCCATATTGCAATGGAGTCATAGAAAATGACAATACTATTCCCTATGTTAATAATATGACATCATTTATATTTGAACATCATCTTATCAAAATTTTGTAAAAATGAATGTTCACATCATAAATAGAGAAAAAATAAGGTTAAGTAAATTAGGTAATAAAGTTAATATAATCATTCCAGAAAATGAATGAAGATGGTTTTACAAAAACATAACATCATAGAAACATAGTATAAATAAGAATATGTTGACAATGATGAAAAATATCCTTGAAAATGAAGTTTAAAATGATATAAAAAAGTATGGATCAACAATATAATATAGTAGAACTATGAGTTAAATATCCCAAATGATATATATATATTATATAATATATCATGAATCATTAACCCCATGAGGTTAAAAAAATTATTATATTATTGGGAACATAAATTTTATAATAAATAAGAGTTATTAGAAAAAAATTTTATTATCGATGTAAAATTAAATAGTACTTGATTGTTTTAGAGGTAACATCAGAAAAGGTGAAATAAAATATTATAAAAAATATTACATTAAAACAAATATAAAAAATGTATAAATTAATAATAATATAGTGTATCATGGATAAATGATAGGATGATGAAAATAATTCAAATAAGAAAAGAAAAATCCCCTTTTATAATTTTTCAAATTCTATTTTCAAAACATTGATTTTAAAAATAGTTAAAAAATATTCATACATATATAATCATCATTCTTGTAAAGAGTATTATAATATATAGTATAAAATAAATTAGGATGTGAGAATCAAATATTTGATAAAAATATTTTTATGAATAAATAATATAACTCAAGGAAAGGATACTTGATTTATCAATATCCCTTATGAGAAAAATACTCTATGAAACATTAATATTTAGGAAAGGGGATTATATAGTTAATAATGTAAAAATCATGACAATATATCATAATATAATCATATGATATGATATATATAAAATATATAAAGTATGATCATGTGAATAGTCCTAACTAAATTAAGGAAAATTGATTTACAAGAAACTCTTACTACTGAGGGTGACAATTGAGTAAAAATCATTTCCAAGAAAAGAATATGCATTGGTTTATTTAATCCCAATAATTTGTAGAAAATAATAAATATATACATATAATTTTATTAGAAATCCTTATAACACTATAGAAATTAATCTTGTATCATAACATGTGGCATGTCTCAATGAATATGAATTCGGATAAAAACACATAGATATTGAGTAAACCACTAATGAAAACACAATTAAATAGTGGGATTTTAATTAAAAATGAAATTAAACTATTAAAATATTATTAATTGTATTAAATCTCTAATTGGTAAAGTATTGTGCTCATAAATACATTATTTTGTTTAATTATAGTGTTGTCTCAAAGAGAAGATTTTGAGATGAAAAACTCATACGTTAGACCTGATTCGTTCTTGATGACAAGAAAACATAAATTTTAATTAAATTTTGTTTAATAATTACATTAAATTAAATATTATTCATTACTAAAAAAAATTATATTCCTAAAATATAATCATTTTACAGACATATATATATATTTTTGTGTGTGTCTGTGTTTAATATTTGTTACCTATTTTCTACTTTTGGGGTTAGTATTATTCATCACCGTGATGTAGTATTATAAAATTGGAATAGTTTTCTATTAATATTCCAAAGTAATTTACTATTTTTTCATGAAAACATCTTTAATAGGTATACCAATATCATTTTTTAGTCAATAATTTCATTCCACTATAGTTTGGTCATCATCCTTGAAGATGAACTTTTTGATGAACACGATTCAAATATTCTTAATAAAATTTTTTTACAACGAGATAAAATATTATATAAACATAAAATAAAATATATAAAATATATTTAATATAATAAAAGTAAATGTTTCAACATATTCATTCATTATGTAAATTCACAATGTTTATCTTCTTGGGTTTTAAACAGACACAAACATGAACCTACCATGATTAATAGATTATTAAGATGTGGTTTTTTTGTAATGTTTTTATACTAGAATAATAACTATCCTATAAATTTTTATTACTATAATATATCATATTTCTCATGTAATATGGGGATAGTATATATTTTTTAATTTTATCACATAGAACAATGAAATTAATATCCTCTTAGTTCACTAATTTTAACCAATTGAATTAATGTTATTCATCTGTTAAATATATCATTAATAATATATTAAAAAAATAAAAAACAAACATTAATAATAACAAAAACACCTAATTATTAATTAGTATAATCTTTAGGACTGGACTTGTATGGTATTGGGGAGGGTAAAACAGGTAATCAATCATTCAATAGAGATGGATTCCACTTTTATTCATGATAGATGACTTCTTTTTTCCATAAAAAAAGGAAAAAAGTAGTAGAATGGTTTAATGGATTATAATCATAAAAATTTTATAAATATCATAATAATATGTCAAATAACCCTTTGATACCATACCAGTAATGTGGTGAAGGATAACTAAACACATTACAACAAGGATGCGACAATCCTCTCAACACACAAGTGAAATCATCAATTTTCGTAATAAAATAGGGAAATAAGAGAGAAATGATTATTAATATTAAAAAAATTTATTACATAAAAAATATTCTCCGTAAATATAGATTTAGTAAATAAAATTATAAATAAAAATTTTCAACGAATTATTTTACATAAATTGATTACTCAGGTTAAGCAATTTTGTATTTCACCTGAGAGACAAAAAGAAATAGATGGCTTTAGATAGTATCTTTTGACCAAAAGAATAGGATTTTGAAATAGTATTATAAGGGAACTAATAAAGGTCATGTTCAAGGAGGAAACATAATCATTATTAGTTTCTAGAATGTGTAAATCATGGCCCCTTTTATAATTATTGATAATACATTTTCTAAAATATTCGAACATTTTAAAAATAGAGCACATGTTATATATTTCATATTGACGAAATAATTTTAAATATAGGAATTTTCAAGAGAAATTTTTTATACTAAAAATATTAACAAATAGATAATTTTTTTTGTCAATTTAAATTCCCCAACACCTTGAATTATTACTTTTACCATTATGGTTATTACCATAGTGACTAGTTGTTACCAATGATAGATTTTTAAATATGCCTAAAAATGAAGTGGACCACAAATAGGTTATTGGACCCAATGATTCAAAATTAAAAATCCATTTCAGTTTATTCAATTTATGAAAGTGAAAATAAATAGATTTAAAAAAAATCTTCATCCATTTATAAAAATTACATAATATTACGTATGTTCTAAAATATATAATATTTATTCGGTAAATTAGAACCTATATTGTTAAAATTATAATATAACATATAAAATAATTAATTTTGGTTCTAAAATGGTTTAATTAATTGATAATTCATTATTATATACTTATAATGCAATAAATGTCATTTTATTTGAAAAAACATATTTCACTATTCAACTAAACAATATTTGTTAAAACAATAATTGTAAATGAATAATATATATTTTTTAAAGTATAATGATCAATTTTCTAGTTTAATTTATAGTATTTGACATTTTAATACATAAAAACAATTAAAAAATTATTTGAGTAATATTAATTTTTGAAATTGATTTTTAAAATGTTACCTATTATTTTTTATTATTTCCTCTCAATTACCAATAAATTTACTTGCAATCTATTATTAATGTAATAAATATAGTATATTATTATGTAATCATAATAAAGTAATTTTCTTGAAATAAAACACCAATATTAGAAAATATATTTTAATGAATAAAATTATCTTCATTTTTATTTTGGCTATACAAATTGAATTTCATTCAAAATATAATTACCAATTATTTTAATTATTTAATTTTTTAACATGTTGGTTACTCTTATTAAGTCATGAGTATTATATGGTTGGGTTTTATTGGTAAAAATGTATGTTGTAGTTTCATTTTACATTCTTGTTACATTTGGATTAATCTATCAAACACACTTACCTCATTTAATGAAAGTCATATATTCAAATATAGGGTTGTTTCATTATTACACCATAAAATATAATGTCCCCTCACAGTTTGACATATAAAATCATATAAATTTATTTTTTTAAATTGAAATTAAATATATAATATTATATGATAATGCGCTTATTTATGGTAAGGAAATATGTTTTTCAGTATAATAAATTATTATCAGCCCATCATAAGGAGTGAAAACCCATTGCTAATTTTATATTATATTCTACATGAGGTAAAAGATCAAGATCAATAAGCAATAACTTCCACAAACAAGGAAAATTCATTACATGAATATCATATAACTAATATTTTCATATGTATATCTCAGTATGAATTAGTATTTTGAAAATGTAAATTTTATACGATATTAGAAAATATAATTTAAAAACTCTCTACGTGATAAATTAAAAGTGGTTTCACAGTATTTTCCTTTTTCTCAATGTTTTTTGTGACTATTTTGTTTTTTGGAACATAGATTGAGATATTTTTTCATTTAATTATGAATTATCATTAATTTCATACCACTTTTTCTTTATAGATTGTCCCATACCAAAACACCTTACACTCTGAGTACCTTAATCACTATAGTTAGAAAATTGAATCGCCCCGTTAATGTGAATAATTGTCACGAACCAAGCATTGTTTCCATCAATCTTAGCATCTGACTCCGTCTTAGAAAATGCATGAGATGAACTCTTTTTCCTCCTCGCATGGAGACTTGCACTAAGAATCAATGCTATCATAACTAGATTTCTTTATCCCAATACACAAAGAGGATCAAACAAACTGATGATAGAATGTAACATAAATAATAAAAACTAAACATCAATAAACACATCAATAAAATCCATTTACAACAACAACCTAAAAAACAAAAAAAAAATAAAAAATAAAAAACTATTCAAACTGACATGTTATCATTTTGAACACATAAAAACCAAAATCCATACACCAAACCAATCTAAAGACACAACCAAGCCTAAACCATGAACCAATAAAATAGCTTGGGTCACCGAAACTGAGTGACACAAGTAGGGGGAGCATAACATCTCAATACATAATCACCATAGTATTCATACATTTAATTTCCTAAAACATTACATAACAACGTGTTAAAAACATTTATAAAACGTATTTTAATCTTTTTAAAGAACTAAACACATCATTACATGAAATACTACTTTTTAGAACAACATTACCATTTCTTCTATTTTCAAAATATATTTCCATTTTAATAACCCATTTTGATACCCCAACTCTAAAAAGGTGAAACTAAACCAGGTGATAAAACATTGATGCTGAGACTAATAGATAAAATACAAAGAGTTTGAAACTAATAGAGTAATAAAAAAGGTGCATAATAAACAAAACAGATCATATAGACAGTAATCATGGTAATATCCTAAAAATCAATAAATGAATTCACTTTATTTATATAATTTTTTCTCATATATTAGTTAATGTTCATGCTCCACAATCAACAAATAACTAGCCTCCATAAAATAATAATTCTACTTGAACGTACCACTTGGCCTCTCAACAAATACATTAGGTACTGAATATCTAATTGGGATCGATATGAAAATGACACTTGACCCTAAAGATGATGCCTTGGAATCCCATAATAATTATATGTGGTTAATATAGAGGTCCTCTAAAGAATGGATCAAGAAAATATTCCATATAAAACATTCATTCCTAACCCAAACACTACCAACACATATGTGACTACCCTCTTTTTAGAGGGTCCACCATAGAGATTCCCATCACACATCACTTCATTGAATTATTTAAGTAGACCAAAATATCACATGAGTCTCAAAAGAATTTTCCAAGAAAATATAAAATACCAACATTTCATTTTCTATTCCAAATGTTCTAATTTTTCTTCCAATGACCATTCCATGATCAATTAAAAAACACACATCATGGTCAAATTTTGTGAGATGAGCAGTTAGTCCATTTTGAAAACAAAACACATATCATTCTTCCAAAAATTCCATGATTTTGAATATTAAATTTGGAACCACTATTGGTTCATTTTAAAAAAAATGATATTTATAAAATCACTATTTCATTTAAAGAACCACATGATTAGAATAGGCTTGAAGAAGAAACAAGGGTGGGGAAATATGAGTTTTAAAATTTGGGGTTTATGTTAAGTAGGTATATCAAAGACTGTCTTTATTTGTATTAACATATATATGTTCACCCTATGCACATATGGATGTTCCCACATCCAATGGAATGTCAAAGGTACAGCATACAAAGTACCCAAAATAAAAACAAATAGTCACCAATAGCTTTTCCACTAGTCAAATCATCCATATGCGGTCATTAAACAGAAAATTAACCAAAATTGAAACTCAATACATAATTCATAAAAAACCAATACACCAAAACATAAGACAATTTCAAATAAGATCAATCAAACACCTTCCAATCATATATATGTACAACTAATAAAAATTGTTTGAAAACCATAATTTTACAAAATTCTATAATAAAAAATAAAATTCATAAAAATAAAAAAGTAAAAAAATCACATGTAGAAAAATAATTATAAAATATAAAACCACTATGGAATGTTTAGGAAATTAATGTAATATAAACACCTTCTTCAACCAGAAGAATCATGGATCCTTTTATGAAATGCACAATAAATACACTCATACTACAGTTCACAACACTGATAGTTATAAATTCATATGTCCTCACCCAACTAGGTATCCTAATCATCCATTCATAGATATTATGTTTATATGAGAAAGTAAAAATTGAATACAACCAACAGAGAAATAAAGGGGAGCAATAACATTTCAATCTAGGGGGAAATACCAAGAAACGACCATGAAATTAAATTGGTCGAACGTGGCCCAATTGGAGAGTTAATCAAAACATGCATAAATAGTAGAATTCCCTATTGTGATGTGTTTCATGGGCTAAACACTTATTCTACACACTTTGTTTAACCATGATCAAACTATGTGATTTCATTATTTCTAGGTTTCAAGAATTGTGTAATTGTGCTCCAATCGTACTCCAACCATACAAATGCCCAAAATCCATCCATAAAACTCTTGAAACTCAAAAAGTTTCACCATGAACTCAAATGGAACAAAAAAAACCAAAATTAATAAGATAATTAAATAATATAAAAACCATGGTTGTGTGTGAAAATTATCCCCACCAATGAAAAAATTCATGACCCAAAAATTCACCAAGATGAATGCGAACCAAAACTCAATCTCAAAAACAAACAGATTAAAAAATACCATAAACCTTGGGGTAACCTATTTAACCCCACAAGTCACACCTGACTAGATCTATGGAAACTAATATGAGGAGAATCATGCATGAAGTGAAAGAGAGTTTTATCCCCACTATAAGAAACCAGTTAACACTAACCAACTATAGAAGAAATCCCAACCAGATCCATGGCGGGTCTCCCAAATATTTAGGAACTGGCCATCAAATGCCAACCCCAGAACTCCCTGAATGGAAAAAATATCAAAACTAAAATGTTGGTAGCCTCTATGATGAGAAAAAATCCACTTCAAATAGGGGAAAACTGCAAAATAAAATTGAGACAAATAGTAAACCATGATAAAAATCATCGATTCCTTGAGAAATAGAAATATCCTAATTTTTATTGTCCAATAACTGAAACCAATCCTCAAAAGGTACAATGAAGACATAAGATGTAATGAAAATCAAATAATCACCTAAAAATTTTCACCAACTAGAATTAAAAAAATGAACATATATTCTTAAAAAAAAGGCAACCATAAAGGTGAAAATAAAAATTCAACAAAGAATGTAAAACATCTACACTACCAAATCAATGATAAATGAAGGGACAAGAACATCTCCACCTCCAATGATTCATGACTGTGTGATGAGATTAACTCTAGAGACTATGACTGTACCTTGATGTCTTGTAGAATCTGTTTCCCCATAGTTAGGAGATAATATAAATTGATCAGAACATCCTTTTCTGGAAATGCCTCTTATATAACTTCTCTATGTGACCCAAATAGACACATTAATGACCTTACTTCAGAATATTTTGATAAGAAAACATCAAATGACTAAACCGACCACACATTAAGCACATGATATATATTAAGACAAACTAGAAGCCCAAACTAGAAAAGAGACTCATTATAAAAATACACCTCAATCATACCCATCTTTATAGATGTAGAACTCTTATGGCCACAAATGGAAATAGAATTGAAATCATCCAAATAATTCACTCTGATAACCACCTTGGCTAGAAATGCTTCATCCACAAGCCTCCTGAACTGATCCTCAATAGAAAAAGAAGTCTCCCCGATATCTAGGTGGAGTATCCAAATTACTATATGAGCTTTAAATTTATCCTCTTATTCTATCTATAGAGTTAATGTAATTGAATCCATAAAGTGATAAACATAATCTTTCACCATCTATTTTCTTTGTTTAACACCCAAGAGATCATCCACCTTCCATTATTACACCTCATATGGTATGAACCATCTGATACAAGTGTTATTAAACACGTCCCATGTTATGCCAAATTTTAACAATGATAAGATTATCACATTACACTAATACAAAGATGAACCTCAAATAAACCCAAAATGGATCTCATCAAAACTTCAAGAGTTCCTAATGGTTTCAAGACAACATAAGCTTTATAAAACAACTCTCCTGCTTTTATCATACCCCGATCACTATAGAATATTGGAATCTACCTTGAAGATCTCAAATCCTCCACCCTAATAAGAAACCGGGCTAGTCCTAAAGTAAGGAGATAATCACTATAAACAATTTCAGCCATTCTGGGAGGAATACACTAAGTAGTTGAAAAAAGTATAACCAAAATAAACATCATCCATAGTAAAAAATTATTATTCTAGTAAAAAAAATATCTCATAATATAATAATTATAAATATAACAAAAATAAATTTTTTAAATACACCAGTTCTACTATAATTTAAAACCGAATTGGATTACAACACCACTTTTCACAAAATCTAAAATCACTATTCAAATACAATCTAACCACCAAATCCCACATAATGAACAAAACAATGTTTCAAAACCATTTTTTTAATCCATTTTTAAAAAACACATTTTAAAATTCAGTCACATAAACAAAGTCCAATCCTAAAAAGACACACATAAAAACAACCAAAATAGCGATCTAGTGACCATGCAAGACTCGACCACAAGGTTTACTGGACCATGATCAAATAATGAACCAATCATGACGAGTGTCATGAACCATGAAATTAGGCTCTACATGGGTCAGTAATCCAAATAAGCCTATCGTACCTCATCGGTTGACCTCTATTTTCATTCCACGTGTAACATACCAATATTTTATGGAAGAAACACTATGTTTTATAATGATCATTATTCACCTCCTCAAGCGTAATCAAACAACAAAACATTTTTATTTGAATGTTACCATTATAACATAGAAATTAGAATGGAGAGTATAAACATTATTAGATTAGTTATTAAAATATTTTATACACATTTATATATAATTAATTTTACATCCAATTAATTATAAATAAAAATAAAATCATTATTCAAATAAATAGAAAATATTTTATTGAAAATTATATAAATCTAAAAATGTGTATTTTATACTATTAAATAAAAAAATGAATACAGATGGGTTTTATAAATGAAAATAATAATATATTAAATATAATTTTTTATATTCATCCTATTTGTTTTCAAGATATTATATAATAAAAAATTTAATTTTACACATAGAAGATGTATTTTTCAAATATAGCAGTTTCTCTGACTTTTGATAAAACACTTGTTTTAAATCAAGTTTTGACACTTTTTTAAATTATATTTGACAAAATAAAATACTATTTGAAATTTTAATTTCAAAATTTACTTATGTTGAATTTTTATTTCTAATATGTTCTCTTTTTTGATTAATATTGAAAATCCTACAGTTTAATTAAAAAAAATTTTGGTTTAAATAATATATACATCTAAAATATATTTTTAATTTTGTTTAAAGTATAATTAGATAAATTTTATATCATTTATTAAAATATAGTTAAATTGAATCAATTTTTTTTATTTAATATGTATGTAGAAGCACTTCAATTTATTGAATGTTTTCATAATAATAACCGGATTTCTCAGACCATAAATGAGATTAATATTAAAATAATTTTATCCAATTATGTGATTTTAATATTTAAAAATATATTCAATTTTTTGAATCATAATTTTCATTTTTATTATATAGGTCCCTCTTATTTTTGGACAACATAAATAGTAACATTAATATTTTTCCATGGGTATGGGTAAATTAGTTAATTAATGGTTAAAATTGTATTGTAGATAATATAAATTGACCCTAAATCCTGTACTAATTTCTTTGGATGAGTGATTTTTGACCAAAATAGTAATTCGTAAATTTTATGAGCATATAGAGCAAGATGGATGATATTAATCCATTTATAGTATTTTATTTGAATAAAAGACAATTTTGTCGTTTTTTTTAAAAAAGTAAAGAATTTTTAATATAGTGTTATAAATGAGATATGTTCGATTACAAATGTTACATAAAAATACTAATTTTTTATTCATCATGTTATTTTATTTTTTAATTTTTTTGAGAGAAATAAATACCATAAAGGAACACATAATGATGATGCGGTAATTTTTTAAATTATGGATGTATCATGTAAATGATATTAAAAATATTAAAATAAATAAAATATGAGATAATTATTTTCATATACAAATTTTATTGATTCCATTGACATGTTAGTGATTTTTTATATGATTTTTTCTAATGATACAATGTTTTTATGTTATTTATAAGAATTCATGTTATGAATAGTGTAAAAAGTCACATAAATGCTATATTAAGATAATTAATACTCTATTAAATGATATGAAATTCAAAAAAAATCAAAAATCAGGCCAATATATTGATACATGTTTTATAATGTCATAAATGATGGATGTTTTATTATTTTCATATTGTATGTTGATAATTTTAGCCCTAAATTAATAAGAACTCATTTTGTAATGGTATGAATTAAAGAAAATAAATATGGATTAAAAATTTATATGGATTAAACAAATAGTCAATACATATCATATTTTGGTTAAATGAATTTATTTTGAACCGTATTAATCATATATTTTACATTAAAATGTTTTAGTCTATTTGAAACAGAAAATGAATTTATATTATTATAATATTTTGATGAATTCCAAGAGTGCCCCTCCACACTCATATAAATGGAAACCTCTTATTTTAATTTCATCAAACATAATAATATATTTTCTCCATAAAATATTTTTATTTACCCATTAATATAATCAATTAACCCATTTTGGGATCTTTTTGAACTATAACACCATTCTTTGTGGCCATAAGGTGTTAAAAATATTTTCTAAAGAAAAGTTATCATTTTTAATCAATTCATTCTATTTTATATCTTATTCTACAACCACCTAATATTTGAAACCATAATAACATAATAAATTCAGTATCCTCAAAATATTATATATTTAATTTTGTTGACTTCTTTTCATAAATTGATATCAAATTTCATCATATGGGAAGAGAATTCAGCATCTCTGTGTACGGAGGACAACCGCCTCACGAACCGATATATATTATTTTCCATTACAATTAATAAAGAAATTTTATAATGACAGAAGTAAATATTATATATGATATTAATTAAATATTTATCATTATGAAAATATAATATATCATTTATCTTCCTACATTTCCATACAATGAAAAATCATAACTTCGTTCCTGTATATATTTGAACTATCAAATTCACAAAGCGATGTGATTCATTTTTCATAACCAGAACACATGGATAATATATATAGGTATTATAGAATATGTATTTTTAAATTAATTATATTAAAATACTTATTTTAGGATAAAAAATAGTACTTACCTTCATTCTATATTGATCATTAATATATAGAAATGTAACTAATGTGTACATACAACCTACCATCTCATTAATCATAATGTTGGTTTTTTTCGTAATCGTAAGCCATGATCTAATTTAAAATATTTACTTATATATAAATATGATTATTATTTCTTGATTATTATTATTTATATTATATAATAATGAACACTTTTACTATATACATCATAAAATTTCATTTTCGAACCAAGTTTCTAAGATCATAAAATGTCTGACATGAATATAAATAAATAAATAATTTATATAAGTAGATAAAAATTGATATGATAGAAAAAATTAAATTTTAAAAGGTTCTAATGAATGTAAATAATCAACCTATTCTTATTATTCCTGGATATTAAGATTTTACATGACTATTTAGACACAAAATTTAATTTTTTTTACAAAACAAAAAAGAATGTACATCCAACATTCATGTAAATGTAATGTTTTGGTGCTCATTTTAAAGTATATTTTAATATTTAAAAAAATGTTTTCATTTTTTAGTAAATAATATTTTAAATATTTTATTTTATTTTAGAGTTGAAGATTTATTTTTCTTTTATGCCTGATTTTTATGTTGAGATTATGTTGTGGTAATTGTGAATTATTTATGAGTATGGGTTGTTATTTAATAAACTAATTGGGTGTGATCCTATTATTTCTCTCTGAATAATTGGATAAAGAGACCATATTAATTTTTTTTATCTTATGATATTAATGGAATGAATTATATTGGGTATTCCTAATGAAACCATGAAGGTCACACCATATGTAGATGTGAGAGATATAGTAAACGTAAGACACATATAGAATTGATTCCACAAGTTACCTTTATTGTTTTTATTTGATATAGAGTTTTACACGAAAAATATTATTACATGTGGTATGTTAAAGAACATATATTTTATGGATGACAATTATAACTTTTTGAAAACGTTTTTATTGGTTTATAAGTGTTAATGTAATAATGGTTTCATTCATGATTTTTTAGACTCTTATTGAGATTTTGTGCCTGTCCTTAATTTTGAAATGTTTTTCATAGGTTTTAAAAATGATTTTGGATATGGATGAGATCAAGGAGAAAATTATAAATCTATTTCATAATGAGAAAGCATCATTTATTTTAAAAAATATTTCCTTTATTGAGAATAAAAAATGGACACTATTGAGAATAAAAAATGGATACTGAGTATAATTTTCCACTTATAATGTTTTTGTTTTCTATGATGTATTTATTAATTTCATTAATACACTAAAACTAAAAGATATTTTGGAAAAAATGATTTTTTGTTTTAAAAATAACAAGAATGTTTAATGTTTATGTCAGAGACATTATAGTTTGTATACGAGTTTGGTTCAGGCAATTTTTTAGATGATGATGTTTTCAAAATTTTTATGGATATTTTTTAGGTTTATATTTTTAGGTTGATCTTACGTTCAATTTCATAAAACAACTTTTGATTATTTTACATATGAAATATTATGCTGACTAATAGTACTTTTAGAGGCATTCATTATTTAGGTAATTATGACTTATTACTCTTTTGGATGATAAATTAAATGTATGAGATAAGAATTGAGGTTATGTTTTATTAAGTATATTTTTAGGATGCATCTTAGAATTATATAATTTTATAAGGATAATATTAATATATATTTATAGAAAGGATACATTGCATGAAGGGTGACAACCCATCGCGTCTAGAAAAGTAGTTGGAATTGAAACCACAACTAATTGGAGAAAAGTGTTGATATCTGACCACGGGATATGTGATGTCTCAGTGAGTACAATTTTATTTGTTTATTTAAACAATCTAATAGACAATAGTCATGTTTATTATCAGAAATTCCGTTTTTTAGATAATCATCACATTGGAAATTTTTTGGTTACTAAGTGATTAGTGTTATTTTAGAAGATGTTCACTATTTAGGTAATCCTATAAGACTATCATAGATAGAATACTATGGTATTTTTGAGTAATTTTATTTATTGAATTATCTATGATAAAATATAAGAATTACTATTGAATTTTGGAGATTAAAGTTTTTTTTCTTCCTATATAGGTATATTCATTTTACCAAAATATCTTATCTCTTCCAATCCATTAAGGAATTGAGTATTCTTTCCAGATAGGTGAAATAGAAAGTTAATAATTTATACATTATGTGACTCTAAAAGTTTATTTTAGTTCAACTGGTTTGAAAAATACATCTTGAATACTCATCTGTTGGAGAAAAAGATATGATTGTGGTGGAAATTTATTAATGGATGAGACTCTAAATTCTAAGTAAGTATTTTTACTTTTGATATTATTCCATGTATTAAAATATTTCCTCCACTCTATAAAAATAATCATTAAATGAATATGTTATCTATTTATATTTCTTCCTTATAAAACAATGACCTTTTTAACCCATCACATAATTATTGTGTTGTGATTGTTATCTTTATCATTACTATATTATATATCACTATCCTTTAAAACATTATATTTTTTATTACATGTCCATGTTTTAATACTTGGAACCCTATAATGTTTTATCTCAGGTGACCTGTGTACTTTCCTTTCTTTACTTTATACTCAAAGTGTTATTAATACGTTTTCCGTTGTTGGATTTCCATAACGGTTTTTTGAAATGTAAAACCATGTTTATTAAGCCTAAATTCAATAATTAGAGGATAAAATTTCAAAAAGGGGTGGGGTTATATATCATCAAAATATTTTAGGAAACAAATACCATGTATGATAGTGTACATGATATGCCACATCAATCTTCGATGAACAACTAAATCATAATATTTAAATTCCACAATTATTATAATCCCAATATAATTGAGAGGATAAAAATGACTAAATAAATTATGAAATTATGGTTTTCACATGTATATATAGTTAATTACTTTATTGTTTACATATAAATTAAAATAAAAACTTATTTAAAATAGAATATGATTTTTTATAAAGAACTATTTAAATGTGAAAAAGTGTGTTTTATAACAATAAATATTCTAATAACTCTTATTGGATTATTTTAATGAAATTTATAATATACTGAGTCTAAGGATTAACATTAATCCTCTCATGTTTATTGACATGATAAAAAAACCCAATTTTACTTATAAAGGTTGTATTTTTCGAAAAATTACTTCTTCCACCATTTGATATCATAATTGGATTAAATCAAAATTTTCATACTTTAATAAATTAAATTTTCCAAAATAATAATATTACTTATAATATTAAAAAAAATTATTTTATTTTTTGTATTTTTTCCGATATGATTCGTCTTTTGTTGAATAAAGAAAACACTCCATTTTCATACTTTAATAAATTAAAATTTCCAAAATAATAATATTACTCATAATTTATATTGATTGACTATTGGTCCCCCTTTTTGAAAATTTTTAATAGTAACTTTACTATTTTTTTATTTCCACGGTTTAATGTAAATCTTGTAATTGATTGTTAAAAATATTAATAATAATAAAACATTAACTTAATAATTGTGATAATATTATTAAATTAGTTACAATTGATAATAAGTTATCTTGGGATTATTTTTTAATCCATTTGAGCCACCCAGATGACTTTATTCTATTAAGTTATTTTATTCCATGAAAATGAATTTTGGTCATACTTTTGTATTTAAGAAGTGATATTTTAATATGAAGATATAAAAAGATCTATTAGTCTAGAAATATAATTTAGAAATATCAAATGATTATATTCATCATGGTAATATTTTTTAAAATTATTAGACTACAAATAATTACCCTAAATGCTTACACAATAGTGAATTAGTAATTGTATAATTAATGGAAATATCAAATTATTAATATTTAAAATATTAAAATAAATAGAATATGAGATAATTAATTTAATTTAAAATTTATATAAATTAATTTGACATTTTAATGATGTTTTAAAATAGTTTTTTAATTATTTAGTGTTGTTATGATATTATTAAAAAATTAAGTAATGAACTTTGTGAAATATTGGTTAAAATGATATTTTAAAATAAATAATATTTTATTAAATGATATAAAATTCAATATAATATAATATTGAGAAAATTGACTGTTATAAAGATTAAAATTTCAATAAATATACATGTTTATATTCTTTTCATTTAATAGTAACAATGATAAATGTTATGTTCTAAAAACACATGTTTTCAAACTAAAAATTAAACTGGATAAACTGTTTTTAAAATAAAACAGATGGATTAGATTTTTTTGAAAATATATATAATATTCATTAAATGAATTTATTTAGACCCCAAATGAAACTCAATTATAAATTAATATGTTTTCATAAATTTTAAATATAAAATTAATAAATATTAATTTAATATTTGGAAGAATTTTAAGAGTTCGCAAACGCTCTATTCTAAAAGGGAACTTCTTATTCTCATTCCTTCATAGTTAAAACCCTATTTTTTCTAGAAAATATCTTCTTATATCCAATTTTAGAATAAATTCCCACATTATAGTGCCCTTATTTTAGGTAGGTCACCCTCATTAGTTGTCTTAAGCTATTCATAAAATGATATTGTTTGATGAAAAAGTATCATTTTTAGTCAAATATTTCTGATTTATTTCATCTTCCAAATCCTTCAAATTTAATACAACCATGATAATATAAAAAATAAACTATAAAAAAATATAATGAGGTTTTATAATGTTAATATAACTACCTAAATCCATCTTCTAATTCCATCAAATGGGAAGATAATTTATAATCTGTGTGTACACTGGACAACAGCCTCACAAAATGATGTAATTTTTATCAATCAAAATCTCTAAATACTTGTTAAAATAATGTAATCATGGTTTATTTTATATATTAATGATATATTTAAAATTTTAAAATATAATATTTCCTTTATGTTTTTACCATTCCACACATAGAAAAATGATAAAGACGTTCTTGGGTACATGTTATCTATCACCTCCTCAAATCGATGTGATAATTTTTCCCCACATCACAATGATGATATATGTTGTTAATTATATTAAGATAATTATGAAAAGATATAAATAATTTTTACCTTCTATACATAATGATCATTGAAATTTGGAATCTTTACTCGTGCGTACGTATGACCTACTATATCTACGATCGTAATGATGGTTAATTTTTCATAAATATCATCCATGATTGGGTTTAAAAGAGTAATTTATTTATTAATATTGAGATTATTTCATTATTATTATTTGTGAGATGATGGAATAATGGCCTATTTTTGTATAGACATCATATCAAAGTCATTTTGGACTCACGATTCGATAGTTGTTAAAATCTCAAACATGAACATAAATTATATTGCAATTTTTATAAGATGCTAATATGTGATATAAAAGGAATAATAATAATTATAAATCATCAATATAAATTAAATAGCTAAACTATTTTTGACATTAGGGAAAATGAATATTTAATTTGATGAGTCGGACTAAAGGAAAGTGACCTTTCTTTTAAATAAATAATTTTTATAGTTACTCATTAGAATATTTTTACAAAATCTAAAAAGAATGTTTTTTAACATATACAAAATTAAAAGAATTTACCTATCACATGACTCATTAATGTTTTTATTCTTCATTTACAAGTTTAAAATATTATTTTAAATTAATATTTTTTAATTTATCATTTTGTGGCTTTGTTAAAAAGAATATTTAATTCAATCTGGAAAAGGAATTTTTTATACATGATTTCTATAGTTTTCTTATGTTATGTTTCATGTGATTTTATTGAGTGTGGGTTATTATATGATAAAACAAGGGATGTTGAGGCCTTTATAAATCTCCAATTCATTAGGTAACAATATGGAATTTTCTAGGTGGGATTCTCATAATATATTAAGGGAATATACTACGGTGGATATTTCCACTGTATCCATGATGGTGACTCCCTATATATTGATGAGATATAATGTTAACGTAACAGTGATATGTAATTTAAGCGAAAATATTACATTATGAATTATTTTTTCTATTGTGTTTTATATGATTCATATGATTTCCAGATGTAACATAAATATCCTATTCTTTGTGGGTGTAAGGTATATCTTGGTGAAAATGTTTTCATTGGTTTAAAAGTATTCATGTAGAAAATATTTGTTTTGATATTTTTATGGCCCTTACTAATATTTTTTTTTCATCCCAATATTCCAAATTTATTTAAAAAATATTATTTAATTTTTACGATAGGTATTAGTTCAAAGTTAAAATTATGAATAATAATCATAATGATTAACCATGAATTATTTTATAAAATATTTCCATTATTTTCTATAAAATTTGATACTGAGTAAACATGTATACTTTTAAGGTATGGGTTTTATGTGTAGGTTTTTTTACAAATTCTCTATAAACATAAACCTAAATGATCTATTGGAAATGACTGTTATTTATACATTTATGTATAACAACAAAATTTAATGTTTATAGTCTGGTCATTACAACCTGTCCACACACCCAAACCAAATGAAAGACTCAAAAATAATACTACCCCTAGAAACATGAGGAATAGAATGAGTAAGAGTTCACAAATAACTTCCCATACCATCATCTAGATTCCTGAAAGTTCTAATCATCCACTATCGGATGCTATAAAAAATGGATATTATGATACAATTTTTTGATGAAGGAAGTTGGGATTAAGTGATGCTCGGCACACGACCTTATCCGAAATAAGGGTCGAGAGGCATTTCTGATCCCCCTAGGCTGAAATCTTGATCCATAAATCAAATTTACCACAGTGGGAATGATTTTTACCAATAAAAATAAGTGTAAAATAAACCAAATAGAGCACAAATCATAACTAAGAAAAACTAAAAATCAATAAATACATATGAAAAATCCAAGTACAACCAAAATTCAATAATATATATATTAAAAAAAACTAAAACCAAACAACCAAACATAAAGGATTTATAAGTGACCAATTGTTCCCCACCACCCATAAACTAACCCACTCAAATGGAAGAGTGAAAATAGAAACCTAAACCTAAAAAATATCATGATTCTACCGATTTCGAGTGTGACGTGTAGGGTGTTAGTATAAAACATAAGTAGGTAATCTAAATAGAAACCATAAATCTCCATTACTAAAACAATCAATTAGCATTAGGATGAAAGAAATTTCGACGATGATGTTTTATCTTCTTTAAAAAACAATCATAGATTTCTATGAAATAATACCTTCTAAAACAACATGCATGCATCATATATTTTCAAAGTATATTTCAATTTTAATGACCCAATTTGAAAACCTAATGCTAAAATAGGAAACCAAATGAGGTGTTAAAGAAACACTACATAGAATAAATGAAAAAAATAAAATCCTGAAAAACTAACAGAGTAGGAACACAGGTAAAACATAATAAACTGAATTAACTAGATAGTAATCATAGGAATATCATAAAATATAAGGAATAAATCAATGGATGTACTAAATTTGGACTCAACTATTATTTTATGGTGTATGTCCATATTCAATAAGTAATTAGACACTCTAAACTAGCTAATCTTGTGGTGCTCCCCCACCTAGACTTTTATAAAATCAAAGGGGTTCAAACCTATCTAATCATGGTCTATAAGAAACCATCCCTCCACTATCTAGAAGGCTCATAGGAATCCCATGATTATAGTACAAGATGATAGGGGTGGTCATCACTGGTTTGGCACAAACTAATAACTCATACCACTGTTATTGCTGAGCCAAAACATTGACAACACCTATGTGATAAACCTATCCATGCAGGGTCCACCATAGATGTTCCCATCATAAGTCACAACTTTTGATGTGACAACATGGACTACATGTCACATGAGTTTCAAAATAAATTTCCATTACATTATATAAAACTATTTGAGACTTTTCCATTTCATAGTTTTATATATGCTTCCTAAGTAATATCAAAAAACAATGAATAACACACACAACATATAAGAATGGTTTCCAATAGGCCTTTAGGTCACCTAGAAAACAGACCACATATTAGAGATCCAAATAGAAAATGATTTCGAAAAAATAATTTGTGACCATAGATTATTTATTTTATAATGATGAACCTTTATTAGAACACTAAGTAATTTAAGGAACTAATTGGGGAGATATGGGATTAAGAATAAATTAGGAACATGAATAATTGTATTGAAATTAGAAGTTTATGTTGAACACGATTATCAATGACTAACTTCATTTGTGTTCCGACTCATATGTTCACCCCATGAAATTTTAAATGTTCCCAAATAAAATTTCAAATCCATTTTAATGTATATATAATAACCACAACCAAAACAACGAGTCACTACTAGATTTACCACTAATCACAACAACCACATGTGGGATCTAAATAATAAATGTCTCCAAAACTAACACTCAAAACACAATTCACTAAACAACCAAGATAAAAATACTTAACCCAAGGTCAAAATATATAAATCAATCTCTCAAAATACCGAAGTCATTTTCAAATGAACAATTCAATTTTTATCAAAAACTTTGGATACATATACATATATATAAAAATAATGGAAACCATTTCAAAAACCCATATTGGTCAAAATCTAAAATTTGGAACACCATAAACAATTGGGATTACACAATATAACAAATAATATAACATGTAGAATACAATTACAAATGATAAATCCTCTATGGAATATTCTATAAAGGAAATAGTTAAAAAAACTAACAGAAGAGAAAGAATCATGTTTCTGTTGATGAAATCCTTTGGAAATACACTCATTCAATGACCCAAAACAATATGATTAAAAAACCCAAAATTCATTACACCCCAAATTATACAAATAGAGAATTTATGGCCATAAGTGTAAGAGTATAATGTTTAAATGGTTGATAAAAAAATGGGAAATAGTGGGTTTCCCTAAACATTCAATCTGTGTGATAAATAACCAAGAAACCACGTTGAAATCCACATAGAAGAGCTTATTGGATAAAAAATTCTCTATAGGAAGCAAACATGTCTCGGGAATATTATGGGGACTCAATGTAAAGAAACCACAGTAAAGAATAAGAGAAAAAATAAAAAATACCCCTCTCTTGGGTAGGTTAATAGTAAAATAATATGTGTGAAAATTATAAAATTTCCCACTGTCAAGAGTTACATAGGTTTAACACAAAGGATGGATATTATGTTTAACCGTTATCAAACCATGTGTCCCCCTTCTGTCTAGGTTGCAAAATTTGTCTAACCATTCTAAAAATGTGCTCAAACTGTGCAAAGATCCATTAAAAACATTTGTAAATATACAATTTTCACTAGGAACTCATCCATAACATAAAAAAGATACCATAATTATGAAAATAATAAAATAAAAGAAAAATCATGGTTGTGGTGTGACACATCCCCCATGTTTCTTATTTGTTTTGGAAATGTTTTAAATATAATCATACTTACTTCATCATAAAATCACATGATATTTAATTAGGCTCTATAATTCTATTCATTGGAGTTTTTGGTAAATTAACGATGTCAAAAAATTTAAACCTATTACTTATATATCTTTTGGGATATTCAAAAGTGTCTCAATGAATATTATATTCTAATTGCTTGTTGGTTGAGTCAATATTCACATTTTACATTGTATTCATGGATTATTCATCTTCTAGGAATTATGGAAACAAAAAGTATTGACATGAGTGAACCACATTGAAAATACATGAGAATTATCATAATCAATAACATTAAAGATATACAATCATAAATACTCTTACAAATATCATAATTTTATCTTTTAATTAATTAAGTTTATCAGAAAAAAAATAAATTTTTAATTTGGGGTTTTTATATTTTATTATCTTATACTTATCAAACATATACTCCGAAAAATGATATGAAATTACAATGGATGCTTATAAAATATTCTAAAACCAAATAATACTATTAATTTTTTCTCTAGAAATCAATCTAATCATTTATCTAGGAATGTAAATATAAATTATTATGTACCATAAAATTCAAATATACTTTTTTCAATAAATGTAATCCATGATAACCTTCTTATTAGTTTACCTATGCAAAACCAAATAAAATATTTATAAATGGTTAAAAATTTGAATTTGAATTAAATAAAAATATCCCTCTAGAGTGTAAATCATAGGGTAAAATTTGAATATTTCCATTTTCTATGTGATGATTGATTTAACACCAAATCCATTTTTTTTGTGATATTACCCATTCATACATATGTTTTAGATCCTATATCCACTTCCAGTATCCATAATATGATGTAATTGTAACTAATATTCTATCTCATAGGATTATATATTACTTAGAAATAATTATATATTATAACATCCACACACTAATTTATCCACAATAAATATAATAATCTGTAAAAAATATAAAATGATCAGTTGATTCGAACTACGATTCCCTAGCCCCCAATAATGTAACATATTCTTATAGATGCATAATGTATAAAATATAATTTATACCAAACATAATATAGTTGTTTTAGAAATCCATAATTAAAAAATCAATAATTAATTTTTTCATCCATTACATATCAAGTACCATTTCAGTTCTATATTTTTAACTAGTTAGGACACATAAAAAACTGTAAAATCTGATGGCCTTCTTAGAAAATAGAATAAATTATACAATATAAGATAGTAAATAATTCGTTATTTGTCTTCAATGTATCCCCAATATTTATCAAAACATGAAATCCTTATTAATGTTTCACATGTAATAAATTTTTTCATAACCTATAGAATGAAATAATTATATATGGATGACATAAAAAGAAAAATAAGGTAAGTATAAAACTTTGGTAACCATGATTAAAAGTTATTATATATATTATTGTAGGAATATATTAAGAGTATTTAGATACAATCTACTAAAAATAAAAGAATGATATATCCTTGTAATAATTGAAAACGTGTACAATAATAAAATAAATCTCATAATGATTGAATGAAAAAAAATTTATACAAAAAATATTTTGTAAAGGACATTTAGAAATACATTATCATATCATATGGATATGTATACATCCAAACAAGACTTATTTTTCTCAACATATATAGCAATGACTCATTTTTATAATTAATGTGGGTCCTCATACATCACTTTCTTAAAATAATTTCATTCACTAATTGAGATAAGATAACACATAATACCATTTCTATATAATATATTATTGGATAAAATAATGTCTATCCATATAATTAATGATACATAATATTAATACCAAATTATCATTCATTAATATTAAATAATCATCAGTAATATTAACACATCTCTCCATGTTAATAAAAGGGAGAATGTAACACCCCTCAATTTCTATAAAGTAAATTTTTTTAATTATTTTTATGTATATAAATTATAAAGGAAAAGGATGGGAGTGTTTGGAGATATTATTAATGGATTTTTGGTAATATATTATAGGTGCACAGGTGTTGACGTGTTTTTGGAAACCAAGAAACACTTCATTAAACTATACATAGTGGGATAGTGTAAATAGGGATGGCCCACAAGCAATGCATGATTTTCCTAATCTATGTTTCCACTAAATAGAAACTATATTCATTGAAAAATGGATTTGGACATATTGACGTCATGTATTAGGCACAGTTTGAGAACAGTTTGAAGAATGTGCAAGATGACCATGACATGGTCATCCATACAGTAGTGTCTAACACACAGTTAGTGCATGGTTTTGTCAAGACATTCGACTAGACTATGTGCGAGTCAATGCTCTACCCTTGAATTGTGGATCCAACTCATTTTTACCACTTGGTGACCATTTATTTCCTCAAAATGGCCCTAACTCAAGATTTTTGTCTCTCAATGGTTGGATAACCTCACAAATAAATATTGGAATCAACTTGGAGCGTTTACACAGTGCGTTGATCCCCAATTCCCAAAGTAAGTCATTGCTCTTATTCATTCTTGATGTTTCTCCCATATATACTTCTCCCGCTCTCTTTTTTTCGTAAATATACAATTTTTGTGGGTATATATATGGGTTTAGTTACAAATATGTTTAGATTCTTCCATTTGGTTGATAGGTGAGGAGATATAATGTGGTTTTGTTGAGATTCAATCTAGTTTTTTTTTGTTTTCGGTTAGTTTATCATTTTCATCAAAAAACTCGTTGTAGGTGGCTTCACTCTAACCTCCTTTATCATAGAACATGAAAAATTTATTTCAAATTGATTTATTTGATTAAATTAGAATTTATTTGGCTTTGAAAAAATTGCTGAAACACTATTCAATGACAGTTTGTGAAAATTGGTCAAATTTGTTTTTTATTGGAATTGTTTTTGATAACATGATTATAAAATTGTTATTTTAAAAGAATTTGTGGATTTCCTTCATGATAAAATAGGATTAAATAAAAATAATTATGTTTTATTGATATTTTTTGAACACATGTTTTATGGAAATGTGGGTTGATTGGTTGTGTGGCATGTGTTTAAATGAAATGGGATGGATAGGGGTGTGAAGTACCCCCATAAAAATGTTGGGGAGAATATAGGTTTGATGCACCACAATTAATGTCATTTACTATGTGAAAACATAATTTAAGGATTACTTACCACTTGTCAGTATAGGGAGTTACCTCGATTTCATGCATGGTTGGATATATGGCCTTTGGAAAGGAAGGGATTATTCCAAAATGTAATGTCAAATTATTTGAAGTATTTTTATGTTACTTCCAAGGCATACTATTTATAATGTATTTATCTTTTATTTTGATATAAATGGTTTTAGAAGTTGTTTTATATAATTTTTTTTATAATTGTTCCTAACATGTTCTATCATAGTGGCGTGAGTAGGAATGTCATTGGGGGAATCCTACTTAGTTTTAGTACACACCGTTTCTTAGGAACATTGGTGATTTCGCAGATGTCATTTACCCATACTTGGGAAAGGTAATTTACCACAAATATTTAGCACTACCATGTGATAATTTGGCTATTTAGTGATGTTAGAACATGGAGCTTATGGATCATAGAGTCTTGTGGTGGTTTTGGAGTTATTTTAGATCGACTTTGATTGATTATAATGATATTGTATTATTCTATTGTGGAACATTATTTTAGTATATTTTAGATAAATTAAATGTTTAGTTTCTTTTAATTAATATCATTAATCATATAGTGTTTGTTTGGATATGTATTTTTTTGTTAGTCGTTTCGTTCAAAAATGTAAAATTGTTCCACACTTGTTTTTAAGCTCTTTGACATTTATTTCTACCAATTGACTCCTTGGGATTGTATCTTAAGGCCATGTAATTCCCTTCATCCCTCTTAATCCTAATGATAATGGGAATTACATTATAAATGGTATCAGTTTCTTTTGATCAAAATGAATTTTTAAGAAAAGTGGTATCATCTTGGTCCTTTCATTGTGGAACTTGTGGTCTATGTCTTGGTTTTTCATTGACTTAGTATTGGTTTTCGGTTTTGCTTTTGAATTCATTCTAGTCCATTCATTTAGTAGGGATCTTAGAAAGGATTAGGATTTTTGAAACATGAAATTAATACAATGAAATTATGTATCTAACCATTTTATGATTAACATAAATTTAATGGGTATTTGGGTACATAAGTGTAATGAAGACACTTATAGGATTTTGAAATATCATTATCATGGGTTTTTACAATGAGACAAGAATGCCAAGAATTATAGGAATGACTTACCCCTAGGAGTGAATACATCATTTTTAGTGATTATTTATGTTGTTGTGAAAAATGGATTGTTGTTGAAATTTTTTAAATTTTATTTAATTGATATATCTTGGAAAAAAGAATGGTTGTGATATTTTGGAAATGGTTTGATTTCCAAATAAATGAAGATATTGTTTTTAAAAAAGGATTGAACATGGAAAATGATGATTTTCGTAATCAATATTGTGATATTTGATGTGGTGGAATTTGAAATTTTTAATCATTCTATTAATATAGAGTGACACCTACGATATTTGTTTTTGTTTCGAAATTGGATCCCGATAAGCGCTGTAGAAATCAACCAGAAGAAGAAGTGGAGAATGTGGGTGAGTTCAACGTATTGTCCTAGTATTTCGAGCTATTGAAACAAGAAACTATAGATATTACCCATGGAAAATATATAATTAATTATAGCTCAAGAAGAATAATATATCTATGTCATGGGGTGATTCTATACTAGAAAAAAGGAGGTGTGGCTGAACATGATGAATTATATTAATGATTTAATCATCACACCAGTGACGATGACCATCAAAATGGTGACATATGTGATCTAGGTTCTTCCACTCTAGTGGTATGATCTAGTGGTGTATGATAATATAGATAAAGGCTACATCTGGGAGGATTTTGTGAAACTGTTGAATAAACAATTCTATCCTCACACATTCAACATTTAAATAATGATGGACTTTTTGGCCTGAAGTATAAAAAAACTACATCACTGAGTATGAGGATAAATTCATGAATTTACTATGATTTTAACCCACGGTTTTGGTTGGTTCATCCTTAAAAGCACACATATTTTAATAAAGAATAAGGATGGAGATTCTCACAATTATAGTTGTGCTCTGTATTGTTGATTATATATTGGTGGTTAATAGAGAGATTATGTCTGAAAAATACATCCCATGAGCTATGGAAGGAGGAAGTATGTTAATATCCATGGGAAATGGTGGGATCTCTAATTATGGGTGAAGAAGAAGAGGGACTCTGACTTCCAAGGTGGGAGTGTGAATCAAAATCAGATAGTTTGATTAGTGAGCCTTCCAACATGACCCAAGAGAAATGCAGTTTGTTTCCAATGTAGTTCACATGGCCAAAAAATCAAAATTTTATAAAATAACCTAGTGAATTGCCCAACTGCAACCATATGGGTCATATTAAGCACTCTTATCAAATTTCACCAAGGTCAGGTGATCAGGACACTTCTCATTTGTAACCAAAATCTTATTATTCGATGGGATGAGGAAAATATAACCATTGTCATGATAAGAATAGAGAAAAACATTGTGATTCTAGGAATAACATGACTATTAAAGTAGGGAAACCTCAACATGCCAACAATGAACAATGTGTAGCAATAAATAAATTATATAGATCAGATATAGAGATTGTGGATGATAATATGAGACTATCTATGGTGATAAGTATGAATATTTTTAAATATACCCTTATGAAAGTGATGTTTGATAATTGTTCATCACATTCCCTTATCACTTCTCATTCTTCTGATTTGATGATTTTAAAACAATAGATGATTACATCTATGTTAAAACATCAAACTTTTTTTGGAAAAAAGAATATAGTGCCTTAATATATACATAATGATCTAGAACTGTTGATGTTTTTGAGATGAAATTGAACTTTTTTGTGCTAGAGAAGGATTTCTATGATGCAATGATGGGTATGGATTTTTTTGACATCAGTTAAGGGTCACATAGACTATAATAAATAAACATTTATTTTCTTGATCATGGATGGAATTTAACATCACTTGATTGGAGAAAGGTATGTAATGGCAGGTGAAACATTTTTATTGGAACCAGATTTTGGAATTAAATTGTTTTAGCTAGTGTATTTCTCCTTATCATCAGTGGAAGTGGATGGGATTTGTTCCTTTCATTGAGTTTTTGATCAGTTTTGTAATGTATTTCCATAAATTTTAATAGGGATTCCACCCATGATACAAATATATTTTATGATTCATCACCGTTAGTGTTCCATTCCAATATCACTTCCATCTTATAGAATTGATCGAAAAGATAGAGGGAGATGAATATATATTTGAGAGAGATAGAAATTAAGGGTTCCATTCATCTGAGCATGTCTCTGTGGGAAGCCACAATTTTGTCCTTGATGAAAGAAAATGGAACATTATTGAAATGTGTGGACTATCTTATGCTTATCCAAACTATGATAAATAATAGGTATCCAAATATCTGTATTGAAGATCTATTCAAAAAATTTATGGGAGATCATTAGTTCTCTATGATTAAATTGTAATCAATATGCCACCAATTGAGAATTCGGATGGGAGATATTCCTAAGAAAACTTTTTGAAGTATATATGGCCATTATGAATATGTGGTATTGCCTTTTGGTCATAAAAATTAAACAAGGGTATTTATGGAATTGATGAATCTGATATTTGAGTGATATCTGTATTATTTTTCTATGGTGATTGTGGGTGACATATTATTGTATTCAAATACAACATCTAAACATGATAAACACTTTCTGAGTATGTTGAAAATATTGAGAGAACATTGGTTGTATGCCAAATTATAAAAGTTTAATTTTTGGATACAAGAGGTACAGTTCCTTGGCCACGTAATTATAAATGAGGTGTTTCACAAGATCTAGATAGATCTTATCTCATAGTTACCACCAATGAACATCTTTTAGTTATGGGGTTTTCATAGCCTGGCTGGTTAGTACCATATCTTTGTGTGTGAATTTTCATGGATAACCGCTCCAGTGAGAGATATTAAAAATAAGAATGTTCCATTCCAATGGAGTAAGGAATGATAGAAATATTTTCAACCCCTCAAGGATTGACTTTCATCCACATCTATCATAATTTTTTTGGAATTAGTATAAGGTTATATTTTGTATTGTGATACTTCAGGATCTGTAATGGTGTGTGTTTTATTACAATGAGACCATGTTGTTTCTAATGGGTCAAAGAAGTTAAGAGTGCATTAGAAGAATTACCCAACACATGATTTTGATTTAATTGTAATCATAGATTATTTGAACACATGGTTTCATTATCTCTTTAGTGAGATATTATTCTGTTCATGAATCATGAGATATTGAAGCATATTTTCTCAAAATGGGATTTGAATCTGAGGAATAGAATATGGATGTAGTATCTCCAAATGTTCAACTTTCCCTTGATGTATACACCAAGTAAACTCTATTCGTTAGTCGATGCATTAAGAAGAAATTCATATGCTTATATGAAAGAAAAATCCTTAGAAAAGTGGTTGTTGATATCAGCCCTAGCCGATATGCATGTGTATTTTTTTTAAGGAGGTGATGTTGGGGTTTTATTTTTAGTTTTGGTGGATCCAAATTTAGTAAAGCAGATAAAGTAGGAATAAACATCTGATGTAGAATGTTAATCTATGAGGTCAAAACTCAATAATAGGGAGACCATTGAGGGTTAGAGGCTTGATTAGAGTTCAGTATTTTGGTTTTGAGAGTGATTGGTGGTACAAATGGCTTATTTGGAGAATCTTCTTCATGCTAAAACCATTACATATTGTATACCCATCATGGAATTTAAGAGATGTATAATGCATTGAGGGTGGAGTTTTGGTGGGTTTGTATGAATAGGAAGGTGGTTTGGTGTGTTTCCATATGCTTATCATTTCAAAAAAAAAGTCATATCATCAACAAACAGTATAAATGTTACAATTTATGCCTATACCTATGTGGAAATGGGATTATATTGCCTTGAATTTCATTACAGTTCTCTTAAGAATGGTTAAGAAGCATAATTACATATGGTTGAAAGTTGATCAACATACCATGTTAAACAATTTCATCCTTATTTATGAACCTCATACATTGGTTGATCTATCAAAAATCATTATTCGAAAAGTGGTATAGAGACATTGCATGCATGTTTTGGTAATTTTAAATAGTGATATGTGGTTCACGTCTCATTTTTTGAAATCCTTATAGAAAAATATCGAGGATCAGATGACTATGACTATGGTGTGTTATCCTCAGATGGACGGTCAATCCAAAATTACTATAAAAATATTAGAGGACTTATTTTGAGAATGTTTAATGGATTTTTGTTGTTCCTAGGAATGGCATGTTCATTTTTTGGAGTTATCAAATAAAACATATAACATGTCTTGATATACACAGATCTATTCGAGGATTTAGTAAGCTTCTCGTTATTCACATTATTTTGTGGAATTAGGTTATTAATAACTATTTGGGATTATCCATATCCAAAAAACAAGGGAGAGGATTTAGTTAATCAGATCGAAGATGGAGATGGCTCAGAGTCATCAGAATTTGTACACAGATCATTGTCAATGGTTGTTGTCATTTGTGGTGAGTGATAACTTTTTATTGAGTATTTATCAAAGGGTATGACATAGGTGTTTATGAATTTAGGTAAACTGATATCCTCGATATATATACCATTTTGAGAGACAAGAATGGTTTGGAGAGGTGGAATATTGGCTGGAATTACCCCCACAATTTTGTGTGGTGCACAATATTTTCCATGTATCTATGTTGAAAAAGATTCGACCTGATCCTGACCATGTGAGAAGATAGTAATAGGGTAACCTAGATATAGATACTTCATTTGTACATATCCCGGTGTGAATTGTGTATAGGCATGATAAATCCATTCATAGAAAAGGCATCAGTGTAGTGTGGGAATTGTTCAAACATGGTAATATTCAGGAAGATAATTCGGAATGAGCGATGGAAATTATAGGGTAATGGTCATCGTTCATTCACAACACTAATGGTTTTCTACAATATTATGATAGAAAGAACACTACTGATGAGAATATAGCACCCCCAGTTTCTAGTTTGTAAACGTTTTTATGAATTTTAATTATATAATGTATATCAGTGATGGTCGAGAGTGTTTGGAGACCTTTTTAAGAGGTTTTATGGATTTTATATAGGTGAACGGTTGGTGAAAAGTTTTTTGAAACCAAAAAACACATGCTAAAAAATGTGCATAGTGGGATATGGGAAAGATGGATGGCACACGGGTCATGCATGGTTTCTCTAAATGGTGCATCCAATAAAGTGAAATTGTGCACTATGAAAATGGAATTTATAATTTTGAGGTAGTGTCTTATGTGTGGTTTTATAATGGTTTGAAGACCATTCAAAATGACCATATGAGGTTCATCCTTAAGGTAGTGTCTAACACACAGTTACCACATGGGTTTTCTAACTGTGAGATTAAACCATACACATGACAAAGATAGATACATAAATAGTGTGTCTAAATCGTTTTTTAACTATATGTGTCTTTATTTGACACAAAATGGCCATATCATGGGATTTTAGGCTGTCAAAGGTTTGATACCCTCTCAAAATAAAATTGGAATCAATCTGGAGACTTTCCTTGGTGTGTTGAAGCCTGATTCTCTTGGTAATCCATTGTTCTTATTTGGAATTGATGTTTTTCTTTTCTCTACTTCACCCTCTCTCTAAATTTATTAGATACAAAACTATTTTTGGATATATATATTGACTTTCATTCAAAATATATTTATATTTTGTCTATTTGTTGATAGAGGAAGATATCTAAGGTAGGAGTGTAGATATTCAACCGGGTTTTGTGACATTTTTCTTGACATTTATTATTTTCACCATAAATGTCATGGTAAGTGGGTTCACACTCGAATACTCTATCATATAACATGAAGGATTAGTTCATAATTGACTTTTTAGTGGTTTTTAAATAATTATTGGAAACCTCTTGAGTGAATGTCTGTGTAAATTGTATATCATTTTGTGTTACTGTAAAGTTTTTTGATAATATGACTTTAAAATGTTGATTTTAAAATAATTTTCCATTTTTTATTCATGAAAAATGGGATTCATTAAAAATAATTATTTTTTATTGAAATGGATCTAACAATATAGGTATTTTATTGGTTTTTCATGGTTTTATGGAGTGTGTTCGTATGCATTGGGGTGGATTTGGGTTTGAAGTACCCCATCAAAAAGTTGAGATGAATATTGTTGTGAATTACCATGATTAAAGTTGTCCACTACGTGAAGGATTATTAGAATGATAATTCACCACTCAATATTATAGGGAGTTCCATGGGTTTCATACTTTTTTGGAAATATGGTTTTGTTGAATGGACGGGTTTATGCCAAAATGTAATGTTAAAGGAATTAAGGAATTGTTTATGTGATTTCATTGGAAAACTATTTACAATGGAATTAGCTAATATATTATATAAAATTTTTTAGAAACTTTTTTATATAATTTCTTTTTATAAAATTGTTTCTGTCATGTTTTATCATTGTGGTGTTAGTACAAAACGCATTGGGGGAAACCTATATAAATTTTGTACTCACTACTACTTTGTAACTATGGTTTTTTAGACGTCATTTACCTAGACACAAGAACAGGTAAAGTATCGCACATCTTTAGAACAATATAGTGATACATGGGATATTTGTGGATGTTGGAACATGGATCCTATGGAGAATAGAATATTGTGGTGGTCTTGGAGTTTTTTTAGTCGGTATACCTCTATATACATTGATGTCATAGTCTTCTATTGTGGATCTTGATTATAATATGGTTTGGATAAATGAAAATTTTAGTTGTATTTTATTGATATCATGTATAATATAATTTTTTTTGGATATATATTATTTTTTCCACTATTTTTATTTAGAAAAAGTAAATCGTCTCCCACATGTGTTGAATCCCATCACATTTATTACCAGCCTTTGGATCCTTTGGGATACTACTTAAGGCCATGAAATTCCATGCCACCCTTTCGAGCCAATGGAAAGGGGCAAGATGTTATAGATAACATGAAAAAAACCATCCAATAATGAAGTTAGATGATACAATAACTCATATTCAATATTCCAATATTTTTCTATACTGGAAAGACAATATATAGAATTCCCATAAAATTACCTATGTCAACAAAATTGAAAATTTGAATGTATAAACAATTAATGGAGAATATGGATGATCAAAAAAACATTTTCATATTTATAAATATAATATTTCAGGGAATAACAACATATTAAAATAATATAGTATTCCCCATGATAAGATAAAAATATTCATTCTAGGTAAATATCCTCATATATAAATTATATAAAATTTGTTGATAAAAAGTACAGATAAATGAATATACAGATTACTATATACTAGAATTACATGATCATAAGAAATATAGAGAAATAACATGGAAATATTAAATTGAAGAAAACAATAACGTACTAAAGGATACATGGAAGGATGTTGACATAGATGCGAAATATCAATGAAAAAGAATGCTTCAAATTGTATCACAATAATAGGGATCATAGATAGAATTTTTGGATACCATGAGTTAAGTCCTAGAAAAGATCACATAAATATTATATAGGAAATATAATTATAATGAATACCATGAGGTTAAATAAATTTAACTCTTATATTGAAAATTTAATTCAGAAAGTAACAAAGTTTTTTGAGGACATTATTAATATTGAAGTAAAATAAAAATTACATGTCACTATCAAAGGTAACTATAGAAAATTTGAAATGAAATACATTGAGTACCAATAACACTAAAAATAATCACTAATAATGGATCCATTAAAAAACTAAAAAAATATTATGTAGTGGTGACGACAGGATAAAAATAAAATAAATTCTTAATGAAAATTCACTAAATTGTTTTTAAAATATATTTGTGACAAAATTGTGTTGTAAGATTAGTTTTATAACACTTAGTAATATAAAAAGTAATTTTACAAATTTTTATATCAATATACTATATATTTTTTTTTTCTGACATCCCAATAATTTGATAATTATGTTATTGATGAAACAATATAACTAAATGAAATGAGAAATGGATTATTAATATTTTTTACAAGAAATATACTCCATGATGCATGAAACATTTGAGAAGGTGTTTATATGGTAAAAGTGTAATTAATGACTAAAAACCATGTCATTCGATGAAATCACTGAATGTAACAATTATACGAAATGTGGTCTAATGAATGATCATAACTCAATGAATAAAAATCTAGTTACCAAAATTCTTTTTGACATAGTGAACACGTGTTCCATAAAATTTTACGAAAACAATGATATGGGTAATTTGAGGACATTAATAAAAAAGAAATAATTTCTAAAAAATGATTTTTTTTAGTATAACATTATACAATTGTAATATGGTGTATAACATGTAACATGTAACAATGAATTAAAATTTTGACAATGAAAAACCCTGATGATTTATTAATTATTTAATAAAATAGAGTTGATAGAGAGGGATTATAATTGAATATAAAACACAATGATTAAAATATATTTCATTATATGATATATCATATAGGTAGTACATTGACCATATAATTTAAATTAATATCTTAACATAAAACATGTCACAGTAGAGGAGTTCTAAATGAAAGACCACTATCTCAGTATTTATTCTTTCTACACTTATACATAATATTTAAAATAATAAAATAAAGAAAATTTTATACATTCCCATGAACCATATTTGTAACTATACCAATTTATAATAATTATTTACAATAATTATATACAAAAATATTAGATATCTTCTAACTACATTCACCTCCATTTGTAAGTAATCAATATTTATTTCTAAATGGTTAGAAAAAAGGTATTTATATTTATTTATTTTGAAAATATTCATCAATATAATACCGTATAAAATAATATAATATATGATCCATGAAATTTTATGAAGCTATTTTTTATTCCATGGATGTTTTGGGTTTTATCGATGAGGTTCAAATTAGTAATGAGCATGTATTGGTGATTCTTAATTAATTAATATTGTTTTTAAAACGTAGTTAATTTATGATGTAATATTACTAGAATATAAAACACTATTTATATATTTATACCATATTATTTAATAAATATTCTCCCTTAGTCACTCATGATTTGAATGAATATTGTTTTTCATGTTGGTGGTTATGGCGACCCAAATAATCAATCAACAATGACTAATGGATCATTTTTAAGTGGTTTTGAGGTTATATATTAACATTAAAATAGTTTTCATTAATATTATATATATAATAGAATATATTAGTAATAAATATTATTTTTAAAAATTAATTACAAATAATGGAGATATAGTTATCGAATTTTTTATTCATTTTAATGATTTAATGAATGATAATCATCTATTTGTTATATAATTAATAGTTCATAAAATTTTCAAAATCAGAACCTTAATGATATCATAATCATAATATCTATCCTTTAATCCTATTCTCATGAAAATCCATGTAAAGAAGTTATAATATTAAAAATTGAAATTAATCATTCAATGGAGACAGTAGACTAAACATATTCATGGTTTACAATTTCATTTTTTATAGAATGGGAGAATGGAGTAATATGGTTTATTTATATTGTATCCAAAAAATGACATAAATTTCATTATTTTTAATTAAATACTTTTTTTCAACATCCTTGTATGTTTTTTAAGGAACAATAAACATGTTTCATCATATAGGGGTAGTACAAAGAACACACGAATAATAGTTTCAAATTTGTTAATAACAAATTGGGAAAAGTGATTAATCATTATTATGATATAATAAAATCATTCCTTATATAACCAATTCTAATTTAATAACCTTTATATTAATGATTTATTATATGAAATGAAAAATATAAAATCCTTCTGTTTTGTAAAATTGATTACCCACATTGAGTAGTTTTATATTTACATGGATTTTTATATAGAAATGGATTGAATAGTCCAATATATTATTAGTATATTTTAAATAGAGTGGAATATTAATATTAGTTAAATAACAAGGACTGGACTTATAAAGGAAAATGAATATTTTATGGTTCCTTGAAGAAGTGGTGAGATGTCCCATTTATAATTAGTGATAATGGTATTCCTATAAATATTTTAAATTTATATTAAATGGGGACATGTTGAACTTATAATGTAGCTAAAATACTGAAAAATAACTTTTAAATAAAAATTTTCCTACCCATTTTTTTACTTTTCTTAATATTCTATATTTTTTCAACTTTCATGTTTTTCATTAGTATTTTTTTAACATTTTTAAACTTTTGAAGTTTATTATCGAGTACCAAATATTTTTTAGAATATTTTTACCATTGTTTCATAACATAACTCCCCTAGATTCATACTTATTTATAGGTAAAGAGATTTTGTACTAACATGAATAATATCTTTTTAATATGATTCTACAATAGAAATAGTGGCCCTTAAATCGTTATCTTTAAAATCATATTATAATTTATATGAACTTCTTTATTATATATTTAAAAACTATAAGCTATTTTCTATAAATATATCCTTACTTGATTAATTCTAGTAACTCCTAATTTTTATGTTAGTATGAATAGATGTGCATTGATATTATTTGGGAGGAGAAAGAAATGTATTATATAAACATGTATTTTCACTATCATTACATGATTATAATTTGTAATCAACTCATATATCCATGTATTCTTTCATTTTTATTATTATGATTTGTGTATTAATAAAAAATGATTGCATTTATAACAATTCGTATTGTTTTAATTGAAAAATATTATTTACAAATGTTATTATCATATCATATTCACCTATCTTCAAAATGTGTATGATACATTCTTTAGGAATTGTATATTCTATTATGTTTAGATTATCATTACCATCTCATTTATCTTAATAATTTTTTTGTTTTCCTTTAACATCAAATAACATAATATTTAGACATTTAACTAATTTGAGGATAATTTCCAATTTATTTATATATTCAATATTCTAAAATGTTATTTCATTAACACCTTTCTCCAACATATTTCTTTTCTTATTTGAGTATTCTTCTCAATTTCTTATTCAAAAATATCATTATAAATCCACTCAATTTCTATTCAATCATCACAATAATCATTATTTATCAATGATGTACTACCATTAAATAGTAGAGAAATGATACTGTAATGATGTTAGGAATCATCTCTACATGAAGAATCATCCTTATTTATTCATCTTAGATAACATATAATTATATTTTCAGGAAGAAAAATTTCCTCATTTTTTGTCAAATTTTGTCTCCATGATTTAATGTCCTTTTCGTATGACACATACTCTTATATTTTATTCCTAGGAATATTTTTGAATAAATTTTGTTTCAATCACAACTACAAAACTGAGAGAATTTTAACATTTCAATTACAATTTCCAAAGTTGAGTATTTTAAAAATAAGGAATTTTTTTTGAACTATATATCTACTTACCCTTTTCCTATGTTACATTATTCCTAAAAAAATCATTTTCCTTATTCATTTCCAAATACATGGGTAAAAAAAAATTATTACTCACACATTTTCTAAAAAATGATACATTTTCTCATTTTATATACGACAAGGCTATTTATGATGTTCATAAAAAGAAAAATATTCATGAATTTCTAAAGATGAAACATTGGAATCAAATCTATCTGGAATGTTTCTCATAATTTTCATAAAAGTAGTAGAATCTTCCATATTCTCTCCCAAACATATAATTTTTAACACAACCTCATGTACTCTTTAATGTATTCATCAACTGTTTCTTCATCATCCATTTTTATATCATCAAATATAATTTTTCATATTTTAACTTTATATTTTTTTAATTAATATTTCCTTTGATGTTACATATAAAATAATCCTTCATTGGTTTTTCTATCATAAATACTATAATGATTGTTTAAACATTTTCTACACAAGCCATATGCATGGATTTATGAACATTGAAATTAGTTATAAAAACTAAATTATCTATATACATCATTGAAACATCATTAATGAGAGAAAATACCAATATTGATGAATCTATAACTTCAAGGTCATGTGAAAGAAGTTAGGGTATGTTCCTGTTAAACAAACAATGATATATTCTTAAATCAAAAACCAAAACACCCCCATAGTTCTCTTAAATTAAATTTAGTATTGTTCGAGTTATAGACTTCATAGGGAAACTACCCTAATATCAAAATGATTTTCTCAAAATGATAGAGATCACTAAGATGTGGGGTGGATTAGTGATCAATTTTAATTTCATAAAAACGTTTACACACACTATCATCAAAAAAAATAAACCTATGAATACATTTTATAGGTACAATTCACAAAACTATAAACATAATCCTCACATTTCTAATTCAAAAAATATACAAAATTTGCATGTGATATTTAAAATTTTTGGTACAAAGACATAATCATTTACATGTTTGATATCACCACCATCAAGGATATTTTTAACTATCAACTTTCACGAATACAATGTCACAAGCTGAAAAAAATTTAAAAATTATACCCACCTTTCCTACTATAGTTTGTTATACCCCCTATGTATCCTTTTCATATCCTCCTTCCTTATATCTAGTTATATAACTCTAAAAACATAGAATTTTAATAACCTTTTAAACCCCCAAAAAATCTAAAATCATATTTGCAATTTTTTTATACTTCACTTTATAAATTTCTTCTTCATTTCCTATAAGTAATCTAGATCAAAATTTCCAATGTAAAATATTCACTAACATGAACTAGTATTTTATGAATTTAATGGTCTTGACAATTTCTCCAGATATTTACCTAATATTATTTTTCTCAAACTCTAAAATTACATAATTTTAATTTGAAAAATTTATATAAAAAAATATTCGTTCGACCTCCTATTAACCTCTACATGACATTCATTATTAAATTTATTTCATCCAATGTAGCTAGTTTGGCCATTTTCTCTTCCTGTATCAACTGTGTAGAATCATAATCAACAACTCATAGATTCTATTATAGATAGGCCTATTCATAATGGAACTTCTTCTAATAAAACTCTATTCATTGGAAATTTTATAAATGTTCTTATATACAATGAAATTTTCTCCAGTATTCTCTTCATCAAGAAGAAAAATACATTTTTTGGGATATAAAACTATCCAAAAAATTATAAATTTACAGTTCTCTACACACATGAATTTTTACATAGTATGATGTACTATGTACTTTTATTTATAGGTTCCCCAAAAGTGAATTTGGTTAGAAAGTTTTTTCCCTAGATAAAAAAAATTCAAAATCCCAAATTTCACATTCATTTTAGCATTATATTTGACCATTTAATATCTTCCAAAACCTAATGATTACGTCTGTAAAAAATTTTAATCTTCACAACACTTCTTGAATTTAATTATTATTCCAAAAATAAAATCCACGAAACATTGTTTTCTTGATCAAAATGAAATACTCTCAATCATTTTTTCATAATATCAATAGAAAATACGCCCAATAGATTTTTTTATGCCGATGGATTAGTTTCAATGCCTATCCAATGAATATTATACTAGTTCAATGTATTCATATCTTTTTCTATTTTTCCAATAAAAAATTATTTTTAATTCTCACCCATTTGATTTAGGCCAATTCAAATGGTGGAGTATATTTTTAAAAATTGTGAAATATGTCAGTTCTGTAATCCATATTTAGTTTCCACTAAGTATGTCATAATTTTTCAATCACATTATCAGTATAACATAACTATTAATAAATTTCCTCGTACTAATCATATCATCTTGATAAATAAAATTCTTTGAAGAACCGGTGTGATTCACTCGTTTGATGAATCAATATCACTAACTCATTACATTCAAAACTATGATTCATCTGATGGAACTCTAATTCAAATTATTTATCAATACGATTGAAAAAACCCTAGATTTCAGTCATTCTAAATCTTCACATAATTCTCTCTATCATATAAATATGGATCAACTAAAGCTTAATCTGATGGTGGATTTGATCAACAATCTGATTGTGAATCTGATAAGAATATCTTACAAACAATCACACTTCAACAAATGAAATCCTCTAGAACTAATTATCTATATTTAGATAACATAATTTTTAAAGACATAATAATGTTTCACTTAAATTTTATCCTTCAAAAAACATATTTAATCATGACCACTTCATGATGTTCTTGTAACTCAAAATAACAACAAATAATCATAATATTTTTACACGGATTCTATGACCAATTTTCTTTATTTATAATTCTATTAACAAAAGGATTTTCTATGTACCACTTTATCTCTTATAATCATTTACAACATCAAAATATCATCATATTGACAGTTTTGATAATAAATACAACCAAGATACAACTTGGTACATACAATGTGTGACTATGATGTGACATGATTTGGAATGTCATGATTTCATAGAATAGAAATTCATAATTAAGTTTTGCTCAAATGTGATTTTCCTATTTGTAATTTTATACCTATTGTTTAGATTAGTAGTTGGATTGTTGAGATTTTTATTGTGTTTATATGAGGAAATTTTAAGATATACTACCTTAGGTTTGAAGATTTTATGGTGATGTGGAAATTTCTAAAGTATGAAGAGATCAGAGGATTTATATAGTTGTAATAGAAATTAGATGTTTGATTATGTATTTTTTAGATTGGGGATTTTATGGTTCTTAGTTTAATTTGTAATATAAGGAATTGAATTAAAATTATAGTTTCATATAATGATGTGATTTGGATTTTGTGATGCATTGGTAGATGATTCAATGCTTAAGAATTGTATCACATAGCGGGAGATTGATTTTGGGTCACATGAATGTGTTTCCATTGTTATGTAATTTATGAGAGAAATATTGGTGACTTTTTAAGGATGATATATCTATCTAGGAGTGTGTTTGTTATGTTACATTGTTCATAGGTTTGACCTAGAATATATACTGAATATTTAGAGTATGATATGCCTATCAAAGATGCATAATATTATGGAAATTAATTTCTAATATAGTTAAAAAAAGTGGTAGGATGATGTGACATCCCCCTATGGCATTTTGAAATTATGACAGGTGTATAACAAGCATAGCTTGATATATTTGGAGTTTAATTGCTTGTTCTCAATATGAGAGACCAATTGGTATTGGATTATTATCATAATATGAGTATATTAATTTTAAAAAGAGGCCTTTAGAAGAAAATACACATGGACTGTCAGGTGCTGTAATGGAACACCTCAAATGAGTCATTCCCTCATGGAACAACCTCAGTAGTGATAAATTGAAAAATTATAAGATTAACTGTTAGTGGGTTAGAGAAGTATGAAAATATGTTATTTATATTTTTTCATTTTTCTTTAATTATTTTTATAGTCATTATATTGATATAACATGCGTATGGATTATGTGAATAAAAATTTCCATGATGATAAGGTTTATTCTATGTGGATACGAGTGTCATGGAATTCATTTTGATGTAAAATTTTGGATTTTTATTGGTGTAAAAATTAAATTTTAGGATGTAGTTGAGAATAATTTCGGGCCCCTTGGATTGATCTATTTTGTTTCAAGGTGTGTGATGTCATGTCCTAAGGGAATGATGTATATTAATGGTTAATGATGGAAACCATGTGTTGCAAGGAAAATGTGGTGATGTTTAGTGATAGTTTGATATTATTTAAAAAGAAAGATATGATTTTGGGTTTGAATTTTGGTTCATTGGAATGTGATTTTCAATATGTACAGACATTAGCGGATGATTTATATGGTACAAAACATATTTGGTCAAACAGGGATATGAAAAATTTTATGGAAGTGAGAACATAATGTGTTTCTCTAGATTTTGAAATTAAGTGATATTGGACTTGATGAATCTGGGATTTATGTTTTTTAATGATAAAATATAATTGGGGTACTTTCCTTTACATTTTCATGTATTATTCCATATATTTTGTTTTAATATTAATGGTCATTAAAATAATTGTTCATAGTTAATAACATGGAAATGGTTTGGGAAAGTGAGATATGTTGTGTTCTTATTAATTTGGGACTTTGACCACGATGGGACAACATGAGCGGTTGAGGAGAGTGATATTGTGATAGTCTGGTGTGAGTTTGGTGTGTCAGTGTATGATAGAACAAACCTATGATTTTTTTCTTTAGTGGACAACATGGGATTAGAAGTAGAATTACAATCATCAATTTGTAAATTACTAGTTAGTGATATGGTTTGGATTGGTTTATCATTATAAAAATAAAGGAGTTAAATATTTGATATATGTTTATAGCATTATCATCAATATTGAGAAAATATTTTTGATGGTATTTAATTTTGATTTAAGAATTATGAATCAGACGTTGTTATTGATGCTTCATATGGACCATAATCCTTATGTTTGGGAGCTTATAATGGCTTTTATTATTAAGAATCAATGTTTTTCATGTTCATTTTTATTTTATGTTTCCAATCAAATGGGTTGTTTGGAAATTCTGGATGTAATATTGTTTAATGGTACTTAATTATTATATTTGTGATTATTTTTTTGGTATTGGATTTAGTTTAATTTTTTATGTATGAGAAAATGTTATTTCATGGTTTGGGATGTAATATTTATAATGGTGGTAGAACATTTCTCAATTTGATGAGTTTGTAACGCCCCGACCCCAGCTACCCAGAGTCGGTGCATTACTTCGTAACATTAGCATGATCACAAAAGATCAAGTCTCGAAAGACCGATTAGTTTAGTAGCCTTGGAAACACTAGATACATTCGTAAACGTTACATTACATCATAAAGTGAAAAACTACAATAACAAAGTCTCCATAGTCCACTCTCATATCCTCTTCTGTCAATCCCTGCAGGTCATTCATAAAATACTTCTTCACATCCTGGAAAATATTAAAACAATGAAAGGGGTGAGCTCAGATGCTCAGTAAGGATAACAATATTGCGGAAGCTTTCATAAATAAACATTAACATTTAAGGCAATGTATAACTAAAACAAAAGCCTTTTAAACTTGAACATCAACATAATATGGCAAAAGTAAATTGAGATAATTCCATTCACTTCTTCACATGGATATTCTACTGGTCGAATAATCACATGAAATATCAATAACCAATTTCATAATTAGGGAATGTATAATGTCGGACATTCTGAAACATTTTGTCAAGGCCTCGTCCAAGACGTCTAAAATTATTAAGGCCTCGGCCAAAACCATAAATCAAATTGGGAAAGGGCCTCGGCCAATTCCACGTCTAGTTGTCTCATGAGACCTACCGATGCATCGAGGAGCTATTGCGGGCTCTACCCGTCACTTATTAAGTCCAATACATTCCTCATATGAACAGGTTTAAACATATCATAAACCATAACATAATCGTATCATATAAAACATGCATAAAGGAAACATAACATTTCCCATTTCAATCAAAAGATATCTATACAACACATTGATATAATAAAACTTCATCAAAACCATTTTAAATACCAAAATAAAAGAAAAGAAGAACTTGGTATTTATTTTTCATTTTAAAAAAGTTATGGCTTGTAGAGGAAGCCGAAACTCAAATAATGGTCACGGCGGCGGAGAAGTCGTTGTCGCCGCATACGTATGACAAGAAAAACATTCCTTTTTGTCGTTTAGTAAAATGATTCCTATAAAAAGATCACTTTTTAAAAAATGTAAAAGTCAAAAGGGTTTATACAACGTATAAAATAAATTTCTGTATAAAACAAAATATGCCTCAATGAATGGAGATTGAGGCGAAGTCCTTAAAAAGATCAATTTTTTTAAATGAAATAGATCTATTATGTGTATTCACTATAAATACACATAAAGAATGTAAAAATACAAGATAGTACATAATAATATCATGACATAATTTTAAAGTATGAGATTAACCCAAAGAATGGAAATTGGGTTTAGAAGTTCCCTTACCTCATGTCTGACTTGACTCAACCGTTATTTAACCTCCTGAATAATAAAACAAAGTTAATATATACCTTATTAAGAACCATTTTTAATTTCATTATCCTTTTTATATCACTTATTACAATGTTATGAACATTATTTAATTATTTAAGTTAATAACGGTCGTTTCGTCGATCTTTGGTACTTGAGTCAACAATAAACTTCTTATAATTACAAGTTGTTCATGTGGTGAAATATCTATTATATCCAGAATTATATTAATTATGTAGATATCATATATATCATATATATACAGTATATACATTCATTTAGAATATTACGTAACATTTAGAGGTAAGAAATGAAATGCACCGTTCATGGAGACAGTAAGCCGTACGTACGCATGAACGCTACTTTCATTTCTATTTCGTATTTAATGGAATGAAATCATAATGATATAAATGTATAATATAATTCCAGTATAATATAGTGTATAATACCATTTACTCCATCCTTTATACATCCCACATATGGCATTAACTATTCAAATCACTTTGAGGGGGCGGCAGTCCGCACTTCCTAAAATGAAATTATCGCGTTTTACCCATAATGGAAATCATAAAGTATGCCATAAATGAGAAATACATAAGCATAAGTAAAACATAAACATATTATATATGATATATAAAAATAGTGACATCTTTTTTGGCCACCTTTTAAGGTGTTATATGAGTGTTGAACAATCATCGTTTCGTGAGGCAGAAATTCGCCATCCACAGAAACCGTATGTTCTTTAACCATTAGATGTAGGTGTGTGTATGTGTAGCTCGAATCCATATTATAACAACATCATAGTATATTGAGGATACTGGTGTTGTTACAAAATAAATGAATAAAAAGGGTTTAGGGGGTTGGAGAAGAAAAACAAAACAAAACAACATTAGAGAAGACATTACCTCAAAATCGGGTAACTCTTTTTGATTCTATCCAAAGGCTTCCTTGGGAAGCGTTCTGCCCAACGTGAGGCTTCTAGGAGTAATAGGGGGAAGTTGGGAGAGTATTTGGGAATAATTTGGCCTAGCCAAATGGCTTGAATGTGTAAATGAGGTGGGATAGGTGGGGGCCTTTTATAAGTGGAGAGGAGGGGCTCTTTTGGAAAGATTGAAATGTTACATTATTATACAATGATTTTCGGATTCTAAAGGTCCCACACTTATATAATTCGTGGATAAGGTGATAAGGGTTCGAAATATCCTCATCCAATAGGCTTTGGACAAGTTTAAGCCTTGGATTTTGCATTATCTTCTCATTTTATTTAAATCGTTAAATAATGAGGTCATCGCTGCATCATAATGATGTCATAAATAATTTAATTTATTTATTGTATTAAAATTATAAAAAAATACTATGATGTCGGAAATCGTTTTAGCTTTCTAATGAATATTTATAATCAAAATTTGGACTTGGGTAACCCCACTTAAAAACTGTTTTAGTAAAACAACTCATGTTTGTGTCAATTTAATTTTAACATTAAATAAATATATATTAATGTCATTTTCAACTAAATTGGCTCCATGGGGTCCCCAAGTTGACCCATGGGTTGTCTTGGTCGGCCATGACTCATCCAATAGGAGTAGGACAAGTGTCATTCTCATCTCATATTATTAAAACATTATTTGTACCTTAAACTATACTAATTACCTCTAATCGCGATTAAGAACTTAAAAGTTACTATTCACCAAAAATTTATTTTAATCTCATTGAACCACATTTTACTTCTTAATGAAAACCATGTATGTCGGATTTTTGAAAATCAAATCACAGAAGTGGTAATATTACATTTAAATGAAAAATCAGTTATTTAACTACCACTTAGTGGTTTCACTATTCATCAAAAATTGAAGTTTTTCAGAACAAAGCCAAAATTTCACCCTAAGCTATAATTGATATTCCAAATTCAAAAAAGTTGTCTATTTTACAAAATTCACAACATATAAGTTGCATTAATTAATTTTATACTTAATTCCCGCTGTCACAACAAATAGTGTGTTTTAAGAAACAATTTATATCAAAAGATTGTCAATTGTTTATGTCCAATTTCAATGTTAAATTAATTCTAATGAACACCATTGGATAAAATGGTAAATATATATTCTAATTATACTTTAAAACCACTCAATAGTATAACTTATCACTATAAATTATTTTGATTAAAAAAGTTGTTTTATGTTTTTTTCACTATACATAAAATTTTGGAAGTTCTCAGAAAATTACAAAAAAATCAACTTTGGATAATTTCGATATTACGAATACAAAAATGAAGTCCATTTTGAAATATAAAATTTCTTTAATTTTAAAAAGTGGTTATTACTATTCATAACGACTACTTTGATTAGTCGCAGTGTTTTAGTACTCGAATTTGCGTACAATGCAAGCTATTGCATTATTGAATGAGAAGCGTATCGCGGAAGCTCGGGGTGTTACATTCTCCCCTCCTTCAATAAATTGCGTCCTCGCAATTTGAAATTTTTCTTGGAAAATAAAAGGTTGAAAATAGAAAATACCTTTGTGGAAAACCCACATTGGAAATAAGGTTAATAAAATTTAGTCATAATAAGAGGGAAATGGAAATAAGAAAGTCACCACCAAATTATGATCTCGATAAGGAGAACATTAGTGGCAATTAGAGACATATAATTGGAGGAAAAACGTAAATATTTGTAGGGAGTGATTGAGGTCATCAATCACAACCAGCTGTCAAATTGAGGGCCTCAAAGCCTTCAATCTATGTTGATTTAAAATATCATCAGTTCAACAAGACATAAGGTATTAGGATAACACATTTTTTTGTTTTAATATCCCTTTACTAAAGTTTAAGAATTAATTTATTCATTGAATAAGAGATAGGTATAAATATATTTATGGTTGACAATTAGAGATTCAACCATCAACTCTTATTTCACTCAAAAAGATAATAGAACTCAAAAATATTATACTTATCCTAATTGTATAAGGTTCCAAATGTTAACACATACCATTTAGATTAGTAAAATTATTTTTTAATAACCAGGGACTTTATGTAGGCTAGTGGTAGGAAATAAAGGCATGTCGCACTATGGTTGTGGGTTCGATTCCTGCAGCTTTGTCCGACGCGACGGGTTATGCCCCACCCTGCAGGTTGTCCTTTTCCGAAAACTATAGTATCATAATATTCCAAAAATAATCTTCATAAATGCTTTAACCTTAAACAATTCTATCCATGGTTTAACTTAATCCATTCCAACCTTAATAGTTATCCAAAATACCTCTGTCCAGACTTTCTCTGAAAGGTCTCTAAATTCCAAAATCAATTGTAACATCAGATTCCCCAAACAAAGAAAAGTTTCTCTTATTGTCACATACTAAAAATATGATTACCTTAATCATATTACCTTAATCAAAAAGTACTGCAGTACAATCTTTATATATATCACATTATTCTTATAACCAGAATATAATCCTTGAGTCCAAAAGCACCAATACATTAATTATTCCGCTTCAACTGTAGTCACAGCATATGATTGGCCTTGATCCCTTGGCCTTTTCTGAGGTAAGTTTCCTTGACGCTTAGGACATTCATTTGAATAATGCCCCATTTCCCTACAATTGTAGCATTCACCTTTGACAGCCCCATTCTTTCCCTTGCAATCACGAGCCTGGTGACCCTTTTCTCCACATTTATAACAAACTCCCATTCCTTTTAGGCACGTACCAGGGTGATTCTTCCCACAATTATCACATAATGGAAAATCCTTCTTTCCCTTTTTCCATTTATCTATCTCTTGTTCCCCCATTCTCTTCTTCTCTTGCTTTACTTTGTTGTCATAAGACTTAGAGAATTCCTTTTCTGTCATGATAGCACACGAGACAATATCTTCGTATGATGAGAATGATTGTGATATTAAAGCTTGACGGAGAAATGGTTTTAACCTATCAAAGAAACGATCAATCTTACTCCTTGGGTTACGTATGTAATCTGCAGCATACCTCTCTAACCTTGTAAAGTTAGCCTCATACATTGCAACATTCTCATCCTCCTTCTGCCTCAGACTCAGAAATTGCCTTTCCATATCTGCCCGATGGTCTCGAGGAAAGTATTTTTCTAAGAACAGCTCTTAGAACTCCTGCCATTCCATGTTTGTTAATTCATCATCTTCCTTTGTGTTTTGAATTAGTGACCACCATTGATCGGCATCTCCAGTGAGGCGGTAAACTGCCATAACAACTTTCTCCCTTTCACTACTCCTCAAGGCATGGAATATTTTTTCTAAGGAATTTATCCATTACTCAGCTACTATTAGATTTGTACTCCCATTGAAGGTTGGTGGTTGTTGCCTCATTAAACGGTTTAACATTGATCCTCCATGTTGCGGATCAAGGTGCTCCATATGAGTAAGGTTATTATTCATAACCTGCGTGAGTTGTCCCAGTACGGTGAGAAGCTGATCAGCACCAGTTGTATCACCAGCTCCACCATAATTATCTTGAGTAGGAGGGCAATCCCTACACTGATTGCGTGCAGTGATACGGTTTCCATTCCTTCCACTAGGCGCCATTTCTAAATAATGGCATAAACTGTATTAGTTTATGAATCAAAATACATAATTCAATACTTGTAAGATACTTAACATAAATTGAACTATTTATGGATATAATCCATAAAATTTTTTTCTTTGAGGAAGTATATACTCATAACCCTTCATAGTGGTTTATAAATAAAATGAGAATTATCCAAAGCATATCCCCCGGGAGTGTCGTAACCAAGAGTGCAGTAAGGCCCGTTGTCGTGCACCAGTTCCCGTTCGAGTCTAGCTCAAAGCGGTGTTTTCGGGTTTTACCCCTAGGTACATCTGTGCCAGAGCCACCTCTACCTGCTCGTATCCAGACATGGATGTATTGCTCGGAAAACTCACAACATCTCTACAATACCAAAATTCTATAAAGTTCTTCAATACTAATCCTCAAAGTCTATCTTCGGGCTATGTGCTCTAATCAGATTTTATCTAAATCTAGCTTCCAAGGTTAGTACTAAACTGCCTCTGATACCAACTGTAACGCCCCGACCCCAGCTACCCAGAGTCGGTGCATTACTTCGTAACATTGGCATGATCACAAAAGATCATGTCTCGAAAGACCGATTAGTTTAGTATCCTTGGAAACACTAGATACATTCGTAAACGTTACATTACATCATAAAGTGAAAAACTACAATAAAAAAGTCTCCATAGACCACTCTCATATCCACTTCTGTCAATCCCTGCAGTTCATTCATAAAATACTTCTTCACATCCTGGAAAATATTAAAACATTGAAAGGGGTGAGCTCAGATGCTCAGTAAGGATAACAATATTGCAGAAGCTTTCATAAATAAACATTAACATTTAAGGAAATGTATAACTAAAACAAAAGCCTTTAAAACTTGAACATCAACATAATATGGCAAAAGTAAATTGAGATAATTCAATTCACTTCTTCACATGGATATTCTACTGGTCGAATAATCACATGAAATATCAATAACCAATTTCATAATGAGGGAATGTATAATGCCGGACATTCTGAAACATTTTGTCAAGGCCTCGGCGAAGACGTCTAAAATGATTAAGGCCTCGGCCAAAACCATAAATCAAATTGTGAAAGTGCCTCGGCGAATTCCATGTCTAGTTGTCTCGTGAGACCTACCGCTGCATCGAGGAGCTATTTCCAGCTCCACCCGTCACTTATTAAGTCCAATACATTCCTCATATGAATAGGTTTAAACATATCATAAACCATAACATAATCGTATCATATAAAACATGCATAAAGGAAACATAACATTTACCATTTCAATAAAAAGATATCAATACAACACATTGATATAATAAAACTTCATCAAAACCATTTTAAATACCAAAATAAAAGAAAAGTAGAACTTGGTATTTATTTTTCATTTTAAAAAAGTTATGGCTTGTAGAGGAAGCCAAAACTGAAATAATGGTCACGACGTCGGAGAAGTCGTTTTCGCCGCATACGTATGACAAGAAAAACATTCCTTTTTGTCGTTTAGTAAAATTATTCGAATAAAAAGATCACTTTTGAATAAATTTAAAAGTCAAAGGGGTTTATACACCGTATAAAATAAATTTCTGTATCAAACAAAATATGCCTCAATGAATGGAGATTGAGACGATGTCCTTAAAAAGATCATTTTTTTAAATGAAATAGATCTATTATGTGTATTCACTATAAATACACATAAAGAATGTAAAAATACATGATATTACATAATAATATCATGACATAATTTTAAAGTAGGAGATTAACCCAAAGAATGGAAATTGGGTTAAGAAGTTCACTTACCTCATGTCTGACTTGACTCAACCGTTCTTTAACCTCCTGAATAATAAAATAGAGTTAATATATACATTATTAAGAACCATTTTTAATTTCATTATCCTTTTTATATCACTTATTACAATGTTATGAACATTATGTAATTATTTAAGTTAATAACGGTCGTTTTGTCGATCTTTGGTACATGAGTCAACAATAAACTTCTTATAATTACAAGTTGTTCATGTGGTGAAATATCCATTATATCCAGAATTATATTCATGATGTAGATATCATATATATCATATATATAGTGTATATACATTCATTTATAATATTACGTAACATTTAGAGGTAAGAAATGAAATGCATCGTTCATTGAGACGGTAAGTCGTACGTACGCATGAACACTACTTTCATTTCTATTTCGTATTTAATGGAATGAAATCATAATGATATAAATGTATAATATAATTCCAGTATAATATAGTGTATAATACCATTTAATCCATCCTTTATACATCCCACATATGGCATTAACGATTCAAATCACATTGAGGGGGCGGTAGTCCGCACTTCCTAAAATGAAATTATCGCGTTTTACCCATAATGGAAATCATAAAGTATTCCATAAATGAGAAATACAGAAGAATAAGTAAAACATAAACATATTATATATGATATATAAAAATAGTGACATCTGAATGGCCACCTTTGAAGGTGTTATATGAGTGTTGAACAATCATCGTTTCGTGAGGCAGAAATTCGCCTTCCACAGAAACCGTATGTTCTTTAACCATTAGATGTAGGTGTGTGTATGTGTAGCTCGAATCCATATTATAACAACATCCTAGTATATTGAGGATACTGTTTTTGTTACAAAACAAATGAATAAAAAGATTTTAGGTGGTTGGAGAAGAAAAACAGAACAAAACAACATTAGGGAAGACATTACCTCAAAATCAGGTAACTCTTTTTGATTTGAGCCAAAGGCTTCCTTGGGAAGAGTTCTGCCCAAAGTAAGACTTCTAGGAGTAAGAGGGGGAAGTTGGGAGAGTATTTGGGCAGAGGTTGGCCTAGCCAAATGGCTTGAAAGTGTAAATGAGGTGGGAGAGGTGGGGGCATTTTATAAGTGGAGAGGAGGGGCTCTTTTGGAATGATTGAAATGTTGCATTATTATACAATGCTTTTCGGATTCTAAGGGTCCCACACTTATATAATTCGTGGCTAAGGTGATAAAGGTTCTAAATATTTTCATCCAATAGGATTTGGACAAGTTTAAGCCTTGGATTTTGCATTATATTCTCATTTTATTTAAATCGTTAAATAATGAGGTCATCGCTGAATCATAATGATGTCATAAATAATTTAATTTATTTAATGTATAAAAATTATAAAAAAACTAATATGATGTAGGAAGCTTTTTATCTTTCTAATGAATTATTATAATCAAAATTTGGACTTGTGTAACCCCACTTAAAAACTATTTTAGTAAAACCACTCATGTTTGTGTCAATTTAATTTTAAAATTAAATAAATATATATTAATGTCATTTTCCAACTAAAGTGGATCCATGGGGTCCCCAAGTTGACCCATGGGTTGTATTGGTCGGCCATGACTCATCCAATAGGATTAGGACAAGTGTCATGCTCATCTCATATTATTAAAACATTATTTGTACCTTAAACTACACTAATTACCTCTAATCGTGATTAAGAACTTAAAAGTTACTATTCACCAAAAATTTATTTTAATCTCAGTGAACCACATTTTAATTCTTAATGACAACCATGTATGTCGGATTTTTGAAAATCAAATCACAGAAGTGGTAATATTACATTTAAATGAAAAATAAGTTATTTAACTACCACTTAGTGGTTTCACTTTTCATCAAAAATTGAAGTTTTTCAGAACAATGCCAAAATTTCACCCTAAGCTATAATTGATATTCCAAATTCAAAAATGATGTATATTTTAAAAAATTCCAAACCTATAAGTTTCATTAATTAATTTTATAATTAATTCCCACTGTCACAACAAATAGCGTGTTTTAAGAAACAATTTATATCAAAAGATTGGCAATTGTTTATGTCCAATTTCAATGTTAAATTAATTCTAATGACCACCATTGGATAAAATGGTAAATATATATTCTAATTATACTTTAAAACCACTCAATAGTATATCTTATCACTATAAATTATTTTGATTAAAAAAAGTTGTTTTATGTATTTTTCACTATTCATAAAAATTTGGAAGTTCTCAGAAAATTACAAAAAAATCAACTTTGGATAATTTTGATATTACAAATACAAAAATGAAGTCCATTTTGAAATATAAAATTTCTATAATTTTAAAAAGTGGTTATTACTATTCATAACGACTACTTTGATTAGTCGCGGTGTTTTAGAACTCCAAGTTGCGTACAATGCAAGCTATTGCATTATTGAATGAGAAGCGTATCGTGGAAGCTCGGGGTGTTACAGAGTTGTTCATTAGAATTAATGGATTAAAATGTGTAGTGTAAAAGGATATTATTGTAAAATTATATCATTGTTATGGGTATTGGTATATGGAATATATTATATTTTAGTGTATTTATTGAATCATTTTTAAGAGAATGTCTATTATTATGTTATTGAGATATGAGATATAGAATTTTATCTCAAATTGTTGCATCATGAGGGATTTTCAAGGGCGTGTCCCAATGCTATATACGAGGTTTTTAATGACTCACATGATCTATTATTCATGGTTATTCCCTTGAATGTAATATTTTTTTAGAATCATATTAAAAAAATCATGTAATACATTTCAATTTTTTCAGGATTTATTTTTTTAATGGATTATTTTTTATTTATCTATAAATAGTTCTTCTATTAATACATATGTAGAACCTATGTGGAGTAGTTAGCCATCCCCATGAAATTTACCAATATTATATTAAAATAATATCCACATATTTAGTATGTGGATGTGAGTATGTTTTATATATTATATGAAATTATTAAAGGAACTGGTGATAATGAAAGTCAACTGATTCACGTAATGAGGCTATATGAAATAATAATTATCTATTGTATAAGTATCATTAGAATTCCAAATCCTATGATATATTAATATAGAGTATATATATAAATAAATATTAAAATGGAGGATTATTTTTATGATATCACATAGTATCTAAGATGAAAAATTAATATTCTAGAATGATACACTCGTATTTTGGAGAAGTATAGGAGAATCTGGAGCTTGATAGTTTAATAAAAGTATTAGTTGAGGTGGTGTTTCTCGGTCAATTTCATTGAATAATTATAATCACATAAAAATGTAAATATATAATTTCTAGGATTTGAATACATTTATTTTTATTTTTAAATACATTTGTTAGTCAAAGGTAATGAATATATAGGAAAATATATATCTTTTATCATGGAGAAAATTTCACCCATATTGGTCATGTTGTATTTTTTTATCATAGGATGAATTGAAAAATAACAATTCTCGTTCTCAGTAAGGTTGGATAACATGATATATTGTATCATGTAACTGGTAAGGATTCTGGAAAAACATTGACCTTGTAACTCATTTCCATCATATAGTGAAAAAATAGTTCATTATATCCTAGTGAGTGACTTTTCCCAATTCATGATCTCCATTTTTGTTGTGACTTATATATTTAGGAAATGTGTGTGATCATTACTAATAATAATATTTCAGAAGATCATTTCATGTACTGGGGTCTTTCAAAAATTATAAAATCGATAAGATCAATATTGTGTTTTATTTTCATAGTCTACGTAATTTTGAAATACGAATTCACATGTGATTTTGTTGAAAATTTAGGCCGTTATTTGATCATTTTTTATAGTCATAGTTTTTAAAACCTCATTCAGTTATAGATGGTATAATTTAATTACTCTTATGGTTTTTAATATGTCATATTTTTTATGAGAGGCATGTGAATCAAATTACAATCGTATGAATTTTTTGGTAATTGGGGGCTTCAACTAATCAGTGGCATTCTTGGGGTAGATATCCCAAAAATTATTATCAATTATTTATTTTTTAGTATGTAGTAAAAAATTTTACATATCTTAGTAAAATCATGGTTTTATAGTGTTGTGCATTTTTTAATCACTATTTGTTTTCTTTTGAATAGTGGTTTTATTTTTTTGGAATAATATCACTCATAAGATAGTAAAAGTGCCTGATATTTTGGATTTATTAAAAAAATCAATGAAATTATGTTGGGTAGTGTGTTCAATTAATAATGTGTAGTTAAAATATAAGGCCCCAGCCTTATACATTACTTAATCTTGAGTTATTACAAGAATACACATTGAGGATCTTTTCGGGTTTAGAGTTTTAGATAATTAGATCATAAAACTTGCATTACATTCCACATATAAAAAAAGTGGTTACATAAAGATAGTATTCTTCATTCCCATCAATTGAAACACATTTAAAATAAAGCATAGATTATTTCTTGAAACTTTCTTCACACTATCATCATATCATGTACCTTTCCCTTGACCTGTGAAAAACATTTCAAAAAACTTGGGATGAGCATAAAAAGCTCAGTAAGGGATATAAAAAATATGGAAAGGAAACATGGGTACATATATACATAAGAAAGAAATCATAATTTACCCATAAAACATAAGCACTTTAACATACCTCATCAAATCAAGAATAAATCCTAGAAATCGTAGAAATCATAAGACATAAAGGTAACTTGAGGCATTCATAACTTTCTTACGTAGGGAGTAACCCTCTTGGTTACGTTTGGAATACCCATCACAGTATATTCCCTAAATCTCTTCGGAGAAACCTTAACATTTCACTCCTTGGTGTTACCTAATGCATTGGAGAGCTATATCGGGCTCACCCGCCCTTAGTTTATCACGGAACCACCCGTCTTCATAATAATGCCAAAGAACCTCAACATAATCGTATCATATAAAACATGCATAAAGGAAACATAACATTTCCGCCTTTCAATCACAAGATATCAGTAAAACACATTGATATAAAAACATTATGAAAACCATTTTCAATACCAAAATAAATGAAAAGTAAAACATTGTATTTATTTTTCTTTTAAAAAAAGTATGGCTTGTAGAGGAAGCCGAAACTCAAATAATGGTCATGGCGGCGGAGAAGTCATTGTCGCCGCATTCGTACGACAAAAACATTCCCTTATGTCGTTTAGTAAAACGCTTAGTATAAAAAGATTCCTTTTGGATAAACATAAAAGTAAAAGGGGTTTATACACTATATAAAAGAAGGTTGTGTATAAAACAAAATATGCCTCAATGAAAGGAGATTGAGACGAAGTCCCATACCTCGGGTCCGACTTGACTCGATCGTTCTTTAATGTCCTGAATAATAAATATGAGTTCATTTCTATTTCTTTAAGAACCTTTTTCAAGTTCATTATTCCTTTTATATCACTTATTTCCATGTCATGAACACTATGTAATTATTTAAGTTAATAACGGTCGTTTTAACGATCATTGGTATTTGAGTAAAAAATAAACCCTTTATAATTACAAGTTGTTCATGTATCCATTATATCCAGAATGGTATTCATGATGTAGATATCATATATGTCATATATATCCAGTACATGCATGCATTTATAATATTACATAATCATTTAGAGGTAAGAAATGAAATGCACCGTTCATGGAGACGGTAAGTCGTACGTACGCATGAACGCTACTTTGATTTCTATTTCATATTTTATAGAATGTAATCATAATGATATAATGGTATATTATAATTCCAGTATATTATCATATATAATATCATAGTTCCATCCTTTATACGTCCCACATATGGTATTTAACGAATCAAATCACTTTGAGGGGGCGGTAGTCCGCACTTTCTTAAATGAAGATATCACGTTCACCCATAATGGAAACCATAAAGGTATGAACAAAAAGAAAAAATACAGAAGCTTAAGGAAAACATAAACATATTATATATCATATATAAATATAGTGACATCTTAATGGCCACCTTTGAAGGTGTTAAAAGAATGTTGAACAATCATCGTTTCGGGAGGCATAAATTCACCATCCACGAAAATAGTATGTTCGTTAACAATTAGATGTAGGTGTGTGTAAGTGTATCTCGGATCCATAATATAAAAACATCCCAGTATATTGCGGATACTGTATTTGTTACAAAAGAAAAGAATAAAAAGAGTATAGGGGGTTGGAGATGCAAAATAAAACAAAAGGACTCAAAAGAAGACATTACCTTAAAATCGGGTAACTCCCTTTGGATTGAGCACAAAGGCTTCCTTGGGAAGACTTCTGCCCAAAGTGAGGCTTCAATAAGTATGATAGGGAAGTGGAGAGACAAAATGGGTAGGGGTTGGCCGAGCCAAATGATTTGTAAGTGTGGGTAAGGAGGTAGAGGTGGGGGCCTTTTATAAGAGGAGAGGAGGGGCACTCATGGAATGTAAAGATAAGATACATTATTTTAAAATGATTTTAGGATTCAAAAGGTCACACATTGATATAATTCGATGATAAGGTGATAAGGGTTCGAAATCCACTCATCCAATTGGTTTTGGCCATGTGTAGGTTTTATATGTTACATTAACTTTCCATTTTACTTAAATCGTTAAATAATGAGGTCATCACTGCATCATCATGATGTCATAAATAATTTAATTTATTTAATGTCTAAAAATTATAAACAAAATACTATAATGTAGAAAATATTTTTATCTTTCTAATGAATATTTATAGTCAAAAATATGACTTGTATAACCCTATGTAAAAATTCTTTTAGTAAAATAACTCATGTTTGTGTCATTTTTACATTAACATTAAATAAAAAGTTATTTATGTCATTTCCCAACAAAAGTGGCTCCATGGGGTCCTCAAGTTGACCCATGGCTTGTCTTGGTCTGCCATGACACAAACAATTATGGTAGGACATGTGTCAAACTCATCTCATTTTATTAAAGTATTATTTTTACCTTAAACTACACTAATTACCTCAAATCGCGATTAAGAACTTAATAAGTTACTATTCACGAAAAAATTATTTTAATCCCATTGAACCACATTTTACTTCTTAATGATAACCATGTATTTCGGATTTTTTAAATTCAAAACACAAAGATTGAAAAATTTCATTTAAACGAAAAATCAGTTTATATAAGTACCACTTAGTGGTTTCACAATTCATCAAAAATTGAAGTTTTTCAAAAAATTACCAAAAATTCACCCTAAGATATATTTGATATTACAAATTCAAAAATGAATTCTATTTTACAAAATTAAAAACATATAAGTCACATTAATTAATTTAATAATTAATTCCCGATGTCATGACAAATAGCGGGTTTTTTTGAAACAATATCTATCAAAAGATTGACACTAGTTTAAGTCCAATTTCAATGTGAAATTGATTCCGAAGACCACCATTGGATTAAATGGTAAAAATATATTCTAATTTCACTTAAAAACCAATTCAAAAGATAATCTAATCATATAAATAAATTAGATTAAAAAACGTTTTTGATGTAAAATGCAGTATTTTTCACTATTCATTAAAAAATGAACATTTTCTGTAAAATACCAAAAATGCACACAGAGTAAATTTTGATGTCCCAATCATAAAGAATAAGTTTATTTTGGCAAACATAGCTTATAAAATTGTCAAAAGATAGATTTAAAAAGGGTTTTCCATCAAAAGGCAGTAAAACAATCTTTTAAGAATATTAGTGTATTCCATGCATAAGATTGTATTTATTTTCATTTTAAGCCTCTAAAACACTATTTAATTCATTAATAGACACAGATAAAAATTTCTATTACTCATTACTTACTTGGGATGTTACATCCTTCCCCCCTTTAGAAAATTGAATCCCCGCAATTTATTTACTTATCGAATAAATGGGGGTACTTATCCCTCATTTCATTTTCAGATTCCCATGTCGCCTCTTCCATCATGTGGGTTTTCCAAAAACCCTTTACCTGATTTATCAACTTATTCCGTAACACTTGCTCCCTGTGGTCAAGAATCTGGACCGGTTGTTTCTCATAAGATAGGTTCTCTTCCAGCTGAACTACCTCTGGACTCAAAACATGAGATGGATATGGCATATACTTTCTCAACATCAAAACATGAAAAAGATTGTGTACCTGAGATAAAATCGAAGGTAAAGCCACCCGGTATGCAACTGATCTAACTCTCTCCATAATTTCATATGGTCCAATGAACCTTGGACTCAACTTTACTTTCTTACCAAATCGCATCACACTTTTCCATGGTGATACGTTGAGAAAAACATGATCACCTACCTCAAAAGAGAGATCCTTCCTCCTGTTGTCCGCATAACTCTTCTGCCCGCTCTGAGCTGTTCTCATGTGTTTCTGAATCAGCTGAACTTTTTCTGCCATCTCTTCTACCAATTCTGGTCCCATCAACTTCCTTTCACCCACTTCATACCAGAAAGTAGGAGTTTGACACCGCTTCCCATATAATTCCCGAAATGGTTCCATCTGTATACTGGAATAAAAATTGTTATTATATGAAAATTCAACCAAAGAAAGATGTTGGTCCCAACATCCCTGATAATCCATCGAAAAAGCTCGTAGCATATCCTCCAAGGTCTGAATTGTTCGTTCTGACTGCCCATCTGATTGAGGATGAAAAGCTATATTAAAATTTAATTCAGTACCCAACGACTTCTGAAGGCCTTTCCAAAATTTAGAAGTGAACCTGGGATCACGATCAGATACAATGGAGAGCGGAACTCCATGTAACCTGACTATCTCTTTAAGATACAAACGAGAAATTTGATCCAGGGAAAAAGTATCTCGTATATAAAGGAAATGAGCAGATTTGGTCAAGTGATCAATAATAACCCAGATTGCATTATTACCTTGAGATGTATTCGGTAATCCCACAACAAAGTCCATGGATATATTCTCCCATTTTTACTCTGGCACTGGTAAAGGCTGAAGCAGCCCTTTCGGTAACTTCCGCTCTGCTTTAACCTGTTGATATGTCAAACACTTCACAGTAAAATCAGCAATATCTCTTTTCATTCCATCCCACCAGTAATACTCCCGCAGATCTCTGTACATCTTATTACGAAAAATGGAGAAATATGAGCTTCACATAACAACTCTCTCTTCAACTGTGAATTACACGGCTCACACAATCTCTTCCCAAAACTCAAAACGCAATCATTATCAATGTTGAATTTAGGAAACTTACCTTTCTGAACTAGCTCTACCTTTTTATGCAACTCACTGTCTTGCTTCTCTGTTAGATTGATTCTATTTGATAGAGATGATCACACTGATACCTGAAACAAAACAGAAGAACTTCCTGCACCAACAACTTCTATTCCAAAGTTCATCAAATCCTTAACCAAAGGATCACGTTCCAAACGCAACATTTCTAATGAAGCATTACATTTTCGACTCAAAGCATCAGCCACATTATTTGCTTTTCCCGGATGGTAATGAATTGTACAATCATAATCCTTGATTAATTCTAGCCATCTCCTTTGTCTCATGTTCAGTTCTTTCTGAGTGAATATATACTTTAATCTTTTGTGATCGGTATATATTTCACACTTTACTCCATACAAATGTTGCCTCCAAATTTTTGAACCAAAAACAACAGAAGCTAATTCCAAATCATGTGTAGGGTAATTTAACTCATGAGTTTTCAACTATCATAAAGCATAAGCAATTATCTGATCATTCTTCATTAGGACGCAACCAAGTCGTTTCAATGAAGCATCACTATATATAACGAACTCACCATTCCTGGAAGGTAGTGCCAAAACTGGAGCATTCACCAATCTTCTTTTCAATTCCTGAAAACCATCATCACATTCATTTGTCCAGATAAACTTAACACCCTTCCGAGTTAGCATAGTCATTGGACTAGATTACCGTGAAAAATTTCTAACAAACCTTCGGTAATAGCCTTCCAAACCAAGGAAGCTACGAATCTCAGTTACATTTGTGGGTCTTGGCCAGTCTTCCAAAACTTTTTTTTTTGCAGGATCAACACTTATCTTATCTTTAGAAACAATGTGACCAATGAAATAAATTTGTTGCAACCAAAACTCACACTTTCTGAATTTCCCATACAATTTCTTTTCTTTTAAGGTTTGCAAAATGACGCTTAAATGTATTTAATGCTCTTCTTTACTTTTAGAGAACACAAAAATATCATCAATAGAAACCACCACAAACATATCCAAGAACTCATGGAAAATTATATTGATTAAGTCCATGAATACAGCAGGTGCATTGGTTAGCCCAAAAGGCATTACTAAAAATTCATAGTGTCCATATCGTGTACGGAACGTGGTCTTCGAAACACCTTCTTCCTTTACCTTCAGCTGATGGTACCCCGATCTCAAGTAAGTCTTTGAAAAATACTGAGCTCCCTGGAGCTGATCAAACAAATCATCGATATGAGGCAAAGTATATTTGTTCTTAACAGTGATGTTATTCAAGGCTCTATAATCAATGCAAAGTCTCATTGAACCATCTTTCTTTTTAACAAACAAGACAGGAGCACCCCATGGTGATGTGCTAGGTCGAATGAAACCTTTCTCTAATAAATCTTGCAATTGCACCTTCAACTCTAAAAGTTGAATTTGAGCCATTCGATAAGGGGGTTTTGAAATTGGCTTAGCACCAGGAACTAAGTCAACGGTAAATTCAACTTCCCGATCTGGTAGTATTCCAGGCAACTCATCAGGAAAAACATCAGGATACTCATTTACCATTGGCACATCATTAATCTGAACAGTTCCTTTATTTTCAGCAATGTGTGCAAGGTAACATTCATTTCCATCTTTTACAAGTTTCTTGGCCTCTTGATATGTTATCAACAGTAAGGGTTCATTCTTGTACACAAACTGAAAGTATTTCTGAAAAGAAACATCTTTAGCTCTACAGTCAATATTAGCATGGTAAATAGAGATCCAATCCATACCCAGGATAACATCAAACTCTACTAGAGGTAGAACAATAAGGTTTGCAAGTAGGTTCCTTCCACAGATAAGGATAGGAAGATTCTTATAAATTCTTTTTGCCTCAACATTCCCCCCAGGTGTTTTTACCAAAAGTTCAGGAGTCATTTCATGAGATGGTATTCCCATTTTACTAGAAAAGTTTTTAGAGATGAATGAATGTGTAGACGCAGAATCAAACAACACATTGGCATAATCTAAAAAAACAAACAAAGTACCTGATACAACTTCATTTGATTGCCCGAAATCTACCGAAGTAGTTGGAAAGGATTTTGCAACCCCTTTCTGCTTGTATTCCAGCTGATTCGCATCTCTCAAGCTCTTTGTCGGACACTTGTTTGCATAGTGACCCATCTCATTTCACTTATAACATTTCACTAACTGTAAATCAAATTTGGTATTACCTTCACCTTGACCCTTTTCAGTGCAATCACAAGCCTTATGTCCCATCTTACCACATCGGTAGCACTTTCAAGAATTCAGAAGACATTCCCCAGCATGCCTTTTGCCACATTTATCACAAACTGGAAACATAGTTTTCTTACCCTAAGACTTTTTTGAAGAATTCATACCTTTCTCATGCCACCTTGTTCTCTTCTTCTGTAGGTTGTTATAGAACACTTGATCATCGGAAAACTCCATTTCCACCTTCTCAGCACATCGAACACACTTTTCATAACTTTTAAACTAACAAGAAGCTAATGCCCTTCGATATTTTGGCATTAATCCTGAGTAAAAATGATTGATTTTACTATCAAGGTCTCGGATAACATTTGGTGCATACCTTGCCAATCGAGTGAACCTTTCTTCATAGGTAGCCATTGAGTCTTCCTCTTGCCTCAATTCCAAGAATTTCTTTTCCATCCTAAGTCGAACAGCCTTAGGAAAATACTTCTCCAGAAACATACCTTTGAATTCATCCCAGTCAAGAGCATCAATCTCATCGGCGTCCTTGATATTTTTAACCATAGACCACCAATGATCTACCTCACCCTCCAAATGGTAAATAGCAAGAATAACCTTTTGATTGTCTGAACACCCCATGACATCGAAAATATTATCCAGTGCTTTAATCCACCCTTCAGCTAGCACAGGGTCAGATTATCCTCTGAATTATAGGGGATGTTTCCTCATGAAATGTTCCACCACTGACATGTTCCTCTGTGGATGATCTGGTTGATCTCGTGTATGGATACCACCTCCATTTATCGCTTGATTCAACTGCGCCATTACTGCAACAAACTGTTCAGTTCCAATTCGGACCATCTCAAAATGCTGATTCGGAAGGTTATTTCCTTCTGTATGCCTTCCTAGCACTGCTTCCCTGTTTCCTCTGCGGAAAACCATTATGAACAAACACGTCTTAGATGAAGCAACATGGTAATCATCAAATGCTATATCACTTCAATTTGACCATAATTTTTTTTGGATAATCATTTAATATAATTCTAACTCTTAAAGTTATCTAAACCGACCTCTGATACAATCTATAAGGACCTAGACTTAAAACATACTTAATCTTGAGTCATTACATGATTACACATTGAGGATATTTTTGGGTTTAGAGTTTTAGAGAATTAGATCATAAAACTTGCATTACATTCCACATAGAAACAAAGTGGTTACATAAAGATAGTATTCTTAATTCCCATCAATGGAAACAAATTTAAAATAAAACATGGATTATATCTTGACACTTCCTTGACACTATCATCATATCATGTACCTTTCCCTTGACCCGTGAAAAACAATTCAAAAAACTTGGGATGAGCATAAAAAGCTCAGTAAGGGATTTAAAAATATGGAAAGGAAACATGGGTACATATATACATAAGAAAGAAATAATACTTTACCCATAAAACATAAGCACTTTAACATACCTCATCAAATCATGAATAAATCATAGAAATCATAAGACATAAAGGTAACTTGAGGCATTCATAACTTTCTTACGTAGGGAGTAACCCTCTTGGTTACGTTTGGAATAACCATCACAGTATATTCCCTAAATCTCTTCGGAGAAACCTTAACGTTTCACTCCTTCGCGTTACCCAATGCATTGGAGAGCTATATCGGGCTCACCCGCCCTTAGTTTATCACGGAACCACTTGTCTTCATAATAATTCCCAAGAATCTCAACATAATCGTATCATATAAAACATGCATAAAGGAAACATAACATTTCCACCTTTCAATCACATGATATCAATACAACACATTGATATAAAAACATTATGAAAACCATTTTCAATACCAAAATAAATGAATAGTAAAACATGGTATTTATTTTTCTTTTAAAAAACGTATGGCTTGTAGAGGAATCCTAAACTCAAATAACGGTCATGGCGGTGGAGAAGTCGTTGTCGCCGCATACGTACGACAAAAACATTCCCTTTTGTCATTTAGTAAAACGCTTCATATAAAAAAGATTACTTGTGGATAAAAGTAAAATTCAAAGGGGTTTATACACTATATAAAAGAAGGTTGTGTATAAAACAAAATATGCCTCAATGAAAGGAGATTGAGACGAAGTCCCATTCCTCGGGTCCGACTTGACTCGATCGTTCTTTAAAGTCCTGAGTAATAAACATGAGTTAATTTCTACTTCTTTAAGATCCTTTTTCAAGTTCCTTATTCCTTTTTTATCACTTATTTCCAGGTCATTAACACTATGTAATTATTTAAGTTAATAACGGTCGTTTTAACGATCATTGGTACTTGAGTCAAAAATAAACCCTTTATAATTAGAAGTTGTTCATGTATCCATTATATCCATAATGGTATTCATGATGTAGATATCATATATGTCATATATATCTAGTACATGCATGCATTTATAATATTACATAACCATTTATAGGTAAGAAATGAAATGCACCGTTCATGGAGACGGTAAGCCGTACGTACGCATGAACGCTACTTCCATTTCTATTTCGTATTTTATAGAATGTAATCAGAATGATATAAAGGAATATTAAAATTCCAGTATAATATCATATATAATATCATAGTTCCATCCTTTATACGTCCCACATATGGTATTTTACGAATCAAATCACTTTGAGGGGGCGGTAGTCCGCACTTTCTTAAATGAAGATATCGCGTTCACCCATAATGGAAACCATAACGGTATGAACAAAAAGAAAAAATACAGAAGCTTAAGGAAAACATAAAAATATTATATATCATATATAAATATATTTACATCTTAATGGACACCTTTGAAGGTGTTAAAAGAATGTTGAACAATCATCGTTTCGGGAGACATAAATTCACCATCCACGGAAACAGTATGTTCGTTAACAATTAGATGTAGGTGTGTGTAACTGTATCTCAAATCCATATTATAAAAACATCCTAGTATATTGAGGATACTGGAGTTGTTACAAGAGAAAAGAATAAAAAGAGTTTAGGGGGTTGGAGAAGCAAAATAAAAAAAAAAGACTCAAAAGAAGACATTACCTTAAAATCGGGTAACTCCCTTTGGTTTGAGCTCAAAGGCTTCCTTGGGAAGAATTCTGCCCAAAGTGAGGCTTCAAGAAGTAAGAGAGGGAAGTGGAGAGACAAAATGGGCAGGTGTTGGCCGAGCCAAAGGCTTTGTATGTGTGGGCAAGGAGGTAAAGGTGGGGGCCTTTTATAAGAGGAGAGGAGGGGCACTCTTGGAAAGTAAAGATAAGTTACTTTATTTTAAAATGAGTTTCGGATTCAAAAGGTCCCACATTGATATAATTCGATGATAAGGTGATAAGGTTTCTAAATACACTCATCCAATTGGGTTTGTCCATGGTTAGGGTTTAGATGTTACATTAACATTTCATTTTATTTAAATCATTAAATAATGAGGTCATCGCTGCATCATCATGATGTCATAATTAATTTACTTTATTTAATGTCTAAAAATTATAAAAAAATACTATAATGTAGGAAATCTTTTTATCTTTCTAATTAATATTTATAGTCAAAAATATGACTTGTATAACCCCATGTAATAATTGTTTTAGTAAAATAACTAATGTTTGTGTCATTTTTACATTAACATTAAATAAAAAGTTATTTATGTTATTTCCCAACAAAAGTGGCTCCATGGGGTCCCCAAGTTTACCAATGGCTTTTCTTGGTCGGCCATGACACAACCAATGAGGGTAGGACATGTGTCAAGATCATCTCATTTTATTAAAGCATTATTTTTACCTTAAACTACACTAATTACCTCTAATCGCGATTAAGAACTTAATAAGATACTATTCACCAAAAAATTATTTTAATCCCATTGAACCACATTTTACTTCTTAATGAAAACCATGTATGTCAGATTTTTGAAATTCAAAACACAAAGATGGCAAAATTTCAATTAAACTAAAAATCAGTTTTTATAAGTACCACTTAGTGGTTTCACTATTCATCAAAAATTGATGTTTTTCAGAAAATTACAAAAAATTTACCCTAATCTATATTTGATATTCCGAATTCAAAAATTAAGTCTATTTAAAAAAATTAAAAACATATAAGTCACATTAATTAATATAATAATTAATTCCCGCTGTCATGACAAATAGCGGGTTTTTTGAAACAATATCTATCAAAAGATTGACACTAGTTTAAGTCCAATTTCATAGTGAAATTGATTGCAACGACCACCATTGGATTAAATGGTAAAAATATATTCTAATTTTACTTCAAAACCAATTCAAAAGATAATCTAATCATATAAATAAATTATATTAAAAATCAGTTTTGATGTAAAATGCAGTATTTTTCACTATTCATTAAAAAATGAACATTGTCTGAAAAATACCAAAAATTCACACAAAGTAAATTTTGATGTCCCAATCATAAAGAATAAGTTTATTTTGAAAAACATAGCTTATAAAATTGTCAAAAGATATATTTAAAAAGGGTTTTCCATCAAAAGGCAGTAAAACAATCTTTTAAGAATATTAGTGTATTCCATGCATAAGATTGTATTTATTTTCATTTTACGCCTCTAAAACACTATCTAATTCATTAATAGAAACAGATAAAAATATATATTACTCATTACTTACTTGGTATGTTACGTAAAAACAAGGATTGAAGGATGAAAACTATTTTTTATTGATGGTTATTATCTATAATGATTTCAAGATTTTTTAGGGGAACTTTTTTTGGATGATAAGGTTGGAATATGTGTATGTCGAGGATTTTTTATCGATTGGGATGACATTTTATTTTAGTAGATGATGTTTTTTTCTTATAGTGAGTCTAAATATTCCATTTAGGGTATTCTAGATGTTATATAAAAGTTTATTAGAATCGAAAACAACAATATGATAGAATGAAAGTAATTTTTCAAAATTATATATTCAGTATTGATGGTACATAAATAAGAAGAAATATGTGAATTTATATATTATAATTATTAATTTTTAATAATTATTTGATGAAATATTTATATAGTATGGTTATGTATATGATATCTCATATATAATGGATATGGAAACAAATTATTTAGACTATATATTTTGTCCTATAAAATAATTTTAGAGCATATTCAAATCACGTATCTTAGTTAGGGTGGATTTTTCTTGCTACTAGGTGTTCACTATCAATCCTGAGTCATAGTTTTCACCTCTATGTTCCATAACTAAACCTAAAAGAATGAGAAAAGTTGTTTAATTAAAAATTATTTGATTTGAATGATCTTTTTATCATTGGAATAAGTGGTGGTTCAAAACGGTTTTGAAATTGAAGAATTCATTGATAAAAGGAGTGTGTATTGATCATGTATATTTGTAATGTGTTTTATGATTACCAACTGGAGAAGTTGATATAGAATTTTTGATTGCGTGGGATTTAAATTCGAGTACACGGTTATGTCTATGTGTCAATGATGTTAGATTTAATTATAATGGATTTTTTGGAATTTGGAAATATTCCATAGAAAAAATATAGAACTAGAAGGTTGCAGAATCGTAATATCATTCACATTGATTTAAAAGTGTGTTTTATGTTCTTGTTTTATAAAGAGTAGAACAAGAATTTTGGAATATTTGATACTTATGTATTCTCTCATTATGACACAATATATTGATCATTTAGTGTTGATGTGAAATGAGAGTATGGTTGGTATATCATTATGTATATATTTATGTTGTTATATAACCATCTTTTAGGAAGACCCATTATTTGTTTCTATGAAAATATTTCTAAGAGTCTTCATAAATTATCATAGTTGAAGTGGGGACTTTAGATGTAGTTGTGTATAAAATGAAATATATATAAGGAATCTTATGGTTTATAGAGATGAAACAATGAACTCAAAAAATGTTATCATTAGGCATACAATGCCTTCAATCATGATAATGACTATTTGAGGTACATAAAGTATATAATGGACATTTAGATTGTTAATCCATAGAAAATTAATTTTAAATTCGACCAAGGCCTTCTGGATTACATTTGAGTGCTTATCCCATGTGCCTGTAAAGATTCATTAACAATGAGTTGAATTGAATAGTTTACTCAAACTCGATTTATGATATCATGTTAAAAATGGTTTTTGGTGATTTAGAATGAACAATATATTGGGTATGTGTCTTGGATAATTTGGAACAAGGATTATATGACATGGAAGTAATGGACCACTACATTCCTTGGTTTCAATGAGTGATAAAGGCTTTGTTAATGATTATTTTATTAATAATACAAACGTTCAATGGTACTATAAATATTATTAGTATTTTTAGAAGCAGGATGGTTTATATGGTACTACTAGAGACATATGTAACAGAATATTTTTAATTATGGACTCTAGGTGGTACAGTTTTATGAATACATTATAATAAAAGAAATGGACCAAGAAAATTTTATATGATACTATATTTTTAATGGAACATAATTAATTATTATTCTTATTAAATGTGTTTTATATTATGTATGATACAAATAGACTTCTATAATTTTTAACCTTTTATGAAACATGTAGTTAGGCTCAAAAAATACCAAATAATATTTATCTTTCTGGGTGATAAAAGGATGTGGTCCTAGATTATGAACATGAAGACACTGGAAAGGATTGGATAATTGAAGGTTCTTGTTAACAAATGGTTGGTAGACATTGGTTAAAGCATTTTAAATTGTATTAATGAGGACGATTTTTATGTATAACGTATGAAATCAATAATCTACTATAATATTGTAGGATTTTATTAGAGAACAATTGATTATTAATAATTTAATAACAATAATGATATAATTTTTCAAAATTATAATTGAGGAACCAATTATTTAGTAAAAAAACACTTATAGAGGATGTGATTCATGAGGATGTTCTATATACATTATGTATCTTCCTGAGGATGAGGTGATGTTGGTAGTGAAATAACTCTAATAATTGTGATACATAATATTAAATTATTCTCACATTAGATTATACTTGGTAGTTAAATGGTTTAATCCTATTAATATTAATATTTATGAAATCATAATCATGATGCAAAGAATGATCATGACATTAGCAATGAGGGCAGAAGATGAATTATGTACTTCTATATGAAAGAAACATTTATTTATGATATGTGTAGTTAAATTGAGTTCTTCAATATTCATATTACAAAATTATCAAGGTGTTGTTTCTCATATATTTACATTGAAAATGTAATGAAATTTCATTTATTGTAAGAAGGTGATTCAAACATTGGAATACAATGGAAAATATCATTTACTTCTAAAAGGGTCTATTCATGTTTATTTATTCTATAGTGAAATCCAAGGTCGTATTGAGTAATGAATTATATTATAGTTTTTGTGTTCTTGTTTCTATAGTGGGAACTGTCTTAAAGATTAATTTTATTGGGCATTCATTATGGAGAGAAATTACAAGAGGTTATATTATTTTCAAGTAGGGTTCTATAAAATCTTATGTTGTATCTTATGATATATAGTATTTCTTGACCATATGATACCATTTAACAAAATTTATATACATAATAAAGGATTTATGATGTTTTCATGTGTTGTTAGAAATTTCACATTTCATATTAGTCTTGTGTATCATTCTTCTCTCATCTATGTTATGTTTCATTTCATTCTTGAGGATTGTTTATAGAGAATACCATACATTGAGGATACATTAATCAGAGTGTTGAAGCGATCCACATGGTTGATGGGGCATGTGCTTCCTAGTTCACAATATTTTATTAATCGGGTATCCATATTGTAATTTAGTCCATTATATATTCCTCATTCCGTAATATAATATTTGAAATATAAATCTTCCCAAAGGGGGTTGGATTGTTCTGAAATGGAGGTTATATATTTTATTGCTGAAATATTTTATCCATGGATTTATATAGAAGTGAAATTATAATTTCTATAAAATGCGTTATCAGGTCATTAGTGGGATTCAAGTTGATTATAACAAAAACATGTAGTATCATTGAATTCATAGTCCTATGGTGGATGATATATATATATATTTATATATTTAAATATGATCAATATACAAACACAATATCATGTATTTGGATGTGGTGAATATTCTATCAACCATAGATCATACCATTAATGTAACAACCTTTTTATGGGGGATAATGGTTAACTTCTAGAATGTACTATTTCATCACAATTCACGAGTTTCCTATTTTAACCTACTAAATACTTGGTTTTCATTCCCTCGTATCATATTTTTATACCCCAATTATATCCATTAATTTTGGTTACTAAGGATAATTCATGCATACATGGGTGACATAAATTTTCTTTCCTTATATACTTTTTTTCTTTATTAATTCTAGTACTAATGTTGGGTGGTAGGGGTATGAATACAGAGATGGTCCCATTTGTTAATTATAGAATCCTTCTCAAATAATTTTGAATCATTTTCTGGTTTATAAAGGATATTGTACACTAAATAATTCCATCCTCTACCATTTTTTTAAAGTGCTTGATCATCCAATGAGTTTTTAATGGTATTCTTCAAAATTGATTTTGAATTATACACCAATTTAATTATATTGTTCTTTTTCTCAAAGGATTCATAGATGTAAAAATTATTTGATGGTCAAGAATTTATAGAAGATTTGTAATGTGATTTTTTATGGTGATATTTTATTGCATTAGATAGTTATTTTATAATTGTGATATTTTATTTAAATTATATTTCTAATGATTGATAATATTTTTGGTTATATATGAGATATGATAACTAATAAGGGATTTTTGTGGCCATACACAAGGTTTCATCTAGTGCAACAAGAGCATAGAAATTCAAATAATGAGGTGGGTAGTTTCTTTATAAAATAAACAAATATTTTTATGTTTTTGAATAATTTTTCTTAATGATTTTTTTTTATGATTAATAAAAGAATTAGTTTTTATTTATAAGTAAGGGGATGGGAAATCACAAAATGGATATTTAAAAAAATATTTTTTTGTTTTTTAGATAGATACCTGGTTGGAATAAATATATCCTAATGTAATTAAGGATTTTTTATGTTGAAGAAATACTATAGGATTTTATCACATTTTATTCATTATTTATTCCTATGGAAGTGGTTTTCTGTTATGTGAATATGATCACAAAATAGGATACTCCCCATGTACTTGTTTTGTTTAATATCTAAACATATATTTTTTGGGAACATTTCATGTGTACATAAATAGAAATTAAAACACCATATATTTAATGTTTGTGAGAGTGATATTGTTTTTGTGGGTATAGAAACAGTTTCTAATATGTATAATGTTAACCACTAAGGGGTGAATCATAGTGATTTTACTTTAGTTTCTTTACAATATATGTGGTTCTTGGATTAATAAATTATTGTAATAAATAGAATCTTGTGTTTTACTAGTTCTTAAATTTATGTTTTAAATACATTATGATAAATCTAATTAAGTTGAGGGGTTTCCATTAGAGCTAATGTTGGGGGGTAGTTCATGGTGAGAGTTTGTTTATGCCATGTTTGTTGGAACATTTATGAAAATATAAAAAAAGGGTTAGATTAAAAGATAAGGATAAAGAATGGGAAATGTTAGTTTTATTGGGTTCAAATCCTATGTGATTATCAATTATTATTTTTTAATGTCGTGATGATATTATCACAATTGGGTGTTCTATGGTTGTTTGGGGTTAGATATATTGAACTCTTTATGTATTTCAATTATATGTGTTTTAGTTATAGATTATTTTTTAGTATAAAACATGGACATATAATATTTCATCCTTTGTTAGAGAGATTTAAAACAAGTATATTGTTTTATTTTGTTGTAAAATGTGTGAATGTTTGAGATATAAAGTTTTAAATTGTGGAATGACATTAATTTGAATATTGTATTAAATTTAATATTGTTCCTAACTTGCTACATGACGCAATGGTGGAAATTTTTTTATGGGTCAAGGCATTCTTTTGTTAAAATATTATGTGTGATTGTGTAGTTTATAATACCTGATTGAGGGAACTTATCCAAACTGATATGTAGTATATTGAGACATAGGTATGGGACCTTACCCTGAGTGTTAGTATATTTTCTGAGACATAGTTATAGACAACAGTGAATTTTGATATGGTATCTATCATGACTGAAATATTATAAACCACAACTATTGTTATAGAGATCTTGATAAATATTTTGTTACATTTCCCCTCAATGAGAAATAGTATGTTGGATTGAGACATGGCCTTGAACCCTCAACCAATATGATACGGTGCTGGAATAATACATGGTTGATGACTTTTCTCTAAGTGATATGGTATTTATCAATTTTTTAAATGGTTTGATGCATTACACACTATTTTTTTGTTTACTTTTTATTTTGTGTTCTGATTTAAGGAGTATTTTTCTTCTTATGTCAATGATATAATCTTTTCCTCAATCATTACCCTCCACCCTATAGGGAGGCATTCCTATAGTAACATGGTCTTCAATATTAGGTCATCGATTGGGTTCCACGGTCATGGAATTATAGTATCACAAATATAATTTTCATATATAGTTTTTAAACATTTATGGATTTCAAAATAGTTTATTTCGTTAATGTGATAAGGTACAATAAACTTATCCATGTTGTGAGATCATCATATTAATTACTCCTAATGTTTTAAAGTATATTGTAAATATTATTTTGATTTCAGACCCACCCCAATTAGAACAAAAAAAATGTATCCATTAAAGGAAATATTCACTCCAAATTTATTCCACCAATAGTATATTGGATTGAAAATAATGCTAATAGAATTTGAAAAATGGGTAGGAAGATGTAGCCTTAAAACACAAGGAAAATAAATTGAAACAAAAAATAGAATCCATATAAATAAAATATGTTTTCAAAGCTTCACGTACACAAATTATAATATCTGATAGTATAAAATAAATATAAAATCAGGATAATCATCATTGATATCCACCATAGATACCAAAATACTAATGTCCCAAATATTCGTCAAAAAACCATACCAAATAACTCAAGGAAAAGGTATAAGGGTGTGATCATTGGGGAATCAGTATAATTATATTTTTAAATAATTCTACACCATTAAGAAATTTCGTTTTCAATATTACATTATTAAATAAACTAAGAATATTTACAGGTTATTTATGTGGATGTTCGAAAATATTATGCAACAGTAGAAGAAAAAATTTAAGAAATCAAATGAATTATAGAATTACATATAATACTTAAATAATTAGTGGGTTTTCAATTTAAAATGTCTACTATACTACAAAAAATTATTATATATATTGCTGAAAGTGGTGATATAATTGTTTTCCATAATCTTTCATGTTAGACCAATGTCCCATACAATAAAAACTATACATGCTGAGCAAGGGGAAAAACATAAAAAAAACCATGATAATCAAAATGATGTAATAATCATATAACCACATAATTTAATGTCACTATATAACTTTTACATCATCAACCTAAAACCATATATTCATTATCACATCATTATTATTTGTGAGATGGTACATGTCATAATATTAAGTCATATGATCACTTCATATAGGGTTTCAATCTGTACAAGTCATTATCATCAAAACCCATTTGGCTCAGGGTACTATAGAAGCATTGTAGCGTACTATAGAAGTGGTAATACTGTAACAACGGTGGACACTATAACAATGACGGACACTATAGTGGCGGCTGTTCACTATAGTGGCAGCAGGGCACTATAGTAGTTGCGGGTACTGTGTGGTACTGTAGCAGACTGGTACTATAGCAGTACTATTCACAGAATAGACCTTGGACCAAAAATTTGGGCCTACTACCCATGTAATGGGATAAATTCCCACTGGGCCATTGGGCTATGTAATGGCTCTCCGTATACCCAGTTAAAGTGGTCTTTGCGTTGCTATAATAATAAATGAGGCCTCAACAACAAACTTTTAAAAAATATTTATTTAGAAAATAATCCACTACTTATTTACATTACCAATAATATAGAATGGTTCATTTTGTTAACATTTTACCATCTGATTAATTATCTCATATCATTTCTTAAAAACATCCATTTTTTGTTTATATTTTAAAATTCCATATTCTTAAATTTTCCAGTACTCATATTATATTATATTTTTTTTCATTTTAGGTATTCTGATATATTAATTATACATCCCATCTATTTAATATGTAGATATAATCATTTTAAATATATAAATAACCATTTAGTTGTATGGTACACCAAAAATATCATCCAATTATACCATGAAAAATTAAATGAAACCTTGTAGCTTCACATCTCCGCATGACCAAACACCTATCCATTATTAAAAAATATTTTCCAATTCCTTACTTCGAAAACCATTATACTTTAGGACCAAGACATACCCATCATTCATGTAGGAACACATAGACACTGGAATTTATTCTTAATGCATGCATAATTTATCCTTAATAGAACCTAAATAAAAAATATTTTTTATTCCTATATAACTAGGGGACTACTAAATCTAAATTATTCATACAAAACTCATAAAATTCTCTAGGGGAAGAAATAGATAACATGACAGTGTACACACCCCAGGGAGATAGAAACCACACCATAAACCACATATAGATTATAAGTTACCACAACATACCCAAAATATTAATATTGGAAGAACCACATTATAATCATAAATCATTCCTCAAATGATTCTTAAGACTATAATTATATAATGAGTCAATATTCAAGAAATATAATACATATATCATTGTCATTTAATTATATATTTCATTATATTACCATCATATTATTATGAAGAAATATCACCCCATTTTTACCTTAAATATTATATAAATATATCTATTCATTTAATAGTCAATATTTAGAAATATCAAAATGCCATTTTTAAAAGATGTTCTTTTTTTTAAATTTTTTGTATTATTATAGACTAATTTTATAATAATATACCTTGAATACCAAAAATTCCACATCTGATAATACATATTCAATGAAATTATTATATATACTAAAATCCTCATAACATATTGGGATGTTGATATGAAAAATCTAAGGTAGGTATTTTGGGATTAAAAAATTATCTAAGATAAAAATGCCTAAATGAACATAAAAATAAGAAAAATAAATAAGGAATAAAAAATATCCCCATACCTAATACACTATCATATAATACCATGAATTATGGAATGGATTAATACATAAAATAAGATAATTCATATTATAAACCCCTTCCTAGGACCAAAATTTAAACACAAACACTAATGTAAGAGACTAGTTATGAAAAAAAATAATTTCATAATACCCCACCAGAAAAACATTATCCACTAATTTCTAGGATATAATATAAACATAATGTATTCTCTAGTGATTTTCCATGGGTGAGGAACATATATTTTCAAAATTTAATTATTCATAGAGTAAATGTATTTGTGGTATTTTTTTCATAAATTTGAGTTAATAATAAATGAAAACATTTTTTGGAAATATTTATAAATAAATTCTATTCAATTATATTTGTCTCGTATAAAAAATTGAACATTTTTAAGTTTTTATATTTATATATTAGATGGTTTTTTACTTACATATTTAATTATACATTTCTTATATTATTAAGGTTATGTAAATCCCATTCATCATCAATCAGGAGTAGTTATACACTTATTAGAAGTAAAGAACCATTAATTCTAGAAGAATAATTGAATTTACATTTGATAATTAGTACAAAAAATATAATCTATGAACTACAAAATGAATTTATACTACAAAAAACCTTTGATAAGGTATTGAAATTTCATATAAAACAGGGAGAGAGAGAGAGAGAGTAACCATAAGTTATATAGATCATGGCTACTAGGAATTGGATAGTCATGGTTCATCTATGGATTATTATAAAATTCAAAAATGTAAGCGAAGACTATAAATTTAACCCTCCCCTATCCCTTAACCAACAACTAGTGTATACATATGGGTAACTCACTATATCTTTGAAGTTCCTCCATATATGGAAAAGGAAATAAACTATAAGAGATCGTTTTTAAGATGATTTTGTAGAGAAATTACCTTTTACTACATAATTATAATAATATTAACTTGAATAACTACACTAGATATACATTAAATAAACTGATGTTATAAAACAACCAATAAATATGGATAGTAAAAAAACATATACCATGACATTAAATTTATAAATGAGAAGAGTTGTTTTATTGTAGCCCAATCACAAATATACATATATAGAGTAAGAAAACATATTCATAATAATGGAATTTAGGAATTTCCCCTCACATATTGAAAATCACATCATCCATCCCACGAATCCCCGACACACGTCCAAATACAAATATGTGCATATTTATCCTTTTAAATTTACTAAAACAAGTACCATTTATTTTTTATGGTTATTAGAGGTCTCGTGAAGGGTGTGAGAATGATCTTATAATTCCACCACAAATACTTTACCATGAATATATCCATAAAAACTCATTTATGAAAAAATCATAATAATTGTTAGCATATGTGTCACAAAACTAACAACCCTTATTGTAAAATACCATCAACTATACAATTAAATACTCTATATTATGTATAATTGGAATCATACATCCATATTATATCTTCATGGATGATCTGTCAGCCATTAATTAAATTATTTAACATATACAGTTTCATGAAACCATTAAAAATTCCATATATAGTCTCGATGAATTTAAAAAGGCGTGTCTACAACCCATTTATCATGACCCGCGATCCTCTAAATCATTTTTTAAAGATGTAGATCAATAACCTAAAGAATATAAGAGATATATATATACATATATCCATAATCTCATTCTGTATACCCCACGATGAATAGAGATAAAAATCCCCCTTCTAGTGGTCCAAACTACCTCCTACTATTTACGTATATCATAAGACGATACTCAATACAAATTTCATACACCATACCATAAAAAATGTAATATGAAGAGGCATTGTCATAGAATGTGTGGTCTAAACCACATATTGGGTTATTTCCTATGTGTTAATAACCCCCAATAGACCCACCAATCCAAAATGAGTAACATAACCAATATCCATATCTCATCCCCAATAAACATATGGAACCACTAGTGATACCTAACACATGAAAAAAATTGTTTTAATCAATATACATCATCTAAGAGAACCACATCACTTCCTATCTGGTTATTAACATCACCCACAGTCATATGGGTCCTGAAAAACACATTACCATAGAACCATTTACACAACACATCCCAGGAACGTAATACCCAAGAAGCTTTATCAATGTAATCCTTCTATGGACTAACACATCACTCAATCAATGAAAAATTTGGCCAAGTTGGTATTTCTCATGTGGAACTACCCATTGATATCTTCATTGAATGATTAAAACCCCTATTTGTTCTAATAATGGAAACACAATGGCTATTCCAACTCGCAAGCACTCATATGATAAAAAATGAAAAATTTTAGTATATGATTGAAAACACCTATATTTATATTTTAAGACACAACTAATTTGCATGATATACCTTGTTTTTTTATTAATAAATTTTTCAACTATGTCTTAAAAAAATAATTTCAATGTGGTTTTCTAGAAAATGATGAAGATATAGTGAAAAATACTCAAAATGGACACATAACGACACTAAAACATCCCATTATTTACAACATGTTTTATATTAAATGATAACTTCAAAATGGTTATATTCTTGGTCAAATTAAAACTGATAAATGAGAAAGTTGTTTGGATTAATATCTATATTTTTCAAAAAAATGATGAAAAATGTTCATATTTTAATTTTTCTTAAATTTAAATATTCATAGGGGTTTTTTAAAATTTGAAAAAAATCATTAAATACAAAAATAATAAAAACTGGGGAAGCTACGTAATAATCCTTGATGTCATTATGAAATTTTCAAGAGTAATAATCATCCCATAAAATGTCTTACTCTTTGAAAAAAATCTTGAAAAACCCAAAAGGTTATACTAAATGTAAAAGTGATACCAATCCTAAAAAATCCTTTATCAACCCAAAATTGTTTTTCAATCATGAAAAACCCTTCATTACCCACCAAATGTTTTACTTTGTGTAAATATATTACCGAATATACTGACAGACATACACAACCAAATTTCATAATGCATTAATATTGTTACAGATTTCTGAAAATATTATTTCTGTCCCCAAAACTACAAAATAAATAACAAATTTTATATTTCATTCTAAATACGTATAATGAAAAAAAATTATTCGTTTGTTACTGAATATAATAACAATAAATAAATTATAAATGGAAAACCCATGAGCCCATTCTATCTCCAAAGACTCATTCCTTAATATATATTCATAGTTCAAAGTTGTTTGTGGGGGCCAAAGAAACATTGTTGATCAAAAAGAAGTGCAAAATCTATATTCTAAATATATTGTATTACATAACCTCTACCAATAAGATTTATATTCTCAAATCTATTTTGACCTCTTGAAACCAGAAACCTAACAATACCAGATCATCTTACTCTTCTCATTCTCACAAAAACGAGAAGGAACAAAATGTTTATGTATCTTACCAATATACATAGAATACCCAACTACCCAACATAATAAAAAAATTAATTCCTTGGTAATTCTACATAATAAAAATCACATAACATATCACATCTCATCCAAACTAAAAAAATGACATAACGAAACACATCAATTTCATAAGTAGAATTAATAATTATAATTAGTATTAATCATATGTCATCAACTCACAATATCTAGATTCAAAAATACCACCTCAAAACAAAACTAATTATAAATAATTTCATGTATTATACTAGATTACACATATTATATTTGAATCCAATTTATCCCACATTTACAGTGAATCATATTTGAGTCTCACTCATGAACCGTCCTCTTCATAATCCATGTATCATTTAACCACCCCCTAAAATACCATCTATCATAATAATTAACTATATTATCACATGAAAGTAACCTAGCATTAAATATTTTCTTTTAGTCATGAAAAGATATTTCAGTACAACCATTTGTAACTCACCTGAAACTTTTCTACCTAAGGAATATTTATCTTATAGAGGTTTATATCATAACATAAATTATCCTTATAAAAACATACCTCAATTAGTTCCATGTCCATAATATCTATAAGAAACTCAAAAAACTTATCCTGGTCTTAGTCTTATTCCCACAATAATAAACTTGAGGCTTACTCAGTCTTGAACTCCTTCAGCTTCTGAGGCACTATAACAAAACCTCTCTAAATTCCATATATAGTCCCATGTCCTGCACTCTTTTTGTAGTCAATGAAACTTCTATACACAACTTAATATCTTCCCACATCAAAAAATGTTGTCAATTATCCATTATATTGTGGTATAATTACAACACTACTTTAAATACCATACTGGGTCTCTTCACATCTCCACTTAAAACTAACATGATATTCTCAACTTTTCATGGGACCTAACATTTCATATTAGTATTGACTCATTAATCTACTTTATCTTAGATTTTTGCAGTTGAAATATTACCTCTGAGAGTGATGTAAACCTTCATATATTCTCCTGTACCAATGTTGAATACCAAAAAACATCAAGGAGTATATAACCATTAGGATATATGATCCTTCCATCATCATAAAATACTACATAAAATCTATAAATTCCTTGAATAATCCATCACTATGGTCTATATATATATAATGTGAATGAGTATATGGGATTACTCCATAGTTAATATAATAGGGAAATGGTTCTTGAATAAAACGGTCTCAAAATATTTCAACCTCAGCACATCATGTGTATCTATCTATACATTTATTTTTTTAATTATATAACTTGTAATCTAAGAATATATGTGTCCAATATCAATATATACCAAGGGGAAATATCAATCTGGTAAATTTTTGACACAAAAAACTCAAAAAATTTCTCAACAAGCTAGATTCCAAACTCCATTAGATTTTATGGTGTATATTTTAACTATAAATTTTTTATGTATTATATTGATAGATTGAATCCCTACTACAATTAATCAATACTATTAAAACCCCACACTATGGTATTCCATATTTCTTCATTAATCTAGAAATGAAGATCCTATACAAGTTTTGGAAATATAAGATAACAAAATAAATCTTCTAATTTCTTAGGCTCACCAACATTTTGATTTTTTCATCTAAAATGTGCCATGATGACACAAAATTCCCTCCCTCCATAGACTCTATTTAATCCATTTGAGGTATGAACTCATTTAGAATAAAATTAAAGAATAAAAAAGTATTTAATATTTTAAATATAGATAATTCAAAATACACAAATATATGTACAAATAACTAGGACGTATGATTCCCTAATGCACCAAAGTCACATATAATCTATACATTTGTCCCCCAATGATCCATATTTATGTTATGGATAATTTGGAACAAAGATTTTATGAAATAAAAGTAATGGACAACTATATTTTGTGGTTTCAATTGGTGATAAATGTTTTTTAATGATTATTTTATTAAGAATACAAAAATTCAATTATACTATAAATATTATAAGTATTTTTAGAAGCAGGTTGGTTTTTATATTACTACTGGAGTCATATGTAACAGAATATGTTTAATTATGCACTCTAGGTGGTACAGTTTCATGAAAACATGATTTAAATGAAATGGACTTAGGAAATTGTATATGATAATAGATTTTTAATCGATCATAATTAATTATTATTCTTATTCAATGTGTTTTGTATTATAGATGATATGAAGAGTCTTTTATAATTAATTACCTTTTATGAAACATATAGTTAGGGTCCAAAAATACAAAATAATATTTATCTTTCTTGGTGATAGAAGGATGTGGTCATGGGCTATGAACATGAAGACACTAGAAACTATTGGAATATTGAAGTTTCTTGTTAACAAATGGTAGCTATACATTGGTTAAAGCAATGTTAATTGTATTAATGAGGGAGATTGTTATGTATAACTTATGAAATTAATCATCAACAAGAATATTTTGGGATCTTGTTAGTGAAAAATTGAATATTAATAATTTCATAACAATAAAGATAAAATTTTTCAAAATGATAATTGAGGAAACAATTATTTATTAAAAAAAATTATAGAGGATGTGATTCATGAAGATGTTCTATATACATTATGTATCTTCCTGAGGATGAGGTGATGTTGGTAGTGAAATAACTCTAACAATTAAGATAAATAATATTAAACTATTATCACTTTAGATTAGACTTGGTAATTAAACAGTTTAATCATATTAATATTATTATTTATGAAATCATAATCATGATGTAGAGAATGATCATGACATTATAGATGAGGGTAAAAAAGGAATTGTGTACTCCTATATGAAAGAAACATTTATTGATGAGATGTGTAGTTTAATTGAGTGATTCAATATTAATATTATATAAATAATATGGTGTTGTTTTTCATATATGTTCATTGAAAATGTAATGAAGTTTCATTTTTGGTAAGAAGGTGATTCAAAAATAGTAGTACAATGGAAAATATAATTTACCTCTAAAAGGGTGTATTCATGTTTATTTTATCTATTGTGAAATCCAAGGACAGATTGAGTAATGAATTATATTATAATTTTTGTGTTCTTCTTGCTATGGTGGGAATTATCTTATATATTTATTTTGTTGGGTTTTTATTATGGAGAGAAATTATAAGAGGCTATATTATTTTCAAGCAGGGTTCTATAATATCTTATGTTGTATCTTATGATATATAGTATTTATAGAAAATATGATACCATTTATCAAAATTTATATACATAAAAATTAATATACATTGTGTTCATCTGTTGTAGGAAATTTCGCATTCCATATTATTCTTGTGTACAATTATTCTCTCATTTATGTTATGTTTCGTTTCATTCTTGAGGATTATTTATATACAATACCATACAATGAGGCTACATGAATCAGAGTGTTTATGCCTCCCACATGGTGGATGGTGTGCACGTGATTCCTAGATCACAAAATTTTATTAATCATGTATCATTATTGTAATTTAGTCCCTTATATATTCTTCATTCCATAATATAATATTTTAAATATAATTAATTCCAAAGGGGGATGGTTTGTTCTAAAAATATGGTTATATATTGTATTTATGAAATATTTTATGCATGGGTTTAGAGAGACATGAAATGATAATTTCTACAAAATGCGTTATCTGGTCTTTAGTGTGCTTCAAGTGGATTATAACCGAAACATGTAGTATCATTGATTTCATAGTACTATGATGGATGATATATATAAAAAAAAATTTAAATATAACCAATATAAAAACACAATTACATGTCGTTGGATGTGGGGGATATTCCATCAACCTTAGGTCATACCATTAATGTAACAACTTTTCTAAGGGGGATAATGGTTAACTTCTAGAATGCACTATTTCATCACCATTCAAGAGTATCCTATTTTAACCTACTAAATCCTTGGTTTTCATTCCCTCCTATCAACTTTTTATACCCCAATTATATCCTTTAATTATGGTTATTAAGGATAATTCATTCATAAATGGTTGACATAAATTTCCCTCCATATATAATTGTGTTTCTTATTTCTTTATTGTACTAATGTTGGGTGGTTGGGGCATGAATACACAGATGGTTCCATTAGTTAATTATGGAATCATTCTCAAATAAATTTGAATCATATTGTGGTTGATAAAGGGTATTGTGCACAAAAAATTCCATCCTCTAAACTTTTATTGAAAATTTTGATCATCCAATGAGTTTTTAATGTTATTCTTCAAAATTTATTTTGAATTAGACACAAATTGTTTTTACTGTTATTTTTCTAAAAGGATTCATAGAAGTAAAAAAAATTTTGTTGGTGAACCATTTCTAGATGGTTTTGTAATGTGATTATTTATGGGGATATTTTATTTCTATATATAGTTATTATAAAATGGTGATATTTTATTTAAATTATATTTCCAATGTTTGATGGTATTTTGTGTTGTATAGAAGATATGATAATTAATAATGGGTTTTGTGGCCATTGACATGGTTTCTGCTAGTTCAACATGAGCATAGAAATTCAAAGAATATGGTGGGTGGTTTCTTTATAAAATAAAAATTTATTTTTATGATCTTCAATACTTTTTCTTAATGATTTTTTTTCAATGATTGATAATAGAAATAGTTATTATTTAGAAGTAAACGGATAAGAAATCTCAAAATGGATGTTGTAAAAAATTGGTTTTTGAGATAGACACACGGTTGGAATCAATATATCCTAATGTAATTATGGATTATTGAGGTTCAAGAAATACTATAGGATTTTACCACATTGTATTCATTATTTATTACTTTGGAAGAGGTTTTTTGGTATGTTAATATGATTACAAAATTGGATACTACCCATGTACTAGTTTGGTTTAATATCTAAACATATATTTTTGGGGAATAGTTCATGTGTAAATAAATAGAAATTAAAACACCATATATTTTATTGTTTTGATAGTGATATTGCTTTTGTGGGTATAGAAACAGTTTTTAATATGGAGAATGTGAACCACTAAGAGGTGAAACATAGTGATTTTACTTTAGTTTCATTAGAATGGATGTGGTTTTTTGATTATTAAATAATTGTATTCAATTGAATCTTGTGTTTTACTAGTTCTTAAATTTCGGTTTAAATAATATTATGATAAATCTAATGAAGATTAGGGTTCTCCATTAGAGCTAATGTTGGGGGTAGTTCATGATGATAGTTTGTTTAAAACTTTTAAGTTTCAAGACTTATGAAAATGTACATAAAAGGGTTAAATTAAAAGATAATGTTAATGAATTGGAAATGTTAGTTTTATTGGTTCCAAATCATATGTGATTATTAATTGTTATTTTTTAATAAAGTGATGTTATTATCATAATTGGGTGTTGTGTGGTTGGTTGGTGTGAGATATATTGAGAGCTTTATGTGTTTCTATTAGATGTGTTTTAGTTATATACTTTTTTTCTAATAGAAAACATGGACATATAATATGTCATCCTTTGGTGGAGAGATTTTTAACTAGTATATAGTTTTATTTTTCTGTTAAATGTTTGAAATTTTGATATATGGAGTTCTAAATTTTTTAATGCCTTTGATTTGGATATTTTATTAATATTTATTATTGTTCCTAACTCCGTACATGACCCTACTATGGAAATTTTTTTATGGTTCAAGGAATTATTTTATTAAAATATTATATGTGATAGTGTAGTTTACAATACTTGATTAAGGGAACCTTTCCAAACTGATATGTAGTATATTGAGACACAGGTATGGGACCTTACCCTGAGTGTGAGGATATTGTTTGAGTCATAGTTATAGACCCCAATGAATTGTGATATGGTATCTATCATGAAAAAATATATTGTAAACAAAAACCAATGTTATAGAGATCTTGATAAATATTTTGTTACAAGCCCCATCAATGAGAAATAGAATGTTGGATTGAGACATGGCCTTGAGCCCTCAACCTATATGATAGGGTGCAAGAATAATACATGGTTTAAGACCTTTCTCTAGGTGATATGGTGTTTATCAATTTTTGAAAAGGATCGATGGATTACACACTATTTTTTTGATTACTTATTATTTTATGTTGTGATTTAAGGATTGTTTTCTTCTTATGTCATTGATATAATCTTTTCCTCAATTAGTAGCCCCCATCTTATGGGTAGTCATTCCTATAGTAACACGGTCTTCAACATTAGGCCATTAATTGGGTTCCACAGTCAGGAAATTATAGTATCACCAATATAATTGTCATATATAGTTTTTAAACATTTATGGATATCAAAATACTTTATTTCTGTATTGTGATAAGGTACATTAACTTATTTTATTTGGGGGTATCCATGTTGTGAGATCATCATATTAATTACTCCTTATTTTTAAAGGTATATTGTAAATAATATTTTCATTTCACACCCACCCCAACTGGAACCCAAAAAATATATTCATTAAAGAAAATATTCACCCCAAATTTCATCCACTAATAGCACATTGGTTTGAAAATGATGCTAATGGAATTTGAAAAACGTGTAAAAGGATGTAGCATTAAAAACACAAGGAAAATAAATAAAAACAAAAAATTGATGCCATATAAATAAAATACGTTTTCCAAATTTCACATACACAAATTATAATATCCCATACAATACGATAAACATAAAATCATGATAATCTTCATTGATATCCACCATAGCTACCAAAATAATAATGACTCAAATATTCGTTAAAACTCCATACAAAATAACTCAAGGAAAATGTATAAGGGTGTGATCATTGGGGAATCAGTATAATTATATTTTTAAATAATTAATCACCATTATGAAATATAATTTTCAATATTATCAGGATTAAAAAAACTAAGAATATTTATGGAATATTTATGTGGATGTTTGAAAATATTATGCGACGGTAGAGGAAAAAAATTCAGGAAATCACATGAATTATAGAGTTAAAAATATAACTTAAATAATTAGTGTATTTCAATTTAAAATGTCTTCTATATTATAAACAAATATATTATATATATTACTGAAAGTGGTGATATAATTGTTTTCCGTAATCTTTCCTATTAGTTCAATGTCCCATACAATAATAACTAAGCATGATGAGTAAGGAGACAAACCCAAAAAAACAACCATGATAATAATAATGATGTAATAATCATATAAGCACATAATTTCATGTCACTATATAACTTGTACATCCTCAACCTAAAACCATATATTCATTATCCCATCATCATTATGTGTGAGCTAGTACATGTCATATTATTAAGTCATATGATCACTTCATATAGAGTTTCATACTGTACATATCTTTATCATAAAAACCCATTTGGCATAGGGTACAATAGAAGCATTGTAGCATACTGTAACAGCGGCGATACTGTAACAACAGTGGGCACGATACCAACGACGGGCACTGTAGTTGCGGCAGGTCACTATAGCAGTGGCTGGTACAGTGTGGTACTGTAGCAGGTGGATACTGTAGCAGTACTATTCACAGAATAGGCCTTGGGCCAAAAATTTGGGCCTACGGCCCATGTAATGGGCCAAATGACCATAGTGATTTCAGTATATGTAATATGTCTCCCTGTACCCTGTTAAAGATGAATTTTCTTTTCTATAATAATAAATGAGGCTTCACCCCAAACATTAAAAAAATTAGAAAATAATTCACTAGATAATTACATTACCAATAATATAGAATGATTCCTTTTGTTAACATTTTACTATCTGATTAATTATCTCTTATAATTTCTATAAATAATCCTTTTTATTGATATTCTCACATTCGATATTCCTAAATTACCATGTACTCATATTATATTTTCTTCTTTTTTCAGTTTATGTAATATGATATATTAATTATACATCGTATCTATTTGATATGTAGATATAAACATTTTTAATATATAAATCACCATTTAGTTATATGGTACACCAAAAAGATCATCCCATTACTCCATGAATAATTAAATGAATCCTTGTAGCTTCACATTTCTCCATGACCAAAAACCTATCCACAATTAACAAATATTTTACAATTCCTTGCTTCTAAAACCATCATACTTTAGAACCAAGACATACCCAACTTTCCTGTAGGAACACATAGACACTAGAATTTATTATTATAGCATACATCCTTCATCCTTAATAAAACCTAGTTATAAAATATTTTTTATTCCTATATAACTAGACAACTACTAAATCATAATTATTCAAACAAAACTCATACAATTCTCTTGGGGAGGAAATAGATAACATGATAGCGTAAACAACCCTGGGAGACAAAAACCGCACCATAAACCACATATAGATTATATGTAACCCCAAATAACCCAATATATTAATATTGGAAGAAACACATTATAATCATAAATCATTCCTCAAATGATTCTTAAGACTATAATTCTCAAATGAGTCAATAATCAAGAAATACAATACATATATCGTTGTCATTTTATTATATTGTTCAACATATTACCATCATTTTATTATACAATAATATCACCCATTTTTTAACATATATATTATATAAATATATGTAATAATTTAATAGTCAATATTAAAAAATATCATAATGTCATTTTTCAAAAATGTTCTTTATTTCATATTTTTAAGTATCATTATAGACTAATTTTATAATAATATACATGGAATACCAAACATTACGCATTTGGTAATACATATTCTATTAAATTCTCATTTATAATAAAATCTTCATAATGTATTGGGATGTTGATAAGAAAAATCTATGTTAGGTATTATGGGATTAAAAAATTATATCAGATAGAAATACATAAATAAACATAAAAATAAGAAAAATAAATATGGAATAAAAAATATCCCATTACATCGTACATTTTCATATATTACCATGAATGATGGAATGGAGTAATACAAAATATAAAATAATTCATATAATAAACCCCTTCATATTTCCAAAATGTAAATACCAACTCTATGGTAAGAGACTAGTTATGAGAAAAATAATTTAAAAATACCCCACCAGAAAAACATTCTCCACTAATTTCTACGATATAATATAAACATAATGTATTCTCTAGTAATTTTCCAGGGTTGAGGAACTAAAAATTTCAAAATTTAAGTATTCATAGACTAAATTTATTTGTGGTATTTTTTTGAGAAATTCTAATTAATAATAAATAAAAACATTTTTTGAATGGTTTATAAATAAATGCTATTCAATTATATTTTTTTCATTGGAAAATATTGAACTATTTTATGGATTTATATTTATATATTAGATGGTTTTTTAATTACATAATTTATTATAAATTTCCTATATGCAATAAGGGTCTGTAAATCCCATTCTTCATCAATCAGGAGCAGTTACACATTTATTAGAAGTAATGAACCATTGTTTTTGGAAGAATCATGGAATTTACATTTGAAAATTATTCCCCATAATATAATCTATGAACTACAAAAAGAATTTATACTACAAATAACTTTTTATGAGGTATATAAATTTCATATAAAATAGGAAGAGAGAGAGGGAGTAACCATAAATTAAATGAATCATGGCTATTATGAATTGGAAGGTCATGGTTCTTCTATGGGTTCTTATAAAATTCAAGTGTAAGTGATGACTATAAATTTAACCCTCCCCTATCCCATAACCAACAAATAGTGTATAAAAATGAGAAATTCACTATATATTTGTAGTTCATACATATATATAAAACTAAATATACTATAATAGATTTTTCATAGGATGATTTTGTCAAGAAATTACCTTTTACTACATATTTATAATAATATAAACATGAATGACCCCATTATATTTAAATTAAATAAAATGAAGTAATAAAACTACCAAAAAACATGGCTAGTAAAATAACCATATACCATGAATTTAAATTTATAAATGAGAAAAGTGGTTTTCTAGTAGCCTAATCAAAAATATACATATATAGAGTAAGAAAACATATTCCTAAAAAGGGAATTGAGGAATGTCCCCTCACATTTTGAAAATCTCATCACATATCCCACGAACCCTCGACACACTTCCACATACTAATATATGCATATTTGTCCTTTTAAATTTACCAAAACAAGTACCATTTATTTATTATGTTCCTTAGAGGTCTCATGAAGGGACTGATAATGATCTAATAATGCCACCAAAAATAGTGTACCATGAATATATCCATATAAATTCCTTTACGAAAAATTCATAATAAATGTTAACATATATATCAGAAACTAACTACCCTTATTGTAAAATACCATCAACTTTAGCTTTCAAAACTCTATATTATGTATAATTGGAATGATACATCCATATTATATCTTATTGAAGGATCCTTCATCAATTAATTAAATTATATAACACATACAGTCACATGAAACCATAAAAAATTCCATTTGCAGACTCGATGAATTTAAAAAGGCATGTCTACAACCCTTATAACATGACTCGTGATCCTATAAATAATTTTATCAACAAGTAGATCAATAACCCAATTACTATAAGGAATAAATATCTCTATCTATCCATGATCTCATTCTGCATAACCCAAGATGAATAGGGATAAAAATCCCCCAACTAGTGGTCTAAACTACAACCTACTATTTACTTATATCATAAGAAGATACTCTATACTAATTTCGTACACCATACCATATACAATGTAATCTAAAGAGGAATTCTCACAGAACATGTAGACTAAACAACATATTGGGTTATTCTTTATGTGTTCATAACCCCCAATAGACCCACCAATCCTCAATGAGTAATATAACCAATATCCATATCTCATCCCCAATAAACTTAATGGACCACTTGTGATACCTAACACATTAAAAAAATATTTTGAACAATATACATCATCCAAGAGAACCAAATCACCTCCTATCTAGTTATTAATATCACCCACAGTCATATGGGTCCTAAAAAACACATTACCATTGAACCATTTACTCAACACATCCCAAGAACGTAATACCCATGATGCTTTATTAATGTAATCATACCATGGACTAAAACATCACTCAAACCATGAAATATTTGTCCAAGTTAGTATTTATCATGGGGAACTTCCAATTGATATCTCCAATGAATAATTAAAACCCCTATTTGTTCTAATTATGGACACACAATGACAATTCCAACATGTAAGCACTCATAAGATAAGAAATGTAAAAGTTTAGAATATGATAGAAAACACCTATATATATATATATTTTATAAGATAAATCTAATTTACATGCTCTACCTAGTATATTTATTAATCAATTATTCACCTATGTCTTAAAAAAATAAATGAAATGTGGTTTTCTAGAAAATGATGAAGATATAGTGAAAAATAATCAAAATGGAAACATAAAGACACTCAACCATCCCATTATATACCGTGTATTTTATATTAAATGACAACTTCAAAAATATTATATTCTCTGTGAAAGTAAAAGTGATAAATGAGAAATTTTTTTGAATTAATTTCTATAGTTATAAAATAAAAGATGAAAAATATTGATATTATAATTTTTCTTAAATTTAAATATTCATAGGGGTTTTTTAAAATATGAAAAAAAATCCATAAATAAAAAATATTAAAAACTGGGGAAGCTGCGTAAAAAGCCTAGATGCAATTCTAACATTTTTAAGAGTAATAATCATCACAAAAAAATGTCTTACTCTTTGATAATGTCTTCAAAAACCCAAATGGTTTTACTAAATGTAAAATTGATACCAATCCTAAAAAATCCATTATCAACCAAAAATAGTTTTTCAATCATGACCCAACATTCAAAACCAAAAAAATGTCTTACGTTAAGTAAATATATTACCGAATCTGCTGAGAGACATACACAACCAAATTTTATTTCTCCATCAATATTGTAACACATTTCTGAAAATACGATGTGAGTCCCAAAAATAACCAAATAAATAATAAATTTTCTATTCCATTCGGAATATGTTTAAGGAAAAAAATATTGGTTTATTAATGAATATAATAAGACTAAATATATTATAAATGATAAACCCCTGAGCCCATTCTAACTCCAAAGAATCATTCCTTAATATATACACATAGTTCAAACTTGTATATGGAGGATAAAGAAACATTGTCGATCCAAGACAAGTGAAAAATATATATTCTAAATATATTTTATTGCATAACCTCGGCCAATAAGATTGATATTCTCTAATCTATACTGACCTCTTAATAACAGATCCTTAACAAAACCTAATCATCTAACTCTTCACATTCTCATACCAATGAGAAGGAACAAAATGTTTATGTGTCTCACCCTTATATATAGAATACCCAACTACCCAACATAATAAAATAATTAATTCCATTGTAATTCTACATAAAATAATTCACATAACATATCACATCTCATCCAAATTAAAAAAAATGACATAATCACAAACATCAATATCATTAATAGATGTAATCATTATAATTAGTATTAATCATCAATCATCAACTCACAAAATCTAGATTAAAAAATCCCAAATCAAAACATACCTAATTCCAAATAATATCTTCTATTCTACTAGATTACGCATATTATATTTGAATCCATTCTATCCCACATTTACAGTGAATCGTATTTGAGTCTCGCGCATTAACCATCCTCTTCATAATACATGTATCATTTAAAGCCCCCCTAAATAGCATCTATCATAATAATTAACATTATTATCACATGAATGTAATGTAGAATTAAATATTTTCTTTTAATCATGTAATAAATATTTCAGTACAACCATATGTAACTCACTTGAAACTTGACTACCGGATGAATCTTTATCTTATAGATGCTTATACCGTATCATCAAATTTCCTTATCGAAACTTATCTCAATTAGTTCCATGTCCATAATATCTTGAATAATCCAGAAAACCATATCCTGGTCTTAGTCTTATTCCCACAATAATATAATTGAGGCTTACTTAGTCCTGAACTCCTTCAGCTTCTGAGGAACTATAACAAAACCTCTCTAAATTCCATATATAGTTTCATGTCCTTCACTATTTTGGTAGCCAATGACACTTATATATACAACATAATATCTTACCACATCCAAAAAATGTTGTAAATTATCCACTATATGGTGGAATAATTACAACACTACTTTAATTACGCTATTGGGTTTCTTCACATCCCCACTTAAAACTAACATGTTCTTCTCAACTTCTCATGGGACCTAACTTTTCTGATCAGTGTTGACTCATTAATCTACTTTTTTATAGATTTTGACTAATGAAATATTACATCTGAGAGTGATGTAAAACCACATATATTCTCCTATACCCAAGTAGAATACCAAAAAACATAAAAATCTATAGAACCATTAGGATATATGCACATTCCATCATCATAAAATACTACATTAAATCTATAAATTTAAATGAATAATCCATTGTTGAGGTCTATATATATATTATGTGAATGAACATAGGGGATTGTTCCATAGTTAGTATCATTGGGAAAAAGTTCTTGAATAAAACAGTCTCAAAATATTTATACCTCAGCACGTCATGTGTATCTATCTATACATTTTTTTCTTTTAATTAATTAACTAGTCCACTAACAATGTATGTGCCCGATATCAATGTCTACCAAAGAGAAATATCAATCTGGAAAATTATTGATACAAAAAACTCAAAACATATTCTCAACACGCTATATTCCACCCTCTATAAGATTCTATGGAGTATTTTTACTTGAAATCTCATTTTCTGTATTATATAAGTATATTGAATCCCTACTATAATTAATCCACACTATTAAAAATCCAAACTATGGTAATCCATATTTTCTCATTAATCTAGAAATGAAGATCCTATACATGTTTTGGATATAAAAGATAACATAATAAATCTTAAAATTGCTTAGTCTCACCAACATTTTGAGTTTTTACATATAAAATGTGCCATGATGACACAAAATTCCCTCCCTCCAAAGAATCTATTTAATCCATTTGAGGTAGGAACTCATTTAGAATAAAATTAAAGAATAAAAAATTGTGTAACATTATAAATATAGAAAATTCACAATAAAAAACTATATGTACACATCACTAGCCCGTATGATTCCCTACTGCACCAAAGTCACATATAATCTAGACATGTGTCCCCCAATGATCCTTATTTATGTTATGTACCAAATCCAACATATCCACATAAGATCATACATTTATCACATTAAGAATCACATTACTAGGAAGGATGAGTATATTTCCACCAATAAGCTATACATAAATACAGTATATAGGTTTTATCTAACATAATAGACATCACAATGGATTCTATTTCATTTATAAAACCACTACACACAGCATGTTACATGTGTGTAATTACTCATCAATATATAGAGAGAAATAAAACGTATCCCAAATTTGACACATGATATTGAAAAAAAATTTTTCATTTATTTTCCCCAACCAACAGCAAATGGATGAAACCTAATTGATGTGAGACCTATGTTCAGGACACCATTCAAGTGTACCCCATCTGAACTATTGATATCAAAAGACCAAAATAGTTATTGGTAACATAAAAAATTTTAACCCCAAAAAATATTCCAACAATAACTTATAAATCCAAATAGTATCCATAGTATCCTTGGTAACATGTAATTAAGCTCATGTATGTGGTATCCAGACACACAAAATGATGTCTAACACAATTTTCAACAAATTATAAGATGCCTAGTCCCCAAAAGTCCATATAAAATAAAAAATTTTAATAACCCTTTATTAATACCAAATGATAATATAACTTTGTACCAAACCATCTCAAACCCTATAATATAATACAAAATATATGGTATTATTTTGTATTCTCTCTAATCCCTAGATCACTCATTAATTTCCACAATAGTGTATGGAACATGAAATTTTGTGAAAATCCATGTACACCAATGTTTACTGACTAATTTTGAAAATATGTAGGCTAATAGTGTAGAGACAATAACATCTAAAAATAAAAAATAATATCACGTCAACATAATATAACTATAGTAATTAAAATAAGAATCCAAGACAAACCAATATATATGGAAAATTTGGAAAAATATATATTTCCATTCGAGAAGTAAATGAGTAGAAAAGTTCACATATAACCCTATCACATATATTAATATACAAAATAAGAAATTTTAAACACTATCCTAGAACTAAATAACAACTTATACTATCTGTAATGTAATTCCATCTTTCCTAGGAACCCGCTATACTCCCCCCCCCACTAATATAATGTCATAGAACAATTTCATTATATTTTACAATGAACTATAATGGAAACATTAATATTTAAAGTACCATGAATGCTTTTAGTATTAACTCTATATGAAAGAAGCAATGGGGTACCTAGAATATATCAATATATATACTAGTGAATTCATTGCATGAAAAAAATGCAACTTAATAAATCACATAACCCATACCCCATATTCAAAAACAACCATGTTTTATCTCTTAACTATTTCATTTAGTCACAAAGTTGGATGACATATCCAAAGTTTTATCATGATGAAATATTACTCAGTATTTTAAGAATTTCAATACTAATAAGTGTCACACACCAATTGTTAAAAAAATTCCATCTGGTGAATAATTTATTAACTAGGGGTATTTCCACAAACCATTGAATTCAAAATATTTTTTTTCAAATATCCAACTCAATATTCAGAAATACCCAAGGTAGACTAATATATTTCCTTCCATAATTTTAGTCCATCAACCCCAAAATATACCATAGTCTTCATGCACTAGTTTAATGATTGGATCTAACAATAGTAATGGGATAATAGTATTAAAAGATCATTCATACCAATGGTCTACACCATCCCTTATATTGATAAATCTTCATAGGCCTCAAAACAGATATAATGGACTAAACAATATCACATGTTTTCCATTTTTACAGAAGATTTTAGTAGTATTAATAGACAATTAATATCCTAGAAATCACCTGAATTAACTAAAACAACATAAAACCGCATTTCCTAATAGATTATATTTTCAACACCATCACTATAATCCAAGTGAACCATATTTACCATATTTTGATGGTTAACATCACCAAAATCACATGGTCTAATCCCATCATGATCCCACTAAACCACATTTGGAATAATATTCCAAGAAAAAATACCATGAATTTTATAATAAGTCCATATAAAAAGTGGAATCCCACATCACATAAACCATTACCTGATAGGAAAAATTCAGTTTTTGACATATGTGACGTCAATTTAGTATCACCTATAAAAACATTATTCCACCATTATTTCCATTTCTGAAAATAGTAGATAAACACACTCACATAAATTTTATGAAGAATCACATAAAACAAGAATATTATTAAAAAACTAATACTATCCACCTACCTTTAGTATATAAGACACCAATAATTTACAACACATGTCGAGTTCATATTTAATCGGATGATTCACCTAAATCTAAAGAAATACATAAAATTAAATTTTCTCATTAAGGGGTGATGAAATAAATTCTTTTTGTAAAAAATCGTAGTAAATGTAATCATTTTATATTTATAAATAATTATTAAAATGGGATTATATTTTGGTATAAAAATAGTAAAATTATCACTTGGAGATTAATTGAAGAATATGAGTTTGAATTAGATTATATTACTCTATTTTAATAGAAAAGAAGATAAAATTTTACATCTATATATTTTTATAAAGTAAAATAAAAATTTAGAGTGTTTCTATTAATATTTATAAAGAATTAAACCTTGTTAACAATTAAAAATCACTAGAAAGAATCAAAAACAATAAAAAATTCCTACTCAATCCATTAAATAATTACTCCTCCTATAAAATGTACCACTTAACACAAAAGTTGTACTCTACCTAGACCAATTGTTTCTCATTGAAAATGTATAAAAAATAAAAATTATTACTCAAATTAGATGTATTACTGAAAAAAGAAAAAAATCCATTGTTAACACAAAATATGATTTACTCAATATACTATTTTTAATCAATCGAACACTATGAATTTCTTGAAAATCTCTTGAATTTATTAACCCCCCCCCCAAATAAAATAATTAACATATATCCCATTTAAAAATTTTAATATATTTATATCATGGTGAATTATAATCAGAAGAAAAAACACAAAAATTTATTAATAAATGCCACTACATGGTCTGATCCATCTCACCAAAATAGTTCTGTATCATATACTAACACATGAAACCCCACTATGATGTCCATGGTCAGACAAGCGATGCAACATGTGAAGAAAAATAAATATTTAAAATATATTAAACCATATAAGATAGGTTTGGGATATAAAAAATATATCCAATGGTAGAATAGAACAAAAATATATAGTTAAATTTTATGGTTATAGAAAAATTTCATTATTATCTATGTCATTATAATCCCTTTTAAAAAATTAAACACAAAATCTATTTAAAATAAGATAAAAATATATTTACATTTTAAATAACACTAATTAATGATATTAAATGACATAATAATCACTAAAAAGATAAATGACATAATAGTATATAAAAATCCCCAAATTATAGGAATTTGTTTCAGTATTTTTATTAGTAGTAAAATATAACTCATTAAAAGTTTTTTGAAAATGATAATTTCAAAAATAAATTAGAATACGCATTGATGAAATTTATATTAACATAGGAAGCGAATGTCTTTTACATTCAAATAAACTGACTCATAAAGATTAAATGTAAAAAAAGGACATGAAAATTATATATATATTTTCCTTTTATATATTATTTAATAACTCTTGTATATCGATATTGTGTAACGGTATTACATTTACATATTGAAGAGATGTATCACACCTATACATGGACGACTCATGTGTATTAATAATTTTAAAAACATATTAATGACTTAGGTTCCTTTTCATGTTCAAAGGTAAATACATAACCAACCTTTTCATTGTAGAGTGAATATATAATTGTAATTTCCTTATAATTGAAGAATGAAGTAGATAATGTGAGACTATTAGTGTAATTAATCATGGAAAAATGTATATGTAAGGTTCATATCCAAATAATAGTGATATATGTTATGTATTTTATGTTTATCCAAAATTAAAAATACATTACATAAGTAATTACAGTAAATTTCATCTTAAAATCACACGAATATTCATCAACTTGTAAATCTACCCAAAAACATCGTCAAATGCGTACAAATATCATGGAATGATTAATTAATGTGTCAAAGAAATATAGGCCCATATATTATATTATTCACAAATGACATTCATGTTTGAGGATCAAAATAAATATAGTATAAAATATAATCAAAAACCAATGAATGATAGGGAAACATCAATGATCACCTTAGTCAACTCTTAAGTTTTTATAGTAATTGTAAATCAAAACTAATTAAAAAATATGAACAACCAAAAAATTTATTTCCCTATAAACATATATCTTAAATAAGATAATGTCCACTCAGGAAAATGAAGGACAATAAAAAAGGAAACACAGTCCAGTATAACACAGAACTAAATTCTTGTTTATTACACCATTCAATTAATCTAGGTATAAAAACAGTTTTGAAATAAGAAATAAACTATTGAAAATCAATTAAATTTATTAGAACCAAATCCACATAAGTAATTTAGACCATCACTATAAGGAACCAACCTTAAACATTTCATAATCATCAGTTATTTTACGAATTCGACATTTGTAAAATTTTTAGTTTTAGATTATTATAGAATTATGCTATAACTATTACATTACATCTAAAAAATTACAAAGTAGATAATTATAATCAATATAAATTATTCAAAAACAAAATAAATATCCTTAAATAAAAAATAATTATTTTCTTCATATAAATCTTCCTAAATTATTCATTTCTTTTAACCTTCTTTATACACTGTGAAAAACATTGCAAAAACATGATATGAGCATAAAAATATTAGTAAGGGTTATAAAATAAGGAATGAAAACATTAGTCCTTAAATGCATACAAATAAATGAAATACTATTTTCACTCATAATACATAATCTCTTTAATAATCCTAATGAATTCATAGGATATATGGATAACACATGAAAATCATAAATCATAATGTTAACTTGTGCCATACATACCATACATACATCGTAGCTTTTATCGCAACACAGGGAGTTACGTTTGGAATACCCATCACAATATATTACCTATATCTCTTAGGAGAAAGATTAACGTTTACCTCTATCACATTACCCAATTCATTGGAAATATATATTGAGATTATCCACCCTAGGTTTATCATGGAACCACCCGTATACTTAAAACATTCTCTAGAATCATAACATATTCATAACACATAAAACAACCAGAAAAGAAAGATAAAATTTACACATAGAAATCACAATATATCATTTAATGATAATGAAAGAATATATGATTTCTCAAAAACAAATCCAATACCAAAATATATAAAAAATGTATAGGATGTTTATTTTATTACATAAAGCATTATGTCTTGTTAAGGAAGCCAAATATCAAATAATGCTCGAAGTGGCAGAAAGGTAATTTTCAACGTGTACATTAAAAAGAAACATTGTTTTTTTTCTTTCCCTAAAACAATTTTTAGAAAAAAGATTTAGTTTGAATGTAATTAAAAGTAAAATTGTTTTATAAATGTATAAAATAAAGTCCTGTATAAATCAAAACATTCAATAATAAAATGAGATTGAGACGAAGTCCCTTACCTGGAGTCTGTCTTGTCACATATGTTCCTTGTTCTTACTGAATAAGAAACTTATGTTAATTTAAAATAACTATATAACATTTTTATGGTTTATTATTACTTTTATATAACTTATTACCTCAATATAAACATTACAAAATTATTTAAGTTAATATCGGTGATTTGTTCAATATTTGGTACTTGAGTAGAAAATGAACATGTTATAATTACAAATTGTTTATGTGGTCAAAATTCCATTATCTCCAAAATGACATTAATGATTTATATATCATATATATCATATATATAAAGTATATATATGTATTTATAAAAGTACACCATTTGGAGAAATTAAATAAAATACACCATTCATTTAGATGGTAAGCTGTACGTATGAATGAATGCTACTTTTATTCATCTTTTCATATTTAAAGTAATGAAAATAATGATAAATATGTATATTATAATTAAATTAGAATATCATATTTTATATACATTACATAAGTTCAATAACTCCATCCTTTATATAATCTATGTATGTCATCAATGAGTCAAATCACTTTTAGGGGGCGGTAGTCTGCACTTCCTCAAATTAAATTATCGTATTTACCCCTTATCATAACCCTAAATGTATGATATAAATGAAAGATACAGAATAATATAGAAAATATTAAAATAATATATATATATAATATAAATATAGTTTTAGTATAATGACCAACATGAGAGGTGGTAGGGGAGAATCATACAATCATCATTCTGTGAGGTAGTAGTTCGCAGTACACAGAAACAATATCTTCGTATCCATTTGATGAAGGTATGTGCAAGTGATGTTCGAATAATTATCATAAAAATATCCTAGTATATTTAGTATACTTTTTTTATATAATAAAATAATAATAAGATAATAGACAGTTATGATGTAAAATAATTGAAATGAACTATAGAGAAGATTCTACCTCTTAAAACCTGAAACTCACTTGGAATTGAGCCAAAAGGCTTTCTTAAACTGCCTTCTATCTATAGTAAGGCTTCTATGACAAAGATATAGATTTTGGGAGCTTATTTGGGTATAGTTTTTATGATATATGTGGATTTAAATGTGTGATTAAATGGGCAGGGGTCATTCCCTTTAATAAGTGGGATGAGGGGCACTTTATGAATACTTTGATGTATTATTTTATTATAAAATAATTTTCAGTTTCAAATGTTACCAATGTAATTTATTTTAAATATAATATGTTTTTGGGTCTAAGACCTCTCAACCAATAGGTTTTAGACTAATCAAGGTCACAATTTTAACCTTCTGTTTTACCATTAACCATTAGTTAACTAATTTAACTCTTTCCATGTCTTTTTGTATATATTTATACTATATAGTTAATATAGTCACTATAAAATTCCAATTGAACATGAAGTGGGTCATTAATGACATGTTAAACATTATCTACGATATTTGTCTGAATCTTATAATTTTAGGACAATTATATCATTTAATAAAATTGTATTTTTTTTAAAAAAAATCATTTATGAAAATTTTTATACTATTCATATAAGGATTTTTTAAAAATACATATAATCTTGATTATTTTGAAAATAAATTCTTTACATAAAATATAAAAATTCATAATAATCCAAAAATTTATTGTATTGAATAAAAATATTCAAATTAAATTTATTTTAATATTTATAATATCATTTATTTAAATCATTCATTAATAAGGTAATCACTACATCATCATTGTGTCATAAATATATATATTTATTTGACGTCTGAAAATTATAAATAAAACACCATGATATAGAAAATATTATTAGATTTATAATGAGAATTTATAGTCAAATAGATCATGTAACAACCCAAGATTTCATAGTATGTTATTTTTTTCAAAGAAATTCAATAACATGAACTACAGACATCACTGATTTCAAGCGCACCATGACATACAAAACTATTCGTTCAAAAGAGATTATCGATAGTATTTACTAAATTTTTATCTTTATATAGTTATTATAATTTTAGAATCCATATTATGAGTTTCTTAGACATACTGAAAAAAAAATTCATTATTTTCAGTTAAAATAAGTATTTTTTAAATCTAATTTTATCACCTTTTAATGGCGAACCATTTTTAAAAATAATATTTTGAAATTTTATATATAAAATTGGACAAAATAAACTTCTTATTTAGAATCAGGACATAATAATTTAGTTTCAATAAATTTTGGGTGTTTTTCTGATAACTTTCATATTTTGGTGAATAATGAAAAACACTATATTTTAACTGAAAACAACTTTTCTAATCAAAATAATTTGTATTGTTAAGTTATACATTTTAGTGGTTTGAAAGTATAAATATATTATATTTTTTCAATTTAATCCAATATTATTCATTGGAAATAATTTTACATTGAAATTGAACATAAACTTGTATTAATCTTTTGTAAGTTATTTTTTCTTTAAAACATGCTTTTAGGTTTTTACAACGGGAAATAAATTTAAATAAATAAAGGAAACTTATATGTTTTTAATTTGGTAAAATAGACTTAATTTATGAAATCATTATATAAAAATTATCTTAGGGTGAAAGTTTTGTATTTTTCCAAAAACGTTTAATTTTTTATGAATAGTGAAAACAATGAGTTATAGTTTAAAAAATATTTTCTATTTAAATAATTAATTATTTTATTTAATTTTTATTTAAAATTTGATACATAATACCTACATATGTGTAATTTAATTAATTGGAGTCATTTTGTTATAATATTTGATATATAACATTTTATTGAACTTTTCACTGTCTTTTACCCACCACCAAGGAGTATTTGAAAATTTATATAAAACATTATTTTACTGCTTCTGTAAGTTGAATTTAAAAAATCCCCATGACACGATGGATATTAGTAGGAAAAATTTTGTTCAATAACATGAAAATAATCTTTTGTGAATACTAAATTTTTACTTTTATTTAGCACGGTTAAAAGTAATTATGGTAATTAAAGGTAAAAATAATAATATTATTACACTAACACATGTCCTAATTCTATTGGATAAGTGTAATTCGTCCAAAAACATCCTTAGGAATAATATATGATCCTTTAGGTCCACATGGATTATATTAGTATATTTATTATTATTTAATTTAAAGCAGAGTTAAAAGTGTTAAAATTTATGTTTTCATAAGTAAAACATTTTAAATATAGAGTTATAAATAAGATAAATTAAACTATAAATATTTATTTTAAAGATAAAGATAATTCCTACATAATGGTATTTTATTTAATATTTTATGAATTAAATAATTAAAATTATAAATGACACAATAATGATCCAGTAATTAACTTATTAACAAAAGATTAAAATAATTGATATTATAAATAGCCAAATAAATGTAATTTTAGACTTTTGGTGAATTGTAATAATTTTATAGGTCAATATTACATTTTAGGGTTGTTTCAATCAATTTTTTTCAATGTAATCATGCTGTTATGATTTTTACAAATAAACAAATACCAAATAATGTCAAAATTGACATAAAATAGTTTTTAAAACAAATACTATATTATTGGTTGATATTATATTACTAAAAATATAAGGTTAGGAAAAGGGATTAAATAATATTATATATGTCATTAATGAACCACTTGATGTTCTAATGTATGTTTAGAGTACGTTTATTAACCATATAGTTAAAGAATACAAGAGGACACAATAAAAGTTAAACTATTTAACTAAGAGTTAAATCTAAATAATATGGATAAAATGTCAACCTAAACTTGTCTAAAACCTATTGGTTGAGTGGTTTTTGACCCATACCTACCATAGTCTTTAAATAATTCATTTTTGACCCATTAGAAGCTGATAATTATTTTGTTATAAAATAATATTTCGAACTTTTCCTAAAGTGGCCCTCACCTCTCTTATAAAAGGGCATTTCCCCTTCTAAAAATTTTACTCCTCCAAATCCATTTGGCTCGGACAAACCATGCCAAAATATCCTCAAAACATTACTCTATTTATCCCAGAGGCTGTCCTTTTGTAATAAATCCATCCTATGGAGCCCTTTTGGTCAAATCAATAGAAAGTGCATGAAATAGATGTAAATATTTCATCACATATTTCAGGTACTTTTCTTCTTCCATGTCCTCTATCTTTGTTGTTTTTTTTATAAAATAACAAATCCTTTATCTTCATTATTATATTATGTTATTATTGATATGGTACAACCATATTCATTACTCTATCCATCCATTAAATGAAAAATTCACCATACATGCGTACGTACGGATTACAGTCTCCATGTCGTGATGTAGTTTTTAATTTAAATTATAACGACCCATACTTTACAAACATTGTTAATAATTCAAAATTTAAGAGTACTTATTACATCATATAACAAAACCACGAAAGGAACGTATAGGTATAGTGTCTTTAGAAACTGGGAAACATAAACAACCGGTTCATAAAACATCTACACTGTCTCCCATTTATTTCATCATATCTATAGTCCCTTTTGGAATATCATACTTAATAACATTATTCACGACCTGGGGAAAGAAAACATACAAAAGGGTGAGCTCAAATGCTCATTAAGGGTAAACAAAAGAAATATCTATCACATCATATTTATAAGAACATAACATTTTGAAAATATTAACCTGCAAAAGAGATCATAATATCCTATCATGGGATAAATCATAGTAGTGAAATGTATTCCCAATAATCATAAATTGAAACATGAAACTATTTGGAATACACACATAATCATAGAGAATCATTTCTTATTAGTCAATAATCATTTCCAAGAATATCTTAGTGGACAAAGTCCATTTCTGAACTGAGGTCGCTCCTCGTTTCAGTCCTGTTTCACTGAACCAGTTTAACCTGTCGTTCCAGCCATGTCTATCTTATGAGATATAAAATCTTTACCCAATGCATTTGATGGAGATATAGGTCCCACCCATCTCATAATGATACCATTATTATGTGTGCCACAAAATCATAAATCATAAATCATTGCATAACCCATGTAATAAAAATGGGATTCTTAACCATCATGACATCATTAAACAATTCATATAAGATAAAGGAATTCATAAAAAAAAATTACATCACAACATAATAAAATCAATTTATTAATAGGGGTAGAAATAGAACCCTATATTATCTTAGATGGAAAATAATTTTGATAAAACACTTGAACTCCATTCTTGAGGAAAATATCCTTTTTACTTCAAATACACTTTTCCTTTATTAAAATTTCATACAATTCTAAACTAAATGAAGTTGATTAAAAATAAACATGAAAACTTGTAAAGGAAGCTTCTTGGAAACAATGTTTTAAAAATCAATTCATGTCGTATATGTTAAAAAACATTCTTCTTGTACTTTTGTCGGAAAAGTCAAAAAGTACCTCGTACAAAAAAATGACAAAAGATTCCTTTCATATCATTTACTAAAAACACTCTGAAGGGTAAAATTGGATATAAACTATTGTATAAGGATATAAATATTACATTTTGAGGAAACATGGATGTGGATGATAAAATACACCCCAGTAAATACCAAAGTATAAACAATCTCAGATAAAAATGAGATTGTGATATTTTCCTTATCTTAGGTCCGATTTGCATCAAAAGGGTCTGAACCTCATGTATAATGATTTAAATAATGTTATTTAATTATTCCGGAATCATAATTATTGTTATTATTTCATATATGGTCATATTATTAGCTTCTTAGTAGAAATATTTCATTTCCACTTGTTATTCGGGTGTTTATAACTTTTTGTCTTTATGCGTGTTTTGTCGAATAAATTCTTATTATTATCTTTATGTTAAAGATACATCATTTCCAGAATGGTATTAAGGTATAGATACATCATTTACAGAATGGTATTAAGGTACTATATATCATATTTATTCATTAAATTCATTTATATAATCATTATGCAATGAAGATCATGTAGAACGAATCACATCACATCGTGGAGACGGTGTTCCGTACGTACGCACGAGCGATGATATCGTTCCCATGATCATGGAATTGTATTGGAGTGTATGTATACTATTTCAGAATCAATATAAGTTTATAATAATCATATATAGTAATTATTTACACCATTATACCCATCCAAGTTAGGTGGTGGGGGAAAATAGATTACAACACGGTGTGGAGACGGTATTCCGTACGTACGCATGCACGGTGATTTCGTTTTCCGTAGGATGGATAGATGGTGAAATAGGGTTTTTCATACTTATAATAACATATCAGTATATGAGTGATACGGATGTTATTAATTCATAATTAAACAACTAAAGAAGAAGAAGTTGAAGAAGAAAGAATTTGGAAAGGATCAGTAATGGATATTACCTCTTTTTTGGACGCGCCTCTTCTTAACCTCCTCTTAGGGAATTAGGTTTGGTCTTTTAAGAAGACCAAAACCTCTAGGATGATTATAGGGAAGTGGAGAGGAGAAAGAGGCATGGGTTGGACGAGATTGAAGGCTCAAATTGGTGTGATGAGGAGAGGGAGGAGGTTCTCTTTTATAAGGGAGGAGAGGGGCACCTTTGGAATAACTAAAAATATTATTTTATTATAAAGTCAAATTCGGTTTTTAATAACTCAAAATTGATATATTTCTAAGATAAGGTGGGTAGGGGTCTAAATACTATCATAAAATATAATTTAGACATGTTTAGGTATCAATTTTAACCATATCATTTAGATTTAACTTTAAGTTAGAAAATTTAACTTTTACTGTGTCTTCTTGATTTATTACACTATAAGGTTAATAAACATACCATATAAATCCAAACGAACCCCAAGTTGTTTATTATTAATATATATAGCCTTATCTAAGTCATTTGACCGAACCTTATATTTTTAAGAATAAAATAACAATTAGTAATATAATACTTGTTTTAAAAACTATTTTATGTCAATTTTGACACTATTCAGTAATTGTTTTTTTTGAAAATCATAACAGAATGATTAGTTCTATCCAAGTTAATTAAATCAATACTAACATGTCATATTAACCTAGAAAATTAGTGTAATTCATAAAAAGTATCGAATTACATTTATTTGGGTATTTATAACATCAATTACGTCAATATTTCATTAATAAGATAATTACTACATCATTGTGGTGTCATAAATAAATTAAATTATTTAATGTATAAAAATTATAAACAAAATACAATTATCTAGAAAATCTTTTTAGATTTCTAATGAATATTTATAGTCGAATTTATCTTATTATAACCCTATATTAAAAATGATTTACTATTAAACTTTGATTTTAACTATTTTAACCCTTCTTTATATAAATTAATAATAAATGTCCTAATCTAATCAAAGTGGGATTAAATGGTCATATTTGTTTCCTAAGGTTGTTTTTGGTCGAATTACACTTTTCCAATAGAATTAGGACATGTGTTAGGGTAATAATAATATCATTTTTACCCTTAATTACCCTATTTACTTTTAACCGGGGTAAATAAAAGTAAAAAGTTACTATTCACCAATAATTATTTTCATCTCATTGAACCACATTTTAGTCTTTGATATTAACCGTGTCTCTCGGATTTTCGAAATTCCACTCACAAAAGCGGTAAAATTAAGTTTTATGAAATATTCAGTTTTTTTAACTACCACTTAGTGGTTTCACTATTCATCAAAAATTGAAAGTTTTCAGAAAAATACCAAAATTTCACCCTAGGATAATTTCGATATTCCGAATCCAAAAATGAAGTCCATTTTGAAAAATAGAATTTATAAAATTTCAAAAAGTGGTTATTACTATTCATAACGACTAGTTTTAATAATATTTTAATATCATATCATTTTTTTGTGAAACTCGGTATTGCGTACGACACAAGCTATCGAGGAAGGTCGCGGTTGCGTGTAAAGCAAGCCAAGATAGTGTTGTGTGTAGTGAAATATTACTTTGATGATTTATATAACATAAAAACAAAATATTTCACATAAAAGTATCGGGTGTTACATTCTACCCCCCTTAAAATGAATTTTGCCCTCGAAATTCGTCACTTTGTAACAAACAGATGAGGATACCTATCCCTCATCATATCTTCAAGCTCCCATGTAGCTTCTTCTAATTTGTGTTTCCTCCATAAAACTTTCACCAAATGAGTGTTCTTGCTTCGTAGGACATTTTCGCTATGATCCAGAATCTCTAACGGCTGTTCTTCATAAGAAAGATCTTGCTCCAGCGGTATATCTTCTGAGCTAAGTACATGTGAAGGATCAGGTATGTACTTCCTCAGGAGAGATACATGGAACACATCGTGAACTTGAGAGAGATTCGGTGGAAGCACCAATCGGTAAGCTACCTTCCCAAAACGATCCAGTATTTCGAAAGGACCGATATATCTAGGGCTCAACTTCCCCTTATTTCCAAATATCACGACTCTCTTACAGGGAGATATTCGTAAGAACACCTTATCACCTACTTCAAACTCTAGGTCTTTTCTTCGGTTGTCGGCATAACTTTTCTGTCGAATCTGAGCTGATCTTAGGTTTTGTTGAATAGATCTGACCTTTTTTTCCATTTCATCAACGAGATCAGGTCCTAATATCTTTCTTTCCCCAACTTCATCCCAGCAAGTTGGAGTCCTACATTTCTTTCCATAGAGAGCTTCATAAGGAGACATCTGAATAATAGAGTGAAAGCTATTATTATAAGAAAATTCCACCATAGGTAGGTGTTGATCCCAACCACCTTTGAAATACATAGAGAAAGCTCTAAACATATCCTCTAGGGTTTGAATTGTTCTCTCAGACTGACCGTCTGTCTGAGGATGATAAGCAGTGCTGAAACTCAACTCTGTATCTAGAGTATGCTGAAGACATCGCCAGAACTTCGAGGTAAATCTCAGATCCCGATCAGATATAATTGATAGTGGAACTCCTTGTAATCTTACCACTTCCTTTACATATATTCTGGAAAGCTGATCCAGAGAGAAATCCTCTCTAATATCAATGAAGTGTGCAGACTTGGTAAGACGATCAACTATGACCCAGATAGCATTATTGCCTTTGGATGTTTTAGGAAGTCCTGTGACAAAGTCCGTAGGATGTTTTCCCATTTCCACTCGGGTATTGGTAATGGTTGTAACATCCCCTTAGACTTCTGTCTATCAGCTTTAACTTGATTACAAACCAAGCATCGAGAGACATATTCAGCAACATCTCTTTTCATGCCATCCCACCAGAAGTACTCTTTTAGGTCCCTATACATCTTCGTGCTTCCAGGATGAATAGAGAATGATGAACTATGAGCCTCATCCAGCAGCTCCTTCATTAATTCCGGGATGGGTGGAACACAAACCCATTTCCTGAACTTTATTATCCCATCACAATCAAGGTTGAATTCAGGAACATTTCTCACCATCTTTTGTAACTCGACATCTTCTTTCTGTGCCTCTTTAATCTTCACATGTATAGATGTTTGAACATTTATTTGTGAAAGATAAGATTTTCCCCTTCCATTATAATTCCAAGATCCATCCTTTGTAAATCCATAAATATTGGTTCTTTTGTGATCCTCATCATGGATAAACTGTCATGGTCTTGTCGAATTAATGCATCTGCCACCTTGTTTGCGTTCCCAGGGTGGTAATGGATTGAGAATTAATAATCCTTAATCATCTCCAACCATATTCTTTGGCGCATATTCAACTCCTTTTGTGTGAAAATATACTTTAAACTTTTATGATCAGTATAAATATCTCACCATTCACCATAAAGATAATGCCTCCAAATCTTTAATGCAAAGATTACCGCAGCTAACTCCAAATCATGTGTTGGGTAATTTTGCTCATGGATTTTCAACTATCACGAGGCATAAGCTATCACAATATCATTTTGCATAAGAACACACCCCAATCCCTTCTTGGATGCATCACTATAGATCACAAACCTTTCTCCACTACAAGGAAGTGTGAGCACAGGTGCACTCTATAACCTTCTTTTCAACTCCTTGAAATTCTCTTCACATTCCTCCGTCCAGACAAACTTAACTCCTTTACGAGTCAACTTGGTGAGTGGATTATATAATCGTGAAAAATCTTTCACAAAACGTCGATAATGTCCAACCAAACCAAGAAAAAATCGGATCTCAGTTACTGTTGTTGGTCTCGACCATCTTTCGATAACCTCTGTTTTTGCTGGATCCACAGATATCCCCTCTTTTGAGATTATGTGACCCAAAAATGCAACTTTTTGAAGCCAAAATTCACACTTGGTAAATTTGGCATAATGTTTCTCCTTTCTCAGGGACTTCAATATAATTCTCAAGTGCTCTTCATGTTCTTCCTTGCTCTTTGAATAAACAAGAATATCGACTATAATGACAACCAATAACTGATCAAGATAGTCTCTAAAGACTATATTCATCAGATCCATGAAGATAGCATGGGCATTAGTAAGACCAAATGGTATCTCTATAAATTCATATTGTCCATACCTTGTACCGAAAGCCGTCTTTGGTATATCCTCCCTTTTGAACCTTAATTGATGATACCCCGAATAAAGATCAATCTTGGAAAAGTATAGAGCTCAGCGTAGTTGGTCAAATAAGTCATCAATGTGTGGGAGAGGATATTTTATTGTGATAGTGATCTTGTTAAGTTCTCGATAATCAACGCAGAGTCTCATCGATCCATCTTTCTTTTTAATAAACAGAACAGGTGCTCCCCAAGGTGACGCACTACAACATATGAATCCCTTATCAAGATTCTCTTGGAGTAGCTTCTTCCATTCCTGCAACTCAATTGGGACCATTCTATAAGGTGTCTTTGAAATAGGCAAAGCACCCGGTACGAGTTCTATTGAAAACTCAACTTCACGATTTGGTGGAAGATCCAGTAATTCCTCTGGAAAGTCATCATCAAACTCCCGCACAATGGTCATATTATTAATCACGGGTTTCTCACCAACTATTTGAGATAAATAACCTTCATTTAGTGGAATCAAGACCCATAAGATGGATGAAATTTCCTCTGGATGGTTATGTTCATCCTTGCATCGATAGATGATCATAGATTCAACTGGAATATGAAATGTGACTTCCCTTATTTGGAAATTGATATGAGCTCCATATATAGAAATCCAATCCATGCCAAGAATCACTTCAAATTCCACTATAGGACCGATCACAAGATTTTCAGGAGGCACTTTCCCAAAAACTTCGATCGGAGAAGAATTATAAACTTTTGATGCGACTGTTGTTCCATTAGGTGTTGTCACAGCTAACTCAACATCTAATTATTGAGGTAATATGGTGATACCTTTAGAAAATTCTTCAGAAATAAAAGATTAGGTGGATCCAGAATCAAATAAAACATTTTCTGCTATAGAGTGGATGGTTAGTGTACCTTTCACCACATCGTTATCATACTCCACATTGCTGATATAAATTGCATGTCACTTTCCTTTGTCTTTAGCCTTAAGAGTTTGTTGACGTCGACCATCATCATCAACCCTTGGATTAGGGCATTTATTCGCATAATTCCCCATCTCCTTGCACTTGAATCATTGAAGTGTAGTAGGTTCATTCTCTGTATCCCTTCCTTTGTTTGCATCATTAGACATCTTATTCCCATCATCGTGGCATTCAAATGCCTGATGACCTTCCTTTCCACATTAGGAACATTTACTTGTCCCATTAAGACAACTCCCTCCATGTTTCTTTCCACACTTTGAGCATAAGGGAAAGGTCATCTTTTTTTCAGTGTGCTCTTTAGAATTTCCTTTGAATTCCATTTTCCTCTTCTTATCAAACCCATATGACTGATTGGTTACTCCAATCTTCGTCTCAACTTTGAGAGCACATCAAACGATTTCCTCGAAGCTATTGAAGCCCCTTATGGCTAACGACCTTTGAATACTTGGTTTTAAGCCACTAAAGAATCAGTCGATCTTACTCTCAGGTTGGATAATAATACCAGAAACGTACCTTGAAAGTCTTGTACAATTTTCTTCATAGGTACCAACAGATTCATCATCCTTTTTATTCTATTCAAGAAACAATTTCTCCATCTTTGTTCGGATAATATGAGGGAAGTACTTATTGAAAAATAATTTCTTGAACTCATCCCATTCCATGGACTCAATTTCATCCCTTTGCCTCAAATTATTAATAAGATTACACCATTGATCTGCATCACCTTCCAAATGATACACTGCTAAGATGACATTATCATGTTCAGAATATTGAAGAACTGAAAATATCTTTTCAGTAGTAATAATCCATTGGTCAGCAAATAATGGATCAGTAGACCCACAGAATGAAGGAGGACACCTGTCTCATGAAAGATTCAACAGAATGTTGCTCATTCCTTTCCTCGTTTGGAAGTCCTACATGATTCATATCTTGAGAAAGTTTTGTGAGTATAGCTACAAGATTTTCCATTCCAGCTCCCATAACGTTTAGTTGCTTAGGGGGACAATCATTTCATTTCCCGTCTCATTCCTCACTAACACGGTTCCTTCGGGTTCCATCCATTGACTAAAACCAAGAAGAATAGTGTGAGAAACAATAATTATAATAGGAAAACCACATAATCAAGAATAAAATTTCACACTTAAGTTCTTATCCTTGGTTATTCATGGCCTTTTCTAAAACACAAAGATTGTTTTCTATGCTTAGAATTATCCTTAAGGATCTTACTAAGGCTTTCACATCCTAGTTTCCAAAGTTTGGCTATACCTTTCCTCTGATACCAACTATAACGACCCATACATTACATAAATTGTTAATAATTTAAAATTAAAGCGTACTTACTACATCATATAACAAAACCACGAAAGGACTGTATAGGTATAGTGTCTTTAGAAACTAGGAAACATAAACAACTGGTTCATAAAGCGTCTACACTGTCTCCCATTAATTTCATCATATCTATAGTCCCTTTTGGCATATATTACTTAATAACCTTATTCATGACCTGGGGAAAGAAAACATAAAAAGGGTGAGCTCAAATGCTCAGTAAGGGTAAACAAAAGAAATATCTATCACATCATGTTCATAAGAACATAACATTTTGGAAATCATAACCTGCAAAAGAGATCATAATATCATAACATGGGATAAATCATAGTAGTGAAATGTAATCCCAATAATCATAACATAAAACATGAAACGTTGTGGAATACGCACATAATCATAGAGAATCATTTCTTATTAGTCAAGACTCATTTCCAAGAGTATCTTAGTGGACAAAGTCCATTTCTGAACCGAGTTCACTCCTCGTTTCAGTCCTGTTTCACTGAACCGGTTTAACCAGCCGTTCCAGCCATGTCTATCTCATGAGATATAAAATCATTACCCAAGGAATTGGAGGGAGATATAGCTCCCACCCATCTCATATTGATACCATTATTATGTGTGCCACAAACTCATAAATCATATATCATTGCATAACCCATGTAATAAAAATGGGATTCTTAAACATCATGACATCATAAAACAATTAATATAAGATAAAGGAATTCATAAAAATAATTCCATCACAATATAATCAAATCAATTTAATAATAGGGGTATAAATAGAACCCTATATTATCTTAGATGGAAAATAATTTTGATAAAACACTTGAACTCCATTCTTGAAGATAATATCCTTTTTTACTTCAAAAACACATTTCCTTTCTTACTATGTCATACAATTCTAAACTAAAAAAAGTTGATTAAAAATAAACTTGAAAACATGTAAAGGAAGCTTCTTGGAAATAATGTTTTAAAATCTATTCATGCCGTATAAGTTAAAAAATCATTCTTCTCGTACTTTTGTCGTAAAAGTCAAAAAGTACCTTGTACGAAAATAATGACAACAGATTTCTTTCATATCTTTTACTAAAAACTCTACGAAGGGTAAAATTGGATATAAACTATTGTAGAAGGATATAAATATTACATATTGAGGAAACATTGATGTGGATTATAAAATACACCCCATTAAATACCAAAGTATAAACAATCTCGGATAAAAATGAGATTGTGATATTTTCCCTTACCTTAAGTCCGATTTGCTTCCAAAGTGTCCGAACATCCTGTATAATGATTTAAATAAGGTTATTCACTTATTCCAGATTCATAATTATTGTTATGATATCATATATGGTCATATTATTAGCTTCTTAGTAGTAATATTTCATTGCCACTTGTTATTCGGGTGTTTATAACTTTTTTGTCTTTATGCGCGTTTTGTCGAATAAATTCTTATTATTCTCTTTAGGTTGTAGATACATCATTTCCAGAATGGTATTAATGTACTATATATCATATTTATTCATTCAATTCATTTATATAATAATTATGTAATTAAGATCATGTAGAACGAATCGCATCACATCGTGGAGACGGTATTCCGTACGTACGCACGAGCAATGATATTGTTCCCATGATCGTGGAATTGTATTTGAGTGTATGTATACTATTTCAGAATCAATATCACTTTATAATAATCATATATAGTAATTATTTACACCATTATACCCATCCAAGTAAGGTTCTGGGGGAAAATAGATTACACCACGGCGTGGAGACGGTATTCCGTACGTACGCATGCGCGGTGATTTCGTTTTCCGTAGGATGGATAGATGGTGAAATAGGGTTGTTTAATAAATATAATAACATATCAGTATATGATTTATACTGATGTTATTACTTCATAATGAAACAACTAATGAAGAAGAAGTTGAAGAATAAAGAATTTCAAAAGGATCGGTAATGGATATTACCTCTTTTTTTATGCACCTCTTCTTAACCTCCTCTTAGGGCACTAGGGTTGGTCTTTGAGGAAGAAAAGAACCTATAGGATAATTCTAGGGAAGTGGAGAGGAGAAAGTGTCAGGGTTTGGCCGAGCTTGAAGGATCAAATTGGTGCGAGGTGGAGAGGGAGGAGGTGCCATTTTATAAGGGAGGAGAGAGGCACCTTTGGAATAACTAAAAATATTACTTTATTATAAAGTCAAATTCGGTTTTTAATAGCTCCAAATTGATATATTTCGAAGATAAGGTGGGTAGGGGTAGAAATCCTCTCATCTAGTAGAATTTAGACAAGTTTAGCTCTCAATTTTAACCTTATCATTTAGATTTAACTTTAAGTTAGATAATTTAACTTTTACCGTGTCTTCTTGTTCTCTTAGACTATAAGGTTAATAAACTTACCATATCAAGCCAAAAGAACCCCAATTTGTTTACTATTAATATATATAGCCTTATCTAAGTCATTTGGCCGAACCTTATATTTTTAGGAGTAAAATAACAATTAGTAATATAATATTTGTTTTAAAAACTATTTTATGTCAATTTTGACACTATTTAGTAATTGATTTTTTTGTGAAAATCATAAGAGAATGATTAGTTAGAACCAAGTTAATTAAATCAATAATAACATGACATATTAACCTAGAAAATTAGTGTAATTAATTAAAAGTATATAATTACATTTATTTGGTTATTTATAACATCAATTATGTCAATATTTCATTAATAAGATAATTACTGCATCATTGTTGTGTCATAAATAAATTGAATTATTTAATGTATAAAAATTATAAATAAAATACAATTATATATGAAATATTTTTATCTTTCTATTGAATATTAATAGTCTAATTTGTCTTATGTATAACCATATATTAAAAATGATTTACTTATTAAACGTTGATTTTAACTCTTTTAACCCTTCGTTAAATAAATTAATAATAAATGTCATAATCTAATCCAAGTGGGATTAAATAGTCATATTGTATTCCTAATGTTGTTTTTGGTCGAATTAAACTTGTCTAATAGAATTAGGACATTTTTTTAGGGTAATCATAATATCATTTTTACCCTTAATTACCCTATTTACTTTTAACCGTGGTAAATAAAAGTAAAAAGTTACTATTCACCAAAAATTATTTCCATCTCATTGAACCACATTTTAGTCCTTGATATTAATCATGTCTCTCGGATTTTTGAAATTTCACTCACAGAAGTGGTAAAATTACCTTTTATGAAAAATTCAGTTTTTTTTACTACCACTGAGTGGTTTCACTATTCATCAAAAATTGAAAGTTTTCAGAAAAATACCAAAATTTCACCCTAGGCTAATTTCGATATTCCGAATCCAAAAATGAAGTCCATTTTGAAAAATAAAATTTATAAAATTTCAAAAAGTGGTTATTACTATTCATAATGGCTAGTTTTAATAATATTTTAATAGCATATCATTGTTTAGTGAAACTCAGTATTGCGTACGACGCAAGCTATCGAGGAAGGCTGCGGTTGCGTGTAAAGCAAGCCAAAATTGTGTTGTGTGTAGTGAAAGATTCATTTTATGATTTATATGACATAAAAACAAAATATTTCACATAAAAGTCTCGGGTGTTACACAACCACTTCAATATTTGGATGGGTATAATAATAAGTATAACTAATTTAAATAATAAATGTAACATGTTAATGATTCTATATATATGATATAACATCCTATTAAAATCAATTTTTCAATCAATATAATGATTTTGTCGCTCGTGCGTACATACAGATTTTCATTTCCACGACGTGATGAGATTCATTTACACGTTCACCATTCAACGATGATTATAAAATATATATCATTAATAAGTATGTAATTTATGACATAATAATTCTACTGGATATATATATATATATTTATGTATTTATTTATTTACATTTATATTATTCACTTAGTTCCGTTTAATACGATTTGAAAACGGAATCATTGTTTATGCGTACGTACGGACTACCATCTCCATAAATGGTGTTTTCCATTTCATATATATGTATATAATAAATATTTATATTATATATATATATGATATAAAAATAATGGTTTATATTCTGGATGTATTTAAATCTCTATCTAAGTGATACAATCAAGTGTAACAACTTAAAACACATATGATAAAGAAAGCGATTATTACATGAAATGTTAATTTGACATGGAAATTATTATTAAATGGGTAGTATAAAGTCATAAATTAATCATGTATGATATCATAAATATTAATATTGTTTTGTTGTAGTTTAATAACATACTACGGTCTTCATACAGAAGGATAAATGTTCCCTCGACTAAAGGAAAGTGCAAGGTAAGGGTTAATTTGACAATCTCTTTATTATCCGAGGTTGTTTTTACCTAAGTATTTACTGAGACATATTTATTATCCATGTACATGTATCATAAAAGATTTTTGAAAGGGATTATTTTTAGGGGACATTTTTTACTAAATCATCATTTTAAATGTTTTAAATATTAATTCTTCTAAATCATTCTCATTAATGTCTATGTTTTCAAAACAGTTTTTATGGATTTATTTATATGGACATGAAAGTTTTTAAAATGATAATTTCATTAAAAAGTATCAATGTTTTATGGGACAAATTGATTAAAAATGTCTTTAAATATCTACCTTTCTAAATTGTGTTGCTTTTAAATTTTTTTATAAAAAATGGATATTTCTCTCAATGATTTTTACAAATAATTTTCATCTATATCGAGATCCCTTGGTGGATTTTAAACATGTTTGAAATCAATTTATTATGATACAAATCGTCCATATTGTATTAAACGTTTGGTGATATGTTTGACTATGGATGTGTTATTTTTATACCATTCATGGTTTATGGAATAAAGTATTAACATTTATTATGCTAGTTTTAATATGAATGTTTATGTTATGTTTAAACCTTTTCATACGAGGAATGAATTAGACATTGGGTGTGACGGGTGGAGCCTACTATAGCTCCTCGATGCATCAGTATGTCTCAGGAGACAAACTTGTGTCTTGCCCCAAGGCCTTGGAAAAATCTTATTTTTAGTCTTGGAACAAGGCCTTGACTCTGTGGTTATGAAGTCTGCATTATTCATTCCATCATTATGAAAGAGGTTATTAATATTGCATGTGATTATTTTACTAGTAGAATATCCATGTGAATAATTGAATGGAATTATTGTGTTGTATCTTTTCCATATTATGCTGATGTTTAAGTTTAAAAGTCTTTTGTTTTAGTCTTGTACATTTCCTTAAATGTTTATACTTATTTATGAATGCTTCTACTATATTGTTATCTTTACTGAGCATATGAGCTCACCCCATTCTGTGTTTTAATTTTCCTAGGATGCAAATAAGTATATTAGGACTGACCTATAGGGATAGTCTATGGGATCACAATGTTGTCTTTGGAAACAATGTTGTCGTAGTTTTCTATTTTACAATGTAATATAATCCTTATGAATGTATCTAGTACTTACAAGACTCCTAAACTAATCAGTCTTTCGAGACATGATCTTTTGTGATCATTCCAATGATAATTAATAATGCACCGCCTCTTGGCTTCTGGGGTTGGGGAGTTACAGTTCGTATTAGAGGAAGTTTAATATAAACCATGGAAACAAGATTTGGGTAAACTCTGATTAGAGCACATATCCCTAATATAATCATTGATGATTAGTATAGAAGAACTTCCAAAACTTTTGGTATTGTTGAGATTTTTGAGTTTTCCATGAAATACATCCTTATATGGATACAATCAGGTAGAGGCGGCTCTGACACCGATGTACCTGGGGGAAAATCCTGAAAACACCACATTGAGCTATACTTGAACGAGAACTGGTGCACTACAGTGGGCCTTGATGCACTATTGGTTATGACACTCCCAGTGGATATGATTAAGATAATTCTCATATTCATTACAAACCATTATGAAGGGTTTATGAGTATATACATCATCATGGAAAACATTTTTTAAGATTATTGATTATATCCAAAAACTATTCAAATTACGTTTGGTATTTTACATATTTGGAATTATTCATTGCAATTCATAAACTGACCTAGTGTATACCATTGTATATAAATGAAGCCCAGTGGAAGGAATGTGAACTCCAAAAACATGTATGATTCAATGAGTAAGAAAGATCATATCATTCATGGTATTAAGCCAACATTTATAAGGGAAATAGTCTCCCATATATTCTCAACATATGAATAAATAGAATCATTTGTTAATAATATAAGTAATGAATTCTCTGAGTCCTATGGCTTTGAAGGGAAGCAAGAGAAGAAAAGGATTGAAGAGATAATGATAGATAATGGGTAGAGGGAAAAGAAGGATTTTACCATATGTGATAACTATAGAAAGAATCACCTTGGTTAATGATTGAATGGAATGAGAGTTTTTTATAAGTGTGAAGAAAAGGAGCACCAAGTATTTCCTTGCAAGGGTAAAAAAAGTTTCAAATGTACAATGATTTGTCTAAAAGGAGTTGGGACACTATGCAAATCAATGTGCAAATGATCATAGTTATTCGAAATGTTGTTATTGGATAATAATAATGTTATGATACTACTGAAGATGAAGATGAATGATTAGATTTCTTACGTTGTTATTAATGTATTGTGTCATTTGAGTACTATATTAATGATGTACATATTATAATAATTATAGAGTATATAAGGATTGTACTCTAGTACTATTTCATTAAGGATGTGAAATTGTGTGGATCCGGGAAAAGTGTCTCAATAGAAAGTTAAATATTTGGAAAATATATGGTTGAGAGAATGATATACCAGAATATGGTTCTGATACCTTGGTAGTGATTTTTAAATAATACATGATTGATTTGGATAAATTATATTGGATATTCTTGACTACCTTGAAACTGATTAATGATTTTTATATTCCATCATTGTTGGATATTACATCATATTTGTATATAAAGAGTATATCCATAATTCTATAAGGAATAAGGGAGAGTGAATGTAATCAACAGGTTTTTATGGTAATTTAAGGGGTTGCCCTGTTTTAAAAGAATACATGATGATGGTATTCCCATGTAATTATGTGGCAAAAAGGATCTTCATTGTGTTTATCTTCCTTATAAATTTTGGACTGTCAGTTTGGAATGAAGTATTTTGGATAAATCAAAAGGATGGAATTGATTAAGTTTGACATTGGAGACTATTTTTAATGTTAAATCATTTCTTAAGATTATTTTTCTATTGTCATAAAAATGACAACCTGAAGGTCGGGCAATAACCTGTCACGTATGGCAAGGCCATGAGACATGAACCCGCAACCAACGAGCGACAAGGGTGCATCACCTACCATTGGCCTACGTGATATTCTGGATTGCATAATGTAATTTTTTTATCTAACAGATAAATAATAAATTCATTTAGTATGTAACCCTATAAGATTAGGATATATATAATATTTCTGAATTTGGTGATCTTTTGGAGTGAAAGATGAGTTTGTGGTAGGAATTAGTTTAAGGATGAAACTCTACTAGTAAAGTTTATATATATATATATATTTCCTCCTATTCTATAATGAAATTAATTCATAACATTAGGTAAGGGATCTTAAAAGTAAAAATGTGGTATCCTAATACCTTATGTTTTGTTGAACCGATGATATTTTAAATCATTATTGATTGATGGCTTTGAGGCCCCAAATTCTGCAATTGTCTGTGACTGATGACCTCAATCACTCCCTAAAAATATTTACTTTTTCCTCCAATTATGTGTCTCTAATTTCCTCCAATTTTCTCCTAATAGAGATCATAATTTGGTGGTGACATTTTCATTCCCATTATCCTCTTATTAAGATTAAAATTTATCTCTGATGTGGGATTCCCCACAAAGGTGTTATCTATCTTCAACCTTTTATTTTCAAAGACCAATTTAAAATTGAGAGGATGCAATTTATTTAAGGAGGGATGAAGTTGACATCCCACGATTTCATAGAATGTTATTTTTTTCAATGAAATTCAATAACTTACACTACACGCAACAACGAGTTGCAGCGCAACATGACTTTCCAAACTAGCCATTCAAAAAAGGTTATGAATAATAATAACTAAATTTTGAACCTTATATAGTTCTTATAGTTTTAGAATCCATATTATGAGATTCTTATACATAAGGAAAAAACAAATTCATTTCATTCAGAAAAAAGATGTATTTTTTTAAAATGTAATTTTACCTCCTTTTAATGGAAAACCCTTTTTAATCCAATATTTGAAACTATTAAATATTAAATTAGACAAAATAAACTTTTTCTTTTGAATAGTGACATAATAATTTTGTTTCATATTTTTTTGGTGTTTTTCTGATAACTTTCATATTTGGGTGAATAGTGAAAAATACTATATTATAACTGAAAATAGTTTTTTTAGTAAAAACAATTTGTAGTGTTGAATTATACATTTTAATAGTTTGAAAGTACAAATATATTATATTTCTACCATTTAATCCAATGTTATTCATTGGAAATAATTTCACTTTGATATCAAACATAAACTAATATCAATGTTTTGTTAGTTATTATTTATTAAAAACATGCTTTTAGGTCTTTACAATGGGAATAAATTTTAATTTAATAAATGAAACTTCTATGTTTATAATTTGGTAAAATATAGTTAATTTTTTAATTCAGAATATCTAATAATTTTAGGGTGAAATTTTAATATTTTTTTGAAAACTTTCAATTATTTATGAATAGTGAAAAACACTGAGTTATAGTTTAAACCAAAATTTTTATTTAAATAAATAATTATTTTATTTAAATTTATTTTAGGTCAACATAGATACATAATACCTATATATGTGCAATTTAATTAATTGGAGTCCTTTTTAATAATATTAGATATATAAAATTTTATTGAACTTTTCACCGCCTATTACCCACCTCATAAGAGCATTTTCAAATTTACATAAAACATTTTTTTACAATTTCGATGAATTCAATTTCAATAATCCGAGAGAAAGGGTTGATATCATTAATAGAAATGTTTTTCAATAAGATGAAATTATTTTTTGTTGAATAGTAACTTTTTTACTTTTATTTACAACAGTTTAATGTAAATAGGTTAATTATGGGTAAAAATGATATTATTATTACCCTAACACATATACTAATTCTATTGGATAAGTGTAATTTGACTAAAAACAACATTAGGAATAAAATATGATCCTTTAGGTCAACTTATACTAGATTAGGACATTTATTATAATTTAATTTAAAGAAAAATTAAAAGTGTTAAAATTCATGTTTTCATAACTAAATTTTATTTCTATTGGGTTATACATAAGATACATTAGACTATAAACATTCATTATAAATCCATATATATTTCATACATAATGGCATTTTTTTTATAATTTTTAGACATTGAATAATTAAATTTATTTATGACACAATGATGATTCATTAATTACCTTATTAATTAAAGATTAAAATAATTGATATTATTAATACCCAAATAAATGTAATTTGAGAGTTTTGAAGAATTTTTCTAATTTTTTAGTTCAAATATTACATGTTAGAGTATATTCAAAAAAAATTGAAGTAATCATGCCGTTATGATTTTTAAAAATAAACAAATACCAAATAATGTCAAAATTGACATAAAATATCTTTTAAAACAAATACTATATTGTTGGTTTATATAACATTCCTAAAAATATAAGTTTATGAAAAAGGGATTAAATAATATTATTCATGTCATTAATTAACCACTTTAGGTTATCTTGTATGTTTACAAAATGTTTATTTACCATATAGTGTAATGATATAAGAAGACACAGTAAAAGTTAAACTATTTAACTATGAGTTAAATCTAAATGATATGGATAAAATGGTAACCTAAACATTTCTAAATCTTATTGGTTGAGAGTTTTTAGACCCAAAACCTCCATATTCTTTAAATAATTCATTTTTGAGCCATTATAAACTGAGAATGACTTTATTATATAATAATATTTCAAACTATTCCTAAAGTGACACTCACCTATCTTATAAAAGGGCACTTCCCCTTCTCAAAATTTCGCATCTCCAAAGCCATTTGGCTCAGCCAACCCCTGCCCAAATATAATCCCAACATTCCTACCTTCATCCTAGATGCCTTTTTTGTCAGAAAGCCAACCTATGGAGCCCTTTTGATCAAATTTAAAGGAAGAACCCGAAAAGAGGTAAATATTTCAACACATCTTTCAAGTTCTTTTCTTCTTCCACTTCTTCTTTCTTTGTTGTTTCCATTCTAAAAAAATAAATCAAGTATATTATATACAATGTGATGTTATCATACAAATTATAAAACCATATTCATTATTCTATCCATCCTATAAATGACAAATTCACTATACATGTGTATGTACAGATTACCGTCTCCATGTCGTGGTGTACTTTGTTATTCAAACACTTCATTATTTGGATGGGTATAATAATAAGTATAACTGATGTAAATAATAAATAAAACATGTTAATGATTCTTTATATATGATATACCATCCAATTAAATACGATTTTTCAATCAATATAATGATATTGTAGCTCGTGCGTACGTACAGACTGCAGTCTCCACGATGTGATTAGATTCATTTCCACGTTCACCATTCAAAGATGATTATAAAATTTATTTCATTAATAAGAATGTAATGAATGAAATAATAATTCTACTAGATATATATATATATATATGTATGAATGTATGTATTTACTTACATATATCTTATTCACTTTGTTCTGTTCAATATGATATGAAAATAGAAACCGCGTTTATGCGTACGTATGGAAAACCGTCTCCATAAATGGTTTTTCCATTTCATATATATGTATATTATAAATATTAATATTTTAAATATATATTATATATAAATCATGTTTTATATTCTGGAAGTATTTAAATCTTGACCTAAGTGATACAATCAAGAGTAACAAGTTAAAACACGTCCGATAACGAAAATGATTATTACCTGAAATGTTAATTTAACATGAAAATTATTATTAAATGGGTAGTATAAAGCCATAAGAAATCATGTATGGAATAATAAATATTAATATGGTTCTGGTATATTTTAATAACATACTATGGTTTTCATACATGAGGTTAATCGTACCCTCGACAAAAGGAAAGTGCAAGTTAAGGGTTAATTTAACAATCTCTTTATTATCTGAGTGTTTTTTACGTAAGTATCTTCTGAGACATATTTATTATACATGCCCATGTTTCATAAAAGATTTCTCCATGATATTATCATTATGGGACATTTTTTTAATAAAACAACATTTTAAATATTTTAAATATTTATCTTCTAAATCATTCTCATTAATGTTAATGTTTTCAAAATGGTTATTAAGGATTTATTTATATGGACATTAATGTTTTTAAAATGTTAATTTCATTAAAAATATTTAAAGTGGTATGGGACACATTGATTCGAAAATGTTTTTAAATATATTTCTTTCTAAATTGTGTGGATTTTAAATGTTTTTATGAAAAAGAGAAATTTCTCTCAATGATTTTTACAGAACATTTTTCATATATATCAACATATCTTGATGGATTTTAAACTTGTTTGGAGTTGATTTATTATGATACAAATCATCCATATTGTATTGATGGTTTTGTGATATTTTTGACTATGGATGTGTTATTTTTATACCATTAATGGTTTATGGATAAAGTATTGACATTCCGTATGAAAATTTTAATAGGAATTCTTATGTTATGTTTAAACCTTTTCTTATGAGGAATGCATTGGACATAGTAAGTGATGGGTGGAACCTGCTATAGCTCCCTGATGCATCGGTAGGTCTCATGAGAAAAACTAGTGTCTTGGCAAAAGGCCTTGATAAAATATTATTTGTAGTCTTGGCAAAAGGCCTTCACAATGTGGATATGAAGTCTAGAATTATGAATTCCATCATTATGAATGTGGCTATTGATATTTCATGTTATTATTCGACTAGTAGAATATCCATGTGAATATGTTAATTGCATTATTTTATTGTATCTAGGCCATATTAATCGGATTTTTTATGTTTAAAAGGATTTTTTTTAGTCTTATACACTTCCTTTAATGTTTATCCTTATTTATGAAAGTTTCCGCTATATTATTATCCTTATTGAGCATCTGATCTCACCCCTTTCTTTGTTTTAATTTTCTCAGGATGTGTAAATCATATTATGACTGACCTGTAGTGATATTCTATGGGGTCTCAGTGTTGTCTATGGTAAAAATGTTGTTGTAATTTTCCATTTTACAATGTAATGTAAACCTTAGGAATGAATCTATTACTTCCAAGGATACTAAACTAATTGGTCATTCAAGAATTGATCTTTTGTGATCATTCCAATGATACATAATAATGCACCGACTCTGAGATTCTGGGGTCGGGGCATTATAGATCAGTTATATAACCACTTATAAATTTTTTTTATAAAAAGATACATTTTTAAGTTACATTATCCAACACTTTAATTTAAATGTATTTAAATTCCATTTTCACACAAAAGTGGCTACATGGGGTCCTAAAATACACCCAGGGATTACCATGGTCATAAATATCTCATCCAATAGGGTTAGGATGTGTGTTATGGTAGTTTAATATTAATATAATATTAATTTTTACCCTTATTTACCAAATTTACCCTTTAACCATGGTGAATAAAATAATTACTGAATTTACTATTCATAATTTCCAAAAATAAAAAGTACTAATTAAAAAAATTTGGACCTTATAATTCCAAATATGGAATCAATTTTTCCAAATTCAAAAAACAAAAGTTTCAGTAATTAATTTAAAATTAAATCCCGTTGTCAAAACAAATAAAGCATGTTTTTAGGAAGTAAAAACTACCAAAATATTGACATTTTGTTTTTCCATATTTAATGTGAAATTACATCAAATGACTATAATTGTATTAAATGATAAAAATATAATCCAAATATACTTTAAATCCAATTAAAAGAAATATTAATATATAAATAAATTATATGAAAATACAGTTTTGACTTAAAATGTGGTATTTTTCACTATTTATTAAAAATGAACTTTATCAGAAAAATACAAAAAATTAAATCAAGGTAATTTTTGATTTCCTGCTTTAAAAGAAGAAGTTTATTTTATTTTATGTAACATATTAAAGATAACACACCATATTTAAAAAAAATTCCATAAAAATGAGGTAAAACAACCTTTTAAAAATATTATAGTATTTCATGCTTAAAATCAGATTCATTATTATTTTAAGCCTCTAATATTATTTGGATAAATGTAAAAAAATTTAACAAATGTGAATAATGATAATATGGTTAGTTTTATTCATTCCCGCCAATATAAATGCTAGGTGTTAACTACTATTTATATTTATAATATTATATTATTACAATTTATTTATGACTCATCCTTGTGTGCAATATAAGATTTCAGAGAAACCAATTATTGTGTTTCAGTACGACATCAAACATATCATCCTTGGAGAATGTGATGGGTGTTGTTCTCATGGGATATAATAAGGATCCATGGTGAGATGTGGTCTCTCTATCATTATCCCCCAAAATACTTGGAAAACCATGAAATTTTCCCACAAAATTAAAATCCATGAATGAAGAACTAAAGAAATGGAAAATTTGGTCAGATAACCAAGGGCAGAATCACATAACTAAGAGGATATTGTTTATGATCCCCCATTCAACATGTTATTAGGTCATGTTCATGTCTAGTCTTATCGCCAGGTCTGAGCTATGTGACCTATTGTTGATACCCAATATCATTTTTAGTGCCAAGGCGATCGCACCATGAAATGAGAAGTTGTACACAAAACCATGCTTCTACAAGGATAACCAATATGGTAAATGAGTCAAAAGTATGGCTTTGAGGATAAATGTATGGACGTTTTATGGGAAATTACAGATGAGTATAGGGTGGTAGTTAATAATGTAGGATGGGTTGTTGATTTTGAGAAGAATGAACAATGCAGTGGAACAATCCACTCTTGGTAGGTTACCACCCCGTATGTAATCTTGAATGGCCACAATGAATTCACCATTAACATCATCCCAAATTTAACAGTAAAAAAGTAGGAATCCATTCCGGCAGGGGAAACTATCATCTTAGAGGTACAAGATTTGTTAATAGATTTCAGATTCCACATGAATGGGCTCCACTAGCTCATTTTCTTACGAAGAAAAATGGTTGTCGAGTGCATCCATAAACTCCACTTCTCCTCCCAGTTAACCATTGATCATATGAGTATTATATCATTCCAAAAGTTCCTTTATGTAATAGAGGGAGAGACTCCCCACCTCATATCATTCATCTGAGAATGTCCCATCTTTTATTAAGATGTGGGGTTGAGATGTACATTTTTTCATTGAAGAACACATGTCAGAATGTGATGTTCATGTCCCATCGACGATCCACCTAATCCTCATGGTCTCCCTCAACATGAACTCTTAGTGGACATCCATATCTGCAAAAATATCCTTTTTTATAGTCATATATTCAAAGAACAATTCATCAATGGTTCCATATAGTCTAGCTTCGAGAGGATTATTATCTTCAATGGCTACGTCCATATCCCATTAACTCAAGAGAAATGATTTCTCCCTACCCTAAATCATGATTATTATCCTTATGAAATTATTGTTTAAGGTGGTCTATGTTCTCCCCTGGGTTAGAGAACTCCTCCATTCACTATCCATTTATTGATAAATAGTGAGGCTAACCCAATGTTGGTAATATCTAATGAATTCAGGATATAACTACCTAACTAAAATAGTGATAAGGATCAAGGACATGATAGAGATATCGTTCCCCAGGTGGATGACATTGATTTTATGATATGATGAGATGGCATGCATGTTAGCCATGTAGCGGTCAGGGTGACTCCATGAGAAACTGGATCTGCATTGATTGTTACACCATGTAAAACAATCTCCAGTGAATCTGAGATCCATTGGCCCATTGTCAAATATGAAATTAAAAAAATCCATACATTCTTTCCTATGAAATAAAACCCATCCCATATTTTTCTTCTAGGTCTGAAATCACATATAAATTCCCTCTTAATATGTAGAGGAAACTTTTAGGGTCACACATAGATATGTCATGCCAAAATAACATGTGTTGTTGGTTGTTAAAACCCCAATATATGTAGGATATTAAGATGGATATTCATCCATGAGAGAACTTTGTGGTAAAGTGTTAATAACCTGATTAGACAAGATCATCTGAAATACTCAGATGCCAAAAATTCCAAATGATTTTATTTGATGGAATCACATGCATAAACTCATACATTATAAACCATCTAGTAATGTCTTATATTCTATATAAGTTTTTATTATTCTCAAATATTATAATGAGACTGAACTTATGCTAGATAAATTCTAAGGCGAAGAAGACCATTTTCACTCGATATTAGTGGCCACAGGACTTCCATATGATGATAGGAATCATTGAACAAGGATCTCCTCGATAGTAGACATATGATTTTTTCCATAGAGGAACAACATGGTGGGCTCCCCATCATCTATTTAGCTCGAGCACTCAAGCACTAGCCTACACTATTGGGATAATAAGGGAGTGAAGGAAGGTTACATATCATAGTAATGGTGGACCTCCTACTCTGACCATGCTAAGATGATGGGGTTGAAGGTTTTGGCCTATGATGATCCCGAAAAAAGATACTTAGTGACCATAGAAGGAGGAGGTATGGAAGGTGGTTTAGGATGCCAGATGGTAGAGGGAAATCAAGAGGGTCCATTTGATGATAAGGGACTCAACATCAAGAATTTTTAATAGTTGGGGCATAGAGACCATGTTTGGGGTCTGTGATGGGAGAGAGAGAACCTGACATGTCATAGATGGAAAAGGAAGTCTAAAAGGGAACCAGAATTGAGATACCTCTTACAGTTTAGTAGAGGAGCATAAATGTGTTCTTCCATCCTGGAAAGATAGGTTCATTGAAAAGGGTATAATTCTCCCTCAAAACACACATTGGAATGAGAGGGAGTCTCCAAGGGAACCGAAAGAGTGACACACTGAGATACCTCTTATATTGATCCCACCTCTTCAACTAGTGGCTTGGAATGATTGCATTCTGGAGGGTCATGGGGCACTGTTTCCATGCCACATTCCAGATCCACTCAGGTGGCGAAAGGTTGGCCACCCATTAGAATTTCCTACATAATTTTATGGAATAAACCTAAAGGAAGAAAGAATAATAGTACCTCAGGGACATCAGACAGAGGATGGGTTGATAGTTACAACAAATTTAATTGCCAATAGTGAATTTTTTTTATTTCGATTTTGTTCTGTTGATCTTATCTAAAATGATATAAATTAAGATGTTTTTAAATAATATTTTGAGGAAATCAGATATTTTTTAAATGTTCTGTAAATTTATGGTCTTGAAAATTAAATTTTTCGGTTTTGACATGGTAATGTTAATTAGAAAATAAAGTGAAATGATGGAACCTTTAGGGAAACTGAAAATTGGTATCCGAAGTATTATAATTGGACCTTGTGTACGGGTGGTTGGTCAGTGAGAGTGTCCTATTTTGAGACTTTTGTGTTATTCAAATGATAGTGTTCAATTTTTATGTGTTTTTTAATGGCTGTTTTTTTTGGACCATTAGTGGGTTTATGACCATGGAATTATGATATAATTTCAGGTAATGTGTATTCATTTAAAATTGTCGTATGGGAGATTGTGAGTTGTGTTTTGGACATTATAGTGGGTGTTTGGATCCTAGTGAGGATGTTTGTGTCGGTGTTACCTTGGCATGGAACCTAATGTTAATGGTTACAAGATTTATTAGATTATTTTTATTTATGAATGGGGTAATTGGTGACCCCCAAGAGTAACAACATGTTTTTGGTTTCTAATGTATATATCAATGTTATAGTAAATGTGATTGGTGAATTGTTAATATAGTTTCAGTAAATGGTGTTTTTTACTGTTGAGGGGGACCTGAGAGTTGGGTTATCTAGGTATATAGTCCATTTGGTATTGAAATGAAATAGAATGATGTTTTATTCATTGATCATGGAAAATATAGGTTCATTTCAAGTGAATGTTTTTCCTAGGGGGCTATGTGGGAATGTCATCATCTTTAGAGACACTACTTACATTGTGGTCACATGCAGCTGGCTTTCTGAAAATAGAGGGTAACCTAGAGGGATGTTTTCCTAATGATGTAGGTTCTACATAATGCGTTGAATTTGTGGGTTATTTATAGGTGGAATATTCTCAAGGTAGGTGCCATAAATTTTTTGGTAAAGTGAATTGTTTTGAATTGGTTTCATTATCTGGAAATAACATAATTACTTGTGGTTGGTTATATAATTTTATTCTGAAAATGCTCGATCAATTTTTTGTTAGATCCATCTATTTAAAAAAATTAATGATGTACTATGTGACTAATTTTTGTGGAAAATACATGTTTGACCAATTCATGGATGGATATTTTGTTATATTTGTGAAAACTGTGGTTAGGTTAGCACATGTGGTTGAGTTTATTTATTTGAAGGGCTCTGTTGTGGCATAATTACATCTATAATTACTCAAGTTATATGAAGATACAGTTTTATGAAGCATTGTTAGATGTGTGAGTGGGATTTTGGTCAAAGAGTTACTGAGGTATATATAGTTGTACATTGAAATGAGATCTATGAGTGGTCATAGGTATGTTCATGACCTAGAGGGTTCGGATGAGCACCAAAAATAAGAATGTCCTTTGGGGGATTGGTTCCCTCTGGGACATGTGAAATGTTTTATATGAATAAACCCGTTAATTTATGAGCGATTAACATGGGAGGAATTTGTTATGTGAATGAATGTTTGGTTTTGAATTTGTTGGTGTGGTATTTTATAACCACATAATATTGTACTATATAATTAAAGATAATCATTCCAAATATATTAACACAATTTGTGTACAATGAGAGATCCTTGGATATATTTTTGGTTACCTAAAGGTTTTACCATTCATAAATGAAGGTCCTTCCTGATGTATAATCAGATGGTGAAAGAGAAAAATCATGACCCACATTCTCCAATATGAGGAATGGAATAAAAAACTGCATGACCCTTCCTTATTCATGTTGAAGGAGAGATAATGACCCCAATGTACCACCTTCAATAGGACACAGAGTGGAAAATAACACCATGGGTTTATAATATTATGTAATGTGGAAGGAAATAACCTTTTTATAGAACTAGATCAGGGGAAAAATGGTAAATTCCAACCAACTCCAAATACCAAAATTAAAAGTAATTCCAAAAACCTTTTTCCCATATGCATGATCAAAAATAAAGATGATGTATGGTTCAAAAAAACATCAATGTAAAGTACAAATAGAAACTAGACTCAATAGCAACAACAACTAATCCTGATGCCTGGGCTAGTATCTTCTAGAATTATTTTCAATGTCCTCATGGAAACCAAAAAATAGATTTATATAAGTAGTGTGATCATACATGTGTACTCAATAGGGAAAAATAATGCTACTCTTGTACATGTGAGGAAACATATTAATACCCCTGAGAGAAAACAATAGAACCTCAAGAACCATCCATGTAATACCAATCAACCAAATAACTACAAGGCACCATCACCCAATTATCCCAAGACAATTAATGTAATAATATAAGCACATCGATAGTTGGGAACCCTACACACTATCATTCGCACTAGTTAACTGCTCATTCTTAACAATATAATGTCATGACGCTACCATTATTCCCACATGTAGTCCCAATGCCACAACTTGCACGCACACAATTGCTCCCCAACAACACACAACCACACCCACATACACATGGGCTAGAACAATCACCTCCATGCCTGAAGGCACCTAGGCGTCATACTAATGATACATTGGAAAACAAACCTGGCCAACAGACACCAGAGCCCCTAGTCCAAAACAATCCCTTGCTCGATTAATCATATACTATGGTGAGCCTCAAGCTATTAATGATATCCTGGATATTCCAAAGCGGAATGATCAGAAATAGAGTGTGTGAAAAAAAATTAGTAACCATCCATCCATCCTCCAACTAGGATGTTGGGAAAGACACCGTACCCAATGAAATGGATGTGTTCAGCAAATAGTGCACAACAATGGTGGCGTACATGTCAAAATCACAAGGATCTAATATATACATAAGTGTGTGTGTGTGTGTGTGTGTGTATTTATATGTAATCAAACACTCATCCCCAACATACGGGTTTCATACAACGTACAAAAAGCCCACACCATAACCACTTTGGCTCCTAGACCTATATGCACAACCACAAAACTAACACTACAAATGTATAACACATCCCCATTTTCATTTAATTTCGATTTATTTATTTATTTAAATGTATTTAATTAAATTATTCCTATACTACCAGGAAACTAACAATCTTAACTACACTAAGCAAATAACAAAATCAAATTGAAGTCCCATGGAATAACCACACTAAACCACAACACAAAACTATAAATGTAGTCACACTACACATCCCCATTCAACTACTACCAATAGTCATTATTTATTTTGTTTCCACAAATTCATTTTTCCACACCCTAGCCATGCATCCCCACTTCCCAAAAAACCCCCAATGTAGTCCCACTGCATAACTGGACTAGAACCACACTGCAGTCCCACTCCTCAACATCGCTTCACAAGCATAATACAATAGAATGACATTTCATCTTCCTACAAGTTCATCCTTTCAACAATCAATCATCCTCTCAGACTGGGATACTGACAACCCCTGTAATACCCTACATAACAATCCTAGAAAACCCTTAATAGAACATAGAACAAAGAACTCAAAACAACAATCATAAACCATGCATATTTAAATATAACCATCATGGGTTCATTAATTTCGAATTTAATATAACTAGGGTGAGCACAGAAAAAGTTTGATCCTGGGGCATCCATTTATTTAAATAAAAGTATGTGATTAACCAAAATTCATGTTTCAACCAATTTTCAAATCACCTCAAATAATATTGGTTATTACTACTACACAATAAAATTACACCAATGATCATGATTTTCAATAGGCATAAAACAATAACAATCCATAAAAAATCAAGATAACATGTAAAAAAGGCAATCAAACATCAATCCACACCCTACACAATATTTTACATGTACGAGTTATATGTTAATCATAATAAATCATCATTATATTCTAATGTCAAGAAAAATATCAATCCATTATTTAAATGGAACCCTTAATATTACCACCTATCATGATGCACAATTTAAGACAAGATAATGAAAATTCATTCTTGGATGATCAACAATCAAAGAACCCTTTTGCACCAAGAATAGGGGAAGGCACGACATGCAGGAAAAAGAATCTCCAAGGTTGTGCGGGAAGATCTCTAACATTGGCATTTGACTCGTCTTGGGAGGACACGCCAAGATAAATGAAAAGGAAGAAGGTTGATAGGAATGTGGATTATGAGGAGGACATATCCTAAAATTAGGGAGACCATTTCAAAGTAGTTATAAGTCGGATCATGGAATAGCCATGTGGAATGGTGGTTTCACGTGTTGGGATTAAAAAAAGATTTAATAATTCCATTAGATATGGTTTTGATAGTCCGATGCATGACAGAGAGTTGATATGTTTCCAATAAACGGAGAATAAAAATTAACACGGGCTTAACTAGACAACATGGGAGGCAGGAAAATGTGGAAAAGGGCATGACACCGATAAAAACTCCACATGATTTGGAAATTCAAGGGTCAGCCAAATCATAGGGGATTTAAAAAATATATTTTACGAGCCTTGAATCTCATGAAAAGTGGTATTATAAAACATTTACATTAAAATAGATCTTATAGGAGTGAAACAAGAATGTCCTTGAGAAGCTAGAAATTATTTACCGAGGGGTGAGTCACCGACACCCTAGCATTGATTCCATGGCATCGGTCTGTGACACTGATGCCCATACGTGACACCATTCACTCAACCTCAAATTTGGAAAACTCCTCAATGAGTAACAGAAGGTCCCCATGATACCTCAAACATCACAAGTTAGAAAAGTAATGCACCAAGAGGTTTTTTTCTATTACATTAGTAACCTATAAAACTATTCTCAATCATGAAAATTCATGAGTAACCCAAAGAAAATAGAGTGGTTAGAAAAACCACCTCTAAAGATACCTTTTATGAGTAAACCACACTATGTTGAAAACTATACAGGAAACCCTCATCATCCAAGAACATCTCTATCATCTATATGCTGAAACACATTAGAAACAACATGTAACCAAACAAATAAAAAGTCACAATGTCCAGAAATAGAATTTGGGTGATCCATCATCCATGTAAATATAATATCCTCTTTTGCTGACACTGACTCTCCTACACATGTTTAATTTCATCCATAATAATTCACAATCATTTGGGATCAGGACCCCTACCCATAGTCGGGACTTTTCACACACATTCAGAGAACAAGGTAAAAAAATCATCTCATAGAAAATATGTTTAGTAATGCACTAAAAATAATTACACAAACAAAAAAATATGAGAAAATATCAAAATAGATCTGGGTACTGCGAACACATCTATGGATTTTGTTCCAAGGAACTCTCCTCGAGGCCACCATGCCTCCATAAAACACGGACCAAGGGAATGGTCCATCCACAAAACAACGTCTCCTTACATTCCTTGATTCTAACTAGTAATTCCATAAACGTCACATAATCCTTTATATAAAACTCTCCCCATTCAAGGACATTGGATTCATCATTTTTATATCGATAGAGCTGAGAGACACAAAAGACATTGTGGATCATCTCTAATCATGGTGGTATTTCTAGCTGATATGCCACCTCACTGAAACATCCCAACACCTCCAAAGTTCATATGAACCTAGGAGAAAGCTTACTCCTCCTCCAAAACCGCAACTATCCACACCCAGGGGATACCCTTAAGAACATGTGGTCCCCAATTTTGAACTCCATTGGTCTCCTTCAACGATCTCCATATGACATATTCAGGTCTTGAGCTTCATTGATCCTTTCACGCACAAGATGAACTATATCCTTCGTGCTCTGCACTACCTCTAGGCCATGAACACCTACATCCCAAACCTCTGTACATCACCAAGGCGAACGACACGTTCTCTCATACATGAATTCAAATAGTGACATGCCAATGGTATAGTGATATCCATTAACATAGGCATACTCCACCAGGGGAATGTGTCGCACCCATGATCCTCTAAAGTCCAAAACACATGATCATAGCATATCCTCTAATGACTAGATGATCCTCTTTTTTTCCCATCTGTCTGAGGGTAGAAAGTAGTGATAAGGCATGGTTGGGTGTCAAAATCACACTGTAATCCCTTACAAACACTCTATTTAAATAATGTATCCCTATCCAAAATGATGGATTAGGGAATCTGTTCAGCCACACAACTTCACCCACGTACCTTTATTATAAGGAATCCATTGCGCTCAACTCCTTAACTGCTATGAAGTGATCCAATTTTGTCAATTGGTACACTACTAACCAGATAGAATCACAGAATCCCTCATCCATAGGTAGTCATGTGAATAAATCCATCGAGATTTCTTCCACCCTCCACTCAATAATGTCTTAGGGATGCAAACGACCGCCAAAAACAAGATTTTTATCACTCACCTACCGACAAACAAGGAAATTTTCTTCAAAATCTACCACTTCTTGCTTCACTCTAGGCCACCAAAAATGACCTATGAAACTCCGGTATATCATGGAGTATCTTGGAAATACTTTCATGGGTGAGTTATGGAAGTCACAAATAACTCCCTCATGCATCACCACCATGACAAAGGATTCCCTTGAAATAGAATAAAATTCTATCTATCCTCTAACAATCCTTCGGGAGCATCACCATGTCTAACATGATCACTCATCGCTTCAACCACTGAGTCTCCCCAAAATAAATTCTCCACCTTCAGCCCCATGTAATATTAGACTGTCATCTAAAACATATAGTCCCTACCATCCTCAACATTCATGACCAAATGTAATGCAGCCAACTCCTGCATTTCCTTACAGGAGTCTCATTAATCCTAGACCATATCTTTCTATGAATTCATAAAAAATACCTTATCCACCACATTCCTCATTCTTGAGGTGTAGTAAATCTTGATGTCTTATTCTGGAAGAAACTCTATCTTCTATCTTTGTCACAGGTTCTGGTCTAAATGTTAGAATATATACTTCATCCTTTTGTGATCTGTGAAGACCATAGAGTGTTCTATGATGATGTAATGTTATGAAAACATTAGTGTGAACACAACTGCTGCAAGCTCTTGGTCATGGGTGACATAGATAAGTTCACGAGGGTGTGACTGACATGACCCATAAGTGATCACTACCCACCTCTACATCATCACACACCCCAATCCTTGACTGGAAGCATCACATAACACTTCCAACATTACCCATTCCTCTGGAATCCTTAGCTATGGTGCACTGACCATCTTCCATTTCAGATAACTGAACACTTCCTGGCACTTCTCAATCTATACTAAAGCATGGTACTTTCTAGTAAAATATTTCAATGGTGTATAAACTCTAGAGAAGTTAGTTATGAACCTCCGGTAATAACCTACTAGGAAAATGAAATGATGAACCTTTTCCAAACTCGAGTGTGACACTCAAGTAACAACTACTTCAACCTTAGATGGGTTCACCTCTATTTCTTGATGGGAAACCACGTGTCCATTGTAACATATCGGACCCGAGTGCCACGCAATGGGTGCCCCGAGCCCGGTTCTGCATGTGACCTCAAGCGCATTTCCCCAAACGCCAGAGGCTGCTGACTAGTAGCGAGGGCCCATGTTAGATAGTGGGGAAACTATGCCCCCATTTGTCAAAGTGTAGCGCAGTGGAATACAAAATAATCTTACAATGATAGCGGAAGCAGTAAACATACAAAACGGAAATAAACAACTGTAGATGATATAAACAACTGTATATAAATGATGATACTACATGTTTCATGTTCTATGAAAGCAGCCAGAACATGTTATACATCAATATTATACAACCAAATACCGAGCACAACAATGGAAATGAAACAGCTGGCAGCGGTATCACGAGCATAGGCTCAGTCCCATGACCTCTAACACTTTAGCAACAGTGAAGTACCTGTATAGGGACTCTTGCCCCTATCTACACCTGTAGAAACATAATCATTTTGGTACGAAAATCAAGACCCAAAAAGGGTGTGAGAAATATATCTCAGTAGGCACCCACCAAAGGCTCATGTCCAACTGCGTGTAAGCATGCAACAACAGTGTGCAATAGTAAAATGCAATAAAGTAAGCAGTACTAAAAGTAACTAACATAAAAATTAAATTTCCATTTTATTATACATTTATTTTATTTAATTTAGTAACATTCTTTTTCTCAACAGTACCAAGCCCTCAGGACAACGAGAATCGTGCCATCATGCTAAAATAGTAACCATGCCCTCATGCTTTCCCTTAGACCATACAGAATACTACCCATAGGTATTGTCCTCAGTCGTAACAGAAATCGCCCTCAGGCATAGGAAGTGTCGCCCTCAGGCACATAAGTCAAGCACTCAGGCACGAAAGGTTTCCCTCAGGAAAAATACTAAAGACCTTGGGCTAAATAGTATAGTTCCCTCAGGCTAATCACAACAATGCCCTCAAGCCAAATACAATAACTCCCTCAGGATAAACTGGTAACAGGGCCATGCCCAACAGGTAAACAAGTATTAACAAGCAATTCTTCTCAAGGCAATTCTATAATTACTACTTTAAAGGTATACCCTCAAGTATCATGGCCAAATGGCTAAACAGTGAAACACACCCATGGGGTGGTTCCAAATCCAAGAAACGATCCCAACCAGCATTTTATAATCACAATTTAATCACCTATGAAATTCTACGCATTAAATATAGCAACTCCCTCAGCCACTCGACACCCCAACATGGGTTCGTGGCACAAAAAGGCATAAAAATGCATGAGAATTTGTAAATAAACACAAAGCCACCTACCTTATTCTCCAACGAATGTTATACTCGAATGCCGAAACCAGAAACACCCATGAAAGGCATAGATATGACGAAGAAAAAACCCCATTAAAACGTAATTAACTTTCCCTCGGGAAAGAATTAGTAAGAAATGTACCGGGAGAGGAAAGGGATTACCCGTGTGGTTCCAATAGGATCGTCCGAGGTGGAAACCTATTCTAGACGAACCCCCAGAGGATCTTCAATGGTCTGGTCATCCTCCTTGGCGCTAAAATGGATCAAACGCCTCCTATGTCAAATGGGGAGGCTACTGCTTGTTTTAAGCCGAAAAAACAAAGTACACTGCGTGTAATTCTGAGTACATGGCGTGTAGTTCTTTCATTGAATTGTTCCCCTGGCGGCACCGCCACACTTTTCATCTATCGACATGAGTACACGACATATACTCTCAAGTACACGGCGTGTACTGTCGCCAAGCTATCGGATGCTCCACCGCCTTACTATTTAGGCCAGTAGACTGACTACACGACGTGTGAGGTACCACTACACGATATGTATTCGGTTCCTACACCCTTCGTCGATGTCATAGCTACATGCCCCATGTACTCATCCCCACATGGCCAGAAGTACAAGGCGTGCGGAAAAAGTACATGACATGTAGTTCCAAAATTTAGGATTTTCCACCATTTTACATATTTTCTCAAATACACTTAAGGAAAAGGGAAAAGATGAAGCTCGTACCTGAAATCTAAGAACAATGTTCTAAAAAATGTCCCCCCTTATAGAAAATCGTCCCCAAATATACCTTCCAAGGGTGGAGAAGAAAAAACTCAGAACAGCTGGCCACTGAGCCATACGTCAGCCTCCCGGTCCCAGGTCTCATCCTGCACTCAGCCATGTTGCCATAGCACCTGTACGAGAGGAGCTGACCGGCCACCGAGAACCTTCGTGCTCCTGTCAAAGATACGAATCAGATGATCCTCAAAGGAAACATCCTGATGAAGCTCAACCTCCTCTGGCTGAAAGGTGTGAGATGGGTCTGAATGGTAGCGACGCAACTGAGACATGTGGAAGACGTCGTTCATGGCTCGGTACCGCTGCGGTAAATTCAACTGATATGAAACCAGCCCGACTCTCTCCAGAATCTCATATGGCCCACGTACCTCGGTGAAAGCTTACCCTGACTCCTGATCCACTTATGTCCTAGCCTTGGCGAAACACATATAAAAACCTAATCCCCGACCACGAACTCCAAAGTTCTTCTGCGACGATTAGCATAAGACTTCTGACGAGACTGCACGGTAGTCATCTTCTTCCGAATCAACTGGACCTGCTCAGATGTCTCTTGTATGAGTTGTGGCCCCCGTAAAGCTGCCTCACCTACCTCTAACCAGCACAAAGGTGATCGTCATGGCCAACCATATAAAGACTCGTATGGTTCCATCTCGATAGTTTCCTGAAAACTTTTGTTATAGGCAAACACGATTAAGGGTATATGCTTCTCCCAAGATCCCCCAATGTCTAGGTTACATGCGCGCATCATGTCCTCTAGGACCTATATCATCCGATCTGACTTTCAATCTCTCTGAGGGTGGTATGATGTGCTCATAAGAACATGTGCACCCAGTGCCCTCTGAAAACTATGCCAGAAACAAGATGTAAAGCGGGCGTCCCTATCAGAAACGATAGAATGAGGGACCCCATGAATACGGATGATCTCTCAGATATACAACCTTCCGAGATCATCAACACCGAAGGTCTATTTGATTGGAAAGAAGTGAGCTACCTTCATGAGTCTGTCCACAACTACCCACACGGCGTCATTGTCTCGAGGTGACCTTAGCAGTCCCGTCACGAAATCCATCGCAACATCATCCCATTTCTACTATGGAATGGGTAACTATTGTAACAGCCTAGCCGGCCTTTGGTGCTCTACCTTGACCTGCTGACAGGTCGAAAACCTCGTAACAAAACCAGCTATCTCTCTCTTTATACCCGGCCACCAGTACTGACGCCTCAAGTCACGGTACATCTTGGTAACCCCGAGATGATATGCCCAAGTTGAAGCATGAAACTCTCGTATCAGCTCCTCACGAATGTCCCCTAGAACCCATACACGTCCATGGAAATGAAAAAACCAATCATCGCCTATCGTCCAATATGGAGGAGGGTCCTCACTTTCCACTGACTCCCGTAGAAGTTGGATTTATGAATCTGATAGCTCTCTCATCCTCACTCTGTTCAGGAGGGTAGATGTCACAGTCAATGAAGAAAGATAAGCCTGCCCCTAACTGTCGTGCACCTCCAGATTCATCTCAGAGAACAAACCCATGAGCTTCCACTCACCACTTGCTTCATTCACTGCCTGTATCTGAGTCTTCATTCTCAGTGCATCAGCTACTGCATTACCTTTTCTAGTTGTATATGCAAGATCAAAATCGAAGGACTGTAGGTACTCAACCCACCTACTCTGCCTCAGATTCAGGTCACGCCGAGTAAAGATATACTTGAGGCTTTTGTGGTTCGTGAAAACCACAAAATGCTCTACCAACAGATAGTTTCTCCAAAAGCGCAACGCATGAACAACTACAGCCAACTCGAGATCATGTGTCGGGTAATTCCTCTCATTTGGCCTCAACTGCCGAGACCCATACGCAACAAATCTGTCTCCCTGCATCAAAACTGCTCCCAGCCCAATCCATGATGCATCATAGAAAACTGTATAGCTCTTCTCCTACTCTGGGAGTATCAGGATCGCTGCTGATGTCAACATTCCCTTCAGGTCCCAAAAAGCTCTCTCGAAAGCTTCTGACCAAACGAACTTCAAACCCTTCTTAGTCAGACCCATCAATGGTGCTACTAAGCGGGAGAAGTCTTGTATGAAGCGTATGTAGTAACCAGCCAGCCCTAAGAAACTTCATATCTCAAACACATTCTTAGGCTGCTCCCAGGAAACTACTTCTTTCACATTCTCTAGGTATACTACAGCTCCTACCTCTGAGATGATATGACCCAGGAAGTGAATCTGGTCCATCCAAAAGTGGCCATTTGAGATCTTAGCATATAGTCGATGCTCTCTTAGTGTACTCAATATGATATCAATATTGGTGGCATGGTCGTGTCGAGTGTGAGAGTACATCAAGATGTCATCCACGAATACTAACACAAAAGAATCATGATACAGATGCAACACACGATTCATTAGAGCCATGAAAACTGTTGGCACATTCGTGAGTCCGAACGGCATAACCAAGTATTCATATATAACATATCTGCTCCAAAAAGCTGTAAGCGGTATATCCAATGATCTCACGCGCAACTGATGATATCTGAATCTCAATTCAATCTTCGAGAACACTCGTGATCCATGAAGTTGATAAAATAGATCATCAATCCTCGGCATGGGATATCAGTTCTTAACCATTAACTTGTTCATCTTCTGATTATCCACGCAAATTATGAGGTTACCATCCGCCTTCTTCGAAAAAAGTACTGGGAAACCCCAAAGAGAAGTATTGGGTCGGATAAATCCATTTGCCTGTAACTCCTCTAACTGCGTCTTGAGCTCCTGAAACTCAGGTGTGGCCATCCTAAAAGGAGGAATGGAAACCATTGCTTCTCCTAGAACTAGATCAATAGAGAAATCCACATCAAGCACTGGATGTGGACCCGAAAAGTCATCTAGGAAGGCATACCTGAAACGATCAACAACTGGAGGGAAATTCGTCTGACAAGTCCCCTGATCATCCAGATACAAGCTCGCTATCTGGGCTGTGACTCCACCACGCCCAAGATGCTCTGGTCCAGCTCGACTCACCTGAACATCCCATTCGCCCTTGTATAGAAACTCTCCACCCTCTGCTGATGTGAAACGCACCCTACGACGATAGCAGCCTACAAAGGCTCTAAAGGGAACCAGCCATTCCATCCCAAAAATGACGGCATAGCTCGTCATCACTAAGACATAGAGGTCCCAAAGGAAGTTACGCCCACCAACCTCAAGGGGGAACTCCTTTCACTAACGCACACCAGTCGTTCTAGTCCCCAACGAAGTGTCTAGCATCATGATATCAGAAGAAGAAGAAACACCGAGGCAAGGCTCTCCACAATGGGTACAGATATAAAACTATTCGTAGAACTCATATCAAAAAGTAATGAAGACAAGATAGAAGCTACTAGAATAATACCTCTCACTGTCAATGGTCCGGGAGCCTGCTCCTGCTGGGTCTATTGCACTTCATATGCCTGCCCAGTGCCGCGACCCTATGACACAGCCTGGATACCCTAAGCTGTCCCGCCCTTCTACCTCTGTGATCCTGGCATCTGGCTACCACGGCCACGACCACCATCTCAGCCTGCCCGCCCTGATGTATTACAGTTCCCCGACTGGTAAGAAGCCACTGGTCCTGCTCCTGCACGTGAAGTCTACACAGAACCCCTCTCACCATCCACTGGTAGAAACACCCTGCAAAAGCACTGTAGATTACCCATCTTGCCGCAAGCTCGACACTCTACTGGATCGCATGGACACTGCAGCCTCTTGTGCCTCTCTCTGCCACACTGGAAGCACCTGATCGGGCCACCAGAAGAAACTACCTGGCTGGTACTGCCACCCTGAGAGAATTCCATCTTTCTCTTCCTCTTTCTAGTAGAAATAGTACCAGTGACTGGTGTTGGACCGCCCTGGCCCACACCACTAGATTCCCATAGGTTCCTCTATGTAATCAGCGCCTGATTCACGGTCCCATGTACAGTAGGAAACTTGAAAACATTTACCAGTTCTCGGAAGTCATATTGAAGACCATCCTCAAAACTTCTGGCTCTCAACGTCTCATCACCCACCAACACAGGTGCAAAACGCTGATGCTCTGTAAAACAAGAAGAATAGTCCATCACCGACATGGCGCCCTGCTGCAGATTCATGAACTCTCGAGCTCTATCGTCCCTCAGCGTCTCGGGAAAGAAGAAGTCATAGAAGACTGCCTGAAAATCATCACATGCCATGTCTCTATGATTCTATGAATGGGTGGTAACATCCCACAACATCTTGGCGGAATCACGCAGCATGTAAGTCGCGAGCTTGACCCACCGCCCTAGAGGTGTCTCAAGATGCTTGAAAATAGTCTACATCGACCCCAAAAAAGAATCTGCTGCCTGTGGTCCACCATCCCCTGAAAACGTAGGCGGATGCTGCTTCTGGAGGATACGAGTCAACTCATCCATAGATGTGGCAGCTTGCGGTTCTCCATGAAAGGTCTGCATGAACCGCATAAAGCCTTCATGGAACTACGCCTCCTCGCCTGTGTCCGGTATGGAATTTGGAGCCACAGCTGGCTCTGCTGGAGGATCAACTGGTAGCCCATGGCCCACCATCTCTGGAGTATAATCGTCGACACTCTCCTAGAGAACAACTCGTGGTCGTCTAGGTGGCATGACACTACATGGTCTAAAGCACGCCTCAAATTTAAGATTATTAAACCTGAAACAAAGGAACCAGGGGAAGAAGGCATTTCAAAATTTGAAAAACAAGACTACACGGCGTGTACACTGACTACACAGCGTGTAATTAACTTCTGTTCCCATGCCCGGGTCCTTCTACATGGCTAAGCCACATGGATTCCGTCGAGAAAAAAATACACGGTGTGTATAATATCTACGCGGCGTGTACTGTGTTATTTTCCAACTTCCCGTGTCATCTATGACACGGCCGACTACTCAGACTGACACAACACGGTGCGTTACACTCGCACACGGTGTGAAAATCACCATGTTTCCCAGCCACATGGATAACTCGACATGGTCTGTCCTCGGAACAGACTACATGGCATGTCCCACAGGTACACATCGTGTTCAGGGAGAGGTGAAACTAGCTCGTGTTGTTAGCTACACGACTGAGTCCCCAGGTCACACTACACGTCATGTCTATAATTGACATGGTGTGTTATGTCAAGGAGTTCACCGACCCGTGTTGTTAGTTACATGGCCGGACTCCGGGTCACACTATATGACGTTTCCATTCGGAAAACGACGTGTTTTACCCAAGACTTGCACTACCCCGTGTCATCTCCCACATAGTTTGTGACATGGGAAGAGAAAACATGGCGTGTACTCAGGGTACACGGCGTGTACTAAACAATTTCATTTTTCTTCCCGAACATAAGAATATACACAGCATGTATAAAAATAGTACATGGCGTGTATACTGGGTTTCAGGACAGTATGCCTCATAAACATCCCTGGAACCCAAAAAATACTGAAACTAACACCTAAGTGTCAAATTCCAACCCGTGGGGGACCATACTCCCCACAAATCAACGTTTGACATCTTATATGTGTTATAACCAATAACCAATCAATGATCCATGAAATTATGGTCAATGGGGGCCCATACTCCCCAAAAACCAAAGTATGGCATCCATTCTATAAACAAGCTCAAACAAAAATACCATATCACAGGGCAGGTATTTGTCAAGCAGCTATCACAATAGCATGCTTTACTAGCAGAACAACTATCACAACAACATGCAAATTCTAATGCACCTACATGGCATGTAAACTATGCATGAAATGTGATATATATCATGTGCCTACATGATTAATGAGATGGAATACCCTCATATCATCGGGTTGCAACTAAATAGAACACATAGATAAAATATAAACTGCACAATCTCGAAGTGTGTCACCCAATGGGGAAAATATTTCAACCGTAAAATTGCAAAATCAAAAGAATGAAAAATATGAGGTAGACTGGATTTTACCTGTACATCGGTTAGCTACACCTAGGAACAGCTTATTACCAACTACCATTTTTTCCTATCCCGGAATACGGATCCAAATAGTAAGTCAAAGAAAAGAAACCTCTCTGATACCACTTTGTAACATCCCGGACCCGGGTGCCACGCAACGGGTTCCCCGAGCCCGGTTCGCCACGTGACCTCAAGCGCATTTCCCCAAACGCCAGAGGCTGCCGACTAGCAATGAGGGACCAAGTCTGATAGTGGGGAAACTATGCCCTCATTTGTAAAAGTGTAGCGTAATGGAATAAAAAATAAACATACAACGACAGTGGAAGTAGTAAACATACACAACAGAAATAAACAACTGTAGATGATATAAACAAATGTATATAAATGATGATGCTACATGTTTCATGTTCTATGAAAACAGCCAGAACATGTTATACATCAATACAATACAACCAAATACAGAGCACAACAAATCAAACAAAACAGCTGGCAGCGGCATCATGATCCTAGGATCGGTCCCATGCCCTTCTAATCCTCAGCAACAGTCAATTACTTGTATATGGACTCTTGCCCCTATCTATACCTACAGAAACTTAATCGGTTTGGGCCTAAAAGCATCACCCAAACAGGGTGTGAGAAATATATATCAGTAGGCACACACCAAAGTCTTGTGCCCAAATGCATGTAAGCATGCAACAACAGTGTGAAATAGTAAAATGAAATAAACTATGCAGTACTAAATGTAACTAACTTAACAATTAAATTGCCATTTTATTATTAATTTAATTTATTTAGTTTTGTAACATTCTTATGCTCAAAAGAACCAAGCCCTTAGGCCAACCAGAACCGTGCCCTCAGGCTAAAATAGTAACCACGCCCTTAGGCTTGACCTCAGGCCATACAGAATCCAACCCACGCGTATTGCCCTCAAGCATAATAGAAATTTCCCTCAGGCATATGAAGTGTCTCCCTATGGCACATAAGTCAAGCCCTCATGCACGAAAGGTTTCCCTCATGCGAAATACTACATCCCTCGGGCTAAATATTGCAGTTCCCTCAGGCTAATCACAACAATGCCCTCAGGCCAAATACAACAACGCCCTCAGGCTAAATAGGTAATCAGACCATGCCCAACTGATAAACAAGTAGTAACAAGCAATTCCTCTCTAGGAAATTCTATAATTACTACTATAAAGGCATACCCTCGGGTATCCTGGCCAAACGGATAAACAGTGAAACACACCGCCTGGGTGGTTTCGAATCCAAGCAACGATCCCAACCAGCATTTTATTATCACAATTTGATCACTTATGCAATTCTAGGCATTAAATATAGTAACGGCCTCTGCCACACGATACCCCAACATTGGTTTGTGGCACAAAAACGCACAAAAATGCATGACAGTTGGATAATAAACACAAAGCCACCTACCTTATTCGCCATCAAATGTTATACTCGAACACCGACTACAGAAACGCCCAAGAACGGCATAGATCTGGCGAAGAACAAAACCCAATAAAATGTAAATAACTTTCCCTCAGGAATGAATTGGTAAGAACCGTACCAGGAGACGAGAGGGCTTACCCGTGCGGTTCCAATGGGATCATCCAAGGCGGAAACCGATTCCAGACGAACCCCCATAGGATATTCAAAGGTCCGGCCATCCTCCTTGGACCCAAAATGGCTCAAACGCCTCCTATGCCTACTGAGGAGGCTATTGCCTGTTTGAATCCGAAAAAACAAAGTACACGGCGTGTACTTCTGAGTACACGACGTGTACTTCTTTCATTTCACTGTTCCCCTGGAGGCACCACCACCCTGTTCATCTGTCTACATGAGTACACAACATGTACTCTTGAGTACACGGTGTGTAATGTCGCCCATCTGTCGGCTGCTCCACCGCCATACTGTTTAGGCCTTCCGACTCACTGCAAAGCATGTAAGGTACCACTACACGGTGTGTAGTCAGTTCCTACTCCATTCGTCGCCGGTATGGCTACACGCCCCGTGTACTCATCCCCACACGGCCAGAAGTACACGATGTGTGAAAAAAGTACACGGTGTGTAGTTCCAAAATTTAAGATTTTCCCCATTTTCCTTATTTTCTAAAAAACACTAAAGGAAAAGGAAAAATAAGAATCTCGTACCTCAAAACTAAGAACCAGGTTCTTACATCCATGGAAGTGAAACTATCATGTCTAGAACTATCACATGGAAAACATCCCTTAGATAAGGTCGTGTCTGAGGACATACAAAACATTACATAGATCCTCGTCGTGATCCTCCTATGATCTTGTGTAGATCAAGAATTCCTAATTGATCAAGACTATGGACCGGTCCAGATAATCGCAAAAAATTCATGATCCCCATGGTCATAACTGGTGCTTTAACAATGACGAATGTTAGGACCACAAACTCAAAGTGCTCATACATTCACCTAAAAGTAGTCTTCATGATGTCACCCACCTTCACCCTCAACTGGTGATATCTAGACTGCATGTCGAACATAGAAAACCAACTGCTCCCATCAACTAGTCAAAAAGGTCATCAATCATCAGTAGGGGTAATGATTCTTGATTTTCACCATATTCAGTCATAGGTAGTCTATATACAACCTAATACCATCGTCTCCCTTCTCTGTGAACAAGAATAAAGCCCCACACAATGACACACTTGGTTGGATAAAACCCTGCATCCTCAGGTTGTCAACCTGAATCCACAACTCCCACAACTCCAAAGATTCCATATGAATTGGAACCATTGAACTCGAACAGGCCCTGTGTTGTATGTATATACCGAACTCAACATTACATAGAGGGGGTATAATCACATACTCTTTGGGGTAGATGTCTAGAAACCTACTGAAAATCCCAAGATCTTCCACCATATTTGAGTCTACTGATTCCACTGACAGATCTTCTAATAAAGAATGAAGGGGTTCTACACGCCAACACCCCTCATGGAATCCCCTCTCCCCAATAAAAGATACACACTAGACACCCTTATTTAGGAAGATGATTATTATCTGGAAGCATCTGATAACATCTTGCGTGGAAAAAATCCATTCATGGGCTAGGATGACATCGCATGGATACATTTTTAGAAGAAGGAGATACCCACTAGACTGATGATGCCCCAACATCTGGGTACGTCCCAAAAAATCATCCAACATGTGAGTCTAACCTTGCAATGGAGTACTAAACACCAGTAGAATGGAAATCTGCACTACATCTAGACCCATGGAATGGGCTAGACATGTTGCCACAAAGGGGTAAAATGCTTCTAAATCAACCATGGCACAATCCTGATTACTAAATAGACTGATCGAACATTGAACGACTTCTGTACCTGCTAGAACTGATGCCTCTGTAGCGTTCAACTACCCACGCCCAACTGCTCTTCCCCTTGGATGTCAGCTACCTCCTGGACCTTGCCATGGTCAAGGTACCTAAGGATCACCAAGAGGTCTTCCTCCTTTGGAACTATCAACCAATAGGCAAGAAGGAGCTCACTGCCCCTACTGAAGGAAAGGTCTGGCTTGAAACAACTGCTGCAGAGTTGGGAGTTGAACCTGCCCACCACCACAATTTTAAATATTCACATAGAACATATTCTAAATATTACCATGAATTATATAAATAACTAACCACTTTCCAAGGATTGTGGAAAATGCGAGAGGAGTGGGAGATATGAATTGGAACAGTTGAGGCATACTCCCTGCTGGTCGAAACCTTGATGTCCCTGATGCTCGAGGCCTAATACAGATGACCTTCCCTTTTAAAGAACTCAACTATCTCTCCTATCACGAAACACCTCCCAACTGTTGAATCCTCTCCACTACTTAATCCTTCTTTTGAACATCCATATACAATGGTACAGTTAATGGAGTAACAACATACTGAGGAGAATGTCAGAGTGCCTCCTCTAAGGATATTTCCCATTAATCCTCATCCAGAAAGTGGTCTGGAGAAAAAAAAAAGATTATTTAACATTATCCAAAACTCCCTTACTGATATACTCCCTTCTTGAAGGAAGATAATCTCTTGTATCTTCTCATCCTTCACCGTGGAAGAATGGAATTCTGCCTGGAACTCCTTCTAAATGTCAGTCCATGAATCCTTAGTTTCTTTCTTCTCCCTAAGGTAATGAATCCACAAATAATGCACAACTCCTCACATCTAGATCCCAGCTATAAGAACCTTGTACTATGTTGGAACCCATATCAATCTGAAAGAGGTCACCATCTCCTAGATCCATCTCTCCGTCTCCATGTACGATTCGATACCCTCATGCATTCCTAGAGTCATTCATAAGGAGGAATGAACCATATTCTACTTTAAGTCATTCTCCTCATGTAGATCATACCTATGATTATCAATCAAATCAACCTGTTGGGCCTTTACTTATCACACCACTCATGGAAATCGTCCGGGTTCCATATCTGAAAAAAAAACAATTAACTCATAAGCCAAAGTAGTGATGATATTTCCCATTGTCTTCTGTTTGAACTTATATTTTTTTTAAATCCCCAAAAAACACAAGACACACATGAACACAAGTAATTATAGTGCATTGCCTTTCCTAGGGTCCCTACCCTAAAATTAATGCAGCCTCACCTAGTCTTTCAGTAGGTCCATGGTCCCTGCATCAGATCATGTGGGCCCCTAAAATCTCATGTCCTAGTTGGTCTTCCATATCATATTTCATGAATCAAGATTATATAACATTGTTTCCCAACTATCACATGAAGTACTGACTATTCCTAACCCCAAACTCCATCATATCTCCCAACCATATGCTCTGATACCATTCTATCAAGACTCCCCTTCTCTATGTTGAGGGAAGGAATAACAAACTTCCAGACCCTTCTTTCTTCATGTTGATTGAGAGATAATGACCCCCCACCGAGTACTAACTTCTATAGGCCATATAGTGGTGACCAACACCAAGGATATGAAATATCACATAATATGGAATGTATTACCCATTTTATAGAACATTATCAGATGAAAAGATAGTAAATCCCAAAAAAACACCAAATACTGAATGTTAAAGTAATGCCAAAAACCATTTTCCCATATTCATGTTCAAAAGTAAAACTGGTGCAAGGTGAAACAAGAAATCAAATTAAATCACCATAAAAAGTGATTCAGCAGAAATAGAAAATAATATGTATGCCTGAGCTAGTAAGGACCAGCATTTTCTTCATTGTCCTGCTAGAAACATGAAAACACTTTTATATATGTAGGGTGAGAATACAAGTATACTTAGTAGGGACAAATAAAGATACACATGCTTATGTAATGGAACATACTAATACCCCTGTAAGAAAATAGTGAGACCTAAATAACCAACCAAATAATACTAACCAGCCCAACCTCAACAAGGTACACTCATCCAAAAAATGAAATCCATGTAATGTAATTGTATAAGCACACTGATATTTGATCACACTGCAAAATGCCATTACCACAGGTTAACTTCTTATTTATAACAATATGACGTCTTGACACTTCCACTCTTCACACAACAAGTCCCACTACCACAACATTTCTGCAAAAACCTGGGTCCCAACCACACTCAACAATGCCCACAAACACCAAGGCCAGAACAACCACTACCATACCTAAAGACACATGGGCCTCATCTCAAAGATACTTTGGAAAAACAACTGGCCCTTAGATACCTGGGTTGTGGCCCAAAACAAAACTTTTCCTATAAAATCTTTGACTATTGAAAGCCTTGATCAATTATAGCTTTCTCAGATTTGCTTAAGTGGCATGATTTGGAAGATGGCTCAAGGAACAAAATCAGCAACCAGCCATCCTTCCACACATCGGGATGTTGGGATGACACCCTCCCCCATTAAATAGAGGTTTTTAGTACATAGTGCTCAATAAGGGTGGGGTGCATATAGAAATCACAATGAACTATAATATATATATATATATGTATGTATGTAATCAAACATTCTTCCCTAAACTATTGGTTTCACACAACGTAAAACAAGCCCACATCAGCACCTCTTTGATTGTTACTCCTACATACATAACTACACAATATCCAATACCAATGTATAATCCATCATCTTTTTAGTTAAATTTCCATTAATGTGTTAATTTATGTGTATTAACATTAATTATTCCAACACAACTAGGAAACTATCAACTCTAACCACACCCAGAATCCAACAAATCAAAATTGTAGTCCCAATACAAAACAACACAAAAAAAAACATCACCAAACTAGACTTGTTGTCTCACTGCACATCCCCATTCAACTACTATGAACTATAATTCTTAAATGTGATACAAAAAATTTATTATTCAATAATTCAGCCCTACAATCCCATTTCCCATACAGACCCCCAATGCAGTCCCACTACGTAACCGGTCCACAACCAAAACACATTCCCCCTTCAAGATGTCACTTCGTGGACATTACACATCATAAATTCAGTTGAACTACCTACAATTTCAACCATTCCACATTCAATTTTTCTTTAAGATTGGGATTCCAACACCCCCCCCCCCCCCCCCGTACCACCCCGATACCAATTCCACAGAACCCAGACCAGAAAAAACAACACCTAACCACAACTATCAACCAATCGTATTTAAATTTAACCAATATGGAATCTTTAACTTCAACTATAATACAAATGGGGTCCTCAAAAAATATTCTCATTCCCTGGGAATCCATTAATTTAACTGAAGGTACATTATTAACCTGATTTCTTGTTACTTCCATTATCAAATAACCACAATGAAGATAGGGTATTACTGGTGTGCATGACATGACCACCAGCAGTCAATATTTATTTAAGGCATATAGCTACAACAATCCACAAAATAAATAAAGATAACAAGTAAAACAATGATCAAACTTCAAGACACACCATGAAAATTATTTTACTTCTATGAGTTATCTTTTAATCATATCAAATCCTTTTTAAATTATCATGTCAAGAAGAATATAATGTCATTACTTTTAGGAAAAAATTAATATACCCACCCCACATGATGCAAAATATTATAGATTGAAAAGAAAATCTCTAATTGGTTGATAAATGATCGATGTTCCTTTTTACTCCTTGAACAGGTGATAGCACAACTTGCAGAAAAATGGAAATCCAAGGCTGAGCGAGAATGGCTATATTATGAGCGTATGACTCGTCGCAAGAGGATGAATCCAGGCACACCATGAGAAATGAAATTTAATATGTAAGGGAGGATCATGTCATAAGAATAGGCCATATTATATAACTAGGGAGAGAATTTTAAATTACATTAATGTCAGATTCTGGATTGACCACACAGATTGGAATTATCACACATTTGGAATAATAAAATTTAATGATTCTCTTAGAGATTGTTGATATATTCCAATGTACAATGGAGAGTTGATAATCATCTTTTAAATGTCAAATTACACCTAACATGGGTATAACTACATAACACAGAAGACTAGAAAATGCGGAAAAGGGTGTGGCACAAATGAAATTCTACATGTTTTGTTAAGTCAAGGGTCTCCCGAATCATAGGGTATTTAAAAAATAACTTTTATTGGCCTTAAATAACATTAAAAGATGTATTTAAACACATTGAGGTTAAAATAGACGTTATGGGAGTGAAATTAGAATGTCCGGATGATGTTTGAAATAAATCACTTATGGGTGAGTCACTGACACGCTAGCACTGATGCCCTAGAACCGGTCAGTGTGGCACCACTACCGATCGATTCCATCAATGATTGTTCAATACTACCTATACCAATCATTCCCACTGATTTCCATCGATGCCACCGATGGAGTATCGTTGCCACTAATGGCGAGATGGTTCCACTGATGCCCATTGGTGCCACTGTCCATTCGAACAGATATTTGGAAAACTCATCAATGAGTCATAGATGGTCCCTAAGATACATCAAACATTAGGATTAGGAAGAGTAAAGAACCTAGAGGGTCTGGGACATTACAAAAAAATTCAATTCATGTGGTGGTTAGAGCACTGCTGACCATCATTGAGTGAGGTCCTAAGGGTGGATTCATGTCTGTTAATTCAAGTTGTTCAATTATTGGAATCCAAGAATGGAGGAAGGCTAATATTTAATTTCATTAATCCTATTAGGGAGAGATGGAAATCCAATTCAAAGGCACTGTAGTGATGGGGTTTTGATCATTGGTGGTTGGAATTACATGAGGAAGTAGGTGAGAATGAAATTATTAAGGTGGAATGTGGTATGAAAATATTAAATGAGTAAAGAAACCATCAGGTTCAATGTGGTTGAATAGAGATATTAAAGAGAACCCGATAATGAAGATGTTTTTCATTCTGGGGAATTTTAGTTAGGCTATGTATGTAGTGGTAGAACATGCCAATCATTGGCCTCTGTCTTGGTAATGTTTTCAAATCCATATTGGGTTTTGGTATTGACGATGTGTTACTAGGTTTTATTGATTACTAAAATGGTCTGTTGAGATGTAGATACTATAGTAGTAGAGTTTTTCTTAGCATTGGGGATACACATTAATAGGTACATCGAATGAAGGTATTATTTCATACATGATAAATTGTGTTTTCCTGATAATTTGGTGGCATGCCACAAATGAATGTTCATGGTCAATGGGATGTGTCTTCTTGGGATGCACACACTCATTTGGTTAAAAGGAACATATTTGGTGAGTTATAAGACATCTCTAGTTAATGATGGAATGGCATGTGAATCTCATGAATTAATGTTCACACTGAAGAAATCCAAGTTGTGTGTAGCTTAGGAATATGTGTATGTTGTATATTTAATCTGGGTCGTTAAATTGAAATGTCTAGATGCTGATGGTTGATGGTTTTATCATGGGTTTTTTTGGGGGTAGTCAGTTAGAAAATGCATCAGGTACAATGTTGGATTTTTTTTAGACTTGAGTGGTCTTCCCAATAGTGGGAGTTCCAAACACAGGATGTTTGTAGTTATGATCCTAGAAATATATTGAAAATCAACATAACATGTAATTGGATGGTTGATGATGTTTCTGATTATTCAGGCTTGGGAAAAAGACATCATGGTGTTATTTTTTGGATATGAACATCAAATAATGTTTTGGTTCGTTAAAGGTCATAGATGAGAGTTATTCCTAGGCTATGTTTAAGGTTGTTGGTTATGGAATGGGATCATTGGGCCATGGGTTGTCGATAAATGTATGTCAATGATTGTGGTTGGATAATTGAATGTTTCACTGGTTGAACCCATGAATGAGTAATTTTCCGGATTTTATGTTATGAAAAGTTGGTAATCTAGTATGTCAGGATGGTTGGCCATTTGGAATGAATCAGACTGATGGGGTACCAATTGTCTCACCCAGGTCAGTAGATCTAATTTTTATGACCTTTTTGGTGATTTTATTAGTGTTTCATAGTCATTTATCATTTTGTTTGACAGTATTAGTCATTAAGTCAGCGCTTCATTTGAGGAGAATTAGACTAGAGCAGAGAGTCATAGAGGGAAGAATTATGTTGTATTTTGATGGATTGTTCAGAATATTGTGATGACATTACCATCCTTTGGAGGAAGCATGGGGGTAAAAGTGATAAGTGGGATTAAATAACTAAGAATTTTTCATATTGACATTGTGATGATGTTGAAACCAGCTTAAGGATAAGGTGTTATATGGTGGGTATGGTGTAAAATTCCGACCAAAAGATAAGGTACATAATAAATGGGATTTTGGGTTTATGGAATGTATCCTAGGTGTAGGAATGTTCTTGTGGGTTTCCTAGGAGTTTTTTTCATGAAAAATATGGAAACGTGTAAAATTCGTTCTGAGAACATGGTAATAAAATGTTTTTTATTAACACGATCCATAATTGTGAAACCTGTAGAATTAGTGTGAATGGAAAGAGAAATCATACAATATGGCATAAGAGACTATATGAATCAGTATCCTTTAAGAAATAAATAAATTCACTAAAACTACATGGTTTCAAAATCCAAATGAGTAGATAGAAAAACAATGTATCATGGTCCCCAATTTGATAGATAATATTATGTTACTGGCACACTATTGGTCAAAATGTGTTGCCAAAATTTTCACCACATTAAAAGTAGGGTTTTCTGGTTTTCCCTCCCATCCATAAATTTTTCTCCCATGAGTGAATCTCTCATTCGATCCCTTACAGCTATGGTGACAAACTGGAAGCCTCCTCCTCCTTTATGGGAGGTTCTAATTCAATTCATAACTGTTTGGAATGCTAATAGATGAAAATCAATGATTCAGTTATGTATCAGACTCTATTTACTTATAATATATGTTAAATGCATGAATTAATGTTTTCATTCCTTTTCAATACCCAATACAAACATTTACAGTATATTCTTGGTTTGAATTCCAACAGGATTTTGGGATTTGATCCAGGATCAAGGATGGATGAGAGGTTGTTTTCAGGAATGAGGTTGGTGGTATTTATGAATTTTTTCATTGTCGTAATGTTTTCAATATGTGTATGATTTTTTTACCTTGTTATTAAATTATTTTTCAATTTTTTCACTAGATAATGAATGAATTATGGAATTAAACTAAGGTGTGCGGTCCTTCATATTCCCCATTTTCTCCTTTGATGATTTGACACCAGACCTAGGGAAACCAATGGGGTATTCCAAACACTTAAAATGGTGAAATGAATTATTAAAATTGGATCTTGTGTAATTTATTACGGTGAATATGTAGCCATTGTAAATTTGGAATATTTTCGTGGTTAAGGAGAGAGTTGTAACTTTTATATTTTGGATTTTTGGTTTTTACTATGTGGTTTTTGAAATTGTTTAAATGATATATTTTTTATTTTTATCTGGTTTTTTCATTAAAATGAAGTGGAATGATGTTTTGAAATTAGATAATGTTTTGGAATGTAGGTATTGAACTCAAGGTGATTTAAAATGAGTTATTATTAGATTTCATTGTGTTCCTATAGTTTTTTTATGGATTGAAATTTGTAAAAATGACATGGTGGTTTCAATAATTGATGTTATGCTAATTATCATACATTGGCTATGTTTTCAGGTTTATGGATAAAGTCCCATGTTTAGGTTTATTTATAAAATGTTTTAATGAAATGGGTTGTTTTTTGATGACTATGATATGTTAGTGTGGTGTTTAAGAAATTATTAGAAAAACGATGTGACTTTTGGGAGATGCATTGTTTTAAGGGTCCATTGGGACCATGGTAAATGTGGAATGACTAAGGATATTTTAATTACATAAATTATTTGGTGGAGATAATATGATTGAGAATGGACTGGTTTGGGGTGGAAAATAATAACATGTTTAATCCCATTTGGATTAATAAATTAATGTTATATGTTTTCCAATATATGAATAATGGTTAGGATGATGGACTATTACTACACTCCGTGGTTTTGGGCCAACTACACAATTTATCAAGGAACCCCATTACAACATAGTGTTTCCAAGTATTTTCATGTCATTCATGAATCCATGGTTATGGACATGGAATTCCATATCAAGGTTTAGATGAAAAAACCCGGACATACAACTCCATATAGAACACTTTTAATGATCCTCCTATTTTGAGGACTCGTGAACTAGTGGTATGTCTGGCCAAACTTGCAGTACTGGCTCAAAATAGGAATCATGTTCTGAAGCTCCAAGTCCCCGAATCATGACCCATATGATATATTTTGTAGGTACCTAGACTGATCCATTAGGGTATACTGGATTAACGAAATTTATAAGTGAATTTATTGTGAATGAAAATGGTACGTCCCTAAAGATCAAGAATTAGTCTCTAGAAATGGTCACAGAAGATTGCACGGTTGGATGTTATAGTGGAACATAACAATGAAAATGGGAAATAAAAAATGAATAAATGTAAATTTTTTTTCTTTATTGTAATTTATTTATTGCACATTTTATCACCTACAAGCATTATTATAAAAACTATATATTTCATTATTCATATTAGCTGGTGGCTTAATGAGTTTTCGCGAAACCCTACAAATTCTATCATGGTACTTGGGTACCATAGAATATTATACTCATTTTTATGTATTGGTTCAATAATCAAACCTATGGATTTTTATATACATAGTATGAAATGTTCGATGATGGGATATCAAGATTGAGATGGGACTGAGTTATGTGTTGATGATATTTTGTCGTTTTGTTTTTGGATATGTTATTTTTATTACTACCAAAATTTTATTGTATTCATAATATTGTTGTAGCATGTGTTACATGGTTAAAAGTTGAATAATTCTATATTGTATCCATATATTGTTAAATATATTCATTAAACTTATTTATAGTATATCTATTATGGATTTACTAAGATGAGTGCTATAGTCTCCCCATGTTTCCTTTACACCTATGCTGCTAGTTGGAAACATTGGACTTCTGTATAGGAAAGCCCAATCACATGTGGATAACCTGATCTGGTCAATAGTAAGAGTGGTTCATGGGATAAGTTGTTACATGAATGGGTCCATTCATATTATTTTATGGTCACCCATGTCATTCACTCTTTTCTTGGATGTTTGGGTGAGGCCACTTTTGAAGGAAAAATTCACTTTCAAAACACATTGATGAGGATTTTGGATATACATCTGCATCTAGTTACTTATAAGAGTTGTTATAAATTGTATGAATATAATAAAAATTTTCCATTTTAGTTTTCTTGTTGGTCACCTTGATTTCATAAAATATTATTCTTAGTTGGGACACTATATTCTTGGAAAATAGGGGATGTTGTATTTGAGATAAGATGGACTATTTTAGGCCATAAAGATGATTTTGATGTTTTATTATCAGTTTTAAATTCATATTTATTTGAAAGGTATTCATGATATTTTCAATATATATTCTACCAAGAATGACCATCCTCATCCCTCTAACATTCCATGTTTTGTAGAAATTGATTTGGAACCATACATTTCTGTTGTAGACACTGATGTAGATAGTTGACTCTTATGTATGTAGATTGTATGTGAATTCAATAGTGTTGGTCAAAGTATTATGGATGCATATATCATATTATAATGAGACATGGTAGTGTGAGACATTAATTTAGTAGTATTGGACCCACCACATTCCAGACACCATTATTCAACATGACTTCCCTGGGATGGAATGTCATATGGTGCAGAGTTTGTATCATCTCATCACCTTTTTTCATGTATTTATCATATTCCAATTTTATTCACTCTTTGTTTGGGTTTATATTGGAACATTTGAGGATATATAGATTTTTCTAGGGAAAATGAACTGATATTAGGGGTTGTTTATTATTTCAAATTAATAAGTTATTTTTATAAATGTGAAATCAGATTAAGAATATTTCCTTTATGTTTTGGATTATCCAAGTGATTTTTTTATCTTTTCTATATAATCATCTTGCCAAATGATTTCACAGCATGAACCAATTACATGACTTGAATCTATTTTCAGTCTGGTGTGATGAAGACGATCATATTCTAAATTGTTTACACACTGTGAAATATGGTAACATCATATAAAGGTCAATTTGAGTTATTTTTAATCATTATGGATAAAATTTTCATTATAAATGATTTGTTTTTGTATTTCCCATTAGGAAATTAGGATTCACATCGTGCTACGATCATGACATATATTTTTTAATATGTTTTATGTGTGATATTTTTTTCCATTTTTTATGGATTTTCTTCTCTTGAAAATTAGGAGTTCTTCAAGGAGGTTTTAGGGATCTCATTTCCATCCAAATAATTTAGCTCACTGATTCACCTTCATTATGTTTTTGATGTGTCTCTCTCATTATGTGATATTTATAATTATTCATTGTTATTCGTCAAAGATGTGACATTGAACTGCATATTCAGATCCATTGGTAATTTGGTATTGATTATTCTTGATCCATTCAAGATATGTTGTGAACCCTTTCTTGGGAGTTTGGCCTCTTTGTCAGCTGCATTATATAGTGCGGTTTTCTTGAGGTGAGTTTTCTTTTATCATCATTGTAGACCATTTTTTTATTTTATTATGAGATATAAATATGGAATCTATTTCATTCATTTTGATAATAGTATTCTTCTTTATTGGTGGATCCTATTGTGGGAGTGTTCTACCCGAGTTTGTGGTATGAATTTCAGTCTCTAACCTATGATGGATTAAACATTATTTCTATAAATTTCATAATTTTTATAAGAAATCATAGTGTTAATTGAATTATTATTTTGTGTATAAAAATGGGATTTTTTGGAACATAAAATTTCCCCTTGTTTTTGTAAAATGACATGTTATTTTCAAATAATTTTGAAATTTATTTTTGATATTATTTTCAAATCATTTTCTTATAATGTTGTTTGGAAAATTCATCACATGGTATAACATGGTAACTTAGGCAAATTTTTTAATAATAGTCAATGTTCATTGATACAATCGGGGGAATAACTCATGGGGTTTTCCTCAACTACAAATGAATATTGTTATTGGTACTTTTCAAATATGTTGGTTGGTTCATTTTATGGTGGTTCCACTTATATATAGTTCCATGTATATATCTTGAAAATTGTTGTGCACAATTCATTATATATGTGTACGATTGTTAAATATATAAGCGAGTGTAATTATTCATGGAATGATTAATAGATATTTGGTTTTACTGAATTGGATATGATACGATATGTGATAAATTATTGGAACCTCAATGAAATAATTAATATTATATTATAATTATTATCAATATTATTTGGAAATTTAAAAATGTGGGATTTATTTCTGATGTTCTTTAAATAAAATATATTAAACCAAGTATCATGTATTATTTTCTTTAATGATGAAAATTACATGGTTTTTTTAGATAATTATTATTTAACAACTGAGTGGGACACTGCTAATAATTTATAGCACACTCCATATAAACCCAATAAATGGTGCATGGATCTTTTTCGGAAATTTTATGTAGGGAATGCAGGGGTTACATAGTGAGGAAGTGACGGTTCAGTAAGAAGTATATTTGTAGTCAGTGGTATGATAGTTTGAGTTTTCTAATAATATCATGCATAGTAGTTATTTTTGTTTTAGGTGTCCTTCACTGTTGTTTATATTCCATGGATATTGTTCAACTAAATTTGAGTTTTATTATTTCTATAATTTCATATTTTCAATGAAATATATTTCAAGTTTTACTCTTCTATTGTTTCTTATTGTACAATATATATAAATACATCATTTTGTCTTTATCGTGTTTGGGGAAATCATTCTTTCTACCTCTGGTTTATTCCTGGTGCTAGTCTCGAGCCTCTAGGAATTGAGAATTCCCTTTGGTTATTTGACAGTTAGGGTCAGAGACCAGTTTATGAGGGAATCTTGGTTGGGGCATTCAGACTCATTATTATTGAAAATATTGAATAATTTCATTTTTTATTATGTATCATAGGATAACAAATAGTAATAAAATCTCTTTCATAAATTAATATAATATATAATTGTGTTAATTAAACAATAAACAAATTTTAATGAAATAGTTTTTATATACATTACCGTGAGATAATTCTTTCTATCCAAATATTTAAATATACATACCTCAACAATTATGTTCTGATTAATATATACAAGTGGTTCATCTTTATAAATGCACAATCAATTTTTATTCATCTGAAATAACGAAAAATAACATACATTGATAATTTATAATTTTCAAACAGTAATTTAAGAAATTTAGATCAAATTTCAAGAAAAATGGAGGTATAAATCGAAACTAAGTTGATGAATATAAGTGAAAATTATCACAATCAATGTAGAAAAAATGGTCATATAATTCCAATAATTAATAATTTCACATTGGTCAACTTTTTTATTTAATTGATTAAAAATTATAAATAAAATTATCAATTTAATTAAATATTAGCTGCCATTTCATAATTTAACAAATAATATTAGTCAAAATTATATATTTTTATTCATAATCTCGATAGTTAAATTATGGAATTTAAATTTAATATTTCGTATGATTAAAATATAATAAAATAATCCCTAACGGGTTGTATTTATTTTTTCATATATATATATATATTATTTAATATGATATAAAAAAATAGTTACCTTGTTATAATCTTTTTATTTTATGAAAAAATGATAATAAATAAAATTTAATAAATAATATAGTGATAATAATAACATTTATCAAAAAATATTAAATAATAATATTTTAAAATATATACAATACATATTTATATTGGTTATTCTAATAAAATAAAATTAAATGTATTAATGTATCAATTTAATAACCAATTATATGATGTGATTCAAATATTTAAATCATACAAGATATTTTTCAACCCAACCATAATAAGAGCCCCTCCTGGGATTATTGAGAAGGGGAGTGAGAACCTTGAGGATCTCTTTCAATAGGCCATATGTGGGAGAAAAACACCGAGTGTTTGTTACACATGAAAGTGGGGAATTACCCGATTAATATCATTAAAAAAACTAAAAACCAAATACCATTAATATAAAACATCAGCCATACAATAAAATTAATGTTCATCCAAAAGGAATTATTCTACAAATGGAATACCAAAAAATTTATTTTGGTATAATCTCACGAACTATGTGGTCTAGAAATGGACATCTCAAGGGAAAACTATCACCTTTAAATATAGAAGACAGATATATATATATATATATATGTATGTGTATATATATATATATATATATTAGGGGGTTAATATTACCCTACTGAACATGAATATTTTTCCGACCATTGAATTTGATTTATTTTTTAAAATAAGATACATGTTAATAACTATTTTTTTGTTTTGATATTTGATGACAATATTAATGCATAATATTATTGAGTAAGGAATGTGTATTCCAAAAACATAATATAGTGTATATTGATAATTTATTTATAAAAATATGAATTCAATGTGGACCATGACCTGGTGGTTTGTGTGGTGATATTCTATTAGATCTTTGAAATACAAAAATTCCATACATGAACAATAGAACCTCGTTGTAGATTTTGTGTCATGTGATGGTGAAAATGACCCACCCTACATCCTAAATATGGTAATTGGTGTTATGGATTTTATCTGGGTAGCATGAGGAATACCAAAAATACATGGAGATATCAATGCTATAGTTTATGCCATGTTGAGTAAAAAATGGTCATGGTTTTGTCTCTAGTCAATATAAATGTGAATTTTGAGTTAAGATACCACATGTGAAAAATACAAATCATTAGGTTCCAAATAAATATATTTTATTTTCAAAAATCCACTTTTGAGGGGTCAGAGGGAGCCATCTCAAAAAACCTTACGCCTCATAAGGGATCACAAAACCATGAGATTCTAAAATTAGTATATTAGAATCCTTTTACCAAAATAATTTCTACTGTATTGTTCATATGATTTTTCTTGGTTTCTCATTTATGATATGTTCAAGGAAGTCAAATAAATTTTCCCATGTATGAAAAAAATATTATACATTTATTTCTTCTTCATTGAATCCACTGATCAATTATTTCATTAGTGGAACAGAACATAATGTAATTGACATTTAAAAATATTTAAACAATTTTTTTCTTAATAAATTTTTGGTGAAATTATTATGAAAAATGTTAAATGATTCTTCGACATCTCAATACATTTTTTAAATGGTATTAATTCCTGATTCCGGAATGAATCAAAGGTTGTGAAAAGTAGTTACTTTATTCAATTAAATGGAATTAAATAACATAGAAATATAAAGGATGTTGAGAAATATTGAATCTATGGAATGAATAAATTTATTGATGTTGTGGGGGTTATTGAATTGGTATTTAGTGGATTTAATACCCATTACAGATGATGATAATTTGGTAATTGATTTATTTTTTCCTTTCTAATAAATTTTACAAGGAAAAAAATATGTGATGTGGTGTAGACAAGGGAATTATAAAAAAATTGTTATAGAGAGGATATGAACATAGTGTTTGTCACTGGAGCAAGATATTAATTCTGAGAATAAAGTGATTCATGATATACTCTAAATCAATGTTATTTTGTGAGAATACAATGATCATAAAAAATACGGTTGGTGATTCAATACAGGGAGACATTTATCATAAACTATTTATGATCTTGAATAAATAGTATATGTTCATATCTCTTGAACCATTTATTATTTGAGGAGGAAATTCATTAGTAGAGGTAGAGATCACTATGCGTGTGTAGAGGTGTTTCTTTGTAGGGTCATATTTATAAATAGTCTTAGTTACAATTAAAATTTTTATGTAGAGAGAAAGAAATGGTGTTTTTATTTGAATATTTTTTCAACACAATTAATAATTCATATTGGAGGGGTTGACCAATGTTTCCAGCTTTATAAAAGGGTATCCAACCCATGTAAATATATTATGTTATTATCATTCAATTATCACTATTTACATGTAATTCTTTAGACACAATTTTGAGTAGATCTAAAACCTTAAAATATTCAATATGTTGAGATTAAGAAGTATGTAAATAATAGAATAGACATAGGATAATAGATTCACCCCCACCCCTCTGAATAACCCAATGAAATACTAAAAGTGGTATCAAGGGGAGGATACCATTATTGACCGAAGGAGAATTCAGAATTACATTTCTGTGATGAAATGAGGAGTCCCTATATTTTATGCAACAAATACCTTTGATGGTATCATATGACACTTCCATATATGCTTTCACTTATTCTTGAAACATGATATACAAAAATAATATTATTTCAACCCTTTCATAAAAAAGGAATTTTAGGATTCATTAAAATGTAAAAAATTCTAATTAAATGTCTTTAATGGAGAATATTTACACATTCAAAATGGGTCTTAGAACAAAAATAGATATATATAAAAAATTGAAAGTGATTATAAAGGAAATACCAATGTAAAATAAACCACAAATCCATTTTTTTGGAATGTATTTGAAGATATTACAATTGTTGATGATGGATATATTATTCACTATTTCTCATTAAAAAAACTAATAGTCTATGGTATTTTATGATTTTATGATAAATATATTGAATCAAAATTTCCAAATAATATTATAATGATTATTCTATATTATTTTTAAACCAAGGTATCATATTTAAAAAAAACAATAAAAATGTTTTTAATGAAATTAAATTCATGATAAAATAAAATTATAATGTGACTGTAGTGTTCACTTATACAAACATTTCAAATGATGAATATATCAACTAGATTATTACTCTCTTTCAATTTATATATTTAAAAGGATCATGTAATTGAAAGGGTACATAGTTTATATTATTTTTTATCTTTAATAAAATTAGTAATATTGAATCTCTCTCCAATGATGAATGTCATGGAATCTAAACTAGGTGAGGATTAATAATTTCCCCAAATGAGGAGAGGATATTAGAAGAATAATCTCATCATCTAATAAATATTTAAAAAATAAATAGTAAAATAGAAATACCATCATTTCTTGTGTAAAAATTTGTTTAATAAAGATTTAGTATTTCTTATATAGAATTAATTATATAACATGAGTTGAAAAAGAAATAAAAATTAAATTAATTTTTTCAATAGATGCAATACATTAAAAAGGAAACGAATAAACATTAAAGACAAAACAAAAATGGTTGTTTCGATGAATTATGTGAATTAATGTAATGATGCAACATATATTGATGAGTTCGTGAATCATTAATATATAAGTTGATGATGAGAAAAAAATTTCGGGCCTTGAATAAAAATTTATTCATAATAAGGAGAGAGGTTTGAAATTAAAGACATATATTTCAATTTTGATGCAAAAATTTTCATGGAAATGTAATATTTATATAGAACTACAGATATTGAGGTAGAATCTTACAAATATAGTGAATGTAAAGTATCAAAATTACAACGTAAACATTAATCTAATGTGTTTGAAATAATAATTTACATGACTAAATATTTTTAATAAAATCACACCAATGGTGTTTCCATGCATGGTATATGAGATAAATTTATACACATCATAAGAACAATGTAATTAATTAAGGAAATAAAAACCCAAATATAAAATAACACACAAGGATGATATAAGAAATTCTATTCTGTAGAATTATATAAAAAATCATGTAGTCCAAAATTCAAATGTTATTATTTTTTTTAGTAGGAATGGACATGATGAAAACCATTGAGGGTTTAAAATGTATTTACATATTAATATGTATGAAAAAAGTGTTTTTTTATTATCTAAATGAGGATTAAACCACAAAGAATCAATGTTGTACCAAAAGTAGTGGAATCTAAGGTTATCTGGAGAAATAAGGTGACTAAAAAAAATTTACATAAGAAAAAGATCAATAGATTGATTATGAAAATCCACCTTAAAAGAAAAATATTTTGAAAAAGTGGTTTTTGTATTTGAAAAAAGGATTTATCATTGGTTGCGATGAATTTCATGGAAAATGCATCACCATAGATACACAACATGATCCCTATTTAAATCCATAATATATTTTATACTTTATACTTTTTTATATAAAATTTGTGGAGAATTATAAGGTGTTTAATTGTAGATAGAAAGTATGATGTGTTTTTCAAGGATTACCTCTCCCCAATGAAGATTATAAGAATATTTTGTTTCATGGGAGAAATGTTTAAATGAGAGAAAATATAACATAAATTTATAGTCAACATAAACATATATATAAATGAAGTACAATAATTTAATAAACATCATTATTTTTAATAAATTAGATTCATTTATCATGAGTTAGGTTAAAATGATCAAAATGACAATGAAATATGGTGCTACATTACAAGAACATGATTTTTTGGTGATTTTAGATGTGTGAAGGGGAATGATTGAAATTCTATTTAATCAAGCACAAATGTGGAGAAATATGATATTTTCATAGCATATTATAACATTATGATATGTTATGGATAACTAAAAAAATTGTATATCTCTCTTATATTCTATATAGGTGTGTCTTATGTATATTTAGAGTGAAATAATAAAAGTATCTTTTCTAAGGATCCATTTGATATCATTACTCACCTTAATGGGAATAATGTGGTAGAATATGTTTGTTAAAATATGATATTATAAGAAACTAATCATCGATCATTGAATTTGACAGTCAGTAATGGTGTTGATAAAAGGAAAGATGAGATCATGGGAAATGGAAAGAGATCATATAGTGACATTTTTATATTTTTATGCTAATTTCACCAAATCAAAACGGTTATATTTTTATGACTATTATATTATATTTTAATTCTTTATAATATATATGAGTTAGTTAGAATCAATATATTTTGATATTAGAATGTAATTTCAAAGAATTGTATTATTGATATCATTAGGTATATGCCAAAAAAATAGTATTGGGTTTTTGTGAATTAAATTCCAAACATATGTTATTTGAAAGGGAACATGTGGTTGTAGTCACACAGGTAACAACACAAGAATTTCATATTTTAATATTATATCATATCATATTAATAATCAATATATATGAAATTATGATTTTCTATAGGAATATAATTATTTCGATTTCATTTACAATATATACAAAAAACATATTATGTTGAAACATTCAACATCATTTATCATAATTTCATTGAATAATTGAACCTTTATTGACATACAATATTTACAACCATTTTTTATAACTTGGGTAATGGTGGTATAATAACGAGTGAGGTGAAATTCTTATTAAGGGTAAAAATGGATGATACCAAATTAACATCATAAGAAAAAATTAAATAATAATAAGGTTATGATTTCAAAACCATAAAATATTGTTGTTTCGAGGTGGAGTAGAAGCATGTGATAGGCCATCCCCATTTTATATTTTTGTTCTGATTAATGATCAGTCTGAGATTTACAGGAACAAAAACACCGTGAAAAATGGAATTGAATTATTGAAAACATAAAATTATTAAAACATAGGTATTATAGTACATGATCATCACATATTAGTTATAATTAATTTAATCATTAAAATAATTACCCTGAGATAAATCATTCACTAATGATGGATATGAAAACATATATATGTCGTTCTATCATTTCATTTTAGTAATAAAGAGAATATTGTCTAGAGTTTATTTAAACAGGCTCCACATATTTCTAAATGTCAACACATGAATCTCTAGGTGGTTCCATTGTTTATCATATAACATGCATCATATAACGTTGATCACTATGTGAATATATTCCAAAAAATAATCCTTGAACTCTCTAGATGCAAGACTGGTAGGTGGAGGAGTGTCACTCTCCATTATTCAGATATCATTTACAGAAAGGATCTCTATAGGGATTCGAGAGTATTTTCAAGATTCATTTTTTCCAAGAAACAAATTAATTGGAACTCATAAAAAATAACCGAATTAGGAAAATATACCTCTAGGGTTTAGAAATAAATATTTTCACAAGTATAATTTGATAGATATTTAATTCATTGGAACCCCATGTCAATTATAATGATAATATTATAATATCTCATCATGCTCATAACATGAAAATTAAAATTATATATATTTATTCAAATAATATTCATATATATTATTTATCACATGACCATTAACCTTGATCCATCATTTATCCACAATATTTTTAAGGAATCGAAAAATGTATAATTATTTTAAAAATAAATTTCACCAAATTATTCACTAATAAATAAATAAAATATTTTGACACTAAATATAAAATATATATTAATTAAATATACCAATTATAAAAATAATTTTTTGAATAAATGGTGATAAAATATATGTTACCAAGAAAACATGAATAATTATTATAAAACAAGTGGAAAATATATTTAAAAAAATTATAAAATAATAAATAATAATATAATATTTAAATGGGATTTTTCTATGGAATTTATCTGTGACCCTATAGGCTATTTCTCAAAGGAATTAGCCAAAGAAATATAATTTCAATGGTTATTGTCTAATAAAAACCAGGGAAGCCATGGAGAAAGAATTTAATTCTCCAATTATGTAATTACTCATATTTACAGTCACTATGTACTATAATCCCTTTATCACACAATATCTAATCAAGATTGTAGCATGCAGGTGTTATAAAACTAGGTTCTTAGTACCCTATTCTTTGAATTTCTAAAAACCAAGCATTCCCATAGTACACCATGGCCATGAATTTATTTAGGCTATATCATTCACATACAAGGGACCAAGATGCCAACATTACTTATGGAACATAACAAAAAAACCATCTTTCTCATTATTTAGTAACAAAATATTACCATGGGCGCACTAATTATATCCTTCCCCATTACAAATATATTTCATCGCAGTTTTTTATAAACACATAAAAGTATAAGTCTTATAATACTAATTATTAATAATGTTATTTTCTATGTATCAATACAAAAAATCGATGTTAGTTGACTCCAATTACGTATATAAATGTATATTTCCTACTGGAGAGTTTTGTTCACACATTATCAAACAATGGACAATACAAATGTCATAGACTAAGAGAAGGTTCTTCAATTTCGTATCAGTATCCACCCCAGAAGTATGTATCATTTTTTTCAAGAAAATGATATATTCAATATATAGAATATATATTTAATAATACTATCATGACACTTCTGGGTTATCCTTATAGTCGGGAACTATTATAACCATTCAGTTTTAAAACAACTCTTTTTATATAATCAATTAATATTTTATACCCACGAAAAATAATTATTTGATAATGAGTTTTTTATTTTTAAAAAATACGAATACAGGTTATCATAAACTACACAACCAATTGGTTCATGGTAACCAACTCAAACCGACTCCCAATTTCCCTAGAGCCAACAACTAAAAACCAATATTAAATTAGCTCTTGAATGACCATATTGAATCTATAGAGACATGTCTTTATTCAATGGGTCCATCACATTAACTTGTACAAAAACTACTCATAATGAAACTTCTCTAATATAATAAAAATTACCCAGGAGGTGATGCATATAGCGTATATTAAACATCTGTGGATGTAACATAAGAATTTCATATAGAGCCTCTAAATAATTATTATCATAATAAAATTTTATTGGGTAATTATTATTAGGTACCACATAAAGGAAATGGAAAATGATTCTAATCCAAATGTTTTCCTAGGATTAATCATATGAAACTAAATTCTACGAAACCATTGTAGAGTCTGTGAAAATTTTATTCTTTGAACTCTCCCAACAAAAATATCCTTCACTATGATAGAGAATTAAACCATAAAATGATTTATAATATTATTATCTATATGAAAATAACATCATTTAAACCCCTACTGACTAGATCCATGTATCCTCTCTACACCGAGAACATATCATTAGTGCTTCTATTATAATTTTATATAACCTTATTGCAGATGAATTTTTATCTATTAAATATTCTTAATATGTTCCTACTAAGATCAATTCATAAGAATAATTATTTATCCTACATAACATTAAATGAAATTCTGATCATAAAAATGAACCAAATGCGATATTACTCATTATTCTGTTTTCGTTTTGTGTAAATGGAAAAATTATATTTGAATGATATATACCATGTGGTAATGGAACAAATAGTATCATGGATTGTTCCATAAATATTCACTTTCATATGTAGTAAATTTATAGACTATAACATATTCCTAGAATATAATTGTATCAAACATGAATGATCTTCATCCAAATAATAGATATTTCTTCACCAATGTCATTCATGGAGAAACACTCATTCAACTAGTCGTAAAAATACTATAAGTCATATATGTCACTTAAGATAAGTAACATGTCATCAATATAAAATATGTGGATAATGATATCATCCACAAATTACATCCTATAAAAACATGGATCATATTTCTTCTTAATGAAATATAATTCTTTTATAGCTTCATCGAGTTCAATGCATTATGACATATATTGTCGCTTCAATCCATAAATGGATATATATGACTTTAACATTTATTTGGCACCATGTGTGTGACAAATCAATGTTTTATCAATGGTAATAAATTTCTTATAATAATTTCATATAATCACCATAAATTACAACAACATGAAGTATTATGTTCTATGTTACCATTAAACAAAATATTGTCACCTCTATGATTTGAATTTCAAAAATCTAACACATGGTTGGGATCATAAGATGTTTTCTTTCTAAGGGAAGAAACATATTTTTTGGTGAATAGTAACCTTCACTTATAAATAGTAACATACCCTTATGATTAGAAATTTTACACTTATTATTTTTAAATCTTGAAAAAATAGTAAATGCATCCATGAAAGTATAAATAAAATTTAGGCATATTATAAATAATAATATGACCAGAGTAAAAGTATTGGTATTTCTATAAGTCAAAAATAATTAATAAAAAATAATAAATTAACTTAAACAAAATATATATTCTTTGAAGGAGTAAATAAATTAATTATTTTATTTCTTTTGGATTTAAGATAATTTTATAAGACCTTATTTAATTTCTAAAGCATTATAAAATCAGTTATAGTTTTAAAATATGTATTTTTCATGTAAATTATAATTTAAATTAAAAATTAAATTAATCATCTATAGAAAATTATTTAAGATATTTTGAGTTCGTTTTGGGATTATAAAAATCAAAAAATTGGTTAGGGGAATTTTTTTTGGGAATTTTCAGAAATACATGATTTGTTGGTGAAGAGTAAAATACATTAATTTTCCCTATAAATACATTATAATTTAAATCCACTATTATTAACTTCATAAGTGATTTTACGCACCCAAATAACGAATTAAAAAGAAAATATTATTATTTTAGGTCATTTATTCATCACTACTGAGTGTCTTATGGAAATATAATAAACTAATTATTAAAATATTAAGAAAACGCTCCTCCACTCTATTATAAATTCGACCCACATTCCCCTCTTCCCTTCAATCCTATCAAGCCTCGTTCATTACCTAAATTCTTCCCAAATCTATCCTAAAAAACATTACCCACGTCCAATAACCCTTAGTATCTTCAAAAGATCAAATCCTCTCCCCCTACGAGTCTCTCGTGAATGATTGATTCAAGAGGTAAATTCATGTTTTCTATTATTTTACATCCTTCAAGTAAATTTGATTTATTTTTCTATTATAACCTATCATCATACAAGTGTTATAACAAATCCAGAAACATACATGTAATGGAATTTTATTATGATAGTGTAATAATTTACTATTATCTCTATTTTAATCATCTTTTATACTATTATTAATGACACAATTCGAGATGTCTCAATTTACCACATTCAAGGATGATGGGTTTTCAATTTCTATTACCATATTCAATTATGGAAATGAAACCATTTTCATTGTTAAACCAGAACATAAAATATATATTCTTTCTAAGTTATTGTTATATAATCTTAAAGTACACATGGTATTTATTTATAAAACAATACGTGTTTATTGTGGTCTAAAACCGCCAATTAACCCAAAAGGTCACCACTTAAGATAAATATAATTATTCGAATAAATTCCACGTAACATAATTAAATTTTAAACCATGTATCCTTCTGGATGTAAAATAAGAAAATATAACTACATCTATGGACAACTACTCTTATAAAACCAATGTGCCAGAACACGAATAAATGAACTGATCATTAAAACCAAAAAACCAAACATACCCAAAAAAGGAAATTGAACATCATAACGAATAAAAAGGGTAAAAAATGAAATTGACACGTTTATTATAACTCATTTTTATATATAATAGGTTCTTTAATTATAAATTACAGAACACATTTTTATTATTCAGGTCATTAATATCAAGTGGAGAACGCCATTTTACATATAGTAAGGGGACCTCTCTATTTCACTTTTATTTAAAAAAATTATAAGTTATGCCCATTAATGTGTAATCACTAATGATGGGTTTTGATTGTTCACCTCCTCCATACTGCCCTTGTAATTTTATAGTTATTATAAACCTTTTTATTTCTAACTAATCCCTCTTAATTACACCGTATACTATGCCAATAATCCGAAAGGGATTCTACCCGAATCTCCATTATTCCATTGTGTTAAATTGTATTGTTTATTACCAATATTATGTTATGTTATCATATCATGTGTTTCTTATAAATGTTTTTTAAAGTTACCATATTTATTTATCAATACCCTTCATCATTCTCTTTCATGGATATAAATTTTTTATGCGATTCCATCCTCATTACTTTTCGATAAAAAAACATGTTTTAAGGGAACATCTCGATTTCTCACCTGATTTCAAGAGCACTATATCCTTTTTAATCCACCATTGTCATTATAGATTTATACTTTTTATTAATAAATCCTTTCTGGTTCACCGTATGTTTTATATAAAATATTTTTCCCATTTATATTTTAAAGGCTCCATAGTATTTTCAATAAATCCTCACAAAAATGTTTTGCCTTTAAAATTTCATAAATACCTATAATTCGTGTAGTCAATTATGATTTATTTAAATTACCGTGATATGTTATTATTTAAACTTATTAATTTCTAGGTAAATTTAAATTCCTTTATTTCATGGAAATATTTATGATACACTGAATTATTATGCTTTATGATAAGATTATATACAAATTTTTTCTATGGGTCCCCTTATATTTATGTATTATTGATTATGATTGATTCTTAATATGGGAAACATATTCATGAAATGTAATGTTGAGTGTTCCTAGATAGCACTCCAATTCAGTTATTAAATTTGAGTCTCATGAGATTTTATATGTGACAGTCTTGGAGGTTATCCATGGGTTGTGGTACCATGTGCAACGGTCTCGGAAGTTATTTTTGAATTGTGCTAAAGTCATGTTTTATGTTGTTTCCACATTACAATGACTCTATGTTTATATGATTCATTGTTTATATGTTATGATTACATATGATATATTATTTTTTTCATCATGTTATGCCATCTAACCCATGTTCTAAAGCTTTATTCTTATGTTTATTCACACACCGGGCTTTTACCTCATCCCATTGTTCATTTGATCCCCATGGCACCCTATACAGATGTAAGGGCTCAATGTAAGTTAAAAGATATTTATGAATATTAAATAAAGAAGCCTTTTTAGTCACATGTTATATGATCTATATACCTAGTCTTCAGATACACTATACATCACAATCCTTGGCTTGTATTCTGATGTTTATTTATGATGAAAATCACTGAATGATATACGTAAAAGGATAGGGTTTCTATAGCTGGTATTTGAGGATGGTTTAGTTATTTTCTAAGATTAGGAATATGGATATTTAGTAATATCCTTATGGATGATACCAATTATATGAAAAACCCACTAATTTTTGGTAAGTATTGGGTTAGTGGTTTATCAATCAAATGCATCTGAGTTTGGATACAAACCGGTAGAGGTAGATTTGGTGTAGATTTGTCTAGGGGGAAAACCCGAAAACACGACATTGAGGTATACCAGAATGGGAACAGGTTCATGAAAATGATCTTTTCTACAAAATTGGTCTGACCCTCCTAGGAGATATGCTATGGTAAATCCAAGAGTTTAGTACAGAACATTAATAAGGGAATACAAAATTTAATAAGGATAATGAAATTTATCATGTATAACATGGATTTAATCAAAGAGAATCACAAGTTTTGATATACTTATACTTTTAATGTTTATCCTCTTATGTTCAGTGATTGAATTTTATGATTAATATCTATGTATTCATTCCCTCTATGTGTACGTTATTTTTCAAGGCTAATGTCGGGAAATAGAAGAACATATTCCAAAAATCAATATGAGAGGAAATGCGAATATTTCCTTAATTATATGCTTCATATGATGGGAATACGTTCTCAAAACATTAGGAAAGTACTTTCTCAGATGGCTAATGTTATGAATAATAATGTGAAACATTTTGAACATCCTCCTCATCCAATAAAATTTCATGTTATCATTGAATAATTCATGAAGAAAAGTCATCCCTTGTTTCGTGGATCATCCCATCCCTTCTTCTTGGAATGGTCGATTAACTCTATTGAAAATGGTTTTTATTCTCTCCAGTGCATAGAAGAAGAGAAATTTTACTGGCTGTCATTCATATTGATGGTGAAGTTGATCAGTGGTGGACATTGATCATGAATATGAATCCCCCCTAAGGAAAATGATTCCATGTATTGGGATGAAGTCAAGAGAGTTTTTTTGAAAAAATATTATCCCCAAACCCTCCATCTCATGATGGAAAGATGGTTCCTCAGACTCAAGAAGAATTAAGATGAGTCAACTAGGGTGTACGCTTCAAAATTTACTATTCATGCAAGGTACACCTCTGGAATTTTCAGGAACAATGAAATCAAGGTGGATCACTTCTTTAGTGGAATATAAATGAGTCTACGTTGATTCAAAACACTGAAAGTTATGAAGAGATTTTATGTTATGTCCTCAAGGTTAAACTAGATATCAAAGCCTCTTCGCTGTATCGTAGGTCTGGTGATAATAAGAGGAAAATGGAATCTTATATAGATAGTACCACAAATTAATTCCTTTATATAAAGAAGCCCTACCATAACATGTGTGATAATTGTTGGGTGAAGCATCTTGGGAACTGTATAATAAAATAAAGGAATAACTTCAAATGTGGTAATCCTGGACATGTGGATAAAAACTGCTAAGGGTTATGAAAAATCCCGCTAATGTGAAAGAATAAATGAAGGTTTATATCAACAATCAGTCAGTAGTGTAGTGATAAAACTACAAGGATCATGGGAATTATGCGAACAATTTTCCAAACTGAGGGTTGTCTGAGACAATAAACAAAAACCACCAAGGTAACAAGGAAGGTCTTATGCTATTAGTAAAGCTGATGTGGAGATAGGAAACGAAGTGGTGACATGTACACTAGTTATACATTCATTAATTGAGAACATAATATTTGATTCTAGTTCAACAAATTCTATCATATATTATAATTTTAGAAGAACTATCCAAACACCACCTGAAAATGTGGGTTATAATTTATTTGTGAGATTAACAAATGGGGAATTCATTATTTCTATGGTTTATAACTCCTCCCGGTTAAATATAGGGAATGAGCATAAATTTTTTTTCATACTCTCTATAGGGGACATTCAATGTTATATTGGGTATGTATTTTCTATCTTTATACAAATCCAAAATCAACTATTGGGAAACAGTGATCACAATTCACATCTCGAAGTATCATGCAATTCTTTAGAAAATTAAAAATTTGAATCATTCTAAGAATCATCATAATAGGAGTGGATATTTCGGAATTATGAACATATATGTATATATCAAATTACTATGAAAAAAGAAGGGAAATATTCTTGAAGACATTCCCATCATGAGGGATTAGAATAATGTAATTCTCAAACATTTTCCTGGTCTTCCTCTTGACCCAGAGGATGATTACTCAATTGGAATTTTTCCTAGATCAATCCCTAAATAAAATAAACCATATAGAATAGCCATCGTAGAGTTGGAATATATGAATTAGCAGTCACAAGAGAATCTAGAGATGGGTTTTATACATGCAAGTGCATCAACATGGGGAGTGATAGTCCACTTCTTCAAGAAGAATGATGGTTCAAGGTTCCCCTACATTGATTATCATGAGATAAATAAAATTTTAATAAAGAACAAGTATCCCCAACCTTTTATAAATGATTTTTTTTCAACTTCATTAGGATAGTTATTTCTCTAAGGTGGACCTTCAGTTGAGATATCACCAATTAATGGTGAGGAAGGAAGATATTCCCAATACTACCTTTTGAATGAGGTATGGACACTATGAGTTCATTGTGATTCCCTTTGGAATCACTAATTCTCCAAGAAATTTCATATATTTAATGAATATAGTCATTATAGATTACCTTGAAAAAATTGAGGAAATATTTATCAAATGTATTTTGATATACTCTATGAACAAAGAAGAACATGTTGAGAATTTGAATACTGTGTTTAAGACATTGCTAAGGGAGAAGATGTATGAAATGTACAGTAAATGTGAGTTATGGATAGAGAAAATATCATTATTAGGGAATTTATCAACAGTAATAGGATATCTATAATCATTTATAGGAAAATGGAAATGGAAGAGTGACCCAGGCCAACATTTGTAACAGAGATCCACATCATTCTAGGTCTATCCATGTATTAACAATGATTTTTGAGGAACATTTCACGATTTTCTAAACCAATGACCAAGATGACATGGAAGGGAGTGATGTTTATTTGGACTCATGAATGTTAAGAGAGGTTTATCTAGTTTTAAAAGAGGATAATCACTGCAATAGTACTAACACTCCCAAAATGTGGAGAACTCTTTGTGGGGTACGGTGAAGATTCAAATAAGGGATTATGATGTGTGCTAATAAAAAATGATAAAGTGTTATCCTATGCTTTAAGGTAGCTAAAAATCCATGAGAAAAACTATATAGAACATGATATAGATTTGGAGGTTGAGATATTTGCATTAATAATTTGTCGGCATTAACTCTATAGGGAGATGTGTGAGATATATACTGATCAAAAAAGCCTCAAATATATATTCACCCAAAAAGAACATAATAAGTGCCAGTAATGATAGATATATCGCCTCATGGATTATGACATCTCAATCCACAACCATCTTGTTAATGAATTGAAGGTGGCATATGATCTAATTAGAGAGGATTTCGCATATATAACAATGATGAGAATTAGAATGGATCCTATCTTCTATATTTTTGAAAGATGGACATGACAATCATTAGGGTATGAACATCATCGATACTTTCCCAATCTATTTCTCAACCATCCATCATGGGGAAAATAAATTAATCTCAACGAAATTTTTTAAAATTATATAATGGGTGGGAACTGTTAGAAAATGGAAAATATTCAGAGTTCAAGATTGATGAGGAAGAAGTTGTACGATTTTGTTTAGGATTATGTATACCATCCGATCCAGGTATAATGAAGGATATTTGGAATGACACACATAGCTCAACCTTCTCTATCCACAAAAGGATCAAAAAGCTGTATAGATATCTCTGAGAGATGTTTTTGTGGGACAATATGACGAAGGATATTGTTGAATATAAATCAATGTTCCCAGTATGTCAACATGTGAATGCCAAAAGACAGAATTCTAAGGAGATTATTCAACCACTACCCCTAGAATCATGGTAGTGGGACAATATCACCATTGACTTTGTCACTGGACTTCAATGCAAATAGATAAGAAATAATGCTATATGGGTCATTGTGGATAGTCTTACAAGGATTTCTCACTTTATCGCAATTTGAGTGGAATTTTTGTTGGATCTACATGCATAGATATATATAAAATAAGTTGTATGGCTTCATGTACTTCCACTATTTATTATATTCTATCAAGATCAGAGACTCACCTTGATGTTATGGAAAATTATCCATCATTCTCTAAGCATTGAAATGAAAATCAGTCATACCTATCACCCTCAAACAGATGCCCAATCTCAGGGAACTATTTAAGAACATTCAAAAATGTTGATCTAATGTTATATGGACTATAATATATTTTTATACCATCAACTTACACTAGTTTAATTCTCATATAACCATAGTTTTCAATCAGGAATCCGAACAGCACCATACAAATCCCTTTATTAGAAAAGGTGAAAAATACCTGTGTGTTGGGATGAAGTCATTGAGCGTAAGCAGATATGATCTGAAATTGTCAAATAATTGGTGGAGAAAGTGAAATATATTGAGCCAAAAATCAAGGTATCCCAAAGTCAAAAATGGTTACGTCGACAATTGTTGACGAGACCTTGAGTTCAATGTTGTAGACATGGAATTTCTATGCATATCTCTGTGGAAGAAGGTCATAATGTTTTCAAAGAAATGAAAGCTATGTAAAAAAACATCAGCACCTTTGGGAATCTAGATCTTATTGGGAATGTGACCTATCGACTATCAGTTGCACCTACCATGTCCAATGTGAACGATTTCTTCCATGTATATATCTTAGGAATGTACATTTCAAACCCTTCACATGTACTCTCTTCAAAAGTGGTACAGTTAGAGAATGATATTTCTTTTGAAGTGCTGGAAGTGAATATCTTGGATCATATTGATAATGTTTTATGTATCATGACAAATCAACTTGGTCAATGTAATGTGGTGGAACCAAAAGTACGAAGATAAAACATGCGATTTGGAGGATTCAATGAATGAAAAGTACCCACACCTCTTTATGTAATAGAATGAAAAACTATATTTAAAGGGAAATGTTTCATATTGGGGAATAATATAATGACCTAATGTTTTATCAATGGAAATACTCTTCATATAATTATTTTATATAATGACATTAAATTACAACACAATTAACCACTAACTACTATGTGACCATTAAAAATAATATTGTCTCTTTTCTGATATGAATTTTGAACATATCACATACATGGTTGCGATCAGTTAGACCTTAAAGTCTAAGGAAAAAAACATATTATTCTGGTGAATAGTAACCTACCATTATGAATAGTAACATAACCTTATGAGTATTAATATGACCCTTATAAATAGTAAATTGACCCGAATAATAGTAACCTTATCAATGAATGTATAAATAAAATTTAGGCATATAATAAGTGATAATATGACCATATTAAAATAATTGGTATTTATATAATTTATAACTAATTAATTACAATTAAATAATTGATTTTAAAAAATATATATTCTTAAAAGGATTTCTTAACTGAATAATCTTATGAATTTTAGTTTTAAGATAATTTAATAAGACCTTATGTAATTTTTGAATGCATTATATAACCAGTTATAATTTTAAAATCAGTGTTTTTCAAGTAAAATTAGATTTTAATTAATAATAAAATTAATCATATATATAAAATTATTTTTGAAATATGGAGATCCGTTTTGAATTCTACATGTCAAAAAATTGTGAGGGTGATTATTTGTGGGGTTTTCTGAATTACATTATTTTGGTGACTAGTAAAATACATTAATTTACCATATAACTAAATTATAATTTAAATCCACTATACATGAAATCAAAAGTGATGTAACCACAAAAATATATAACTAAAATGAACTTCTTAATATTTGTGTTCATGAATTCATCACTATGTATTATTTTATTATGAAATAATAAACTAATGATTAAAATATTAAGAAAACCCTTCTCCCCTCCACTATAAAAATCACTAACACACCCATCTTCTCATCACTTCACCCAAGACTTGTTACATTCGTAAATTCTTCGAAAGTCTCTCTCTAACCTCCTCCCCACGTATAATATCAAATATCTTCAGAAGACCAATTCCTCTCTCCATATGATGCTCTCAAGAAAGATTGATACAAGAGGTAAATTTGACCATTCTATTCTTTAACTTTCTTTTCAAGTTCATTTGTTTTCATTTCTATCCTTACCACTCCTCACCCTTATGTTATAACAACTACATTAATTAAATTTACTAGATTTTTTTTATGATAATAGAATACGTTATTATCACTTCTCTTTGAAACTTCTTTCATACTAGTAGTGAGGACACCATTCAGGACCTATTAATTTACAACATTAAATGATGATTGGGTTTTAATTTCTGTTACTATCTTTAATTCTAGTCATGAAATCATTTTCGTGGTCAAACCAAACCATAAAATATGAATTATTTGTCATATATTTTTCTGGAATCTTATTGTACACATCGTTATTAAGTATAAAACCAAATGTATTCATTGTGGTAAAAAACCGCCAATTTTCTGAAAATGTTTTCACAAAAGCTTTATATAATGATTAATCATCAATCCTTGTAACCAAATTATATTTACCACCACAAAAACATTGGGATGTTCAATAAGAAAATATAACTCCAACTCTGGAAAACCGATCTCATCATACATGGGTGTCCCAACATGAATAAGTGAACTGATCATTAAAACCATAGAAGCAAACAGAACTGAACAATGATATTAAACCTCATAACCAATAAAAAATGTCATGAATGGACATAAAAAGGTTATAATAATTATTTTAAATATTTAAGAGGTTGTGTAATTGTTAATTAATGAACACAATCTCTCTATTCTATTCATTAATATCACGTGGATAACACAATCAGACATAAGGTAAGGGATCCTCTCAATTTGACTTTTATTCAAGAATTCTCTCTATGTTATAACCATTTATGTATATTACCCAATGATGGTGTATGATTCCACACCTCCACCATACTTCCCTCATGATGTACAAGTGATGATAAATTCCATTCTCTATCACTAATCCCTCATAAGTACACATGATATCATGCCTATAATCTGTAAGGGATTCTACCCGAACCTCATTTATTGCTTCTGGTTGTATCATATTTCTTATTACTAAAATGGAGTTATATTACCTTTTTATGTGTGTCTTATAAATGAAGTTTACATGTACCGAATTATTTTATCAAGCCCTTTATTCATTAGTTCTTGGGGATAAACATGTTTTTAAGTGATTCCCCCCTCAATACTTCCCGATATAAAAACTTGTTTTTAGGGAACATCATGAATTCTTACCCGATATCATGTTCAATATATACTCTATTTTAATCATCCATTTTCTTTATAAAATCATTCATTTTATTATGAAAACCTTCTTGTTTTATCTCTGGTTTTATATAAAATATTTTTTACTTTTCTATTTTAATGGCTCTATATTATTTTACTTAAAAGAGCACAAAATTTTTTTATTGATAAAATTTCTTAAATACTATTATTTTATGTTTTAAATTCTGTTTGATATAACTTATAGTAATATATTATAATTTTACCTTATTAATTTCCATGTATGTTTAATCCCCTTCTTTTTTGGATACTTGTATGATACACCAATTCATTATGCTTGTTTACATTTTTATGATTCCCATTTCTTTCCATGGGCTCCCTTTTATTTATTTATGATTGATTATGTATGAATCTTAATATGGGAAAAAATTCCATGAAATGTTATAATGGGTGCGACTAGATAGCACTCCAATGAATTATGAAATATTGAGTCTCTTGAGATGTTATGTGCTATGGTTTTGGCGGTTAGCCACGCCTTGTGATTCTATGTGCAATGGTCTTGGAGAATTCCTTGAATCTTACTAAAGTCATGTTTTATGTTTCTTCCACATTACTATGAATCCATGATTATTTTATTCAATGATTATATTTTGTTATTCCAGGTGATATATTCTTTTTTATGTCATCATGATATGCCTTCTAACCCATGTTCTAAAGCATTACTCTTATTTTTATTCCCTCACTAGGCTTTTAACTCATCCCAATGTTCATGTAATACCTATGGTATCCCATGTTTATGTAAGGGATGAAAATAATATAAGATCATTTTATGAATATTTAATAAGGAATTGTATTTGTAGTCCCATGTTTTATGTTTTGTGTACCTAGTCTTCAATGACACTATTCATCGTGATCATTTTCTTGTACTCTGATGTTCATTTACGGCTAAAATCATGTAGTGGTATTTATAAAATGATAGGGTCACAATAACCTGTAATTACAAACCATGGTTCATGTGTTATAATTAAATTGTCCTAATTTTTTACATTATGGAATGAAATTTTAAAATCATTATTAAAAATTCAATATTTCTGGTATGAATCCATAGTAGGTATAATTCTAATGGATACTAACATGTAAACTGGTGAAAATGTTCTATCATTGTAAATTACATAATGATTTCTAAACCCTTTATCAAATATCCTTTCATTATATCTATTTACAGTACCCTCCATTATATTTTTCTCTTGAGTACCCATTTTCACCCAATGAGATTTATATCAACTGGAGCATCGACCAAAGCCCAAACATGGTTTAGATACATGGAATGAATTTCAGAATTAAGTTATTCTTTCCATCTTGAAACTTCTAAATTTTCTATTGCCATTTATTTTAGATAGATATTAATCATTGTATACCAATAAAAAGTATCCATCACCAGTGTCTAGAAAACCATATCTCTTTATTCTTCACTCTATTTTAATCCAATGTAATAGTTGTGTTTTAGATAATACATCATCCACAAGGCCTTATGGAATCTATTCATATGCCAACATTTTTGTATCTGGAGCATCAACTTCATCAAATTCAATCTTTATCAAACTATATAATATAAGGATTTGAGCCCTCTCATTAAATATGATTTGGTTAGAAAAATCCACGTTCTTTTCAGAGATGGTGTGTTTGTTTTATACCATTGTTTTATTAGGATAACCAATACAATACACTTTGGAACCTAGGATTATTTGTTTATCCCCATGAAATCTATAACAAATTCTATGCAACCCCATACCCTTTTATGAGATAGAACTAGATAATTACAACTACATAACTTGAAGGAAATTACATTTTCCACATTAGTTTGTAATTGGATTAATTTACATATAATTGTTTTAAATTTATATTCCCAAAAGGAAAATGGATGAAGGACATGACTCATCAACGTCCATAACATGTCTAACATGGTATGATTACTCCTTCCACTAAATAGTCAACTTTGTTATGTACGGTGGAGTGATTTGAGATATAATCCAAAACTATTATTGAAATTCAGTGAACTCTTGGTTATGATAATCAATAGCTTGATCTGACCAAAAATTATTTTTCATTATTCTTCGTTCATTCAAAACATCATTCTTGAATTCGTTGAATTTAAAAAAGGACATGGACTTATAACAAAAGAATTTGTTAGAACCACATATAGTGAATTCATGAGTATACGTTATGATGTAAGAAAACCCATCCCTAGATACTGCATTTAATAGTCCACACACATCAGTGTGCACCAATCCTATAATATCTATGTCCCTTTTATCATTTCCATCAAAATTAGTATTGGACATTTTTTATACAAACATGATTGATATATTTCAAGTGGTTTTGTAGTGCCCTAAACCTATTTACCTCGAGTCTGTGATTTATTCCATAACATTGGAATGATACAAGGAATCATTTCCTGAAAGACTGATCAATTTAGTATTATTAAAAAACAAGATACATAGATATGTTCAAAAATACAACTTGAAATGAAATACAAAACTAATTTATTCCATTAAAAACATCTAAGACACCAAGATTATGCCTTCTTGTCACTTATAAATAACTTCATCATATCATGGGATAATGAATCATAAGAAATGGGTGAAATAAAAAAGCTCATTAAGGGTAAGCTATACAACAGAATATAACAAAAACAATAGGCCTGGTGAAAAATGAAAAACAAATTCCTTTATAAATAATAAACATGCACACATTATGGCAGGAATCTAAGCTTAGAAAATAATGTCGTTATAAAACATAGTCATGGGTATTCTACTAGTATAATAACCACATGAACCATCAATATTATTTTCCTAATGAGACAATGTATAATATTAGACATTTGGAACATCTTTTCAATCCCTCGACCAAGACGTCTAAAAATGACTTAGGTATCTCCCAAAACCATATATCAAATTGGGAAAGTCCTCATTCAATTCCACGTCTAATTATCTCATGTCTCCTACCGATTCACTGAGAATCTATAATGGGCACCACTCGTCACATACTATGTCCAATACATTCCACATATGAAAAGGCTGAAACATAACATAAACATTCATATTAAAACTTGCATACTAAATCTCAAAATTTCAACCACAAACCATGAATGGTATAAAAATAAGAAAATCCATAGTCCAATATATCAAAAAACATTCAATACAATATGAAATATTTTTATCATAATTAATCAACTTCAAACATGTTTAAAATCTTTCAATGGATGTTGAAAGAGATGAAATGAAAACTATTTCAATGAAATACATCATTGTATTTTGAAACCATTTAAGGGTCAAATAATTATAAATGAAAACAATTATTTTGATAATATTCATATATTCTTATAAGGGGACCTTCGATGATGTTATAATGGTGGAAAATAGCCTCACCCTCTGTATATGATAAAAAACATTCTTACGTTAATTTTGTCCAAAAGGTCATACTATAAATTTTTTGGAAAATGGTAGAATGATTCTTGCCAAAACATATAAGGTCAAATAAGGGTATAAATATCATTAAACCATAGTTTAGAAAATTGAAAAAATGTTTTCAAATTAATTTTTAAGAAAACATGGATGTGGTTTATAAATAGGTCCCAGTATATACGTACGTAAAAACAAACTCAGATATAATGAGATTGTGAACTTAACCCTAACCTTATACATTTACTGGGTTGAAGGTATGTTAACCCCATGTATAATTGTTATATCATTTTTATTAATGTATACGAGAACTATATACATTAATATGATATCAAATATGATCCTCTAATATTTCTTTTTTAATAATATTTTAGTAGTATCATCGTTTCAGCTGTCAACTGATTCATTTTCCTTAATATTATTGGTTACGTGAGCCAGCATTGTTATAGATATGAGAAATTTGATTCATTTACCGAATGATATTATTCTCATAAACATTATTTTTATCCATCAAATGAATATTATTTTTGAATGATTACGACGAGGAAATTAATCTCATCACCTTCATCAAGACAATAATATGTACGTACGCATTAGCGATAATATCATTATATTTATAGAGAAATCATATGTAATTGGATGTTATATTATATATACAGAATCATTAACATGTTATATTTATTATTTACATTAGTTATACTCATTATGATACCCATCCTAAAAATGGAAGTGTTTTAATAACAAATTACCCCACAAGGTGGAGACGGTAAGCAGTATGTATGCACGTATGTTGACTTTATCATTGATAGGATGGGTAGAATAAATAATATGGTTCTAACATATTTATATTAACATAATATTATGAATAAGTTTCTGGATTTATTATTTTGTTATGGAAACAACAAAGAATGAATAAGTGGAAAAAGAAATGAACTTGATAGAGGTTATGAAATGTTTTTTTCTCTTCAGCATGTTCTTCCTTTTGATTTGATCAAAAGGGCTCCATAGGTTGGAATTATGACCAAAGAAAGTACACTAGGATTAAGGGAGGAACGTTGGGACGATATTGGGGTAGAGGTCGGCCATGAAAAATGGATTTGGAGGTGGGATTTGGAGAGAAGGTGAAGTTCCCTTTTATAAGACGGGTGAGGGTCACTTTTGGAAAAGCATGAATTATTATTTAATAATAAAATTATTTTTTGTTTCTAAAGGTACCAAAATGATATTATTAGAAGATAAAGTGGGGATGGGTAGAAAACCTTTCATCCAATAGGTTTTAGATAGGATTATTCCATCATATTAACATTATATTTTAGATTTAACTCTTAGCTAAATAGTTTTACATTTACATTGTCTCTCTGTATTTTTATATTATATGGTGAATACAAATAATATAAACCACAAATAAATCCCAAAGCAGTTAATAATTAATATATATAACCTTATCTATGTCGTTTAGAAGATCATTAGAACTTTATGTATATTATGTCAATAAATAATATATTATTTGTTTTAACAACTCAATTATGTCAATTTTGACACTATTTAGAATATCATTTTTAAAAAATACATTAAAACATTATCATTTAGAATACAATTTATTTAACCAACCCTATCATGTAATATTAACATAGAAAATTATTTCAATTCATCAGAAGTCTCAATTTTCATTTATATTATTATTTATAATATCAATTATTTTTATATATCATATTTAAGGTAATTACTGCACCATCATTGTGGAATAAATAAATTAAATTATATAATGTCTAAAAATTATAAAAAAAAACATTATTTATGAAATCATTTAATATTTCTAACGAACATTTATAGTTTACATTATATTAGTTTAACCCTGTATTAAAAATTGTTTAGTTATTAAACATTGAAGTTAACTCTTTTAAATATTTTTAAATAAAATAATATTAAATATCCTAATCTAATCCATGTGGACTAGAGGGGTTCCTATATTTAATTCCTAAGGATTTTTTTGGTTGAATTATACTTATTCAATAGAAATAGGACACGTGTTATTGTAATTATGATTACATTTTTACCCTTAAGTACCATAATTAATTTTAATAGTACTAAATAAAATTCAAACGTTATTATTCACCAAAAATTATTTTCATATTCTTTAAACACATTTTACATACTGATATTAACTGTATTTATCGTATTTTTGAAATTAAACTCACAGAACTAGTAAAAATATGTTTTATTGTAATTTGAAAATGCACAAATGAGGTGTGTAAAAGACGGTAAAAATATCAATAATATATATATATATATATAAGATTATTATAAAATGACTCCAATGAATTAAATTGAACATATATATGTATTATGTATCTTTTTTTACCAAAAATAGTTTTACCCAATAACGTAGTGTTTTAACAATTTATCAAAAATTGAATGCTTTCAGAAAAATTCCAAAAACACACCCTATGCTTATTTTGAAATACCGAATTCAAAAATGAAGTAAATTTTTAAAAAAAAATTATAATGATTCTAAATTTGTGTATTACAATTTATAATGACAACTTTTATTGGTCGTGGGTGTTATAATAAGGATGTTGCATACATTGCAAGATAATGCATTACTAAAAACGAATAGTGGAAGCTTGGGGTGTTACATTCTTCCCTCCATAAAATAATGTTGTGTCCTCAAAATTTCTAGAATATCACCACAAAAAAGAATTCAGGTGGTTCTTCATCATAAGTTCTTTATGTTCTCACGTTGTCACTTCCATCTTACGGTATCTCCATAGTACTTTTACCAGACGAGTCGTCCGGTTTCTCAACACTTGTTCGCTGGTATCAAGAATTTTTATAGGCTATTAACAATAAGACAAATCATGTTTTATTTCAATTATCTCATAGGTGATTACAAGCGTTGGGACAAGCATGTATTTTCTAAATAGTGAAACGTGGTATATATCATGAACATTAGAGAGTCTTGGAGGCCTTGCCAAATTATTAGCTATAACTCCAATTCATTTTAGAATTTATAATTATCTGATGTACGTGGGACTCAATTTTTCCTTCTTACTGAATTGTATAACACCCTTCCATGGAGATACCTTAATGAAAAAATGGTCTCCTAAATGAAATTCCAAATCCTTCCTTCGGTTATCAGTATTACTCTTTTTCCTACATTGGGCTGCTTTGATGTGGGTTTGGATAATATTCTCTTTTCCATTGTTTCCTCAACATGTTTTGGGCCTACGAGCTTTATTTCACCAACATCATCCCAACAAGTTGGTTTGTGACATCTCATTCCATATATTGCTTATTATAAGAAAATTCTACAAGAGGTAAATATTGATCCCACATACCTTGAAAGTCATGTTATGATGATCTCAACATTTCTTCTATGGATTGAATAGTCCGTTATGATTTCCTATTAGTTTAGGGTGGTAGGCAGTGCTCAAACAATTTTCAATATCATAGGAATTCTAATGATGATTCCATAATCCTAATGTAAATCATGTATCACGATCAGAAAAAATAGATAGGGGTACTCCACAAAGTCTAACATCTCCATTAATATACATTCTTGCTAAATATTATGTGGTAAATCTTCTTTTTATAGAAAGAATATGTGAATACATGATAAGATGATCAACAATGACCTATATTGCATCATTCCTTCTAGCCCATTACAAGTTCTATCGTAATATCATCCCAATACCACTCAGGTGTTGGAAGAGGTTACATGATTCCTTCAGGATGTCACCTTCCATCATTCACATTTGGAAAAACCATACATCTTGGCACAAAATCAGAAATCTCCCTCTTTATATTGCCCGACCAAAATGTTCCTCCAAATCGATTTACATATTGGTGCTCCTCAGGTGTATAGAGAAATTGGAGTTATAAGAATCATCCATCAAATCCCTTTTTAGATCAGGTATATCGAGAACACAAGGACTCTTCCCAAATTTCATAACTCCATTTTCATATACAAATTCACTCATTCTACCATCATTTATAGCATTAATCTTCTTTTGAAACTCATAATCAGTCAAAGAACTCTTTATATTTTCTAGTAAAAATGGTTTTGAAACCTTTTTAAAAAGAATTAATATTTCACCTTTCATGGTTATTCCCATGTCCATCTTTACTAGATCCAAGAAAATTGGATCCCTTTAAACATTCATCTTGTTCAAAACTTCATGTTCCTTTCTACTCAAAGCATCTTGCTTCTTATTTTCTATCCTTGGGTGGTATTGTATAGGGAAATCATAAACCTTGAGTAGATCAATCCATTTTCATTGCCCCATGTTGAGTTCTTTCGGTGAGAAAATATACATCAAACTCTTGTGATCAGTGTTAACCAAAAATTTTTCACCATAGTGATAGTGTCTCAATATATTTAGAGCATTGATTACAACTTCTATCTCAAGATCATGAGTATGATAGTTTTACTCATGAATTTTTAGCTGTCGTGATGCATAGGCAATAACTCTTTCATTCTACATAAGGACACAACCATGTCCTTTCTTTGATGTATCACTATAAGTAACAAACCGAGCATTCTACGATTATAGATTCATGATAAGATCATTAAATAATCATTTCATCAGTTCTTCAAATCATTTTTCACACTCTTTTTCCCAGAACTAATTTAAAACCATTACGTGTGAGCTTTTTTAATGGGTTATCCAACTATGATAAATTCTAGATGAATTGTTGACAATAACATGATAAAAATCCAGAAATGAGTACCTCAGTTATTTTTCTCGGTGCTTTTCATTCATGTATTTCCATGGTCTATTAAGGATCAACAGAGATTCCACCTTAGAGACAATATGGCCCGGAAAAGAAATCAATTGAATCCAGAAATCACATTTGCTAAAATTCCCTTACAATTCATTTCTTCTATGATTATTTAGAATAATGAACAAATTATTTTCATGAAATTCGTAGATTTTAGATTATATGAAGATATCAACAAAAAAATATAACTAAAAAGTCAACAAGTTATTCTTTGAAAACTCTATTCATTAGATCCATGAAGACATGGGTGTATTAGTCAATCTAAAAGGAATTAATGTAAACTAGTAATGCCCGTACCGGGTTCGAAATGTTATTTTTAGAATGACTTCCTTGTTCACACACAACTGATGATATCCAGATCAATGGATAATCATATAAAAATAATGATCTCCATGAAGTTGGTCAAGTAAATCATCAATGTGAGGTAGGGGATACATGGCCTTTATTATTATAGCATTGATCTCCTTGTGGTCAATAAACAACCTCATAGATCTATCATTCTTCTTAACAAGAAAGGATAGGGGCTCCCCAGGGTGAAACACCGGGGAGAATAGATCCTTTATTACTCAATTCCTCTAGTTGTTTCATTAGTTCCACTAATTCCAAAATTTCCATTTTATAAGGGGTCTTCAATATGCGCCTTGAACCGGAAATTAAATCAATGGAAAACCCAATTTCTCATTCTAGAGGATGTCCATGTACATCCTTTTGATAAATATCTACATAATCTTGCACAATATGTACATAATCTATTTTAACATTCCTTTTCTCACCAATAGTTATTTCATTCCCGTCCTCCACAATAATTGAATTTAGTAGAGCTACAGGGGGTGGATCTAGATAAGAATCAGGTGGTGAAGTTTCGGCTATAAAGATATGTCACTCTTTATCATCCTCAAGAGTTGTAACCTCCTCATTCTTACAATACAATTTCGCATTGTGGTCGGAAATCCAATCCATACCGAAAATTATATAAAATTCAATCATAGGTAAAATGATTAGATTAGTAGATAAATATCATTTATATGCCTTAATGGGGATTGATTCACAAAAAACTATTGCAATGATACATCCCTTAGGAGTTTTGACTAACAAATCCCTTGTTTAATGAAATTTGAAATATTTAATTTACATATAAAACTGGAATGATATGATACAATGTAATGATTCAAATTCAAATAAAGTATTTTCTAAACTTGAGGAAACCATTAAATTACCTGCCACCACATCATTCGGAGCCTCAACCTCAACCGTAGTGATTTCATAAGCCTGGCCTTATCCCCTTGGACGTTTTTATGTATGTTTTCATCCCACTTGGGACATTCATTTGCATAATGTTCCATCTCCCTGCAATAGCATTGAACATTGGTAGATTATTTCTTCCCATTACAATCACTATCTTGATGGACTTTCTATCCACATTTGTTGAATACTCATTCTACTTTTAGAATGACCCCAGGATGCTTCCTTCCACAACTATCATAAGGTAGAAATTCAATGTTCCCTTCTTCCATGTTTCCTTTTTCCCTTCCCGAAGTGTTCAACAGATCTATTCTTCTCTTCCTTTACTTTAAATTTGTAAGAATTATATAATTCCTTTTCTATATTGATAGAACATGAGGCAATATCTTCATACGATGAGAAGGATTGTGAGATTAATGCTCGACGGAGAAATGGTTTCAACCCATTAATTAAACAATCAATCTTAATTCATGGGTTACTTATATAATCTGCAAAATTCCTGGCTATTCTTGTAATTTTAGCTTCATACTTTGTGACAATATCATCATCCATTTGTCTCAGACTCATAAATTGACATTCCATATTCGCTCGATGGTCAAAAGGAAATTATTTTTCTAAGTTAAGATCTTTAAACTCCCTCCATTTCATACTTGGTACTTCATCATCATTCTTTATGTTTTTAATTAATGACCACTATTGATCTGCTTCTCCAGTGAGGTGATAAACATCCATGAAAACATGTTCCCTTTCATTACTCATCAAAGTAGAAAATATTTTCTCTATGAAACATTTAAATTGTTCAGCTAAAAATGGATTTGTAGACCAATTGAATGATGGTGGTTGTTGCCTGTAGAAGTTTTCTATCATTGATCCCCTACGTTGTGGATCAGGGTGCCCCATACGGGTAAGGATATTTTTCATAACCTATACGAGTTGCCCCATTATGGTGATAAGATGATTAGAAACATTTTAAATCACTAGATACACTATATTTATTTTGAGTAGGAGGGAAATCCCTACAAGGATTATGTTCAGGGATATGGTTTCCATTCCTTCAACTAGCTGTAATTTCTAAGAAATGACATATAGTAGATTAGTTTATGAATAGAAATACATAATTTTGAACTTGAAAAACACCTAACGTAAATTGAATAGTTTATAAATATAATACATAATCATAAATAAGTTTTCATTGAGGATATATATACTCATAAATCCGTCATAATGGTTTGTAATGAAAATGAGAATTATCCTAACCATATCCCATGGGAGTGTCATAACCAAGAGTGCATCAAGGCCCGTTGTCAGGCAGTAATTTCTGTTTGACTCAAGCTCAAAGCAGTGTTTTCAGGTTTTACCCCCATGTACATATGTTCGAGATCCGCCTATACATGCTTGTATCCAAATAGGGATGTATTGCATGGAAAACTCAAAATATATCTACATTACCAAAACTCAAGGATGTTCTTCTATACTAATCCTCAAATTCTATCTTAGGGTAATGTGCATTAATTGGAGTTTTTCTAAATCTAGTTTCCATGATTTGTACTAAACATCCTCTAATAACAATTATAATTCCCTGAACCTAGTTACCCAATGTTAGTTCATTATTACATAACATTGGAATGATACAAAAATCAGGTCCCAAACGTCTGATCAGTTTAGTATTATTGGAAACAAGATACACACATAAGTTCTACATTACAACTTGAAAAGAAATATAACACTATTATATTCCATTATAAATATCCAAGCCTCATAGATTTTTCCTAAAAGTCACTCATAACTAACTTCATAATATGTTGGGAAAATGAAACATAAGAAAGGGGTGAGCTCAGATGACCAGTAAGGGTATGCAATATAGCAGAAGATAAAATAAAAATTTGGAAAGGTGAAAAATTAAAAACCCATGACTTTCAAAAAAATAAACCTGAACACATTATGGAAGAAATATGAGTTGAGTAAATACTGCCAAATTAAAACATACTCATGGGTATTCAACTAGTTGAACAACCACATGAACCATTAGTATTATTTTCATAAAGAGAGAACGTATAATGCCAAACATTCAGAATCATCTTGTCAAGGTCTCGGCCAATACGTATAAAAATGATTTAGGCCTCGGCCAAAACCATATATAAAATTGGGAATCAACTTATCCAATTCCACGTAAAATTGTCTAATGAGACCTACCGATTCACCAAGAATCTATAGAGGGATCCACCTGTCACATACTAAGTCCAATAAATTCCTAATAAAAAAGGTTGAGAAATAATATAAACATTCGTATAAAACCTATCATATGAAATATCAATACTTTAACCATAAACCATGAATGTTATAAAAATAACACATCCACGGTCAAACATATCACAAAACCTTCAATAAAATATGGAATATTTGTATCATAATAATTCAACATCAAAAAAGTTTAAAATATTTCAAAGGATGTTGACATAGATGAAATGAATACTATTTTAATGAAAAATCTCTTCATATTTTGAAAAAATTTATGTGTCGAATAATTATAAAAGAAAACATTTTTTTTGAAATTATTTTTATAATATTTTAAGGAAATCATAGATGATGTTATAATGAACGAAAAACGATACACCCGCTGTATACGTTAAAAAAATGTTTTTACCTTAATTTTGTTGAAAATGTCATAAATTACCATGTTTGAAAATGACTGAAAGATTCATTTAAAAATTTATAAGGTCAAATTAGGAAATAAATTAATTTATGAAACAGTATTGTAAACAGTAAAAAAGTTTTCAAATTCAATTTTTATAAAAAATGGATATTGATTATAAAGAGCTCTGATTATATACATACTTAAAAACTACCTCAGCAAATAAACAGATTTTAAAATTAACCCTTACCTTGTTCTTTTCCGAGGTCGAGGGTACATTAAACACTTCTATAATAGTTTAATTATTGTTTTTAAATTATACATGAACTGTATACATAAATATGATATCATATATGATCCTCTAATATTGCTTTGTTAGTAATATTTCAGTAGTATCATGGTCTCGGGTGTTAAGGGATTCGTTTTCCATTTTATGCTTGGTAATGTAATACATGTTTGTTATGGATAGGATGTATTTGATTCTTATAAAAATTGATATTATGTTAGTGAACATTATTTTTATTTATCAAATGAAAATTATTTTTTAATGGTCACGATGGGTATATGAATCTCATAGCGTTCGTGGAGACGGTAATCTATACATACGCACGAGGGAAAATATATTTTATATTGATGGAGGAATCGTATGTAATTGGATGGTATATAATATATACATAATAATTACCATGTTATATTTAATTTTTACATTATTTATACTCATTATCATACCCATCCAAATAATGCAGTGTTTTAATAACAAACTACACCATGACGTGGAGACTATAAACTGTACATACACATGTATCGTGACTTTGTCATTTATAGGATGGATAGAATAATGAATATGGTTGTACTAAATTTATAATAACATTATAATATATATATGGTAATGGATTTATTATTTTGTAATGGAAACAACAATGAAATATGACATGGAAGATGAAAATAAATTGAAAGAGGTGGTTAAATATTTACCTCTTCTTCAGGTTCTTCCTTTAGATTTGATCAAAAGGGTTCATTGGATTTGTTTATGACAAAAGGAAGGCCTCTTTGATGAAGGGTGAAATGTTGGGAGGATATTTTGGTATAGGTTGTCCTGCCAAATGGTTTCTTTGGTGTTATTTTTGGAGAAGGGTTTGTTCCCTTTTATAAGAGAGGTGAGGGTTACTTTAGGAAATGATAAAAGTATTATTTTGTAATAAATTATTTCCCTATTTCTAATTGCTCAAAAATAATTTATATAGAAGCTAATGTGTATATGTGTCTAATACCTTTCATCCAATATGTTTTAGACTGGTTTTGGTTTCCATATTAACATAATCATTTAGATTTAACTCTTAGTTAAATAGTTGGACATTTACCATGTCTGTTAGTATATTAATATTATATGGTTAATAATCTTACAAAAAACTAACAAGAGAACCCCAATATGTTAATTATTCATGTATATATCCTTATCTATGATTTTTGTATGATCCTTATATTTTTATGAATATTATATAAATAAATAATATACTCTTTCTTTTAAAAACTCAATTATATCAATTTTGACACAATTTAGTATTTGATTTATTTGAAAGACATCAAAACATTATCACTTCGAATAATTTTTTTTAACCAACCCTAACATTATATATTATCCAAGAAAATTAGTGTAATTTTTCAGAAGTATCAATTTACATTTATTTGGATACTTATAATATCAATTATTTTTATATTTCATTAATAATGTCATTACTACATCATCATTGTGTCATACATAAATTAAATTATTAAAATTCTAAATATTTTAAATAAAATAAAAATAATGTAGTAATTCTTTTTATATTTCTAATGAATACTTATAGTCTTATTTATATTGTGTGTATCCCAATATTAAAAATGGTTTAGTTATTAAACATTTAATTTAACTCTTTTAAATGTTCTTTAAATAAAATAATAATAAATGTCACAATATAATACTAGTTGACCAAAAGTGGACAAATTTTATTCATAATGATTTTTTTGGTATAATTATAATTATCTAACAGAATTAGTAAATTTTTAAGAGTAATTATGATATAATTTTTACACTTAATTACCCTACTTACTTTTAACCATGGTAAATAATTGTCAGAAGTTACTATTCACAAAAAAAATAATTTTCATCATATTGATCCACATTTTACTTACTCATATTATTCGTGTGTCTTGGATTTTTTATATTCAACTCACATAAGCGGATAAATTTTGTTTTATGAAAATTTTAAAATGCTCTTAGGTGGTGGGTAAAAGGCCGTAAAAACATCAAAAAAATTTATATAACTAAACATATTATAAAATTACATCAATGAATTAAATTGAACTTATATAGGTATTATATAACATTTTTTTAATAAAATAAATTTAAACAAAATAAATAATTATAGAAATAAATATTCAGTTTTAACCAATATCGTATTGGTTTTCACTATTCATAAAAAATGGATTGTTTTCAGAAAAATACATAAAATTCACCCTAATCTAATTTTTATATTATGATTTCAAAAATAAAGTCCATTTAGAAAAATAATATTTAAAAAAATTCAAAAATTTTGTATTACTATTCCTAAAGTCTAGTTAGATTTTTCGTGGTTTGTTAGAATCTCAACGTTGCGTACAATGCAAACTATTGCATTGTTAAAAGAGGAATATACAATAGAAGCTTGGGGTGTTACTAGATTTTCCACAGAAGAGTCTAACAAACTATCATATCAAACCAATATAGAACACTTATCATTTACATTTAAAATAGTTTGGTTCCAAATCATGATGTTATATGAGTCATGTGATCTTGATTCGTTATATATTTCAAATAATTGTATTTTTTTAATTTAATACATAAACAATATTATTTAAATGTTTAATTAAATAATGTATGTAGTCCTTATAAATGAAATAAATTTTATAAAAATGGAAATTAAACCATCTAAATATATACATGATATATAAATAATGTCCATGGTAATAATAGGTACATAATAAAGTCCTTTATAACCAATATCATTGTTGTTTGAAATTAAAATTTGTACTCTTCAATGGATATAACAGCCATCCTCACACTGTTGTCAACTCGCAGATCCACCTCAAATCAAGAAATCATTAAAAATCAACTTTTAATTTGAATTTTGAATCAAATATTAGCACACTAAGTACTTTATAATACCCAATGTGAATATATTGAAATATTATAGTTGAAAATGAACACACATTATGCTTCACCTTTCTTATGGGAATAATTTCTCTTCTATTGGCCTTTCTTACAACCCTGAAAACCTAATGCCTCATATTATATTCTCATCTTCTATATCATCCGCTTTGTGGAAGGGTGGTTCTTGAAAGATATAGAATTGTAATGAGACATGGTCCCCTTTTTTTCATTAATTTTCTTATTATTTATAAAGAACATGGTTTTTTGATGCCCCATGTCCATATCTAGTTAGGGAATCAATTAAAAAAGTTCCCAAAGACTCATCAGATTATTTATCATATTATATTAAACAATAAAACTAGATAATGTCTTAGGTAATGATAAAAGTATGAGATCTATTCACATATCATGCAGAAATTTAATCCATAAGATTTTCCATGCATTTAAAGTACCCAATAAGTTTGACTACATGAAGTCCGACTAGCACTAACACTCTAATCATAATTGTAAATTGATCATTAGAGATCTCATGTATCTCTTATTTTTCCTTCTCTTGATTGAGATCCAAAAGGTGAGACCTCATCCCATATGCAAACATATAATCATGTTTCTTTAAAAGATCATTGGTCATGGATTATAGTTTAAAACCCTAATCACAAATGGAATTCATCAAATGTTTCTCCAAGAGAGACAACTCTTCTTACCTAGCCTAATTAGTTTGAACATCATAAATATGATCATCAAGAACATAGAATTTTTTTTGAGGAAATTGGTAAAGTGTTAACCCTATTCTGTCTTTTTGAAAATTTTCCCAGTTATAAATTTTTCATTATCAATTATGGACCACAACGATGTATTTGAATTCACATTATTTAGGTTTCAAAAAAATAGGAGAGAAAATTTGGCACTTTATCTCATAAAATTTATACAGCCAAATAAATATTATATATATTAATTTCCAACTACTTTATTGAATACCAATAGCCCTAACAATTGTGTTTAGAATATCCTCTTTTCTTGACATTCTAGTAAAATGTATACATAATCTCAATCTCATAACCCAAGCATTGGTTGGTAAAGCATCATGAATATTTTTAAGAATGCTCTTGAATTTCATATTAAATTAACTCATTGTTGTATAATATTTAATGTCGATTAACTAGTCCTAAAACCATTATATTTTATTTCCTCAACTCCGGCCTCTCATTTACACTATGTCATGCTTTATCATTCTACCAATGATGTGAACCATTTTATGTCAAACTAAAAAAATTATGTTTTAATTACCCAATAATCAAAATCACCCAAACATTTTATGTTTATGAACATTGAAAAATGGTTCTATTTAAACATATGAAGTTTAAGGATACATATTCATAATATAAATTATTGATGGATTTTATAAATTTAGGCTTAAATGGCCAATTATTTCATTTATTACATTAATGTTAATATAAAGTGGATTTACATAAGTGACTAACCATGTCATAATAAACTTTATCACATCTGATAAATTCTTTTAGTGCATGATGTTATTAATATTTTTATAAGTTTTTATATACTCCCTTTAATGCTTTTATTGAAATGTGCATAATTTGTGTGAAATATTAATGTATAAATATTAAATATAATTTTTGAGCACTATTTGAATTCATCCAGATTCAAGTTTGTTTAATGTTATAATAATAAATATCACCCTATGGATCCAAATTTAATGGTTCATGATTGTAGGATTCCTAATTAAATATCTCACATTTAATTAGAAAGAATCATGATCCAATTCATCAATTTTAAGGGTTATAATTACCACACAAGAATACCCAATGAAACTATGATGAAACTAGACCGGCTATGAGAATTGAATTACAGGGCTCAGAAAAGAATTCCAAATTTCTATATTCTTATACAATGTTCAGTGGACAATGTAAGGAGTCATGTATAATAATTTAAAGGCCCAAATCCAAAGACAAGGGCCCCAACTGATTCATTTAAACTCAACCCACCATTCTTGATGGGAATTAAAATTAGTAAAGTATACATGACATGTATTATTATCTAGTGATAAAATAAATTTGAGATTTATCTGTGTGAAAGAGGAATTATTGATGACTGACTTTGTTGAATAATTAATTGGTATTTAGAGGAATCTTCTTAAAGATAAACTGATTCACATTTGGGGCCTCTAAAAAGAATGGATTGGAATTCACATATTAAAACTGTTTAATCAAATGAGTATACCACTGTATCCATAGGTCCAAATGCTCCGAAATTTTGAGAGTAGTGGGAAAAAATTATTATCTACGAATTTTATGTAGTATATATCTTGATATTATGCTTTCTGAATTATAAAAACAGAAATGCAAGTGGAGGGATAGATTGGGAATTCAACCAGTCCACTTCTGTGGGCTATAAATTCATACCCCTCTTCTCCTTCAAAAGAGTTTTTATTTAATAATAGAGGAGCACATATTAGAACGACCAATGAAATTACAAGGTATTTTTAGGACTTTACATACATAGGTTTTCACTTATGATACCCTCACTCCTCCTCTCTTTGTTTCCTTTTACTTTTGTGTTCTTTATTATTGTAATCTTGTAAGTCTTTTCTTTGTAATTATCTATTAATGAAGGTTTCTTAATAATTATCTCTTATTATTATCCACCTTGTTCATTTTAATATTAATTTTAATCAAATAGTTTAAATACAGTAGAATACCTTTCATATATATTCCATTATCATTAAATCTAATGTTTGTTATTAATTAACATCATCGATTGTGTGTGTGTTCATGGAACCAATATTTTCTAATACATTTCATTTCCTTATCCTCTTAATTTTTCATCATAATAATTATAACCAATTACTAATAATTTCAATGGCTGGGTAAATATCACATTGGGGTGAGTTATAATTTTGGTATGTTAAACGATTGAGTGCTTTTTCTCGAGGAATTATCAATAAATTATATTTGTGTGTGTTGGACATAACATGTCATGGATTAATGAAAAGTATTGTTTAAAAATTGGAATTTCATTGATTATAAGAACCATAAATACACTAAAACAATCATGAACTGATTGAGATTAGAATATGAGTAAATTTAATACTTGGATTAATGCCTTGGCACTTTCAAATTCCAATCAAAATCATCTTGTGACATGGGTGTTAATTTAATGCAATATAATGAAGGGATCAAGGATATCACAAGCATAAATACATAATGATGAACTCACCAAAATATTTATAAATTTTTTAAATAAATATTAATTAATAAATCATTTTATATTCTTTATAAACAACACCTATAATCAGACAACAATCAACTAAAAACATTTGACTATTAAAAATTATCATCACCGAGGATTCGACCAGAGTGCTTTTATACACAATAGTAGAGAACCAATACATTGAATGTTTGATAGTCGACAACATTCAGTGAATTAAAATGGAACCATTGCTATAGATGGTGCTTTATGTAGTTATTAGTTTCTGGTTATTGTAAAAAAAACCCAAAAAAATTGGAAAAAATTGGAAAAAAACACAATGAAAACCCCACCATCTCATAAAAATCATAAACTGAAAAAACACAATGAAAAACATGTCATCCCCTTTCTTCCAAAATTTTTATGAATTCCCTATAACCTCTTACACAATCCCTCGGATTTTTGTGACCTTGAAATTTTGTGAAATCTTAGCTAACAGAAGAGGAACATTAGAGATGATGAAATAAATCAAGAACTGGTACTCGTCCAACAAATTGAATTAGAAATGACCAATCCTAGTGAATAAACACAAAATGAAATTAATTCCCCTAATATGAATTACCAACCTCATTATATTCAATATAAAAATATAGAATATGAGTTCGATCTTAAATTGGGTTTGATTCATCTTCTCCCTCATTTCCAGGGGCTAGCCAGTTTAGATCCACATCTCCAACTTAAAGATTTACAAGTGGTGGGAACTACCATAAAGCCTCAAGGGGTTTTTTAGGACCAAATAAAACTCCATGCATTCCCTTTCTCCCTAGATGAAACTTCTATGTCATGGCTCTACAACCTTCCTCCATGTTATATAACCACATGGAATGACATGAAGCGACTCTTCTTAGAGAAATTTTGTCCTTCTTCTCGTACTACGTCTATTTGAAATGAAATAAGTGGTATCCATCAATTCCTAATTGAATCACCCCATAAATAATGGGATATGATCAAAAAGAAAATTTCAACCTACCCACACCACCAAATCCCTGACCAAATCTTGATCCAATACTTGTATGATGGATTATTGGCTATGGAGGGAACTCGCATTGATGTCATTTGTGGTGGTGCTATTTTTGATAAAACACCTACAGCTGAAAGAGATCTCATAATAAACATGGATGAAAAAACACAAAAACTCCATTCTAAAGAACATTCTCATGTCAAATAAGCCCAATATAATCAATCAATATAGTAGAACAAGATGACAGAGTGGAGGAGTGAACTTATAGGTCTTTTGCAACAACTAGTTGTGGCTACCAAAGCCCCAACCTCATCTTCTCCACAATCAATGTTTCCTGGACCTATCAAAATATTTGGAATCTTCAACTCACTAGCTCATCCAATCGATACTTTCACACAACTTCAAGACGAACTATATGATTCATCCAAACCAATGGAGCTCAATGAAAAATATTCTTAGTGAAACCCCAACCCTCAAAAATCTGGTCAATTTGTTTGAAACTTCAACAAACCCAATTCTGATCCCTTATCTTTTACATATATCCCTAACATGAGATATAAGAATCCAATTTCTCATCCCCGTCAATAACCTCATCAAAACCCAATCTAATTCTTATATGGTGAAGGTGTTGGTAACATCCAAAAAACATACCCTTTTGTTCCTCATCCTCAAAGGATCAATCCTCATATTCCTCCAACAACCTTCCACTATCCTAGTGATCCTTCCCAATTCCCAAAACAATAAAATCACTTTCCCAATAACCGAAATCAAGGAAATCACCATCCAGGATAATCCTCTTCTTCCAATAGACCATGTGAATATGTAGTTAAATATCATTCCTCCTTCACCCGTTATAGAGTTAAAAATATTGAAACCCAAATTGGTCAACATCAAAACCCACCTAATCCAGCAACAACAATCAAATTCTTCCCCAACATCCTGCTCAACCATTACTGATCGCCAAAGGTAAAGTGAGCACAATTGCACATTGATCTGTAAAGAAAATTGATATACCTCAAGATAAATCCTCCAACCATCTTTTGTATATTGAACTTGAAAAATAAATGAAAATGAAATATTAAAAAAGATCTGAAACCATTATTTCATCTCCATCAATTCCACTTATGAAACCAATTCATTTTCCTCATGCTGTTTCTAAGCAAATGAAGTCCATTGAACCTGATCCTGAAATGATCAACACATTTAGATGTTTTGATGACAAAATTACCCTATTAGATTCCATTAAATAAATTCCAAATTATGCTATGTTTCTCAAGGATTTTTGTACCCATAAGAGGTAGTATTTGACCTTTGAAAATGTTTTAACCCATGAGTCCATACCCATTAACTACCAAAATACTAGGACCTTTATAGTTTTATGAAAAAATAAGAAGTTCAAAAATTCATGATTCACGCATAGATCTAGGATCTTTAATTAATGTCATTCCCTAATCCATCTTCTCTAACCATGGTATAGGTTCCTTACATTCAATGGTTGTTGTCATTCAATTGGAGAATCGAAGAACTTCTAGTCTAATAGTTATAATAGAGGATGTCCTTGTTTGTGTGAATGATCTTATCTTCCCTGTTGTATTTCATTGTCCTTGACATGGAAGGAGAGACAATAACATATCGATCTTCCTTAAATCTAGGAATACCATTCCTAAGGGCTGTGATAACCAAGATTGATGTCCACTCAAGAATCTTAGCCATGGATTTTGGAGACCAACTGGTCTAGTTAAACATTTTCAAAGACATGGGATACCCATATCATGATCACTTTGCATTCTCAATCCATGCTTCTGAGGAAAATTCTAAGAGTCAATTGATCAAAAAATCCATCATGTTATTCATGTTTAAATAATAAAGGATCTTTTGAAATATTAACCACGATTAACCAAGTCATAAATGATAATTTTGATAAGGGACACTCATTCATAGTCTCCATCAATATAGTGGAACTTGAAAACATTATTGTAACCCATGTAAACTCTAATCTCTAATTTTAACACCCCAACCTTCTACGGTACGCTTCTCTTTGAATAATACAGTAGCGTGTGTTGTACGCAACTTCGAGTTCTAACACACACCACGACCAATCAAAGTAGTCGTTATGAATAATAATACCTAATTTTTAAAATTTTATAAATATTATCTCCAAAATGGACTTAATTTTTTATTTGAAATATCGAAATTAGCCTAGTGTGAAATTTTGGTACTTTTTGGATAACTCTCATATTTTGATGAATAGTGAAAATTACAAAATTTTAATTAAAAACAACATTTTTAATCAAAATAATTAATAGTGATAAATTATGAATTTTAGTGGTTTTAAATTATATTTAGAATATATTTTTACCATTTAATACTATTTTGTTCACTGGAAATAATTTCACAATTAAACTGGACGTAAACAATTATCAATCTTTTGATAGTTATTATATCTTAAAAAACATGCTTTTTGTTTTGACAGCGGGAATTAATTTTAAATTAGTTTCTACCAAATCTGTGTTTTGAATACGGAAAATGGATTCCATATTTTGAATCAGTAGGTAAAAATTGTTTAAATAGGTAACTTTTATTTTTAGTCATTTTGAATAATTACTTCGGTAAATATTATAATTACCATGGTTAAAGGTTAAATCCGGTAAATAAGGGTTAAAAAATAATATTATAATAATACTAAATTACCCTAAAAGGTGTCCTAACTTTATTGGTGGATACATGTCCGACCATTTTCTTCTTTGGGTCGATTTGGGGACCCCATAGAGCCACTTGTAGGTGATAGGGACACTTTATTTTAATTAAGTTATAATAAATACAAAAATGACATAAGCATATATCTTTTAGAAAAACAATTTTTACATAGGGTTATATATGTAGTATTTTAGACTATAAATATTCATTAGAAAGATAAAAAGATTTTATACAGAATGATATTTTATTTATAATTTTTAGAAATTATATTATTTAATTTATTTATGACACAATGGTGATGCATTAATTACCTAATTAATGAATAATTTGAATAATTGATATTATAAAAACCAAAATAAATGTAATTTGAGACTTTTTATAAATACCAATAATATTATAGGATAATATGAAATGTTAGGATTGATTTAATTAACTTATTTCTAAGTAATAATTTTGTTATGATTTTTTAAAAAATCAATTATTGAATAGTGTCAAAATAGACATAAAATAGGTTTTAAAATTAATATATATTATTAATTGATATTATATTCTTAAAAATCTATGGTTCGGACAAGAGAAATATATAATGATAGTAGGATCATTAATGGACCACTTGGCGGTCTCTTGGATGTATATAGTTAGTTTATTAACAATATAATATAAAAATAGAAAGATACATTGTAAAAGTGAAACTAATTAACTTAGAGTTAATTATTACAGATAAGGATAATATAGTAACACAAACCTGTCTAAATCCTATTGGTTGAGTGGTTTTCGACCTATCCCTACCTTGAACATTAAATAATACACATTTTAGCCATTATATAACGATTATGAATTTATTATAAAATAATATTTCTAGCTTTTCCAAAGGTGCCCCTCACCCCTCTTATAAAAGAGCACCACCCCTTCTCAATAATTCACACCTTCAATGCCTTTTGGATCAGAAAAAACCTGACAAAATACACTCTAAACATCCCTCAATACAACGTAGAGGACTTATTTTGATCAGAAAGCCAGCCTAAGAAGCCCTTTTGATCAAATCAAAAGGAAGAACCCGAAGAAGAGGTAATGTTTTCACCACCCCTTTTCAAGTTAATTTCTTAATCAACTTCTTCTTTATTTGATATTACCATTCTAAAATAATAAATCCACTATCTCCTATATAATTTTATATTATTATAAATATGGTAAATCCATATTCTGTATTCTGTCCATCCTTTGAATGACATGTCACCATAGGTGCGTACGTACGACTTACCGTCTCCACGTCGTGGTGTAATTGTTATTCAATATATTATTATTTTTATGGGTATAATAATGATGTGTAATTAATTAAATAATAAATATAACATGATAATGATACTGTCTATATGATATATCATCCAATTATATATTATATTAATATAAAAAAAATGATATTTTCGCTCGTGCGTACGTACGGATTACCGTCTCCATGACGCGATGAGATTTGTTTCCAAGTTCACCATTCATCGATGATTATAAAAATATATATTACTAATAATTATGTAATATATGAAATAATAATGATACTTGAAATATATATATATATATATATATATAAGTATTTATTTACTTACATATATCTTATTCAATACTATGTAAAAATGGAAACAGCGTTTCTGCGTACGTACAAACTACCGTCTCTATAAGCGGTGTTTTCCATTTCATATATAAGTCTATTATAAATTTTTATATTATAAATATATAGGATAAATAAATCATGTTTTATATTCTATAAGTATTTAAATCACGATCTATGTGATTCAATCAAGAGTAACACGTTAAAACACGTATGATAATGAATGTGATTATTGCCCAAAATATTAATATAACATGGAAGTTATTGTTAAATGCAAAGTATAAAGTCATAAATGAATAATGTATGATATCAGAAATATTACTATGGTTCTGATATAATTTAATAACATACTATTGTTATCATAAATGAGGCTAAACTTACCCTCGACTAATGGAAAGTGCAAGGTAAGGGGTTTTCATCTCACTCTTTATTCCCGTGAGATTCATGCCATATTGCCACTATTAACTTTGGTGTGGTGTATGTACTGCCCAAAAATGTATTCTTTGTGTAATACACATTAATTTATGTGTATTTACATATTCATTGTATGATAACTCTTTCAAGTGGTGTATGTTTCTTAAGTTACCAAATTGGTAAGTGTTAATTTCACAATCTCTTTATTATCTGTGGTTGTTTTTACGTAAGTATCGACTAGAACCTCTTTATCATCCACATCCATGTTTTTTAAAAATGTCATTAAATTTTTTTACTATTTAATATACAATGGGTTAAGGTCATTTATAACCTTATTTGACATTATATGTTTCGATAGGAATCATTCCATCCTTTTCGAAACAAGTTACTCTTTAACCTTTTTGAGAAAATTAAGGTCTGAATGTATTTTTTAAACTTATACAGTGGGTGCAGTTATTCTTCGTCATTATTTCACCTTTGAAGATTACCTCATAAGCTTAAAAATATATTTTCAAAACAATGGTTCTTTATATAATTGTGTGACTTTTAAATGATTTAAAAAAGAGATATTTCTCTCAAATAGTTTTGATTTCATCAATGTCAACATACTTTGATTAATTTTACAATTGTTTCACGATGATTTATTATGATACAAATAATCCTTATTGTATTTAAGGTTTAGTGATATTTTTACTATGGATGAGTTATTTTTATGCCATTAATGGTTTATGATTACAGTTTTGACATTTCGTATTTTAGTTTTACTACGAATGTTTATGTCATATTTCATCCTCTTATTAAGATGAATTTGTTGGACTTGTATGTTCAGGGTTGGGGAAACTGGTAAAAGTAAGCCCTATGGGTTGGGGTCCGGTTACAACAGACCCTCCGGGATGGTGACTTGTTATTAGAGGCACTCCGTTTTGGTGTCCCGTTATTAGAGGCACTTTGGGTTGGTGTCCGGTTATTAGAGGCACTACAGGTTGGTGTTCGGTTATTATAGGAACTCGGGGTTGGTGTCCGGTTATTATAGGCACTCTGGGTTGGTGTCTGGTTATTTGAGGAACTCCGGGTTGGTGTCCGGTTATTAGAGGCACTCCGGTTTGGTTTCTGGTTATTAGTGGCACTCTGTGTTGGTGTCCGGTTATTAGAGGCCCTCCGGGTTGGAGACCGGTTACAGAGGCTCTCCAGGTTGGGTTCCTGTTACAGTTATCCCTTTGGTCATGGCACGAGGCCTTGACACAGAAATTAATGTTTAGAATTATGCATTCCATCATTATGAAAGTGGTTAGTGATATTTCATGTGATTATTCGACTAGTAAAATATCAATGTGAATAAGTAAATGGAATTTCTTTATTTTATTTTTTCCATATTATGATGAAGATAAAGTCTAAAAGGCTTTTGTTTTAGTTATACATTTCCTTAAATGTTTATGCATATTTATGAAAGTTTCTACTATATTGTTATCCTTACTTAGCATCTGAGCTCACCCCTTTCTATGTTTTATTTTTCCTATGATTACAGGAAGTGTATAGTGATTGATATGTAGGGTTAAGACAATGGAATAATGGCGTTCGTAAAGGATTATTTATTTTGTTTTGAATATTTTGAAGTGTACTGTAACATTCATGTTTGTAATCTATTTTCCATGACTGTTAAACTGGTCGGTCCTTCGGGACTTGATTCCTTGTAATCATGCCAATGTATTAAAAAAATGCACCGACTCTGGGTATCTGGGGTCGGGGCGTTACTGTTGGTATCAGAGGAAGTTTAGCAATAACATTGGAAACAAGATTTAGATAAAATATGATTAGAGAACATATCCCTAAGATAGACATTGAGGATTATTATAGATGAACTTCCTAGAATTTTGGTATTGTAGAGATTTTGTGAGTTTTCTCAGAAATACATCCCTGTCTGGATACGAGCAGGTAGATGCGGCTCTGACGCAGATGTACCTAGGGGTAAAACCTGAAAACACCACTGTGAGATAGACTCGAACGAGAATTGGTGCGCGACAACATGCCTTTCTTCACTCTTCGTCACGAAACTCTTGGGGGGATATGCTTAGGATAATTCTCATTTTCATTACAAACCATTATGAAGGGATTATGAGTATATACTTACTCAAAGAAAACATTTAGATGATTATGGATTATATCCATAAACTGTTTAATTTGTGTTAATTGTTTTAAAATTTCAGGATCATGTATTGATATTACGAAACTAATATATAGAATTTCATTGTTTAGAAATTGTTCCCAGTAGAAGGAATGAGAACTCCAGAAATACACATGATCCAAAGAGTAAGTAAGATCATATCATTCATGCTCAAAAGCCAGAATTTAGAAGGGAAATAGTTTACCACATATTATAATCATATGATGAAACAGTATCATGTGTTGATATGTTAAGTAAAGAATTCTTAGAGTCCTATGGCTTTAAAGGGAAGCCAGAGAAGGAAAGGATGGTAGAGAGAAGAACAGTTAAAGAGAATAAGGTAAAGAAGGATTTTCCCATATGTGATAACTGTAGAAATAATCACCTAGGAAAAGGCTTGAAGGGAATGAGAGTTTGTTATATGTGTGGAGAAAAAGGACACCAAGTACATGACTACAAGGGTAAGAAAAAAGTTTCAAATGTACATTGCTTCATCTGCAAGTAGTTTGGAAACTACACGAACCAATGTCCTAGTCATCAGACTATGCAGCAAATGATGCTATTGGATAGTAATCAAGTTATGATACTACCATAAATGAAGTGGAATGACTAGAGTTCTTATGTTGTTATTTTGGAATTATTTCATTTAATTTTTGTATCAATGATGTTCTGGAAATAAATAAGGATTGTAATATAGTACTATTTCATTGAAGATTTCAGATTTTATAGTACTAAGAAAACTGACTCTATAGCGAGTTAAACTTTTTTGATATTACATGGAAAAAAGGATCTTCATTGTGTTAAACTTTCATATAAATTTTGGACTGTGAGTTTTGATAGTAGTATTTTGGATAAGTCTATAGGTTGGAATGGAATATGTTTGAATGGTTATTTTTTGGATTTTTATAAAATGACAACATGAAGATCATGTGACAACCCGTCGCATCGGACAAAGCTGCGGGAATTGATCCCACATCTATAGTGCGATTGGGTTTTATCACCTACCACTGGACTACGTGAATTCCCTAGATTTTATAATGTAGTTTCTTTTTAAATGGGTCTGATATGTGAATTATACATTCGTTATATTTGGAACCCTATACAATTAGGATAAATAGAGTATTTTTGAGTTGACTCAAGTTTTGTAGTGAAAGATAAGTTTGTGGTAGATATTTATTAATGGATAAAACTATAATTATAAAGTAAGTATATCTCCTTATGATCTAATCCAATCTCAGAAATAAAATCCTCAACATTATGAAAAGGAATATAGAATAAAAATGATGTCCTAGATGGTACCTTAGATAATCACAAATTTAAGGCTTTGGGATTGTTGGACTTTTTATAGAAATGTTCTCTACCACTCTCCATCAGATATTAATGGATATATTTCTTTTCCGTATCAATATTTTTTTACATGTAACCCCAGTATGTGTTATTTTCAATAACCTTCATACTGACCACTCATTATTTTCAATAGTTGCCTCATTAATCCATTTTCCCGATTGGGGATTTCAACTAAGATATATTGAAATGTCAACCCCAACTTTCCAATACCGAGTATAAATTGTGAGGACTAAATTTATTGAAGGAGGGGATAATGTAACACCCCAAGCTTCTACTGTATGATTCACTTTGAATAATATAGTAGTGTGTGTTGTACGCAACTTCGAGTTGTAACACACACCACAACCAATCAAAGTAGTAGTTACGAATATTATTACCCACTTTTTGAAATTTTATAATGTTTATCTCTCAAAATGAATTTAATTTTTGGATTTGGAATATCAAAATTATCCTAGGATGAAATTTTGGTACTTTTCGGATAACTCTCATATTTTGATGAATAGTGAATATTACTAAATTTTAATTAAAAACAACTTTTTTAATCAAAATAATTAATAGTGATAAATTATGAATTTGAGTGGTTTTAAAGTATATTTATAATATATTTTTACCATTTAATACAATGTTGTTCATTGTACCTAATTTCACAAATAAAACGGACATAAACAAGTATTAATCTTTTGATAGTTATTATATCTTAAAAACACACTTTTTGTTTTGACAGCGGGAATTAATTTTAAATTAATTTCTGCCAATTCTGTGTTTTGAATTTGAAAAAATGGAGTCCATATTTGGAATTAGTATAAAAAAAATTGTGCAATAGGTAACTTTTATTTTTAGAAATTTTTAATAATTACTTCGGTAATTATTTTATTTACCATTGATAAAGGGTAAATCTTGTAAATAAGGGTTAAAAATAATAATATAATAATACTAAATTACCCTAAGGCATGTCCTACCCTTATTGGTGGATACTTTTCCAACCATGGTAATATTTGGGTCGATTTTGCGACCCCATTGAGCCACTTGTAGGTGACAGGGAGACTTTATTGTAATTAAGTTAAAATAAATACAAAAATGACAGAAGCATATATATTTTAGAAAACAAAATTTTACATAGTTCTATATATGTTGGATTTTAGACTATAAATATTCATTAAAAAGATAATGAGATTTCATAGAGAATGGTATTTTATTTATAATTTTTAGACATTATATAATTTAATTTATTAATGACACAATGGGGATGCAGTAATTACATAATTAATGAAAAATTAGAATAATTGATATTATAAATACCCAAATAATTGTAATTTGAGACTTTTTATAAATAAAAATAATTTTCTAGGATAATATAACATGTTAGGCTTTATTTAATTTACTTTTTTAGAATTAATCATTTTGGTATAATTTTTACAAAAATCTATTATTGAATATAGTCAAAATAGATATAAAACTGTTATTAAAACATATATTATATTATTAATTTATATTAAATTCATAAAAATATAAGTTTCAGCCAATAGACCTATATCATGATCTTAGTATCATTAATGGACCACTTGGGGGTCTATTGGATGTATATAGTATGTTTATTAACCATATAATATAAAAATACAAAGAGACATTGTAAAAGTGAAACTAATTAACTAAGATTTAATACATAAAGATAAGTTTAATATAGTAACCCAAACCTGTCTAAATCCTATTGGGTGAGTGTTTTTCTATGTATACCCACCTTAACCATTAAAAAATCCACTTTGTAGAAATTATTAACTGATTATGAATTTATTATAAAATAATATTTCTAGCTTTTCCAAAGGTTCTCCTCACCGCTCTTATAAAAGGGCACTCCAACTTCCCATTAATTAACACATTCAAAGCATTTTGGATCGGCCAACCCCTGCCCAACTTCTCTCTCAACTTCCCTCACTACATCCTAGAGGGATTATTTTGATCATAAAACCAACCTAAGGATCCCTTTTGATCAAATCAAAAGGAAGAACCCAAAGAAGAGGTAATGTTTTAACCACCTTTTTTCAAGTTTATTTATTCTTCAACTAATTCTTTCATTGTAATTCCCATTATAAAATAATAAATCCAAAATCTCCTATATGATGTGATATTATTATTCATCTGGTAGAAGCATATTCTATATTCAATCCATCCTTTGAATGAAATTTCACCATACATGCGTACGTACGGCTTACCGTCTCCATGTCGTGGTGTAATTGTTATTCAATATATTATTACTTGGAGAGGTATAATAATGAAATATAATTAATGTAAATAATACATATAACATGATAATAATAATTTATATATGATATATCATCCAATTATATATTATATTAATATAAAAGAATGATATTTTCGCTCGTGCGTACGTACGGATTACTGTCTCCACGACGCAATGAGGTTCGTTTTCATGTTCACCATTCATCGACGATTATAAAAATATATAATACTAATTAGTAAGTAATATATGACATAATAATGTTACTAGAAATATATATATTTATATATATAAGATTTATATGTACTTACATATATCTTAATTCATACTATGTAAAAACGGAAACATCATTTATGCGTACGTACGGAGTGCCGTCTCCATAAGAGGTGTTTTCCATATTATATATAAGTCTGTTATAAATTTTTATATTAAAAATATATATGATTAATAAATCATGTTTTATATTCTGGAAGTATTTAAATCATGATCTATGTGATACAATAATGAGTAACAAGTTAAAACACGTACAATAAAGAAAGCGATTATTTCTAGAAATATTTATATAACATGGAAATTATTATTAAATGGGTAGTTTAAAGTCATGAATGAATAATGTATGATAGAATAAATATTAATATGGTTCTGTTATAATTTACTAACATAATATAGTCTTCATACACGAGGCTAAACATTCCATCAACTAAAGGAAAGTGCAAGGTAAGGGGTTTTCATCTCACTCTTTATTCCCGTGAGATTCATGCCATATTTCTAGTATTACCTTTTGTGTGGTGTAAGTACTACCAATAATTTTATTCATTGTGTAATACACATTAATTTATGTGTTTTTACATATTCATTGTATGATACCTCTTTCATGTGGTGTATGTTATGTAAGTTACCAAATTGGTAAAGGTTAATTTCACAATCTCTTTATTATTCGAGGTTGTTTTTACATAAGTATCTACTGGGACCTCTTTATCTTCCACATCCATGTTTTTTAAAAATGTCTTTCAAAACATTATTAATATTTAATATACAATGGTTTAAAGAAATTTATACCCTTATTTGACTTTATATGTTTTGAAAGGAATCATTCCATCGTTTTTTAAACAAGTTACTCTTTAACCTTTTTGACAAAATTAAGATATGAATGTCTTTTTTTAACTTATACAGTGGGTGCGGTTATTCTCCATCATTATTACACCATTGAAGCATCCCTCATAAGCTTATACAGATATTTTCAAAATAATGGTTTTCTCTATAATTATGTGACTTTTAAATGATTTAAAAAATGAGATATTTCTCTCAAATAGTTTTGATTTCATCTATGTCAACATCCTTTGATAAATTTTACACTTGTTTCACATTTATTTATTATGATACAAGTCATCCATATTATATTTATGTTTTTGTGATATGTTTGACTATGGATGAGTTATTTTTATTCCATTAATGATTTATGATTAATGTTTTTACATTTCGTATGTTTGTTTTAATACGAATGTTTATGTTTTATTTAATCGTCTTATTAAGATGAATGTGTTGGACTTGTATGTTACGGGTTGGGGATCTGTAAAAGTAAGCCCTCCGGGTTGGTGTCATGTTACAGCAGACCCTCCAGGTTGGTGTCCGGTTATTAGAGGCACCCCGGGTTGGTGTCCAGTTATTAGAGGCACTCCGGGTTGGTGCCCGATTATTAGAGGCACTCCGGGATGGTATCTGGTTATTAGAGGCACTCCGGGTTGGTGTCCGGTTATTAAAGGCACTATGGGTTGGTGTCTGGTTATTATAGACACTCCGGGTTGGTGTTCGGTTTTTAGAGGCACACCGGGTTGGAGTCCGGTTACAAAGTCTCTCCGGGTTGGGTTCCGGTTATAGTTATCCCTTTGGTCTTGGCACAAGGCCTTGACAACGAAATTAAAGTTCAGCATTATGAATTCCATCGTTATGAAAGTGGTTAGTGATTTTTCATGTGATTATTTGACTGGTAAAATATCAATTTGAATAAGTAAATGGAATTACTTCATTTATTTTTTCCATATTATGCTGAAGTTCAAGTCTAAAAGGCTCTTGTTTTAGTTATACATTTCTTAAAATGTTTATTCTTATTTATGAATGTTTCCGGTGTATTGTTATCCTTACTAAGCATCTGAGCTCACCCCATTCTATGTTTTATTTTTCCGAGGATTCCAAGAAGTGTATAGTGATTGATATGCAGGGTTAAGAGATGGGAATAATAGAATTCGTGAAGGGTTATTTATGTTGTTTTGTTTGTTATGAAGTTTTATTTAACATTCATGTATGTAATTTATTTTCCAAGACTGCTAAACTGATGTTTCCTTCGGGACTTGATTCCTTTTAATCATGCTAATGTATTAAAGTAATGCACCGACTCTGGGTAACTGGGGTTGGGGCGTTACACTAATGGTCCACCTTAGAGAGTATTAAGGAAAATGAATCCGATGCAATTAAAGTCCCTTACTCCACTATTGAGTTGTCAAACCCCCAAATGAATGAAGTGACTGATATGAAACCTCTTTCTGAACACCTACAATATGTATTCCTTTTCTGTGGTCACTCTTATCATGTAATTATTTCCACTTCACTTACTGAAACTGGGGAGTCCAAACTTGTTCAAGTGTTAGAGGAAAACAAAATGCCCTTAGGGTGGACCCTTAATGACATTCCAGAAATCAACGATGCTCTTTGCATGAATCACATCCATCTTGAGGAATAATCCAAACCAATTTGACAACCACAAAGAAAACTCAATCCACTCATCCTTGAGGTTGTTAGGGAAGATATCATAAATATTCTTCAAGATGGAATTATCTACCCAATTTCTGATAGTGAATGGGTTAGTCCAATTCATGTTTTACCTATGAAGGGTTGGATAACTATTGTCACAATTGAATATGGTGAGGTAGCCAGAACTCGAATGAATAAAAAATGGTGTGTGTGCATCGACTATTGGAAATTGAATTTTGAAAGAATAAATGATCACTACCCTCTTCCATTACATGATCAAATGAATGAATGATTGGCCGGAAAGTCAGACTATTTATTTCTTTATGGGTACACATGAAACATCCAAATCCCAATCGCACCTCATGTCCAATAAAAGACTACTTTCACATTCCCAATTAGAACATATGCAAATAAGAGAATGTTTTTTGGACTTATCAATGCTCCTGCAACATAGAAAAGGTGTATGATGAGTATCATTTCTAAATTCTTTGATCACTGCAAGGTAGTCTTCATGGATGACACTACCATTTCTATTGAGTTATTTGAGTCTTACTTAAATTCACTCTCTCTGGTCCTTTAAATGTGTTTCATGTGTAACCTTGTGATATATTTCAAAAAAATATAGTTCATGGTTTCAAATTGGAATGTTCTAGGGAAAATTGTTACAAAAGATGGTATTGAAGTTGACCTGAAAAAATTGAAGTTCTCCAATCACTTCTTGAGCCCACTTTTGTTTGTGACATCCATTAATTCCTCGGTCATGTTGGTTACTATTGGAAATTCATCCATAAATTATTTGGGATTTCCCTCCCACTCACTCAGTTTCTCGAAAATTATGTCACATTCCATTTCGATGTGGTTTGAAAAAGATACTTTGTTGAACTCAAAACTACTCTTACATCTTCCCTAGTACTCCAACCACAATATTGGTCCTTATCATTTGAGTTAATTTGTGATGCCTCTGATAGAAATTATTGGGAAGTTATAGGCTAAAGAAGATAAACAATTCATCATGTCATCTATTATGGCTCAAAAACATTATATGAAACTCAATATCACATCACTATGACTGGAAAGGATCTTTTAGCAGTGGTTTTTTCCATAGAGAATTTACATCCCTATCTATAAGGTGCAAAAATCATCATCCTCACAATCCATTCTACTATAAATATCTTACTCAAGGAAAGTGCTACCAAACTGAGGATAATAATATGGATCCTAATTCTCCAAGAGTTTGAACTTCTAATCAATGGTTTACCTAGAAATGAAAAACACGTGGTTGATCATTTGAGTAGAATTTCTATTTATTCTCATTCTGAAATCATTGATCCTGAATTCCCCACTGAGCACTATTCATCTCTCACTCCAATGTAATAATGTTATACCCCAATTGTAAATTTCATGGTTTTCTGTTATTTTTCTTGAAATTTTTTCAAAAGGAAACAAAATGATGTTGAAAATTGATTCAAAACACTATTTTCTGGAAGAAAATAAAAATATAAAAACATGGGTAGAGATGGTAATTACCAGATGTGATGATGAAGATGAAAATTATTCTATCTTAGAATTTTTTCACTCACTTCTCAGATGTGGCCACTTTGGACCACAATGGACATCCCAAAAGGTCCTAGAATCTAGATTCTTATAGATTAAATCTTTAAGGACTTAGATGAGTTCTATCAATCATGTCACAAATACTAAAAGTTTGGAATTTTTTTTATGAGAAATGAAATTCCCCAGGAGTATTTAATTTTCTGTGAGATATTCGATGTCTTAAGAATCAATTTTATGGGGCCATTACACCCTTCCAATGGATTCTCATACATAAATTTGGATGTTTATTAGGTTTCTATGTGGTTTTTGGCTAAACACACTAGAACGAATGATTCACATACTCTTAGTGAGTTCCAAAAGACACACATATTCCACTGATTCGGCACACCTCGTGCCTTGATAAGTGACATAGGATCATATTCATGTAATAAAACCATGGAATCTAATTTGGAAAAGAATGGTGTTATACATAAAAGGTCAACTATATATAACCCCCAAACGAATGGCATGGATGAAATTTCTAATATAATAGTTAAAAGAGTGCTTGAGAGAATTGTAAAAACCACTTGAAATGATTGGCCTGAATGACTTGGACAATCACTTTGTGCTTATTGAATTTCCTGTAGAACACCAATTGGGAAGTATCCTTTAGGATTGTTTTTGGTATATCATGTCATCTTCTAGTTGAAATCCAACATAAGTATTTTTGGGCTGTCAAAACCTATAATTTTTGTACTGAAAAATCTACTGAAGAAAGATTATTGAAATTGACTGAACTAGAAGACCATCGACTTCAATCTTATGATAATTACTACATGAACAAAGATAAGGTGAATACACTCAATGACAAACACATCCTAAGTAATGTATTACATTATGTTGAAAAGGAAATTATTTTCAACTCTCTATTTCTACTTCACCCATGTATGCATAATTCTCGTTGGGACGATCCATTTGATTTCACTAATGTTTACCCATTTGGTGCAGTGCATGTCCAAGACCCCTATTCAAAAAGGACATTCACAGTTAACGGACATCAGTCAAAGAATCACCATGAGAGGACCCATGATCCGGGAACCACATCGACTTCCATCAGATCCCTAACTTCTGTAGTTGACCCACCACTAGATGGTGATGCCAACCCACCAAATCCTAACCTGGGGGCACATATTTTCCATTTACACTTCTTCTCTATATCTCTCACTTTCTTCTTATTCCCCCATTATTCTCATTTTTTTAACACCTTCCTCATCACACTTTTTATATTTACTCGTTCTTTTGAAGGTGTGTCTTTATAAGAAACTAAAAAAACCAAAAAAACTAAAAAAAAATATATATTTAAAAACAATATGACAAGAAATATCTGAATTATTCACATATAAATTTTAAATTACTATATAACTATTTTTGATAGTCAAAAATACATATTTTTACCTCAATTTTTTTTATTTTCATCATGAATTTGGATAAATAAATTTGTGTTATGAATAATAAATTTTTAATTCTCAGTTATTGATTTGGAAAATGATTTTTTCCACCCTTGAGGAACAATATTTTCTTTCATACTAATGCTAACTATGGCAATCTATTCATTATTTGTGTTTTCACCCTCATTTGTGAGTATTGAGTATATGGTCCTTAGAGCTGAATTTCAAACATTGGTATGAATTAATATGATAGAGGCATTTTAGAACCCTTTGAGAAGTATAATAGACAAATAGGCTCTCATTAACCCTACATTAATCCTCCTTTAAAAAACCCCTTCATGCCTTTAAAAAAATTTATTTCTTAGGAACATTACAAGGCCAATACTTTATCCCGCCAAATATTAGCATGGATTTTCAATTCATAATATTTTTTAAAAATGTAAGTGTGGGGGGAATGTATTTAATTTTTTTGGGTACACTTTTATTCATTTTCGACGAGGTATTATATTCTGAAGGGAAAGAATCCATTATAGTGTGGCGGAGAGGTTTTCAATAAGCGTGTTTTGGGGAATGTAATGTACTTTCATTTATATAATTTTTTAAATGTTATAAAGAGGGGTTTAAAAAATAAAAAAAATTGAAAAAATCGGTTATGTCTTGGGCATGTAAAAAATAACTCTAATTCAACCTTTGATCTTGTTATAACTATTAAAATTAGTTTCATGAAGTGTTCAATCATGGGTTGGGAAATTAGTGTGGGATATTTTTCAAGTTCCAATTTTAAAAAATACAAAAAAAAACTTATATCATTGGGAGATGTATTTTGTTCTGTAAATATTTTATCTTCTCATCCCCTTCAAATTTTCATCGTCTCTTGTGTCTTTCTTCACACAATAATTCCCCTGTAAATATGGTTTTCCATTTCCATTCATGTATTTTTTTAAAAAAATGAACATTTCATTTTCCATGTTGGTATTTTACCCCATTTTTTCTATCATTTTGATATCATTTTCCAACCAACCTATAGCCAAAGAAAACCCCCTAAAAATGACATCATTATTTTGAGCACATTAGTATTGGTTGTGGAAGGTGAGAGATATTTAGAAATATATGATTTTCACTTTTGGTTGAAGAATGAGTGAAACTCCATAAATTAATTTTATCATCTTGAGATGAGTATGTTTTCTGTGCCACCATTTTCATTTTCTAATTATTAGCATGATAAAATTAATTGTTTTTGGAACATTTTTTCTGTAACAAAATGTGGTGGAATTCAATATGGAAGAGTGAAATTCTCTAAACCTCCCCTGATTGCGAAAATCGAAATTTTAATATTTGTTGGTGAGTGAAAATGATTTTGTTATGTTTTTATATTTGTTTCACATGAGGAAACACATAAGACTAAGTGTGGAGGAGTTGATGTTATTAATATTTTCCTATCTTTTCATAGAATCCCTTTACTGATTTTATATTAAATGTTCATAATTTTTCTAAAATATTAATGTATAAATATATAATATAATGTTTGAGAACTATTTGAATTCATGTAGATTCATGTATATTTATTGCTTTAATAATCAAAATCAACCTACATACCCAAATTGAATGGTTCTAGTTTTTTATGATTTATATTTAAATATAAAACATTTCATTAGAATTAATCATGGGCCAATTAATCCATTGTATGGGTCATGTGGTCCACACAAGATGACCCAAAGAAACTGTGAAAAGTAGGACTAGCTAATAAGAATGAAGTAATGGGGCCAATCCAAATTTTCACATTCCATTATTCTTCTAAAATGGTCGGGGTACAATGTAATGAGTCTTAGATAAAACTTTCAAATCTCAAATTCAATGAAATAGGGCCCAGCAGAATAATTTAAACTCAACCCACCATTCTGGACTAGAATTTAAAACCAGTACAGTATTCAAGACACATCTCCGGATATAATCATCAAATAAAGTTGACATTTTTTAGTGTGAAATTCGGGATATATGCGGCCTACATTGTATTTGAAATCATTCGAATTTGAAGTAATCTTCCTATTGATAAACCCATTCACATATTTGACTTCAAAATGGCTAGGAATTAAATGGTTATATTAAAATTGTTTAATTAAAAGACCATAACATTGGCTCAATAAGTCCAAATGCCTCAAAATATTTAGAGTAGTTTTCCAACATCAGTATCTAAATCCTATAAAAAGGATATATCTTGATATTTGGCTGATATATTATCAAAATTTCAATGATTGTGGAGGGACAGATTGGGAATGAAAACTATCCACTTCCTTGGGCTATAAATACCCCCCTACTCTCCTTCAAAAGATATGGCATTTTAGAATAAAGGAGAACATATTGGCATGTCCAAATACGTGCAAAGGGTTTGGGAGGACCTTCCATACCTAATTTATTGCTTTAGACACCCTTTCACCTCTCTTGGATTCCTTTTACTTTTGTGTTCATTCTTATTGTAGTCTTCTAAGACTTTTCATTGTATTTTAGTTTTAATGCAAGATTATTCATAATTATCTCTTATTCTAATCCACCATAAATAGTTTAATATTTATTTTCTTAAAATAGTATAAATACAGTTTAATCCCATTCTCTTCTATTTCGTTATCATTTAATATAATGTTCGTTTTTAATTATCTCCATCATTTTTGTGTGTGTTCGTTGCACCAATCGTTTCTTGTCCATTTATTTTTATTATTTTCTTAATTTATCATCATAATAATTAAATCAAAATTAATAATAACTTCAATGGATGAGTGAATTTTTCATTTGGGTTAGTTATAATTAATTTATATTATGTTCTTGAGAGATTTTTCTCAATGAATATTCTTTAAATTAACATTTTGTATGTTGGACTTAAAATGTCATGGATTAATGACTTGTATTGTTTAAACATGTGGATTAAAGTAATTATAAGAACCAAAAATACACTACCACCATCAAGTACTAATTGATATTAGAATCGTAGTTTAGTTAAGGATTGGATTAATGCCGACACACTTACGAATTCCAATCAACATCAACTTTTGAAATGGGTGTTAAGTTAATGAAATATAAACCAAGGCTCTTGGATATCACAAGCTTGACTACCTAATTATTAACTCAACCCAGTATTTCTAAATTTTTTAAATCAATTATAATCAGTCAATCAATTTATAAGATCTTCAAACAACCCACCCCCAATCAGAATAAAAACAACTAAAAATAATCGACAATTTAAACGTACCATCACCGAGGATTCGACCCGAGTGCTTCTATACACATTATCATAGCACCATAACATTGAATGATCGATAGGAAAAAAGCATTTGTACTTCAAGTTCTATCATTCATTCTTATAAATCCATTAATTTGTATGATCATAAAAAAATCTATAAATAAATAACCATGAAACCTAATATAAATAAAATTATTAATTGGTTTCATCATGACCTTATAGTAATGGTTATTTTATACAAATGATTATAAATAAATATCAATATAAGGTAAAACATCTGGACCTATTAACATTTGGGATTCATGTTTCCACCTATCCAAATACCTATCTCTTATGTATTGGTTTCTGCACAGATCCAATCATAAATAATCTCTACTGGCATACATTCTCCAACCATAAAATTTTATTTTAATCATATGCAGTTGAGTTTAAGGGGTTTACATAAAAAGGGGCACATATTCCTTAACTTATTGATATGAGAGATGACTCACAAGAAAATGTTTTTATTATTAATTAATTATATAAAACCTTTTGCATTAAAATGTTTTGATATATTCTCATGATCATCCACTAAAATGTAATGATTTATTCATTTAATAAAATTAATATTCAATTATATTCATTTGTATTTAAGATAAATCACAATAGAATATTTTACTTATATTTTATAATTAATCAATTCATTTATCTCTATTCTAATTCTAATTTCCTTTAAATAATAATCCTTAATAAAATTAAAAAAATTAAACAAATATATTTAAATTTACTATGTATATAAAAGTACAATGAAGGGAACACAATGAAAACATATCTGAATATACACTACATGTATAATAATTCCCTACTATTTACTCTTTTGGTATGTGTCAAACACAACTTATCACCTAATTTTTGGATGTGTTCAATCAAATTAATTATTAAATGGATTATATGATTTTTATATCACAGGTTATGCTTTAGTTCATGAAAAGTAATAACAATAATAGGAAACACATATGTTATTCAGATCTGAAAAGTACACAGAAATTAATTATAGATTTATATATATTATAAAAACCCATCACTTGGAGTATCCTATCATCATAATGAACACATGAATATACATGTTGATATGGATTACAATGTATAATAATAAATTTTAATTATTTATGATTTGGTATATGTACATTACATGCATACATTATCATCATGGTGTTTACTTTTCATACTATCAATCCAAGGCAGATTCCTAGGGAGTCAGCATGTAAACATTAATTATATAATGATGCAGTACACACCATTTATATGGGAAATATGTCATATGGTCATCATGTTACATTGTATACTTTATGGTAGGCCATGTATGAAGATACAAAAATCATCTATGTTTCATGTAATACACACTGTTTGCGTTGTGTACAAGGCATATACCAAGCCTGACCGTGCACCAAGATAGAATATTCTACACATGGTGTATAATTAAATTCACCACATATAATAAAGAAAAATTCCTTGATTTAATTCATAATTAATTGTGGGTGAATTAAACACTAGTCCATGGAGTGAACCATTGGGATACATGGCCTATAATATTGGGTTTTCAATCCAGATTCCTCAGCACATTCAATTCAGATATTTTATTTTATTTCAGTCATAACATTAATTACTTTGATTATATTTATGAGAAACGAAAAAAGAAGAAGAATATCTAGAAATTGGGATTAAATAATTGTTATACATGAATTTCAAACTAATTGAAAAATCAATAAATCAGTCAATGATCTTCTAAAAATTATAATTATTTATGTGACCACTTGGATAATCTTGTATGTTTTGGGCACTATAAAAGTGTGATATGAGTTCTGCCCAAATTTTACATTTTTCATGATAAATGATCAATATTATATTTACATGAAGTTAAATTCCATGATCAATAGAATTGAATCATTGAAAATATAAAATAGGTAAAACACCATAAAAATTGAACAATAATCATGTATTGTTTATAATTAATTCAATCAATTAAATAATTAAATTTTGTGAACTATTTAATTGTTGATGGATTAGAAGAAAGTACTATATTGTACCATACTTATATTTTTGGAATCAAGAGTTAATTCCCTCCTATGGTGATCCTCTTGTGTTCCAGAAATATATGAATGTTGATTTACAAATCTCTTGGTTCTTGCATATAAAATGAAATCACTTGTGTCGTTCACTATTGAGGACCATGTGAATTTCCCTCAAATAATTATCATTGATCTCTCTCAACTCGAGAGTGGGAGGAAAAGGAACATCAATATTTTTTCATGGGATATTTCTTAGATAATGGGTCTCTCTATTGCTTTGGGAGGATTCTTCGGATTCTGTGCGCCTAAAAAATGATCTAACTATCTTTGAAAGTTACATAATTTGGATTATATTCCACAAGGGTTTTGAAATAAATATTTTCAAATATTCACATTAATATTTATTTAATCCCATGGAACTTCTTGAGTATTATAATAATATTATTATAATTTATTGACATTCTCTATTCCCTAAAATAAAAATTAATTATTATTTATTCAAATGATATTGAATATATATTATTTCTCAGAAGAACAATACTCTATGTCCCTCATTCCTCCAAAATATTTGATGCACCCTGAATAATGTATATTAATTTATATAATAAATATCACTACATTCATCACCGAAAAATAAATAAATATATTATTCACTAAATAGAAAATAAATATTTTTTAAATATTCCTCTAACATAATATTCTATCGAATAAATGGGGACAATAAATATGTTATATAGAAAATATTGATCCATGTGTGGGAAAAATTTATTCAACTACTTTAAAAATAAATAATAATATAGTATTTAAATGAGATTATGGACACCCTTAGTCTGTGACCATATAGGCCTCTTTTTGAATGGTATTAGGCGATCCATCCTAAAGTCCAAAGATAATGTATCACAACCCAGAAATGAACACATAATGATATAATATAATTCTACAATGAAATAATATGTCATACATATGCTCAATCTGTAATACAATCCATTTATCAGGATATCACTAGTGAATCAGGATTCATGATTGTTCCATCAACATATGTGCATGATGTCTCAATATTTCAGTTTCTAGAAATCAAATCTCCCCATAGAACATCATTCCCATTGATTTATTTATCATATAAAATTTAAATCAAATGTGTTTGGATATAATGATCTTTTTTGGAATATATGGGACAATTCTTTTCTCTCATTATTTATTAATGAAATATTACTTGTGATGCATCCAATGTATCCTACAAATCCATGAGGATATTTCTCTACATTTTTAATCCATACATCAATGTCTGGGACAATTAATAATAACTAATAATAGTATTAAATTTTAGGGATCAGTAAACATATTTATAGATAAGCAAGTCCAATGACATGTTTATATGTGAATCATTAATGGATAGGTCTTGTACTCATCATATTATACAATGGATATTACCCAAGTCATACACCATGAGAAGGATCCTCAATGTACTATGAGTTTCCACCCATAATAGAAGGTATCATTTGTTTCATGTAAATGATATATTAATGAAATATAACATTTATTTAAGAATACTTATATTAAACTTCTAGGTTCCCATCACAATAGGGAACTACAATTACCATTCTATGTGAATGATACTCTATGATCATAACACATACTATGTTATGTGGAAGAACAATCATGATGTGAAAATGAGTATATTAATATTGAAAACTATGAATATAGGTTATAATAATGTGAAAAAATTATAGGGAATAAAGTCTTACAACTAAAATTTTCATTCAATATATCTCATAGATTGTGAACAATATTCAAGTCATAAATATTAATAATTTTAAATTAATTATATTATAAGAGTTATGTATAAAAAAATACATCATAAACCATATGATAAGATAATAACTTTAATAACACATCATACTTGTGTGGAACCATCATATTTATTGGAACCATTTCATATTTCATGGATAAGAATATAGAGTATCAAATCACTGTGGATAATGAATCAACACCTATTTCCCATGTCATGATGGATCTAGAATCATTATATGTTGCCAATAATAGATGAATAATATCAACATTTTTCCCATAGAGGATATAAAATATGAAATATCATCCCCTAATTCTCTAAATATATTAAACTAATTACCCAATACATTAAAGAAAAATAAAAAACCTAGTCTTCTATAAAATAATAAATACTATATATATGACTGTCATAATGTCATAAAAATTCATTATATATTCATAAAATAACATGTATAAAAAAATATTATCATATACATGTAAGAATTTCATCAGAGCATACACCATTGAATATCGATGAGTTTTATAGTGTTTTAGTCATCATATGTGTAACCATGCAGAGAAAGAAAAAAGATGGTATCAATGGATCATATTTTCTATAACATACCATGTAATTATAAAATAAGTATTTTTAAAATATATTAATATTTATAAATTAGAATGTAATTTCACATTAATTTGGATTCTATATCCATTAGAGTACCTGACATATAACAATGGGTTTATCAAAAATCTTACATTAAATAGATGGGTGGAATCCATCCAAAAAAATATATAGTTAATATTATTATTTTTAGTAGTATCTATCACCTCGTAGTTCAATCCATGAAACTAAATATAAAAAATATTATTTTTATACATGTTAATGTAATGGTTTTACATTATTCCGATAAATTTTATTTTCTTTAAATGAGAATAAATCCAATTTTATACATATAATACTATAATATTTTTAAAAGGTATTGTTAAAGACATTGATTGGGAACCCAATTTAAATGTATATTTTTCTACATTAAGAAGTTATATTTGAAAATAGAAACTTATTACTTTGAAAAGGGACACCAAATTTTAAATGGATAAAATTTTTAGTATTTTTCATCTAAAAATCATATTTTAATGAACAGTTAAAAATACAATGTTTTAATTCAAAAACACCTTTTTCGTATAATTTAGTTATATTTTTAGATTATAATTTTAGTTATTTTTAATGTATAAATAGAATGTTTTTATTAATTTCATTAAAATTTTTTCATTATAGTAATTTAACATTGAAATTAGATATAAATAATGGTCAATCTGTTGATGGGTTTTAAATTTTAAAATATCACTTTCTAATTTTTTCAATTGTTTTAATTTTATTTGAATTACATAAAATTATATGCATTATGTTTTGAAAAATTTATTCCATATTTAGAATCATTGGGTTAAATTTATTTTAATTGGTTACTTTCATTTTCTTGGGATATTAATAATAGTAACTATGGTAATTTGTATTTTCCGTGGTGAAAGGTAAATCACAAATGTTAGGGTAACAAATAATATGACAAGGATAATAAAATAAATCTAAAACTTGTAAAAACACTATTTAATGAGTAAAAATCAACCCTTCGAACTTATTTATATGAATTAACTCATATAATTGAATTTTTCCCATGAATGGTATATTTCTAAAATAAAAGAAAGTGACACGAAAGGGAAATAACATCACCCTATTATTTGTTATATGTATAATAATTAAAATATAGCGATAAATATTATAAAACATCAAAATTAAATTATATACATCCTGGAAAATTGTTTATAATTTTTAGACATTAAATTATAACCATAAATACCGACACAACTGTTATATAGTAATTATTTCATCAATCAAAAATAACAAAAAATGATATAAAAAATATTAAAATTAATATATTTAGTTAATTAGGGTACTCAACAAATATTATTGGTGACTATGATATATTATAAATACATTAAAATATTTTTTGAAATTAATCTCTCTTTTTTGGATTTTAATTAAATTCAATGAAATGAATTTTGTCCGAATTTACACTATTTATATTGTATATGTTTAATATATTATTAAATAATTTAAAAATAACAAAAAAATATAAAAATTATTAACTGACTATGATAATGTATAAAATTTATTAAATTTTCCATTTATTAGAAATTTACCACATAAATGTAAAATTTAAGCCCAAATGATATTTAAAATGTTGTTACAACAAATAAAATTTAAATAATAATAATTATGGGTAAACAAAAAAATTTATGTTTACAATGGAATAAAAACATGTAAAAAATTATTGGTTGAGGTTATTTATATGTATCCAAATTTTATTCTAAAAAAACTCTATTTGGAGTCATTTGGTGTTACATATTAATTTATAATAATTTTCTATTTTAAGAATATCTAAGGGTTTCCTCCCCTGTCCTATAAAAAGGTACCCATTATACTTTATTCGACAAACCTAAAATACATTTTGGATCATACATTTTCTTCCAAAATAACTTCATGAATTCACTCCTCACAATATTTAGGCATTAATTTATTAATAACAACCATCTAAGAGGTGTTATGGTGTTAATAAATGCGATCTTCGGAAAGAAAGACGGTTTGTCTGTTTAAGTGTTTCCGTTTTATTTCTTCATGAAAATCATTTATATATAATTCATCCATGATGAAATAATATCTCTAGTATCCTAAATATAATTATATTTTATTATTTTAATATAATCACTTAAATTCCTCTCCAATTTCCTAAAATGGGAATTGAACATTTCGTTCGTGTGTGTGGCGGACTACCCCCTCACTAACCAATATAGTTTTTTTCAGTACCATCTTATGAGGCTAGTCATAATTATGGAATTAATGTTTTTATATGATGTTCATGAAATATTTATCATTATAAGACAATAATATTCAATTACGTTTTACATTCCATACAAATAAAAATGATAATGTCTTTCATGCATGTGTGTGAACTATCACATCCACCATGTTATGCGAATCATTTTAATTAACCAAATCACAAATATGATAAATATAATTATATATAAATTACTATTATGTTTTTAATAATAATATTATAATACATTGATGATAAAATAATTATTATCTTTTTTATATAATCATCAATGAAAAATGGAAATGTTACTCTTGAGTACGTATGACATACTGTCCCCATAATTATATTGTAGTATGTTATTTATAAATTAAAAAATGGCTTGATTTAATAGTATAATTTATTTATAAATGTTATTAATATTTCCAGAATAGTATTCCGTAGATTATTAAATTATTATCACATGGACTATTAACATCATATCAAGAACATTCTTGACTCAAGTACTAAATATCGACAAAGCGTCTCATATGAACATAAAGAGTTAATTAATTTTTTTAACATGGTAATAAGTGATATAAAAGGAATAATAAATATGAATGTAGTTCTTAGGAAATTATAAATTATCCAATATTTATTACTCAAGAATATAAATATCATATGAGACATGTTAGAATCATGGTAAGGGACTTCGTGCCAATCTCATATAATTGATGTATAATTTAATGTTATACATCACATTTTTATATGGTGTACAATAAACCACATTGACATTTAATATCATTATAATTTTATCAAAATATTTTTTAATATGAAAAATTTTAAAAAAAAATGAATAATTTTTAACGTATATGGAAGAAATTACTTTTCTTCCACTGTGACGATAATTTGGTATTTGAATTCCACTCCAAGACCTAATTTTTCTGAAAAAGAAAACATGGGTTACCTTTTAAGTTATTTTTCTTTTAAAAAAGGATTTTATAATGGATTGATTATATAAATAATTTAAATGTTATTTTGTGATTCCAAAGTATAAATGTTATTTTCAATTATGTTTGTTTTATGTTATATGATTATGTTATCGATCATTAAAATTTATTATGTATACAGGTGTTTCCATGATAAACCACGGGTGGGACAACTCGTGTTAGCTCTCTAATTCATTGGTTAATGAAATGAGGTTAAATTTTTGGGATTTTTTTTATCAGATTTACAGAATCTACTGTGATGGGTATTCTAAATGTAACCATGAAGGATACCCTATATGTAGTTGTGAAAGTGACAATATAAGTATGATATGGATGATATAAGTTATCTTTATGTTTTTTTTGAATTTTTTTTGAAATTTTTATATTTCATGAGCTATGTTAAATTATCTATGTTAAAGTGGTGGAATTGATGAATATTTGATATTTTTTCTTGAGATTGAAAAATTTATAGACTAACTGTTTAATTCTGTATTTTAGATCCCTTACTAATATTTTTGTTGTAATCATATTTTTTTAAATTTTTTCCAAAGGGTATAAGTTTTGGTAAGATAAAGGTTGAAGTCAATATGAATGTTGGGATGATTTTCATCAATATAAAAGAATCATGTTTTATGTTAAATAGTTTTTTTTCTATGAAGAAAATGGATAGTGAGTAGAAGTGTCTACATTGTAATATTTGAGTTTTTATTTAATATTTATAGCATAATTCTTTAAAAATTTAAACCTGAAAGTATACTCAATGATAATTTTTGACATAACTCAAGATTATTTAATGTTTAAGTATGGGGACTTATGGTTTTTGTTAAATGTTGATTTAGATAAATTTATGGTTTAGGTTATTTATTATAGAATATCCATAAATGATTTATTAGTTTATGGTCAAATGGAAGTGATGTAGAATTTTAATGGTACAATGATTCTTTGTCTAAGATATGCATGTTCAGAATGGTTTTTCATATAGGAAACCAGAAACCTATGTTGGGATGACATCTAGATGAAAACAACCTTAAAAAAATAACGTGAGATTGTCTTATCAGAACATAATAACTATTTTGAAATGATGGTACACATAACTCATGATATAAATGGAAGTGGTATTGATACATGATACCATTCATATAAAACATAGGGGAACACGTCATTCGTGGATCATTTCATGAGATAACATCCCCGATCATTTATAGGATCATCTTACCACATGATATATACATTATTGATTAAAGATGTTGAATAGATTTTATATTTCACTGGGTTTTCACATAATCAAAAGGTTGGTCTTTTTTTTAATAGTTTTAATGTGAAGCCGATTAATGGTGATAGATGGTTAAAAAAATCTTAGATATTGATCATGTAGTTTTCTAGAGTGGCATGAATTCAAAAATATTTTTCCTGAGAAATATTTTCCTATGAAGGATCAACATTATATAGAAAAACAATTATTATAATTGAGGAATGGGAGGGATTTATTGGAATCATATGAAGAGAAATTCACTGGCCTGGAAAGGTATTCTATAAATTTTATTTAGTATCATGATATTAAAATCAGTAATATTTACTCAGGAATAATGCCAAATTATTGAAGGGCATTAGATTTTCAGAAGTTCTATGGTCATGAAAAACATGTTTGATGTACGAATAAGGTGGAAATTGAGTGTGTTTATGATCATGTGTTCTTTGAAAAATTTATAAAGGTTGAGGTGGCATAATAAAAGGAATAATTCATCGAAAAAATCTAATGGTACTAAAACTATTTTTACGATTTGTGCCAATTATGGTAAAAACAAATTGTGGAATGTCCTTTGATATTTTTAAGTGATTCCAATGGGGTAAAATGGGGAATAATGATCATAAATGCATTGAAGAAAATAATGGATTTGGAAAGTCATAATCAGATTTATAGTCTGTATAATGTCTTAAGTATAATGAGATAGGTCATTATAAAAATGAGTTTCCAATGAAGAACTTGAATGGTCAGAAGAATCCTGACTATAAGTAGAATGGTTTGGTGAAATAATATTTAACTTCATTAGAATATTATGGGACATCAAATGAAGTGGTATCATGTATATTGTTTTTTTATTCAGATTACAAAAATGTGTTGTTTGTTTCATAGTCCACATGATCTTTCATTTCAGGAACTTTTTTGGTAAATTGGATGTTACACCTTAAGAAATGAATCCTGGATATATGGTAAAAACACTTGGGGAAATGTTAAGGCCAAAAAAATATAATAATCTTCCTGTCATTGTCTATGAAACAAATTTACTTGCATTCACTGTTGTTTTCCCTCTAGTAGATTTTGATGATATTCTATGTATGGAATGGATTTCTATTTACATTTATATGATTGACATTAGTGTTAAAGAAATTTATTTTTAGAAAGAGTTGAAGTTATTGTATGAGAACTAACCCGTGCCATTGATAACATATCACGAAGCTATGAGACTTTTAAAAGATGGAAATGAATTTTATATTTCCTATATTGTTAAAAACAACACAAATTTACATATCAATGATGTGATAGTGGTAAATGAGTGCCTTTTAGTTTTTCTTGATGAGTGGTCTTGTATTATAACATATTAGGGAGTTGAATTTACTATTCACTTAGATCCTAATTCAAATACTATTTCAAAACCCCCTTATCTAGTGGCACAAATTGAACTTCTAGAGTAAAAGAATCTATTATAGGTGATATTAGAAAAATATTTCATTCAACTTAGCACAACAACTTGGGTTCTCCTATATTTTTTTGTCAAAATTATTATATTTAAATAAGACTTTTCAATTATTATAGATCCTTGAATAACATTACTATTAAAAAAAATTTCATTTCCATCATTTTGTTGATTAGGTTGATCATCTCCATGAAGACAAATATTTTTCTATGGTTTACTTGTCATTGGGATAACATCGGTTGAAATTAATGAAAGAATATAATATTATTGTTTTGTTCCATTCTAGATATGGGAATTATGAATATGTAGATATTCCATTTGGGTAAACTAATCCACCTTTTTATTCATGTATCTTATGAATAGAATATTTCATGAGTTCTTCGATATGATTTTTGTTGTGCTTATTAATGAAATTTCTGTATATTCTAAACGAAATAATAGATTAACATCCTCTAAATATTATTTTGAAATCCATAAGAGAAAATAAACTATTTGTGAAAATTAGAATGGGTAAATTTTGGTTGCAACAAATTTCTTTCCCCGGTCTCATTATTTCTAAAGATCGCATAACTATTGATCATGTTAAAATGAATGTTGTTGTAGAATGGCCAAGACCGAAAAATATAACTGAGATAAGTAGTTTTTTTAGATTTATCAGGCTATTACTAGGAGTTTATTAAAAATATTCCATGGTTATCATGAAACCAATTAAGTTAACTCTAAAAGGTGTTAATTTCATATAAAAATTGAATGTTAATCTTTTTTTATGAACTGTAAACAATATATGTGAACGATCAATTTTTGGAAATACATTCTAGTAATGGTGAATTTTTGTTCAATAGAGATTCTTAGTTGAAATGAATTGGATGTGTCATAATGGAAAATTATTAAGTAATTTATTATATTTTATGTTAGTTGAAAACTCTTGAGTTAAATTACTATGCACATGATTTTGAATTAGATGTTAATTTCTTCTTTAAAACATTCATGGAATCATATCTATGGATTATAATGTGAAATATATATTGATGGTAATTTTTTTATGTATAAATTCACTCAAGAAGAAATAAAAAAGAGATATAGAAGATGGTTGGTAATAATCAAGGATGATGATTACATGATTCATCACCATATTCTAAAAAAATGTGGATGATTTTTTGAGTCAAACGAGTAATTAAAAATTAACCATTCTATATTTAGAATTAGATACATTGATTTAGGATTTCATTAATTTTGGATTGGATGTTCTTGGTGTATGAAATTTATATATTTTTATTTCTGGAATCACTTCAGTCAACTATATTATATAGAATTGGGCAAAAAAAGCAAGAAATTGAATGGTAGAAAAGAGAAAATTGGATCAAAAGGGAATGTTTCATGAATTTAACATTGATAATGACTATGTTTCCAGCCATGCAAAGATATTATGTAGGAAATTTGATTCAAAGTTGAGGAAATAATTGTTATATAAAGCTCACAATTCTATATTTTTAGTTAATCCTGGATTTACTATGATGTTCAATGAACTTCAAGAGTATTATTGGTGGGATGGAATGAAAAGATATATTTCTAACTATACTTGAATTTTTTGATTTATCAAAAGGTTAAAGAAGAATGATAGTTTACCAAGGGGATTCATCAACATTTTCCATTTCTAGAGTGTAAATGAGAAAATAAACTTATTTGATTTATTAGTGGGATAACCAAGGACATGTAGAGTTAATAATGACATTATATTATTAATGATTGATTCACTATATCTTATCATTTTATTTTTATTCGAGACACTTTTTATCTAGATCATGTTTCTCTATAGTATCTTCAATTTAGAGTTAAATTATATTATGGTCCTCTCTCCATTATATAATATCGTGATCCCATTTTCACCTCTATCTATTTGAAGGGCCTTAAAAATTCATTGGGTTCTGAATTAAATTTTAGTACATCATTTCATCCTCACTCAGATGGGCATTCAGAAAGAAACATTTTTATCTAGGATGATATTCTATGTACGTGTTCAGTATATTCCCATGGATATTGGGATTCAACATCTTTCTTTGGTTGAGTTTTCTTATAATATAATTTTTCATTCCAGTATATAGATGGAACTATTTTAGGAATTATAGGGAAAGTAGTGTCGAACTGTATATTTTTGGGATGATGTCAGGGAACGAAAACTGATGGGACTTGATTCAGCATAATAGTTGGAGAAAAATGATTTTTCGATTCAGACACACATGAGGATAGCTTAGAAATGAATAAAATTTATGCAGATAACTGGATGAAGGATATATATTTCGAGGTATATGATCATGTCTTTTTGAATTTTGTCTATGGAATGCTTTTATTTGTTTTGGAATGATGGATAAGCTAAGTCAATGGTTTATTAAACCATGTGAATTCCATGTGAATGTTTGATTTGTTTACAATACATTTTCTATACCTCTTATATTATCCCCAGTAAGCTTTTTTTCATATTTCAACATTTATAATGAATAAGTTAAATCTATCTCATATTTTAAATCCAGAATTAGTTCAGCTAGAATAGAATCGTTCTTATAAAGAACACCCAATTTAGTTTCTTGAACATAGAGATAAAATGTTTCAAAAGAAAGTGATTTATGAATTTATGGTTATATAAAAAAAGAACATATTTGAAGAGGAAAAATGGGAATATAAAAATACAATGAGGGAGAAATAACTCCACTTATTTGATAATTAATTAAAATTTTCAGGACATAATTTCCATAATAGGTAAGGTGTAACATTCCAGGTCATTATAGAATCATGAATTCTCAAGTCTATTAATTTTTATGGATTATATAGTAATTTTTTTTAATGTGGATAATATTTATGATAGATTTCATGACACACGACAATTACTTTTTCTGAAATCGTATGTTGCACATAAGAGTGAGTTATATAAAAAAATACATATTATTAATTTTAAATTTTTAAGTTGTAGGTTCTCAAAGTAATTGTAAATTTAAGATTATATAGAACTAATTATATTATGTTTATAAATTTTAATGAATTGTTTTTACAATACATATAATAAGTTATGTAGGCTTCAAATGATAATGAATAAAATTTTAGGCATGTAATACTGTATTATTTTTAATTGGTAGTATAACAACCCATACATTACATAAATATTTATTTCTACAAAATTGATTCATACTTATTACAACATATAACAAAACCATGAAAGGACCGTATAGGTATAGTGTCTTTAGAAATTGGGAAACATAAACAACTGGTTCATAAATCATCTACCATGTCCCCCATTTATTTCATCACATATAGAGTACCTTTTTGGAATATCCTACTTAATATCCTTCTTCCTGACCTGGGGAAAAGAAAACATGGAAAAGGGTGAGATCAAATGCTCGGAAAGGGTAAACAAAAGAAATATCAAACATATCATATTCATAAGATCATAACATTTCAAAAATCTCATCATCCAAAAGAGATCATAACATGGGATAAATCCTAGAAGTGTAATGTTATCTAAAAAATCATAACATAACACATGAAGCTCTATGGAATACACACATTATCATTGAAAATCATTTCGTATTAGTCATGAATCATTTCCAAGACTATCTTAGAGGAAAAAGTCCATTACTGAACTGAGTTAACTTCTCGTTCCAGTCGTGTATCACTAAACGAAATTAACTTTCCATTCCAGCAATGTCTATCTCAGGAGATATAAATCATTACCCAATTCATTGGGGGGAGATATAGGTCCCAGCCATCTCATAATGAAACCATTCTCATATGTGCCACAAAATTATAATATCATACATCATAGCATAAACCATGTAATAAAAATTGGATTCTAAAACATCGTTCCATTATAACATAATGCATATAAGATAAAAGGACATTATAAAAATAATTCCATCATAACATAATCAAATCATTGTAAAAATAGTGATAGAAACAGAACCCTATATTATCTTAGATGGAAAATAATTCTAATAAAACGGTTGAACTCCATTCTTGAGGAAAATATCCTTTCTACTTCAAAAACATTTTCATTTCTTAAAATGTCATATAACATTAAAATAAAAGAAGTTGATTAAAAAAACCATGCTAACTTGTAAATGAATCTTATGGGAAAAATTGTTATAAAAATTAATTCATTTCGTATAAGTTAAAAAACATTTTTCTCATACATTGGTTGGAAAAGTCAAAAAGTACCTTTTACGGAAAATAAAAAAATATTCCTTTCATATCTTTTACTAAAAACTCACCGAAGGGTAAAATTTGATTTAAACAATTTTAGGAGGATAGAAATAATATTAAATACTAAGGAAACATGGATGTGGATGATAAATATTCCCCAGTAAATTCTGAAGTATAAGCAATCTCGGTTAAAATGAGATTGTGATATTTTCCCTTACCTTAGATCTGATATGCTTCATATGAATCTGAAACTCCTGTAATATGGTTTAAATAATGTCAATTGACTTATTACAGAATCATATTCATTGTTATGATATCATATATGGTCATATTTGTATCTCTTTTGTAGTAATATTTCATTGCTACTTGTTATTCGGGTGTTTATTGCTTTATGTTCTTATGCGTGTTTTGTCGAATATATTATTATTACTCTTTATAGGATATAGATATTTCATTTACAGACTAGTATTAGTATAATATATATCATATTAATTCATTCAATTCATTTATATAATCATTATTCAATGATGATCATATAGAACGAGTCGCATCACATCGTGGAGACGGTAGGCCGTACGTACGCACAAGCGATGATATCGTTCCCATGATCATGGAATTGTATTGAAGTGTATGTATAATATTTCAGAATAAATACCCCTTTACAGTAATCATATATAAATTTTTATTTTCACCATTATTCTCATCCAATTAAGGTGTTGGTAGAAAACATATTACACCATGGCGTGGAGACGGTATTCCGTACGTATGCACATCAGGTGATTTTGTTTACCGTAGGATGGATAACAGGTGAAATAGGGTTATTTCATATTTATATTAACATATTAGTATATGAGGGATAATGATGTTATTACTTCCTAATGAAACAACTAAATTAGAGGGAGTATAAGAAGAATGAAACATGAAGAAAATGGTAGAAGGTATTACCTCTTTCTCGAAGTGCCTCCTTTAAACATTCTCGTACGACACTAGAGTTTAACTTTTTAGAAGAACAATACCTCTAGTAGGTTTCTAATGTAGTTGGGAAGTGAAATGGGTAGGGTTTGGACCAGCTTGAAGGCTCAAATTGGTGTGAGGAGGAGAGGGACGAGGTGCCCTTTAATAAGGGAGGAGAGGGGCACCTTTGGAAATAAAAGAAATATTAGATTATATTAAATCCCAACCCCAATTAAAAACATCAAAAATGACTCATATCTGAAGATTAGATGAGTTAGCATTATAATCTTATCATGCAATAAATTTTAGACATGTTTGGAATTTATTTTAAACATTATCAACTTGATTTATCCTTGTTTATCAATTTAATTTTATTAGTGGTAATAATATTCTATATTATTAGAAATAATTACATATGTGTTGTGAATATTCAATAATTTGACACTTTATGAAATTTTAGAACATATAAATTTTAATTTTTAATTTTTTAATATTTTTCTGATTTCTAAACAATTATATAATATGTTATTTTTATAAAATAACAATAGTGTCAAATTTGACAATATTAATTTATTTGAATTTCAATAAACTATATACAGAAGATATGTTCAAACTAAAATCATTAATAGATTAATAAAATTTAATATGTATCTTGAAAATTAGTGGAGCACATTAAATAGTTCATATAATATTTATTTTAATTTTTTTAAAACAATTTATTTGATATTTTAATTAATAAAATAATTTCAACATCACTATTGTCTCATAATTAATGATAATTATTTATTCCTTAAAAATACTAAATAAATTCATATGATGTAGATAATTTTATTAGATTTATGGAGACTATTTATATCCTAAGTTTCATGAATATTTTCAGTAAATTAATATTATTATACTTATACAATTTAAGAGAGTGACATATTGTCACTTTCCTTTGTTTTAATAATAATTATATTTTTTCATGGAAAAAAGTCCATGAAATAAATATAGTCCGGCCCTTAAGTTATATTGGTCGGCTTTTATTCATCCAATAGGATTTTGGCAGGTGTTAGGGTAATTTTATAATCTTATATTTACCCTTAATTACCCGATTTACCTTTAACTATGGAAAATAAAATTTGTCGTAGTAATTATTCATAATGCACAAAAATAAATTGTAGCATGTTAACATAATTTGGACCCACTGATTCCAAATATGGAATACATTTTTTCAAAATTAAAACAAACATAAGTTTTAGTAATTAATTTAAAATTAATCCCATTGTTAAGAAAACGGCTTTTAGAAGTTAAAACATTGCCAAAGATTGAATTGTTTTTACCTATGAATTCAATGTGAAATTAATGATAATGAATACATTATATTAAATGGTAAAAATATATTATATTTATAGTTTAAAACCATTCAATATTATAATTCAACCATATAAATTAACTCAATGAAAAAAGTTGTTTTTAAATAAAAATTAAGGTATTTTTACTATTCATCAAAATATGAAAGTTATCAGAAAACTATCAAAAATTTATCCAAAGTAAATTTTTATATCCTGATTCCAAAGGGAAATTTATTTTTTCAAATTGAAATTATAAACATATCAAAAACTAGATTTAATGTGGGTACGCCATCAAAAGGCTGCAAACCTGCATTTTTTTATAAATACTAATTTTACACGACAAATTTATTTTGTTCTCATAAGTTGTTATAGAAAATTTGTAAGATGAATAATAATGTTATAAAATTAAAAATGTAGTTAATACTATTCATAATGGCTAATCCATAATAATATATCATTATTTAGTGAAACCCAGTATTGCGTACTACACATTGTATCGAGGAAGGTTGTGATTGCGTTTAATGCAAGCCAAGTCAGTATCGTGTGTTCTGAAAGATTCCTTTGGTGTTGTTTATAACATAAGACATAAAAAAATATTTCTCATAAAATCTTAGGGTGATACATTCTACCCCCCATAAAATGAATTTCATCGTCGACATTCATCACTTCATTACAAATAGATGAGGATACCTCTCCCTCATCATATCCTCAAGTTCCCATGTAGATTATTCTAATTGGTGGTTCCTCCATAAAACATTAACCAAGCCAGTGGTCTTGTTTCGCAAAACTTTATCGCTATGATCCAGAATCTCTATCGGCTAATCTTCAAAAGAAAGATCCTGCTCTAGCAGTATAACTTCTGAGCTTAGTACATGTGAAGGATCAGGTATGTACTTACTCAAGAGAGATACATAGAACACATAATGAACTTGAGAGAGAATCGGTGGAAGTGCCAAACAGTATGCTACCATCCCAACATGATCCAAAATTTCAAAAGAACCGATATATCAAGGGCTCAACTTTCCCTTCTTTCTAAATCTCATTACCCTCTTCCAGGGAGATATTTGTAAGAACACTTTATCTCCCACTTCAAACTCTAGGTATTTTTTTTGGTTGTTGGCATAACTTTTCTTTTGATTCTGAGGTGCTCTTATGTGTTGTTGAATAGATCTAACCTTTTCTGCCATCTCATCAACAAGATCAGGTCCTAATAGCTTTCATTTCCCAACTTCATCCCAGCAAGTTGTAGTTCTGCATTTCTTTCCATAGAGGGCTTTATAAGGATCCATCTGATTACTGGAGTGAAAGATATTATTATAAGAAATTTCCACCAATGATAGGTGTTGATCCTTACCACCTTTGAAATCCGTAGAGAAAGCTCTAAACATGTCTTCTAAAGTTTCAATTTTCCTCTCAGACTGACCATCTGTCTGAGGATGGTAAGAAGTGCTGAAACTCAACTCAGTATCTACAACATGCTGAAGACTTCGCCAGAATTTTGAGGTAAACCTCGGATCACAATCATATATAATGGAAGGTGGTACTCCATGCAATCTTACCACTTTATTTACATATATCCTGAAAATATGATCAAGTGAAAAATCATCTCTAATAGAAATTTTGTGTGCAGACTTCATAAGACAATCAACTATATCCCAGATAGCATTATTTCCTTTGGATGTTTTAGGAAGTCCGGTGACAATGTCCACAGTAATTTTTTCCCATTTCCATTCGGGTATGGGTAATGTTTGTAACATTCCCCTAGACATCTGTCTCTCAGGTTTAACTTGCTAACAATCCATGCATTGAGATACATATTCAGCAACATATCTTTTCATGCCATCCCACTAGAAGTACTCTTTCAAGTCCATGTACATCTTTTTTACTTCCAATATGAATAGAAAGTGAAGAACTATGAGCCTCATCTAGTAGATCTGTCTTTAATTATTGTATGGGAGGAATACAGACACATTTTCTAAACCTTATTATCCCATCACAATCAAGGTTGAATTCATGACATTTTTCACCTTCTTTTGTAACTCATAATCTTTTTTTTGTTCCTCTTTAGTCCTCACATGTATAGATGGTTGAACATTCATTTGAGAAAGATAAGATTTTTCCCCTTCTATTAAAATTCATGATCCAGCCTTTGTAAATCCATAAATATCAGATCATTTGTGATCCTCATCACGGATAAGTTAGCATGGTCTTGTCGACTTAATGCATCTACAACCCTGTTTTCTTTCCCAGGGTGGTAATGAAATGAGCATTCGTAATCCTTAATCAGCTCCAACCATCTTCTTTGGCACATATTCAGCTCATTTTTTGTGAAAATATACATTAAACATTTATGATCAGTATAAATATCACACCATTCACCATAAAGATAATGCCTCTAAATCTTTAATGCAAAGATTTCCGCAGCTAACTCTAAATCATGAGTTGGGTAATTTTGCTAATGGATATTCAATTGTCGTGAGGCATAAGTTATAACCATATCATTTTTCATGAGAACTCACCCCAGTCCCTTCTAGGATGCATCACTGTAGATCACAAACCTTTCTCCACTGCAAAGTTGTGTGAGTACAGGTGCACTGGATAACCTTATTTTTAGTTCATGAAATTCTCTTCACATTCCTCCATCCAAACATACATAACTCTTTTATGAGTCAACTTGGTTATTGGTTTAGATAACCTTGAAAAATCTTTCACAAAACATCGGTAATATCTAGCCAAGCCATGAAAACTTCATATCTCAGTTACTGTTGTTGGTCTGGACCATCTTGCGATAACCTCTGTTTTTGCTGGATCCACAGATATCCCCTCTTTTGAGATTAAGTGACCTAAAAATGTAAATTTTTGAAGCCAAAATTCACACATGGTAAATTTGGCATAAAGCTTATCCTTTCTTAGGGTCTTTAATACAATTCTCATGTGATATTCATGTTCTTCCTTCCACTTTCAATAGACAAGAATATCATCGATAAAGACTACCACAAACTAATCAAGATAGAATCTAATGACTATATTCATTAGATCCATGAAGATATCAGGGGCATTAGTAAGACCAAAATGCATCACTATAAATTCATAGTGTCCATACCTTGTACAGAATGCAATATTTTGTATATCCTCCCTTTTGACCCTTAATTGATGATACCCTGAACAAAGATCAATCTTGGAAAACTATTGAGATCCGCGTAGTTGGTCAAATAGGTCATCAATGCGTGGGAGAGGATATTTGTCCTTGATAGTGATCTTGTTAAGTTCTCGATAATCAATGCTAAGTCTCATTGATCCATCTTTATTCTTAACAAACAGAACATGTTCTCCCTAAGATGATGAAATAGGGAATATGAATCATTTATCAAGATTCTCTTGAAGTTGCCTCTTCAATTCATGCAACTCAATTGGGGCCATTCTATATGGTTTCTTTGAAATAGTTATAGCACCTGGTATGAGTTCTGTTGAAAACTGAACTTCACGATTTGGTGGAAGACCTAGAAATTCCTCCGGAAATAAATCATCAAACTCCCATACAATGGGAGTATTCTTAATAGTGAGTTTCTCCCCAACCATTTGGGATAAATAACCCTCATTTAGTTGAATCAAGACCCATAAGATGGAAGAAATTTCCACTGGAAGGTTGTGTTCATCATTGTATCGATAGATGATTATAGATTGATCAGGAATATTAAATGTGACTTCCCTTATTTGGAAATTTATATGAGCTCTGTATAATGAATGCCAATCCATGCCAAGAATCGCATAAAATTCTACTATAGGAAGGATCAGAAGATTTTCAAGAAGCATTTTCCCAAAAACTTCAATCGGAGAACAATTGTAAACTTTTGATGAAACTGTTGTGCCACTATGAGTTGTCACAGCCAACTCAACTTGTAATTGTTGAGGTAGTATAGCGATACCCTTAGAAAATTCTCCACAAATAAAAGATTGGGTGGATGCAGAATCAAATAAAACATTTTCTACATTAGAGTGGATGGTAAGTGTACCTCTCACCACTTTGTTGTCAAAATCCACATCACCGATAGTAATTGCATGAGACTTTCCTTTGACTTCAGCCTTAGGTGTTTGTTGACATCGATCATCATCATCAACCCTTGGATTTGGGCATTGATTGACACAATTCCCCATCTCCTTGCACTTGAAACATTTAAGTGTAGTGGGTCCATTCTATGTATCCCTTCCTTTTTTTGCATCATTAGACATCTTATTCCCATTATTTCAACAATAAATTGCCCGATGACCTTATTTTACACACTTATAACATTTGGTTGTCCCCTTCATAAAATTTCCTCCATGTTTCTTTCGATACTTTGAGCATTAGATAAAGCTCTTCTTATTTTCAGTGTGTTCTTTATATTTTCCTTTGAATTCCATTTTCCTATTCTTATCAAACCCATGTGACTGATGGGTTACTCTAATATACATCTCATCATTGAGAGCACATCGAACAATTTCCTCATAGCTATTGAAGTTCCTTATGACTAAAGACCTTCAATGACTTGGTTTAAAGCCACTAAAGAATCAATCGATCATACTCTCAGGTTGGATTATAATTCTGGAAGCATACCTTGCAAGTCGTGTAAAATTTTCTTTGTAGGTACCAATAGATTCATCATCATTTTTCTTCAGTTCAAGAAACTCCTTCTCCATCTTTGTTCGATGAATATGAGGGAAATAATTACTGAAAAATAACTTCTTGAACTCTTCCCATTCCATGGACTCAATTTCATCTCTTTGCTCGTATTCTTAATAAGATTCCACCATTGATTAGCTTCAACTTCCAAATGATATACTACTAAGATGACTTTATCATGTTCAGAACATTGAAGGACTAAAAATATGTTTTCAGTGGTACTGATCCTTTGTTCAGCCACTAATGGATTAGAAGACCCACTGAATGAAGGTGGACGCTGCCTCATGAAGGATTTAATAAGATGTTTCTCCTTCCTTTTCTCATATGGAAGACATTCATGACTCATAGCTTGAGAAAGTTGTGTGATCATGGTAACAAGATTTTGAATTCCAACTCCCATAATGTTTGGTTGCTCTTGCGGACAATCATTTCATTGCCCGTCGCATTCAGCATTAACACGGTTCCTTCAGGTTCCAACCATTGACTAAAACCAATAATCATAGTGTTAGAAACACCAATAATTATAGGAAAACCACATAATCAAAAATAAACATTCATAATTTATGTCTAATCATAGGTTATTCATGGCCATTCCTAAAACACTATGACTTTGACAAATGCTAAGACATTACCTTAGGCTTCTTACTAAGGCATTCACATCCTAGTTTCCAAAGGATGACTATAACTTGCCTCTGATACCATCTATAACGACCCATACTTTACATACATGGTTATTTATTAAAAATTGAAGCATAATTGTTACACCATATAATAAAACCATGAAAGGACTGTATAGGTATAGTGTCTTTAGAAACTGGGAAACATAAACAACTGGTTCATAAATCATATACGTTGTCTCCCATTTATTTCATCAAATCTAGAGTCCCTTTTTTGAATATCCTACTTAATATCCTTCTTCCTGAGATGGGGAAGAGAAAACATGAAAAAGTGTGAGCTCAAATGCTCAGTAAAGATAAACAAAAAAATATCAATGATATCTTATTAATAAGAACATAACATTTTGAAACTCTTATCCTGCAAAGCAGATCATAACATGGGATAAATCATAGAAGTGAAATGTTATCCCAATAATCTAACATAAAACATGAATCATTGTAGAATACACACATAATCATAGAAAATCATTTCATATTATTCAAGACTCATTGCCAAGACTATCTTAGCAGACAAAGTCCATTACTGAACCGAGTTCACTTCTCGTTCTTTCCCTGTATCACTAAACTAGATTAACATTTAATTCCATCCATGTCTATCTCATGAGATATAAATCATTACCCAATGCATTGGAGAGAGATATAGGTCTCACCCATCTCATAATAAAACCATTCTTATGTGTGCCACAAAATCATAAATCATACATCATAGTATAACCAATGTAATAAAAATGGGATTCTTAAACATCATGCCATCGTAACATAATCCATATAAAATAAAAGGACTTTTTAAAAATAATTCCATCATAAAATAATCAAATTAATGTAAAAATAGGGATATAAACAGAAACATATATTATCTTAGATGGAAAATAATTTTGATAAAATGCTTGAACTCCATTCTTGAGGAAAATATCCTTTCAACATTAAAAACATTTTCCATTCTTAAAATGTTATATATTTTTAAACTAATAGAAGTTGATTAGAAATAAACTTGAAAACATGAAAATAAATCTTCATGGAAATAATGTTCTAATAATCTATTCATGTCGTATATGTTAAAAAACATTCTTCTCGTACTTTGGCCGGAAAAGTCAAAAAGTGCCTCGTAAGAAAAATGACAAAAGATTCCATTCATATCATTTACTAAAAACTCAACGAAGGGTAAATTTTGATTTAAAGAATTGTAGGAGGATAGAAATAGTATTACATATGTGGGAAACATGGATGTGGATGATAAATATTACCCAGTAAATTCTGAAGTATAAACAATCTCGGATAAAAATGAGATTGCAAGATTTTCACTTACTTTAGGTCTGATATGATTTGTATGAATCCGAAACTCCTATAATGTGGTTAAAATAAAATAAATTGACTTATTAAAGAATCATATTCATTTTTATGATATCATATATTTTCATATTTGTATCTTTATAGTAGTAATATTTCATGGCTACTAGTTATTCAGGTGTTTATTGCTTTATGTTCTTATGTGTGTTTTGTCGAATAAATTTTAATTACTATTTATAGGATATAGATATGTCATTTAAATAATGTTATTAGTTTAATATATATCATATTCATTCATTAAATTCATTTATATAATCATTATTCGATGAAGATCATATAGAACGAGTCACATCACATGGTTGAGACTGTAGGTCGTACGTACGCACGAGCGATGATATCATTCCCATGATCATGGAATTGTATTTAAGTGTATGTATAATATTTCAGAATCAATACCACTTTACATTAATAATATATAGTTATTTATTTACACCATTAAACCCATCCATATAAGGTGGTGGTGGAAAACATATTACACCACGACGTGGAGTTAGTATTCTGTATGTATGCATGTGCAGTTATTTTGATTACCGTAGGATGGATAAGAGGTGAAATAGGGTTGTTTAATATTCATAATAACATATAATTATATGAGGGATACTGATTTTATTACTTCATCATGAAACTACTATAGAAGATGGAGTAGAAGAAGAATGGAACTTGAAGAAAACGGTAGAATGTATTACCTCATTCTCGAAGTGCCTCCTTTAAACATTCTCTTAGGGCACTAGAGATGTTCTTTTGAGAAGACTAGAACCTCTAGTAGGTTTATAAGGAAGTGGGGAAGTGAAATGTCCAGGGGTTGGCCGATCATGAAGGCTTAATTTGGTGTGAGGAGGAGAGGGAGAAGGTGCCCTTTTATAACGGAGGAGAGGGGCACCATTAACAATAAACGAAATATTAGTTTATATTAAATCTCATCCCCACTAAATAACTTAAAAAATGACTCATATACAAATATTATATTAGATAAGGAGGTAATCGCATCAACCAATAAAATTTAGACATGTTAGGAATTTATTTTAAACATTATCAACTTGATTTATCTTTATTTATCTATTTAATTTTATTTGTGGTAATAATATTCTAAATTATTATAAATAATTACATATGGGTTGTGAAATTTCAATAATTTGACAATTTATAACATTATAGACCATATAAATTTTAATTTATAATTTTTAAATATTTTTTTTATTTTTAAACAATTTTATAATATGTTATTTTTATAAAATAACAATAGTGTCAATATTGACAATATTCATTTATTTGAATTTAAATAATATATATACATAAGAAATTTTATAACTAAAAGCATTAATATATACAAAAAATGGCATATGTATCTAGAAAATTAGTGGATCACATTAAATAGTTCATATAATATTTATTATAATATTTTTAAAACCCTTAATTTGATATTTTAATTAATAAAATAATTTGAACATCACTATTGTGTCATAATTAATGATAATTATTTAATCCATAAAAATTCTAAATAAATTTATATGATGTATAAAATTTTATTGGGTTTCTGTAGACTTTTTATATCCGTAGTTTCATGAAGGTTATCACTGAATTAGAATTATTATACTTATAAGATTTAAGATAGTGACATATTGTCACTATCCTTGGTTTTAATAAATATTATATTATTTCATGGTCAAAAGTCCATGAAATAAATATAGTCCTACCCTTAGGTGATATGGGTCTACTTTTATTCATCAAATAGGATTTTGGAAGGTGTTAGGGTAATTTTATAATCTTATATTTACCCTTAATTACCCGATTTACCTTTAACTATGGTAAATAAAATTTACTGTAGTTACTATTTATAATGACCAAAAATAAAAGGTAGCATATTAAAATAATTTGGACCCACTAATTCAAAATATGGAAGCCATTTTTCAAAATTCAAAACACATAATTTTTAGTAATTAATATAAAATTAATCCCGTTGTTAAAAAAACGGTTTTTAGAAGTTAAAACATTGCCAAATATAGAAATGTTATTACCTATGAATTCAATGTGAAATTAATGATAATGAAATACATTATATTAAATGGTAAAAATATATTCTATTTATACTTTAAAACCATTCAATATTATAATTTAACCACATAAATTATCTCAGTAAAAAAAGGTGTTTTAAATAAAAATTAGCGTATTTTTACTATTCATCAAAATATGAAAGTTATCAGAAATGTATGAAAAATTTATCCAAAGTAAATTTTAATATCCTAATTCCATAGAATAATTTTATTTTGTCAATTTGAACCTATTAACATGTCAAAAACTATATTTAATGTTGGTGCACCATCAAAAGGAGGCAAAACTCCATTTTTTTAAAAATAGTTATTTTACCCGAAAAATTTATTTTGTTCTTTTACCATGATCTAGAAAATGTTTAAGATGAAAAATAATGTTATAAAATCCAAAATGTAGTTAATACTATTCATAACGGCTAGTCCATAATAATATATCATTGTTTACTAAAATCAGGTATTGCGTACTACCCACGCTATCGAGGAAGGTCGTGATTGCGTGTAATGAAAACCAAGTCAGTATTATGTATTGTGAAAGACTACATTCGTGTTTCATATAACATAAGACATAAAAAGAATATTTCTCATAAAATCTCATTGTGTTACAGGTAGTGTTACCGCCTTTTATGGGTAACAAATTTTAAATATATATTTTTAAACATTAATATTTACTATTTGAAAAAATAAATTTTTTATTTGGAATAAGGACAAAAAAATTACTTGGGTAAATTTGTGGTATTTTTCTGATAAAATTCACATTTTAATGAATAGTAAAAAATATTGTTTATTAGTTCAAAAATTCTTTTCCATCTAATTTAGTTGTATTGATAGGTTATAATTTTATTAATTTTTTATATATAACTAGATTACTTTTTTATAATTGTTTCTAATTGTGTCCATTAGATGTAATTTCACATTAAAGCTGGATATAAAAACCTTTCAATCTGTTGAAGAGTTATTACTTTTAAAACGTCACATTCTCATTTTATAAATGTGATTAATTTTAATTTCATTACTAAAAATTATATATTTTTAATTCTGAAAAATTGTTTCATTATTTCGAATCAATGGGAAAAAATTATGTGAATTGGTTACTATTATTTTTTTGGATATTCTGAATAGTAACTGAGGTAATTTTTACTTACCATGGTTAAAGGTAAATCAGATAAACTAGTGTAAAAAATAATAGGGTAAGGATAATAAAATTACCATTAAAACCACTAAAAAACTATTAAATATGTATCTTTCTACCCTTAATGCATAATGATCATAATTGACTCATTTAATGACCCATTTTCCATTAATGTGATATATATTTATATACTATTAAAACAAAATATAATGGCACCAAAGTGAAAAATGTGACTCCATTATTTCTTATGAATAATAAATTTTAATATATTGATATTTATAAAAACAAATAGATAATAAATAATCATTATAGTGATAACGAAGTTATCTACATCATGGGAATTTATTTAGACTTTTTATATATTCAATATTTATAATAAATACTGATAGAACATTGATATAGTAATTATTTTGTTAATCAAAATATCAAATAATTGATACCTAAAAATTAAAATAAATATAATTTAATTAACTATGGTTATCCAAAAAAATTTATAGGTTACTATTACATATTATAATTTTATTCAATGGATTTATTAGATATTATCACTATGTATGGATTGTATTTAAATTAAAAAAATATAATAGTTTCAAATTTGACACTATTGTTATATTAAAAAAATAATATTCTATGAAATTATTTAAAAATCATTAAAATTATAAAAAATTATAATGTAATGATGATAAGGTTGATCAGTTCATAAAGATTCCATTTATGGTGAATTTTAAACATATAAGAAAAATGTATTGCCTATTAATATTTAAAATTTTGTTACTATAATTTAAATTAAAATTGAATAATTAAGAGTTAAACGAAATGATAAGGTTTAAAATTAAATAAAAACATGTCTAAATTTTTTAGAGGATTTATAACTATCCTCATTTTCTGTAGTTTATAGATCAATTTTGATTAATTCTATGTTAAAAAATAATTTATATTAATTTTATATTTTAAGTGTTTTAAAGGGTTCCCCCCTAAACTATAAAATGGTACACATTATTGTCTATTTATTACACATAAAACCACTTTAGGTTCATCCATGTTCTTCAAAAATATCATCATATAATAACTCCTCAAATTAGTGAGGCATTATTTTATGCACAACACCCTTCGTAGAGGTGTTATGGTGTTATGAAAGTTGATCATCGAAGGAATGGTAATGTATTTATTTATGTGATTATATTCTATTTTTTCCTCCAATTACTCTAATTATCCTTCAACCATGATGAAATAATAACTCCCTTTTCATAAATATAATGATATTTTACAATTTTAATATCATCTCTTAAATGTATCTCTAATTTAATCAAATTTATTATGATTGTTTCGTTCATGTGTATGGCATACTACCACCTCATGAACCGATATAGTATGTTTTTTCATTACCTTATCTGGAGAATATTCATAATAATGGAATTAATATTTATATAGAATGTTCATTACATATTTATCAGTATAGTTTAATAATATATCAATTATGTTCTTTCTTTTAATGAACAGAAAAATAATTACATTGTTCCGGTGTAAATGTGAACTTTCACCTCCATGAAGTGATGTGAATTATTTGTAAACACCACATCACTTGTATGATATATATAAGTATATTTAAATTATTATTATGATGATGAAAATATTACAATCATTATGTTACCATAAAATAATAATTAAATTATTTTCATAATGATTAATAAAAAATGGAAATGTTATTCATTCATACGTACGACCTACCATCTTTAGAATTAATACATTGTTCATTTTTCATTTAATAAATAAATGGATTGAATTTAATGTATAATTGATGTAAAAAATTTATTTTTATGTTATTAATATTATTCTATAGATGATTTATTTATGATCACATTTAATATTCATGTCATAACAAGTTTATTTTTGACTTAAGTACTGAATATCAACAAAACATCTGATATGAACTTAAGTAATGACATAATTTTTATAAAAAGGTATTAATTGATATTAAAAAATATTAAACATGAAAAAGGTTATAAATCAAGTATAAATTAACCTAATTTTAGTATTCAGTAATATCAAGATTATATAGGAAGAGGCAACCTCAAGGTAAAGTACATTGTCACAACCTCCTCTTATTAAGGCACATTTTTATGTTATACAACACTATATTTTAAAAGGCTTATAATGAGCCCCTTCGACCGTTAATTTCATTAATGATTTTTTAAAGTAATATTTTTATATACTGTTTTTTACTAAATTATAAAAGATTTTTTTTGTATATGACGACAAAAAATTTTCTTTTTCCTTGGCCATTGTTTGGTATTTGGATTCCCTAACAAGATGTAATATTTTTAAATGAAAATGAATTTACATTTAATTTTTTATCTTTTTTGGTTTTGAAATTTTTTTTGATAGTTGAATGATTAAAAAAATATTTTCAAATAATATTAATTGATTGTAATGGAGAAATTATATTTTCAGATAAGGTTTTTTATGTGTTAGTATTAGGTTTTAGATCATGGGAATTTTGAATTTATACGGGTATTTACGTGATAAAATGGCGGTTGGTGAGCCCCTGATACATTTCTAATAAATTGGTTAATGAGACGAGGTTAACCATTTTTTTATCCTTATAGATTTAAGGAATATACTATGATTGGTATTCCAAACGTAAGCATTATGGATACTCAATATATAGTTTTGAAAGGCACAATATAAGTATGATATAGATGCCACAATATATATTTATGATTTATGATTTTAGATATATTTTCAGAAATATTATGAATTCCTGAGTTATTTTACTGAAATTATGTTTTTTGGATGAAATGTATGATTTTTTAAAATATATTTATGTCTTTAAAATGTTCATGAACTTACAGTTTCATTCATTATTTTATATCCCTTACACAGATTTTTGAATTCATACCATGTTTTTGAAATGTTTCCAATATGGGATATGTCTGAGTAATAGAGGGAAATATTTCAAGTTGAATTTTATGTGTGTTTTCATCAATAAAAGAAAATCACGTTTTTTAAATAGTATTATTTTGTGAAAAAATGGATAGTGAGATGAAGTGTCAACATTCTAATATTTGAGTTGTTATTTAATAGTTATGACCTAATTCTATAAAAGTATAATTCAGAAATGATCTTAAATTTGAATTCATGGATTAACTAAATATTATTTAATTTTTAATGAAGGGCCATATATAATTTATAATTATTAATTAATGTAAATAATTTATCATAGATATATTTATTTCAGAATTTAAGAGAATTTTTCATGATAAAATACAATTTTCAATGAAAAATAACTTCTTTATAATGAAAAAATAAGTAATATTATTGGGAAAAATTAATTTATAAAGATATATGTAAACTGGTAAAATAATCTTAAAAAAATTGTGCTGTCATTATGATAGAAAATGTCATTCATGACATTAATATAACATGAAATTATTTATTCTATCATTCATTAAAATGAACATAATTTGGAAAATTAAAAAAGTATTCCATTGAAAATTATTAATATAAGTTAAAAATGGGTAAAAAAATATTAATAGCAGTTAATGAATAAAAAAATTCCAAATACATTTTGATGATAATGTGTAAATGGATGTAATGTTGTCCAGAATGAATAATAAAACATAGTCTGTATTATTTTAAAAAATAAGTATAATGGGTTCTTAAATTTAAGAAGATGAATTAAAAAATATTAATTCAAAAAACAATACATTGAATATGGAAAATAATATGGACTTACCGGGGAAGTTACCAAAAAATTTTCATTTTAAATTCAATTAGAAAAAATCCTAAATTTAATAATGTTGAGACATAAATCCAATACCACATGGGATGAATTTTGTTGTTTTAATTTTAACCCTCGTGTATAAAAATGTTAATTTTATTGAATATTTAATAAAAAAATATACTAATATATATAATTTCTTTTTTTTAGATGTAACATGTTATCACTCATTAGTTAACAAATTTTTATTGAAATCATTGTTCAATGGTCTAATTGTTTTGATTGTAATGCATATCTCATTTCATATTTGCAAGAACATATTGATTGATCATGATTCCATACAATATACATTTTAAGACATTTATTTAATTTAATATTTATGAATTATATATTATTAGATTCATCTATAAAATTTATATACTAAAAAATGAGTTATATCATATATAGAGATGGTTTGCCGTATATATCCCTGAAGACTACTTTCACATTTTAATAGAGGAAATGAAAGAAAGGTAAATGATAATTCAAACATAAATAATAATTATAATATATTATACATAAAATATATTCATTTAATTTATCAGTATTTTAATCCATGAAAATATGAATGAGAAACAATTAAAATCACTTCATGGAAGTGGTAGTCTACATGTACACACGAGCATCATCACCATTTTCCAACAGATGAGAATGAAAGAAGGTGGATAAAATATAATAATTCTACAAGAATTATTATATAATAAATAAAAAATATAAACCATTATCACATAATAATAACCATCCATGAAATGTGGTCATGAAAAATGAAATGTATTTATATGTAGTGGCAGTTGTCCACATTTACACATGAATGACAGTTTCACAACAATTTATGGAATATAGGGTATATATTGGATATTAAATGATCATAAAAACATTTCCATATATTTATAATTCATAATATAATAACTATATTTGAATGTAATAGATTTGAATATGGTACAAATGAAATAAATTGATGGAGGTTGTGCAAGATGATGACCAATTTTTTTGAATACCTCCATTATATTTTATCATATGCACAAAAGGAATAATATTTAGAAAATAAAACACCTCTAAATCATTGATTGGAAAGTTTAAAAATAAATTGTATAAGGTATATATAATTATATATTTATCACATTAGTTTAATTAAAATATTAATGGGGTGTCATTTTATAAGGGATTGAAAATACACAAAAAGAATCACAAAAATGATTGAAATATAATTAAATAATTCTAAATAAATACACAACCAAATTGAAGGGCACCTAGTAAAAAAAGGATAGGGATGATTTTTTCACATCCAATGGTATTTATATTGGTTTTTTGGTTATTTTAAAAAATATATTTTACTTTAACACTTTGGTGAATAGATTTTAATTATAACTGTGGTGATGATTTTTTAATATTAATGGGTTCTAATATATAATATAAGTCAAAAATTAGGTATTAAATGTATAGGAGAGAAAATTGTAAACCATTTATCTTCACAATTTCCCCCCTTTCATGATGTTTATTATTTTTATAAATTTTAATGATATGTCATTTTACATAAAATATCATTAATGTATATTTTGGAACTATTAATTTAATTTTACAGTGAACTTGTATTATGTGGAATTAAAATATAGACCATTCACAAATACTAAATAATTTATGTTTATATTTAAAATTAACTATACACAGTAACTCACTAAAATATTAAATTTTTTCACAATTTTAAAATAATTAATATTATTTAAATATTAATTCAATAAATACATTATCATTATGGCGTATGTTTTTTTGTAAAATAATCAATCATTAAAAAACTATAAATAATATTAACTGATAACAAATTAATTATTATTTCAATAGTACATATTGAAGATAAAATATCATATACATACCCTTATTAGACAATTTTAAAAATGACTAATTGAAGAGAGTGACATTTGGGACTTATATATATATATATAATAAGAAAATTATTGTCATGGGAAAATTAAACTAAATTTTTATATATTAATTTATTGTATATATATATTTTTATTTAATCAATAAAATTAAATAAAATAAAAATATGGGTTGAAATTGAGATCATATCTCATTATTTAAAACATCCATTGAACATTGTACCAATACGACAATGATATATATTTTCAAAGGTTTATACTCAAAATTAGATAATATTGATGGGGCATATTTACCAAATTTTGATCCCATTATTCCAAACATATATTAATATTCAAAATTTACATTCTAGAAGAAAAAATAAATATATTATAAAAGTTAAAAAAACAATGGAAAATCATATTTCATAAAATATCATTTGATGAATAGAAATGTTTTCCAAAAAAATTCATCAAGTAATTTATTTTAATGAAATAAATTAGTTTAATTATAATATATGAGAAATTATTATATTTGAAAAATGTTTTAAAAAAATTGATCTTTGTGAATGATTTAAATGAAAATACATGTTTTAATTAAAAACATTATTTTTCATTATTTATCAAAAAATAAATATTTCCATATAAATTTAATAGGGTAAATCGAAGATATTTTTTTATTATGATTTCAATAATGATGTTAATTTTTGGAAATATGTTATATAAACAAGGAAGAAAGTAAATTAATTATTTATATAATTATGAATAAATCAATTTTGATTAAAAATATATCTTTAAAAAATATAATTATATTACAATATAGTATTATTATTTATCTAAAACCACTATACATACATTATAAATATTATATAATTACTATTAATTTTCCAACATTGTGGCTATGATATAAAAGAATACTATAGTACTATTTTCAAGACTGATTGTTTCTTATAGAACATGCTATCAATAGAATCAAATTTATTCATATACTATAAAACATATAAAAGAAACTTTTTTACACAACTTATATGAATTGCGGTATTTAATTTATATTACTATCATACTAAAAACAATGGATACTTCTGTCTTATCTTATTCTCGTGTTTCCAAAATCTTCCACAAATTAATTGTATCTCAACTTATCACTCACGATGTGAGTGGTTTCTTTTCATAAGACTTTCATTATATGATAAAAATAACTATATTTTATATTCAACATAAGAGATATCATGATCCCTAATTAAAACATCTATGTTCATAACATGTAAATGATCAGGTATGTACTACCTTGGGAGATATACATTGAATACATCATTAAATCAATTGAGTTTTAGTGGGAGTTATAAAAGATTAGATGTTCTCTTAATTTGGTAATAAATATAAAAAGTAATGAATTCTATAGGCAATAACATTCCATTATTTCTAAATATCATAACCATGCATAAATTCGTTGAAATAGATGCTCACTAACTAAAAATTCTTGATTTCTCTAAAAATATATTTCAAAACATAATGAATGAATCTGAACTTCATTATTATGTTGCAAATTTGCTCAAATTTTCTTCACCAAATCATCTGAAATATTTTTTTACGAATAATATTATTTCCCTAAATTTTTCCCATCATATTTTAGTTATACCCAGATTTCTATATAAGGATACATATGTATCCATTTGGATTCTTTATTGGGTGATTTTTTTAGTAAAAAAAGTTACTAGATGATGGGTTTTATCAAACCATCCATTAATTTTCATATAACAATATCATAAAATATACACTATGGATTTAATGGTTCTCATTGATTGTACATCTATCTGAGGATGATAAGAAATTATAAACCCAACTCATAATTGTGATCATAATGATGAATTGACCAAAAGATTGATTTACTCCATATGTACATATTAGATATGACAGATTGTGGTTCTCGGAGAAAACATTAAACTTATATAATTTATACCATGGGATGAATATAAATGTAGAAATATTAATTTATATAAAATAATTTGGATGAAATCATAAGATGGTAAACTAAAAAATAAATATAATTTTTGCTTACAGACATTTTCTGGAGTCTTTGACCAATTCTGTTGTGTGGTTATACCATCTCCAATGTAAAGTGGATATCAAATGTGTTTATGGTTCTCTAAATCATTTGTGTTCATATACATTAATAGCGTGTTTTTTGGAATTGGGTTACTGGATTCTTCCATTTTTACAATTGGTATTATATAATGTATAATATAACTGATATGAAACTAGATTAAGGAATAAATAGATGATACATAAAATAACCCTATGGTATACATTGATTATAATTATAGAAGATCGTAAAAATGTATTTGTAATGTTATGTTTAAATTTATTTCCTAGAAATAAATCAATCAATGGATACTACAATTGGATGTGAATTTAGAATAGAAGTACCTAAGGGTAATAACATTGAAAAAGTAACATATGTTTTGACTCAAGACTTGTCTGGTATATGAAAACATGCCTTATTGTGAACCTCGTTTGACATTTATCGAGGATATGATTAATATATTTAAGAAAATTTTACAATACAAAATAATGGGTTATAAAATAAAAATTTACCTAATAAAACCATGTTTATGATTAGGAGATTAAAAATGAATAAATTTTCAATTTATGTTATGTTTTAATCCTGATTTTAAATTACAAATTATGATTTACTATTCCTAGTTTTTTGTGCAAATCTAGTATATTAAATTTTTTATGAATGGTTCATAGGAGATCAAAGATATTAATAATAATAGACAATTTATAGATTAGAATATAGGGGAAACCAATATTTCTGATATTATAATTGATAAGATCATTAAAATATTATTGTATCTTAAATTGTTTCTAAAAATTAACCTAGAATTAATGGAGAGAAATTGTGTTCCACATTGGGGTTCTCTTATGTGGGATATCATCATTTGAAATTATCTACCATCATCTATTTGGACTAATAATCTAATGGTAACTGTGAAAAGGATTAAACCCCTTGAATATATATCTATAGCCTTGGGATGTGATGAAAATTTAAAGGATATTCGTGTGTTGTATTATGATAAATATGATGTTGGTCATTCTATATCATTGATCCAGAATACAGGGGATGAATAGTATATAAAATATCTGGAAGGAAAATATTTCATTGATAAATTCATATAAATATATTTCCCTCATTATAATCCAACTAAAATAAACAGAATGGTCTATATATTGAAGAAATAGAAAAATGAAAGTGTTGTAGGGTGTGATACTAACATTATAAGACAATCTAGAAGTGTTATAAATTAAATATAAAACATAGAATTCATGATTGACCATTTTATTTAAGGGATTAAGAAAAGTATCTTAAGGGTGTCAGTATCTCACAAATTTCTATCATATGATGAAAAAGTCTTTTTGACCTAAAATTAGATAAGTAAATTTCTAGATATTACCATTTTAGGGAAACCATGGAAATAATATGTATTATAAGAAACATGAAAATGGAATGTGTTAAATAACAAGATGATAAAAAATTAAATTTACATATTTTAAATACTATGGAATGAATCATCCTTCAAAATCATGATTGGAATGGTACTTTGGTAAATGTGTAGAGATAAGAAAACTTCATGTGAAAGAATATAGAGGTATAAAATAAAACCATTTTATTCAGTTCGTCAACATCAATTAAAATGGCGAATTATTTAATCCAATTCCCCAAAATATGAATCCAATGTATCACAGAAGAGGCTAATGGGATATGGACCATCTTATTCGTTAAAAAAATATAATGTGGAAGTATTAAATGATGTAGTGGAAGGAACATTAACAAATAATTAAAAAAATTAATGATTTATTTTATTCGTGATCATCATATTCTTTTATATATTCCATGATTGATAAGAACATTATGTGGAACACTAGAACCATAATAAGGAAGATATCAGTCAAGACTCCCAAATGATATATCTAGAAAATATGTATGTGTCATGAATCGTCAATTTAAAAACATAATTGTTCCCTATATGTGGAATTTTTAATCATATATACTTTTTTTCATTCATATAATCAATGGTAGTGAATGGATATCAAATTTTTTAAAACAAATTTCTTTGGAAGGATATGGAATTAAAATTTCTATTGAACATTTATAATCAAATATCATAAGACTAGAGATATCATTATCTCTGTAATCTGTATATCCACCATCCATATCTAATTTTAATGTTGGGGAAAATATAAAAAAAATATAGATGTTGAATCTAATATTTAAATTTAGGAATTACTAAATTTAAATGAATTAATTTATGTATATTATATGGAACCGCATGGACACCCACCAAAGATTTATGATGAATTTTTAATGGATTTAATGCCTGATAGAAGAACAATATTAAAGAGTCTCTATATAATGGCCACTATATAAATAGTGGAGTAGACGAAACAACTAGATAATGAGTGTGATTAGGGTTTTATTTCCCATAATGTCACTTTAGAGAACTTTTATTCAATTCATTGAGATGAAATAATGATCCTTTATAATTTTAGTGGATTATAGATAAATGTTACCTGTTAAGAAAAATAATAAGTTTGATTTTTCCCACGTTGATAACAAATTTTATCAGTTCTAGTGGGCTCTATATTTTTCAATGATTTAACTCCATTAAGGGTCTCAATAATTCTGATTAATGAGGGAATATATTACAAAGAAATCATTCCAAATAAGGCATGGTAATAAAAAAATTTATAGGTGTTCCATTTCTATTGATTAATTCACCCTATATGAAGCACCACCAGATTCAAGTATGTAACCCTTTAATTATATATTTAATGTATACAATGTAATCTTGTAAAGTTATTGTGGGTTTGGAAGAGCATCGACATATTTTTCTTGTATATTTTTATGTTAAATGATTGAGAACTTTTCATAGAAACAATGAAATGCCACAAGGATACCATGAAATGAAAAGAAGGGTGATCTTAGTAGGAGTACGGTTAGCAAAACAGTTTGGCCACACTATATGGACGATTATGTGAAGCTTTATTTTTGGGATATAGGGCACTTACACAGTTGGAGCATGGTTTTTCTGATTGTGCAAGCTATCTTTGTGAGGTGCTTCTTGATGATGATCCATCAACATGGTTACACATTATTTTACTAATTATTCACCCTAAGTATTCATGGTTAAAATATAAATAAAATATTGTGGATATAACTTGGTTTATCCACTTATACCCACTTTCTCTCTCTAATATAACCCTAACATATTTTTATATCATCTCAAATCTTGTCAGGACATTTCTCTTGAGATGAGGAGAAATCCATTAGAAAATATTTATGTGGTTGAGACTAAACTCATTAGTATGTATCTATTCTTAGTGTTTTTCCTTAGTTTCATAATTTTCCCTCTCATGGAATGATAAATACAATCTTTTGTGGATCTAATATGGTTGTGTGATGCCAATTTGGATTTTATATAGTTTTTTTGATGATAGGGACCAAGATCCAACTTGGGTTTTTATGTTCCAACAATTTTTTTTTGTTTTTGGGCCGCCCATTATTTAAAACTAAGATTTTGAGGTATGTGGCTTAAAAAATGAATCCACTTATTAGAAAATGATGTATTTTTTATCAAATTAATATAATTACATGAAATTTTTTGTTATGTTGATCTGAAAATCTTTGTAGAAGTATTCTTTTGTGATGGTTTAGAAAACAATGGAAATTGGTTGTTTTCCAAAGTGCATGTTTCAAGATATTAAGAGGAAGTTTTAAAATCAGAATTGGTTTTTATTTGTGGATATAATATGGTTTATTTTTTCAATAAATGGTTGGTTTTAATGTAATGTTTTTTCTGAAATTGTTTTCGAGTACATGAGTTTGGGATATTTTGTTCATTCGTTGTCACGATGAATAACTGGTGTTCACCATTGGGATTCAATGAACGTAACCCCGGATGAGGGGATATTTCCAAGGGGGAACAAGGAGATTATCCACATTGTTATAACATGGTGGATGGATGAACAATTTATCCCAACAAGTAGAACTATCATTATTTTCATGCATGTGTGTTAGTGTTTTAGAATAATTTATTGGGTATTACAAAAAGGAACATAAAATATTTTAATGAATTGATTGATTTTTAATTTACATAGAAGATGTTTTTTTGGAAAACTATTCTACTATGAAAGTACTTCTCACTAATATAAAAACATCAATTTTTAAATATATTTATATAGAGTGTTAGTATAACTACGTTAAATAACCTGAGACAGTGTATGGGTGTACCATTTTTTTAAAAATTAAATCAACATCCCATTTTGATATTATTTCAACATTAACCAAAATACTATTCTCTCCATTTATTGCAGCAATGTTTGACCGAAATTGAAATGATGTAAGATATAAGAAAATATAGTTGGTTCACCCTCATTAGGTCATTCCTAATGTGCATTAAATGATGATGTGATGATGTTCCAAATACACTATCTCTCATTACCAAATTACAATTCTTGGGAAATATCTATTCCATTCCCATGATTAATGCCTTTACAAGGTTTAGGTTTATCTCACTACCTTCCCACATGTTAATCATTATGTCTCTTTCATTGGCTCAATACCAGTGGAAAGGATCAGCTTTTTCATCTTCCATTTCTCACAACTTAGGAATGGATCTACACATAGTTTATGTACATGTATGTCTATCCATAATCACTTATGAATACATCCTCAGCTATTTTTATATGCTCTAATGAAGTCTTGTTTTTATACAGTAGATGAAATCCATATTTATATATACATTAAACATGAGGAAATTACTTTCGAATAAAATTTTAGTGCCTTTGTGTGCCACCTTGAATCCTTCGTGAACAACCATACTTTTTTAGTGAACTATCTTTCACTATGTTGTGCTAGTGCTTCATAGAAAACATCTTCTTTTGTAGACCACCTTTTCTATCACATATTGTTTCTTCTCCCATGGATCATTTCTTTGTCAATAGAACACCTCTTATTACATGGACCCTTTTCCTTTTAGAGTCAACGATACCAGAAAAAATCCTTCCACAAAATGATCCTAGAGAACTACCACATTCACGTAATTATCCCTCAAGAACTCTTATCCTTCAAGGAATACTCCTTCATGAACTAATTCTGACATCCTCAAATTCTTTTTGGAGTAATGATATTTTTCTAATCAAATTCATGAACATAATCATTTTATTATGGTTTTTTATATAAGAATATACATTCAAGAAACTGGCTAATCCAAATTACCCAAAACATTGACACGTTATAGCCTTCAACGTGTACTATGATATGTAGTCAACATAGAGCCATAATCTTCTACGGTGACAGATGTCTTATGAAAATAAAAACCATTTGTGGTCCCTCAAATCACCTCTTCAAATGCTCAAGTGATGAGCCTCTCGTAAATGGTGATCCTCCCGTGAATTTTCTTCATTAAGCATCTTGAGTAGCATGCTTCATGGTCAGTATAGTGTTGTGATGAAATATAATCCTTTTTAGATTTTCCTTCATCATTACACATATATTTTTTGGGTCGTAAATTGGCCCTCGCAGTCCTGAAATGGTGATGTATTTTTTGAAAAAATTCCATTGACAAAAAACAATCGACATTGAGGCCATAATATTTATAAAACACTGGGAAACTGTGCAACCTTAAATATATTCATCAACGAAACTAATCTACTAATTTACAGTCATCTGGATTTTTCATCAATCAAAATCTCTTGAAAAACACTAAGACATCACCATGAATTATTTTTTCCCAAAAAATATCCCCTTTTGGGTTTTGTTGAAACAATTCCCAGTTTGATACATCATTAAATATTCTTCCATCATCTACCAGCATTCACTTCTTATGACACAAATAGAAATCAATGATTCAACCAAGAAGTAATATAAGTCCGAATGAGCTATGAAATGCATGAAAATCAAGAGTGACATGAAAAGTTCATTTATGAAACACTACATTCCAAAAACCACTACACTACTTTCATTATGACCCAAATCCATCATCATATATGACCTTTGGTCAATCACCTTTAGCATCAGCAGATTTAAAGATCCCCCTACGACACATCTCCCCTTATCATCTTCTCCCATATCATGATTTTGAAATTTTATCCCTTTTAGATAAACAATTTATCCATCTTTTTCAATGAACCCAAATTTTATATTATTGTTGTTTGTAATGGGGCAATGAAAAAAATTATAACATTTGAGAAAAATTACATTCTGTTGGGAGAGGGGGTCCCACAATCAAACATTTTCAAGTGTGTGGAGTTGAATGTCCTCCAAAAGCTGTAAGATGTAGTTTAAATTCTTTTTTTTGTATGTAAAATGTCAAAAAATCAATAAATTATTGTTATATAAGAACATAATCCATAATTAAAAGCCTTTTATTTACCATATACTTGATAAAATGATACTTTGTTTCAATGTTATTTATCCTAGAGTGATTGAATGTTTTTTTAAAATGTATAGTACATGAATTATCAAAATGGTCATTTATTAGAGACATCACATCGACACACATATCAACATGATGCAACATCATTCATAATAAAAGTGTAAAATCTTGAGTAGCCAAAATATATTGAGCTTCGACGGTGCTCAATAAAAGGAAAGCTTATTTCATTCTTATCCATGAAATAAAAAATTCACCACGCAAGATTACACAACTAGATTTTTATTTTCTATCATCAGGTTATCCAGTCCAATTTACATCTCTATATCTAAATAACTATTTCAATGATTTTTAATTGTACTAAAAACCAAAATCTGTCATTTCCTTGATATACCAAAGTATTCTTTTCACAACAATCATGTTTCCTTCTATGGAATTTCATTGATACCGTGCTCCTTGACATGTATCAAAAAATATTGTCATGTCACTATCATGTACTATGTATTTCTAATGATCAACCTATATTCTATTACATTAACAACTTTTCCTTCATCATCATGTGATATTTTCATCTGGGTAGCCACAAGGGTCATCGTATTCATGGAAATATGCATTACAACCTTTAATAGAACTTCATGGATATATTTTGATTGTAAAAGAAATGTTATATTCCTTTCATGTGTAACTTTTAAACAAATGAATATTTAATTTCACCAATCATTGTCATTTAAAATTCACCAATTCATAATTTTGGGAAGATAATTCATTGAGATTAATCTAATCCACCAAATATTTCATCATCGGCAGATACCAGCACCCTCGTACTTTTATTACTATCATTATTGATGTAGAGATTTTATTAAACTCCACCATGATAAAACCCATTTTTTAGAAATTTATATAGTCATGAATACCAATCTTTTGGTCTTTGATTCAACCCCTAGAGTTAACTCTTCTTCCAGAAAAAATATTTCTCATTTCCATGAGAGAAAAAACCATCAGGTTTCTAAATATAGAATTATTTTTCTTGAACCCCATTTCAAAATGATTATTTGAAATCCAACTAGAAAAAATTAAACATCCATTTCACTATTTAGGGACATGAATAAATTGATTTTATCTATCCTTAAAACAAGTGAAAATTCTACATCAACATTGATACCCTCTATCTAGGATCACTCTTTTCACACTAGCCATTTTTGTTTCAAATCACCGCACAATCCTCATTCATATTGTGGTGATAGTCCGATTTATTCCGGATGAAAGTCTTATCTATTGGCCTCAAAATAACCTACCGTGTCTGATTCATCTCTATTTGGTCAATATATTCATTAATATACTAAACCCACTTTTCATCTCCATCGGCTTCATCAATATATTTTGACACTACCTATGATAAGTACATTTCTTATTGTAGAGTCTCAATCCTCTATGAATTCATTGGCACTATCTTATCACTGATTATGTTCTGACTATCAATTTTGGTTTTTGTGTGATCATTTTTTTAGATTCTAATTTATGATCATCCTTTTCAGTAACATAATGTTCTTCTAAACGAGACATCAGTACCGGAACATCCAATAAAATGTTAATCTCTTTATCACTATCCTCCTGAGTCTGATCAATAATTTTTTTATGATTATAATCATTTCATACTGTTGTTATATCATTTATTTCAACTACAATTCCCTGTCTCTTATTGAATATTATCCCAATTCAAGTCGGGTTGCCACCAAACCCAGTGCCCGAACCGATCCACGGTATGCCTCGAAGGAAATTCCCAATCTCCGCTAGCTAGAACAAGTGAATAGGTATACATTAAGACCAGAGGGAATGATTTTTTTAAATTAATAATATTAAAATAACCAAAAGAAACCATCTATCCAGATCTGAAATTTTCAACTAAACTAACCCAAAAAAATTAATTGATTTTGAGTTTAAAAATTAAAACAAACATAAAAGGAGATACAACAAAAATTGAATTTCAGGACATCATTTCAAACCTAAATGCAATAGGAGGAGAACATCCTCATGCTTCCTCCATCTAGATTCACCATAAGAGAAACTAGAAACCCAACATTCAAACACTCAATGTCTTTCAATAACAGGAACCAAATAGACAGGATTGTCTACATACACCGAAAGGGGTATGCATGGGGTGAGCTAAAGTGATGAAGGATTCCAAACAGATAAAATATTCGATGCACTAAGCATTAAATAAAAAATAAACCTTCGTTTTTTATAATTAATGGGATTCTAGAATAATTGTATGGAATGTAACTTTAATGAAAAATAACATAGAATGAATACAACATAAATGGGAAGAAGTATTTCATAGAATGTATATTTAATTGGTATAATAGTTTCAAATTATAAATCATTAAAAGAAATGTAGTTTTAAAGAATGATACCTTAAATAAAACATGATTTCTTTTTAAATTCCCAAAAAATGATATTGAATGCTGGCAGTATGTGTGAAATATAAAATGGGAACTACTGACAGGAAAAAAAACTAGGAACTATAAACAATGGGGTCGTAGGTACCTTGTATCATGGTGGAATGTGGTATAGAAACAACAACAAACAGTTTTCTCATGCACGATCCTATAAAGGATAGAAACATCCAAAATTCTAGTGGTCTCAAATAATAATTAATATTTAGTTAGTGTTGTCATCCTCAATCCCACTTAGTGAAAATGAGACAAATAAACTCTTGAATCACAATAATTCTAGTCTAAGTCCACCCTCCTAGGTACCTGAGATTCCCTCTTTGTGCTCAATCATGTTTCACACATCACACAATACCACATACATAATGTATCACCCAAACCAATAATTAAATATCTCATGCCACCACAAGAAAATGTAAATCCATTTTTGAAAACATACTAACACCATAACAGTTCCAAAATATTCTTCAAACCTTTTATATAATTTAATAAACCATTAAATTAATTTATTAAAAAATTTCAATAGACACATGAAATTCTTTTACACTGAACGTGATCCCAGATATCCATATTTAAAAATCAGGCACATAACAATTATTTATCAGAACAAAATTTTAATCCCAAAAATATTTTTATAAAACAATTTTATTCTTGGAAAAGAGACATCAAATGGAAAAATAGGTTTCACATGAAAAATTCCCAGTTTCACCTAAAACAACCACTTTAAAAATTAAAAACATACTCAATAATAACAATTATAACTTTCCCACCACACAAATAATTTATCAAAATTTTTGAACAATTTATATAGAGTTTTAAAGTGATAGAACAATAGATTACACAAAAAACACACCAGATTTCACAGAAAAACATAACTTTATATCCAACTAAACATCACAAAAATTTCATATCATGATTCTATCCATATATATTTTTTAATAAATCAATTATACAATTTATATAACACTTCCAAATAGAGATAAAACATTACACACACTAATCCCACGTTAACATGGTAAAATAGTTTTTTCAAGCCACATGGGAAGACCAAATTTCTAATAACAACTCCCCCGCCTCACACATAAATTAATGAACATAATAAAAATAGAATATATAATAATAAGGTTGTTAAAAATGGATATCTTGGAATGAACTGCCTCAAATCCATTGATGAATTGAAACCCACACCCGAAATCACTCCACAAGGGTACCAAAACCATAATTATATGTTGTAAAATGATAAACAACAAAAACCCATATAAAAGTATTGAAAATAAGTACCACAGGTCGATCATTACTAATAGAGAAGAGGAAATCCATGAAAATTGAAGTAAGAATAGAGATGGAGGATAAATGATTAGAAAATTACCATGATAAAGTACCCCCATCTTGTTAATCACTTTGATCTACACCAAAGGAGGAGGAGGAATAGCTTTGGAGGAATTGGATAGTGCTCCCAGTGTCTATATGGATGAGGGAAAAGATATTTGGGTTGATTTAGGACAAATAAGCCTAAGGGAAAACTAAAATCAAAATTATTTAATTCTGGGCAGTGTCGAATTGTTAGGCCGCATGGTTTATAAAACCATGAGGAAACCATGAGACATCCTTTGAAATCGACATCATAATCACCCCTAATTGTACATATGACCTTGCACCAAACATTCGGTCCGTTTTACATATGCCTCTTGGTTACCTGGGTTTGACTGTTTGATTTATCAAATTGTGTACCAAACCATGCACAAGGTATTTTCAAAAAAATCATTCATATTTTCTCCATAACTCCCAAACCAACAACATATTAACAAAGAGAGAAATACTAGAAAGATAAAACACATAAAAACTCAACACCCATCACACTTGAAACTAGAGAAATGACATGTATTCCCATTAAACTGGATCATAAACTAAAACATGGAATACTAGGTTTGACAATTCTCCCCACTATTAACACTTTCCACCTCGTGAAATCCATAACACTTTCTAGTTGGTTGATCAATGCCTAATAATTCCAAAACATAAATATCCAACATCATTTTATGATGAAAATTACCTATCAATTATGAGATCACAAACCTCTTACACTAAAAAAACAACAATACATAACCACTTCCAATGAACAACGAGAAGGATCAAATCAGTACATTCACAACCAAAACAAAAACAACTCATTGGGCCTTCTTCCATGAAACCCAATTATCATCTAAACCAGAAATGAAACTATGAAATAAAAATATTTTAATGATTCAACATTTACTTGATCCACAAAACCCAAACCCGAAATAGATAACCAACTAATGGGAGTCCTGAGTGGAATCCAAATCTCTAGAAAGAAACTATAATCTTACAAACTCTTAAATGAAAACCCAACGAGCCACGTTGTGGGTTTCCACACCATTAATAACAAACTAAATCAGACCATATGAGGATTTAACATAAACTCAAACTGGGACGTTCCAATAAGAGATAACAAAAACTCGTCCATAACAACTTACGATCCTAACCTAAGAGGAACACAAAATGAAAATTTAATCAGCACACTCCCAAACAGATGGGAATAAAACTGAATAGAAACTCCCCACACTGACCCAAATTCCTCCACCACATAAGGAGGGGAGGGAAGGGGGATAATGGATGGACATAAAAATCTACAACTGATAACTACCCACTACTCCACTCATATGGATGGATAAAATTTAAGATAACACCTTATTCACATGGGAGGTCCATGCACGAATTTGGATCATGAACAAGCATCTAATAAGGTATAACCACGTACACTATGAGTGGGGTAAGTCCACCATTCTCTTTGCAACAAGTTTAAATTCAATGTGATGAAAAACCATAAGGATAACACTAGAACTACCTCACCACAACGGTAATGTCACGAACGTAGGAAAACTATTTAAACCCTCAGGATTCGTGACTATGCACGAGCTACACAATGATACCTATCGAAAGAGCACTGATGTATGATGAATCTACTTCCACTTAATCAATAACTGACAATCCATTAACTAAAACACATTCATTAGTTCCACAGAAAGACACATAACACTCTTAAAAAGAAAAAATGTATTATGACACATCAGGAAACTCCCATCCCTAAACAACAAACCTTTCACCCAAATAGAACCACATAGATTTACAACACAATTCCCTCTCACATTGAACGCAGATCACAGTGAACAAGACTTTCAATGAAACACAAAAAACACACCTGATTACAACTAGAATAAAAAAGGGTGTCACTGAAACAATAAGTAATCCTTGATGGAACCCAAATAGCTCAATACTACGATAGACGAGTTGGTTAATCCTTCAATGAGGTTGATTTACCTTCATTAACACGTTAATTTTATCCTTAGTTTGATTAACTGGAAATATTACCAATGAAGAACCACTCATATCCCTACTAAAACATATATCACATCTCTAATGTGAAGATCCAAGGACACAAGGAAACCACGTGCTTTACCAAAAACAGCTCATGAACCCGAAACATCACATAGATCAAACACCGATTGGGAGGGAGACCAGCTAAAATATCACAAGACATTTCTATAAACCCACTGAACAATTCGACAAAACCGATCCACCACAACATTCCATATCAAGACATAACTGTATAATCATTTCCATGTCATGAGGAAGCATACTGAATAAATAAAACATCTAGGACATAAGTAAACAAGACACAAATCCATCAGTGTTAAAAAACAACATAATTTTCATCTTAAAACACATTTGAACAATGGAAATAATAAAACAAGGTATATTTTTTCACTCACCAGTGGAGTTTCATCAATTCTCACTAACATTCACATTTCTATGCCACCTCATCTACCCATAGATCTTGCCAAACCCAGAATCCATTATCATTTCCATATAAAACCATGAATGTAAGGACTCATAGAATAAACAAAGTCTAAAACAGAAAATATAATTTTCCACATCAATCCATTAAAATCCATTCCTAAAAAATTTACATTCCCAAGTAACACTAAAAACCATGTAAAAAATCATTTTCTGAGCTTAAACGTCCAACCATTTTACCATACAGAAAAAAAAGAATGTCTTATACACTATCATCAAAAATATTTTTCATCTTACTAAATATATTTTCCAAAAAATTTAATAAAATATTATTTCACTGAATACCATTTGATTAGAACCCAATCCTTCTTATTTAGAAAGTATTACAAATAAACCTTTCCCATTCAAACAACCATTATCTATTTCAAAAAATCTCCCAAGCCACATTTCATAATCCTATAGCCACAATGATAAAAAAACATTTAAATATTGAAAATTATATCTTCCAAAAACACCAACCATTCAAAATTAATTTCCAAAACAAAATTACAGATTCTAGTACTTTTCAACAAGTCATGGTATTTGAAATAACCCATTCCATCCAAAAAAATCCTACAACCCATATGTTTATATTAAGGAAATCCAATCCCATTAAACCAATTCTACTTTTACCCAAGATGAGTTTTACAAAATCCTAACTTTACAAAATATACCATAATAAAAATCAAGAAAAAACAATTTTTATTTTTTTCAAATTACAAAAATTCCATTAAAACCCAATTTTCATTATTCTTAAACAATGATTTTCAAAGAAATTTCCATATTTCAAGAATCTACATGGAGATTCATAAGAGGAAACCAGTGTCGGTGGGTGACGTTACCATATTGTTTTCATCTGTATTCCAAACACACCATCAACTTGGAGATCATTCTCTGACCATTACCTAGCTCCACACTGCTTTCCAGGACCTGTGAGGTAACATAGATCATTGGACCTACTCCCCTTATCGAATCCCAATAACTAAAAAATCTCTACTGACCTATAAACTAACAAAAATATACATCTTATGAAAATCCCAGGATCAAAACTCACAATAGTTCATGACCCTCTTCCCGTACCTACACAATGATTTCTAAAAATCATACTCTATATTGAACGACATCCCCAAATAACCAAGGGAACTCTGATAAAGAAACGTCCTAGAATATGTAACCTCTCTCTAATACAATTTTTCAAGAACCAGGTTGGGTCTCCATATAACCTAGCACAAAACCAAATCTATGGAAAGGCCCAAAGGGCATTCCTGATCCCAACGGTCTAGCTCAAGATCACATGTATCCTATAAGACAAGAAGTAATTACTTACCTCAATGTATTATATTAAAATAGCCAAAACAAATAAAAAATCCATGTCTGAAAAATTAAACGAAATACAGCCTATCAATTACAATATTTTGAGATTGAAATTTAAAACAAACCAAAAGGGTACAACAACAAAAAGGGAAACCCATGAAATCATCCCAAAACTTCGTGCAATAAATAGAGAACATCCTCATCCCCCCACAACTAAGATTCTTATTAAGAACCACTAAAAACCAACATATCAACACAAAACTTCTTTCCTTAACCTGAAAAAATAGAAAATAGGTTATTCATACTCTGAATGTTTTATGCAGGGTATGAGTCAAAGCCTAGTTGGATGCAACCAAGATAAAGTATTAAATTTACTAAATATTAAATCACAAATAAACATATATGTTTTATAATTAATCGAAATCTAGAACAATTTCAATGAAAATAACTTCAAATTAACACATCCAAGAATGAATGGAACCTTAAATGGAAAAAATATTCAAATAATTATTATTTATTTGGAAACATAGTTTCATAGAAGGTGACATTAATTAGAAATTAGTTCAAAATTAAGAAAAACTAAATAAAATTACATTTATTTTGAAATTCCTTACCAACCGTCCAGTATGATGATTGAAATTGTGATATTGAAAATATGAACTTGTCTTGTGAAATACCAACTAGGTACTATGAACAATAGGTCCCTAGGTACCTCGTATCTCAGTAGAATGTGCTATAGAAACCATGACTAAAACCTTTCTCATGCACGAGACACTATAGAGGGGCAACATAAAAAAAATTTAGTTGTCTCAAATCATAATTCATATTTAGTTACTGTTATTATTGTCAATCTAGTTAAATGAATCCAGGGAAAATACAATTCTGAATCACTTACATAATAGTCCTAGCCTTACAACCTAGATACTCAATCGTCCCATTTTGTGTTCAAAAAAGTTTCACCAATCACATAATATCCATTAAAAAATTCATCACCCAAACCAAGATTTATATATAACATTCCACCACATTCACTTCAAAATCGATTTTAGAAAACATGCGCAGAACAAAACATTTCCTAAATATTATTCAGACCTTTTATATATTTTAATAAACAATTTTATCTATTATAAAAATATTAATAAAAACCTCAAATGATATTACCCCAAAAGTGCACCCATAACCCTCTATAAAACCCAACCGCATATCAATACTATATCAAAAAATCATTTAAATCCCACATAGAGTCCGTTGAAAAATTCATTCTTTGTAAAATGTCATCAAATAGAACACATGCATTTTCACATGAAAAATACTCAATTGTACATAAAACTATCACTTTAAAAAATATATACGTACTCAATCATACCACATACCAATTTTTCACAACAAAAAAATTTAATAAACCATTTTTAAAATATATAAATCTTTCACAATGGATGTATCAAAACTATACAACAAAACCAAACATGATTTCAAATAGAAACACCGCATTAAAACCAACCACACATCAGAAAAATTCAAAACATGATTACCCCATTTAGATATATTAGTAAATCAAATAAATAATTTATAGTAATCTTTCAATTAACAGAAAAAATTTACACACACAATACTCACATTAACAAGGAAAAATAATTTTAAAAACCAAATGATGCTAAAAAATACGAAAAACCACTAATGCACCTCACACATACATTAAATAACATGAGTATAATACAATGAAGTATATTTCATTTGTAAGAAACTGTTATGAATGTAATCAATTACCTCAAATACATGGTGGAAGGGAAACGTACACCAGAAATCACAACATGAGGGTTTTAAAACCCTAAATATATGAAAAAATCCAATGAAAACCAAAACCCCCATAAAAATAGAAAAAATAGTACACTGGGTTTATAATGTCATGGGGAGATGTCTAAATCCAACATAAATGAAATAAAAAAGATTAATAAGGAAAAAGGGGAAGGATGTTACCCATAGAAACTAGCCCCAACATAAGGTTCTCTTAGATATAAACCAATGTAGGAGAAGAAATAGATTGGGAGTAATGAGAGAGGGTTCCCTAGGGATAGAAGAACTAGGGGAAAGATATTTGGGTTTTTTGTGTCTAAAAATATTGAGGGGGAAACATGGAAATGTACATTTTTAAATTCGTGGTAGTGTCACATGGTTAGACCATTCTATTTAATAAACAGTGCAGATACTGTGTAGCAGCCTTGGGGACCGACTTCACGGCCAACCCTAATAGGCCACACATCCATGCACCAACCATACTCTAGGTTTTAAACATAATACATTTTTACCTGGGCATGGCTGTATGATTTAGAAAATCATACAACAAACCATGCACATTATATTTTCAAAAAGGGCATCAATGTTTTCTCAAAAAACACCCAAATAAACAAGGGATCAACAATGAGGGAAAGACTAGACAAAGAAAACACATCCAAATTCAACATCCTTCTCACCCTAAACCTTATAAAATATAGAGATTCCCAACAAACTAGATCATAAAAAAATGCATGAAAAATTGGGAGTGACATATTCTTTATAATAATTTCTATTCATATATTAACCAAGAAATATCCCATAATATACATAAAATTCTTACATAATTGTAAACTATTTATTGACAATGAAATAATTACTTTTTATGAATATAAATTTCCTTAATGATGGCTTCATTAAATAACAATGCTCATGTGTAATCTTCTCTTCTTTCGGACATAAAAATTCTCTCATTGATTTATTGATTCATGTTATCGCAACTTCATTCCAAAACAACTCTTCAAGGTATTTGTCAACATGAATTATTCTACATATGTCTTTATTAATTTATTTTTGCTAGAAACTACTCAATTTTTGTGTGGAGTTATTATTAATTAAACCTAGTTATTTATCCCTTGTCACTGAAGATAATCCTCAACTTGTATATTTGTAAACTATGTTCCATTATATACACATTTCATCTAGATTTCTTGACCCGCAATCATCTCAACTTACCTTTGATATGTTTTTGTTAAACTGAACAGCTAAATTTTTTGAGATATAACTGAAATTGGATAGCACACACCAATATGCACTAACTCAATCAATTTTTTAGAAATTTTATATTTTTTCATTATATCTATTTTGAATTATCTTCCCTTTTTAAAAATCATCGCACGTATGGGTTAGATTTTGTGATAATCTTGGGAGGTCCCAAGAAACATCATATTTCACCATATCATCCAATGAACATTAGCACAAACGACTATGTAACATTTTCCATAACATTTTTTCTTATTCCATGGACGAAAAATATCTTATTCTCAACTAAAAAGCATGATATTACATTTCATACACATTACCTAGAAACAAATACACCATATTTATTTTGATAATTTCATATAATATCTTATGGAATGTATTGAATCACACAGTTGACATAAATATAACTTTTTGTGACTAATATCGTCAACAACTAATATATCTTTACTTCTCATGTCAGTGCACCTAACATGGATTTTACTGAACCAACAATTTTCTTGCATTCATTATTAACAAATCATACAATAATTTCCTTATCATATCGTATTCCTATTACATGTTCCTTACTTCTTCCCATGTAGTAGTTGAATCCACTATCACTGATATATATTCTAGAGATATCTGATGATATAAAAAGATTCTATTCAACCATTATATGTTCATCTCAGTCATTTTTGATCTATGTATTCATATGAAAATCTTGATAAATCCTGTGGAATGATGGGAAAAATTAATATTGTACTTTTGAAAATTGATTTTGTATTTACAGATCATTTGATGTTGAATTGAGTTGATCCATAAGACTATATTCAGTCTTCTTCAAAAAAATGTTTCATTACTGACAAAGATAAATATCATCCCAAGTGTCTTAATCCTCAACACATGATACAATAACCCTCAAATTTTGACTTAGAGAACTAATATCTAAATATATTACTATATTTATCCAGTCCACATTAATATATCTTGTGAATGGAATATAGATTTTTCAAGTGTCCTATATTTTTGAAATAAATAATTTAATTTTGTGATCATTATTATGTGGAAATACTGCATAAGAAGTTCTCCCTATGGTTGTCTAAATATCCTAGTTCTGATTCATACAATAATAAATCATAAATTGTTGAACATTTTCCTATGGAATGACTTCAACCATTAATTATTTCAATTTTCAATCAAACCACATGAAATCCTTATAGTTTTGTTTTGACAATTGATTTTGATATTCTAGACCTCTATTATCCACCAACAACTTTTCAGTTTACCGAATGATCTAGTTTTCTAATTTCATAATGAGAGACATGAGTTTTTCCTATTCTTTAAAACATCATCTCATTCTAATAATGTTCTCATAGAGTTATTCAATACATTTTATTTAATATTTTATAGTTTTAATTAAAATATTGATTTCTATTTTCGGTAATATGATTTTTAGATTTTACACAACAACATTTTATGAGTTCTCTGGTATTAAAAGATTTTGTTTTTTAATTTCATCATTCACCTATGAATTTTCGTCTTCCTACATCTAGATACATAGTTTTCCATCAAAAACAACTATGTTGGATTTCATTATTTTTTATCTCCATATAACTATCTCATCAAGATATTATTATAATAAAACTTTAATATTAACTCATCACTCAAATTATTCATTATCACTATTATTTTCATCGATTTTTTAGATTTTTTAAAACATTCACCATAGCATTTTCTTCATGATCCTTTTAGTCCTATATCTCTTCTTCATAAAATATATCTAAACTTTCTTCTTAATTTAAAAGAAGAATCACACTTTTGAATAAATTTTTCTTACCTTTCACATATGCTAAATATTTAATCATGGGAATTTTATCATGATCCAAATCATAATGTTGAAACGTATTCAGTATCATTTCGACATTGATTACAACATTTCAACATAAAAATCATGAAAGTATAAGATTCCCATAGACAATTCATTTAACTCTTTTGATATTTGAAGGAAGCAATGAAATAAACACATCAGTCTATTCTATATCTTAACCATATTTAATTTTGATATTCATCACAGCCTTATATTACTCTTCTTTGGACTTCCCTTCTTTGAAATAATAATTATTTTTAATTCTCATCTTGTTTGAAAAAAAACAGTACCGTGAAATCTCTCAAACGTAAGCTCCATTTTATCATTATATTAAAACATAGAAACATTATGATTGAACCAAGCTTGTATTCTTCTCTATGTGTTCATAAAAATAATTATTCCTTCAATAATTTCTCTGATACCATGCATGTTATCCACAAAATTTACATTTTCAATGAATGCATTAATATACTCATTATACTACAGCATGATATCCGCATCCTTCAACCTTAGAACCTACTTCTTTTCTTCTCTAACATTTATGCCACCCAAATATATATTTATCAAAATTTCCAACATATATTGTGTTGACATACTAGAAATTACCTTTTTATATATTGAATTTTATAAGGCTCCCATAAAGCATTGATTCATATAGAGTTAACATTAATTTTCATTTGGTCAGATTTTCATAATCAAAAACTCTATATATTGAATTATATTCCATAAATTTATCACGAAAATACATCCATTAAAAAATTTTATAAGTAGTACTGCATCCTATTCTTCCATAATTTAAAATTTCTTCCATTCAAATATAAGAATCCCTTTTTTGTCGACAACCTTCATTTCATCTATTGAGAAAAAACCACTAAATTTTGAACATTTTATTTAATATGTATTTATTATCTCTATTCAGTTAAATGAACTAAGAGGGGTTGTGGGTGAATTAGGGTATGATATATTAAAACCAATTCTCATTTTTATATTGTTTCATTGTTAAAAACAATATTCTCTCCCTTTCTCTTTGCAATGTATGAACAGACTTGAAAACACGAATGAGAAACAAAAAAATTAATTGGTTCAACCTCACTTGGTTATGGGCAAGGAGTATATAATGGTGATGTTCCAATGTACCAAATCCACTAAATCTCACTACCTAACTACAATGTTTGGTAAAGATCACATATATTCCCAGGCTCACCGCATGTACAAGGTTTAGGGTTTGCTCACTCTTTACCAAGGGTTACTCCTTTAGTATCCTTCTCTAGATAGCTCTTTTTAGATTATATCACCATCATACACTTCCTATGATTGATAAACTATAATGTATTCACATGTAGTTTATGGAAATATATGTACTTTCATTATCGCTAATTAATTCAACCTCAAATGTATGTAGATGCCCTACTGAATGCTGATTTTCACCCAGAAGATGATATAAATTTTTCCACATAACATTAATTTATAAGAGATAGAATAATGAACTATTTTATATTCATTGATAAGAATAATTAATCATCTACAATATTCCCTACTTCCTATGTAAACTATCTTTGACAGTGTGGCGTGAGTGCTTCGCAGACCACCACTTCATCTGCGACCCACCTCTGCTTGTGCAGACTGTTTCTTCTACACATACCATTTCTTCTTCCATGGATCACCATATCTTCTGTATATCCCTTTTCATTATGAGTTTAATATCCCAGGAAAACTCATTTCATTAACTAATCCCCATGAACTACCTCCTTTACAGAATTCTCCCTCACAATGAAAAATACTCTCTCATGAACTATTTCACACATCCCTGAATTCTTCATGGAGTGATGATATTTTTCTAATTAAATTATTATCCATATTCATCATATTAAGGATAATTATTTAGGAAAATATACAATAGAAACAAACTAATCTAAATTATCCAAATCATTGATGTGGTACATCATTCTGCCCAAAATATGTTATGTTGTCTGTATAGGGCCATTATCCATTGTGGCGAACGATGTATTCTACCAAAAACAAACTAGGATGGCCACTTGAATCACTGAATCTAATATAAAAATGATGAACCTCCCTCAAACTACAATGTCCAAAGAAAACAATGATAATCCCACAAACTGTATTCTTTAAGAGGTCCATCTAGCGTGCTTCATATTTCATATTGCGTTGCATTAAGAAAATCATCCATTTCCAATTATACTTATCTATTCTATGTATATCCTTTTTGTTATGTGAAATATCCTTCAAAATCTATACATTGTGAAATATTTTACAGAAAAATTACTTTTCCAAAAATAAACACCCTATTTTGTGTCCCAAAAATTAGAAAAAACTAGAAAACCGTCCCAACGTAGATATTTACATAGGAAACACCATTCTTGCTGATTCACAGACATATTTCATTGTCAAAGTAACGCCATCAACCCATAAATTGTGATATAGCATCTTAAGGTACTTTTCCCCAATATAAATTATATTATATAAATTTTTAACATTTTCTATCTTTGTAGAATAAGTAAAGAAGATATTTTGGGGAAACATACCAAGTTTCATTATTAACGGGTTATTGGAAACGTTAAAAAATTATTGATATTTTATATTGGGAAATAGGTAAAATAATAGTATCTAATTTATATAGTGATTGTTAATGATGGTTTGAGAATGTATTGTAGAGTTTGATATTAGGGCATGTTCGATTAAGTGGAGTTGGTATCATTGGAACAATTTATTATTGTTGGGTTTTCCTTCTGGATTACAATCTAATGATGGTTTTAGTTTCTACTTGAACTCTATTATAATATAAGGTTTGGTTGGTTAATTTGAGTTGTATTACATTGCTATAATGGTTTATATATGAGGAGTTGGTTAGGGTTATCTTGGTTGTGTTCTTTTATTTCAAATGGTAAATCTTCACCCAATTGTATATAATTACTTTGAATTTATTTCATTGATTCGATATCATGAGGATGTCACTTAAATCCAATTAACATCCTATTTTATACTAAATAATATGATCTAGGGAGGATTGTATTCAATGGTCTCAGTCATGCCTGGTCTGTATTTATTTTTTTGAATAGTGGAATTAGTTTTTCAATAATGGAGTTAGAAAATCATTAAAAATTCTTCTTTCTATTAGGATGGTAGGAAGGTGTTTGATTTATAGAACATTATATTTAAATCATTAAAATGTGTAGATGGAATATTTATGAGGAACCACAATTTACCAGGGAGTTGGTTAAAATATTTTTTTGAGACACATATTAGATTTGAAATCTCATTATTGTGGTTTTATCTAATGAGATTATCATGACATGACTTGATAATAGTGGAATACCATTAATAGTGGATATTTAATTTTGAAAAATGATTTATGAATTGTTAAAAATAAAATTATTTTTCTAATGTATTAAAATTGTTTTCAATTATGTTATTCTGAAAATGCATGGTAGTGATACTTTTAAAGTGTAATAATTTTCAAAAGCATGGTTGAATTGTCAAAAATGGTCAAAAGTGGAAAATGTTGAATTATGGAACGTAATGTTTTGATATATGTAATGTGGTAGAATTTGAAAAAAATATCATTATGTTACTATAGAGTTGGAATTATAGTGTTTTTATTGATATAGAACATAGTATGAATCATTGAAATCAACAAGAAGAAAAATATGAGAATGTAGTTTCACATAAGCCTTAAGTGAAACAAAAGTTTGTTCAGATCATTGTACATGAATTTTTGGGTATGGATTTTTTGAGACAAAGTGATAGAACATGAAATCTAGATCATTAAATATAGTTGATAAAATATAATCCATCCAAATTTTAGGGTGTTTTAGGACAAAATATAGTAATGGTGTGGATGACTATGATGAATTGAACCATAAATATCATTGGACCCCCACTAAATAAAAAAACTTGTTCTATATGTATAAATAGAAATATCTAACATGGTATTATTTTTATTTTTCTATTCAAACAATATTATACAATTTCCTTCCAATGGAGATTTATCCTAAAATATTTAAGAACCATGGGAAGAGGGAAATCTATTTTCAAGGTAGTGATATGACTTAGAATCAGATGGGTGGATCAATTAGTCTTCCTTCAAAAACCAAGTGCAATATTTTATGTTTTAATTATGGATATTTTGACCACATGAAAATAGATTTTACAAAACAACCTAGATCATTACAAAATGGAAAATAGAAAATACGTCATTAATGTTGTTGATGTTGTGATCTATGGTTGGGTTCCAGAGACACATATAATTTTTTTTCAAAAATTGTATGATAGAATGGAAAATGGAAGTATACTACCACTCACCATCAGTACTAGTCTACCCATGGGGATTTTAGGAAAACTATGAATCCTTGATATTGTAAATCTCAACATGGTAATTAAGTGAAAAGTTCAGTGTGTGTAGTTTTACATAGATGAACAAGTGATAATATATGATCAATATATAACATCAATCGTGAGTGGTATGATTGTTTTTAATTATACCCATATGAATTTGTTATTTGACATGGGTGCATATCATTAGATCATTTATTCTCATTTTTTCGATCTTCTGGGGTTTTATATTGGGATGATGCCTTATATTCTAAAACATAAAACTCTTCTTTTCCACTGAGAATGTAAAGCCTTTATTTAAAAATCATTTTTAAAAATGATTGATAGAGTTGAGAAATTATGGGATTTATTTGTGCTTGACATTGATTTATATAACATATTCTTATGTTTGTATAAGTTTAGAATATTTGAATCTCACATTAATTGTCATACTGGAAGGGTTAGTGTTATGAATAATGATGGTGTCAATAACCTGGTTAGAGGACATAAGAATGTAACAACAATAATAATATTCATTTTGGTACTACAAGTCATTATAATCTCTTAACCATTTGAATAATAAACATTTTAATCCATAGATGAGATCTATATTAGCAGTTTTCTAGTAGTTAATAATCCAATTTTGACTCTTTTTCTAGATATGTTCATAAGGTTTCAACCGAAAAGAGAGTTGGAGTTTATGATTGATCAATGTCCAAGGAATAATCAAATATTGATTATGTATTATTAAATTAAAAAAGTAAAACGAATGGAATTGAATTTTTAATTTGATGATATGGAAGTAAAGTGGTTTACATGGCCTAGAACATCTCCAAATGAAGTAGTGGTCTTGATTTTGGGAAAGGGGGATGGAATTCGAAGGTGGTGTGTGGATTATTATTAGCATAAACTTGTTATGAAAAATAATTAGTATCAACTTCTATACATTGATGATATGTTAAAATAAATTAGGGGATAACAACGGATCTCTGGAATTGTCTTTCCAATATGCTTTCACCAAATGCTAGTATGAAATATTGATATTTTGATGTAATATTTCGGGAGTATATATTTCTATTATGAGTATGTGGTTATTATTTTTGGTCTTATGAAATCACCAATAGTCATTATTGAATTAATTAGTTAGAAATTTCAAATTCATTTTTATTCATTTGTGGTGGTGTCTGTGGATGAAATATTTTTGTATTTATGGAAAAGGGGTGATGATGTGAAACACTTGGAAACTGTGTTGTGAATTTTGAGGGATCATCAAATGTATGAAAATTTATCATGTACATTTTGGATTCAAGAGGTAAAAATCGTTGGCCATTTAATCTATGAGAGGGGTGTCTCTATGGGTATAGAAAAAATATAAGATGTTAACTCTTAGAAACTGAAAAATTGTGTATTTGTGCTACATATTTCCCTTGGTTTGGATGGTTATTTCCAAAAAAGAATCCTTACATTTGATTATTAGATTAACCTATGAAATATTTAATAATAAAAAATGATATATTCAAATTGAATATGAAATTTCATAATCCTTGTCACTCTAATAATGATCACTATGCATCATTAATGATATTGAAATTTCCAAAATCATGATAAGGTTATGTTCTGTATTGTGAAACATTAGGATATGGGATGGGTTGTATTGTAATGAATGAATATCATGTTTTTTGTTTCGAATAACATCATTTATGGTTAAATAAGAAGTGAAAAATAAAAGTTGATTAGGATTTAGTAGTTGTAGACCATTATTTGAAGAATTAGCATCATTAAATCATTGGTGAGAGATTCACTGAGATTACATATCAGAAGAGCATCAAACATATTTTATCACAAAGAGATTTGAATATGATTCAAAGAATATGGTTGTAATATCTATTTTTTTATTTTAATAAATGTATACATTGGGTGAAGGAAATTAAATGGTATATGAATTAATTATACCTTCATGTAGTCCATTGGAAATAGATGTTTTAGATTAGTGGCAGTTGATGTTGATGATAGAAGAAATTATGCTAGAATGTGAAGTTCAATGTGGTGTGTTTATTTTATTTAAGGTTTCATTTCATCCTAATTTGGTGTATATGGTTAATGAGGAACATATATATAGTACAATGAATGCCTTGATAGGTCACAAAATTTTTTGATGATCATTTAGGGATGGATCCTGGGTGGGAAATCAATTTTTTTTGTTTCAAGGATTGGTTGTCATACCATTGTTTTTTCATGAACAATATCCCCACTATTAACACAATTTAAGATGCGGTTTTCATCATTGAATACAATATATGAATAAATAACTTGATGAAAAAACTTGTTGGGTTGTCATGAAAATAAATTCTGATGTGTTTGTGATGAGATGCCTTGACTATCAAAAGGTTAAGGTTGATCATCCTCATCCAATAGGTATGATGCATTATTTACTAATAACTATTAAGAAGTGAAATTCGATATCCCTAGATTTTATTATAGGTCTCCCAAGGATAGTTTAAATGCATTATTCCAAATGGGTGGCAATGCATTGACTAACATATTCAACCCATTTCATCACTACTCATATAACTCATATGGTGGAAGCAATGTATAAAATCTATATCTAAGATGTAGTAAAAAGGCATGGAATACTAGTCGTTATATTATAAGACTGAGATATAAAGATTATGTATTGTTTTTTGAATCATTATATATAGCCCTTAGGACTCTGTTGGCTATGTGTATGGAATATCATAATTTGAAATAATGATAACATGAAAGTATGATACACACATTGTAAGACATTATACCAGACTGTGTAATGTATTTTAGTGGCTCAGGGGAAGTGAACGCATCCTTAGTATATTTCTTATATAACAAAAATGATCAGGGCTTGATATATATGGCTCCTTTTGAATGATTTTATGGGAATCATTGTCATTATCTGCAATGTTGGATGTAAATTGGTGGAATTCACTAGTTGAGAAAATCTTATCCTAAAGAGAATGAATAATATTCTGTTGATTATGAAAATGATGGAGACAATTCATATTCATCATAAATCATATGTGGATCATCATCGATTACCATTTTTATCCAAGTTTATTTTTCTTTGGTTCATAAGAATATCTCCATGGATTCGGAAACATCATTTTGGAAAGAACCGAATTTTATCTCCTTGTTATGTTGGCTCTTTTGAGATATATGAATGGTTTGGTGGGTTGCACTATCAGTTTTGTTTCCACCATGGTTGTGTTCAGTTCATAATGTGTTTCATGTTTCTTCGAAGGAATTGTATCATCTTGATCATTACCATTTGATTCAATGGGATACCATTGTCCTTGATATTGTACGTTATATGTACATGTGTCATTGTAAATTTTATATATGAAAGAGAATGTATTGAGTGAAAAAATAATCATCCTATTGTGCGGTTTGTGGAATCATGATCTGATTCAAGTAAAAAAAGTGTCAATGGGAAAGGGAAATGATCAAGAAATTGGCTTATCTCTTTCAATACAATGGTGATTTTCTACATTATGGGGAAGGAAAAGCTAATCATGGATAGAATTTATCACCCTTATTTCATGAATGTGACCCACTATTTCATTATTTTAGGTATATTACTATATTTGAGTAAGTTTGGTAGGGATTTAAATAGTTTTGGAATGTTTTTGGTGATTTATGGGAGGTTCACGAGAAGTTATTTGTTATTAGAAACCATTAATAACTCCCAAGAAACCACTAAATTTGAATCATGGGTGTCACGACCCGTCCTCGGGGTCCGTGCCGTGACTACCCCAAGCCTCCCTTCCATAGGCAAGGGGCTGGCGACTAGCACCAAGGCATAAATCCCGGTAAAAATGGAAGGCATTGCCTTTGTAAAGTAAACAAGCACCATAGAGTAAGCAAGCGGAAAAAGTAAACACTAAGTAAAAGCTGGTACAAAAGTATGCGCGGAAAAGTAATGGGGGGCCGGAAATACAAGCCCAACTGTAAAGTACAACTGAAAGTGGAAAATAGTAACTGAAAGGAAAATATGCAGTGTCGAGCCGTCCTCTGGAAGTCCCACCTGAAGGGTGAGAACAGATAGCCTCCACAGCTCCCCGGTCCAGCCGTCCGCTCCGAGTACACCCCACCCAGTGGTCCACCTCCAGGTACCATCCTGCTCCGCAAGCCTCCACCACGATCAGCGCTGTCTGTCATCTGCAACCAACACAACGTAGTGCGGGCATAGCCCGTGTAGGGGTGAGTATAAGCTACTCAGTAGGGACCCCGAGTCCCCCGAAGGTCTCCCAGAATCCACAAAGGATAAAACACAAAGGAAGATACAATCACGAAGTAACATCTGACACTGCTTAGGTATATTCCCATACATATACCTAAGTCATCAATCCTCGCTCGACTCCAACATCTGAGCTCAAGTACAACCCAGTCCACACAGGTAAGCAAAACATAATTCACACAGGATAGCACAACACAATCCACAAAGGAAAGTAAATGTAAATCCACACAGGATAGAACAACACAATCCATAAAGGAAAGCAACCATGGTTTCGGCTCACACAGGTATACTTTTTCAAATGACGATAGAGATGATCACTGATCCATCTAAGCCGTCGAACCCACAAAGGATCGATAGGTACTAATCCCACAATGACCAAAAAAGGATCTCACCCACAAAGGATCGATAGGTAACTAACCCCCGCAAAGACCCACACAAGATCGGGCCCACACAGGACCTGGAGGCACTGGCCCACACATGACCACTAAGCGCTGACCCACACAGGATCGGACCCACACAGGATCGGGCCCACACAGGACCTGTAGGTGCTGGCCCACACAGGACCGCTGAGCGCTAACCCACACAGGATCGGACCCACACAGGATCGGTAGCACTAACCCACAATGGATCGTTGAGTGTTGTAGTCGTCACCGTCGAATCCACTGAGGATCTCTCAACAGTCGTCGCCATCGTCACACTAGTAGTCGCATCCAGCTCTAGGGTTCCCGCACACAGCAAGCTCGTTCGGGAGGGTCCACTCCACGAGCCGAGAGGCTGATACATCAACTGACACATAGTCCAGAGTTGATGTATCCAAAAGTTCCATATCGTCAACAGGAACTCAACGTCGCAGACGACACGTCAATCGTACGCCCGGTCTGAGAGATATTGCGTTTTTCATCCCAGGGGCCCAGTTGGTTTTTAAGGAAAAACCAACCCGAACGTACTCCACCTATGTCCAAACCTCGGTCGGAGTAAGCCAAAAGATCCGTCTCACTTTGAAGAATTCAACAAAGTTGACGGCACGTCAATCAGACGTCCGAAGCTCAAGATATGAGCGTTTCCGCTCCAAGGGCCCGGTTGGTTTCATGTATGAACCAACCCGGCCGAACCCAAAGTATTCCGAAACCTTGAATGTGATATACCAAAACGAACGTCTCAATCCAACGATCGCATCGCCGCTGACGGCGCGTCGTTCGTAGGCTCGTATCTCATGTTATGAGCAAAAGACCGAGAAGGCCCGGAAATGGGGGGGTCTGGGCCCAAACCGACCCGGCCCGACCCCCCCTAGGTTAGCCCAAACCGGGTCAACCCGAACCGGGCGACCCAACCCGGGTCCACCCGGCCCAACCTGGGCATGACCCGGCCCGGCACTGCTCGGCCGACTGGCCGAGCGAGGGGAAGCCGCGGGGGGCTTGCCGCCCCCGCGTGAAGAAACACCGCGGCCCCAGGTGGGCCCGCCTCGTCAGTGGACGCAGTGGCCGGGCCGCGTCCCTCATCCTGGTTCCGCGTGGCCGCGGAACCGGCCCGCCACCGCGCCTGAAGCTGCTGCGGGTTTTGCCGGCGGCGCGCCAGAGGAAGCTTCTGAGGGCCACCTGACGCGCTCCGGTGGTCAGTTTTTCGTGCGGTCCTCGCCAGTGGTCCTCCCGGGACTCAATCTTCACCGCCAGGCCCTCGAATTGCCCTTGCTGCCCTGTTTGTCGTCGTCCGCCGTTTCGCACACCAAGAACGAAAAGGTGCGGCGGGTTCAGACTTTTTCGTTATTCCGCACCCACCGCGTTAGCGGTCTTAAAGATATTCACCCAACAAATGTTCAACAACAGTCGCAGGTATAAATCACAATGATTTTTAAGAATAAAACCCCTACCTCGTCGCACGTGCGTTCTTCGTGGAATTGATCGTTGCGGAAGAAAAGAATCATCGCGTCGCGGAAGAGCGTCGCTGTCGCGCGGTACTTGGCGTCGCGTCGACGAACTGTGAGGATCAAAAACATTCATATTTAGTTAATAATAATTAAATCTATGTTGTTGTTATAATCCACAAATAATTTAAAAGGAGCACAACCCCCTACCATGTCGTTGTTGATCGAAGGTTGTCGCGGGGTAGGATCGTCGTAGAAGAACATCGCGGGAGAAGAATCGTCGGCGTCGCAGTACTTGGCGTTCTACGTCACCTCTCGTCGAAGGTCGGTGTTCTTTGCGTTCTTTGCGTTCTTCGCATTCTTAGCGAAAGAGGTTGAAGGACATAAGGTTCTGTCAAATCCTCTCAACGAACAACACACAAGAAGAATAATATTAGTCTTATTTTATTAACATGCCAACAAACGAAAAAAATAATGAATGAAATTAATTCATAGAATTAATTCAACGAATAAACCCACCCAATTAAAAGGAGCGTTTAATAGATTAAGAAACGCCCTAGTTGACTTTCAATTAATAGGGGTTTTCGCGGGTGCGTTACTTAGCCGAAAAAAACAGTGGGGCTCGTGCGGGCCCCACCTCACAAATATCCTACCAAGATGGTATTGAACCCTATCCTCTTCAACTTAGTTTAAGTGGATTTTAAGTGGCTTTAGGTGAAATAAAAATAATGTTGTCGCACCACTTTATTTTATTTCTTAACTTAACCCCAAAATTTAAAAACCACACTCGAGCAAACGCAACTCCAGAAGAGGCGTTTCTAAGCAAATATCGGTGTTGTGATTCCATCAGTGACCTCGGAATTCGATTCCGAGCACCGGTTTAAAAGTTATAAAAACCCGCTCGGCCGTTCACTGAACGTACCCGAGCCAAACTTCGGAAAATGATTCCGGGCACACCGGGCCTCGGAATCATGTGCCATCAGAAACTACATTCTTGTAAAATTCCAAATAAAAAATTAAGAAAAAAATTTCCTTTAAATTTACGGGTCTTTACAATGGGGCACTTTTTAGGCATGTGGTTAGGATCATATCTTGGCCAAACCATGCAGCAACCTATGAGAAACTCTTATTTTAGGGATATAAGGATTCATCATGGTTGGTGCACATTTTTTCTAACCATGAAATCCATCAATAAAACATTCTTCATGAGGGATTGGAGTGTTCAAGGTTACTGTAATGTTTTTCACATTTTGCACCCTAACTATACAAGGATATAAAATTGATATAAAAAATGGATATCTAACTAAATTTATCCCCCTTAACCCCATGTTCTATCTCTAATATGACCCTAACTCATTTTAATGTACTCAAAATGGTCATGGAGATCCTTAGATTTTATTTTAGATATATTTTGGAATGTGTTCCTGACATAGAGGGAGGATTCCTTTATAAGCCTTTTTTTGAATTTTTTCATTAGGTTCATCTTCTTACCTCTATTGGAATGATAGAACAAATGTTATGCGGTTGGAAATAGGTTTTTTGATTCCAATAATGATGGAATATGGTTGTGTGGATTATATAGAACATAATATATTTTTTATTTTTTATTTTAAGCATGGTTTTATGGTGTATTTATGTTTTTCTCCATTTTCACCAATGTTTTTGAGGTTTGAGGATTCACTCTCAAATCCTCCTATAAGAAAAGGACGTATTGGTTTCAATTTTTTTTTTCAATTTCTATCAATTTATAGGGAAATTAAATTGAAAATCTATTTAGAACCCCTCTTTAGTAATGTTTTTGAATATTGTGGAAATTGGTTATTGTGAAAGGTTCTTGTATCATAATTTTAAGATGTCATTTTAAAATAATAATTTGTTTTGATTCATGGAAATGTTTTGATAGAATTGTTTTTCAATAAATGGGGGTTTTAATGAAATTTAATTAAATTTTTGGGTTTATATGGTTTTGGAAGACATGGGGTTGTCTGATTTCATCATTTCAATGTGACCCTAGATAATGGGAATGTTCCACTGAGGTATATATGATATGACCCAGTATAATAGGCGTTTTACATTTGGGAACATAGATATTGGAATCTTATTGATGACATGGTTGATGAATGAGAAACTTCTCATGAATATGGAACTTTCACTGGAAGAAATAATATTTTTGTGTGAGTTTGTGTGTATATAATGGAAGGGTTTGAAAAAAATAATTGTTTAATCACTTAAATAAATTTTTTCTTTTTTCATTCCTTGGATTCTTTTTTGGTCATAACACTTTCGTGGTGTGAAAATGCTTGGATTGGATAGAATTTAAAAAAAATTAAAGTGTTTTTTATAATTTTTTTCATATAAATATAATAACATGTTATATCATAGTGGATATAATAGTGAAATAATTTGTGGAAAACTTATTGGGTTTAATTAGCCACCTCCTCTTGGAAAATTTCATGAGTTTTTAGATAATATATATATGGAAACATTTAAAGGAGAAGTGTGTAATTTCATTAGTGATTCTTTTTGTAATTTGAAAATGGAATGAAAAGTTGGATCATGTAGAATTTATGGAGCTCTAGAGTTGTTATCCCAGGATTCTTTGAAAATATTTTTTTTCTATTCCACATTTTACTCTTTTGTGGGTTTTTGTTTCCTCATGTACTCAACTATGGTATGTGTTTTGGTTTGTTACTTTGATTTGTATTACATTATTATAATTCATCATACAATTATTGTTGGAAATGTTAATCTTGGTTGTGGTTGTTTTTTTATTTTATAAAAAACACTCCCTATTTGTATTGATTCCATTTTCATTTATTTACATCCATTGGTGTCTCATGGTTGTCACCCAAGTCCAAGTAACATAACACTACATTATCATGGCAATAAGTATGGGTGGGTTCCAACACTCTTTTATGTTTGAACATATGTATATGTATTCTAGGATTTTCATGATGATTTGGTTGTGATATTACCTGATTATATATTTTTATATTACTGAACATATAAGGACCAACGAACTCAATTTGGTGTAAATATTGATACTATTAATAGAAAATAGTTATAATGGATATTTTTTAACATGGATTTCTTGATTAAAAAAATTACTTTTTCATGTCTATGTTTTACCCTAGGACAGAACCTATGTTTATCCGATGAAGAAAATCCCTTCAGTTACTGACCTACACCAAATAACATAACAAAGGTATATGTATTAATTAGTTTTGTTGGATAATATTAGTGATTCATTACGATTTTTTCTCTATTAGATAACCATTTATCTAAGAATACATATAATGGGTTCATGTTTAAATACATATAGGAATGTAATAAATATTTTGATTAATTTAATAGGATATATTTTTGTGCTATGATTTTCACTCTATAATCAGTAAATGCTAGATTGGTGATGTATATTGGAGGATTAAATAAAGGAACGATTTGATTCCTTATGAATATTAATAATGTTATATCATATAAAATAATAAAATTTAATATTCATGAACTAAATAATATAAATCATGATATTTAGATTATATTTATAATATTTTCATTGATTACGTGCAGAAATTATATCTATAGTAAAATATGTGAAATATACATAGACTATAAGAGCCTAAAATACATATTTTCATAAGAAAAACTCAATATGAGAAAATTTTCATGGATTAAAATATACAAGGATTATTATTTCTCAATAAAATATAACCTATGGAAATAAAATAATGTTGTATATGAATTGATTTGGAATGATCAGGGTGATTGAACCTATGTGAGGATTGGTAAGGATGTTATTTTCATTGATCTAATAAATATGAATATGGAAATATTAAAACAAGGGGTTTCGTTAATATTTTTTAAAATGATTGTGAAACCATATTAATTGAAGAAGATATAAATATATCAATCGGATGATGTTCATTTTAAAAAAGAAAATTAATTCTATGAATAATAGAACATTATAATCCTTTTTTATTAAATATAATGTATTGATAATTGTAATTATATTCTGTATTTCATTTATACTTTATCAAAAAAGGAAATTTTTGGATGAATCTCATAGATTAAAATACAACACCATGTTAGAACCAAGATTTATATATATTTTAGGGAATATATATAGTTGGATATTATAGAGTGGGAGACTATTGATTATGTCACCATATGTTTTTTATGTAAAAAATTGAATGTTGAAAAACAGTATCTTAGAAGATTCCTGAATCCTTATTCTATTAATATGAGTAAATTAGAATATATTATTGTGGAACATTTCTTAGTACTAAAAAATAAACATATAAATAATTTTTTTCATATGGGTAATTATTGATCAAATAACCAAATCTAGACACTTCCCCTCTATAAATGAATTTTTACCTATTGATCACATCATAAGGATCATTATTAATAATGTTTTAATATTTCATTTTGAACCACTTATAATTTTTTATTATCATGATTTTCATTTTTGGTCAAAATTGGTTAAGAGTCTTCAGAAGTATCTTGATACTGATTTTTTTAAGCACCACCTACCATCCGTAAATCGATTCACAATCCGAAAGGACTATTTAAACAATATAAATCATGTCGAGGTTGTTCCATCATGTAATTCATGTTATGTGTGATTGTTATTTACCTATAGAATAATTTTCTATAATAATATATTCCACTCAAAAACTCTACATTTTTGTATGAAGTACAATATATCAAGATATGTCATACTCCAATATGTTGTGATAATTATTGTGAAAGGAATCACATTGCAATAGATAATTTTTAAAATATAATATAGGTAAATACTATTTATGATCATATAATGGTATGTCAATGTTGGAAAAAAGAGTTACATTGGAATTATTAGGAATTTCATGTAGGATACCATGTTTCCATGAATGAGTATCATAAGAAGCGTGTCATACGGTTGAGAAATAAGTGATATCTAAACTCTATGCACTCAGACCCTTTGAAAGTTTTCAATCGATTAATTTTTATAATTTCCGAAAAGTCTATATAAATAATATGATCTAATCCTTATATAATTATTCATGATGATCTTCGAAACCCCATAGATATTCTATCCTTTGAAGAGATATAGTTGAAACATGTTTTTATTTTGATGTGATGAAACCATCTAGATTAAAGAGACTAGATTGAAAGTATTGATGAAACATATGACATGATTGGTATAGGTATATTGGTTAAATAATAAAATTGATAATGTATCTTAGTTACCAAAGGATATTATAATGAAGAACTTATCTCATGTTTTAGAAGATAATTATCATGAAAATATAAAATATTAAATGTTTTAGGAGGGGTGAATATTACACACAAACATTTTACTATATATTTCATTTAGAATAAATTTAATTTCATTTATATCATTCAATATTACCACCACCATGTTTAAATTAAACACATTAGTCAACTAACATATTATATGTTACCATTATAACAATTCATTTTCATTAGGTGGTATGAATATGACTAATTAATTTCATTAAAATTTATGTTTTTAAAATTATTATAGGGTATCTATAGACTATGAATGAAAATGACAATCATATTAAATAAAATGTAACATATAAAAAAAATCATCACATATTTTAACTTATTATAAAACTATTTTTTGATACTAATTTAAAAAATATTTTATAAAATTAACTTACATTTTGAAATCATCATATCATAATTATCTTATTCATGTTTTTTGTATTTTTTTTAAATGAATCATTTTTTGATGAATATAGAAAAAAATGAAATTAAATAAAATATTAAATTCACTTAATGAATTTATATAATCAATTTTGTTTAAAATTGAATATAAATTAAAAAATATTAAAATTATATTATTTTTAATCAAATTTTTATCATTGAAATAAATTATATATTACATTTTTATATAGTTTAATTTATACTATTGAAATTTTTTAATTTAGAAAACTATTTATTTTATTGAAACATTAAATTAAATTTTTAAAAAATTCCATATATTATGTTAGTTAAATTTTTAGAAATATATTAAACTTTTTGGAATACTCATAATTAATATGATATAATATATTCAATTATATATTTAATGATTACGATCAATGAAATAAGTAATAATTATTCACTATAGTTAGCCTGAAATTTGGACTACTGAGGCTTAATATTTTATGAAAAGGGTTAAAATATGCTAAAAATATTCCAATATTTTGTTTTTTAACATATTTAACCTTATTCTTTCCACATATTGATAATAGGATATTTTTTTGCATTGTGACTTGTGAAAACGTGGGTATAATATTTTCCATTCAAAAATTCCAACATTAACCTCTCCACACTTATAAAATACCACCTTATCTACACATATATTCTCACTTACAATTCTATATGTGTAATTTATTGAATGCTTTTAAATAAAATTCCCTTTGCGATTTAATAAAATTTCTAACTTTAAATTTAGGTTACAGAAAATACATAAACTTATTATGGTATTATTATAATATTTTTGATTAAAAATAGCATTAAGTATAATACAATTGATAATACAACCGCTGAACAGTAATCAAATGATTAGAATCACTATTTTGGTTTAAAACATGGATTTGTAACATCCTGAAATGCTAAAGTAAGAACCTTTTGTTTGATAGCATTCATGGTATGTGACACCAAGTGTGTAAGGGAATATAATGACCTGATACATAAATATAATAATGCAATTTTGAATATTTTTTATATTTTTTATATTTTTTAATGCACTGAAAACTGATTTTGATTTTGTTATATGAAAAAAAAAATTCTCTAAAGCATACATTAAACCCAAGACTAGGATTTTACAAATAAGAATATATTATTGAAAAATTATTATATTATATAATAAGATATAGCTTAGCTATTAAATTATACATTTGGAATAGAATTAACAATCTTGAAAAAATTATTTTTTACAAAAAAGTTGAATTTAATTCAATGGATTCAAATTATTTATAAATAAATTTAATAATAAATTTAATAAAAAAAGAGTCTTTTATAGAAAAATATTTATATGATCACAATGTTGTTTTATCCTAATAAATAAATGATGATTTAAATTAGTGAGTGTTATTTATGTGAGATATATATATATATTAAAATCAATGATTTTTATATTCATCTAATATATTTCATAATCATAAGATAAGAACAAACCTAATATTTTACATAAAATGCTATATGTTTTTTATAAAAGTAGTTTTTACTTTTTTTAATGGAGAACTTATTTGAAATCCAATTTTTAAAATTTTATAAATTTTATACGCGAAAATAAACTACATATTTGGATTTGATACATACAATTTAGGTTAGGGTTAATTTAAGATATTTTATTGTGAATACTAATTTTTTATTGAATGGTAGAAATATTAAGTTTTTGTTCAAAACTGCTTTTTCATATAATTATTTATAAATGTTAATATAATAATCATTTTAAATTGTTTTTAGATTATAATTAGATAATATGTTTATTAATTAATCCAATTTATGTGATTTTAATCAATTTAAATTTTAAATTGACAATAAAAACAAATCATTCTTCTGGATGATTTTATTTCAAACCCCTACATGGTCATCCCATGTATGGGATTAAATTATAATTAATTTACTCCACATATGTGATTGTAATTTTTAAAAATGGATTAAATATTTATCAATCATCATAATTTACAATATATAATAATGAAAACTATTTTCTTAACCCAAAATAATAGTGACTGTAATTAAAATTAATTACAACAATTAAGGTAAAATTAATAATAATAAGGAACTGAATCATTATTCATAGGATCCAAAATGACCTATAACCTTATTGAGAAGAAACTTTATGGCCATATTTAGACCATATCCTCCATTTTATAAAATTGGTTCCATTAACTATCAATGAGAAAAACATGGGTGTTATTCTCTTTTCTATAATTTAATAGAGTGCCACTCATCCTCCACTATATAAGGCCACCTATCCTCCCACATTGTCACACCACTCATAAAATTCATTATTGATAAATATATACTCATATTTCTCCTATAAATAAATACCATATTCATATTTTTCTCGCCATTATTATAGATCCATCCTAGGAATTCCTTTGGTGCAAACCAAAATGGTTTACCTGATTAAGAGGTAACCTCTTTCCCCAAACTCATTGGTTTCAATACCATTATCCAACCCCCTCAAATATATTTAGTGAATTATTATATGACAAAAATATTATCAACAATATAATCATATGTTATATACTAGGGCTTAGATCTAGAATAACACCCACATTCATCTAATTGGTAAAGAACATATTGTTTACGTGTTTGACGAACTACGCCTCAGGAAATGTTGATTGTTAATTTTTCTTTTATCACCATTCATGGTTTATAATTATTATAGAAATTATATTTATATAAAATACATATGACACATATTATGTATTTGATATTCTATAATTATTTTACAACACAAATATTTATAATTTCCATTTTCTATAATATGATAACATCATTTGTGGAAGGGTGGACTCCCACCCCCTCAAAGAGATGTGTGACATTCACACAATAAATAGAACACATAAATGATGTTATTAATATACCTATGTAACATATATGAAAAAATATATTATTATTTAAATTTAATATACATATTTATAATTTTATTTTCATTTATTTAATACGACAAAGAAATGAAATTTTCATTCATGCGTATGTATGACCTACCATCTTCATGAACAGTGCATATCATTTCTTTTCCACAAATATTATAAATTATTATAAATACATATATGATAATTATATATGAAAAATTAATTTTTTTTTCATTATATATATGATCAAATCTTGATCTATTTGATATGAAGAGTAAATTACATGTGAAATCCTACTTGAGGAGACTATGTATTTAACACCCAAAAAAGTGAATATAGTGAAATATTATTGACAAATGAGTAATAACATATCATAAAAATATATATATGTTATTATAAACATTACTATGGTTATGTTAAAATTTATTCAAACTATCAAAATAAATATTCAAGTGTTTAAATCCACTTCATCAAATGGACGGTTAATTCAAAGTATTTTCAACTCCCTTTTTACATTTGTGTGATAAATTTAATGTGCAAAAACTAATTATTTTGTGTGGTTTCCATACAGACCATTTCAATATATAGTATCATTATTTACCATTATTTATTGATATTAAAAAACTTTTTCCACGTTACACTTTAATGGATCCCATTATTCAATATCTACTAATGTAGTAAGGGATTGAGTCTCAATTTACATTTCACCAAGACTAAAATTTTTATGCACCAATTCAATTTAAAATGGTGTATATACATACCTTGAAATTTTATGTCATGATCTCATTATTATAATGATATTATATTTGTAATTTAAGTTATTCTAAAGTATTATTTAAAATTTTCAATTTGTTATGGGAAACTTTAAAATTTTTAAAATTATCTTTCCTAAAAATTGATTTAATTTTAGCAAAAATTATTTTTACTTATCCACCTATACAATATTATGGACAAATATGATGTTTTTATCAAAATGAATATTTGATAAGGCAGATTATTTACATTAAATAATATGAATTATTTTAACATGGAAGACACGGTTGGGGGACTATTTAATTGAAGACCTGCATGTCGGGTATCGATTAATGAAATCCCCTCGATGCTTCAATAATATCATGATACAAATTAGTTAGAAAAATCAGAATATTCAAATTAGGCTTCTCATGGTAATGGAATCTTGTTTTTAGGAATCATGATGTATGCCAATATTTATTTAATTTATTGTGAATTCATTTATTATTTATCAAATTGAATTTTTTGTCTATATATCTATCAATGTATTTAATTTTTAGTTTACTGATCAAATGGAATGTGTTTTTTGATTCGGGACGATACATATTGATATTTCATAATCTTTTTATTTTAAAGGGATGTTTTTTTAGTTATTTAACATTATGTGTTGGTTTATTTCTATTGATTCATTATTTATTCCACATTAAATTCCCATAATGTGAATTTGATCTCACCCTTAATATTTTTACATTCTGTAGGTTACGACGAAAAAATATTTGAATATTATTTCATGATTATATATCATTCATATTATTATTTATCATGTTTTTATATTATATTTATCGATGTATTATAGGTATCATGTATTTAATCTGTCTTTCCAAAATTATTTGAATGATATGATCTTTAGAATTTCATTCCTTGTAATCATGCTAATGTAATATTATAATTTACAAGATCTATGATTTTATGGTCGGGGAGATACAATTGGAATCAAATGAAGATTTGAATCAACCTTGGAATATTGTTTTAGAAAACATATATTGTGAAAATAGACCTAGGATATACATTCATTTTATGTAATGAAAAAAATACTAGAATACTTGTATTGTAGAGATTAGGTGGTTATTAATAAAAATACATACATGTCCTAATACTACAAGTTAGTGTGTTTCTGGCATAGATGTACCTAGGAGTAATAACACAAAAAAGGAATTTTGGGTCTGATTTGGTGTAACCTAGTAAATGACAATGGTCCTTATTGTGCACTTTGTTTCAACTGCCTCCTGTGTATTCTAATGATATTTCTCATTTTCTTTACCTACAATTATAAAAGATTTTAATTTAATTTTTACACCAAAGCAACAAAAATTTTGATTCTAGGATTCATAATGCATAAATATATGTAATGTGTTGTACCATATTGGGAATTATATCTTATAATTTTATTAGCTATCAAAATATATTACACTATTTATAAATGGCTCATAGAGAGTTGTATGGTATTAGTGCTTGTGGTAAATGTAGTTATTTTGCTTTTGAGGAAACCTATATAGTTGTTATTTGAATGGGGAATGTTATGGATATATTAGAGTCAGATAATTAGTTTATAAAAAATAACCATTCCAAAATCAATAATCCTATTCGATAGTGAGAATCTCCTTTCTCGGATTTCATTATGTGACATAATACCCCAACATTTAATGGGACAACTAATACAAATGTAATAATGAAATTGATTAAGTCATTAAAGAATATATTCATGGAATTAAGACGTGGTGAAAATGAAATCGATGCTCTTGTAGTGTATTGTGTCCAAGGTGTTACTGATCAATGGTTGTCCTTGATCCATAATAATAGGAATAACGTTGAAATAGAACTCCTGGAATGGATATCTTTTAGGAATACATTTATCAATTAACATTTCCCTCATTAAAAAACACATATTAATAGTAATTTCATTATTTTAAATAAAAATGAAAAATAAAGTGCTACGAAGTATGAATATACCTTTACATGTTTATAGAGGTATGTTATGGACTCCACACACACATTAAATGTAAAATTGATCATTTCATTGAAGTACTCATGCCAAATATCTGATGGGAACTAGGTTATAATAATTCAACATTATATAATCAAATAGTTTTATTTTCTATCCTAATACAGGAAGGTTAATCAATGTTATATGGATTCAAAGTGAACCGATAGATTAAGAGAAATGAAGATAAAATAATAGATAAATGAAAATTATGGTAAAGATGGATTTTCCCACATGTGATTACTATGGAATGAATAACCATGTTTAATTCGAGAAAGGATTGGGATTATATTGTATGTGTACAGAGAGAGGAAACATGGAAACATAATAAAATGTCAGTTTGTAAAATGGTGATATTCAGTATTGCGCACTATGAAATCAAATACACCATGAATCAATAGAGTACACATGATAATAAGCTAAGGGTTCAAGGTCTAGCATTTTTTTTTGTCACCACTAAATAGGAATGATTAATATTCTTCTTTATTTTGATCTATGAAATATATTGTACAATTATTTTATTTATGATGTTCCATTCATATTATTTATGAGATATATATGGATTGTACTTCAATACTTTTTCATTAATGAATAAATATAATATCTTGAATGGTACTAAAAAATGCCATTCAATATAATGTTAATACTTTCATAAAAGTCATTATTGAGGGAAACAAAACCGTTAATATGTTCCTGATGTTGAGATAATGATGATGAAATTATTGACATAGACATGTTCTGAATTCCAAGGAATAGAGTAATGAATTTTTGATTGGGGTATAGGCTATAATTTATGGATATTTCAACACTTCTTGATTTAAGGAATATATCCAATAACATGTGTTTTAGGTAAATAATACAGAGTAATTAATTTTTCCCATAAGGTTTTATGATTATTTGATTTATAAACATATTTCAAGAGTACACATGATGATGTTATTCACACGTTTGGAATGTGAAAATTTAGAGCTTCTTCATTTTTTTAAATTCAAATGTTATATTCATTTTAAAAATTCTGTGACCTTCATTATAATGTTTTTGATCATAATAAATTGGAATGGTTACCCACATATGAAATGGTTTATGTTGTGATTTTGATATAGTTTCCGAGATTAATATATTACTTCACTATACAATGAATCTTGTTTTTAGATACGAGGTATAATTAGATCATGGTAGGGGTGAAGGATAATATTATTCATATAAAAATGTACTATGTAAGTATATTTACATATATTTATAGAGAGTGAACCCACATCTCATCTCCAGTAAAAATTATCTTCAATCCAAAAGTGTTGTCATGGTATATTCATTTATAATGGCATAATTTATTTATGACAGGGATAATGTGTCACTACAATGTTTTGAAGTAATAACCTTTTACTTGATAACATGCATTTCATTCGACCACAAGAATTGAATTAAATATAATTCCCTGATACATTAAAATATATTTACTATTTCTGATACATTCAATATATTCTATATTTTTTAAATGACAAAAAACCTATGTATCTTGTGTTACACGTAAGAGAGTGATTTTTTGAAATCTAAAATTACTCAGAAGACAGAGTTTTACCCAAAAAAGACATATTTTTAAACTTTTATTATTTAATATGAAAATATATAACCTATATTTTAAATTGAATGTTATGATTAGAAATAAGTATGTTATAAAAAACTTTTTTCTACAGAAAATATTAAATAAATTAGTTGGGTTTGAATTATAAAGAAATGAATATAAAAACTAATTAAATATCAAAATAGTATTTTTATAGAAACTATTTTTAAGGGAATAACATTTATTATCCTAATAAATAATGTTAATTACAATTAGTGAGTCATATTAATGATATATATTTATACTATATACATAATCAAATATTTTGGATATTTTTTACAGGATTTGATAAACATAAGATAAGAACAAACACATTATTACACATAAAATTCAATATTTTTATAGATGTAGTTTTACCGCCTTTTAATAGAGAACCCATTTTAAAATCAACTATTAGCCGTTAATAAATTCAATATGTCATGATAAAATTCATAATTGGATATTAAACATAAAAAATTGGTTAGGGTAATGTTTTTTTTATTATTTTTCTGTGTAGTAAGATTCTATAATGAATTGTTAAAATAATAAATTTTAGTTCAGATCATATTTTAAGAAATACATAATTGATAAAGGAAAATTATATTTATAATTGATTTTAATGAATAATTATATAATTTTTTAATAAATTATTCCAATCAAGGTAATTGGAGCCAATTTCCCCTTGAAATTTACTATAAAACAAAGACATCTTTTATAAATTTTTACATTTAAAACTGGAATTGTAATCCTATATGTGGGATTAAATTTAAGTAATATTTTTCATAATATGTGAATCGAATTTGGAAAACTGGATTCCATATTTGGTATCAAAATAACTTATAATTTCTAATGATTTCAACTTTGCTTTTGACTAAAAATATTAGTAAATATAATTAAAATTAATCACAATGACTGGGGTAAAATTAAGCTTTATATGGGACACAACCTTAATCATAAGAGAAAAAATGAAATATAAATTTATCCAAAATCCATTGAATGAGAATATATCAAGCCTATCTTACATTGGATATACATTAGACCAATATTTTTTGCAATTTCAATGAGAAAAACATGGGTTGTAATATCTTTTTCAAAATTTACTAGTATACCACTCCACCTCAACTATAAAAGAACTCATTTCCTTAATGTACTTCACACCAATCAAGAAACCTTTAATCCAAAAATATCTAACCCAATATGTTATAATCATATTTACTATCATCCTAGAATCCTCCCCTTGTATTTAATGGAATCCAAGGAATCCCTTTGGTGAAATCCAAAAGGAGTTACCCGATAAAGAGGTAACATATTTCCTCAAGGTCTTTAGATTTACATCCATTTTCCACATCAAAAAATATCATTATTACATTACTATATAAAAAAATTATCATAAATATATTGATATGTAGTTATGCTAATTTTTCGCATGTCACATAAATACCCTTCCATATAATGGGTAATGAATGTAACATTTCGTTACCCATCTCACAGTAACTCCTTTAACCTTATCATCTATTTTTCCATTTCGTTGATTGGGTAGAGATGATAATAAATTGGCATAATACCAATAATGTTGAATTAATATCTATTTTGGATTCTCTTTTTTAACCATCTTCCATTGTAGGTTACATGAAGGTTACATTTCAGGTAACTAGATTTTAGAATGTATATGGAATTCTATAGGTAAGTTGTTAAAGGATCTACACATTGAATGATACATGGTGTGAAAATTCATTAAATAGAACGAGTTATTTAATTAACATTTATAGATTTAATTAAATTTTTTTCAGTAGAAATGTTAATTAATTATTTCATGATTTGAAATTTTATTATACGATGTGAAATACCCAGACTGCGTTTTCTCAAACAGGAAGCACAAATAAGACCTCTTCCCTCCTCTACTTTATTTTCAAGTACCTCTATCATATGCCTTCCCCAGGTGATTTTAATGCCCTAAAACCCATCTGGGCACAATATTTAGGCATTTTATTATCGTTTTTCTTGATGTGTTATTTTCGGATAACTGTTATCTCTTATTCTTCAAAATTAATTTTATCCCCCTTCGGGATTTCAATAGGTTATCCTAAAATTGATGTATTTATATTCTATAATGTAGTATATTATTACTAGGGTGGGGTTTTTATCTTCAATACATTATTTCTCATTGATGGGTGTCGTTAAGACTATTTCGTTTCATGAAAAGGTAGGTGGTTCCATTCTGATATGCCAAAATCCATAACTATGAAAAGTATGATTAATTTTAATTGTTTATTTAAAATCAAATTTTAATGATTTATTTCAATTGTTTTTTTAAAACCCCAGTAATAGTGTATTGGAATATTTAAAATTGTTTTACAATGGAACATCATAAAAATCCCCAATTCCATTTGAATGGGGATTGATTATGAAAATTGGTTGACTTAAATTAATTGAATGGATTTCAATTAAATTGTTGAATTTAATTATGGATACAAATTTTGAAAATTTAAGGAATTTATTTTTAATATATTTCAATCTTGTGAAAATGTATTTAAAATGTTTTGAAAGAGTCCCAATGGTTTTATCTTGTTATGAATTCATCTTTTCATAAAATCCCATTTGCGTTATAAATAAAAAATTAGTATTTAAATGGAACAATGGGATTTAATTGTATTTTATGTAGTCTCCAAATACATTATCCATAATTTATTTTGTAATTAAACATTAAAGACTTAGGTAGTTGGTGAGTTATTTGGATATATTATATGCTATTACAACATTATAAAACTTACATATAATGGGTAATATCCATGTTGAGATGGCAAAAAGTTTCCATTGTGTTGTGTCAGGGGTACGGGTGTATACACATATTGATGAGATCACTTAGTAACTATATATTCCTATTGGTAGAAGTACTATCGTGCGTATTTGGAACGTGAACCTTTCTCTTACTTGTAGTTTATACTTGACATATAAATGTATAATAACTTTTTAAAACTGATCTATGTGACTTTTGAATTTATATATAATATTTTCAATAAATTTTTTACATAATAATTTATTTTATAAATATCCCACCACTTATAAATCATCTTTTTTAATGTATTATTAAATAACATTAAATTTATATCTTGATTTCATTAAAATTTTTTTGGAATTCCAATCATTTTCATCTTAAAATTGTAATCATTCATTTATTTAATCATTTTCTTCATCCGTTTTGGAATCCTTGCAGAAACTATAATTTGATTTTTATTACACACCTTAAATTTAATGTTTGTGTTTATAGACATTATCCTTCCAGGTTCGGGTAGGGTAAAAGGATCTCTTGGAAGTGGATATAGCTTTTTAACATTGGACTTGGTGAGTTTTTTCCTTAGGGACATAGGTTTTTTACCTGTTTTGGTGCTTGGGTTATAGTATTATGGGCTTTTATGTCTTGTTTTTATCTAGTACATTGCTACCAGTAGAGCTTCCATTATATTTCATAATGTCCTATTTCATTTTCTTCTGCTATTATTTGTCAAAAGTTTTATCCCATTTACATGTCGTATGATTCCATGTTCTAGTTTCCATCACATGGGAACTGGGAACGCCCCTTGGGATTTGTTAGTACCAGATTCATTAATGGATTACCAGGGAACCCGTGCAATTTTGTGATAATTTTTTGTAAGATAAGGTTTCAATGCTTTTGTCTTGAACTCAATATGCATTGGTGAAATCATATCGGGACAATGGAAGTAGTTGTGATTGAGTGTCTATCCAGATCTCACTAAAACGAACCTTAAGATTCTAGGTGTGGTTAGGGAAACAAGTCTTTTGGATTAGTTCTATTATTTTTCCTATTTTGATTTGAAAAATTCAAATAATGTTTATTCTTTTTTTCTAGATCTTGTTTCCATTGTTGCGTTATTATAGAATTATCTGGTCTCTCCCTTGTTTTTTTTGATGCTATGTAGTATTATGCCTTCAAGAAGATGTAAAAAATCAGATCTAGGAGGAATCTACTAGTGAACAGCAGCAAGAGAATACTCTGGTGGACCTGAATCTGGTTGAGTTGATCATGACTACATTCCATGCTCTAGGGCAGGCACCCCCTCCCATCCCTATTTAGTCTCCAACTATTGATCCTCATGGGGATGTTCATAAAAAATTTTCTCAGGATTTCCTTTTCTTTAAGCCACCATTCTTCAAAGGCTCCAATGATCCGCAACATTTTGAGAAATGTTTGGGAAAGATAGTATGATTTTTTAGTTCTTTGAGAAATCGAACATAATTAAGGTAATGTGTTCATCTTTCATGATGGAAGGACTGGGCTAGAGATGATGAGAAAAAATGGTGATGGAAAATAAACATGATCACATAGAATAGAAATATTTCAACGTTATTTTCCATACTAGTTCTATAAAAAGTAAATGGTTTTGTCCAAGGTTGTGGATAATTTTAATCTGAGGAATGTTGAAATAATTGCGACTATGTATTCCAATAACTTTTTTAAGATGATGTAGTTTGTGCCTGATACTTTATGTAATGAAAAGATGAAGTCTCAAAGATTGAGTTGGGACTTTGATAAGATATTATTTCTCATATTTTATTTCATAATCCTCCCACTTATGCTAATGTACTGCATATACAAATGATGGTAGAGATGAAACTATCTATGAAGTCCATGTTTACAAGAGCTCTTTTTTCTCCCAGTTGAAGTGTAAGTTCATTTATGAGAAAATGGAAGCGAGAAGATTCTCAAATGTTATTTTGAAGGAAGTTTCCATCCATAAATTGTACAATGTCATGAGAAGAACATTTATTTGAAATCATTGTGCAAAATCAGTACATTCTATGAGAGTTTTCGTCAAATCACCCAATAACTGTATCTCATGTAAACATTCATGGAACTTACAGAGGTTCTGTCATAAATTTTCTACACAAGATAGTGTAACATGATCATCATCCTCTCCTAAAACAATGGGGAAATTAGATGTTTCACATATAAAATGGTTCCATCCAAAGTAATCTAGAACAAAGACACCTCTGATAGTGCAAGTGTCTCCAGAATAAGTAGACATGGGTCCAACAACTGTGATAGGTAACATTACTATAGAATGGTTTTTATTGAATGATCTATTTCATATTCGTGATTATCATTCATTTATTTTATTTTTATTTTTATTTTTCTTAATATTATAATTGATATTTTACCATTTTCAATGAATATTAGTACACCCCTTAGAATTAAGAGAGGGAAGGGTATCTGTAGTGATGCATCTGTCAAATATCTATAAGATGTAAATCATGATTAGTGTTTTTTGGATCTCAACATGAATCCTCTTGACATCATTTTCAGAATACATAAGTTCATTTCTGAAAATCCTATAATGATTTTTATCTCCAACAACTCTACCTTACTACACCCAGTGGTGTACCTCTTGACATTCAAGGATAATGGGACCCATGGTCAACAAGAGACTTACCTTATTATGTGGAGTTGGGGAAATTAATATCAATTTATTCTTTTGATATTTACTATTAATCTATTAAAAATGATCTCCATATATTTTTCATCGAATTCCCCAATGTGTATCCTTTTGACTTATTTGGTTTTCCATTATTAAGGGAGGTACTTTTTTTAAATAGAAATAAATCTTCTTTCTTAACCAGTTTTTATTCCATCATACTTCATGGATCCATAATAAAATAAATAGAAAACGCCATAATTGGATGATCATTATGATAATGGATTTATATTCCTGGGTGTGTCACCCTGGGTGGTTCAGATTCTCTTCCCTTAGAAATCTAATTTTTCCCTTCTCATATGGGTTGACTACTAAAAGATCGCTTGATTTACGATAAAGAAAAACAATATGTTTCCAAGGTTTGATTATCTTTTTTTATCATTTTAAAATGTTTTAGTGGTTTTCAAAGACCAATCATTAATATGTTTACCATTAGATTAGGATAAATTAATATTACATTAATAAAACCTCCATTTTGGAGTAGGTATGTTGAATTTTAGTACCTAGTTATGAACTTTTGTCCCAAAAATTATCCTACAACTTTCATGGCTCTAATGGACATGATTTTCAACATGTATATGGATAATTTTTTAGTATTATTTGAGGATAAAATCCTCATATACTATATGACTCTAGAGATTTATGCGTGTCATCTAAGGACATGTATATGTCTCCTATAGAATCCACACCCTTATTCCATGCTTCTGATATGTGAATTATAGATATGGGAAGTGAAATTTTTGGTATATATGGTATCAAATAATATAATATAAGTTGATACTAAGATGGTAAAGTATGTTATTACTTAAGAACAACTATATAATGTATTCGAGATTCATAGCTTCTTGGGATTAGCCAGATACTTTATTTGGTTCGTGAATGACTTATCAAAGTTAGATTCATTGATGACTACACTAACTTGTAAGGGTGTGTAGTTTTTATATAATGATAAACATTAGATTTATTTATTTTATCTAAATCATATTTTCTAAATTTCACAAGTGTTGAATCTTCTAGAGGCCAGGTGGTGCTATGTGGTCTTTTATGTTGCATTGGGTTTTGGATAAAGTTGTGTTCTTATGCTTTGTGATCATGTAGTTTCTTATGGATCTCCTCAGCTTATAATACAGTTTAATAATTTTCCTACCCATGATATTATACTTTTAGTTATAATGAAAGAATTTAATATTTGGCACCATTAGTTTTATAGTGAAAGGATTACTGAGTATTTAGACTACAAAATATTTAGTTTTATCTTCTCTGGAAAATATTTGAATCCATACTAAAGGAATTTGGTGTAGTACCTACAATCGTTCAATGTTTACATCGCCTAAACCACATGGAAAGGGAATGTCACGGCAGATGTGTTGATCAAGAAAATTTTAACCCATGTAGTGAATGAAACATTAGAATAGTGGAATATGGTGGCCCTATTTACATTGTTGGATATTGGGGTTCTGGAGAAAGGGGTTGAAGCTTTATTATCCATCAATCAGTTGACATCATATATTATTGAGTATATTCTTCAGGATCAAGATAATGATGCCAAATTCTATACCATTATAGAATATATTTATTGTGTGAGATGATTTCGCAATGGTTGTTATCCAAAGATGGCATTCATTGATATTAGAGTCAATTCATTATACTATTAGTAGCAACGAGGGACTTAGGGGGGTTGTCATTATTTCTAGTGGGTTGTGAATGTAGGAACCAGTAATATGTTCTATGACATGTAGTGGTAGTATTGGTGGCCACGTATTGGAAAGGGAATTGGTGTGATTGTCGTGTGTTTCTACATGTTATAGTAAGTGAATGTTGATCATCGGAAACCTTCTAGTTTACATTAGCCACATACAGTCCTGACATGGATGTGGGATAAAATATATATGGACATTGGGGTATGGTTTCATTTTACCTAGAGAAATAATAATTAGATATAGGTTTTGATCAAAATTCTAATCATGTAATATCACATAATACCCATTCGTGAAAAAGCCAATGTTAGGGAGGTGGTAAATCTCTACGTAAATGTGATTGTTTTTTAACAGAGTTCCACCATCAATATTTTGTGCTACGTATACTCTGTTCACTTATTACATTTAGAGAGTACTTTAGGGGAACTAGGATCTCAATTCTATTTGAGAATGGCCTACTATCCACAATTGTATTGCATAGAGGGAGAGCTATACAGATTCTTGATGATATGATTTGGGCTTTTGTTCTTGACTTAGATGGGGATTTATATGATCACTTAAGTATGGTTCATTTTACCCAAACAATACATATCAATCCATGATTAGGATGTCACCTTTTATGGACTTTTATTGATGAACATGTAAGTCTCTATTATTTTGGTTAGAGATTAGTGAATGTTCCTTGGATGGACAGAGCCTGGTGGAAGATACGACGTCAATGTTCTAGTTATTTTGTCAGAGAAATTTGAAAAAACTAAGCCGGTAGATGTATAATTATGATCATCACAATAGAACATTGGAGTTATCAGTTAGTGACTATGTGTTTTTGAAATTTACACCCTTGTTGGGTCATAAAAGACGTCGAGGGAAAGGGAATTATTCCACATTTTTTTGGGAACTTTTGAGGTTGTTGAACAGATGGGGATAGTTGAATACTGTTTATCACTTATACTACATCTTATGTCAATTAATTACATATTCCATGTATTGATGATGAAATATTTCTCATCTAATACATCTCAAGTTTTTAGTTGGAGTGATATGGAGATTGAACATGATTTATCAATGACTCTGGATCTAGTCAGGATAGTTGATTATGAGACCAAGATACACCATGGGAGGAAGATATATTTCATTCATCTTTTATGAAAGACTCGTTCTAATAATCATGAAACATGGGAGCATGAGGTACTTATGAGAGAATAAAATATGATGATACCTATAATTGTGAGGCCATATTTTTTTTTGGTTTCTTATATTTAACAATCTTCGTATACATGAGGCATGAGGGTTTCTAACCATTAATTATGATACATGACAGGTAATGATTTTTGGATCCATGTCTTGAAAAGCTACACAATGTGAAGGTAACATGTACTTACTAACAATTATAAGTCATGAGTTTTACAATGAATAATATTTAATTTAAATTGATTGATTTTTTGGTGGTTATATAAATTGACTATTTCATGGTTTGAAATTTTATTACATGTCGTGAAATACCCCAACTGTGTTTTTTTAAACGGGTGACACAACTGAGAGATCTTTTCTGATCCACTCCTGTTTCAATGCTCTTAACCCATAGCCTTCCCCAGGCAATCTCGAAGCTCTCCAAACCTTTTGTATCCATTCTTTAGTTTTTTGATTTTCATTGTGCTTATATTCTTATTAATAGATTTGTGTTATATATATTTATTCAACCATTTATTATTATCTTATTTGGTGATTTCAATAGATCATCATGAAATTGATGTATATATGTTATTTGAGGTTGTATCTCATATCTGGGATTAGTTTCAAGGACATATACTCCTTTTTTATTGTTGATATGTGTCGTTTATAGTGATTCATTTTGTGAAAAGGTTGGTGTTTCCTTCCTGATTAACAAAATTTTTTATCCTTGAATTTCATGATATATTTTAATTATTGATTTAAATTTATTTTATCAAAATTTATTCCAATTTATTTATTATAAATACAATACCAGTTAATTGGGAGATTAGAAATGTGTTTGGAATAGATCTTGGGGAATACCCCCCAATTCCACTGTATTGGGGTTTGTTTCTAGAAATTGTTTGCTTTAAATTTATGGAAATGATTTCAATTAAATTGATTTGTTTTATTCTGTATATGAATTTTAAAAATTTATGGAAGTCGATTTTAATGTTTTCAAAACATTCTAAAATGGATATAAAATGATTTTAATGAATCTCAGTTGTTTTACCTTGTTAATTAGGAATTTTTTTTATTAAAACCCATTTTGGTTGTAAATGGAAAGTTGAAAATTAAATGGAAGGATGGGATTTAATTTTGAAAGAGAACATGTATTCCTTAGTTAGTTGGTTAGTTTTTTTGACACACTCTACACTATTACAGAAATCTAAAGAATATATATAGTGAGTTATATACCAAATTGTATGGTGATGAGATGCCTCTGGCCAGTTCCATGGGGATGTGTGTAAACACATATTTAGAAGATCACATAGGTATTTCATAGTTACATATCCGAAAATACTATCATGCATATTTGTAAGATGAACATGTTTCTCACAAGTTGTTTATATTTTATATATATATATACCGATGTTGTTAAACTACATTACATAACTTGTGATTTTATAGAAACTATTTTACAAAAAATATTACACTATACATTATTTAGAAATATTCGTGTATTTTTAAAAGATTTTCTTAAAGTATTTTAACATCATTTTTATTGTATATCATTATTTAACTAAACATGATTTGTAATTCTCTACCTACTCATTATAAAATTGAAAGATTTTTTCGGTTAATCATTTGTGGTATAATATTATGGAATACTTGGTGAAACACTACTGGGCATTCAATATCACACAATACATTTACCCTCAGGTGTTTGTTGAGTTTTTCTTCCCCAGTTTGGGCAAGGAAAAATGATCTCTTGGATGTGGATCCAGTTATTGAACATTGGACATGGTGATTTGTGTCCATAGGGACTTCTTTTTTTCCTATTTTGATACTTATGTTATAATACATTGGGATTTTATTCCTTTTTTTATTCTCATACATTGGTCTCAGTGGATCATTACATGTTATGCATATTGTCCTTTTTCTTTTTCTTATACTATGTTTTGTGGGAAATTTGATCTCCTTGGCTTGATTTATGATGTCATGTGCTAGTTTTCTACCCATGGAGACTGGGAAAACCATTCATGATATGATAGTAAGGGCTCTATAACCATGTTACTATGGAACCGAGGCTGGTTCTTGACAACAAACATACCATTTACGTGTATGGATAACCTACCACCTCACGTACTGATGATTCATTATCATTCCATTAAAATCATTGAAGGGTGAGAATTATAGTTGAAATGATATTAATATATAATATATATGATACTTATTATAACTGAAGGATTCATTAATTATTTTAGGATGCAAATCATTATACTTTCCATTATTTGTAAATTTATTTACATCATTTGTGGATGTGTAGACTACTGCCCCATCAAAGAAATGTGACTCATTCGAAATATACATGAAACATACTATGTATGAATTTTATAAAAATATGTAACATATAAGACAATATATGGTAATGGATATATAATATGTATGTTCTGGGTGCAGTAGAAGTGCTAGATGAGCATGTACCCAACATTGTAAATTTCTATAACTGACGATTAATCGAAGATCAATACGTCAGTGAATGCCAATATCCAATGAATTGAATCAACGAAAAATGAGAAAGGAGAAAACCAGGAATAGATAATAGAGGATTGACATATTTTTTTTGTAATTAATTTAATTAAATAATATAATTACCTGTATGTTGATTATTTCTACATTGATGTATCTGACCAGTGGTCTGAGGTGGAGCATAATGGAGATGTGGAATCCAAGGATAGGGATCCTAGAGTGTTGATACACAAGATAACCATGTATCTCTGGACATCACCAAAGGAGTATCCAAGTGCTAGTACTGAAGATCCTTACTCTTGCAATGTCCACCTTCGATCGATTTGAGAATCAGTTCCAAAACCTTCTCCTTCATTCGGTGGACAAGGATATCTCCCATTCATTAGAGAGTTCTTGGATATGGAAGAGTTCTCTAGGAACGAGATATTTTCTCCAAGGATTATGTGCTCACAATGATTGGTTAGCTAGTGGAATGTACCCATTGATTATATTTAGAATAATATTTTAATTGAGAATTAAATTCACTGGGTATTGATAACTAATTATCATAGGTGCCATTACATAATTAAATATTCCATGTGAAAAACCCAGGTAAAATAATATTAGCAATGTGATTATTTTCATGAAATGTGCTTAATGAATTTTAATTCACCATGTAATTATAATTAATTACCAAATGTGTTGTTAATATATTATTCAATTTGAAAACCCCATGTCAAGTAATAATAGCAATGTTAACATTCCCATAACATGTTATTAACATGCACGCAATTTTTAAATATTATTTAACAAATTAATTTTTAATATTATTTCTCACTGAACAGTAAATTGGTCATCCAATCATCCATAATTTTTAGGTGGCCTTGAATAATGTCTATTTATCTATTAAATAAACATAACATTATTATTTGATGATAAAGAAATATTATGTTCGCAATATATTATCTCTAATAAATAGAGACGAAATAAATATGATCATATTTATTTGAATTCTTACTAAACAAAAACTAGGAATAATATTTATTATACATATAAAAAAATAAATTATTTAACCAAGATAATAGATTCACATAGTTTGTAACCCTCTAGTCCTTTTTCACATTCTCATGAGGAGGGCTTGCCTAATGTCCAAGATTATTATCTAGGAACTAGTCAAGGATCCCAATAAGAGGATGATGATGTTGCAATGAAATAAAACTTCATAAAAAATTTTATTATGTAATATAATACCTTTTTCCCTGATACCTAAAATCAAGCGGGTTGCATTCAACAACAATCAACACATATGCGCGATTTAAAATTCGTTGACTTCTCCAAATTGAACATGTCTAGTTAACACAATGGCCATGTATTTAGTTAAGATATATTATTTCTATAATAGGGTATGAGATATCTACTACTATAGAAGCAACCAAATCATTCTTTCATTATTCATTAATGCAGTATTATTCATGACACACCCAAAAAAATCTTACCTCACAGTGAACATATGTCGTCATAGTTTTCTTCAGAACATCTAAATGTGCGAGTCATAACACCAAATAATAATAATCACAAATTCAAAGGACTAATACACATGTCCGAAGATAGGAAAATCCAATGGCACAAATAAATGAGATTTCCAACTGGTGGGTCTTGTTCTCAAAATATCCTATTGTATATTACTAAGAGAGTACTCCATGAGAAGGTTCCTCAATGTTTCATGAGTCCCCAACCATGATATTATGTATCATTTTTGTCCCTTATAAATATATCATCCAGAAACAGAAAATATATTCAATAATAGTTTCACAAAACATCCAAGTTCTCTTCATATCAAGGATCTGTTGTGACCTTTTAGTGTCACAACAACACTTAGGACATTATCACATACTATGTTACACAATAGAAAAATCATGATATGATAATTATTTTTTTTTATATTAATCCAATGAATATAGGTTTATCAGAATGTATAAAGGCGTTGTTTTCAAGGGAACCAACTCCAACAACCTCCCACTTTCACTAGAGAAAAATACTAAGTAGCATTGGTCCACTAGATCTCCCATGATATTCATGCTTCTAATTAGATGGGATTTTATTCAATGGTTATCTCACGTTATCATCCATGGACAATCTGTTCACTGCAACTTCACCACTTTGATAAAAATATTTCAATATGTGATACTATCAGAGTACATTCTTGTCTATTAAGATGAACTTTTCTCTTTTGGATGATCAACTGTTGTAGTATTTTCATAATAAGATGTAATGGGAAAATTACTTCTAGTCACCACATTTTTCTCCTAGAAAATGATCCAAATCCATGCGGCTTCCTTGGATTCATGAGAAGTTGCAATATATTCAGATTCAACAGTAGAATCAGTGAAAAATGTCTATTTTAAAATCTTCCATCTCATAGCTAATCCATTGAGACAAAAAAATATCCTGATTGTAACATCATATCATTATGATATATCTAAAAACCAGCAACAACAAACCATCTAATGACAAGATTATCATCTCCTCTATACACTGATAATATATCCTTAATTTTTCTCAGATACTTAAGGATTGTCTTGATAATAGTACAATGTTGTTCTCCTGGATCTGCTTGATATTTTCCTACCATTCATTAGTGCATATGCAACATCATGCTTGGTACATGACATGACATACATGATATATCCTATCACTAAATCATATGAAACCATACTAATCACATCTTCCACATTTTGTGTCATGGGAAACATTTTCATGGAAAGATTCATACCATGTGACACTTGAACTAATCCCCTATTGGATTGTTACAAAATCTCATTAGCATCATGTCATTATATGTACGTTTACATAGTCCAACCATCCTGTAGGATCTATCACAAATGATCTAGTTCCCTATAATGCAGGCTGCTTCACCTAAGTCCTTTATAGAGAGCCACTTTTTCAATCATTCCTTGACTGATTGTAAGGTATGTACATTTTTTCCAATAACAAATACGTCTTTTGTATACACTACTAGGATAATTACTCCATTCCAATTAAATTTCTTGTACAAACATGGATCATATTTACTCTCAAGGAAACTCACTTCTCTGATGGATTTGTAGAATATAATGTTTCATGACCTTTCTGGTTGATTTAATCCAAAAAATGGATCTCTACAACTTGCATACCCTTCAGAGCATCACCTGGAGTCACAAAATCATCTCGTTGTGTCATATAGACATCTTCATAAAGGATCCCATTATGGAATGTAGTTTTGACATTCATCTGCCAAATCATGTAGTTATGGAAAGCTAATATGGAAAGTAAGATTATTGTGGATTTAAACATGGAAACTTGATAAATGGTTTTATCATTGTGAATTCCTTGACACTTTTTGAAGCCCTATACACAATAATTAATTTATAGGTACTATCTTGAACATTCATGTCTAGTTTATTCTGTAAAACTCATTTACACCAAATAGGATTTACATCAACAAGTTCATTAAATAGAACATAGATTTTATTATAATAAATTGAATCCATTTCAGAATTCATTTCTTCTAGCCATATTACAGATTATTAACCTTTACTACTTCCTTGTATGATATAGGTTCATCGTTTTACAAAAATAAAGATTCAACATCATTAGGGACTTGGAAATCATATCTCTATAGTTCTTTTACCACTCTTGTTCTCCATTGTAGTACTTGTTTTTCATGAACTACCTCTTCCACAAAGACATGTGGAAGTTGTTCATGTACCAACTCTTGTGTATCTTGAGAATCATCTTAATCATATTTATTCATTCTCCCACTAAATTTTTTGAGGTTTCTCTACTTTTGAAGAAATATGAAATGTATTTAAATATTCACTTTCTTTTCTGATAGGTAGTATTAGTATTATCCCAATGTTTCCATGGGATAACCTATAAAGATACACTTCATTCACAGGGGTTCTAGTTTGTTGCCTGAGAAAGCATTATCAAATTCCTCACATTCCCCATACATGTGTATGAGACCAGGTGGGTTTATTTCTAGTCCCCTGCTCGAATAGAATCCCATTTTCCACCTTAGTAGGTACTTGGTTTAATTTTTTAGGCTACAATTTTCAATGCATTTCCTCAAAAGTATAATCGATTATCTTCATGACTCTTCATTAACCTTTCCATGTTCAACCAGGTATGGTTCATCCTTTCACTAACACCATTCTACTATGGTGTATAAGGTGGAGTGGGTAGATATAGAATCACAGACTCCCATTAATTGTATATAAACACTTGGTTATGTTATTCTCCACCATAATCTGATCAATGATTCTTTATATTCATACCATGATGATTCTCTACAAAATTCATGAATTCTTTTAATTTTTCAATTGACTCAGATTTATACACATTAAGTAGACATAAACATATATAATCAAGTCATCAGTAATTGTAATGAAGTAAGAATATCCACCTCTAGATTCTATTAGAAATGGTCTACACACATTAGTGTGTACTGATCCAAGAAGCTATGGGGCCCTATCACCCTATTCACCAAATGGTGGTTTGGTCATTTTCCATTGTAACTAATCATGATATCTATCTTGTGGTTATAGCATAGAAGATTGTAAAAAACCAACATGACTAATCATTGTCTCGTGATTCTCATTTACCTATCCAAGGCAGTGATTCCATAACTGGGTGTAGTATGAGTATTTTGAATATGGTTCAATATCAATTTCCAACAATTTTTTCTAATAATTTAATACATACAAATAATTATTTAAATGTTCCATAATATAACATATGTTGTCTTTATAAAAGTAACAAAAGTTATTTCTGAACATGAAATTAAATCTATCAGTATCTAAACATTATATATAAATTATGTTCTTGGTAACACTAGTGACATAATAACATGCCACGTAAAACCAGAATCATTCTCATTGGAAATGTGATATGGTATTCACCAATGAAAAGATAATCCAACCTCACACCGTTGGTATCTCACAGATCTAACTCTCCTCTGTAAATTATATGGATTCTACTTTGTTCTGAAATTTAAATACAGATTTGAGCCCCAAATCCTATATCTAATACACAATTTGTAGAAATGGAAAGAATTCACTTGATAACGAATGCACCATCAGATTCCTCGTGACTCTGGGTGTGGTTATTCTTCCAGTGTCTTTACATACGACATGCATATCATACTATCTCATTTTCATTTAGTTGAATCTAGATCTTCTACTTTTTGTTCGAATGGTGCTCAGAGGATTTATATAGTTAATAAATCATAGACCCCTTTTCCTTGTCCTTCCTCTTCCTATTCACAAAAAAGACTGAGTGTGTTTCAAAACCCATGTTCATATCAACCTGGCGAATCAGGGTAAGAAGATTAGATAGACTCTTCTCATTATTTCTCATATTATAATTCACCATAAGACATGATAAGATCTTATTAAATGATGATAGTAAGAGATTTATTTGAAACTAATCTATAAATTTAATCTCTAAGATGTCTATACACTCAATGTAGCCAATAATCTCGACTACATGTGGTCCTGATGGCACATAATCTCTAATAATATTAGTGAAAAAGCATTGGAAATATGATACCTCTCTTATATCACCTTTTATTGATAGATATCCATAAGAATATACATCAACATATAAGCATCCATTTCCTCATGTTGATTCAAGAGCTCATTGTCCATGGATGATAGCATGAGAGACAACACATCTATAGAGTCTTTCAGATGTTTCTTGTACACCAATAGTTCCTCATCAGTCACCTCATTACCTTGTACAACTAGTAATGGCTCTTCCAGCATATAAAGACTCATCTCACAGTGAAGGATAACTCGAGGGTGCATTTTAGACTCTTGGAAGTTAGTGCTTGTGAAAAGGTTTTCCTTCTCTATTATGGATCATAATGATATGTTTAATGTCACTTTTATTGATGTTTCTAAAAATTAATATGAACATAGTTTTAGTACATTACCATGTTAAATATAGGAAAATAAATTAATTAATATCTATTAGTCTCAGACTATATTTTCGAAACAAAATAGCCCCCCCCCCCCCCCCCCGCCCATTGTCTTCAGAATATCCTATTACTATGACATTATAGTGGAATGGATCTATAATGACCATAAAATTACCCCAAAAAGGGTTGGTTAAGCATCTGGATAGGTTTTAGGTAGGCATATCAAATGCCAATGATATTAACTCATATCTCGTTGATCTGCTGAGTGGACTCCATAATCCTGAAATCTATAATTTTGGATTTCCTCAACCTTTGCTTCTCAGTTACACCAATTCCTACAGGGGAATTCATCCCTTGAAGAAAACTATGTTATTTCAACCCAAAATATCAAATTATAATTCTCATATAATTAATATCACCCCAACTAGGGTTGGTCATGCTCGTTTAACTGTGGTTTCATTCTCACTGAAGTAATGGATGGCTTTACCAACATAATATTTAATTGATGGATTTTATCCTTTTTTGTAAAATGCCACTTATTACCATTTTTCATGGTTATTAATGTTATGTGTGATATACTTATGTTAATAACCATGTATAGATAATATTTACACACAATCCATTTTTATTTTAGTTCCATATTTTATGATTTGTAGTTCATTAATTATGTGATCATGTCGAACAACCATAATGAATAACCATACATCTGACAAAAATAAAATAATGTGTATGAACATGAGCTTTACAATTTGTTAGTTTATCTAATAGTTTATAAACTAACCCTGACCTAGGGGAGAAAGACCTTTAACCATTAATGTTATTTGTTTACAGATTTCAAAATGTCCACCTTTGTATATCCTTGGATTGGTTTCACCTTGGCCCCTAAAATGAAATTCCTATACTAGATTGTGGGATCCATCGATTAGATATGATTTTTATCTCACATGTATGTGAGGGGTAAAGAGTGGTTTATATAAAAGAAAACATGGTCACATTGACGCTATATATTAAAGAGGACATGTCCACTTTCAAACATTTTTAATTTAACAAAAAAATTAAAATGGAACTAATCACATATAATGGTCTAGTCTAGCTCATGATCATCCACATACGTGAAACAAATTATTCATTTAATAAAACTATTAGTCAATTATTTAATCATTCTTAATAAGATACATTACGCTCGAATTGATTAATCATTATCTTTATTTAATCAATCCGTTTTATCTAAATCATTTTTAATATTTCCTTGACATTTGCATCCACAAATTTGTAAATAACTCGTACCATGGAAGAGTCCCAGTGAATACTCATCCTAAACATCCTAGAATTTTTTTACATGTATAAATTTTATTCTTTGTGACATATAGCATGCACATTTAATTATAATTGTAATACAACTCATTCATGATGTGTATATCCTTGAACATTACTCAAATGTTAATGGAAGGTATAAATATATATATATATATATAACTCTTATAACATGTTTTTCCTAGCTTTACAAGCACATGAAGGTACATGTATCATGGGATTGCATAATATAATAATAATTTTTTAAATCTGCATAATCTATAAATAGTACATGGAATATCAATCTAAATACACATAGTGTACCCACCTCACCATCTATATGATGTACAATCCTGGGGAAATGACCTAGTAGGTTTACATCATAAATCATCAGAGTACACGACATGTTTAGAGGTCCACATTCCAGGGATAATCTGTGTTACGTGGTCACAATCCAGGAAATCCATGTATGGGATACACGAAATATCCCTGACCATAACGAATTGTATGTAGTGTCTAGTGGGCCACAAAATTTATAGTCCAGCTGGTCGTGAGCCATAATGTTCTGGTCAACACAGAGTGTATGAATTAATTGAACTATGTGTAATTAATGCAAATGAGTTGAGTAATTTTTAAATTAACCTCGATTCATTGAAAAAAATAGATAGAGTGTTGATTTGACTACAACGCTTGTATTCTTGGGTTATCTAGACAGAACCTTCAGTGCTCATTAATGAGATCCTTGATTTATATTTATACATAAAATGATTTGTTTTTGTTAGATCTGTGAGAACTGATAAGGGAGAAACAGATCAAAAAATTTATTTTACAAGAACAATTAAACACGAATTGACATACTACACATTTAAATAGTAAATCATGAAAGAATTATTTAAATAATTATAAATGAAAATAGAACCACTATGTTACCACTTGTTGGTTCTAGGTGCTATGGAAGCATATGATGGCCCTATACCAAACATTGAAAATTTCCATAATCGATTATTAATCTAGATCAATATGAAGACGAATGCCAGTATCCTCAAAATTCAACAAAATATAAAATAAAACGAAGAGAACCCTGAACAGAGATGAGAGGATCGACATATTTTATTATATTTAATTTAATTTAATTATAGAATTTCCTCCAAGGGGATTCTTTCATCATTGATGAGCCTCACTACTGGTCTAAAATGTGGTCTAATTGTGATTTGGAATCCAAGGATAGGAATTCTTTAGTGGATATCCACACGTGATCCACATATTTATAGACAACTCTGATGGAGTCTCCAGGTTCTAGCACTGATGATCCATGCGCATGAAATGTCCTCCTTCGATCGCCTTGAGAATCCCTTCCAAAGTGTTCTCCTTGATCTACAGGAGGAGGATATCACTCATTCTTGAGAGCATTCTTGGAGGGGTAATATTTCTATGGGATCGAGAGATTTTATCCAAGAATGTTGTTCTCTTAGTGATTGGTTAGCCGGTGGAGTGACCCATTAGATTATATTGAGAATAATAACATACCGGGGAATTTAATTCACTAGGTAAAAATAAATAATAAGAACATGTGATGTTACTTAATTTATTATTTCATGTGAAACCCCCATGTAAAATAATAATAGAAATGCTATAATTTTCGGAAAATGTACTTAATGTAATTTAATTCACTGGGTAATAATAAATAATTAGCACAAGTCTCCTTACATAATTTATTATTCCATGTCAAAACACCATGCTAAATAATAATTAAAATAAATGTATTTCCATGACATTATCTTAACATGCATGATATATTTTAATATTATTAAACAAAATGATATTTAATATTTTTTTTTCACTGGACCCATAACATGGTCCTCAAATATTTGTCGATATTTACTAGGCATTGAATAATGAATATTTATTAATTAAATATATATAATTTCATTATTAGACGATAAATAAATGTTTTATATGCATTATATTCTATCAAAAAACTAGAAGTGGAATAAATGAAATCAGGAGTACTTGAATATTTATTGAACCAAAACCAAGAATAATATTTATTAGACTAGTTAAATAAATAAATTCTTTAACTGATATACTGGTTAAACATAGTGATTGATGCTCTGGGCCTGTTTCTCGTTGGCATTAGGTAGTCTTTAAAAAATTACATGTTTACTGTATAGAAATGGGTCGTGGCACCAAAGAGAATGAATTTTTTGTTTGAACGACACGTCACCACATTCCAATTCTTATTATGTGAACTAATCTTTTTTTACTGATATCTCCAATCAACCATGTTCCATGAAAGTACCATCAACCCATGTTCTTGATTTCACATTCTTTAACATCCTAGAAGTTAACTTTCCTAGTGAACACAATGTAAATGGATTTAGTTAGGATATAAAATTTCCATCAATGGTCCAGCGATATCTACTTTGGTAGATGTGAAAAATATTTTCTCTCATTATTCATCAATATAGTATTACTCGTGATGCAGCCAACATATCCTACCTGACTACAATAATCTTTCATCATGGTTTTTTTCAATAAATGTTAGTGTGTGAGTCATAATACCCATTAATAATAATAATAAGTCCTAAGTACCAATACACACATGAGGAGCTTGGATCATTATTTAAAACATATAAATGTGGTTTTCCGATCGGCAGGTCTTGTTCTTATAATATCTGGATGGATATTACCAATGGGGAACACTATAAGAAGGTGGCACAAATTTTCATGAGCCCCACCCCTAGTAGAATGAATCATTTTTGTCCATTCAAGTGATATCATCTAGCTATTGAATATATATTCAATAACAGGGTCATGGAACATTCTGGTTATCATCTTAGTTGGGACCCGCTATGTCCATTACATGTAACAACTATTCGTTGCACATTGTCTCATACTATGTCACGCAGAATAACAATCAAGTTGTGATTAGTAGATTGTTAATATTCATCCAAAAATATATTTTTATCATAAAGTAAAAAAAAATTGTCTTTTAGGGAATCAACTCCAACATAATAAACAAATTTATCATTTAATTTTCAAGATTTTAATATGAAAATGTAATGAAATTTTTGTTCATGTGTACGTACGGCCTACCATCTCCCTGAATGGTGCATTTAATTTCTCATATCAAATTTATTACGAATTATTATAAATCAATATATACTAAATATATATGATAATTAAATCATGTCTTACTTTATAGATATTATGAAATATTGATCTAGGTAATAGAATCAACAAATAAAAATTCAAAACATACTTGTAAAATCTAGTAAATTAACACCAAAAATAGTGAAAATAATGGTAGATTGTTATCAATGGGTTAATAAGATATTAAATAAAGATGATATATGATTCTATAAGCATTTTTGTGGTAATATAATATGTTAGTAACACACTTAAAGTAATTATTAATGATTTTAAATACATTTTTACACATGTAAGGTTATGGTACGGGATTCTCGACTCACTATTTACATTTTTGAGATAAACGACATGTCCACCACTTAATTTTTTGTGTGGTGTAACTACTAACAATTTCAATATAATATATCATAAATTAATATTATTTATTGATATAAAAAATTTCTAATTGATTTTAGTATTTCATGGAACACATAATTCAAAATCTACCCAAGTAGTATGACATTTCATCTCAATTTACATTCAATTGAGACATATATGTGTTCTCAAAAAATTCAATTTTATATGGTGATTATAAATACATTGACATGTTATATTATGAATATATGTGTTATCATGATATTATAAGATACATTTAATTCATGTTAAATTATGATTTAAAAGATTTAATGTGTCATTGGACACTTTTTAGTGTTTGATGATTATTATTCCTTATGATTATTTTAATGTCAACAACCATTGCTGATACATATCCTCTAATGAGGAATGATTGACAAACATGATTTGTTTTTACAATATGGATATTTTATAATGAAATTTTGTATTTGATATAGTAATAATTTTTTTGGATATGTTATACATGATATGGGGACCATTTAAGGAAATCCATACAGGTTGGGGACCGATTAATGCAGGCCCTTCAATGCCTTAGTAGTCTCATGATACAGATTAGTTGGCCAAATTAGAATACTCTAAACTATCTCTTAATTTAAATGGTATCATATTCCTTGGAAACATTAGGTCAAATAATTATCAATTTCCACTTTTAAGAATTTATTATTAAATTTTCTATGAGATTTTTCATCAATATTTCTAGGGATGAATTTCATTTTCAGTTCATTGATTATTTGGAACGTGTTTTCAGTTTATATCCATGCAAAATTCATATTCTAATATATTGTTATTGAATGAAATGTGTTATTTGTTATTTAACATTCCATGTTAATTTATTTCCATTGATTCATTACTTATTCAAGGTTACATACCCTTAATGATCATTTTAATTCACTATTTTTATGTCTCATTTCCCCATATTATGAGGGTGAAATAATTGAATAAGATTTCAAGGATGATATTTATTTCATATTATAATATATCTTGTATGTATTATCTATTTCACAATATATTAATGGGAATCATGTATGTAATATGTCCTTGAATAACTGATAAATTGATTAGTGCTTTGGGATATAATTCATTATAATCATGAAAGTATAATAAAATAATGTGTTGTATCCCAAATTCTAGGGTCGGAGCGCTTAACAATTAACATAGAAAAAGGATGTGATGACATAAACCAGTAGGATCATACACTATGAATCGTAATTATGAGATCTTATGATGGAGATATCAACACCGTGTTTGACCTTCACCAATCCCAAAATAAGATCCAGCAACTTAATCATGATAAACCCCCTTTATTAGAGAAGTCCAAGATCATCAAGATCACGACCCAATACATGTACGCCCAACCACCCCATGAATGAACAACCATCATTCACCTTAATATTTGGGTTTAATCAATTGTATTAAAGTGGTATTTATAAATACCCTATAAATATGAATATGCACATTGTTTTTTATTAAATTATGAATATATTTTCATCTAATAATTATTACCTTGTAAAATATTTTATTACAATAAAGAACAAATTGTATTTTCTATTAATATTAAAATTAAATTAATGAATTTATGAATTAATAGAAATTTGATATATATAATAGTTTAATAATTTTGTACTATTAAAAAATGTATATCAAGTTTAATTGATCAGTTAATTTTCCTTGAGTCAAACATAATTTTTATGAGGGTTCGAAAAAAATATTATTTGTCCAAAAAGAAATATTAATAATTAGATGTCACTTATTATTTAAAAATTTCAATTTCATATATTTAGAAAAAAAATTAGGAGAAATGATTTTTTTAATCATAACTTTGAAATTATCTAATTGTTGATTTTTCATGATTTTTTGTGACAGTCGAATGTTATAGTATAAATAAAATACCATATAAATATACTATGTATATTATGACATCATAATGACCAAAACGAGATGTAATAATTAAAATAAATATGTAAAATTAACAGATATATATCCTCCAGATAAAAAAAATATATTTTAAGTTTCTATTATTTATTTGTAATTCTATTATGAGTCCTCCAAAACTTATAATATATATATTGATTTTAAAATTAATTATTTCTTTCATGAGACTTTCCAACACATAATAAAGAGAATTATTTTTTATGTTAGTCTATTTGGATTATAAAATAATGGTAACCAATCCCATTTGGTTGAACCTAATGGAAAAAACCATGTGATAGTTTGATGTATTTGATATTTTTTATGTAGGGTCCAACCCCCCAATTATTAATAATCCCCAATCTTTTTATATATAAACCCACTAAAATATAATTTATATTCACTAAAACTACTTACATATTTTCCATATACTTATCTCAACTATCTAGAGTCATTTTAAGGATCCTATAGGGTCTCAAGAATCCCCACACAAGATTTTGGAGTCACACACTTAGGTATGGGACCTTCCTATCCCCATTTATATTCATGAATAATCATTGGAATTTATTTTTTTAATTGAAATTTTTTATGATTTAATTATTTAAAAACATATAAATACTATAAAATTGATTTTATTTTATTTCTTGATCATTTACTCTTTCTAATATTGATTTTTATATAGCCATTTCATTGCTGAAATACTGTAATGGATTTATCTCTTCTCATTTTCATTCATGGACTTATTTTATATTATATATCATAAATTAATTTTTTTTATCTAGGATATTTTCTTACATATTCCCCTTACATTCAATTTAGTGAAAAAATTCTGATATCCCCCAACCACACTCATTAATTCTCCCACAATCCTTTATGTACACCAGTTAACATACCAAAATATAAAAAGGATTCTTTTTTTTTTCAAGTTTCTTCATTATTATATGCCATATATTAAAAATTTATAATGTTGGGATATTTTTTTACATTATCACATTACTTGCAATTTTATTTAAATATGATGGGTGACCCCCATACTCCATTATTAACCAATTTTTTGAATCATTATGAAACACAGTTATGCTTCAAAATTTTCACCCTGGTTTTCCATGCATAAAAATTGTGTAGAAAATAAAATTACCTTTTACAATCATGGGTTTTCACATTTATGGACATACAGGTTTTTATTGGGGAAATACATGTTTGTAATCCAATCTCAATGTTCATTGAATAAATTATATTGATAAATTATTTAGTGTATTATGATATATGAGGAACACATAAGCATGAGAATAAAATTAAATTTATAGATACAGAAGTTAAACATATATCGATATTATACCATTTAAGATGAATATTTAATACATTAAAAAAACCCATGTTTGAGGAATGTATTATTTTACTGTAATTAGAAACATGAAATCAAAATCATTTTTCCAAGTAAAATTACCACAATATCTTCCATAATGATTTCAAAATTTAGTAAAACTACCTAAAAACATTCTTCATAACCTAGGGAAAGGAATCATAAGTATGGGTTGAGATTAGATTCTCAGTAAGTTAAATAAACAAAATGTGTAAGCATAACATTAAAAAAGGGAATGTAACTTGACCATAACATTTGATTATCAAACATTATATATAGAAATATTAATAAATGTTGTGATACTAAATGACATGGATTATATTACAATTAAGTGAATTGTGTATACCAAAATTCTATTTTTTATTCTAATGTTGTTATTTTATGACTTGAACATATTAGTAGCGTGATTTAAGTCTTCATACAATCATGGTAGTCATAGTTCACTCCCATTTCCATTGTAGTAATGAAGGATAAATAATAGGACCATATTATTATATCTAATGAGATATACATATTTACCCAATGCATTGGAGGGAGAAAAAGGTTCCCCCTTCTCAGTGTGAAATCACAAATTCATGTGCCATAAGATCATAAAAACCATATCATAAAACATGAAATGAAATTGGAATCTTATACATGTAATCATATCATAATATATAGGAAAAAATACAGGTTTCATAATAATTTCATTAGAAGAATTACCCATGAAATAGATATGGATTTCTTAATCATATAACTTGTGAAAGAGAAATAGATTTCATAACATTATAACCAATGAAATAGAAATGGGTTTCAAAAACATATAATCCATGGATGAGAAATAGTTTTCATAAATATCATTACATTAATCATAACCCATTCATATAATGAATATGAATTAAACCATTATTTCATTACATAGTAGTGCCTAAGTAACATCAATAGATATCATTATAGAAAGAAAATAATTTTGAAATATCTTTTAAAAAAATTCCATGAGGAAAATATTCCTTCGTATTTTAAAATGTGTTTTGATACATATAACCAATTAAAAATAATTTTTTTATAAAATACCTTGAAATTATATAAATACAACATGATTATTTAGAAAACGTTTTTCCACTAAAAACTATAAAATAATATAAAAAATTATTTAAAAATTATTTTATTTGGAAACACTTTCCAATATTATTTTACAATCTTAAAAAAGTTTTGAAAACAATTTTACATTAAAAAAATGAAATAATCATGACTTTTTAAAACCATTTCATTGAAAATTCCTTAAAACATAAAAATACAGCTTGTAATATTTTTGAAAATATATTTCCATGAAAATAAATTTTAAAAAATATTAAAAATTAATGTTTTAAAAATAATAAAGTTGATTAAAATAAATGATGGAAAGTAAATTTGTACAAGTTTTATAAGATAAAAATAACATTACATTTGTTCTCTAAAAATGTATGACAAATTCCTTGATAGGAAAAAGAGAAGAAGATTCGATTGAAAAGATATGTAAAAATAGGGTAACAATTAATATTTAATTTTATATTGTAATGTTTCAATATACATTTAAATTGTATTTTGAAAACATTGTTTTGAAGGAACACATAATTTTGGATGAAGATTGGGTAAAGCTATGATTTATTAGAAACATATCCTTAACTATCTTATTCACCCAAGAGTGTGCGAAATGTTCCCAATATTTGAATAAATTAGAAGTAACTATAGGAGAATATGATTATTGAAATTTATTTAGGGATGTATCAAAATATTTAATCAATGGATGTATAAATGTAAAAAATCCTAAAAAGTGATCAGATTTTTTCATTGAACACTTATAACTCGGTAACTGGGGGTCATACTATTCATGTATTAAAATGAAACTAAATTAAAAATAAAATGTTTTAAATGAATTAAATTATATATATAACAAATAAAATATATTTATAGGCATATTGAAAGAGAGTTTAGTGGAATAAAAAAACCTGAGTCTTAATGAAGGAAAATTGAGACAAGACAACATCACCAATTTGGATCCTTTTGAAAAACAACCCCTTTGATAGAAAGATCATAATACGACATGTAAAAAATAATAAATTTATGTATTGTATAAATAAAATGAAATCATGGTCACTACATATACAACATGATAAGGAATGAGTGGAAAACATTGTAGGTATCTCACCAAAATAAAAAGTGAGATTGAATACCCTTATCTTATGTCTTGACCATCATCGTACTCATTCAATCCATATTTATAATAAATTTAAATGTATTTTAAATCTTTTATAGAACCATATTATTATATCTCAAACCATATATGGTTTTATTATAACCTTATGTTACCCACTTGTTAATAGTCCAACGTTAATGTTTTACTTCAGATAATATTTTCTTATATTCTTCGCATGTGTTATAATTTGATATATCATTGGTCCTTATACTTATATCATGATTAGAGTGTGTAAAAAATGATATAAATATAATTTATATATATTATAATTTTGTTATATTAATAAATATAATAAATAAATATGAAATCGAATTCACCTTTCATTGGAGACGGTAAGTCGTAGGTTCTCTTGAATGATGTTTCCATTATTAATGTCGTATAGAAAGAAACAACGAAAATGAAAAATATTTATATTTGTATATAATATAATTAGGATAGAATTATAATATTATAAATATAATATAATTTCACTAAACCCATCCTCAATACATTCAATTTTGTGTGTGAATGAATCACATCACTTTAAAGGTCTAATACTTCACCCTTCCTTAAAACATTTATCATATTTACAGCAAATAGAATGTAAAAAGATATGTGTTTTAAAAAGAAAATAATAATAGTAAATGGAAGAATAAATATAATATATAGTAAATATTGATATATTATCCATCATAATGTCCACCATGATACTCTAAAAGGAATGTTGACAATAATCATTTTGTGAGGCGGATGTTTGTTGTACCCATAAATTGTATGTCTGTTAACCATTAGATGGATATGTGCATTGGTTTAGGTAAAAATAACATAATAAAAAAAATCGTATTATATTTAGGATAATGGTGATGTTATGAAATCAAGGAATAAAGATATTGGTGGAGGTGGATAAGGAAAATAGAAGAACAAATCTTAAGAGAATGTGATTCCTCTTAATCAGGATACTATTTTTGGTTTTCCTCTAAAGGCTTACATGGAAGACATTATTAAAAAATAGAGGCTTCATGGAGGAATAGGGGTGTCTTGGGAAGTTTATTGGGAATTTATTTTCAAAAACTATGTTTTTTATGTGGTGTGAATATGTGGAAGGGGGTGGCCTTTTACAAGGAATGAGGAGTGTCACTCTTGTTAATATTTGATGAGAGAATTCCATATATGTTTTTCATGAATCAAGTGGATCCAATATTGATCCAATGTTGATATAACAAATTATATATATTAAATATGGATATTAAATGGATTTTGGTCATTTTTGTATGTAATTTTGTTTCATAACTATAAATTTCTGTCCTTAGGTATGGGTAATTTTACCTATAACAACGTTATTAATTTTAATTCATTTCACTAATATTTTTGGTAAAAAAAAATAATTTGAGAAAATTCGACATTATAAATTATAATTAATCCAAACATGGGATCCATTTTTTTATATTCCAATCAAATTAAATAAAAAAATTAATTTAAAATTAATCCCACAGTTGGGTCGAAAATGCATGTTTTTAATGAAAAAATGATCCAAATTTTGCTATGTTTTTATATCCAGTTTGAATGTGAAATTTCTTCAATAACCCAAATTGGATTAATTAATAAAAATTTAATACAATTAAAATTTTAAACTAAATTAAACTAAAACATTTTCTTAAAAATAAATAGTATGAAAAATCTGTTTTTAATTAAAATACCATATTTTTAACAATTCATTAAAAAATAATACCTCAAATAAAAATACAAAAAATTAATCCTAAACGAATATTTATTTTTTCCCCCAATTATAAAGTTTATTTTGGAATATAAAATATCTAAAATATCAAAAAAAATTAATATCAAATTGGGATTCCATTTAAAAACCTTAAAACTAACTTTATAAAAACAATATGCGGTTTTATGCATAAAATTATGTTTGTTATTATCTTATGTATATAAAATATTAGGGATTAATAAGAAAAACATTTAATTTGATATATTACATATATATTATATTAATAAAAATGAAAAATTGTAATTAATATAATTTATTAGTGTAAAATATCTATTTGACCAAAAAATATTAATACATTCTTTTAAATTCAATTGATTTTCATATTCATTTAAAATTTAATTAATAAACCCTAATTTCATCTTATATTAATTTAAAACATATATTTTCATAAATTATTTACTTCTATTTATAACCAATACTTTTACTTATAGGTTATATCTTGTTATATTAATTAATAATATTTCAATAATATATTTGTGATTATTAAAACTCCGTCATATGTGTTACACAATACATCAATGAAATTAATTTTTGTGTGTAAAGGAAGAGAACCTCAATGTTTTGTGTACATCCGGCTAAAATTTAACGTCTGTTTAGGTCACACATAATATTGTGTTTGATATACCACAATCCAAACATAGTGATTTAATATAAAATAAACTATTTTTAGTGTTCTGTGAAATGAAAAATATCATGAAAGAAAAATTAATTGAAAAATAAGTATTCACAAAATCATGTGGTGTTATAATCTACCCTCTTAAAAAGAATTTCACACTCAAAATTCTGGTTGGTTATGAAAAGTTTTATACTAGAAATATTCATCCATTGAAACCCATATAATAAAAATATACACTAAAACATCTCTTAAAAAGTAAATGATTGCACGATAAACTTTACCCAATATAACATATAACGTGCCACCCCAAAGGATAACATATGTTGTCTGTGATGATTGGACATAGAGGAAAAGCTTATATATTTATAGAGAGTTATTGAGGTCATAAAACACAAATAAGTAATCGATCAAAGAATATTTCAGGGACTCTTACTCATTAATATCTAATTGTTTAAAAGGCCATTGGTGTAACAAAATTATGATATTATGATGAAAAATATTATTTTAATAATTATACAATTGTTGGAAAATTCTTTTATTGTCCAACGATATTAGTAATTATACTATCATTGAATTTTTCTATAAAAAAAATTCATTATGTAGTTGTGTTTCTATAAAATTCTAATTCATCCATTACTTTTTGTAACAGATGTACAAAAATTAAATTTATTTTTGAAGTGAAAAAATACACTTATTCTGATCTTAAAGGCCTAAAATAGTGAAATGTATAACTGTTTTATTCTAACTATTCCTGAGAGTAAATATAGGGAATACAATAATATACCAATATTAAAATTTACTATACTCATTCATCATAAAAAATTATTCAAAAAATAAAAATTACACATTAACCTGGACATCACATATTCTAGTGTTAGGTTTGAAACCCTTATCTTCCCTTTGTTATGGGTTTCTAGATCAGAGGACATACTGAATGTGACTTGTTATCACCTAAAAGACATGATTTCTGTTTCTAAAACAATGCGAATTTAATTTCTTAAATAAATAAGATTGAAATATTTGAAATAAGGTTAATCACTAAATATTCATTTAACAATGGTTCTCAATACAAACTAAGGGCATAAATACTTCCTCTAAGGTTTAACTTATACATATCATTAATCATTATCTTTATAACACTTATGAAAGATAAATATACAAAAAATTAGAAACAATGTCCTAAAATCATATTAACATTGATTCTACCAGATTTCACAAATTAGCACTTGGTTGTCACTTTCCAAACATAGAAATACAATAATTATACATTCTCTTGAAACATATTATTAACATGAATTTCCATAAATACTTATTGAAAATATGAATTCTTACTTACTAAAATTAAATTAGATTTATTAAATAAATCTAAAAATGTTTTAAGATTCATTTCTGGTAGTATAAACTACTTTTCAACGAGTCCTTAATTTGTTCAATGGTAATCTATACCATCCACTTAACTTATTGATGTCATAGATATCTTTAAAAAACAAAATTATCAGAACATTAAGACAATATTATGGTTTTCTTTCACTTAATCATTTGTTTTCCATGGACAATACCTTTCCATTATAACATTTTGTTATTCTATTATAACCATTCCACATGTACTTTTAAATCCGTAGAGAAAAAAACTATAAAATACTTATATAATTCAATTTTAATATAATATACTTCTCGAATCCAAATACATAATATCATTAATTATCTCAGTTCATCCTTATACAACTGAAAGGCTATAACATCCTATTAAACAATACCTCTTTCCATTCACATTACATCTATAGTCTCTTCATAACAAGCATTATAACCATTAGTCATACAACCTTGATGGTGCTTTATAATAGATATCATCATGGCACATTGAGTTGAATAATGAATATTCATTCAACAATTAATTACAATAACATTCTATGATTCCTTAGATAGGCCAACATTCTCATCCATTTCATTAAATAGAATCTTTATTTTTCCCCTAATGACACGTTCTTTGTGTCCTTCATTACCACAGTCAAAACAAATATTTTTTCTTCTAATAAATTCAATTTATTGATTTTTTCCACATTATTGACACAACGTAAAATTTACCTTTTTCTCTCCATGGTCTGTGTTACCCGAACCCTTAATGAACTCCTTCTTTATCTTCCTCGGTGAGTATGAGGTTTGGTTGAGGTAAACATTGTAAATGATGTTCCCTAAAAAAATATTAGGCATAACCACAACATCTCCCAATCGATTGATCATCCCACTATTCATATCATTAGAAAATTTTCCATCAATTTATTCATTATTATAGTTTCTACCAATTTCTTCCATTGACTAAAACCACAATCATAGTGTGAGAATTTCTTATCAAAGCATAAAACCAAAAAATCAATAAAATAATTACATATAAAATTTATAAACCATGATTCATTTATTAATATACCAATCCCTAGGTTCATCTGAGGATATTCATATCCAACTTATATATATATCCTTCATGATGGTTTGTGACGATTTTGTGAATCGTCAATGTATATCCCCTGATATGGCCAAACATTGTGTGAAGTAAGGCATATTATCGTGTACTAGATTACTCCAAGCTAGGACCAGAACATATTTCCAGAGTTTTCACCCCTAGGTAAATTAATTATAGATCCATATCAACTTTTGGTATCCAGCCATGGATTTGTTTATAAGAATCCAATCACTCTATCTTTTACCAAAAGTCCTGACCATTTTCCATAACGTTAAATCAGCCTTATACTTATCTTTAGAGACATCCCTTACCAAATTAGTAGATATTTACCTAGATATCTCACTAAAATTTTCTCATCATAGTTTCCAATGATTGATAAATCCATTCCATTGATACAAACTATACTGACCCAGGATAAACAAACATGGATATTAAACCATTATAAATTAATATTCTGTACATTTAAATAATACATGTTTGAGGAACATAATAATTCAGTGTCTTTGGAAACAAGTACGAGAAATCTTCTATCTGTGTGAATGATATTAAACATATCCCATTAATATTTCCACCATTATATATTCTACCTAAAACCATTCTTCATAACATGGGAAAATAAATCATTAGAAAGGGGTGACCTCAAATTTTCATTAAGGTAAATAAAGGAAATGTGTAATCATTACTTGAGAAAATTGTATGGAACATGAGAACAACATTTTAAGATCATACCCTAAATATTTGGGACTGTAATAAAGACTGACATTAATAATACATGGATCATAATACAATAAAAATAATATGACATAAAAGGACCTCATAAGAATAAATAATTGATTTGTGGAAGACACATAATCATATAATATGATTTTCATTGTAGCCATGAAATCACAAGAATGACCATAATGTTAGTATGGGATAACTCCCCATACAATATTGTTATTCATGGTTCAATTCCATTGTTATCATAGTAGCATTATTTTACATCTAATACCATCTTGGTAGTCATGGTTCACTACTATGAGCATATTAACAGTCAAGGGTGAATCTGATTACCATCCTAGTATATCTCATGACATATTAATCATTTTCCAATGTATTGGAGTGATATATAGGTCCCAAACATCCTATAATGAAATCATACATATATGTCCTATAAAATCCTAAATAAAAAAATTATAACACATAAAATGAAATGGGTATCTTATACATGTAAACATTTATTAACCTATAGAAAATGATATGGGTTTCATAACCATTTCATCAACATAATAACCCTTAAAAGAGAAACGTATTACTTATACATATAACCCATTAAAGAGAAATGGATTTAATAAACATATATCATGTGAAGATAAACATGTTTCATAAAAAATGACCTGTGAAAATGAAATGGGTCTAAAAAAGAAATAGAAATTATGTATAACCCCATTAAATAAATAATATGAATAGAATTTTTAGATAAATTCTTATAAAGGGAATGAGGAACAAAAAAATAGGTCATCATAGACGAAAAATATTTTTGAAAAATATATAAATTTTTTTAAAAAAAATATATTTTCTTAATCGAAAATTGAATTTTAATACATAAAACCATTAAAAAAACTTTCCTCTAAAATATATTGAAAATAAATAAAAACTGAATTAAGTCATTTTGAAAACCTTTTTCATGAATACATATAAAATAAGTATAAAAATATATAAAAATATATCATTGACAATAATTTGGAAACATATAATGAAAGCATGCCATTATTTTGAAAACCATTTCATTTAAATATTATTGAAATCATAAATAATGGTTGAAATTTTTTTGATGAACTTTTTACATGAAAAGATATCAATGATTCCAGAAAATATTTTAAAATCCTTTTATTTAAAAATACACTAATAATTTATAAATAAGGACTAAAAATATGAAAAAAAATTTCCATGAAATTCAATTTTATTAAAAAAATTAATAATATTATCCTTTCAAAAATAAAAATGAAGCATTATGTAATGACGGCGTGTAAAAACGTACAAGTCATAAAAGGTAAAAAAATCCATTTTCATGGTAAAAACGGTAGATAAATTCCATGTTCAAAAAGTGAATAGAATATTCTAATGAAAAGATTCAAAATTGAAAATATGGAAAATTTATTTTTACAGAATGTATGATAATAGTATAATATTAAGGTAAACACACTTCTAAAAAACATTTTTTTGAAGGAACGTAGATTTCCGACCAAAGAGATGGTAATTTCAAGCATTCATAAAAACAATTTATTAACAATTTTATATAACAATGTTTGAAGTAAATGGTTCCATTATATGAATAAATGATTATTAACTAGAGGATTATAAAATTATTGATTTTTCTTGATATATGAATCATTAGATTTTGTTATTGGAGGCATAAACATAAACAAAATTGAAAAGTTATGACATTGTCTCAATAATATATTTTAGCTTGGTAACACGGGATCAAACTCTCTATATAAGAAAATGAAATTAAAAGAAACATAAAATATGATGAAATCAATTAAATTCATGATATAACATGTAATGATTATGTACATACCTCTCAATATAGACTTCAGGGGCATAAAAAAACATGAGTCTCAAAGATAGAAAATTGAGATGAAATAAATTTCACCAATTTGGTAATTTTGGATAAATAACCCCATTAAAGAATGAAAATAAAATGGATATATGAATATAAATATATTTATGTATATGATACACAGAATAGAATCATTGTAAATACTTAAACCACACAAAGTGTAAATAGTGGTGAATATAGCATGTATCTCATGTAAATATAAAGTGAGATGAAATCCCCTTACCGTGTGTTGTAAATAATGGTGTACTCATTCAGAACACGTGTATAATAAATTTAAATATATAATATATCTCATAATGAAACATATTCTAATATATAATACCATATATTGTTTAATTATGACTATATTTTACCCTATTGTAAACAATCTTATGTTAAGTTTCCACTTTGGATAATATTTTCTTTGTCTTTCACATGTGTCTTAATATGTTATATTGTTGGTCCTTATACATATATAATGAATCTAGAATGTAAAAAATTATAAAAATATCATTTATATCCAGTATTTTTTTTAATATAAAATTATAAAATGGAATACAGAATACATGGAGACTGCAATTCGTACGTACAATGTAATGTTGTTTTATTTTTTATTATCTTGTTGAATAAATGAAATAAAATTACATATATGTATATATGGATAAAATAATATAACATTAGAATTATAATTTTATATTAATATATATATATTAATTTCTTTAATCCCATACTTAATACATTCCATGTAGTGTATGAATGAATCAAATTTCTTTGAGGGGGAAACAACCCATACTTCAACAAATGAAATTATTAAATTTACACCAAACAGAATGTAAAAATATATGTTCTGTAAAATGAATAAATAATATTACAATAAATAATAAATATTTTATACAATATATATTAATTTTTTTCCTATCATATTTTCTACCGTGATAGGCGGTAAGAAAAATTGAATAATCATCATTTTGTGAGGCCGAAGTTCACCATAGACATAAACAATATCTTTGTTACCCATTAGATGGAGGTGTGCGTGAGAATAGGTAGAAATTTTTTTTATAAAAAATATATAATATTGAGGATACTATTTTCATACAATCATGGAATAAAATGAGTGGAAGGGTGGAAAAGGAAAATAAAATAATGTGACTTGAGAGAATGCTTTACCACTTAATCGGGTAACTCCATTTGTTTTCATCGAAAAGGCATACATGGAAGAAATTATGAATACTTTTAGGATTCAATAAAAAATTTAGGGGTTTGGGAAGTTTATTGGGTAGATATTGGTGGAACCTAAGTGGTTTGAGTGTTTTTAAGAATAGAGAGAGGTGATGGTCATTTATTTTGAAGGATGAGTGGCACTCTTGTAAATATCTGACGAGAAACATCCACCCATAATTTTAATGTTGATAGTGGATCCAATAATGATTAAAATTTGATCTATATGAGTAATTGTTCTAATTATTTCTAGAAAATATCTTTTGGAAAAAATTCAAGTATTTTTTGGAGCATAATTTTAAGATTTAGTTTTGTGTTAAGCATAATTTTACCATAATCAATGTAATTAATTGTATTCCATTCACTAATATGTTTTATAAAGAAACAATTATGACCTTATTTGAAATTATGAATTATGATAATTATAAATTTATAATCCAGTTTCTGAAATTCAAATTTTAGAAGAGGCAAAACTAAATTTAAAATTAATCTCATAGTCTGGTCAATAATGAGGGGTTTTAATGTAAAACATTTCACATGTTTTCTAATTTATAATATCTAATTTCAATGGTAATATGGTTCTAATTATCCAAATTATATTGATGGATAAAAATATAATATAATTAAAATTTTAAACACAATTGTAATATAATTTATTCTAGTAAATAAGTATAATGAAATTTTAGTTTTGAATTAAAACCATGTATATGTAACTATTAATTAAAAATGAAACCTAATAGATAAATAACGATTATTTATCTTAACTAGAATTTTATTTTTCTATTACAAAATTAATGTTCATATGGACATTTTAAATTTATTAAATTCCAAAAATTGTATTTAAAATTGGTTCTGCATTAAAAGGCGTTAAAAATATCTTTTTTTGGGATGTGTTTCACCTGTGAGGATGCACTGATTGTTTCCCTGCATTCTCACTTTCTAAAGGTGAGCGAAATTCATCGCATATTTAATGTTGTATTCACCTTGATCGAAACCATATGATAGAATGTCGGTCAATCCTTCCATGGATTTCTTCCCAGAATTTTTCACCATGTTCACGTCTCCTTTAAAGATTTGAGTCGTTTTTTGTGAATATATTTTCTCTGCCCCTTCTCCTTGTGAATAACGATACAATACATTGTGTCTATGAGGATATTACAAAGGGTCATGTAAGGGAAGCAACCTTCAGTTGGAGAGAAGTTTTGTTGGGGATCATTAGATTGTATGGATGAAGGAACCTTGATATAACTAATTTCTCACTTATCATAGGACTTGTTGGGGTTGTAGAAGCCTGATGAATTCCAAGTCAAATGTGGGGAATCATGGTCCAGATGCATGTTTTTGCGGTTTTCCTAGCCTTCACATGTTTAACACAGGGTTTATCGTGATGTTTTGGTACTTTTCGGATAACTTTCATTTTCTAATGAATAGTTAAAATTACTAAATTTTAATTAAAAACAACATTTTTAATCAAAATAATTAATAGTGACAAATTATTAATTTGAGTGGTTTTAAAGTATATTTAGAATATATTTTTACAATTTAATACAATTTTGGTCATTGGATGTAATTTCATATTTAAACCAGACATAAACAAGTGTCAATATTTTGATAGTTGTTATCTCTTAAGAACACGCTATTTGTTTTGACGACGGAAATTAATTTTTAAATTAAGTAATGCAATTGATATATTTTGAATTTGGTAAAATTGATATCAATTTTCAGTTCATAATATCAAATATAGGTTTGGCCTAATTTTTTGTATTTTTCTGGAAACATTTATTTTTTGATGAAAAGTGAAACCACTAAGTGGTAGTTAAAAAAAATGAATTTTTCATAAAACATAATTTTACCGCTTCTGTGAGTGGAATTTTAAATATCCGTGAGACGGGGTTGATGTCAATAAGTAAAATGTGGTTCAATGAGATGAGAATAATGTTTGGTGAATAGTAATTTTTTATTTTTTTTACCATGGTTAAAAGTAAATAGGGTAATTAAGGGTAAAAATGATATTATTATTACCCTAAAACATTTCCTAATTCTTTTGGATAAGTGTAATTCGACCAAAAACAACCTTAGGAATAAAATATGACTATTCAGGCCCACTTGGATAAGATTCCGACATTTATTATTAATTTATTTAAAGAAGGGTTAAAATAGTTAAAATCAAAGTTTAATAAGTATATCACTTTTAATATAGGGTTATACAGAAAATAAATTCGACTATAAATATTCATTAGAAATATAATAATATTTCATACATAATGGTATTTTATTTGTAATTTTAAGACATTAAATTATTTAATTTATTAATGACACAATGATGATGCAGTAATTATCTTATTAATGAAATATTGACATAATTGAGGTTATAAATAAAAAAATGTAATTTGAGACTTTTTATGAATTCAAATAATTTTACAGGTTAATATGACATGTTAGTATTGATGTAATTAAATTTTCTCAAACTAATCATTCTGTTATGATTTTCTTAAAAATAAATTACTAAATAGTGTCAAAATTGACATAAAATAGTTTTTTTAAACAAATATTATATTATTAATTGTTATTTTATTCCCAAAAATCTATGGTTTGGACAAATGACTTATATAAGTTATATATATTAATAATAAACAACTTGGCTTTCGTTTTTCTTCTTATAGTATGTTTATTAACCTTATAATATAAGAACACAAAAAGACACGGTAAAAGTAAAATTATCTTACTTAATGTTAAATCTAATTGATAATTTTAAAATTGGAATCTAAACTTGTCTAAATTATATTGTATGAGAGGATGTAGACCCATCCCCACCTTATCATCTAAATAAATCAATTTGGAGCTATTTAAAACCGAATTTGGCTCTATAATAAAATAATATTTGTAGTTATTCCAAAGGTGTCCCTCTCCTCCCTTATAAAAGGGTACATCCTCCCTCTATTTCTCACACCACTCTGATCCTTCAATCTCGGCCAACCCCTACCAAATTCTCTTCTCCACTTCTCTAGAAACATGTTAGAAGTTCTGGTCTTCTTAAAAGAGCAATTTTAGTGCCCTAAAAGGAGATCTCAAAGAGGCGCTTCAAAGAAGAGGTAATGTCTGTTACCGATTCATTCAACATTATTTATTCTTCCACTTCTTCTTCATATATTTTTTTCATTATGAAGTAATAAAATAAGTATCACTCATATAATTATATGTTATTATAAGTATTAAACAACCCTATTTCACCATCTATCCATCCTACGGAAAATGAAATCATCACGCGTGCGTACGTATGGAATATCGTCTCCACGCCATGGTGTAATCTATTTTCCACCACCACCTTACTTGGATGGGTATAATGGTGTAAATAATAACTATATATGATTATTGTAAAGTGATATTGATTCCGAAATAGTATACATACATTCCAATACAATTCCATGATCATGAGAATGATATCATCGCTCGTGTATACGTACGGACTACCGTCTCCACGACGTGATGAGATTCATTATCCACGTTAACCATTCATGAATGATTATAATGTATATATGATAAGTAATCATGAAATATATGACATAATAATGATACTGGATTTATGTGTATATATATTTATTTAATTTACATAATTCTATTCAACTCAATAATGAAACGAAAACAGCGTTCATGCGTACATACGGCATACCGTCTCCATGAACGGTGTATTTCATTCCATTTACTGATCTATTATGTATATGTATATTTTGAATATATATTATATATAAATCATGTTTTATATTCTGGAATTAAGTAATCATGATCTAAGTAATCATATGAATAATTACAAGTCAAAACACAGGCGAAAAATGATATGATTTTACCCAAAACGCTCTTTAACATGGAATTTACAAAAGAACGGGTTATATAAAGTCATAAGTGAACCATATATGATATCATAACAATGATTATGATTCTGGAATAAGTCAATGACATTATTTAAATCATTATACAGGAGGTTCGGACACATTCGAAGCAAATCAGACCTAAGGTAAGGGAAATATCACAATCTCATTATTATCCGAGATTGTTTATACATTGGAATTTACTAGGGTGTATTTTATCATCAAAACCCATGATTCCTCAATATGTAATATTATTTCCATCCACATACAATTTATTAAATACAATTTTACCCTTCGGTGATTTTTTAGTAAATGATATGAAAGGAATCTTTTTTTGTTTTTCATACGAGGTACTTTTTTACTTTTCCGACAAAAGTACGAGAAGAATGTTTTTTTAACTTATACGGCATGAATGGATTTTTAAAACATTATTTCCAATAATATTCCTTTACAAGTTTTCGAGTTTATTTTTAATCATCTTCTTTCAGTTTATAATTTTATGACATGTTAAGAAAGGAAAAGTGTTTTTAAAGTAGAAAGGATATTTTCCTCAAGAATGGAGTTCAAGTGTTTTATCAAAATTATTTTCCATCTAAGGTAATATAGGGTTCTATTTCAATCCATATTATTACAGTGATTTCATTATGTTGTTATGGAATTATTTTTATGAATTCCTTTATCTTATATTAATTGTTTTATGATGTCACGATGTTTAAGAATCCCATTTTAATTACATGGGTTATTCTATGATGTATGGTTTAATATTTTGTGGCACACATAAGAATGGTATCAATATGAGATGGGTGGGACATATATCTCCCTCCAATGCATTGGGTAATGATTTTATATCTCATGAGATAGACATGGCTGGAACGGCAGGTTAAACCGGTTCAGTGAAACATGACTGAAATGAGGAGTGAAATCGGTTCATAAATGGACATTGTCCATTAAGATAGTCTTGGAAATGAGTCTTGACTAATAAGAAATGATTCTCTATTATTATGTGTGTATTCCACAAAGATTCATGTTTTATGTTATGATTATTGGGATTACATTTCACTACTATGATTTATCCCATGTTATGAAATTATGATTTCTTTTGCAGGTTAAGATTTCCAAAAGTAATGTTTTTATGTAAATGATGTGATTGATATTTATATTGTTTACCCTTACTGAGAATTTTAGCTCACCATTTTATGTTTTCTTTTCCCCAGGATATAACGAAAGTTTTTAGGTAAGAAAAGGAAGATCTTTATGGGAGATGTTGAAGATCATTCACCATGATTAGAAGATTATATTCCGAGTTTCCAAAGACACTAAACTATTACAGTCCTTGTGTGTGTGTTTTTGTTATGTACTAAGTATTCCACAAAAGTAATGTAATGTCCATGTACTTTATGCTTCGGGTCTCTACAGTTGGTATCAGAGGAAAAGGAGGTTGGAATATATCTGATCCTTGGGAACTCTCACGTATGAGTCTTGGATGAAGCATGGCTCTCCGCCCAAGGGCTTCATGAGGAAATGGCTTCCACTGGGGATTGTGGTGTGTCCCGCCCCACGGGTGTAGCCACCCATGGAGATCTCTGATAGGTATCAATTATAGTCCACTGGAAGAAATTCCAGACCGCTACAGTTGGTATCAGAGGAAAGTTTTAGTCAACCTTTGGAAACTAGGATGCGAGAACTTTAGTGAGATCTCTGTAGATATTTATAAGGTATGTATAGGGATGTCCCTAAGGTTAAGTATAAGTGTTGGATATAGTACTAGAATTACGGTAACCTAAGATGTTATATATTGAAGGTACTCCCCCTTTATTATGTTGTTTTCCATAGCGTTATTTTTTCCTCTCACACTATTCTTTTTGGGTTTTAGACGATGGCTGGAACCCGAAGGAACCGTGTTGATCAATGAAATGTAAAATGCACTAATTTTCCTCTTGAACAAACAAATGTTATGGGAGATGGAGTGAAAAATATTATTGCTATACTTACACAAGCTATGAATCATTCTGGACATCCAAATGAACAGAGAAGGAAACAATATTCTATTGAGTCCTTCATGAGGCAACGCCCACCTTCTTTCAGTGGGTCTTCTGATCCACTTGTTTCTGAACAATGGATCAGTACTACTGAAAAGATATTTTCAGTTCTTCAATGTTCTGAACATGATAAAGTCATCTTAGCAGTATATCATCTAGAAGGTGAAGCTGATCAATGGTAGAATCTTATCAAGAATACGAGGCCAGGAGATGAAATTGAGTCCATGGAATGTGACGAGTTCAAGAACTTATTTTTCAATAAGTACATCCCTTGTATTCTTAGAAAAAAGATGGAGAATGAGTTTCATGAACTAAAGCAAAAGTATGATGAATCTGTTGGTATATACGAAGAGAATTTTTCAAGGCTTGCAAGGTATGCATCTGGCTTTATCATCCAACCTGAAAGTAAAGTTGATCGATTCTTCAGTGGATTAAAACCAAATCTTCGAAGGGCATTAAATATAAGAGACTTTAGTAGATATGAATAAATTGTTCGTTGTACTATCAAGGTATAAATGGAAGTCAGTGTTACTTATCCATCTCATAGTTTTCACAAGAAACGAAAGATGGAGTTCAAGGAGAAATCCCAGAATAATGGTGAAAAGAAGATGAATGTTTCCTTATGCTCAATGTGTGGAAAGAAGCATGGTGGAGATTGTCTTAAAGGGACTAGAAAATGTTTTAATTGTTTAAAAGAAGGTCATCGAGTAGCCGAGTGTCGATGTAATGCAAAATGGGTTTCTAATGATGTGAATAAAGAATAGACTGTAGAGAACGCACCACCAACACTTCAATGCATCAAGTGCAAGGAAATGGGGCATTATGCTAATAAATTCCCTAATCCAAGGGTTAGTGATGATCGACATGAGCAACCACTTAAGGAAAAGGTCAAAGGGAAGTCACATGGAATCACTATTGGTGATGTTGAATATGACAAAGATGTGGTGGAATGATTAAGTGTTTATGTAATGGGATTCCAAAATAATGTTGTATATAGTATCGTGGAATGCTGGAATATTTATTTATTGGTCTATTGTGGTTTTCAATAATTTTATAGTACCAATAACCATGGAAAGTGATTGAGATATTTTTGGTAAGTAGATGATATGCGCATAATGAAGGGATAAGAAGATTATGAGATGTTTTATTGTATTCATGAGTTCATATAAGGACAAAGTGATATCATGGTTTGAGTATATAGAATCTTGAGGATTTTGGTATGTGGAAAGAGTTAAGTTTTAACTGCATTCATGTTTTCACTAAGGTTTAATGGGTATATATTTTTCAAGAGAATACATGATTAAGTTATTCACATAACTGGAATGTGACCAACAAGATATATGGGGGATAAATGATGGTATTCACATGCTTGGTTGATGACATTTCAAGTAATCGTTTTCTTTATACTATGATCTTGGACTGAAGTATTTTAGATAAGCCTAAATATTGGAATGGATTATGTTGGACATAAGTTAGTATTGTTTAAGGATAGAACATTTTTTGATATTATTTATGTGATGTTATAGTAATGTAGTTTTAGAAAAAGGACAAACAGCAGGACGGGTGACAGCCCGTCGCATCGGACAAGGCTGTGAGAATCGAACCCACAACCGAAGTGTGATTGGCCATTAACGCCTACCACTGGCCTACAGGAAGTCTCTGTTTAGTAAAAACTAGTTTTATTATATTAAGAAGTGTGATATATGAAGTATAAGTCCATTTTAAGAACCATATATGATTAATCTCACTATAGATGGACTTATGTAAGTTTTGATAACTTTTCTAACCTTTTGTTTGAGACAGATGGAATGACCCATCATTCCATCCCATGATCTTCTAACACATCACGAATGACAAATTAGACTTCATTTCATTAAGAGATGAACTGGAAATTGTCCAAAGAATGACCAACGGTGAGACTATACCAAAATCATGAAAGTATTTCTTCTAATTCCAATTTCCTCAACTTTAGGGAAATAATCCTGAAAACCAAAAATGTTGTCCTAGTGCTCTTATATCTAATGAATAAGACGGTACCTTATATCATCAAAAAATTATGGCTTTGTGATTGCTGGATTTTTCATAGCCATGTTCTCTACCACTCTCCATCAGAACATGATGGTTAGATTTCTCTTCCATGTCCATATTTTCACCTATGTGGAAACCCAGTGATTAGTTTATTTGGGTAACAGTTACATTTCATACTTTTGTTTTTAAATATTGGTTATGGTATTATTTTTTACGATGTGGGTTTCTATTAAAGAAACTTTCGAGTAGTAAACCATCTATAACCCCGATGAATTTCGAGGGCGAAATTCATTTTAAGGGGGGGTAGAATGTAATACCCCGAGATTTTATGAAAAATAATCTTTTTAATTTCATTAATGTCTTGTATTGTACGCTACACAAAAAGGAGCTTTCACAACATGCATCATTGACTTGCCTTTCATTACACACAATCACGACCTTCCTCGATAGCGTGTGTAGTATGCAATAACAAGTTTCACTAAACAACAATATGCTATTAAAATATTATTAAAACTAGCCGTTATGAATAGTAATAACCACTTTTTAAAAATTTGTAAATTTTATTTTTCAAAATGGACTTCATTTTTGGATTCGGAATATCGAAATTAGCTTAGGGTGAAATTTTGGTACTTTTTGGATAACATTCATTTTCTGATGAATAGTGAAAATTACTAAATTTTAATTAAAAACAACCTTTTTAATAGAAATAATTAATAGTGTAAATTATTAATTTGTGTGGTTTTAAAGTATATTTAGAATATATTTTTACAATTTAATACAATTTTGGTCATTGGATGTAATTTCACATTTAAACAAGACATAAACAAGTGTCAATCTTTTGATAGTTGTTATCTCTTAAGAACACGCTATCTGTTTTGAAGACGAGAATTAATTTTTAAATTAAGTAATGCAACTGATATGTTATGAATTTGGTAAATCAGATATCATTTTTCAGTTCATAATATCAAATATAGCTTAGGCCTAATTTTTGGAATTTTTCTGGAAACTTTCATTTTTTGATGAATAGTGAAACCACTAAGTGCTAGTTAAAAAAATGAATTTTTCATAAAACTTAATTTTACCGCTTCTGTGAGTGGAATTTCAAAAATCCGAGAGACACGGTTGATGTCAGTACGTAAAATGTGGTTCAATGAGATGAGAATAATTTTTGGTGAATAGTAACATTTTACTTTTTTTTCACGGTTAAAAGTAAATAGGGTAATTATGGGTAAAAAATATATTATTATTACCCTAACACTTGTCCTAATTCTATTGGATAAGTTTAATTCGACCAAAAACAACCTTAGGAATAAAATATGACCATTTAGGCCCACTTGGATTAGATTAGGAAATTTATTATTAATTTATTTAAAGAAGGGTTAAAATAGTTAAAATCGATGTTTAATATGTATATCATTTTTAATATAGGGTTATACATAAGATAAATTCGACTATAAATATTCATTAGAAAGATAAAAATATTTCCTACATAATGTTATTTTATTTTTAATTTTTATACATTAAATAATTTAATTTATTTATGACACAAAGATGATGCAATAATTATCTTATTAATGAAATATTTACATAATTGATGTTATAAATACCAAAATGTAATTTGAGACTTTTTATGAATTACACTAATTTTATAGGTTAATATGACATGTTAGTACTGATTTAATTAACTTTTTTCGAACTAATCATTCTGTTATGATTTTCAAAAAAATCAATTACTAAATAGTGACAAAATTGACGTGAAATAGTTTTTAAAACAAATATTATATTATTAATTGTTATATTATTCCTAAAAATCTATGGTTCGGCCAAATGACATAGATAAGGTTATATATATCAATAAAAAACAACTTGGGGTTAGTTTGTCTTCTTATTGTTTGTTTATTAACCTTATAGTCTAAGAACACAAAAAGACACGGTAAAAGTAAAATTATCTAACTTAATGATAAATCTAAATGATAAGGTTAAAATAGGAACCTAAACTTTTCTAAATTATATTGTATGAGAGTATTTAGACCCGTCTCCACCTTATCTTCGAAATAAATCAATTTGAAGCTATTTATAACCGAATTTGGCCTTATAATAAAATAATATTTTTAGTTATTTCAAAGGTGCCCCTCTCCTCCCTTATAAAAGGGCACCTCCTCCATCTCTTTCTCACAACACTTTGAGCCTTCAAACTCGGACAACCCCTGCCAAATTCTCTTCTCAACTTCCCTAGAAACATCCTATAGGTTCTGGTCTTCTTCAATGACCAATTTTAGTGCCCTAAAAGGAGATCTCAAAGAGGTGCTTCAAAGAAGAGGTAATGTACGTTACCGATTTTTTCAACATTATTTTTTTCTTCCACTTATTCTTCCTAGTTTGTTTCATTATGAAGTAATAACATCAGTATCTCTCATATATTGAGATGTTATTATAATTATAAAACAAAATTATTTCACCATCTGTCCATCCTACAGAAAACAAAATCACCGCGCGTGCGTACGTACAGAATACCATCTCCACGTCGTGGTGTAATCAATTTTCCACCACCACCTTAATTGGATGGGTATAATGGTGTAAATAATAACTATATATGATTATTGTAAAGTGATATTGATTCTTAAATAGTATACATACACTCCAATAAAATTCCACGATCATGAGAATGATATCACCGCTCGTGCGTACGTACGGACTACCGTCTCCACGACGCGATGAGATTCATTCTCCACATTAACCACTCCTGAATGATTATAAAGTATATATAATAAGTAATCGTGAAATATATGACATAATAATGATATTGTATGAATGTGTATATATATTTATGTCATCTACTTAATTCCATTCAACTCAATAAGGAAACGAAAACAACGTTCATGCGTTCGTACGACCTACCATCTCCATGAACGGTGTATTTCATTCCATTTACTGATATATTATATATATGTATATTCTGAATATATATTATATATAAATCATGTTTTATATTCTGGAATTATGTAATCATGATCTAAGTAATCATATGAACAATTACAAGTCAAAACACGGGCGACAAATGAAACGATTTTACCCAAAACGCTCTTTAACATGGAATTTACAAAAGAACGTGTAATATAAAGTCATAAGTGAACCATATATGATATCATAACAATGAGTATGATTCTGGGATAATTCAATGACATTATTTAAATCATTATACAGGAGGTTCGGACACTTACGAAGCAAATCGGACCTATGGTAAGGGAAATATCACAATCTCATTTTTATCCGAGATTGTGTATACTTTGGAATTTACTAGGGTGTATTTTATCATCCAAATCCATGTTTCCTCAATATGTAATATTATTTTCATCCACCTAAAATTTTTTAAATACAATTTTACCCTTCGGTGATTTTTTAGTAAAATATATGAAAGGAATCTTTTGTCGTTTTTCGTACGAGGTACTTTTTGACTTTTCTGACAAAAGTACGAGAAGAATGTTTTTTTAACTTATACGTCATGAATGGATTTTTAAAACATTATTTCCAAGAAGCTTCCTTTCAAGTTTTTAGGTTTATTTTTAATCAACTTCATCTAGTTTATAATTGTACGACATGTTAATAAAGGAAAACTGTTTTTGAAGTAGAAATGATTTTTTCCTCAAGAATGGAGTTCAAGTGTTTTATCAAAATTATTTTCCATCTAAGGTAATATAGGGTTTTGTTTCTATCCCTATTATGACATTGATTTGATTTTGTTGTGACAGAATTATTTTTATGAATTTCTTTATCTTATATGAATTGTTTTATGATGTCACGATGTTTAAGAATCCCATTTTTATTACATGGGTTATGCTATGATGTATGGTTTATGATTTAGTGGCACAAATAAGAATGGTATCACTATGAGATGGGTGGGACCTATATCTCCATCCAATGCATTGGGTAATGATTTTATATCTCATGAGATAGACATGGCTGGAACGGCATGTTAAACCGGTTCAGTGAAACAGGACTGAAACGAGGAGTGAATTCGGTTTAGAAATGGACTTTGTCCACTAAGATAGTCTTTGAAATGAGTATTTACTAATAATAAATGATTCTCTATGATTATGTTTGTATTCCACAAAGTTTCATGTTTTATGTTATGATTATTGGGATTACATTTCACTACTATGATTTATCCCATGTTATGAAATTATGATTTCTTTTACAGGTTAAGATTTCAAAAAGTTAAGTTCATATGTATATGATGTGATTGATATTTCTTTTGTTTACACTTACTGAGAATTTGAGCTCACCCTTTTATGTTTTCTTTTCCCCATGATATAAAGAATGGTTTAGGTAAAAGAAAAAGAAGATCTTTATGGGAGATGTTGAAGAGCTTCCACCATGATTAGTAGATTATATTCCGAGTTTCCAAAGACACTAAACTATTATGGTCCATGTGTGTGTGTTTTTGTTATGTACTAAGTATTCCGAAAAAGTAATATAATGTCCATGTACGTTAAGCTTCGGGTCTCTAAAGTATATTCATTAGAGAATTTGTTAGTAATTTCATAGAAAACATAATATTTTGTATCTCAGATTATATTTTCAAAATATGTCCAGTATATTAGAATATCATGAGTTATATTAGTTAATTAATTATCCTAAAACTATAATTCATTTTTACTAAAAGTACTTAAGAATGTATGTAATGAAATATTAACATTAAATCACGTAATTATGGTAAATTTATATATGAGGTATAATATAAAAAATACCAAACAACACCCCGAATAAAAATATAACAAATATAATAATAATAAAATTAATTTTATTATATCATAACGATGGAGTCATACTTCAAGAAGATTCCAAATTTCTTTATTAGAAATATTAATTCATGTCCATTTATTATTTCCATCCAACGGGTTTGTTTCTATTATAATTTTTTATATTTTATAAATTTTATATGTAAGATTTAAATCAATGAAATATTACAAAAATAATGATAAAATATTTTTAATTCCATATAACCCCCCAATATCAACGAAATATTATATAAAACATGTATCCACCTATGATTTACCACATTACCCCATATTAAAATATGTAAAATTTGTTATAATATATTACCAAAATATATAATATGAACCCACTGAATATATCATCATTAAACTAAAAAATTCATATATAAATGAATAGAGTTATTGAATACCCAACCTTAATCATGACATCAATAAATTTTGAGTAAATATCATGGAAAGAGATGGATGCAATATTAAATCACATTAGCGAAATCCTAAATCATATTAGACTATATTAGTCTCTAAAATGTCCACTTCCACACACCCTAAAAATGAACCCCAAATCCATCTTCAATACCCCCCCCCCCCCCCGCCCACTAATGAAGAACATAGAGAAAGCAAAAGAGAAAGATATTAAAAAACCATTTTTATATAATACAGATTATCTTTAAATGAAGTGTGATAAAAAAAAATATGGAACGTTAAATTCCTATAATGAAGATCTTCTAATTTATATTGGTATATGTTAAAAAATAAATAATCGAGAAATGGGATTACAATTTATATCATTGTGGGAAAATACATTGTCATAGAGTGTTGGACTATCATCAATCTATAATGTATTAATTTCTACAGACCCTAGGAAATTTTTTTTAGGGATATATCATATTTATCTACTTATTATGCTCATTATAACACTAAAATATGAAACAATCTAGAAAAATTCATATAATGACCCTTACAATGATTCCATAACATTAGTGCAAATAGAATACTCTAATATTTTTATGTACGCTTTAGAACATTTTACATGTAGAATAGCCATAAAACTCACCTGAGAGGAACTAATATGAACCCAAAGAATTTATATGTTGTAAAGTGACAAAAAACATAATAATAAAATAATAATCAATGGGACACTAAATTATTTTATTCAGGATCAATATATTTTTCAGAGGAAAAATTTCTTAACATGTCACTCTAGGAGAAATATTTATTTACCAACACAAACTCCTTCAATCTACATAAGATGGACATGACATCACAACTATTCTAAAACACTATAGTATATGTCTAGGTGAACCACTATAGAAAACCCTCACATTGCAACATGAATAAACACATCCTAACCTTATTCTCCCATATAAAATCTAATCTCTAACAACACGTCTCTTTATTATACTTTTTTTATACCACTTGAACCAAAATACAAACATATAACCATATCATAATGTCCAATCTATTACATTTCTATAAAAAAATATATCAATTATGAAATTATACATATACATCGAAATAAAACTTCATTTAAATATAATGGTGCAAAACCTACAACAATATTATTGTTTTTACCAAAAAAGACATCTTTGTATATTATGATTACATGTGTTCATTATTCTGAATATTAATGAAACCTCACATAATTATTCAACTTCATATATTATAGTATGTTATAATTTTCATTGTGTAACATTTTAAGAAAAAGGTCAAACTAGTTCTCCGCAATTATGATAGGAATGAAGTACGATGATAATATTTAGAAATATATATTCAATATAAAAATTATATTATTTTTTTGGAATAATAGGATACATGATATCACGGTTGGAGACTCATATAGAATTTATGATCTTTTCAAGGATTATTCCATTGGTAATTTCAAATGATCGAGATCATGAGAACACATCCCACTATTACAAAATAAACATTTTTATATATAATTTAATTATTTAGGAAGTTGGTATTGATCCGTAGAGTTTATGTTTCTTATAAAAGAACATTATTTATCAAATATGATGATATGTTGATGAAAATAATTATGAAATACGTTCAAGGATATTTTCAATATGTTGTGGGTGTCATGAGTAATATTTCATTGTTGAATAATATGAGAAATTATTTTTCCATCCTATTCTTCAATAGATGATGATATCTCAATTATATTTACTATAATTAAATAATATAAATAAATCTATGTTGATTCCCTTGTCTAGTAAAGTAAATTTATAGAATGAAAATTAATGACACACTAGGAAAATGGGATGATGACACTATAATTCACAACTATCGATTTAAAATAACAGTATTACGGGATTATATTACACGATATGTTTTTCTATAATGTTTTATTCCATTATTACATTAATAATAATTTTTTATGAGTTCCTTGGCATGATCCAATATTTTAACCATGTTTTTTGGGATTCTATACCTATTTTGATAGAAAAAAAGTCCTAATGGGACACACACTAAGTGTATCCATAATTTTAAGTAAATATTATTTTTATTTGTATTTAACATGATTAAAAAATATAATTGTCGTATGTAATCTTATAATTATGTTTATCTGCTAAATTTCATATATTTAGTCACTAGTTATTTTAGATAATATTTTTTATTATAATATTTTATAAAAAATGTTATTATATTAAATGAATTTAATATTATTATAATTATTTATTATAGATTAATTTATCGGTATTTTTGTATTTAATTAATATTCATTATCCAAGACCCAATAATATTGTAGAGTATATCTAGACATAGTATAATGTTATGAGGAAAAATAAAATATATTACTTATAATTTCAATAAATGAAAAAATATTTATTCACAAATTAAAAATTATTTAATATTATTTTTTGGAGATGTCAATAAATATTAATAAAATTAATATAAACAAGGGGTCATATGGGGATTATGATATTATTAATGGGATGTGTGAAATTATCGTTTTCTAACAAATAACTAATTAATCTAAATTATATTATTTCTTACCCCTGCACTAACAATTTGTTTTGGTTGTCAATGATGACATTAAAGAACACTATCAAGAACAAGATTGATCCCTTATACTAATGATATCATTAATTAAGGACACTCATCCCACACAAACCCTATCTATTGTAGAGAGATCAATGATAGTCCTTCTTTAATGAGATTTATAGGGTGATAATAGCTGAATAGTGTAACTATTGTGATTATTCATTTATGATCTCATAGATTCAAATGATATTTCTCATAGGTTTGTGATGAATTATTTTATCAATAGTAAATGAAATAGACACGTTATTCCTATTATGTGACAATGGTATGACATAATGACATTTTAAGAATCATCCACGAATAAATAATTCAATGAGAAGTAAATAATTGACTACATAAATCTTTAATAAACCATTAAATCATAATCCTATGATTTTTCCTGATATTGAAATTTTAATTAATCATCTATCAATTTAAGTTTCTTATATAGGTACTCATCATATATATCTCATATTAATCATAGATATTGAAAAGGATGTATAGTTGGAATTATAATACCATTTCTTCTACCACTCATGAATCCATCGAGTGGATCAAATTTGGTTTCAAAATAATTTAAAATATTTAAACATTATTGATTTATTTATGCATAAAATATCAATTTTCATTTTCATTTTAATCATCCAATAAATATATACCCATATATTTCCTCTTTATCTCCTTTATTCGAATTAAAATAATCCAGAATTGATAAATTATGAATGAAATTTTTTTATGAACTCATCCATTACTAAAAAGGACTCTATCTTGATAACATAAGAATACACTACGAGTATCCCATAATTACTTTCTACCTACATTTATTTAATTCACCAAGATTCAATATAAAGTAATTAAATATTTCATACATTTATTTTAAGAGATATGTAATTAAAAACAATACATATTTTATGTTATATCCCATAGATGGTATTCTATTCTACATATCTTGTAACAAGTGTACAAGTCTTGTCCTCTATTAGTAATGGACAATTTTTGTGTTTATATTAAGGCATGTGTGGGTATAAATCTTATTGCTCATATAACACATAACATGTTACATTTATACATGCCCTGTAATCTAAAAATATCTATTGACAAGACAACTACTCCTAAGGCCTATGAAATAAATATATAGTGATTAACTATACCCGACTTGTTACTAATTATTATATTCAATGTATATTACATAAGTAATATTATTTTAAAATTAATTTATTACTATTGTTATAACATGTTAACATGTGTCAAATGTGTTATAAAATTGAATTGAATATTTCATATAATGATTTTAGATATAATAAACCTCTACATAAATTATTCATAATATTTATGAAATAAATTTTTCTATATGTCAAAATACAGTCGTTACTCTACATGAATCAACACATAAAATGCTATGTAAATAACAATTTTCATTGTGTATTTTATTTGGTAGTAAATCCCATCAAATTGTGTGATAATAAATATATTCTATACCACATGGGTAAATATAATTAATTTATAATAAATGGTGGGTAGTTAGGAGGGGTACATGCCACATTTCCTTTACATTACATGTTTTGTACTTAATAGATTTTATAGAAAGTATTTAATTTAAATATAACTTTTTTTGATAATAATATCTAGAAAATATTGATTGTAATTAAGATAAATATTTAATATAATATATAATATAAAAATTGGCTTTTAGAATAATTGTCGTTAAATAAGAAAAATTATAAATGAAAGCTAACATAATAAATGCATAATTAATTTCATGTATGTGGATGATAAAGAGAAAAAAATATGCAATTGTAATAGGTTCACTTCATTTTATTTATTAATAAATTATATATATGTTATTCCTTTCATCCATATTATCATAATATATGGGAATTGTTTCACAAAATTTTCATTTTTCTAAAACCCCTAAACAAATCATTTGATACTCTTCACATCTGTGTGAGTAACATCTACTATAATGGATTGAGATTCATGGTGAGTGAAGGAGGTTCTGAATTTAATTTGAGGAAAATCCAGTCAATGGGATCCATAAGAGAATTTTAAGTACATTGCATCCCAAAAAAACATTGTTCATCGTGTTTCCTGCAAAAGATGATGTCATGTTCATCATCATCTACATAAACTAACCATTACTGAAAAAATATTGATCATCCCTCTATTATTATTTTATTTCACACTAGTTGAATGGTTAATTTCATTACAGATAATTTTTCATTATTAGGGGAATTAATTAGTTAAAATATTGAAATATAAATATAAAATAAAATTTTATTACACAATAAATTTATATAATACATTTTAAATCACATAAATAAATTTAGTTAATTTTAACAAGCATGTAATAAAGATAAAATGAGAAAATAAATAAGAAGTATAAATATACATAAATTTTATAAACTAGATAAATATATATTTAAGTAATTATTTTCAGTTTGAAAATTATTTAATGTTTCACTTTGGCTATTTATTAGATGAACTCAATTATCCAGGTATTCTATAATGTGTTTTGGGTAATGATAAAACCGTTCATATCAAGGGATGATTGTCAATGTTGAAAATGATGTAACTACATGGAAAGGAATTGATAAATATAAACAATGGATTATAGGAAATGTGATTCCACTAAATAGATAAATGAACTATGATTTAATGTTGTTGGATAAATTGTTCCTATCTAAACACTTGCAAATAAAATTCAAAAAACTGTATCGGTTATGGAAAAGGGAACACTCATCCATTAATTAATAATTTCCATTAAATGTGATATTTTGATAATAATGATGAAGGATATTTAGTGTTTTATAAATTAGAGGTATATGAATAAAATTATTATTTATTATATAATTTTGTATATTAGATAATGTATTAATAAAAATTTCTTTTAAACTTTCGAAATGAAAATAAAAAAGTATTAAACAATATGATAATAATATATGCATGATAAGTATAGGTTATCACTAGATATAAATTTAAATAATTTAAATGTTTCTGGAAAATTATTATATACCATTAAAATAAATTACATTTTCATGGAAAAACAATTTTATAAGAACATAGACCAGAGGCTAGTGAGGAAGATTTAAATCTGTAAGAGAAACATTAGGATAATGCCAAAAATGTATTTGCATCATTCCATGATCCATGTAAAATTATCTTGTAAATAAACAAGAATATATGGATGAGTGTTTAATAATTTTTCACCATTGTGATCAATATTAAGAGCATATGAGACAAGAGAGATATTATATCTCCAAAAATGTATTTTCATCATTCCATGATCCATGTCTAATTATCTTGTAAATAAGCATGAGTATATGGATGAGTGTTTAATAATTTCTCACCATTGTGATCAATATTAAGAGCATATGAGACAAGAGAGATATTATATCTCCAATCCATTCTTTGATGAGTATAGTATATATATATATATGGTATTATATAAAAATGTGGTGCTCACGTCTATATATATATATAGGATTCAATTATATATCATTATATTTTCGTAGTGGAGGTTGATCTTCCTCCGACTAATAGAACATAACTTGATACATTAGAAATAGTTTATTCTCGTTTCTATTTCCAATTGGAATGGTATGGGTTTTAAATAAATATTTTTTCTTCCTTGTATTTCCAAGAAGACCATATCTATTTATTTCCATGATTTGACTGTATTTGCACTAAAATTTAGAAACAATTAATTAATGGAGATAACGAAAACATTTTTATAATAGACTACAACTAAATAATTGTACATGGGATTTAAATTTCAAAATAAAAATGTAATAATAAATTAGAAATCAGGTTTAGGTGACTTATATTACTCCGCGATGTGGAATAACCATCTTTTTCATCGAAATCAAAAGCATATGACAATGATATCACATGATGCATTTTTATAATATTTTTAGAAATGACCACTTCAATGATGTCACACATGATTGTAATATAAAATGGTCAAATCACCATTCAGTGGATATGGTGGAAGGGAAACTGATCTTCAAGGATCTGTACACTGAAATGTGGGCAGACATTATCTATTTGAGTCTATACGATGATATTATTAATTAATAAAAATTTACTAATTACATGATTAGATATGGTTTTGTATACATAATATGGTATATTTTGTTAACTATTAATAAATTCAACGATTTCATGCATGTTATACACAATCAAATTAAAATCTAAATAAATAAGCATTGATTTCATGGATGTTTTGATTATCTTCACCAACTGTTTATCATAATTATACAGCATTTTGGGATTATAAATCACCTAAATCCAATTCATACACAATAATATAATGTAGTAGTGAAAGGATAAACTATTACTTACAAGAAATAGAATGGAAAACGATGAGTCATTCATAACATCCAATATCGTTAAAAAGATATATATTAAAAAATACTATATATTCTATAATATAGAACCATATAAATTTGAAAACGATATTCCTTATGAGTTATTTATTCTAAAAAAACTTTTTTGCATGATACAACTATATGGGGATGTGATGTGTTTGGTAAGGCATCCATTCAAAAAAACTAGCACACCGTGGGGAAAATAGTATATTTATATGGTGTCTTGGGAATCCTTGGGATATTGTATATACAACCCCATGGATAGAGAAAAGGAAATTTCATGATAAGGAATCATTTAATAGATGAAGAATATATGTAATACAAATATCAGGAGTAAGATAGAATTCCATGAAGTCGATGCACATGATACACACGAGTTGGTAAAGGAAAAATTTCATAATTCCCTGTGGATTCATATTTTACATAAATACATGTACTGGGTATGAGTACCTAAGAAGATATAGATATAATAAAACATATATTTATATACACCAAATATGGTGACTCAATATTGGTTGAAAATAATGAACCACTATCCTATAAAAAGTATGTAGAGAGATTACAAGTAGAAATATGGAATCCAATCATGAATTATCAGATGGATTACACGTATTATAACTATGTTTGGGTATAGTTTGATCATCCATTTTATGTAAATCATATGGGGTGTTAATTTGTAATTTTGAAAAAAAATTTACAAGAAATTTAATATAAACAATTACAAACCACATCTAGTTGCAATAGGGTTTAAATTGGTTCATTTAATTGACTATGACGAAACCATATATAATGATTTAATTTTTAAATCTATCAAATTTATACTATCTATAGAATCATTCCATGTCTATTATTTATTATCATTATATTTTATAACAACTTTCACATCATTCTTACCTTCATAATGATTTTTATATGAGACAACTATAAGTATTTTAGACTACATGTGATGCCAATAATGTTTTCATATAATGAATAACCATTATTCGATTACATCATGTATCAATGTAAGGGAAAATTGAGTTCTATGAATCATTTAATTAATATATTTTCGTAAAAATTGAATGATATAAATTTATTTACCTTTGGTTTAGAGATAATAAATTTTCTATCCCGCTAGTATATTCCAATAAAATTTTACATATTTGAAATAATATAAAATTAGTATATATTATTATGTGCTCATTATATAGGTGTTTCTCTATGATGGAAATAAGTAAAGATAAAAATATAATATTGATCAAGAATATTCTTGATCGATCCATGTCGAATCATAGACTATGTGAATGTATATATATTGATTGAATATAAATTTTATCTAATGTCCAACAATACAATATAGGATATGAACTAGTGTAATATGGTATACACCATCAATGGAAAATGGTTTCATGGACCTAAGATTAGTATGAAAAAATGTAAATAGTCACATGTGATTATGGGATATGTTAAATCATGGTGAACAAATTTTTATATACTTAATGATATACATAAGTATTAATGTAGAACTAAGAATACAGTCCTTGTGTAATGAGGATATAGAGAGCTGGTGATCAGAGTTATAATGATGGTTGCATTCAAATTGAATAGAATAATAAGAATTCATAGTCCTCATTTTTCTTCAGCATCAATATGGGAGCTATTAGATGAAATAGTTCAAAAAATCGAGTAATCTTTGTTTCCACAGTTGAGTCTGAGTATATAAAATCTTGTAAAACAACCAAAGAATCTATAAAGATACAAATAATTGAATAAGTGGTTGATTTTTTAACCAGATATAAAGTAATTATCACACTATGTTATGTTAGTATCATAGTGGTGGGTCTAATAACAACTTCAAGGGTACACTATTGAACAATTCACAAGATACATCTAAAAAAATAAGAAAAAAAAAATAATAAATAAACCACTATCAACGTTATCCCTATGTGACCTCAATATCACCATAATCCACCAACCAAGAATCTCCAACAATGGTCACATGAATCAAGAAATGGAACCTGCAAAAAAATTCCTAGGTCTACCGACATATAGTGGTACAAGTAGGGTGTTAGCTAAACAACTTAGTATGTAACACCCAATGATTTCAAACATTTCGTATCCAGAAAAAAATCCATAAACACTTGATTTGAATACATTTATGAAATAATAATTTTCTAATTTTAGTCATAAACACTTCCCTTAATTTTAAAAAACACAAACCCCATATTTACTTTCAAAAGAAGACTTGACCAATTTTAAACCAAAATCCATCAAAGGGATATCATGACATGCTGAAATTAAACTACCAGTATAAATAGAAAACCATGTGAAAAAAGGGCATTAAAGACAATAATAATTGGAATTTCTAAAATATACCTAGAGAGATCAATGGTCATACATGGTTTGGAAGCACCTATCCATGTATATTGGTTCTTCATAGTCGATAACTAATTGGCCTCCATCAACAGAAAAAAACACTGGAACATCCCTCATGTACTCTTAGTTAATCATGGGGGTACCAAAACGCCTAATTAGTGTTGATTAGAAACCATCACCTGGCCCAGTAAGAGACACCTATAAAACCAATGGTATAAAGTATACTATGTAAGTATGAGGATCTCCCACATGTGACTCACCTTACCTAAAATCACTACATATTCATGTCTCAAACATGGACACCACCTATACAATAACCCATATAGAGAAATACCCAATAGGTGTGCCCATCATACAATGAATAATCAAAATATTCCAACCAGGTTGTTATGAAAAACAATATTTCTACACCATTTCATGAAATATAATAAATATTAAAATCAACATCAAAACATAGAAGTTTTAAAACCAAATTACCAATGCATATTATGTTTCAAATGGGACATAGACTTCTAAGACGAAAATAAATTTTCAAATACTCTAACACATTATTTCCCAATGTCAACATAAAACACCATTTTTAAATATAAACATCCATCCCTTCTTTCACCCATTTTAATCTCACACCAAAACACGTTTAATGATAAATGAGCCAAATCTTGATAAAAATATTTAAAGTTACATTTTCAAATCACTTGATGAAATAATTAACCCATTTGGAAATCATGGATCTAATTTAATGAAAAAGTGGACGAAGGAGAGACGATAAACATTTATTGGAAAACTGTATTAGAGTGAATCCTTCATTTGAATTCACATCATGGTGTGCACCATTTCCACCAAGGGATTTTGAAACCCTTAATGGTACCCCTAAAATAATCATGGGATCATCCCAAAACCATTTTCATTTACAAAATCACCACACTCTTTTTCAATCATACCCATCAATCCCATATAATTTTAAAACTATAAAAAACCCTTTAATAACCATTTATAATTCATCAATAACATTTTCACTACAAAAATCAATCCCTAAAAAGATATCCATGTAACACCTTGTTCCAAATATATTTATTAAAAATATTTTTTCAAATATATCAAAGGATAAGTATTAAAAAATTCACTAATTTCATTCTAAAAAACTATTAACATAATACCAAACACATTATATTCATAAATACATTACAATACTAGGATAATCACTTCGAAAACTATTTTTTGAAATATTTTCCAATAGGAAAACACCCTGATAGAATAAAAAAAGGTAACATAAGTGTATGAATCATGTTTATAAATGTATTAAAATTACAAAAGCATTAACGAAATTCGTCATAATGGAAAATCATTGAGACTACAACCTTGATGTGGTGAGTATGCGATTAAACATCAATAGAAGGGTGATAAAAGACTCACAGACCAACTGAATATCCCTTAATCATCATGAAAATCAAGATAATAATCAACCATATACATTTGGATGAATCAAAATGGTAAAACCCACACGGAAACCCCTGAAATTTATAGGGGAATGAGAGAGGTGGAGGAGAAATGAACAAAAAACCAAATATAAATCCATGGAATTGATGGAGAAGCACCATGGAGGTTGAAAAGCTATGAAGAAGGGGTTTTATGACACTTTAATGTGATAAAAGTAACCAAGAGATAGGTTTCATTATTTTGGGAAAAAATTGGAGGAGGTTATAGTACGATTTTTAATATTTTAATGTTCTAGGTTGTTCACATGGCTTGGCCACATTGTTTTCCAAACTGTGAGCCAACCATATGGTAACCACTGTCCAAGTAGGAATTTACCACATGATCAACCTTCATGGTATGTGCTACCTTACTCAAACAATGTTGTAGATTCTATCTGTGAGAGGATCGAATATAATACTAGAATATACAGTTTTATCGATCATGCTCAAACTGTGTGGTGTCTTATGTCCAACACTAGGACCTATGGTACTGTTACCTAGGCAGAACGTCATGGTTTCCACTGACTATGGAGTTCCCATGCACAGACCAAAAATTCTCCAGGATATCCAAATCATGAAAATTTTAATCGGGACTCATCCAGAACCGCAACAGAAATGATCTAATACCATTAATCGAATAAAATATAGGAGTATCGGAGGTCGGGTGTAAACATTATCCCAACTATAGACAATTTTTACGAAAACGTATCACATCTATAATTTAAATAAAAATGGATTCCATGCCCAATAAAAACAAAGAGAAAACTATAATCCTTATAATGACTATTCAATCCACAAGACACACCCGAACGATCATGAAGAAACCACAACATATGAATGAGGGGATAACATAAAGGCATTCTCCACACTATACATACTCATCTAGTGTGTAAACGTTAAAACCCAACCAACAACACCATGACATAAAGGGGAAATCCACAACCTCGAATCCATGAAAACACGGACTCTGAGATGAGGGATATCAATATAAAAACACAAAACCCTCCACACAAGGGTAAATAACAACACATCTATAACTAATGGTTTCCCATGTTGATCTACGACTCCCAACACAATAGGAGGTTAACACCATGAAAAAAAATCCTAATAAATAGTAAACCAGAATCATCATCCACCAATTCCTCAAAACTCAAGCATCTCTAAATTAGAACACTAAAAACCATGCCCAACCCACACAAGAGTAAAAAAACTTAATGATAGACAAACAATTATAGACGAAACATTAAAATGAAAAAAATCACTTAAATCATTAAATAGAAAGTTCATATTACTTTTAAAATGAAAAAATAACTCAAAACTACAAAAATATGTTTCTAATGGAATCATTAATTTATTCCAACAATACACGGAACAGAAAATTAGGACAATGTTTCAAAAACCCCCAAACAATCATGACTATGTGCGAGCTTCACTCCAATGAAAGTGGCTGGGGACCTGATCATTGAGTCATATCTTACAAAATAGTTTGGCACTAGCATCCTCTAATCACAATGTTAACATCATGTGATGTTTTATAAAAAAACATATGAAGATATCAAAGGTATCCATAATAATGGAAGGACTTCAGAGGGATGTGACAAGATGGATTTCAGTGCCTGAAAAGGCCACACTAGTGGTACAAAAATGAATATTATGATGAAATGAAACCCAAAAGAAATAAAAAAAATACCCTACAGAGACATGATACATTGGCTTTCACTCCTCACTAGATAGGGAACCTGTTTGAACAATAATGGACCCCAGATTATAAATTACCTGCGATCTGGAAAACAAATCATCTAAAAACGTCTCATCAACCATATTTTGAAATAAATTTCCTTGGACGATAGGTATCACACCTTCTTCTCTGGATGAATATCCCCAGAGAAAATTGAATCTTTCAACGGATCCTTTTACACTACCTCTGAAAAAACGGAAACTATCTCTCCAAAGATATCAACAATGCCCTTAATCACCCACTAGCCTTATTGAATACTCATGAATGTTCTTTTTTTCTTCTTATTCACCTCATTAGGTATAAAACATTGGAAAAATAAGGACTTGAACACTTCTCACTTCATTCCAACATGAATAAATGGAAGGTAAAACATCTCCCTTTCGACAGGAATTTGGCTCTCAAACATACCCAGAACAAAAATATATACATAATTGCATCAGGAGTTCCCCATGATATGAAGGCACACTCTGCATCCCAATTCCACTCCACATCCATAAACAAAACTCAATAAATATAATGAATAGGAAAAAAACAAGAATAATTAGAAATTGGGATTGACTTATTAAAATATTTTTGGATTTTATTGTGATATATTCTTGAATCATGAGAAATAGAGGTCCACAATAAACATAATACCAAAATATAATAGTAATAAACATATTGGGAAAAAAATATGCCCGAAAATCGAAAACATACCAAATAACCAAACTATAATATTTAAAAAAACCCCATTTCCATTTCATGTTCAAATAATTTCTTAATTCAAGGCTATTTCCAAATGAAAAATACAATTTTCACAAAACAAAACCTATATCATAAAACGAAAACCAAAATCTGGAATAATTTTTCTATTTCAAAATCACATTGAAAAATCTAGGCCAAGCCTTCGATCTGAAATACACACCCATATAATTTTATGAACCATCACCCATGTGTTCATCCACGTACATCCCCATGTGCCAACATGCACTCTCCAAAAACAACCACACATATTTGAACGTTCAGTTGGAGCACCATTGGTCACACGTTTCTTTTCCCCATATAAACCATGCATTTACCAAATCTTTAATCAAACATATTTTTTTTGAACCTCTTTTTTTGTAATAAAAACAGTTTCATAGAAATTATTTCCATTTCCAATTGATTTTCATTTCAAAATACACTAAACACAAACAAGACTAGATCAAACCATAACTCTCACCTGCAAGGACCGAACACAATGGACAACACATATCGAACCATCATAATGAGAAATTAGTGTATATTCCAAACTTGTTGACATGGTTGTAGTATATGCATATGTAAGATCCAACACTAAGAGGATATTTAATAGTGACATAGAATATAAAAGGGTTAAAACATTCTGCTAGAACAAAACATGCCCCAGAGTCACCTCCATTGTTATCCCTCAATCAAAAACAATGTCCATAAAATCAAATCCCAGACAATGCCTAGTAACTCAAGGAACAAAAAAAGAAAGAGTTCATGACGCTCTTCCCACACCTACCTCTTTGGTACCAACAGTCCTAATCACTAACTACCTAACACCCCAAATAACAGAAACTGTATATGATAGCATTTTTTCACTAACCAAGCTGGGATTCCGTCCAACCAGACACCTGACCCAGTTCGAGGAATATCCAAATGGGCATTCCTGATCCCCAAAGGCCAGGACCTAGTGATAGGCATTGAATACAATATAAGAGGTAAATATTTTAAACCATTAACCTTATTCAAACAAAGATAATTGATAATTAATGTAACCAAGAACTAAATATTTATAAAATAAACAAACTGATTTAGTTACCATATACAAATGGGAAAATAATAAAAACTCTAAACTACTACCAATGAGATATCCATGTTACCTCAATGTCACCACCATCCACCATACAACGTACTCCAATAATGGGCATGTGAATCCACAACCAGAACTTGCAAAACAACCTAGTTATATTGACATTGAGTGGTACAATTAGGGTCCTGGAAAAATAGCTTGGTGGGCTACAAAAATTGAATCAATATGTTTCTTTTCCTAATAAAAATTTAGAAACACTAGATTGAAATACATTTTTATATTAGTTTTTGTTTCATTCAAATAATAAACACATCTATTTTTTTAAAAAAAATATCACATCACATCATTATTGTCAAAATATGTTTTTATTAATTAAAAAAACATCAAATGGATACTCAGATATGCTGAATGTAAACTAGTAGTATAAATAAAAAAACATGTGCAGGAAAATAAAAATAAGTAATTGTAGTAATTAACAATAGAAATTTCTTAAACATATGTGGAGTTATCCTACGAAATACTTTTTTCAGAAACACCTGCCGATGTATAATGAATATCCTTGGTCTATAACAAACAAGATTCCCTCAAATGACCATTCCAGTGGAAAATCCAACCTATCGTCTCTTCTAATCTGAGGGTTACCAACCCATCTAATAAGGGTTGATCAACAAATTTCACTCAATACATTAAAATATTATTAGGAAATCCATTTTCAAAATTATACTATATATGTCGAAGGCCTATGTGACTCACCATACCTACCGTCACAACACATGCCTTCCCCAAACACAAACACCACCAATATAATAAACCCTATATTGAAATCTATAATGACTGTGACTATCATAGAATAAATCATTTACATGTTCCAAATCATTCATCATTCCGCAAATTATTTCAAAACCATTTCATGAAATATTCTATTAATTCTAATTTACTTTAAATAATACATGTTCTAAAATAAATTTCCCAATGAATCTTAACTTCCAAATGGGCCTTTCACATTTGAAACCAAAAGAAATTTTCAAAGAAACTTCCAAATTATTTCACAATATAAAAAAACAGCAATTTTAAATATACATTTCCAAACTAGCCTTTAGCTTTTACAATCACTGAAAAATACATGTTTCATAGAAAAATGGGCCAAACCAGGAGAATCAAAATGAATATACATTTTCAAATTGCATTAAGGGACAGTTACCAAATTTTGGAATCATAGAACCATTTTATGGAAAAAAAATGAGGTAGGAGAGATGATAATATTTTAAGGGGAAAGTGTTTTAGAGTGCCAACTTCATTTGAAATCACATTTATGTATTCACCTTGTGCACAAATGGATGTTACGACATCCAATGAAACCCCTAAAATAATCATTTGAGAACCCCAAATACATTTTCAATTCCAAAATCACCACTTTATTTTTAAACAAAACACAATAATATCATATTATTAAAACATCATAAAGTCCCCTTTCCAAACAATGAGAATCTATCAACAAAAATCTCACTAAAATCCTCAATCTATAAAAATATATCCAAATCACAGATTCTTCCCAATTTTTATATTAAAAAAATTTCCAAAATATATAACAGCCCATATATGACAATAATCCCGAACTTTGTTTTAAAAAGTTGGTATTATATTGAACACATTAGATGCATAAATACATAGGAATACTTGGAGATTCACTTTGAAAAATATTTTTATCAATTTATAAAAATACAAAAACACCATAATAGAATAAATAATGGTACTATAAGTGTGGAAATTGTGTTTATAATTTTATTAAAAGAACCCAAAAATTAACAGAAGTCATTGAAACGGAAAATCATTGGGATACATAAATTTATGTTGTGATGACATGATATAACTTAATGATAGGGAAGGAAAAATCCTCACGTACCAACTACACACCCTAAAACACCAATAAAATTGATCCAAACATCAACTATTTACATTAGGGTTCAAAAAAATGGAAACCCCTCTAGAAAACACTTGAAATCAAGAGGGGGAATATGATATGAGGATGATAAACGTATAAAAACCATAAAATATAAACTTGGAACTGAATGAGAACCACCATGGAGGTGGAGGATCCAAGGGGAGAGGGGGTTGGTACTCCTTCATCTTCTAAAAAAACCTAGATGGATGGGCTTTATTTTACTGTAAACTTGGAGGATGATAGATTAATGTTTTAAATATTTTAACACTCTCTGATGATCACATGGTTTGTCCACATGATTTACCAAACTATGTTCCCACCATGTGGTAGAAACTTTCAAGAAAGGAACCTACCGATTTACCACCCCACATGTTTGGTGTTACCATCTGAAACCTGTGAAGTACCTTCTACCTAAGAGTTGACTGACTGCATGACTATAATTCACCATTCGACTGATCATTCTCAAACTATGAAATATCATCTATCCAAGACTGATACACGATTCATTGTTAATTGGGTAGAACTGTAAAATTTCCACTAACAATGTGAAACCCTTTCCAGGCCAAAAATCAACCCAAACATCCAAAAAATGAAAATTGTTACCACGAATCAACATGAACATCAATTTGAATGATCTAGGAACTAGAAAATAATAAAATAAATTATTATTCATGGCCTTGGTGTGAATGTTTTGACCTTTTAGTAGTATAAAATTTTACAAATAAATCCATGTTCTTAGTGTTTTATTGGTAGATTTCATTCCAAAAATTCAATGAAATATAGATCAAGAATATAAGGTGATCACACAAGCATGTAACATTATTTATTAGATATATTATGATAGTGTGATCAAATTACACACAATTAATTCAAACTAACATGTATGTTATTTTGTCATTCACTTTTTTCTCTAGGTGTGAAATGTTGTTTTTCCAGATGATAACACCATACAATGGTAATATCCACACATTACAACTATGGGAGAGGAATATGGGACAACACACTCAGTGTATACATAAGATTAGATCTATAATAAATAATATTTTTTAATTACCATGTTGAATATATATTTTAATATTACTTGGTTTATAAATTATTTATTTTCTAAAATATAAATAATCAGTCACTATTTAATCAATTGAGAAATTTTCAGTGTCATATTTAATAAAAAAACAATTTATATTTAATTAAAATAGTATTTATTTAATTTCATATTTATGTATACTATTTTGGTATTTATTTATTAAATAAATAGGCATTATTCATGGCCTAATAAATAATTTCGAGGAATTGTGGACCACGCAAAATCATTTTTGGGTAAATATGATATATTGAATTTAATATGAATAAATTTTAAATAATATATTCAGGAAATAAAATTATTTGTAATATTTTTTTTAATTTCATTATATAAATATGTTGTTATTAAATACATGGGCTTCTATGGGGATAAGGGTATTAATAAGGGAACATATGAAATTATTAATTTCTAACCCAAGCACTACTGTAACCAAATTATATTATTTTCAGTACCTATTCAATATATATATTTTGGTATTCCACAAAATAACAAAATAGAATCCTATCATAATATATAGATATACTCAATAAGAACATATATAAGAATTGAGAGTGATTGACCTCTTGAACCCTTAATGATTCAAGAGAGACCAAATAGATTCCTTCTTGGAAGTGATTCATAATATGATCATAAACGAATGAATTTTCATTAGGATATTATATTATATATCTAAAGGATTTTTATGATGTTTCTCCAAGATTCATGTTGTACATATGGATCACTGCTAGAGTGGATCATCAATAGATTCTAGATACACAAATATGATGTGATGTAGAGAAATTTTATTATTAATTATAAGTGAAATAATTCATCAATAGGTAATTCATTACCTTCATAACATAATTATTAATCATTAAGTGATGATTTATCATTTGTTTTTGGAATTATAAAATTTATAAATGTTTATATTAATTATATTGGTCAAATCATTATACATCATGAACCACTATGATGAGTCATCAAATACTACATGAAGTAGATCTGTGTATAAACATAAGTTCACATCTTCTATTCTCATATCCATCTAGTACAATACAAGAAAATTTGTGTAGCATAATTCATCATGTAAAAACATATAATTAATAATATAAAAAACATACTTTATCAATATCGTTTATTAAAATAAAATAAATCAATCAAAAATTCAAACTCTAGTTATATCATTATTATTTTAAGCAATTAAGAATTCCTTTTACATCTAAAAAATCTAAAATAAAGGTATAAGAATATATTGTCCATTACTAATTATATATATATATATATTAATTTATTATACTATGTTTTAATATTTTAATTTTGCTCAACAAATGTAATTAATATAGTGCTACATCATTATCATTAATAATGAATTTTTTATGCACTATAATATATAAAATCATATTTTAAAAATTATTCTTTATTAACCTTAAATTACACAGTAAATATTTGTTATCCTGAATCATAATTCCCCAAACTAATCTATTAATATATTTATAGGTATGTGAAAAAAATACAATCAATTCCACCTTTGAAAATTAAATATTAAAAAAATTGATAAATTACACCAATATTTATAAGGGTGGACCACTTACTACAATGTAAAATAGTTATGAAACATTTTCATAATTGTTAAAAGATAAATCATGATTATTTTGTGAAAGAGTTGTCTTTTAGAAACATTATGAATTGGTCATCATGTGATGACGTTCTTTCTTATAATGATTATGATGTAAAAAATAATGATTTTATAATATGAGTTACTTTGAATATATGTAGTTCTTAATGTTATAAATAGATTGTGGGAGTCATCATTTCATGAAAATGATGATTTTAAAAATTTATATGTTTAAATCATTAAATTATTATACCAAAATCCTAAATACAACCTTTAATGTGTGTATTTATGTATAGTACTAATAATAATATGTATCATCCTTAGGGTATATCTACGTGTCATGAGTGACTGCGTATTTATTGTTTTAATAGAGAGATTCATGTAGGGATGGATTTTATTAATATAAAATTATTTATATATAAGAAGATAATATTCACATCTCAATATAACATCATCTATAATAGGTAAGACTAATTCATCTTGTGGGTTGAGTGTAATTTATTCAACATAGAACTATGGGTAGTAATGGGTATGAATCATTTTATATTAGGTGAATATTTTATAGAAATGATATTTATATTATCTAAATCAATAGGGTGAGATTTCATTAGATGGGGAACCTATCTTTGTGTATTTATCCATAGAGAGGTTTTTTATTTTAAATATGATAATACATGATTGTTTGATGTATTCTTTTTTAATTTATGGTACATTTGGTCATTTATGACTAATTTATTTTTATTTGGGTTTTATATAACGATTTTATTTTTAATCCTAAATTATTATTATCATACTCTATTTATATATGATGAATTATTATTATTATAAGGATCTTACTAAGTATTTATATAGAAATATTAATTGAATTTTTTTTTGAAATATTTTATATTATTAATATCCCATAAGAGTTTACATGTAATTATTCATGTCTTTATTTAAGATAGGATATCATTTTTTTATAATATTATTTTGAATTTTGAAATCCATGTAGTTTCCAATGTGATTATATCAATTATATAACATTTATGAATGAAAAAATAATCACTATTACATATAGTTAGAGGGTTATGTAAAAAATTTAATTTATAATATCAATCCCCTATTTACAATTATTTATACAAGTGAATTTATTAGACTCTTACATATTGGATGAAGAAATGGGGGTTTATCCCGTGTTCAATAACTATTTCAATAAGGGGTTATGGAATTTTTTATTATATTATTGTGGTATAAGTGAAATTGATTTCCTGATTTGAAATTTTGGTATACACATGTATGAATTATACGGAAGATGATGTGGAGGTATATGAGATCAAAACATGTGAACTAAAGAAAATATTTGATATATGTATGATACCTTGATTTCCAACATATTATAAAACCCATAAATTTTAGTTTGAAATTAATTTTTATTTACTAATTTTAATATACTTTGAGGTCACGGGGGGGCATCATGGCTGCATTGGGATTTTCTAGATCCCAGAATCATTATTTTTTGAAAAACATTCTGTCCACAACGATAGGAGAAACTGTAAGGGACATTCCACATTAATGGACTCATAATTAAAGAGCTGGGTAGAGGGAAATATGAGCATGCATGGATTTTGGAAACTGTGTGAATGGAAGTGCACACTCGTTTGAGGAACCTGTAGTCATTAGTATAGTCAACACACAAAGTATCTTCATGGTTACTCAAATTGTGTACATTGACCACATTTCACTAATTATTTATTAATAATTAAAAAATAAATTTAAATATATTAAACACTAAAATTAATTTTTCACTTCATATAATGGACAATAGTGAGGCTCAAGTATCTCTTTTGAATACATTTTAGAGTATTTTTTCTTGTTTCATGATCTGAGCATGTAATTCGATGCCATCAGACCCATTAGATTAATCTCGGTGAGTACACCATTCCCTTTGTGACGTTAGTAGTTTTTATTTATATCGACATAGTTATTTCGGTGAACAATAATATTCAATATTTATAAGTTATTCATATGTTCTTTATTTTTCTCTTTAAATGACTTAAATCATACCATGAGACTGTATGACACACTACTACAGACCTACATTAGGTGGTACATATTGTTCCCATAATGTTTTATTCTTTGAAGGACTATTTTTTATTGAGCAACTAGCCCGAATTTCAAGAGGTTCCTTGAAAATTTAACTGAATAATGGAATAAAATATACTGGAACATAATAATGAATCCCTCTAATTCTTTTATGAAGTGTTGGTGGTTTTTTCCATAACCAAGGCCACCCATTGTGTGTGCCATGTGAATTTCTCGAACCTATTACATTTTTACACAACCTATGGGGTGATTAGTTATTTCCTTATTTGAGAAGTCATACTATTAAATTATTTGAAATGAGTTTGTTTAATTATAAATGGTTTTCCTCATTTTCATGTTGATGATTTCATTCAATAGTTAATATAGAAATGTTATATGAATGGGTAAACTCATAGAATGAGGTAGAATAAGATTTTATGGTATGAGTGGGAAAACTCATAGTATTTGGGATCGTTATATGATAAATGATTTGAATTTTTAATAAATATAGAGGATTCCATGACTGTTTTATACCATGAGACATGACAGAGTTAAATAATTCTTTAGACCAATATGCTCCTTGAATGCTGATTCATTGGGATTCCATAGGCCTTGATACCCCATGGATGTAGTTTTATAGGGATCATAGTAAAAAATAGTATGATGGCATGCTATGTGGACCCCAATTCAAGACTAACAATGTATACTTCATGATGCTCTTGGGGCATGATGAGGATGTCTTGGATTACTACACCTTGGATCCGACCCTGAGGGGTCTAAAATTTATAATTGTGTGACATAAATTTGGTAAATATGATATCCTTGACTATAAATCCTGATTATGGTAAATATTATTTTATTGGTTATAATTCAAGGCCATGAGGGATATGATATAGAATTTATATGATGAGGCCTTGTTACGTACATTGTATACCAACTACATCAATATTATTGGAGCCTGAAACATGTTTGCATGGAGCCTTGTATAGTTATATAACATCATCTATTGGTTACATGTTCATTGGGAATATGACATCCAATACTACCATGAATGTTTTAATATGCACTATGGATTAGCTTGTTACTCACAATGATGATTTTTTTCACACTATATGGGGTGACCTACAGGGATTGTATCACATACTCGGTTCAGGATACCATAAGATCCTTAGACTGACTATTTCTATATATTTATATATTGGGGAATGCATGCATTGTTCAATTCATGACTTGTTATATGCATATAATTAGGGGAGCACATGACCTATCTTAGGCCTATAGTACTATTTAGAGATACTAATTTATGTCTTTTTTGGTATTTTAATACATGTATTGTACGAATGGAAGCATAAATATTGTGGAAATTTTATATACACATGACATTAAAATGATTTTTTTTGAGTTTAATTTTTTAATTTTGATATATATTGTTAATTTGATAATATTTTTTTCCACTATGGAACGTTACTGGTCCAAAGGTCAGAGTTTCAATTCATATTTTTTATCGATTAATATAATGCTTAAAAAATATGACTATTAGTATCACACTGATGTGTAACACTATAACGTGAGGTTAGAGTCTTCCAAAAGACATACCCTAGGCCCTCTCTAAAATTTGAAAACCTCTAGTGTTCGGGGTGATGCGCATGAGGCCCAATGGCCAACCAGTGTTGTGTCACTGTTCAGTGGCATCCAGGTCTGGGAAATTACAAAGTTGAATAATTGTATTTATTTTATGGTTTGATTTATTATTTTAATATAATATAAAGGGATAAGAAGAACTGAATTTTGGTATAAGCCAAATATTGGCATAACTAACACTTGTACAAGAAAAATCCAAATTGCCCAGAATGAAAATTCATGTATTGAAGATTTTTCCTACTAAATTAGTTTTCATTCCCCCGATAAGTGATAAAAATTAGTAGTGATGTGATTATTGATATGATTAAGGGTTCTATTTTATTGAAACCCAATGAGATTAGGGAATTCCATATCATCCATAAGTTTAGTTTTATTTTAGGAATCAAATTCCATTCATTATGTCCTTTTATATATAATGCATTGCCTATTTCCATGATGTTGAGATAGGTGAGGTAATAGATTTAAACACCCATTTGATATATGATATGTGTTTTAGATTGAGAAACATTTTTGGTATGTTGAGTTCCTACTAAATTCTATGTAGTGTTTTTTCAATAAGGTTATCGCTGACACCCTTGGTAGCCAATTGTGGAACATTGAGGCATGGACCATGAGTCACATGGACTAGAACATGTTATGATGATGTTTTGTTAGAATCTGTATTTTTGTTCTTGGGGATTATAGGGACTTATAAATCAAAAATGGTGAACCATTTGATTCAACCATTTCCAAATAATTTTTAATTATTATGAAATAAAATTGAAATTCAATACTAAGAAAAAGAAACTTCTCCATCACCCGGAATTGGAGTGGGCTTTAGGAAGTGTCCCTGTTGTCCTTTTTTGCTATTTATTTTTAACTCTATTGTATTTAAAAGTAGTTATTATGTGATGAATTATTAATTGGAAGGTCATGACTTGTCCATAACATTAAGTGATGAATCTGGACACCATTATTTTTTAGGAGTGCAATTTAAATTTTAAAGGCATTACAACATTATGATATTTTGTAATACACAACAAGGGTGGTGAATACCATTATCAAAACGTGGTATGACATGGGATAGTCTTCGATCATTTTGTAGTTCTAACTGTAGAACCAATGGTTTAAATAGACATAAATTTTGAGGCACATTTCTTATGTAGTTGTATGCCCTTTGTAAGGATTTTTCAGGGAGCATCGCAACCTACATCATCAATGGATGAGGAGTGCACTTGATTTCACATAGCATCATCCTCCCATGTATTCTGGGGATGGATGGATATATGGTACTTAGTAATAGATTGATATGACACTCTCTATCATTTTACATATGGAGACTCCTATTGAGAGGAGAGTTTAGCTGGAAACTTATATGCTTCTAGAAGTAATAGAACATTGATGGGATGTACTAAAACTAGCTGATTGGATTTGATAAATGTTATGGGATAATTCTCAAACTAGTTTCAATGACAATAATTTCCCACAGACACTGAGTGTACTATAGGCTAGTGGGTTCATCCATCTTGTGAAAGGTGTTATCATGGCTATGCAGTACTCAAAATGCTTTAAAATGAATCGTTTTTCTATGCCAACTAAAATTTATTATGAGTTATCAAGGGAAATATGAATCAATATATTACGATGATATTCAGTCTGATCTAGGGTCAATGTGTTTAGATTCACCACTATTAATGAAATTTTGAATCATCCACTAATTATAGAGAGGATCCTGGAATAATACGGGGCAGAGGAGAAGAGTATATCATTTTCTTGACCTAGTTGTTATCCTTTTACATAAAGGAAGCACATTATAGAGGATTACCAAGATATGTCTACAAGCCAAGATTCAAATGATTGTTGAGTAGTTTTCTATCAATAGTGTGGTAGATGGGGGGATGTGACGAATCAATGCGATCATTACCCAGTCTAGTTTCTTTATTGAGGTAGGATGTCCCACCTATTTCATTTTTGAAGGACCATCCCTCTAGTAGAATTTTGTATTGTTCAGATTTGACAATAGGTTTGTGAGTGGGTTAAACATATCAAAACTATTTTCAGAGATGGATTAGTATCGATCGTTCAGGGATAGGTGGTGGTGGTGGTCATGGTCATGGTATCTAAGAACCAATTTATCCTAGATTGTAGAGCGGTCCTACTCCAGGTAGATATGTTGTGTTATTGGTCCATGGATAAGGCCAATTATATTATATACAGCATACCCCCAAGTATTAGGGTTTCATTCATTCTATAGTGAATTGTATGAATCTAGTATCCTCCACTATTGTATCTCATCTTTTTGAAATTGGTTCATCACATAGAACCATATATATACCTATTTTGGAGAGGCTAAGTCTTGGTATTCGTCCCTCTAAGGGATTTATAACACTCAATAATTCCATAGGAATAATATTAGAGATTGTTCACTAGTTTTTCAAGTTACCCAATGCTATATAAAGGTGTAACTTCATATGGAATGTTTTTTTAATCTAGATATCAGGGCTAGAAGTCAAACTTGACATGGACAATCTAGTGAATTATCGAGCCCATGTTGGATTCAATCACTGGAGGGTGACTTTTACATCAGTATTGGGAACAATTTATACTCATATGGGTGAATGAGATGTCTTGGCATGCCGGTAAACACTATAGCATCATGTTGTGGGTGAGATGATAGCCCATTTTGGTAGTTTGTATCTAAAAGGTTAAGGATCACATCAGGCATAATTTCTTCTAGTGGTTAATTACCTTAGGGAAATATTCATGTATGAATTTTTGGGTTCACCTCTAGAGAGAGTGGTGGTGTTATCCATCGAGGTAGAGCTAAGAGCTGCACCAGTATTCATTCTTCCATACAATAATTTCCATGACATAGTTACATGATCTCAATATGTATAAAAAATTGATATTGTAAATGTGTTTTATTTGACCGAGTAATTATCTAGGGGGTGTGACAGTCCGTTACTGAAAAATGTGTTTGAAAACCTTAAACTATGTGTGAATTATTAAAAATTGAAGCCCATGAAGGACAATAACTTGTATCCCTTATAATTGATAGATGACCAATTTATCACCATTGAGGTGTCCAATTGTACTTAAAAATTTATTTGAGATCATAATTACATTAGTTCCATGTTTTACCTGCATACATACATCATTAAACCTTTCATAGAAGGAAATATCTATACATTTATATCGATATTTTGTTCAATCCCATAATCACACCATTGGTTTTCATGGAATTATTGAACTCAGTGATCCATACTTATATGGATTTTATTGTGTTGGTTGTCATGGAATATATCTTAGTGTATTCTATCAACTAACACGTCCAATTCCATATATAATGAGATAATTTTTGATACACTTTGATAGAATCAGTTATAGACTACTCTCACAAAGTGACACTTTTTAAGGGATAAGATTCAATTACAATGTCATATTGTCTATTAGACAACTATAGTAATAGTCTTAGAGAATGTGGGACCTATAGTCTCCTAGAAGAATACCAATATTTTATATTATTTTTAGAGTTTATTATGGAGAGATTGATATTATAGGCTATTCATACAGGACTTCTGATGCATATAAGTACATCTTTTGAGATTGGATAACATGGGTGTGATGTTTTTATGGAATCATACCAATGAGAACCCCATTTAAAAGGTCAATGGGAGATTTTCTTTATTTTCCATCCTAATTACACATGATCTAGGTAAGATCTACCATATATATAGTAATGCATCAAGTATGTGGATTTTATAAATAATGATGTGGGGAGATAGTTTCCTAAAATACATGTATTGATAGAGGAGGACAAATGAGAGGAATCACCTGACATATGATCAATAGTACATTGTAGTTTTTCATTCTATGCATTATTGGATACACTACCTACTGGGACAGAGTTTTGGGTTACACATTGACCAAAAAATTATCTTATATATTTTTAGACAACCTTACCTAAATCTATGGAATAAAATGTGTGTTGAGTTCTATAATATATTTATTTCATAATGCCTACATGAATGGAAATCAAAATGTAGTTACTGATTCACTTACCATATGGATACAGATATAGCTTCCACAACAAGCCAGTAATGACTGAGATCTTAGGGATTTATTATCTTATATTCACTTGGATGTGTTGGATAGTCCAGGGAAGGTATTTCATTCATCCATAACTATTGACTTTACCCTTCTGGATAGAGTAATAATGATGAGGCTATTAAATTTTGAAGTCATAGTATTATGAGTGAGTGTTGAAAATGAAGACCCTTGTCCTAGATATAATATAAGATATTATAAGTTAGTGTATATCCATGGTAACATATTTTATTCATGTGGACATTCATGAGGAGATGATGCAACAGTTTCATGCCTCTATTTGAACATTGGATCCCAGAGTCACAATGATATAATGTGACTTATTCCAATGACACTGGAGGACATGTATGAAATGAGAGGTAGATGGCTTTTTTATGAGATTTTACATAATTAATTAGTTGAAGGAGGAATAATAAATCACATAGATAATCATATAAACATTACATATTACCATATGAAAATGGGATTATTTCATGATGGATTTCATGATCAGTTTACCAATGTCTCCTCGAGGTAGTGATATAGTCTAAGTTGTTGATGATATCATTATGTTGATATCTCCTTTATTATTGATCAAGAGTCCTTTAGTTTATATGATCATTGGAGGTTTTATATCTATTACATAATACAACTTCAAGGGGTACCATGAACTATTGATTCATATAGGGATTCATGATTTTTTTTTCTCTAATATAGTTTTTATAAGGTGTAGGGTACACTTGTTTTTATTATCATGGGATACCACCCTCAGACTGATGGACATTTATAGCATATGATACAGGTCCTTGAGGATATGATGTAAGCATATTTTTTGGATTATGGGGTCTATAGGGAGAGTAATATTCCACAAGATGAATTTTCTTAAGATAATTCCTATCAAGTGACTATAAAGATGGAACCTTATGATACATTTCATAGTATCTAGGTCGATCAACCCATTACTAGTTAGTGGAATTTGAGATGGCTATAATGGGATGGAGAATATTACATTATCATTTGGAGAAGGTCTAGTTGATCAGAAAAGGAAGTGGATTCTGTTAAATTTAAATATAAATATTAAATTTTTCACTGAATAAGGAATATAATGTTCGAGAATTGGGATCAGTTAATTTTAAGTATCTCACACTGGATCATACATAGAATGACCAGTAAACAACATAAGGTTTCATCATGATATGTTGGGTCATTTGATAATTTATAGAGGGTCAGGTCAGTACCCTATCGGTTACTATTACCTCATAGGTGTTGGCACATTCATGATTTCGTACACATATCTCAATTTCACTATTATTAGTCAGACCCATATCACAATCTACAACCATATAAAGGGATTTAAATGTCAATGATTCTTTTGAGGTGCATTTGATCTGTATAATTTACAAGATCATGAAGGTTCTTTGATATAGGTCATTTCCTCTGGAATGAGTGATACTTCATCAGGACCATTTATAGGATGGTACTTTGGAGTGGGAGGATGACATACGTTTTCAGTGGCCAGAGTTATTATATGATGATTCATGTCATCCCATTAGATTTCTATTTGATAATGAATTGCTATATGGGGGAAGATTGTAAGATCCTGAGTTTTCCAATTATGTTAAAATAAATTTAGATGGGGATCAAATTTATTTTTATGGATGAATTTGATTTCCCTTGGAAGACATGGGGTTATCGAGGTTGATCAAGGATACATTGACTGTGAAATGAGAATTTCATGTAAAAACATGTCAGCCACATTGTAAGTATAAATCATTTCGGACATGTATCAGGGTCTAACTAACCATTAAAGTCCTAGGGAAAGGTAATGATAAGATGTAATTGTTTCTGGAAACCATATGGATGGACATTCACACCTGTGTTTAGATCATTAATTTTTTAGTGTGACCAAAATGCATGGTTTGTGAATGATTAGACAACTAGTTCATAGAGACCGTTTGGGTACCCCCTTAGCATATATGTGGGTGTGTAGTTGGAACATTTTTTGGCGATCTGTGTGGATATTTTTTTTCGGTAAAATGACCATATTTCGCAAAAATATATTAAAAACTAAATATAAATTAATTCTCCTCTGTTATACTACATGAGTCATGGGGATCTATTTTGATTTGATTTTAAAGGATTTACTCCCATTTCTCTAATCGTAATTGGAAAACGTTAGTCTCATTAGATTCAAGATTATATGCAATTCTATCCTTTGTTGATGATCTTAATTCTTATTGGTATTTATAGAGTTATTTATGTGAATGTTAATATTCTATATTTCCAGGTTCTACATATTTTATTCATCTGTATATCAATATTAGACGAATTGGAAGCTGATACTCGATAGACACTTTACTACAGGACTATAGGATAAGTTCAATAATTTTCACATGATGTTTCAAGCTTTATAGATATGTTTTTTGTTAATAGAGCTTCCAAAAATTCGAGTGGATCCCTAAAATTTAATTTAATAACCAATTTAAATTAAATGAAACATGTTTGGGATACCCTTTATTTCATTTAAGAATTTTTTGTGGTTTCTTACGCAACCAAGGCCACTTGTGGGGTGTGTTCTGTAAATTTCAATGACCTATTACATTGTCACACCTCTCAAATGTTGAGTCAGTACATTCCTAGTTACAGAAATCATATTAATAAATTAATTGAACTTAATTGGGAAAATAAGAGATGGTTTTCCACAATTTCATGTTAATTATTTTGATCAATGGTTTATATGGAATTACTATATCATTTTTTAAACTCATAGAATGAAAATGAATGTGAATAATGAGATTAGTCGGTCATCTAATTGAATGTGGTTTGTCAAAATGATAAATAATTTTAATGTTGAATGATTAAATAATATTTCATGATTATTCTATATCATTGGTCATGATAGTTGTAGAGAATTCATAAAAATGGTATTTTTATTGGATATAATTTCAGTGGGGTTCCCTTGGCTTGCTACACATAAGCACTGATTTTTTTGGTCTCATAGTGGACATAGAGTGATGACATGATCCTTATAGCCAATTCTAACCAAACCCATTTTCCATATAGATGATCCTAGAACTGGATGATGATTCCTTGGTTTACTACTCCTTAGATACAGCCCCTAAGAGGATTATATTTAAAACTATATAGAAAACCAATGATTAAAATGAAATGATTCATTGCGTATAACGACCAAGGAAATATGGTTTTCTTGGTTACATGATAATGTTGTGGGTGATATGACATATTATTTATATGATTAGACAAGATGATTAATTTTGTTTACATATTTCATCTTTTTTATTGGACCGTGACACATTCTTTGTGGGTGCTTGGTATGTTTTTATTATATAAGTAGTTGATTACTTTTCATTTTGAAATTTACCATCATTAATTACGTACTAGTGATATTCTGAATTATCCTTTATCCTACATTATAGAACCATGATTTTTCATAGAAACTATGGGTGGTGACCAGTTGGGATTGTATCTCACAACTTATATTGGCTTTTTTTGGGTACTAGGACATGTGATTTGGATGCAGGTTAGGATTAGGGAAATCTCCCATAGTTCGACTCATTAATTTTTTTAATTCTTAAGAGAAATGGTGTACATAACTGAGCTGAGGCTCATTATGCTATTTGAATAAGGTGTTTTCTAGACTTTTTGTAATTTTGAAACATTTATCAAAATATTGCAACTATAAATGTTTTTGATATTTTTTAGATGAATGATATGGTCATACTATTATAGGAATTTACTTGAAGAATATATATATATATATATATATATATTCATGTTCATATATTATTTTTCTTTCTCTATGGAGTGTTACTAGTCCAGAGGTCATAATGTTTTATTCCTCCAATTTATCTATTATTATAATGCCTCATGTATTTGATTTTTGTTATCAATATGATATGTTGTGCTCTACTGAGATGTAATATTCCCCCCAATGATACCCCGTAGGCTCCCAAAGTAATTCAGTAGACTTTTTGATGTTCGGGGACATGTGCATGAGGCCATGTGGCCAATTAGGCTCGGAGCTCAATTTATTTCCATCCTTCTCCAGGACATTACAATATAATTCATAATATTTTTCATTAAGATAAATATTAATAATTATTGATAATACAAGAAAAAAGAATATAAAAATTTCATAATGAATTATTGGAATGTGATCATGTGTCATGCAATTTCCCATGTCCCTTGATGATATTGTGTGATCTGTTAATATACATCGAACTAACTTGCTATAGATAGTTCCATGTGTCATTCTCTTATAGTAGTATAGTCCCATAGTTGTTTCAAACCTGTTTACTAGATGATTTATGGTGATAGAGCTTAATTTTAGTGCTTATGGTTAAATTAAATTCAATTTATTATATTAATAAATATTGTACTATGTCATGACCCATCCTCGGGCCCCGTGCCGTGACTACCCCAAGCCCGCCTTCCATAGGCCAGGGGATAGAGACTAGCACCAAAGGCGTAAATCCTGATAACTGGGAAGGCATTGCCTTTATAAAAGTAAACAAAACACTACAGAGTACAAGCGAAAGTAAAACACTAAGTACAAAGAGAAGTGTTGAAAGGTAAATGGGCCATAATGCAAACCCAAAAGAAATTACAACTACAACTGAACAAAGTACAATAGAAAAAGACAACATTTGGAGGTACGGAAGTGGATCAAGGGTCGTCCTCCTCAGATCCTACCTGATGGGTAGGTATAGATGGTGTAGCTCCTGGATCGTCCACCACGGATCCTACCTGAAGGGTAGGTAAAGACAGCCTCCACAACGCTCTTGCCCGTAAACCACCTCCGAGTGTCGTCTCGCCCTGAAATCCACCTCCGGATACTAGCTCATTGTGTAGTCCACCTCTGGGGACCGTCCAGCCCTCGAACACTGGTCCTCCGTTAGCATTGCCCGCCATCTGCAACCAACACAACGAGGTGCGGGCATATCCAGTGCAGGGGTGAGTATAACGATACTCAGTAGGGACCTCGAGACCCTCAAGGTCTCACTAAAACCAACATGGATAACCACAAAGAAGATCTCAACAGATAACCTCTACTTAGGTATATGCCCATGCATATACCTAAGTTATCAACTAACCCATCTCAATCATGAGGAAAACCCTAGGATCATGAAATCAACGGATAACCACTACCCAGTTATATGCCCATACATATACCTAAGTTATCAAGTGACCCATCTCAATCATGAAGTAAACACAAAGGTCAAAAGTCTCAGCTCAAACCAGGATTTTCATTATCGAAACCGTAAATGCTGAAGAGCTCCGTCTATGGAGTGTACAGTGGTCCTGTCACGACTCCGAGTTACTTCTCACTAACCTAAGACTGCTGATGTACTCCTCTTGTTGAGTACCGCGGGTCATCCACCCAGACACAGTAGTGCTTCCCACCGAGGTAAGTCACCCAAACACAGTAGTGCACACCCCCTAGTAGCCTACTGAGGTACACGCCAGATGAGTATCACTGGTCTGTACTGTCACACAGGTAGTGGTCCATCCGCCATGGGTTTGCAACTCACAATGTAGTGATCCGTCCACTGGGCTAGTCGACTCACTCCAAGTCGAGTCGGTCAAGCAGTCGTCAGGTCTTAGTCGGCTACACGGTCTCCGTACTCCGCATGCTCGTCTCCGGGAGGGTCCACTCCAAAAGCTACAAGTCGATACTCCATGTATTTCAATTTCCCACGAAGATGTATCTCAAAGGACCGCCTCGTCATAGGGGTCTCAACGCAACAGACGGCGCGTCAATCGGACGTCCGGTCTGTGAGTTATTAGCCTTTTCGTCCCAGGGGCCTGGTTGGTTTTGTGAGCGAACCAACCCGGCCGTATCTTAACTGTACCCCAAACTATCATAGGGTATACTCATATGGACATCTTCTCAGTGAGATCACCAACGCCGCTGACGGTTCATCAAAATGACGTCTGGTCTGAATGATATCATCTTTTCTGTTCCATGGGCTCGGTTCGATTTCGTATGCAATCCAATGCAGCCACTATCCAACTGTATCCAAATCTTGAGAGAAGTATGCAAAAATTTCCGTCTCACTTATAGGAATCCAACGAAGTTGACGACACGTCAATCGGACGTCCGGAGCTCATGATATAAGCGTTTCCGCTCCGAGGGCCCGATTGGTTTCGTATCCGAACCAACCCGGCCGAATCCAAAGTATTCCGAAACCTTGAGTTCAATATACCGAAAAGACCGTCTCGTTCAAAGGATCGATACGCAACTGACGGTGCAGCGACCGGAGGTCTGTAGCACAAGATATGGGCATTTGACTGAAAGTGGTACGAAATAGGGGGTATGGGCCTGGACCGACCCGGCCCGACCCCCCCTGGGTCGGCCCGAACCGGGTCCGACCCAACTGGACCCAGCCCGGCCCGGCCAGAAAGCCGTGGCTCGGCGTAGCCGAGCTGATGTCGGGGAGCAGGGGGTGCGCGCGGCCCGCCCCTCACCGTTAATTGAGGCGGCAGTGCAACCTCCGCCGCCAATTCTTCCGGCGGTGCGCTCAGGCACCGCCGCCTCCAATCGTCGGCGACGCCGCGCCGGCGACCCGCTCCTCCATGTGTTTCCGCAGGCCACTGGAGTGGCTCCGGTGGTCCGTTTTCAAAACCATCTGAGCCGGTGTTCATCTCGGGTCTCGTACTTTACTGCGCAAGCTTCAAAAATACTTTGCGGCCCCGTTATTTCGTCTCTCGTCAATCCACACGTTAATTAACAAAACGCTCCGTCTTTGTGGTTCTCCGGCGCGACGCGTTGGGGTCGCGCCCCTTCGCCGTGGCCCGACTCCGCCCGTGGTTGTCTTCAGGTTTCTCCGACGTGGCCCGACGGTATCGCGCCTTTGTTGGTTTTTCACGACACAGCGCGACGGCGCCGCGCATTTTCTTGTCGCATGATTCTGCATGGTGCGACGACACCACGCCTTCCCGTACCAAACCACAATGAAATCAAACATGGAAAAAGGAGGTGGGTCGGCCATGTTTGTGCGGACCGGCCCCCTCTCGTTAAATGATAGCAGTTGGACATATTCATGAAGAATAAAAATCAAGGGAGTAAATGAGGGTTCACCAACAATCACATTTTAAATTTCCTACCTCGTAATTGTCGTTCGTTGACGATCTCGAAAAAAGGGCGGATATCGATTCCCCGATTGTCGTGTTCGTCACAGACTCCCAATTCTCATGCTCATGCGTCAGAAAGGAAGAAGGGTACTCATCGTTGGCGGACGAGCGTTCGGAGGTGACGTCGTCGTTGACGACGTTCTTCGCGGGCGACGTCTTCTCCTTTGACGCGGATGAAGGTCGTTGGAGATGTCATGGGCGTCACATCCCTTTACTTTCCTCGGTTGAAGAACGATGAAGAAGATGGCGTCGTCGTGCTTCAGTGGCGGAAGAGATGTTCTTCGTGTTCTTCGTCTTAGAGAAAGAAGAAACTCAAGACTTCCTATGCTTTTTCTCCAAAGGCTCCCAATCAACTAAACTCCAACCCAAATAAAATAAGTTCATAACTTGTTTTATTAACACAACAAATCTTATTAATTTCAAGAGTTTGATATTTAAATTATCTCACATAATTAAATACCTCAAGTTGTCAAATTTAATGAGAGGGAGGTGGAGAGACTCATTTAATGAGAGAGAGTTTCATCCACATAAATGGAGAGTTCAAGAGTTAAGGGGGTTAAGGGGGTTAAGGGGGTTTGATACTCATGTGGGCCCCACCATATAACATCCACCCAAGAGAGGTTATGTGCGGGTGGGCCCCTCCATTATCCTCCCCTTGGAGGTTCTAACTACCACTTCAAATAAAAATATTGCAAACACAAATTTGTATTAAATTTAATGAAAAACCCCCAAAAACTAACTTCCAAACTCGATAAAATGCAACTGCGGAATAGGTGTTCCTAAGAAAAAACTGGCACTGTAGTTCCATCGGTGCCCTCATAATTTGATTCCGAGCACCGGTTAAAAAGATAGAAATTTCCGCTCGTTCGTTCACTAAACGTACCCGAGCCAAACTTAGGAAAATGATTCCGGGCACACCAGGCCTCGGAATCAGGCGCCGTCAGAAACTGTGTTCTTGTAAAATCCCAAAGAAAATTTTGAAAAAAGTTTACTTGAAATTTCGGGGTCTTTACATAACTACCACCTCATGCCTTTACATCCTCGTAAAGCTTCAACACAAACTAGGGTCACAAAAGCGGTATTGAACACGCACCTGAGCCTTCCGCTCCCATGTACTTACCTGGAGGTTCCGTACTGCCAAAGAAAGCACACCCGAGGAATCGATCGTCCTTGTAGGATCCGCTCCTGTCGATCCTCGATCCCCACTGGATCCTCCGTGAAAAACACCTCATCGCCATCGTCCAGCTCCTCATGGTCGATGATATGCGATGGGTCGAGCACGTATCTCTTTAGTTGAGGTACGTGGAAGTCGTCGTGCACCTGGTGCAACTGTGGTGGATGGGTCGAGCGGTAAACCACCTCGCCTACCCAGCTGTGGACCTAGAAAGGTCTGTTTAACCTCAGGGTTAACTTGTCGCCTTGGCCACATCTCCGTAAACCTCGTCGAGGTGAGACCCATATAAGGACGTGATCATCATCATCGAACTCTAGAGGTCTCCAATTCCTATTAGAACTGGAACTCAAAACGACTGCTGCCACGAGGGTAAGGTTGACCGACTCAAGAGTGATCGGTCGCACACTCCTGTGAAGTGTTTATCATGTTCTTCTTGGGTTTTCCTTTTTGCCGACCAAGGAAAACCCTTCCCAACGTTTGCCTAAAACCGTCAATTTGAGTATGAACAGTTATAGCCCATTCCATACTCAAACTAATGTCGTAAGGCCTCGACGCTGCCACCAAGAGATTCCAACCGAAACTCTCGCCTTGAGGGTCTGACCACACTGTCGGCGTAAGTGTGATTATCGAGTCTCCTCCCAAGGTATATTCAGATGTGAGGGTCAAGTCCACTGCTTACCAGAAACTCTAGGTCTGGGACACGATTTGTGAAAGTGAGGAATGATTCATATCGACGTTTGTTACTATAGAAGCTAGTAGTGGACACAGACTATCCCTTGAATCATTTTTTTAGAGCCATTGGGTCACACTCCTTGACTACATGCAGCCGCACTCTTCCTCCGCTCTCCAGCTCCCTGAGCCTAGCGGGGATATCTAAGGTGGGTGGTTGTAGCATGTTAATATTTACACCACCTCATGCTGCCCTCCTAGTTCTGCCCCCACGTCTGCTGCTTCGCAGACTCATATCTTCTTTAAGCTTCTTCTTCTTTAACATTTAACAGGCTCGAGTCTCTATGACTGGAGCCGGTTTACTTTTTCTTACTTCACTGTGCAGTCTTTATCCGCTCCTGGATGATCTGTACCTTCTTTTCATAAGATCTGAAAGAGCTGCTAAAATTTCTCCTTTGCCGAAAAGAGAAACTCGTTCTAATCCCCTGGATTAACCATGCCCATTGCCTAATACAGTCAATCCCGACATGAATGATGCATTCATGCCATGGATGACGTCGTAATGCCTCGACGTAACTACCAAGAGATCCAACTGTCACTCTCGCCTCCAAGGGTCAAGTCACATTGTCGGCATAAGTGTGAGGTCACTGGGTCTCCTCCAGTAGAAATATCGAAACTGAGGGTCAAGTCAACAGTCTTAACCAGGACCACTCAGTATCAACCAAACAAAAGGACATGAAAGCAAAAAAAGATAAGTGTCTTTTTATTATTACAGCTCATAGTACAAAGACATGAATACAACAGCAACATGGAACTAGAAGTACAAGGGATGTATCCACTAGTTCTGCTCCTGTCCACCTTCTCCCGGAGCTCTACTGCCTTGCCTGCTGCTCGGCTGTTGCTCAAGCACTCGTCGCTGCTTATGCCTCGGTGGCTTCTCCAACGACTGCGGATCAACTGTACGAGGAGTCGGACAGTCACGTGCTAGGTGACCCTTCCCGACGAATGGGTAACACTGTCTGTTTCTGGCACGCCTGTCTTTGACCCCACCTTGGTTTCCCCACACCACTGGTCCTAAAACCCGAGATCGTCCAACAGTTGGTCTGGTCCTCCTGGACCTCTGCATCATCTGTCTACTGCCCACAGATGACTCGGCTACTGATCGAAAAACACGCGGCAATTGAAGAAGCTCTTGTACACGCTCGAGGTGTAGAGCTACTGGCACAGACTCCACCCTGAAGAAGGTCTCGAAGTCTTCCCATAAGAAGGTCATCCAATCTCAAAACTGAAACAAGGGGCTCCACCACCTGCCTGCTGCTGCCTGAAGAAGGCTGGCAGTAAAGATCACCATGAAGTCTGTCAGCGTCCCCACTAGCCTGAAGACTCTCACCACAGCCTCCAGCCAAACCTCAGCCGCCTGTGGGTCCGTCTCTCCCCGGAACCTGGGTGGCCTCTAGCGCTGGAACTCGTGCAGCACACTCAAGTGACGTGCATCGCCTACTGCTGGGGCTGGTGGCATCGGTGGCCCAACGTATGGTAGTACCGCTGGTGCCTCCGCTGGTGCCTCAACTGCAAGAGGGCCCTGTACCGATGCCTCGTCGCTCGACATGTTGTCAGTACGCACATCCCTCAGGCTCTAGCTGGTCGTCCGAGAAAAGGCATCTTGAAAGAAACAACATGACATAGTCAAACAATTATACCTGGTGAGCTGACCTGGTTTGAGCTGATATTTAAATAAAACTTCTGGAAAAACACACGCAATCAGTGTTTTCATGCACAAAGTCGGAAATCAGTTGTCAGGGTCCTGGTGTATGGATACGTCGGCCGCCCGCACCAACACTGGACTCCCTGAATTGAAAACCACCATCGGTACTCTTAACACTATTGATTCACAGAAATAAAATATCAGAGTTATAATTTCTACGGTAGAACCGACTCCTCTGATACCAATCTGTCACGACTAGTCCTCGGGGCCCATGCCGTGACTACCCCAAGCCCGCCTTCCATAGGCCAGGGGCTGGCGACTAGTACCAAAGGCGTAAATCCAGATAACTGGGAAGGCATTGCCTTTATAAAAGTAAAAAAAACAATACAGAGTAAAAGTGGAAGTAAAACACTAAGTACAAAGTGAAGTGCTGAAAGGTAAATGGGCGAGAAAAAAACCCAAAAGAAAGTACAACTACAACTGAAAAAAGTACAACAGAAAAAGACAACAGCTGGAGGGACGGAAATGGCTCATGGGTCATCCTCCTCAGATCCTACCTGAAGGGTAGGTGCAGATGGCGCAGCTCCTGGATCGTCCATCACGGATCCTACCTGAAGGGTAGGTACAAATAACCTCCACAACGGTCTCTCCCGTCAACCTTGTTCGAGTGTCGTCTCTCCGTGAAGTCCACCTCCGGATACTGGCTCGTCGTTTAGTCCACCTCTGGGTACCGTCCAGCCCTCGAACACTCGGCCTCCGTCAGCACTGCCCGTCGTCTGCAACCAACACATCGAGGTGCGGGCATAACCCGTGCTGGGGTGAGTATAACGATACTCATTAGGGACCCCGAGACCCTCAAGGTCTCAGTAAAGCCAACATGGATAACCAAAAAGAAGATCTCAATAGATAACCACTACTTAGGTATATGCCCATGCATATACCTAAGTTATCAAGTAACCCATCTCAATCATGAGGAAAACACCAAGATCATGAAATCAATGGATAACCACTACCCAGGTATATGCCCATTCATATACCTAAGTTATCAAGTGACCCATCTCAATCATGAGGTAAACACAAAGGTCAAAAGTCTCAGCTCAAACCAGGATTTTCATTATCAAAACCGTAACTGCTGAAGAGCTCTGTCTCTGGAGTGTACAGTGGTCCTGTCATGACTCCGAGGTACTGCTCACTATCCTAAGACTGCTTAGGTACTCTTCCTGTCGACTACCGCAGGTCTGCCACCCAGACACAGTAGTGCTTCCCGTAGAGGTATGTCACCCAAACACAGTAGTACACACCCCCTAGTAGCCTGCTGAGGTACTCTCCAGACGAGTACCGTGGGTCTGTAATGTCACGCAGGTAGTGCTCCGTCCTCCATGGATCTGCACCTCACAAAGTAGTGCTCCGTCCACTGGGCTAGTCGACTCACTCCAAGTCGAGTCGGTCAAGCAGTCGTCAGGTCTCAGTCGGCTACACGGTCTCCGTACTCTGCACGCTCGTCTCCAGGAGGGTCCGCTCCATGAGCTACAGGTCGATAATCCATTTATCTCAAAGTCCCAATAAGAAGTATCTCAAAGGACCGCCTCGTCATAGGGGTCTCAACACAATAGACGACGCGTCAATCGGACGCCCGGTGTGTGAGTTATTAGCATTTTCGTCCCAGGGGCCCGGTTGGTGTCGTGAGCGAACCAACCTGGCCGTACCTCAACTGTACCCCGAACTCTCATAGGGTATACTCATAGGGACCGTTTCTCAAGGAGATCACCAATGCCACTGACGGTTCGTCAAACAGACATTTGGTCTGAAAGATATCAGCTTTTCCGTTCCAGGGGCTCTATTGGATTTCGGGTGCAATCCAACCCGGCCACTATCCAACTGTATCCAAATCTCGAGCGAAGTATGAAAAAATTTCCTTCTCACTTAGAGGAATCCAACAAAGTCGACGACACATCAATCAGACGTCCGGAGCTCAAGATATAAGTGTTTCCGCCCCGAGGGCCCCGTTGGTTTCGTATCCGAACCAACCTGGCCGAACCCAAAGTATTCCGAAACCTTGAGTGCGATATACCCAAACGGCCGTCTCATTCCAAGGATCGCTACTCAACTGACGGTGCGTCGATCGGAGGTCTGTAGCCGAATATATGGACATTTCACTGAAAGTGGTCCGAAATCGGGGGGTCTAGGCACGGGCCTTCCCGGCCCGACCCCCCCTGGGTCGGCCCGAACCGGGTCCAACCCGACTGGACCCGGCCCGGCCAGCCGCGGATCGGTGTAGCCGAGCCGAATTCGGGGAGATGGGGGTGCGCGCGGCCCGCCCCTCGCCGTTAATTGAGGGCGGCGGCGTAACCCCCACCGCCAATTCTTCCGGCGGCGCGCTCGGGCGGCGCCGCCGCCTTGCAGCCGGAGGGCTCTGGCCACAGCCTCTGGTCGCCAGTGACGCCGCGCCAGCGACCCGTGCCTCCGGGTGTTTCCGCGGGCCACCGGAGTTGCTCCGGTGGTCCGTTTTCAAAACTGTCTGAGTCGGTGTCCATCTCGGGTCTCATACATTACTGCGCAAGCTTCAAAAATACTGTGCGGCCCCGTTATGTCGTCGCTCGTCAATCCGGACGTCAATTAAAAAAACACGTCGTCTTCGTGGTTCTCCAGCGCGACGCATTGTCGTCGCGCCCCTTCGCCGTGGCCCGACTCCGCCCAAGGATGTCTTCGTGTTTCTCCGACGCGGCGCGACGATATCGCGTCTTTGTTTGTTTTTCACGACGTGGCGCGATGACGCCGCACATTTCCTTATCGCATGAATCCGCATGGTGCGATAGCACCACTCCTTCCCCTACCAAACCACAAAGAAATCCAACATGGAAAAGGAGTTGGGTCGGCCGTGTTTGTGCGGACCAGACCCCTATCGTTAAACATTAGCAGGTGGACATATTCATGAAGAATAAAAATCAAGGGAGTAAACGAGGGTTCACCAACAATCACAATGTAAATTCCCTACCTTGTAATTGTTGTTTGTTGATGATCTCGGAAAAAGGGCGGATATCGATTCCTTGATTGTCGTGTTCGTCACACACTCCCAATTCTAATGCTCATGCGTCGGAAAGGAAGAATGGTACTCGTCGTTGGTGGACGAGCGTTCGGAGGTGACGTCGTCGTTGACGACGTTCTTCACGGGCGACGTCTTCTCCTTTGACGCAGATTAAGGTCATTGGAGATGTCGTGGGCGGCGCTTCCCTTTCATTTCCCCGGTTGAAGAACGATGAAGAAGATTGAGTCGTCGTGCTTCAGTGGCGGAAGAGATGTTCTTCAGGTTCTTCGTCGTAGAGAAAGAAGAAACTCAAGACTTCCTAAACTTTTTCTCCAAAGGCTCCCAATCAACTAAACTCCAACCCAAATAAAATAAATTCTTAACTTGTTTTATTAACACATCAAATCTTATGAATTTCAAGAGATTGAAATTTAAATTAACTCACATAATTAAATATCTCATGTTGTCAAATTTAATGAGATGGAGGGGGGAGACTCATTTAATGAGATAGAGTTTCATCCACATAAATGGAGAGTTCAAGAGTTAAGGGGGTTAAGGGGGTTTGATAGTCATGTGGGACCCACCTTATAATATCCACCAAAGGGAGGTTATGTGCAGGTGTGCCCCACCATTAACCTCCCCTTGGAGGTTCTAACTACCACTTCAAATAAAAATATGGCAAACACATATTTTTATTCAGTTTAATTAAAAAACCCCCAAAAACTAACTTCCAAACTCGATAAAATGCAACTGCGGAATAGGTGTTCCTAAGAAAAAACTGGCGTTGTGGTTCCATTGGCGCCCTCCGAATTTGATTCCGAGCAACGGTTCAAAGGATAGAAATTACCGCTCGTTCGTTCACTAAATGTACCCGAGCCAAATTTCGAAAAATGATTCCGGGCACACCGGGCCTCGGAATCATGCGCCGTCAGAAACTGCGTTCTTGTAAAATCCCAAAGAAAATTAAGAAAAAATATTTCTTGAAATTTCCAGGTCTTTATATACTAGTTCATCATTTGAATGTTTCATCCAATTGTTCGATGAATAAACACATAAAAAGGTATGTGGTGGAATAAGTAGTTAATGAAATACCATCGACAAAAATAATTTTACCTTCACAAGTTAGGTAGATTGATCATAAATGATATTATGGTATAAATATAGTGAGATATTTAGAGTATGATAGAAAATCATATATGAATTCCTCATGGTTTACACACTCTTTTTATCATATGGAAAAAATTTAATACAGAATGACATAAATCTATTTTTTTCACATTTTCATTTAATTGATAAAATGAAAAAGGGTTTTATATATAGAATATGTATAGAATTCTAAAATTTTAATTAATTAATAAAATATCTTATATGATATATAATCATTACATAATATGAAAATCCAAACAATAATTTTATAGGTATATTATTTTTGGAATCATAGATACATCGACAACATGGTCATGAATGATCTACATAAACTCCAAATATGATCTTTGTAAATAAAACCATTCATAGAAATATCATACCTAAAACCATTCATCATAAATTGTGGAATGGGAATATAATTATGGGTGGGATCAATTACTAGGTAAGGGTAAATAAGGGAGGTAATAATGACAACACAAACATAACATGAACATCATGGTCTGTGAAAATGAGCATAAAATTGGAACACCGTACCCTATATATCAATGATAATTATCATGGATCATAAAATAAATCATTAATCTTCAAAATATTTGAATCAAAAATGAATCAATATACTTGGATTATGAGTGAATATCAATGGCATAAATGTTTTTCACACAGATATGCATGGAAAATAATTTGCTTAGTCATTGATGACTACTATTTCAATAATAGTAAATTGTCTTCACTCACCATTCCATAATACCTATACTTATGGTTTATAACCTCAAAAATCATTAGTGAAATTGTCTCTTACTAAAAAGGTTTCCCTACTTATTCATGTCCATATTATCTCTTTAGCTATCTATCATTACTCAATGTGATGGAGTTCAATATAATTAATGTCCCAATAGTTGGCTAATGAAAATCATACATATGTGTGCATAAATATCATAAAAATTATTCTTATCAAACCTATGGAATTGATACATGTTTTTTCATATGTCATCACAGAATCATATCACACACCATGGAAAAGAATTCATTTATATTTATATATATTTCTTTCTAACATTATTAATCTAAATATAGGAAATATGTTTCATAGAATAATCCATATACCATAATCATAATCTGTAAAAAGAAGTAAATTACATAGTATCATTTGATTATATCCCAAATAATAATAAATAATAGAAAAGGATATTATCATAAATAAAAAAACACATTATAATATTACAGAATAATTTCATGATAAAAAAATCATGTTAAAATAAATTATTTAATAAATTAATATTTCCCAAATATATAATTCAATTTTTTAATTAAATATAAACATTAACACATGTTAAAAAATAATAAATTCATTGAATCCTTAATATGGTATGAAAATAAATCTATACCACATATATTAACATAATGATTTATTTTTTATTTTTTAAAAGTCAAATGATTCTTACAAAAAAATTAACTAGAATATTCCTTTCATGAAAAAGTTTATAAATAATTAATGCGTTTAAATTTATTGAAATAATAATTTTATAAAATTATATATAATAGTTAACAAAAATTAGAATACATGGACATGGAGAAAATGATTTTTGACTAAAGGGAGAAATTAGTCCAATTCTGTTAAAATTACTTTCTCTATCAGTTAAGTATATAAGGAGTTAGAAATGAATGGAAAACATGTATTCTATTGAAATTACTCTAGGATGCGATTAATCATGATATTAATGAGAGACGGATCATGACATTCCATCATTAGAAACTTTTTCAAAATCAGTCTCACTAAACAAATATATTGTAACACAAAATAATTAACATAGGATAATCATTCATAGAAATCTATCGATTATATTTTATAATAAATTAATATTATTATAATAAAATTGTATAAATATTTACATAATAATAAAACAATATATTATCCATCTATAGTATTTCAGCATACATTTATTGTTAATTCCTCATTAAAATTTTTATTCTCATGTGTTCACTATTTTGGTACTCATGACAATTTTTTTTGTCTAGTTCTGGTCAATGTAAATTGTTCTGGGATACATCATCTACATAGATATAATTATGATATAAATATAAAAATTATTATTTATATGTAATTTTTTATTTTTAAATTAATTTTTGTTATATAAAAACTAATTACACTATTTATGGAGGTGGTATGTTATCAGTATGCATGAACGTTGTATTCACATTATGATGAATGATGTATAAGAAAGGTAAATAGAAATTCAACTTCATATAATCATTATTATATCTTATATATGTTATATATTAATTAAAAAATTTAAATATTATAATTCAAGAAAATTGAAAACCCAAAAATTTAATCACATCATTTTGTGCTTATAGAAGGCCACAAATACACCCGAGTAACAATATCATTTTCCATCAAATTGATAAATGGTTGATAATTTTTTTATTAATAATTATAATATAAATTTAGAATATTTAATATACATAATAAACTATTTTATATTATATAACATTGATTTATTGCCTCCATAAGAATAAACAAAATTTAAAATGCTAGGTTAAGAGTTATACCACTTCATTGAAAATTGTATATTGAATTACACAATATAATGTGAAAATATGATGATATAGAAATTAAGAAATAACTATTATGTTTTAATAGAATAAATGTATGTATTATTCTAGTGAATGTCTATAATATGTGGAATAGTCATTATTAAAAATAATAGTGATAAGGTTTATTTTTATATGTGAGGGGATGTGAAGTCGTGGAATTACTTATTATATAAAATTAATATATATTTAATTTCTTCATAAAATGGTTATAAAATGAATTAATTAAAAGTTATAATAATAATACTAAAAAATATATGATAAAATTTGGATATATTATGGTTTTTTGACTCATCAATCTATGTTTTATCCCCACCTCAACCCTTTTTTGACAGTTATTTTGATAATTTTGATTATAATATGTCAATAGTAAAACAATTTTCTATAAAAGGACTATTTAACCATTAATAGAATATGATTTATACTTTATACCATATAAATTTAATTTGGATGATGTTACATTTTTTTGAATTTTGTATCATTTAATAAAATATTGATTATTCTAAAATATCATTATTGTCAGACTGATTCTTTTACAGTGACATTGAAATTTACATGTTATAAAATCAATTTTAATATAAACCTTCCACACATCTAAAATTTGATTTATTTATCTTAAAAATTCATGTAACAAAATAATTAACCTATGGTTAATAAATTATAATATGTTTTATAACAATTAATTTACTTTTCTTTTAATTGATTAAATACTATGTTAAATATGTGTAAGCACTAATGGAATTTTTGAAATAAAGAAAATAAAAAAATGAAATTATAAAAACTACTATTTTATCTTTAAATTTAATATTTATAGTGGGATATTTTTATTTTAATTATTATATATAACATTAGTGCATTTTAAGTGAAGAGTGTGACATTTTGTATTTATTTTTCTATTAAAATAATATGAAGGTGATAATCAATGAAATATGGAATAATGTAGTCCTTATTTATGGAATTGGATGTAAATGGTAATAGTAAATTCAAAAAATATTAAAAATTCTACTGTTATATAAATTGTAAAATTTTATCATGCAGTTTTGTCAATATATTACTCATTTTATCCTTAGATATGTGACAACAATTTAAAAAGTTTATTATTAAAAACAACGAAAAATATAGAAAAATATAATGGAAATATTTAAACAATATGATTATCATGATTCCCAAAATTGATCCATTTTATATTATTCCATATTGATAGTTGTTGTAAATCTATTATAAAAGAATTTAGTAATGTTCAACAATAGATTTTTTTAAATTATATTATAAGCATAAAACCTTAATTATTATAATTTCATTTCTATAAAATCATTAAACGATTACTGAATGTATCTATTGAATATAAAAGCTATAATTTTAATTAATATCATTCCCAAATAGTGATCAATATTTTCTATTAATATTACATGATAATGAATTATTAATAATAATTTTTTCCAAAAAAACATCAATATTACATTCAAGTGACTGTTATTTTCAATTTAATTAAATTGAAAAATTAATATATTTTTAAAATGTGTACACACTGAATTACACATAATTTAATTATTCATAATTATAACCATTGATAAAATGGATAAACAAGAATAGTTTCATTATATGTTAATAATTCAATTTTATATTATCGATCATTTTGGAAAGGTGTTTCTTGTATTGCAAGATATAAATAAAATTATATTTATTTTAACCGAATAGTAATAAATAATAATTTGAGTTAAATTATACCCCTTTAAAATTAATTTACCCCTCAAAATTGTATCCATCATATAAAAAAAGAAGTTAACTATGTATTGTCTCATTTCAAGGATCATATGTAACCTCTGGTAATTTCATATTCCTCTAATGTAGTCCTGTTTTATAGAACTATATCTCTACATTACATAATTTATTGATATTTTTATTCATAATAAATTTCATTCCCTAGTAGTATGAACTATTATCATTTTACAACTGTTTTATAAGGTATGCAATTCATCAGAATATATATAAAGAACACATCATGATCCTCAGAGTGGTTCTGTTGATGAACCATAAGATACTGTACCATACCATCTCAATCAAGAGTATTTAATGGTCTAATATACCAAGTGTTCATCTTTCTAGTATTTTGGAATCACATGACTATATTTTAGTGACAATTTCATGAAAATACATTCTAAAAAACACTGAATTCCATCTTTCTCTGACAATATTATAGATGTGTTTTTTGTTGAATCTAATCGTCAATGATACATTGCTGGATGGGTCTAGAATTATCTTCAATTTCTTCAACTATCCGTAGAACCAATAGATCCCTTTATCCATGATCATCTCATTACATTATAGGACTACAAAACATTGCATTGTGGGATTCATATGGATATATCTAAATGACAATTTAATAATTACTATTATAAAATCCTCTCAACTAGAGGACATTTTTTATCATAACCAACATTGAAATTCTTATAATTTGATCCCATAATATCCTATAGTTTTGGAATATTTATCACAACTGGAAAAATTATATAAGGATGATAAGTAGTACTTATACTCAAAAATATAGGATGATCCTATGAATAATTATCCGATAATTCTAGGCAATCCTTATTTCCAAAGAAGAAATAATAGAATTTGGTACTCTATGAAAACATACTTGTTCCTTTATGTGTGTGTTGGAATGTAGAAAAAGAGTTAAGTATCTCTGAAATCAATGTAGTCTCTTGTATTTTTCAGGATATTAAATGTGATACAAATAGTATTATGAGAATAATCCAATTGGTCCTCCTTAATATTTTGTATAGAAGGGACACATTTATGGTTATTGAACATTACCATTACATTAAATTAGAGTATTTTATAATCATTTATTAAAAATAAAAGGGATACGCATATGGTTATTAAACACTATCCTCCTATCACTTCATCATATTAGTCAAGGATCACTCTGAAGGAAAACATAGTTCTAAGGGTCCACTCCAAAAACCATCTCAATAGTCATGTTTTACTACCAAGACTATATTAGTGGTATGGGTTCACTCATTAATCCATATTAGTAGTCATATATCACTCCCAATACAATCTTATTATTATTTTCTCACTCACAAAACTATGTTAGTAAACAAGGTTCAATACCAAGACTATCATAGTGGATAGAATCTTCTACTGATCTGGGTTTACTCCATTTTATATCCTTGATTATCCCATGATAATTTAATATTTTAGTAAATTATTAGAGGGAGATAAAAATATATATCCCATGCATAACACTATTAAAACACACATACGTGTTCAACGTGATTATAAAACATTCATCATATCATGACCCATAAAAATAAATGGGGTTCATAAACCTCTGATCATAACATAAAAAATGAAAATGATTTTTATAATATTTTATCCTATCTTAACATATGGAAAATATAATGGGTTCATAATATGTTCATCATATAATAACCCGTGAATTATGTGGTATTCAAAATCTCTTAAAGACGTTATAACTTGTTATTGAGAAATGAGTTTCATTAATAACATTCAAAATAAATCGTAATAAATTCAATAAATGAATAAGAATTATTTCCTTTAATAATATAAAATGTAAATAATAAACTATAACAAATGATTAAATAATATATGGACAATAATTTTGAATGATAAAAAGAAAATATTTAAATAAAAAAATTACCACTTCCTTTTCAAAAACACTTTTTAAAAAACAAAACATTTTGAAATCCTTTTCATTTTAAAAAAATCATGAAAACATATAATGGAAACCATGAATAAAAATTAAAAATAAATAAATTTTTTTTCCTTAAACATTAACTGAAAACAACTTTGAAAACATTTTTAAAACATTTTTTGAAATCCTTGTTTTGAACGAACGTAAATTTTCTGACCGAAGAGATAAATAAAGTCAGATTTTCTTATAAATAATTTCTTATTACTATTAAACAACAAAGGGTTTAAAAATTGTACCATTATATTATTATATAATTAATATCCATAGTATATGAACATTCATTATAATTCTTTATAGGTGTATCATAATATTTCTTCCACAATAGTATAATAAAAAACAAGGCCAATAAATGATAAGATTATAGAAAAGAAGCCTTAATAGTTGGTTAAAATTGAATCATAACAACCATGAAATAATAACATTGAATGAATCATAAAATTTAATGAAAATAAGGATATTCGTGATATAAAATGTCATTGGAGTAGTATATTCCCCACGTAAAATAATATCGGTGGATAACATAACATGTTTCTCAAAAAAGAAAAATTGAGACAAAAATTCATTACCAAATGGGTTACATTTGATCCATAAACCCCATGAAAGACATAAAATTAAATTGATATATAAATCAAAATAATAATCAGTATAATAATAATAAAATTCATCCATGGGAATTATTCATACCACAAACAATTAATATGTCTTGAACATGTCTTGTGTCTCAAGAAAAAATAAAATTGAGATAAAAGTCCATTACTACTTGATTATATTTTAAATTGTGATCCACAAGAAATAATAACATAAATTGAAACCAAAAATATCATTAAATAAATTTACTTTATCATATAACACGTCATATGATATTATAGAACCCACAAAAAATGAGTGGTGAATTTTACATTAGTGTCGTAGTAATATATGTGAGACTATAAATCCCCAAACTACTTAAGTAATATTTTAATCATGATCCCTATGAAAGGAAAACATAAATTAAAAAAATTAATTTCATGTAGTAAATTATATTCCAGAAATAACATGTTGTAGGTAATTATTCATATTACATTGATGAATCAAGTGGTGAATGTGACATGTTTCTCATGGAATTAAAAAGTGAGATAAAATTCTACGTCTTTAAGTACTGACTCCCATAAAATATTTTAAAAACAATTGTTTAATAAATAAAAAATTATTTTAAACATAAAAAAATGATATTAAAATATATTTAATACCATATTTTTTTAATTTATGACTTTATTTGACACTTTTATGAATTTTTAATTTTTAATGTTATGTTTCCGGTAATAACTGCTCTATTTTTCATATATATTTTCAATTTTCATTATTAGTCCTCTTTATTAGATTATTATTTAATTTTTTACATATTATTGACCTCGATATTAATATTAGATATATATATATATTCATTATATATATATATATATCTATCTATAATTGATAAAAAAACGAAATAAAATACTCTGTTCGTGGGAATAGTAGGTCATATGTATAAATGAATGTTGTTTTTACTATCTTGACACATTGAATATAAGAAAATTAATATATATATATATATATATTGTAATTATAGTATAATTATTATTTCATAAATCTAATATATATTCCATAAACCCGTACTTAATAAATTCAATGTAAATTATTAATAAATCACATCACATTGAGGAGGAGGAAATCCACATGTCTACAAACGATATTATTATTTTCTCAAAAAATGAAAATGTTGAAAATATCTGTAATATGTTAATTAGAAAATTAATGAATACATCCTTAAAAATGTTTATATCTTTAAAAATTTATTTACATCATTACCCTCCTCTTTTAGAGGTGGTAATTTAAGAACTTACAACATTTTTTTGTGACACAATAGTTCTCTCTACACAGGAAAAATGATTGTGTATCCCAAATATTGGATGTGTGTGTAGGTATTAGTAATAAAATAAAGATAAAAACATATCAGTATATATATTAAAAAAAATTTATTATACAATCATGGAATAATATGAAATCCTATATATAAGAATTAAATAAAGAAATAATTCTCATTGAATAATAGTTCCTATTACTCAGTTAACCCCACGTTCTTTTCAACAATGGACCAGCATGGGTCGATTTCATCCAAAATTAATTCTTATATTATTTGTGTATTTATGTTGGGAGGTTATATTTTAATGGGTTGGATGGTCCAAAAAGATTGATGTGTGTGATGATGTGTGTTGGCGGGTGTTCCTTTATAATGTGGATGAGTGACATTCTTATAAAAAAAGAAAAATCTATTTAGAGTTTTTCATTACATCATTTGCCTCAACATTGGTACATTTTTTATAAGATATTATAATTATACAAATATTTAAATAAAATGGTTTTTTGAAATGTTTTTATGTCCTTTTATCCACTAATATTATTGTTTAACCACTATGTAAACTCATTTTTACCTTAATCTCTATAAATACATTTAATTTAATTAACTAATATTTTTTGACAAACACTATAGTGAACATACTATAAATTATTATTTATTATTATTATAAATAATAATCATTCTTTTCAAATTCCAATCACAGAATTTGTATAACTTATTTTAAAATTAATCATACTGACTATATAAAACAATGTGTTTTTAATGTGAAAATGTTCAAAATATTGAAATGTATTTATATTCAATTTTAATGGTAAATTTGATAAAATTACAAAAATTTGGTTAATAGAGATAAAATAAATCTAAAAATACATTATAAACAAATAAATTAATAATATATATATATATATATATAATAAATGGAAATATAATTTTAATTAAAATTCATTATTTTACAATATCATTCAGAAAATGAATCTTCTTAAAAAAAATTTTTACCCTAAGATAATCATAAAATAACTCATAACATAATAATATTTGTTTTTAAAATAAATATTTTATATTTCTCAAAATTTAGTTATAAAATAGGCATGCCATTAAATGGATATAAAATTGTCTTTTATAAAAATATATCTTTTGTTCCAAAAATTTAATTTATTGTTTTCTATTGTCTTGAAAAAATATAACATAATTTTAAAATAGTTTATTGAATATATAAAATTTCAAATCCAATTTTTATAATTCATGTAATTTTGGTTGTTAAATTTATTGGGTTAAGACATATCTTTTTATAGAAGACAATTTTAATGGAAGCGAATTTATTTATTTTTTAATAGGTACAACTCTTATTTCTATTTATTTGATTACCAAATAATTTATATTATAAAAATTCATAAGAAAAATTATCATAATTTATTTAATCTATTTCATTTATTCTATCCCAAGGGCTAGTTGATAACTAATATAATATTTTAATAATTATCTAAATTGATTATTGTAGTTCTATAAAACTCTTGCAAGCATGTAACAAAATTTTTCGAGGAATCTTGATATTGTGTGTCACAAAATCCAAACATAGGGTTTCCTATATCGAAAGGTAATATAAGTTGTGTGTTTAGTTCAATAATAAACTAGTTTTGTGTAAATCATAAAACATACCTCGGTTTATCATTCACTTCAAGCCACCAATGGAATTTAATTTATTCAAAAAATAATAACTCATTAAAACGTGGTGTATTACATTATACACCCCATAAAATGAATTTTAGCATAAAATATTTTCTGAGACATAATTCTTTTAATTATGGATTATTCTATTTATAAAAACCCACATTATGAAAAATAAATAAGAAAACATCATTTAAAAATTGAAATTATAAAACATAATGATAACCAACGTAACTCATAATTAGGTTTCAGAATAAGATAACATAAATTGAAACTGAAATCATTAGAAATGAAGAGAAATATGACTAACATGTTCTGATGGAGATTGTTATATAACGTGGTCCAGATAATGTTAATGATCAAAAATCCATAAAAAATAATCTTGAAAAGGGTCATTGATATCTTCAAAATTTATTATAGTAGGAAATTTTTATATATGATGTCTCTTTTCATAAAGTTAAATAATTTTTAAAATGAGATATACTTACTTGATTTCATCCCATTTCATATGCATAATCTCACCCTTCTGTCATGTCTTGGCCAATTTCCAGGTCATTTGTTTCTCTAAAAAGAAGTCATACATGTTATCGATGATGAAATAAAGTATCATAAGATCCATAAGTAGAAATATAGACCATTACATCTTTCATAAGTTATAATCACATCAAAATGGATGGTAAATGTTATTCAATATTCATAAATCCCCATATATAGAGATAATAATTAAATCCATGAAACTTCATATGATTTTTAACATCAACCATTCCATAATTTGTTTATCTTATTACCCTTACGAAATAAAAAAGTCCAATACATTTTAAATAAGGTCACTAAATGTTTGGAAATAATCATTGGATTTATTGCCCATACATTGTAATGTAGCTCTCAGTTGTCACATACCAAATTTTCTTATACATTTATCATGTATTCTATTAAAAAGTTATATTTCAATGAATTACCATAAAATAATTTTTAAAACAAACACAAATATTCATTCCTTCTATATAACATAGATTAATGGATATATTTACCGAATAAAAAAATGTAGTAAATTCTATCTATAGTAGCATAAACAACATTATCAACAAACTCATAGTCATTTCCAAGGAAATATATTCATTGTAATTTAACTATTAGTATCAAATATATATTTATCCATGATAAATATAAGATTATTAGCAGCTTGAACACATTAATATTACCGTCCTTTAAACAAAATATCACCTTTCAGTTAAATAACATTTTTATTTCATCTTCACCATTCAACAAATCCTTTCAAATAATTATTGAAAAACATTGAATTAAAATAAATATACATGTCATCATTCTTATAACATAAATAATCCATTTATACCCCTTCCTTCTCAATCAAGTTACAATGATTTGTCTTCTTAGTCCTTAATAACCAATTCCAAAAATACGAAATGAGAGTTATGTGTTAATAATTATCATACTAAATATAATGATGAATATAAAAACACTACTATAATTGAACATATAATTCGTATGTATTCTAATATCTCTTCATCATAATCAGAAAAACCATTACTCATAATACCATGTTATGGTACGTCATGATGATTCCCTATAATTGGTTTATTTTCATAATTCCCATACTGTGCAAACATAACTGATTCTATTATTGATAATACCTTAGAGGGGTGAATGTTTACATTAAATAAAACACCATTTTTTTCTGGAAAATTACATACATTGTGTCCTTTTTCATCAAACATGCGACAAATTCTCATTATGTTTACAAAATTCTATGACATTTTCTTATATTTTAACTCATCTATAGACTTATCTGTATAGACATCACTAGAAATATCATTATAAATTTCACTAGTGATACAGATAATTTTTTTTCAATCATGTTTCCAAATGATTACTAAACCATTCCATTTTTTCCAACTATAGTGACCCAAGATTATTATATGTAGATATTACATCAGTTTATGTAAATATCCATAAAATTAAAAAAGTACATTCCAAGGGAAAATAATATTTTAGTGTATTTTGAACTTATAAATCATAATATTCTATCATAGTGAATGATATTAAAAATCCCCTCTAATAAATAACCATATTTGGGATTTTATGTAAAATCATTTCTCTATATCATTGGGAATGTAAACATAATAAAGGGTGATCATTTATTCTCACTAATGATAAAAAATGGTTGTACATAAGAGTAACATGCACACTAGGGTATGAGAACATGAGCATAACAGTAGAATATGATAACTTATATATCAAAGATCATTTGAATGAATAGTCGAATAATGATTACATGTTCATAAGATATGAATCATAAGGAGGTCAAAGACATAAGTCATGAATTAAATACAAAATCACAGTATATAAAATTTTGGTAGATAGGTAAACTTGTGAAGTTATTTCCATATTAGTCATGGCTCACTACCATTGAAATATTAGTAGTATGTGTCCACACTTCAAACCATCTTAGTATTGAGGGGTCACTCTTAAAATCATTTTAGTAGTACGGGTTCATATCCCAAACCATCTTAGAAATCATCGTCAACTAACAAGATGGTCTTAATAGCATTGGTTCTCTCCCCAAACCATCTTAGTAGTCAATGTTCACTCCCAATACCATCGTAGTGGTCATATTACTTTATGGAACTGGGTTCACTACATGTTACAACCATTTATATTTTATGAGATATAAATCATTACCCAATTAATTTTATAGAGATGTGGGTTCTACCAATCACATATGATAACATATATATGTGTTCCACAAGATAATAAATCATTCATCGTATCATGACCCATTAAAATATATGAGTTTCGTAAATATCTAATAATGAACCATCAAATGAAATGGGTATAATAATTATTTCATCCAATCAATTATTGTGGAAGATATAAATGTTTAATAATAATTTCATCATACAATAATTCTCGTATTTATTCATTTTTCATAAACATTTTATCATCGTATAACCCGTGGAAGAGAAATGAGTGTCATAAATAACATATTTGTTTATATATAAACCATTAAAAGAGATAATAATAATGGTTTCCTTGGATCATATCTCCACTTATGCATAATATATATCAAATTTTGACCTATTATATGGCCTATAATTTTAAAATATCATTTAAAAAATCATAAAAAATTAACCCTTCCGTATTTATTGAAATCTTTTTAGAACATAAAACATTTTGAAAAACCTTTTCGTGTAAAAAACCAATGAAAATTATAAAGGATGATTTCAATCCCATTTTATATTCATATTAGAAAATAAAATAATATAAATAACTATTCATTGAAAATTAGATTAAAAGAGAATTTACAACATTTTTAATATATTATTCGAAAAAATTTGTTTTGAATCATCACATCATTCCGAAAAAAGAGAGAAATGCTGTCATATTTTTTTAACAAATTTCATAATTTAATAAAGTAACAATGAGTGGTTAAATTTAACCATTACATGAAAAAAATCATTTAATATAATAAAAGAAGAAATTTCATGAAAATATCGGAGATATGGATCATAATATTTCATCAATTGTGGAATAATCGTAAACAATTCCAATAAATGATGACATTGTTGGGGTGAACTCTTACTACTTGGGTAATGTTGAATCACAATATCCACCAAACATTAAAATTTCATGACACTAAAAATATTATTAAAACAATTAGATTCATGAAATAACTTGTAAAAGGGAAATTAAATACACCTCAGAAAATAATATTGGGGAAAAACATAACATGTGTCTCAAATTAAAAATATTGAGACAAAAAAACATTACCAATTTGGTATCATTTAAACCATAAATCACAAGAAATAGATATCCAAGAATTTATATATAAATATCAATAATCCATAAAAAATGAATCATAAATTTCCTCTATTTGAACTTTTCACACGGCATATAATAAATAGGTCATGATCATAGCTTGTGTCTCACGAAAAATAAAAGTGACAAAGAAATTCCATACTATTATATTAACTTTTAAACAATGATCCCAGAAAATTAAAACATATATATAAAATTTTAATATAATAAAATAATTTAAATTAAACATATTAAATCTAATAGTATAGTATATATGACACACAAAATAAAAGAGTGGTGGACGTGTCATAAGTATTACAAAATTAAAAGTGAGATTAAAAATACCCTTAATAATTTAGTATTTTTTAAATCATGATCCCCATGAAAAAATATCATACATTAAAATATTTAAATTAATTAAATAAAAAATATTCAATATATAACATTTCATATTTATGTATAAACACCAAAAATATTGGTCAATATTGCAAGTGTCTCATGGATATAAAATGTGAGATAATATTTTCTTACCTTAAATATTCACTCTCATCTCACTAGTTCAATCCATTTTTGTAATGAATAATTTTTATATAAATATATCTTTGAACCATATTCACATATATAATACCATTTATGATTTAATTATTACATTATATTGTAAATTTATTATAAATTTTTTATTAATGTTTAGATTCGAGTTATAACTGCATTATTTTTCATACTTGTTTTGACTTATCATTAATAGTCTTCTAATGTAGAATATGATTTCTTCATTTAACGAGTTTGAACAATTATATTGACATCATATATTTTCATTATATATTTATTTTTAATAATATATGAAATATAGAAACAAGAAATTAAATACACAGTTTGTCGAGATGGTAGGCTCTATGTAAGCTTGAATGTTGTTTTCCATTACATGTTATAATAAAAGAAGGAAATTAAAATTATATATATTATAAATAAATTAAAATTATTATTTCATAAATATTACATATTTTTATTAAACACATCCATAATACATTCTATGTAATGCGTTAATGAATCTCATTTCTTGGAGGGAGGAATAATCTACAAGGCAACAAATGATGTTATCGTATTCATAAAAAGTGGGAGAGATGATTTTATGTGTCATATAATAATTAAATAAGTATTAAGAAAATATAAATAAAATATATTAATTATAGAAAAAATAAATAAATAATTATTACCAAACATTATAGTTGGTAATAGAACAACGATCTACATCCGTTCGTGATGCAGTAGTCTGTTGTACCTATGAGCGATGATTGTGTTTCCCATTTGATGCACATCTGTATAGTTATAGGTATAAAACATGAAATAAAAATATTTATTTATATTTATGTTTTTGTGGTTATTATATAATAATCTTATATTCATAATTTAATGGGTAGAGAGTGAAATAAGAAAAATTTCTCATTGTAAAATTCTACCTCTTTTTGGGTAACTCCTTTGGGTTTTCAATAAACGGCCAACTTAGCATGATTTATATTAAAATTTATTCTAATTGGATTATATGAGTGATGTTTGTAGAATATTCATTCTGCGGATTTTGGATACATAAGTCTTGATAATTTTGTGTAATTTAATGGTTATTAACTTTATATATTGGAGGAAGAGTGGAATTCATGTAAATACAATAGGGAAATCAATATTGACATGTCCCCCTTAAATAACATTCCTCAAAAATGATTTAGTTTTGAAAAACAAATAGAGAAAACGTTTTAAATATGGCCATATAATTGATTTTTTTTCATGTTTTAGGGAATTTTGGACACTTAAGATTAATCTTTAACCACTATGTAAACACATTTATTAACTTAATCACTATTATTAATTTTAATTTATTTCAGTATAATGTTTGTAAAAAAATTAATATATCATTAATATATATTGATAATTATTCTCATTAAAAATATGGAATATAATTTTCTAATTTCAAATCCTTGAATAGGTAAAATATAATTTGAATATAATCTCATATGCATGAAGAAACAATGTTTTTTAAAAGTGAAAATTTTCAAAAGATTAAAAAATTATATTCAATTTCACTGATAAATTTATTACAGTATACTAAATTGGATTAATATATATATCGACTATATCTACTAAACCTGGGTGTTCCCCTGCTGATGTGTCACCACCATAGTAAACCAAATCACCCAATTCCCATATCCATTTTCCATTATCCCCTCCACTTTCTACACACACACCTGAATTACCCCTCGCTCATGCTCTCTAACCCCTGTATTACCCCTACATTTCAACTCAAACATCCACAATACCCCGTTCCCAATCAGGACTCTCATTTGGTCGTATTAGGGTTCATGCGGAACATTATCTTCTCCCTCCACGCACCCCCACCCCTCGACTCCCCTCCCCGACCATGCATCCTCCTCGATTTCTCTCTCAATCCACGATTTCGACCATCACCGAATCCCCTCTTTTCGTCGCCTCCCTCCCCAACTCCGTTCTCTAGCCACATCTCCATCTTCATCATCCCTCTTCGATATGAATATTTAACTAGTATGCCGATGCATATAGGTATTGGTTTTATTTGACTACAATGCCATCTACCGACGGTGATTCCCTACCACTACTCCACCATTTACAGGCAATCTTAGACTTCCACCTACCTAGTAGTGGTGGACGTCACTCAGAATCAATTTTTGGTAACCCTAACTACTACAACTCTATGTTCAGCATCTAGAAACCCTAAAATACTCATCTAATTTCCAATGGTAATAGAGGGATACAACGTCAACAAGTATCCTCCAATCTGTTTCATGTCTATTTAGCAATGTATTAATGCTATGTCATCTCTCCTAAATAGTAACAAATATATTACTTTCAGCCGAATATTGCAACCCATAACACTCTGATTTTGATTTAATTTATCATATTTAGGTTTTTGATTCCCTCTATTTTAATCCAGTAGGCAATGAAAGCGGAATTAGTCTGTGTATTTACGTTTGTTTTGTGATATATTTTTAGTTAACCAATTCTCTGGTTTCGTCCGTATTTTCAGGTGAATATGTTTATTGGGTGCTAAATTTTGGTATTTGCTAGAATCATTTCACTATTTGTACTATGATGGAATAATTTAATTATTTATTTTTAAAATCTTCAATCTTTTTTAACATTCATGGTTTCATATAGAGGTTGTGGAGTTGCACTTGGATTATTTAATTTAGGTTCAAAATAATAGATTCTTACTGATTTAATTCATGCAATTGGCTTAATTAATTCAAAGTGTATTGGTATAGGTAATGAAGGTTTTGTTATATGGTTTCTAGGGCATCAAGGTGATTTAATTCATTTCATATTTCTAACGTCGAATCATCTTTTTAGAATTAGGATTCCCATGAAGTCAAGCAGTATCCTCCAATCCGTTGCAATTATGTTTATCAACATATTAATGCTGGGACATCCCTCTTTAAAGGTAATATTCCTATTAAAGTTATCCAAATATTTCAACACGCAGCAATCTGAATTTCAATCAATTTATCATTTTGTGGTTTTTGAATCATTCTGATTTTTTCTAGTATGGAATGACTGCTGAATTACTAGGTGATTTTTCATTTGTTTTGTGCTATATTTTTAGGTAATCAATGCTCTGGATTCTTCCTTATTTTCTTGTGAATATGTTTTTAGGGTGAAAAATATTGGTATGTGTAGGAATATTTTCACTATTTTTCCTATGCTAGAATAAATGAATTATATCTTTTAAAATAATGACTATTTGTGCACTTTTATTTTTTCAGATGCAGGTTATTGAGATGCCCTTGGAAGATTTATTTCGGGTTCAAAAGATATAATTTATCACTAATTTAATTCATTCAGTTGGATTATTTAATTAAATGTGTGTTGGTGCAGGTTTTCAAGGTTGAGTTAGATGGTTTCCATGGCATCAAGGTGATTTAATTCATTTCATATTCTTACATCTAATTTTCATTGGAGGTGCTCTAATATGTTTCGTTGAAGCTATTACCAACTTGATAATTTTTCTTTAAATGTTTATACATTCATTATTTGTCTGTGAACTTGGTTTCCCCTGGACGATTGTCAGTTGCCTTCCCCATGTCTCATCACATTCATATTTTCTTTGAAACCGGTGGAATTATCTTCTTCTGGCTTCAATCATGTCCTTTCAAGCTGATTGGTTCGTGGTGCTATTAATATTGTACTCTTCACTATAGGTCACTTCCAATGTTAATGTTCAGTTCTTATTGATTTCAATTAAAATGAGTTTTACAATTCATTAATTTTTTTAGGGATGTTGATTGGCATCACACCTCTTTAAGATTGTTCTAAATTAACCAAAAATATTTACTGGGATTCTATTATATTGGTCCATGTTCTAGAATATTACCAATCGCTATCCTATATTGGAATAATGAAATTACATATTTTAAATTCTTGAGTCTTTTTCACTTGAGTGGTTTCTGATTCAGGTTGTTGAGGTGCGCATTGTTATTGGGGTGCACTTTGATGATTTAATTAGGATTTGAAAAATTTAGGTTTTGGATGATTTATTTCATGCATCTGGATTATTTATTTCATTGAAAACTTCTACATTATAATTTTTATTGGTGGTACTCCAATGGGTTGCATTGTAGGCACAGTTTTATGATCAGGGATATCGTGGTGGAGCTTGTTATTAATCTAATGAAGCATGATTAAATTTAAACAATATTGAATTCATTAATTATTTGTGATTAATTTACATGTTTTCATGACTTTTCAATCAATATTCATTATACCTTATATATTTTCATATTATGTTAATTATATTGTTAATTTTTATTGATAATGATATCAGGATTTGATCTTCAAATTTAATTAATTGTAATCATGTGTAGGTTCCTATTAATAATTTAAGGAATAATAAATAATTTTTAGCAATGATATTGTTAGCTTCTCTCATTCTTGAAACATGTGTGGAAATTTTAAGTAAATGGTGGAATTTGTTTACTGATAAATATGTATTTATACATGTAATTTTTCCATCTATATATTCTCTCAAATACATGTATACTGTTGACATTAGGAAACCTACATAGGGAAGGTGAACCAGTAAGCCCATATCGAGATGGTTGAGGCCAGTATCCATGTAGTCATTGGATCAATCTTAAGTAGGACTTAATTTCAACTACTTTCACCATCCTTAGTAAGAGATCATATTTGTTGGTGTGTGCATTAGTTGGAATTAAATTGGGCACACTATAACATGGACTTTGTGTCGATTTATGTAATGATTCATAATTATCAATGTTTAGAATTTTTTATTTGACATGTTTCATTGATTTTCATGAACCCTAATTTTCCATGTTGGAACTCTTACATTTTCTTGGATGATTCTATTCTCCTCCCCCACTTCATTGAAATTCTCTTCATTCAGCTATAACTAAATGTTTTTCTATTTTATTCTACAAAACATATGCATGATGATTCCATAAAATAGAAATGAAAATAGATTCATTTTTCGTCTTGGATTAATTCCTTATTAAATTTATTCCATTACTTCTGAGTTTCCCATGTCTTATTTGATACCAATGATTTTACTACATAAATATTCCAATATATTATACTTTGATTTTTTTTATAACATAAGATGGAATTATTCCTAGTTAAAGTTCTTATATTAATTTATTTATAAGGATGTGTATGTAGAATTGAATCATATGGTTAGACCTCACCCCTGATCATCAACAAAATTTACTTTTTCTATGTAATGGTAAGTTACCTCTTTCATGCAGGCTACATTTCTTATTATCTGTGTAACTGTTAAGTATTTGGTTGATTTGATTTATTGATGAATATATATTTCTCCATGATTCTGTGTCAACTAATGCTTTTCTCAAATACATTTACATATGGAAGTCAGAAACCAAGATGAGCAATGTGAATGGGTAAGCCCTTATCCCTTGGTCGAGGACAGTATCCATGTTTTCATCGGACCAATCCAAAGCAGAATCACCTTTCCTCTTTCCCTTGAATCAGTTTCTAAGCTATTTCATTGGTGTATTTCCTTGATTTTCATAAACTGTAATTTCATGTGTTGTGTATTATTCTATCCCCCTCTTCATTGAGTCTATATGCATCCAATTATAAACAAATTCTGCACTATTTTATTCGGATAAACATATTCTTGATGTTTCCATAAAACATACATGCTTACATATTCCATTCGCTTCATGGATTAATGTCTTGTATAATTTATTACATTACATTGGTTGTTGCCTTCTCTTATTTGTTTCCAATGCTTTTATTACTTACATATTCTAATATATTATTCATTCATTTTATTAGAACATAATATGGAAATATTTGCAATTACAATCATTTTATTAAATTTTCTTGAAGGATGGGTGTGTACCATTGAATCATATGGTAACAACCCTCTCATTTTCATCATTATTTCATTTTTCTAGGTAACGGTATGTTACATGTTTCAAAAAGGATGAAGATCTTATTATGTGTAAAAATGGTGAGTAAATGTTTGATTTGATTTAGTGATAAATATAAATTTCATCATGTATCTATGTCATAAACATTTATTCTCAAATACATGGACAGATTGAATTAGGAAACAACAATAAGGAAGGAGAACTTGTAAGCCCTTATCCATTATATAATGTTGCTTATCAAATAATATATGAATTATTTTTTCACCATATATTATCAGTATGAACTTATATATCATTTTCTATGAATTATAATGGATTCATATTTTATTTCTAGAAACCTCCCTGAGTAGGGTGGATGACGATATACCTGTATTATGCTTCCAAGGGAAATGTGGACCTATTAGCAGAATGAAGCAAAAATATTTAATAGCAACACTAGTGAGATTACACTCTTGTTTAAATAATATTCAACAGTGCCCATTGATTAAAAATACATGAACATTGTATGGTTCCATACAATGTCCAAAAATGAATTAAACTCATGTATAAAAATGATCAAAATATTTGAAGTTCCATAAATATCAACAGTATAAAGTACTATATAAGTTACACCTACATAAAAATGTATATATTAAATAACTACTATATATTTTTTTAAAATGTTAATAATAATTATAAAATTATAAAATTATGGTTTTAATGATATATCATGGTTTCATACTCTATAGTTATTTTTTACCAATCCAAATTTTCAATTTATTACATACAATCACAAGGAAAAAATAATTTAGAATCAGTTATTACATTTCTGTCCATTAATAATTTTCAAAATCATTTGATTGTGCAGTGACATATCTATAAAGTGATACTTGGATCATGAAGATAAATATTTTTATATTGAAATAACATTCACAAAATCATTATTAGATCACAAAGGTATTCATTTTTATTATATCTATTAATATTTCTCAATGTTTTTAGCTTTATTTCTATTCTTAAATCTCAAATTCTTATTTATGTTCTTGTAAAATTAATTATGTCATTGATTTTTTTTATTTCATATTAAATTATCCTTTTAAATTTACAGTCAATTATGTTATGATCCACTTAATAATAAATTATTTTGGTGTAATGTGTTATAAAAATGAATGAAATTAATTTTAATATACTAGATTAAAAGCGTTCATAAGGCATGTCTTCTCCATTCACTATCACTCTTTTCATCATGTTTTGCATTAGATTACTAAAATGTCTTATCGATGATGCTTTCAATAACATCATCAGAAATATTTATATCATATTAATAATGTTTAGCAAAAACCATTCATTTCACCGCCAGCCCCTCAATGAAACCCTATCGATCAAAAAAACCTTTTCTTTTGGTTCATATTAAATAGTTCCAGTTGAAACTCTTCCATATTTATCACCCCATCATCAATCACTTCGCAACAAATATTCCTAAACAACTCATAGAGATCTTATATTTTACTAACAATAAACATTTTCTCCCTTGCACGCACATGAAGATCATCTCGGCCTCTTTAATTTTTATGCAAATTAACAACACAACATGATAGCCAGGTAGCATATCACATAATACCTAAAACAATGAATGGTGAATTTTCATAGTAATAAAAGAGAAGGATTTATTTTTTAGGTACGTTTATTTATGTTTCTTCAATATACATATGATTTCTATCTTCTCACCCATTTTTTTCACACAAAGACTTATTTATTTGTTATTCCATATCTTAAACAAATCACAAAAGTCAATTGATTATGATCCTCTCTGCAGATTTTATAGAAAAAACTCAGGTTGGGGGTTGGCGGGGAACCTACGGTGAAGAAGCGACAACCCCAATAGCTTCGATGGGGTGGTGAGGAAGAGGCTGCATCAGCTTAGTTTCCCATTGAATTTTTATTAGGGGCTATAACAAATCATTACTGGAATTTATTATGTGATATATGGATGAGTCAATTAAATTACATGATTTCTTTTATTGTTTCTTCATTGCTTTGTGAGTCCTACATGCTATTTTCACCATGGATATATGACATTATTGAATTTATTAATTAAAATGTTATTGATTCAATAGTTTAATGTATTGATGAAAATATCAATGCACTCATATTTATATAGTGATCAAGCATTAATATTATTTTTATGTCATATGACTATAAAAATGATCAAGGAACCTTGAATAACTAGGTGATACGATTTCCCCTTTGTAATTATAGGTTTCATCGAGATAACTTTGAAAGGCTTATATTGGTTGATATTTGTATAATTTGAATTCTTGTGTATGATTTAGGAGGTCCAGATATGAGAGTCGGCATTTTATATGATTATGCATGGTATGGATCCTTTATTTGGGAACAAGGATTAAGAAATTTCCCCCTTTTTGAATATCCTATTATAAGTGCAGAGAATAATGATTACACCTTTGATAGACTATAACATGTTTTGTATTGTATTTTTCTGATGAACATGGAATATGTTCAAACTGATAATGAATATGGTTAGATAGAGTAATTATCTTTTTTATATTATTTATAAATTTACAATGTTACAACTATTTTTTATTTTTTATTTTTACGATCTCATGAATACATTTAGAGTAGAACATGAAATTTTTGATTCCCCTGGTCAAAACCCTTTCTCGTACTCCTTTTCTTTTATTGATTTTTTGATTTTTTTAAAGTGAAATATTTTATTCTATTCACTGATAACAATATAATTTGAACTACATCAATATTGGAATGAATGTGACTATGTCCCCACTATAGACAACTTGAATTCTATATTTCCATTGTTAATGTTTAACATTTCATTCTTTTTTCCTTTTTTGTGCATGTTTTTAATATGAATCTCATGAGAACAACTATCCTTATTTCATTCTTGATTATGATTATTATTCTAGTATATGTAAATATGAGGGGATGCATGAATTTTTTGGTGGGATTATGGAACTATTTTATCATCACTAAGTTATTTTCTTGGTTCATATCCTACTACATTGTTTCGCTTATGTTATATAATTTTCTTCAGTATACCCGGTTGGAATATAGGTTTCCTATAAATTGAATGGCACTTTTTTAGTATTACATATATTTGTGTATAATGCCTTTATATTTCTATTCATGTTTGATAGATTCCGGTTTCTTTATGATACCTGAATAATTATATGACATATTTATCACTTATGATAATTGTTTTTAAAAATGCAATTGACATCATTTATATATACGAAATATGGGTGACTTATTCTTACTTGTCACCCAATCATGATTCCACTTCCCCCTTAATTATACTAATTGTACATATCTATCACGTATGATAATTTTTAAAAATATATTATTTTCATCAATTATATATAACAAATCTAGGTGACCTCATACTACATGTCACCCAACCATGCTTCCACTTCACCCTATATTATGCATTCCTCCCTCAAAACAATTAATGTTTTATTTTATAGTAAAGAAGAAAGTCCAAAACTGTATGGTTTTACAAAGTTATTATGATAGGGACCCTGATAATTTATTGAATTTGGTTATTTTTTTGATAAAATTGTTTTCAATTTTAGTCTTTATGAACATTTGGTGAGTTTTATCACACTTTTAGTACTATCCAATTCAATTTATCCAAGCGTCGTATTTTTCTTCAAAGGCCAAGTGATTAGACACTATAGACAGGAGAGAAATAGTTCTTTAAGAAACCATTTATCGTATATGCTGAATTTGTGGAAATTAGTTCATGAATTATAGGGCTTTAATCAGGAAGGAGAAGCTTTATATTTTTCTCACAATACCTCAGTCATAATGTTGTTTATGAATCCTATTTATTTTGAAATATTGGGTACCAGGATGCGAACATATTTTAGAAATATCACTTGGAGAGAATTTGAAATTAATTATTTTTATTATTTTGTGTCTTGATTTTATTTATTTTTAGGAATACAGTACTAAACAGACAAGATTTCCCCAACAAAAGAACCTCCATCTACTCCACCCCAACATTCACCAAGCTGCCAAAAAAATGTACACCATGGAAGAAGGTTACATCATTTCCAGCCACTCCACACAGTTGTCTACGTTGGAATCGAACAGGTTCATACCATTCACTCGGTCCCCCTCCACCCTCTCATCCAGGTATACCAACAGGTTTAGGGGCCCAATGGTCTTCATGGGCCACCATATTGTCATCCCTTCAACCACCTGAATTTAATCATAGACAATCTTACAGTGTCCAAATTCCCACCAATCATCCCAAAAACAATTTCTAGATGTGTGTGGTTAGGGAAAGGTGTTTTTGCAGATATATATATAAGTACACACACCATTACTTCCAATGACTTAAAAGAATTGACAATTGTCCAATTTAGCTTGTGAATATTAGAGAATTGGTCTTGGTAAATGCTCAGGATGGAATAATAGTATCCCATGTCATAAAAAAATTATGGAAAGTCATTGATGTTGATGGAAGGCATAGAAGGAACATGAAGTTCTAGGGAAAATCCTCGGCATTCATCTGGCAACTATAGGCATTGTGTTGTGTAACATCGATTTATTTGTTTATTCAATTATTGTTCTGAATCATATGAAAATATATTATGTAATGTCCTTCATTATTCTTCCATCAATGTTTATAGCTCATAGTACATGTATGTTGTAAAAATTATACAATTGAATCAGTTTATTGTTTTATATGAATTATGAATTAGTAATGTTTATAAAATTTTTCTATAAAATAGCTTAATTTGTAAAATTCATGTTCAAGTCCTCATTTATCCATTTAGTTGGTAATATTCATCAACATGTCAATATACTTTCTAAATTTACTATAAAATAAGAATAAAATATTTTTAGTTGGTTTAAATAAAACAATATAGATCATCATAAAATTAGATTTTACATATGTTGAATGATCTAAATCATGTTTATAGGAACGCATCCATCTTATGCATTGTGGTTTTTTATCAATGATAGGAATAATATTTAAGCATGAACCATGTATTATATTGATTTTTAAATCTAGTGGAATCTTTTCCTATTAATTTAAATTTATTTATTTGTAACTTTTGTTTGTTAATTATGTATGTGCGGTGTAGTCCCCTTCATAATCATGATTATATTTTCTGTTTTATACTATTTTAATTTTCATTATGATTAATAAAATTGTATTATAATATTATGTACCCCTAATTTATGTTTCCAATATATTCAATACAATCATTATTAATGCAGGGCTTCAATCCTGTATACAAGGTGACAGGGAGGAGTAACACCTGATTTTAGAGAAATAAACCATCATTAATGACTGGAGAAATGACATATTTTGTAACAATATGTCATTATCTTTTGTTTTAGCTGGTAGTTTGTATTTAATTTGAGTAGAGGATATTTTTTTAGAGCATTGAAATATGTAATTTATGTGTGTAGTGGATCATGAATATTTATTGAATAGTGGATCAATTTTTGAGCATTGTATCATATCACCGTGAGAATGCATGGGTGAGTACTATTTTTTTATATAAATGTACTTTCATACCATATAAAAAAATTTATATATATATAAATAAATTAAATTAAAATTTAGTTTAAAAATAAAATTCAGTATATTTCAATATACAAAAAAAATGAATATTATTAAAAAAAACCATAAAATTACCCCTAGATAATTTTTAAATTATGAATTACAAAAAAATGTTTGTTTTTAAAAATATATTTTTTAAATGTTCCATAATATATTTTTAAAATATATGATCCATTATAATGTGGTAATTTTATATTTTTGAAATATATATATTTATATCACTAAAATTGAATTTAATTTTATCACTTCACTATAATATATATAAGATAAATGATAAATAATTAATTGAATATATAATGTATAAATTACATTAAAATAATTCATAACCATTGGGTTATATATTTATTGAGATTTTTTTCCCAGAAAAATTGTTTTTTAGTAAAGGAATTTAATTATTTTGTAATAGTTTTTACTCTTATTTATAATTAATTATTAACAAAGGATTCATTTTATAAAAATTCATAAAAACTATAATCATTAATTATTTTCTCTCATTCATCCCTTATATCCCAATTTATAGGTGATATTTATTATTTTATTTTAGTGCTAATTTAAATAGTATATTATAGTTCAATAAAACTAAGTCATGTGTTTAATGTAAGATACCAAAACAACATGGGATTATGTTTAACATAAGGAAAAAATAGTGTTTCATGTAACAAAATATAATATAATTGTTTCATTTATTGAATGTATAACTATGTGTTGGGTATAAATAAATCATAACATGGTGTATCATTAAAGGTAAAAAATCAATGAAATTTAATTTATTGGGAAAAAATTAATTTATAAAAACTTATGGTGTTACATAATGGTTAGCTGTGAGCTAGGTAACATAAAAAATAGAACCCAAAATATTCTAACCAATCTTCTAATCCATAATTATCTGTATATTAGAAGATGAATTAATTAATGTCTATTAACTTCAAAAAAACCAAAATATTTTATAAAATTAACAATTAAATAGACCATAGGGTTACGATCAGACTCCCAACCTTTGACTCATGATTAACATAGTTCATATAAGGAAAAATGCCAAAAATGAAGAAGGAATATATGATCACAAGAACAACCTACATAAAACTAGCTCAATATTAAAACTGTAAAATTAACCATGTGGTCATTAAATTACACCATAATAAATAAGGAATGATTTGAGTTAAGGGAAACATAAGTAGAAACAATTATTAGGGATCTGATGTGGAAACAAGATGTATGAGGTAGAGGAATGGACTGAAAAATCTCATAGAGTCACCTAAAGATTAATTATAGAAATATGAACATGAATAACTACTAATAATCATATTGAAGTCTTAAATAAAACAAATGGGGCCAATAATTACACATCCTATAATTCTTTTACATCGCCTATTTCATCATTTTTATGTTATGAGGAAAAAACTGCCACCTCATGTTAATATCAATCTAATACGGTCATTAGTAGTTATGAAATAGGAACACCTTTTGTAGAAACTTCATGTATTGAAATATTTCACTATATATTTCTAGAGAATATTATACGTCGAGTGACATATTCATGTTTTATTATCATCAATTGAATAGTTTTCGACCAATTTTCTTCATACGGATATGAACCACATCTAACACCTACTTAACTCAAAGGAACCCTATGTCAACCCATTTAACACATTTATACAAATAATCCATTAATTAAAATAAAAATTATGTTTATAAATATTTTTTATTTTACAAACGAATGGATATCTTTCAAAAAAATAGACTATACCAAAAACTCTCAATGAAAAACGCAAGGAGGAATAAACTTGAGAAAATAACGTAGCTTATAAATTAATAAAAATTTAATTATTTTTAATCCATATAACAAAAAATAATTCAAGGGGATGGTTACTCCTAATGTTTAATTTATATCATTATAATATCGATCCCAATATGCATCATGGTATCTGAGAATGATAATCTCATAAATTCATTTATAAAAAATTCTAAAAAAAGATTATCCATTATCAAATGTGATAATTTTTTTAGAAATCATATGTGATTTCATTGTATCAAAATAATATTGTTTAAGAAAGGTAAAAACAAAAATAATTTATGGCATTAAATTATTATGATAGAATAATTTTCCTATCATATTCCAAAAACCATTCTAATTTGTACATTTTATAACAAAATCTTTACTCAATAGTATACCAAAAGAGGTAATCAAAGATAGTTCATTTGAATCAAAATAGAAAATATGATATAATAATTCCATTCAATATAATTACTAATAATTTATTATATCAATTATATTTTTTGACCATCAAATCATAGAAAAAATGATAATTGTCCATGAATTAACATTTCAATAAATTTATTCATTTGTCAAGAAAATAATTTACTATATTTATACCTATATTCAAAACAAGTATATCATGGCCAAAAAAATTTATAAAAAGGTTTCCCAATCTTAAATTCTTTAAATATATATTATTATTATCTGTTTCTGTAGGAAATTTCAAATCCTTCAAGAAACTATTATGTTTTGTATACCAAAAACAAGGTAATTATTTCAACCCATACAATGTTTTTGTAAACATACAAACCATGGGTTCATCATTATCTTGTGAAACCCCTATTGGTTCCTCAATGTTATCATATTCTTCAATTTATCTATTTTTATATGTTTTAAATAATATCTACCTAATATACATTGTAAAAATACCTGACACAAAATCAATGTACCATATTATAGTTTCATGCCTTGAAATAACATGAATGTTATCTTATAAATTATCAAATTCTACCTATGAATAATACTTTCACATATATATTATTTTTTATGATATATCTATATTCCTTCAATTTAACTAAAAACAACCATTTATTCCAATTACATTATTTCATAATGGTCATTGAACATGGGAATATGTTTAATTGTTCTAAATCAGATCTGACTCTTAATTCATTGAATTTATTGCCTTATTTTTTCCAATTGCCTCAGAAACAAAATATTGTTATACCTAGGAGATAAGTGACTCATGATTCTCAATTATCACCTTATTTAAGTTTTTCTATTGGATTAATGTCACTTAAATTATATTTCATCAAAAATTTCATCATACATGTGATGATTATAATTTTTATAATTATAATATATAAAATACATTAAAAATAGAAGGAATTTTTAGAAGGAATTTTATCATACATCAAATCATGGGTACTCATATTACATTATATCAACAAAAACATCCCCATTGTTCATGAATAATAGTACTAACATCTTCTCTCAACAAAAATTAACAAGACAATATTCATCAATCATACATCCTAATTTTCACTAAATAGTTATTTTTATTTGATTATTATAGTTAATTTTATTGAAAATTTATTGGGGAACTATATTTTTTAAACCATGTTTATTCAGGTAGAATTTGGAATTATTTCTTCTGTGCCTGTTTTTGTAGTTTCTTTTTAGCTTTAGTATATATACACTCGTCTCCCATTTATCTTCCCTTTTGAAACATTTGAAAATTTATATATCCATTGACTTATTCTTATTTAATAATATATTATTTTTCCTATTATGATCATAAATAAAAGTAATAATGAATCTAAGGAACCAGATTTTTCCCTGTAAATTTTTTTAAAATATATAAAAATATTAAAAGTCTGCGAAAACTGACGACTCGTGATTCTGAGGTCTGGTGTGCCCAAAATGAATTTCTGAACTTTTTTTCAGGTACATTAAGTGAACGTGTGAGCGGAGTTTTGTAACATTTGAACCGGTGCTCAAAATTGAAATTTGAGGACACTGTTCAACTTGCAGTGCCGATATTTTCTTAAGAAGTCCTTCACCTCAACCACAGTAGGTAGAGGGTGTAATATAGTTTTGTTTATTTTCGTAGGAGAATAAATATATAATAAATAACCTTTTATTTTTCATTCTTGAAACATCCATTTTGAATCTTAGTGGTGGGTACCAGCTGAACTCCCCTTTAATGTGAGGAAACCCTTAGAATTCCAACAATTAATGTGCCAACAATAATGGAATAAATAATCATAACTCAATTAAAGTTGGCTTCTCACCTCTCTTGGATGGGGATCATTGGAAAAGAGGAGAACTGGGAAAGCCTTTGGAAGAGCATCCTCCAAAGAAGAACCTTGTCCAAAGAAGAACAAACCTTCTACGAGGACGATACACGAGCTTGGATTTGGAGCGTGTTATGAGAGCGATGAATGTCAGCGTCTTCATATTCGTTATCACGCCAACTCCAATGAGCGAATGAGCTATGGGGTTTATTTTGAGATATGATAATTATATTTTTGATGATTCTTCATATTCTGAATTCTCAACGAAGATTGCCAAACTAACACAACCAATGATGTACCAAAATTCCATGATCTTTTCTATTTGTTCTTCGCGTGTTCTTCATGTGTTCTTCAATGTCGAATAATTAATCTCTCTAAAACACAATGTTTTGTTCAGAGTGGCATATGGATGTAGATATCTCAACATGAGGATCATAAATATGCGATTGTCATATTTTTTGGGCTAAGAACGAAGCTTCAGTGACCCGCTGAAGAGGGTGGAGGCCGACAACCTGCCAACCTCAGTACGAATAGACAGTAGAGGAGGACGGCATCATGGACGCTAGTTGGCTGTGTGGAATCGGGGTGGCCCCTGTTTGCGCTGCCGGTAGTAGATGAGGCAGCGACTCTTTAGGCATGGTGGAGAATGGGATGGCAGGTGACACAACGACCGGCCTCATAGAGGCACGGATGTGTGCATCTGTGCTGACAGTAGAGGAGAGGTTGTGCAGCTGCTTAGCCGCTATGGTGCACCCAAAGGGCGGCTGACACACGGCCAACCGCAGGATGAAAGCGGCACTATCGCGTCGTTGTAAGGAGAGCCATCAATTCTTCCAGCTGGATTCATCACAACGAGTGGGATCCCTCCTGCGAGTCTCGCAATCCAGCAAGCAGTGTCAGGTTGGCCGTAGTCGAACAGTCTAATGGACCGTTCAGAATACCTGGGGGCGCCTCCCCCACTAGTGCATCTAGGGAGGGACCCACCATGGCAGACCACACCCAGCTAGGTGGTCTTCACCTATCACATACATGACTTATTTTAAAGTTAAATTTATTTTAATTTCTACTCATTATTTTTTGGGAGGATTTCCTATTATTTTATGGAGGAATTAGTGAATTTTCATGAATTGTGCCAAACTATGAGCCCAATTCAAGTTTTAGAAATAAATCATTTTTTTCTTTTATAAGTCATTAATTATTCAAGATTTATCTTCCATTCAATTTCCTACTTGGCCTCTGTGACCTATTAACACCACCAAGTCAATTTGAATCATTTAGAAATCTATAACCATGGTTTATTTGGGTTATTATTTAAGGGGTTTGGCCTGCCCGAAAGCCCAATTTCAGTTTTATAAATTATTTTTTGTTTTTTTATAACTTATTAAATTTTTGGTAATTTATTTGTGATTCCAATTCTCACCCAAGACCATTAAACCTAGACAAGTGTCTAAAGTCTCTCCCCCGTCTTTGGAGTTCTGGTGTATCGCGACAAGGTGCAGAACTCCATAGGATTCCTCAAATCATCCAAATTTGAAGAGGTAATTTTTATTTATTTCATAACTCTCTGAATTGTTAATATTTTTCCTCCATTACAGTTACTAAATGACGTAATGATTCTTTTTCGAATGAACCCTGGATTTTGGCTGTTTTAAATTTCAGATACTATTGTTTTGAAATTATTACTTCAAGATTCTTCAAGTAATAGAGTCCATTTGTTTCCTATTTCAAATTTCTTAGGGTTTCATTTATTTTTATTAGGGTATATTCTCTCTTCCATGATTTACCAAATGAATAGGGGGGGTAGGGTTTCGAACCTAATCGTTAACATTGGGTTTTATTTTTCAATTCATGTAGATTTAGGTTTGTTCTATGTCCTTTTGGTGAGGCGGTGGTGAGAGTTAATTTTTGCATGGTGATTCAATGTTTTTCCTTAATTAAGTCAGTGATTCCATTGTGTATCTAGTAATTGTGGATTGGATACTGTGTTTATGGTATTTTCCTGCTTATTTAATTTAAATATTTCTTAAAAAAATACTTTTAGTGGTTTTTGTATTTCAAATGAATCTTAAATGCCAATTTCATGTGAAATTGGGGGATTTCATATAAATGTTTTATTAGTTTTTTTGGGGCCACCCTAGAAGTAATTATTTTATTTAATTAAACTGTAATAGGGATGAAAATATTGTTTTTAATGATTATCCCTAGTTTTTGTTGTGAGAAAGCTGGCTTTAATGGTGTTTTAACCACATGAAATTATAAGAGTTGTGTTCTGTAAAAATTGAGGTTTTGCAATGATACCATTTCTTGAACCATATGGGGAAACCCTAAAAATAATTTTCTGTTTTCACTGAAATTTATCCGGCTACCCATTCTATTTGGGAAATTTAAAATTGTGCACATAGTGTGAAAGTGGGGTTTTTAAGGTGTTTTTTTGAAACACTACGGGATTATGAGGAATTGTTTTATAAAAAATCAATGTGTTTAGTTGCGTGTTTTAAGTGGTATAAAATTTTTAGATAATGTGTTGGTATTTTTTGATGATTAATGATGTTTTGTATGAATATTGATTTATGTTGCATGCTGAAATTGATTGAGCACAAAAGAAGATGTCCAGGTACATTGGTAGGGTGGATTTGTACTAGTACGGCTAGGGGACCAGATGGCTTTTGTCCATGTTTCACATAGAATTTGGATAATGAAAACTCTAACTAAGCTATTTGGATGATTATTGGGGACCACTAGTTTACATGTATATTCCCTACTAGTGTCTCGTGCATGAGAATGGATTTTTCTATGGGTACTTTACACCGAGGTATGAGGCACATCGGGCCGAAGACAACCTAGTGCCTAGGGGTGTTCCTAATGTTGTTTGTCATTGGATTTGTAGTATTAAACCCTGTATTAAGGTGTGTTTGGAATGAAATTATAGTAGATAAAATTTCTATTTAAATGCGTGAACATTCTGAAAATTTTGGACTAAAAACTGTTTTCAAAAGATGGTTACATTTCATAGAATTTTAACACTCCTTTTCCTTGACTATTAAAATAGCTTTCTTTTTCACATTGTATTGCATGATATTTGGAATCATTTGGTGGTATAATATTGGTCTTAGACTCACACCCTACTTACACCCCTTAGGTGTAAGTATACTTGGTTATGTTTGAATCGAGTAAAGGAAATGCTATGGGTGATATAGGTTCACGTTGTTAGTTATTATCCTTGGTGCGGAGTTGTGGAGACGGCTTGTGGGTGATTACCCATTGTCATTTAGAGTCCTTGGGGCTGTCTTGATACTATATTTATTTGTATTTGAACCTCTTTTATTGGCTTTAAACCAATGTATTCAGTTCTGGTTTTTGGTTAGGACTCGTTTGGCTCGAAATTTTCAGAATAATATTACTGACTGTTTTAAGGTTTCATGCTTTCATACTTGGGTAAATCGGTCCCAAACCTAAATCAATGATACCCGGAAACTTGTTCCACACCATGGAGATAGGTAACACCCTTCTTGAATTTTCAAAGGATAGTTTTGGTGCCGGTATTGGTGGAAACCAGTTCGGTTCATGACAAAATGGTATAAGAGCATGTTAATGTTTTTTTGGTTATATAGATATTTTGGGACGAGTTAGGATAGACAGGAGCTAGGACTAACGGGGATTAGGTTTTTGGTTGTGAGTAGGGTTCCTGGCCTGCAAATCTCATGGAAGACTTTGAGTCACCAAGGATATTTGGAATTTAATGATTGACATTACATCCAGGTGAGACGTGTGGGCTCCAGACCACTCGTGGACGTTGGGCGAAGGAGGAGTTTTGTTTCTTTTATTTTTGAAATGTGATTAGATTATTTATATTTGATGTATTTGATTAATGTTTTCAAGATTTTGTTATTGATTATTGTTTTGTGTCTATTTAATTTTGTAGAAACATGCCTCCCCAGAAAGCTCACATGCACCCACGGGAGGAAGTCAGAGAGAGTTCTCTCACACCAATCTATCAGAGGCTAGTAGAGGATTTTGTCCGAGCTGTCCATGCTCTAAGATATAGACCATATCATATTCCATATAGTGTTAGAGAGGATGAGACTGGTCCTAGAAATGAAAAGTCCCAAGAGTTCCTGAAAAATAAGCCTCCAACCTTCATAGGAAGCTCACAACCCCAAGAAGCAGAGGAATAGCTCGAGAAGATCGAGCGTATGTTTGAGTTTCTAGAAACACCCAAGGATCACAGGGTGAAGTGTGCCACCTTATTGTTGGGGGGTCCCAGTCGTACGTGGTGGGTGTCCGTGCTTTAGACTAGTAATAATGAGCAGATGCGCTGGGGAGATTTCAAGGTCATCTTAAATGAACAGTACTGCCCTAAGGTCTTGGAATATGTGAAGTCCAGAGAGTTCATGGACATTTTTTAGGGGAATCAATCTGTGATGGTGTATGCCAACCATTTTGCTGATTTGGTTTGGTATGCTCCAGAAATTCGCTCCAATGAGCAGGCGAAGGCCTGGTGGTTTGAGAAAGGATTGCGACCAGAGATATACTCCTAGGTGTTCTTGTTTAAGTTGAGGACCTATGCTGAGGTTGTTGATCGGGATTGCATGGTGGAGATTGATAGGAATGTAAGGGATGTTTTCTATGGTTCATTATTAGTAGTGAGCAGTGGCAGCTCCTCAGGGAAGGAATGGAAGCAGGAGGAACATGTGAAGAAAATAGGTGGCAGTTCAAGCCACTCTTACAGGTAGTTTTCGTCTTTGGATTCTGATGCGAGATCAGTCGTGTGCCACCAATGTAGGATGTCGGGGAACATCCAACTAGTATTCCCACTTCCTCTGATGCCTTGTTATTAATGCGGAGTAATGGGTCATTTACAATGATTTTGTGGGGTGGCACGTCCACTGCTGAGTGGGGCAGGGTCAGTCGCTTCAAGAGGAGTGTCAGCACAGTATGATCCATCAAGGACTAGGGGATCTCAGTTTGGTGGTAATGGAGGTTGGGATAGGAAATCTTATGGACAGAGCCAATTCAAGGGAAAGCCACAGACTAGTGGTCTTCCTCAGGAAGAGACTGGACATCTCAATGTGGTGGACCAGGAACCAGCAGGATCAGAGGCGGGTCCGCGACAGTTCGAGGTACCGTTCTGGTCGCATATTCTATTGATTCAGTTATTTTTTATACTAGTGACTCTTTTTCATTAATTTCTTCCCATTTTTTGGATATGATGAACTTTCCAACCTTATTGTTGTCTTTTGTGATGAAGATTGTTACACCACTGGGAAAGAAGAAGGACCAGTGTCTCAAGTGCCCACCCTGTGCGCTTTCTGTGTCAGGGGTCGAGATGGAGTGGGACCTCATGGTCTTAGATATATGACATTTTGATGTCATACTCGAGATGGATTGTATAGTACACTTCCAGGTACACATCGATTACAATAGAGGGCATGTGAGTTTCCTGACACCTAATGGGATTCGTTTGGATTTTCTTGGAGAATGGGATCCTCAGTCAAGTCGCACAACGCCTCCACTTTCAGAGTTGGGAAGTGTTATATTCTAGTTATCTTCGCTCTTTATAGAGGATGGTAATTACCTTGAAGTTTCACTACCTCATGTAGTGAATGAGATTCCAGAGGTATTCAAGGATAATTTTTCAGGTCTTCCGTCGGAGCGGGATGTGGAGTTTTCGATTGATCTGGCATCGGGAACATAGCCGATATCTCATCCTTCTTATCACATGTCCCCCACCGAGCATAGGGAATTAATGATAAAGTTGGATGACTTAGAATCCAAAGGATTCATTCCCCCAAGAATCACTCATTGGGCTGCTCAAATTTTGTTCGCGAAAAAGGCTGATGGATCCCTCCGTTTGTGCATTGACTACCGGATGCTGAATAAGTTAACAATTAAGAATAAATAATCATTTCCTAGAATAGATGATTTGTTCGATCAGTTGATTGGGGAAAACTGGTTCTCAAATATACACATGCATTCGGGGTATCATCAACTTCGGGTGACAGAGTTAGATATCCTAAAGACATCCTTTGAAAGCAGGTACGACCACATTGAGTATTTGGTCATGCCCATCGGATTGACAGATGCACCAGTGGTATTTATGGAACTCATGAACAATGTGTTTCATCAGTATCTTGATTCCTTTTTTGTGGTGTTCGTGGATGAAATTCTGGTATATTCTAGCTCTATGGAGGAAAACGAACATCACTTGAGGATCATTTTGGGTACATTACGGGATCACCGCATCTATCAATGTTGTCAATGTGCCCTTTCTGGATCAGGGAGGTGATATTTTTGGGGCATGTGATCTTGGAACATGGAGTTTTAGTGGACCTAGAGAAAATTAGTGTTGTCATGTTGTGGGAGAAACTGATGAATGTGTTCAAGATCCGAATTTTCCTTGGCCTGGTTTGTTATTACAGGCTATTCGTTCGGGATTTTTCTCATCTTGCTTCACTGATGACCGCACTCGCCCAGAAAGGGGAGAATTTTGTATGGGGCCCAGATTGTTAGGAATCCTTTGAGGAGCTGATGTGGTGGTTGACTACCACCCCCATTATGATTTTTCCGGATGCAGGGAAGGGTTATGTTGTATATTGTGATGCTTTAGGTATGGTTCTTGGGTTCATGCTTATGTTTGATGATCACGTGGTGGCGTATGGCTCTCGCCAACTTCGACACACGAAAAGAATTACCTGAACGATGACTTGGAGTTGGCATTGGTGATGCATGCATTGAAGGCTTGGACTCACTACCTCTTTGGGGAGAAGTTTTTGGTCTACTCTGATAAAAAAATCATTACCTATATCGTCTCACAACAGGACCTCAACTTGAGGCAGCGTCACTGGATCATGTACTGCAGGGGTTAGACTTTGAAATTGTCTATACCCCAGGCAATGGTAACGTGGTGGCCGATGATTTGAGTAGAACAGTTCCAATGCATGCTTTGAGGAAGTCCAGGGATGAGTGGACTTTGATGGGTCTCTTTTCTCAGATGCATGTGGAGACCAGAGAACACAGTTGAGGTGTATAATTGTTGAGTGTCTAGTTGACTCCTTCACCGTTGGAGTTGATTCAGCAGGAACATCCTAGTGATGATCGTTTTCAGCGGTTGAGGGAGTTTCTTCATAGTGGGGAGACGTCCTCTGATGTATCTTCATCTCTAGAGGGCATCCTTTGCTTCCAGGGCTGCTTAGTAGTGCCACAGTATCTGTGGATGGTGGTGATGTAGGTTAGACACCACTTTTAGTGGTCTGTCCATCCAGGTGCCACTAAAATGTATTATGATGTCTGTCAGCAGTTTTGGTGGCCTGGTATGATACGGGACATAGCGGACTTCGTGTCGAGATGCTACACATCCTAGTAGGTGAAAGCTGAGCACCAAAGGCCCTTAAATTTGCTCCAACCACTACCCATTAATTCCTGGAAGTGGGACAAGCTCCCCATGGATTTCATTGTTGGCTTACCCCATACACCTCGGGGTAAGAATTCCATTTGGGTGGTTATTGATCATCTAACAAAATCAGACCACTTCATTTCGATCAGAGATACATCTAAATTGGATGAGTTGGGCCGTTTGAATCTTCAAGAGGTGGTGAGAATCCATGCTGTGCCATCAGCAGTTGTCTCATATAGAGACCCTATAGCATCTCGCCTCTTTATCACATAATCTTTCATTAAATTTTACAGAACTGAGGATCTTTAAGGTTTAGTGTCTTGGAAACCAGGAACTTTAGACATGAAAATATAAAACATTCTTCTAAAACACTTGAAAGGATCCTCCTCATATTCATCCTAGGTTCATTACTGCATCACATAACCTGGGATCATACATCAAAAGAAAGGGTGATAAAAAATCCCAGTAATGTAAACAAGAGAAACATTTTACATGTGAACTTTAGATACTTCAATAAGGTCATGAAAAGAACTTTAAGGAATGAGAATGAAATCATGAGGCATATCATAATAAAAATAACATTTTCATAACTTGAAGATGTAGCTACAACATTTAATATTTACAATCGTTTCGGTTCACCAAAGTCCATCCCCAAGGTGTCGTTAAAAATTACCAACGCTATTCACCATTGTGTCATTAAAAATGGGAATCTCTAGAGATTAAGTCTTTACCCAATGCATTGGAGCGCTATCAGGGCGCACCTTTAAATTTTCCTTTATTATCATGTGATCCACATATATCATCATAAAAGATTTCATAAATAACCCATATATCATAATATAAATTGGTTTCATTTCATAATAATAACGTTTTAAAAACTGATTTAAAGACATGATCTTTACGTCACATTAAACCCACGGAAAAGGGAAAGCGGGTTTCATGTATGTAAATCCCATAATTTAAAATAGAACATTTCGATATACATGTGAATACCCATGTAGAAATAAGGGCTTTGAGTATTCACTTAATAACATAAAATATCTTTAGAAAAAAGAGAGAGACATTTTGAGACGAAAATTCTGCAGCATAACGGCTTTGTTACAAGGTTTTTAGAAAACATTGAAAAGAGAGGGGACATGGGTCAAACATTCATAAATGACCCATAAAACAGTAGAGGGAAAAAATATTAGGGATTTAAGAACATGGTAATGAAATTTGAAAATATACCATATGAAATGAAGAACATGAAAGGAAGTCAAAAATAAGATTTCTCTTATGAAAATTCGGCAGCCCAACAACGTCACATAAACTTCGACAAAATTGAATTGACGAGATCAAATAGGGAATCTAATAATATGAACATAAAAGATTAGTATGATATATATAGAGATCATACCCCAACACAATACAAAAGGTACTTGAAATACTATACATGAAAGTAGATCTTTGAAAAATGAGAAAGGTGAACGAATCCCTTAAAAATTCGGCAGCCTAATGGCGTCACATAAACTTCAACCAAAAATGAATTGACACGATCAAAATATGGTCTCTAATCATATGAACATAATGGTTTAGTATGATAGATATAGAGATCATACCCCAACATAATAAAAAGGGACTCAAAAGACTTGACATGAAAATAGATCTTGAAAACGAGAAGGGTGAAAGAATCCCTTAAAAATTCGGCAGCCTAACGGCGCCACTTAAAACATCAAAATACTGAATTGAAGAGATAAAATGGGGTCTCTCATCATATTATCATAAAAGATCATAATGATAGATATAGAGATCATACCCCAATGTAATAAAAAGAAACATGAAAGACTTGACAAGAAAATAGAACTTCAAAATGAGAAGGGTGAAAGAATATGTTACAAAAATTTCGGCAGCCTAATGGCGCCACGTAAACTTTCATAAAATGAAATGATGAGAGTAAGAGGGGGACTCTCATAATATGAACATAAAAAGGAAAGTATAATGAATATAAAAGAACATCCTCCAACATAAGAACATGTAGCATAAATGGAATGACATAAAAGAGATTACTTGAAAAGAAAGAGAGGGGTCAGATCCCTTACCTTAAAACGTAACTCTTAAAACACAAATGTTTGGACCTTGAGGGATTGGGGGCACCTTGGGAGGACTCCTTGGGAGGTAAGGAGACCAGAACTTCGTTGGGGGAGAGTGGGAGTCGAATGGATGAGAGGATGGCTTGATATTTATAGGGAAAGTGAGGGGACAAGGCATTAATGGCCAAGGGACACCTCATTAGTGGTTTTGGAAAAACCATGGGCTTGCCCATGGTATTTGCCCATGGTATTGGCCACTTGGGACACCTCATACCTTATCTTACTATTCATAAGTCGACCATATTGATTACATACTTAATACATCATTTAATGATGTCATTAAACACCCGTAACTTAAAAACTGTATTCTCACTATTCATCGAAAATTCAACTTTCTCAGAATAATCCCAAAATTTCACCTTAAACAAAAATGAATGCTCTGATTTCAAAAATGAAATCTATTTTATAATAATAATTATCTAAATATTTTTAATTAAATTTTTAATTAAAAACACTATTCATCGAAAATTTATTTTTTTCAGAAAAATCCCCAAAAATTACCTTAACATAATATCGATGCTCTGAGTTCAAAAATGAATTCCATTTTATAAAAAGAATTTTCTAAATATTTTTAATTAAAATTTTAATTAAAAACACTATTCATCTGAAAAAACTAATACTTGAATAATAATTTCTGAAACCGTTATTTAACCATTTTATTGAATCACATTACTTAATCATGGTGCCTAGATTATATTAATACTTTCTTTAAGTGAGATTACTAATCTATTTGGACACATTACTAATCCTAATCATAAAATCACTATTCATAATTTATTATTCATCAAAAATTACGTTTATCTTATTAGACTCTAAATATCGTACTGAACATAATTGTAGAAGACCATTTTTTGAAAATCATTACACATTTTTAATTATTTAGGGTTTACATAATCATTTTTAAAATATCCTTTTTCTAAAATTCATCAAAAATATGCATACTATATTTATATGGTCATTTGAAAATTCATAAAAGAAATCGAAATTTTTATTTAAAACAATGGATTACACAAGACTGTTACGGTCTCCTTACATAGCCCCTTATCACACCAGCATAGGACCTAAGTGTAAGGTGTGCTAAGGTGAGAGAATCCGAGGGGGGCTCGGCCAACATCGCATGAGTAGTAATTTCTATTAGTTTGAACTTCTCGCGAAGGCAATCCCGTTCTAGCTTTATACGATGAAGTTCAGCTTGGGTTTGGTCCAGAGAAAAGCCCAGTGGTGCTTCCTCCTTCCCAAGTTCTGTTAGATGGGCTTCGATCGGTCCAAGACTACTGGGTGAGGCCATCGAATCATCTTTCTATATTAATTAACCAAGATTACTAGTATTTAGAGACAATAATCGAAACATTTAGTTTACAGCGGTCATATTGACCAATGGTCAAATAATGGTCAAAACCCAACAGTATCATTTTAATTATACTCATGTTTTTAAATGAAACCTTTTTTTAGTATAAAAAATAAAATAACACATGAAATTAGGAAACAAGATTTATTCAAAATTTCGGGTCGTTACAATCTTCCCCCCTTAGGAAATTGCGTCCTCGCAATTTTTAAAAAAAATTGGGTTTTGAAATTTCATTGAAATTCCCACATCGTAAAAAGAGTCAGTAACACAATTACTTTAAAAGAAAGAAAAGGAAGTACAAAGGCCACCCGAGTTTACTAATACTAGGATTCCATGTAGGAAACATGGACATGGAGGAGAAAACAAAGGGTCACGTTCTAAAGGAGAGTGATAGAAAATATGATTAGGAGAAAGTTAACCATATAAAAATCCCAAACTTATGATGTGTTTAAACAATCTTTGATTACCTAGTAGGAAACGTAAACCAACAACGTTTTTGTTTTACGTTCCTTTTCATAATTTTGAAGAATTCATTTACAACATAGAACAAAAACATAAGGAAATATATCTACCTTCATGTAGAGTTTCACCCTTTAATTAGTTTCTACCAAAACTAATCTTTTCTCTCAAACAATGAGCATTCAAAACTACTTGGTCTCATCAAAACACAAGAATCATCTTCAAGAGAATCACATAATCCACTAAATATTAATTATCTATTTCTTCTATCTTTAAACATTATCCCAACAAACAGAAAGGGTAAGGTTAAACAACTCTTCAAAATGGAAGAATCCCATAAGAACGGAAAATAATTTTAAATCTTCAATGTTACATGATAATACCCAAAGATCATCATAGACCATCCCATAAATAACGGCCCTTAAAATTCCTCATGATAAACCAAACTAAGATTGAAACCCAAATACATGAAGGATTTGATAACATAGTCTTCCAAAATAAACTTCACTGTTCATCTCCAAACAACATCATCCACTCCTAACATCTTATAACAAAATTATCTAAACTAAACATATTTTACCCATGATAGGTTAATCATTCCCATAAGTAACCTAAATTACTATAAGTCCACCATAAATTCATCGATTCTTCAAAATATAAGTCAACCTTACTCCTCAATGAAAATACCTTAGTAATCTATTTACCTCGATCATATAGGGTCCCCAAAATAGTGAACATATTCCAAATTAATAATCATTTTTAACCCCCTAATCATCTCTGTCATATTAATACGACAATCGTTGCATTTACTATCACATTGGTTTTTGGGACATGTTCTTCCATTTCCCGCCATTAACTAAGAAAAGAACCTATAATTAGGGGCTTATTTACTTAGCTAATAATCCTGAAAAGGAAACTTTACGCATAAAAGGATAAACATGTAGAATAAAAGTATATCCTAACTTGTGATCCCCTAGGATCCAATCTAGGTTATCCATGATCATATATTCTTATGTGAATCTTTATTTTGTTTTATCCTTGTTCCTTTAATAATGGTTCATACTAATCTTATGAATTTACCAAAGCATATCCCCCGGGAGTGTCGTAACCAAGAGTGCAGAAAGGCCCATTGTCGTGTACCAGTTCCTGTTCGAGTCTAGCTCAAAGCGGTGTTTTCAGGTTTTACCCTTATGTACATCTATGCCAGAGCCACCTCTACATGCTCGTATCTAGACAGGGATGTATTTTTTTGGAAACCCCTTACTCAATACTCACCAAAATATCAAGACGATTTCCTATATTTAAACTTTTCTATAGGGTTCTTCCTAGATTTTTAATATCATAATTTCCACAAATAACTAAACCATCCTTTGATACCAACTATAACATCCCGCCTCTTTATCACATAATCTTTCATTACATTTTACAAAACTGAGGATCTTTAAGGTTTAGTGTCTTGGAAACCGGGAACTTTAGACATGAAAATATAAAACATTCTTCTAAAACACTTGAAAGGATTCTCCTCATGTTCATCCTAGGTTCATTACTGCATCACATAACCTGGGATCATACATCAAAAGAAAGGGTGAGCAAAAAGCCCATTAAGGGAAACAAGAGAAACATTTTACATGTGAACTTGAGATACTTCAATAAGGTCATGAAAAGAACATTAAGGCATGAGAATGAAATCATGAGGCATATCATAATAAAAATAACATTTTCATAACTTGAAGATGTGGCTACAACATTTAATATTGACAATCGTTTTGTTTCACCAAGGTCCATCCCCAAGGCGTCGTTAAAAATTACCAAGGTTATTCACCAAGGTGTCGTTAAAAATGGTCATCTCTAGAGATTAAGTCTTTACCCAATGCATTGGAGCGCTATTAGGGTGCACCTTTAAATTTTCCTTTATTATCATGTGAGCCACATATATCATAATCAAACATTTCATAAATAACCCATATATCATAAAATAAATTGGTTTCATTTCATAATCATAACGTTTTAAAAACTGCTTTAAAGACATGATCTTTACGTCACTTTAAACCCACAGAAAAGGGAAAGCGGGTTTCATGTATGTAAATCCAAGAATTTAAAATAGAACATTTTGATATACATGTGAATACCCCTATAGAAATAAGGGCTTTGAGTATTCACTTAATAACATAAAATAACTTTAGAAAAAAGAGAGAGACATTTTGAGATGAAAATTCTGCAGCATAACTGATAGGTTACAAGGTTTTTAGAAAACATTGAAAAGAGAGGGGACATGGGTCAAACATTCATAAATGACCCATAAAACAGTAGTGGTGCAAAATATAAGGGATTTAAGATCATGGTAATGAAATTTGAAAATATACCATATGAAATGAAGAACATGAATGGAAGACAAAAATAAGATTTCTCTTATGAAAATTCGGCAGCCCAACGACGTCACTTAAACTTCGACAAAATTGAATTGAAAAGATGAAATAGGGTATCTCATCATATGAACATAAAAGATCAGTATGATAGATATAGGGATCATAACCCAACACAATACAAAAGGAACTTGAAATACTTTACATGAAAGTAGATCTTTGAAAAATGAGAAAGGTGAACGAATCCCTTAAAAATTCGGCAGCCTAACGGCGCCACTTAAACTTCAACCAAAAATGAATTGACAAGATCAAAATAGGGTCTCTCTTAATATGAACATAAGGTTTCAGTATGATATATATAGAGATCATACCCCAACATAATAAAATGGAACTTTAAAGACTTGACATGAAAATAGATCGTGAAAACGAGAAGGGTGAAAGAATCCCTTAAAAATTCGGCAGCCTAACGGCGCCACTTAAAACATCAAAATACTGAATTGAAGAGATAAAATGGGGTCTCTCATCATATTATCATAAAAGATCAAAACGATATATATATATACCATACCCCAACGTAATAAAAAGGAACATGAAAGACTTGACAAGAAAATAGAACTTGAAAATGAGAAGGGTGAAAGAATTTGTTGCAAAAATTTCGGCAGCCTAACGGCGCCACTTAAACTTTCATAAAATGAAATGATGAGAGTAAGATGGGGACTCTCATCATATGAACATAAAAAGGAAAGTATAATGAATATAACAGAACATCCTCCAACATAAGAACATGTAGCATAAAAGGAATGACATAAACGAGATTACTTGAAAAGAAAGAGAGGGGTCGGATCCCTTACCTTAAAACATAACTCTTAAAACTGAAATGTTTGGACCTTGAGGGCTTGGGGGAACCTTGGGAGGACTCCTTGGGAGTTAAGGAGGCCAGAACTTCGTTGGGGGAGAGTGGGGAGTCGAATGGATGAGAGGATGGCTTGTTATTTATAGGGAAAGTGAGGAGACAAGTCATTAATGGCCAAGGGACACCTCATTAGTGGTTTTGGCAAAACCATGGGCTTTCCCATGGTATTTTCCCATGGTATTTGCCACTTGGGACACATCATACCTTATATTACTATTCATAAGTCGACCATATTGATTACATACTTAATACATCATTTAATGATGTCATTAAACACCCGTAACTTAAAAACTATATTTTCACTATTCATCGAAAATTCAACTTTCTCTGAATAATCCCAAAATTTCACCTTAACCAAAAATCAATGCTCTAATTTCAAAAATTAAATCAATTTTATAAAAATAATTTTCTAAATATTTTTAATTAAATTTTTAATTAAAAACACTATTCATCGAAAATTTATTTCTTTCAGAAATATCCCCAAAAATTACCTTAACATAATATCGATGCTCTGAGTTCAAAAATGAAGTCCATTTTATAAAAATAATTTCCTAAATATTTTTAATTTAAATTTTAATTAAATACACTATTCATCCGAAAAAACTAATACTTGAATAATAATTTATGAAACCGTTATTTTACCATTTAATTGAATCACATTACTTAATCAAGGTGCCTAGATTATATTAATACTTTCTTTAAGTGAGATTACTAATCCATTTGGTCACATTACTAATCCTAATCATAAAATCACTATTCATAATTTAATATTCATCAAAAATTAAGTTGATCTTATTAGACTCTAAATTTTGTACTGAACATAATTGTAGAAGACCATTTTTTGAAAATCATTACACATTTTTAATTATTTAAGGTTTACATAAACATTTTTAAAATATCCTTTTTCTAAAATTCATCAAAAATATGCATACTATATTTATCCGGTCATTTGAAAATTCATAAAAGAAATCGAAATTTTTATTTAAAACAAAGGATTACACAAGACAGTTATGGTCTCCTTACATAGCCCCTTATCACACCAGCATAGGACCTTAGTGTAAGGTGCGCTAAGGTGAGAGAATCTGAGGGAGGCTCGGCCAACATCGCACGAGTAGTAATTTCTATCAGTTTGAACTTCTAGTGAAGGCGATCCTGTTCTAGCTTTATACGATGAAGTTTAGCTTGGGTTTGGTCCAGAGAAAAGCCAAGTAGTGCTGCCTCCTTCCCAAGTTCTGTTAGATGGGCTTCGATCGGTCCAAGACTACTGGGTGAGGCCATCAAATCTTCATTCGATACTAATTAACCAAGATTACTTGTATTTAGAGACAATAATCGAAACGTTTAGTTTACAGGGGTCATATTGACTAATGGTCAAATAACGGTCAAAACCCAACAATATCATTTTAATTATACTCATGTTATTAAATGAAACATTTTTGTTGAGTATAAAAAATAAAATAACACATGAAATTAGGAAACAGGATTTATTCAAAATTTCGGGTCGTTACAGACCCTCATTTCACTTATCGGTTTTGGTAAGGCCTTGGGGTCTCAGATTAAGATGAGCACGACATACCATCCTCAGATAGATGGTTAGAAAAATCTAGAAAATCAGATTTTAGAGGACATACTTAGTGCATGTGTATTGGACTTTGGAGGTTCCTTGGATTTCCATTTGTGGTTGGTTGAGATTTCTTATAAAAACCGTTACCAATCTTCAATTCTAATGATTCTTATTGAGGTTCTCTATGCTCGGCCGTGTTCGTCCCACCTGTGTTGGGCTGAGGTAGGAGAGACCTCACTACTGGGGCCGAGTCTGGTGTAGGAGGCGTCTGAGATGGTTAAGTTGATTAGGCATCATTTATTGATAGCTCATAGTTTCCATAAATCATATGTTTACCGGAGGCATCATGGCCTAGATTTTTTAGTGGGTGATAGGGTGTTCTTGAAAGTGGCCCCTAATTTGTGCCATCGTCGATTGGGGAAGCAAGGTAAGCTGATGTTGTGGTATATCGGGCCATTTGAGACCATAGAGCATATTAGAAAGGTGCCATAAAATTTGGCATTAGCTTCTCAGTTTATGTCCATCCTTGATGTCTTACATGCCTCTCAGTTGAAGAAATACAACTCGGGTCAGTCCCATGTTTTGAGTTGGGAAGAACTTGAGATAGAGCCTAAATTGTCTGTTGTTGAAATGCCTGTGAAAATATTGGACTCCCATGAGAGGATACTTTGAGGGAAGTATATTCCATTAGTTCGGGTTCTATGGTAGCATGGAAATGATACACATGAGACATGGGAGCGAAAGTCGTGGGATGAGGAAGAGTACTCGTTCTTGTTTTCCAATCAAGCTTCAAGTTGACTTTCCTGGGTGGAAAGAAATTCATGGTGGGGATAATTGTCACATAGTAAACTTATTTTAAAGGTACATTTCATTTAATTTATATTAATTCTTTGTTTTGGGGGTTTCATATGTTTTTATGGAGGAATGAGTGAGTTCTCTTGAATTTGGCCAAACAGTGAGCCCAATTCCATTTTTAAAAATAATATTTGTTTCGTTTATAACTCATTAATTTTTCATGATTTTTCATCCATTCAAGTTCTTACTTATCCTCCCCTGACCTATTAATACCACCATGTCAATTTGGATCCTATAGAAATCCATAACCATGGTTTATTTGAGTTTTTATTTAAGGGGTTGGGCCTTCTCGAAAGCGAAATTCCAGTTTTAAAAATTTATTTTGATTGTTTTATAACGTATTAATTTTTTGGTATTTTTTGGTGATTCTAAGTCCCACCAAAGACCATTGAATCCAGATATGTGTCTAAACTCTCTCCCCCCCTCATTGGAGGTCTGGTTCATCTCTAATTGGTGTAGAAATCCATAGGGTTCCTCAAATCGTCCATATTTGAAGAGGTAATTTTTTTCATTCATAACTCTCTCAATTATTAATATTTTTCTTCCATTCCAATTCTTAAATGACCTACTGATTCTTTTTCGACTGAACCCTTAATTGATGCTGTTTTAAATTTTAGATACTATTTTTTTCGAGTGATTACATCAAGATACTTTAAGTATGTGAGTCCATTTATTTCCTCTTTCAAATTTATTAGGGTTTCAATTATTTTAAATATGGTATATTCCCTCTTCCTTGAAGTATCAAATGAACAGGGGGTAGATTTTCGAACCTTAGGTTTATCCATGGGATTTATTTTTCAATTCGTGTGGGTTTATAATTGTTCTAGGACCTTCATGGTGCGGCAGTGGTGAAAATTAATTATCGCACGATGATTCAAGGGGTTCCATTAATTTGTTAGGTGATTACATTATGTATTCAGTATTTTTGAATTGGCTGTAGTGTTTATGGTATTTTTTATCTTATTTAATTTTATTATTTCTGAACGAAATAGATTTATTGTTGTTTGTATTTCAAAAGAATCTTATATTCCAATTTCATATGAAATTGGTGGATTTTCATAGTAATTTTTTATTAGTTTATTTGGGGCTTCCCTATAAGTAATTAGATGATTTTATTGAACTATAATATGGCTGAAAATACTATTTCTAATGATTATCTATTGTGATTGTTTCTGCAAAATCTGGCTTTAATGGTGTTTGTGAACAACACGAAATTCTAAGAGTTTAGTTGTGTAAAAATGGAGGTTTTTCCAGGATGTCATTTCTTGAACAAAATGGGGCTTCCCAAAACATTATTTTGTTTAACCACTGAAATTTTTTTCACTTCACATTATGTATTGGAAACTTAAAAATTTTCTCAATGTCTGCAAGTGGGGTTTTTAAGGAGTTTAGTGACTGAAACACTACGGGATTTCGAGGAATTATTTTATTAAAATATAAGTGTTTTGTTGAGTGTTTTAGGTGGTATATAATGTGTTAGCTACTGTATTGGTTGTGTTTGACAATTAATGGTGTTTTATATTAATTTTGATTTATGATTCATTCTGAAATTTATTGAGCACAAAAGGGGATGCCCGAGTACCTATTTGGGGCAGATTTGTATTAGTACGAATAGTTGACCATAGGTGTTTTGTCCCTGTTTCACTTAGCATTTGGATAAAGACAACTCTAACTAAAATATGATGATTATTATTGGGGACCACTAGGTTATGGTTATTTTCCCTACTAGTGGCTCGTGCATGAGAACATATTTTTCTATGGTTATAGTACCCCGAGGTACGAGGTACATTGGGACCAAGACAACCTAGTGCTTAGGGGTGTACCTAATGTTGTTTGTCATCGGATTTTTAGTATTAACCCATGTCTAGGGTGTGTTTGGAAGTAAATTATAGTAGATAACATTTCTATTTAAATGTGTGAACATTCAGAAAATTTTGTATTGAAAACCGTTTTCCAATAAAAGTTACATGTTATAGAATTTTAACACGGATTTTCCCTACCTTTTAAAACAACATTCTTTTTCACATTGTATTACATGATTATTGGAATCATTGGGTGGTATATTATCAAGCATAAGATCACACCCAAATTACACCCTTGGGTGTAAGTAGACTTGGTTATGTTTGACTCAGTTAAAGGAAAGGCTAAGGGTGATGGCGGTTCAGGGTGTTAGTTCCCATCCTTGGTGAGGAAAGTGATGGAAACCCAAAATAAATTCATAAAATTGAATCCCACAAATGGGGAATGACTCTTATTCTAGATCCTCATCCATGCATATCATGTTCTTAACTTAGCTCCCAAGAACCAGACCTTTACCCTTATCCAAACCTGCAACATTGAAGTCTTCTTCGGTACACAACATTGTCCCTTATAGGGTGTGAATATAACATTGTAACCCTACACAAATAGTGTCAATAAAATATCTAGTCTAAATATATTGTACATGCGATAATGAAATAAAATACCATGTGAAATAATGGAGAAATTGAGTTACCTTAGTTTAAAATATGTACATTAACTATTTCTATCTTTATACTGATATGAACATTTAAACCATCTTCACTACATAATCCATTTTCATCTTCTAATCCACATGTTATGAACTTAAATCATTTAAAAAATTCTTCAATTAATTCATCCAATATTTATAAGGTAAATAACTCAAGTCTATATCTCACTAGGGTAAAAAAAGCACAACAAAAACATTCCACTCACCTCGACGCCTCATTTTTTTTGGCTCATCGAATGAAACTATTAGGGGAATAGATCCTCCAACCCCTTCCCAAACCCATGAATTTTGGGCGGTGTTTAGATCCTCATTCAAACTCAAACCATGGGAATAAAACCTCAAATCAATAACCCACACTACCATGCCATGTGAAAATACTTATTTATCCATCCACCACACATATACCATATCACACACCATAATCAAAACAATAAACATAAAAATCAATATATATAACAATAATCCTGGGAATTTATATTATTCCATAACCCAATAACACATTCAAAATTTACATTACATATCCCATTTATCCGAAATTCATATACTCATTCCCCAAACAATTAGAAATGATCAATAATTCCCTTTATGGTTACCCATTTAACATATTCATTAATTAAATTATGAAATAACATTTAGCATATTCCTTAATTCCCAAAACATTTAACATGATTGATATTTCATATGAAAATATCACATAGTAATTTATAACAATATTCATAATCCATATTATAACATCTCAATTAACCCAATTAACCCATTTTCATGGAATTCCAAAAAATCCATTATTTCATTGTCAAACATAGGAATAACTATCATTATTTAATTTTAAATCAAAAACCATTTTAACATGTAGTTCATGGGATCTATATTATCACATGTCATCTCTACACATAGCCTAGTCATTTTTTGGGTTTCAAAAAGTCCTTTCTCCCCATAGGTTGACCTAAATAGGTCAAATCATCCTCACGAATCCCAAAATTATCATGATGTGTTCAATTAATCATATATATGGTAATTTTGACAAATATCCCAAATGGAATAAAAATCACAAAAAGAATACATCCATGATATCATCCAAACACGTACAAATCACCCCCACGTCTATGGGATATTACAAGTAGACCACCTACTTCAAATACATTATAGAATACTCTCTTAATTATATCTTTAGGAATAGATTCAAACACACCTTAATGATTTGATAGATAAATATATAGAAATAGTGGGTTTTAGGGAATTAGAAAAAGATAACCCATTATAGAATCCCTAATCTGGAAAAGGTAATTAAGAGATTTATTCAACACACACTGATCATTGATTAATGAGCAAATACACACTATATTGTAATGAAAATAATTACAACAACACTTGAGATGATTTGGGTTCATGTGTTAATCACTGGGTTTGTAAGGGGAAAATGATAAGAAAAAGTGGGTGATGATATAAAAATTCATAGGGGTGCTTTTGGAATAAAATTCACTTTTTAATGGGGTCCATGACCTTTCCATTGGTTTCAAAACAGATCACATCCCACTGTCCAAGGGAAGTGAGGATGCACTGTATCCTAGGGAACTTAAAACGTATTGTATAACCATGATCCTACTATGTATAAATTCATTATCCAATCAACATGGTTTTTCCCTCTACCTTCCAAGGTTTTTCTAAATGTGCATCTCCTCCCCCATAGTTGCATAGTTTTGGTTCACAATTTACACTAACCATGAAACAACTATGAATCATGAGAAAACCATCATTTACCTTTTATTTTGTGTCATGAACCCACAATGTAGCCTTAATCATCCACATAAAATCAGCAAACTATTCATTAACCCATTCTAAGAGAATAAAATGAGAATTTAAATAGGGACATACCTCCATGAAAACTAGTATCATACATCCTTCCCACCTTATAATATCTCATCATCGATCTACTCTTCCTGAGCATCACAGATCTTTAATGGTAAAAATATCGGGCCACTAAGGAGACACATCTTACTTTGTTTCACAATTTCATTCCTGAACATTACCAAGATTCCATAAAACTCAAACCAATGGCACAAACATTCCCTACAATAAATTCTCTCAATGATCCAATAAAAGAACCAGATGATCCTCAAGGGATTCATTTTCATCAAGGTAAAAATCCAAAATATAAATAATCTGAGATGGGTCAGGATGATGCTATAGAAGCTGCAGCACTAGAAATGCTTCATGAATAAAACTACACCAATATGGAATTTCAAATCATTATGCCACCATCATTCCCACTCTACAACCTTAAACCGCCCCAACTACTCTAATTCATACTTACCCTATTTCTGATTTTGATGGTGACCAAACCATGGTTACACTCGAAGAAATACAAGAAAACACACAACAAACTCAAGAGGTCTATGATTACTTTTTGTGTATGAATTATGCCTACATTTAGTCTTTTTGGTCAACTAATAGATCAATTAAACCAACTCAGATGACTCATGTATTACCCTCAATCCCAAAAACTCTTATTTTCCATCATTAATCCAAAATATCATCATACACTGTCTACAACAATGTCCCTCAAAAGGAACCATTTTAAGTGTATAATGGTAACTATTATTGTCTGAAAAATCAATATGTTCCAAATTATTTTTCCATGATCAACTAAAATCTTGGACATAATGCATCAACATATCCTCTAGTACATGAATGGTATTCTGCAATTTCATGTCAAGTTGTGAGTGAAAATCCATACCCAAAACACCTTGGAAACAAGCACCTTCTACCATCCCTGCCAAAAGTGTGATGTGAAACACATGTAATGATAAAAATCTGTGGTTCATGGTACTCCATGAAACCATACTCTCTAAAAAATATATACATAACCTAATAGATCCCTGATGAATGAATATAGAATCAAAAATAAATGATCCACCTCAATGAACCAATCCAAAACAACACATATTTCCTCATTCTTACATGGTATCATTAATGGAACTACAAATAAATTCATCATTACATCATCCCACATCAATTAAAAATGGAAATGGCTGCACCAAACCTCATGTGTGATGATGCTCGGCCTTCACCTACTGAAAGGTATGTCGTTGTTCCAAATTTCTCACAAACACATTCATCATTATCAACCACAAATAATTCCTAGAGATATCAAAATACATATTAATATAATGAGGATTCAATTCCCATTTTATTCATGAATCTTAGACATGAACACTTCTCACATTCCCATTTTCACCATAACATGACCATAAACAAAAATAATTGTTTATCTCTCACGCCCTAACCAAAATGTGAATTCCCACCTTTAATACATTTTATTATAGAAAAAAAAATCATATCCACAAAAAGACTCTCCAAGACCCAACTCAAAATTATAGACTCAACTATTATGGATACAGGGGTCATCTACCATGGGTCCTCCTGCACCTTATAATGTATTTTATCAAACAATGCCATCATATTCTACTCAGAGATGGACTCATATACTACCAAACATTATGTTTTCCAAATTAAACAGTATGAATCACTAATTTCTTTAAATAGTGTATAATCTTGCTAAAAACAAATTATTTCATGTAATCATCTCATCTTTACTACTAAAGATTCAAATCACTCTAAGATAATATGTAAATACGAATTTTATGATCGGTATACACTATAAAATGTCCTCCAAACATGAAATATCACACCATTTTAAGGAATGAACCACTATATCTAATTCAAGATCCAGATTAGGATAATTTATTTCATGAGAAATAAAATGTCATGACCTACAAACAACAACTCTATAATCTTGCATCAACACTTCCCCCAACCCAATACAGGATGATTCAAAAAAAATATATACTTATTACCTTGTTCAAGTAAGATCAAAATCAGTGAGGTTGTCAGCCACTTCTTGAACTCTTGTAAAATATTCACACATTGTTCTAATCATAAAATCCTAATACAGTTCGTAGTCAAAGGTGAATGTGGTGCCACCAAATGGGAAGAGACTCTAATGAGACGTTAAGAGTTGTCGCCAAACCTAGAAAAATTCTAATATCAAAAACGTTTTTTAGCTTCTCCGAAGACACAATATACAAAAATTATCATAGACCACTAACATGAATTCCTCAGATATGATGTGCCCTAAGAAATACACCCTTGCAATTCAAATTTGGAAATTGGGTAGCGTGGTATATATCATATTCCCTCTTAGTTTACTTTATATGATGATAAGAAGTTTGGTATGATTGTGAGGAGACATAGAGTACACAGTGGTTTCACCAAAAAATAAAACATAAAAATGATATAGGTAATGGTGAATGATTCTTTTCATTAGGGAAATAAACATTTATGGCGCATTGTTCAGGATTAACAATATAACTATAAAAATATATAACACAGAAATTCTCTTGAGGGTATTCCTCATCAAATTAGAGGGCCTCACCCACAGTTGGTGATACACTGATCTTATATCAATAATGGAGAACATTGACGCATCAAAAAACTGGTCAAAAAATATTAAATTATATGATGTGCATAAAAGTTCACAACTTTCATCAAATTCAGCTTCCTATAATTTACACATAACCTCAACGAGCTATTATCATTCTAGGAAAACAACATGAGAGATCCACAATGTATTTTTATTAGATAAATAAACCCATTATCCTCCAATTAATCTTATATATTTTAATGTTCTTGGATTTCAAATAGTTCTTTCTAATAAAGATGAATGGAAACTATTTTTGTTCCAAGAAACAAATCTATCTATAACTCAACATCTCTCTCAGGCAGTAGCCCTAGGATCTCCTTAGGAAACACATCCATCAATTCATCCCCAACCGGAGAGAAGAATGGTTTCTATACTTTCCCAACCTCAAGAATTAGGCAATCCCCATAGGGTGGGAGTTGACCAAACTGTTGTGATGAAACCCTGCCATGGCATGCACTAACATCCCACTAACCATGATGCCCATATGTGCCTACCTCAAGAGAAGTTAATGTTACTCAACGATGGTAATAGTCGATATTGGATTGGTAGATTCATCAAATCCATGCCCAAAATCAAATGAAAACCTAAAAATACTTGAGGACTAACATTTCCCATAATGAATGGGAACCACCACTATTCGGAGTAATACCCCAACATTGTCATATAACCTCATCTCGTACCCCCAACAGAGTATCAATCCACATTACCCAACAAAAAGGTTTTACTAAGAGTCCCAACACTAATAAAATCTCAGTAGAGATAAAATAATATCTTTCTCCTATGTCCAATAAATAACTATCAATATTGGATCTTAAAAGTATTATACATAGAACATATGATGGTATAGCCTCACCAGATTCATCTTTGAATGGAACTGGATGAATCTGCAATAAACTCTTCCTTATGATTTGGCCTGAGTTTGTAGTGTTTCACAACTCTGCTGATATGGACACTATATCTCAAGTGTACCATGTCCACTACCCTGAACTTTACGACCATTTAGGCTCTAACAAGATTCTTGATATTGGGTATCTGACCCCTGCCAACACTCGACACCAACCACAATCCTTCATCTGTGTCAATCTATAGAATATTGCAATAATACCAATACACATGACAGATCCTTATATACAACAGACACTCAACTGGTGGGTGGTGTCAATTACCCCACTTGGGCTATGTCCTTTGACACAAATAGTAGAACTCCTCATTTCCACACTAACATGGTGACAATCTCTTTTGAATTACATGGAAAAGACCACCCTGATGGAAATCCCAAAAATAATTCCTGCCCTTGAAAGTTGAACCACTTTTCTATACAACATAAACCACGATTCGACTAAATGAATCCCCCTTCAGGATCCCTTCTAAGATAAGGCCATGGTTCACTACCTCTGTAAAAAAATTACAATAGAATATATTCACCTAGGAACAGATATTTTATCTAGGACTATCCAAGAAACATTTCATCGTAGCTTCTTACACTACTACCAATGATTGAATGAAGTGGCGCAAGTTAGTGAAATACGTACCACAATCAACAACTAACATTTCCCCTTATTTCCAAATCATAAACTCTACATCCTTCTCCTGCCTCATGGTTTCTATATATAATTTCTCTATAACCATTTTTATAATATATTTTCATATCATTTCTTCACTCTGCTTACTATGAACCATGATTCACCCCCTACTCTTTTTCATGACCGTGAAACATATTGGCTACCATCTTAATTTAATTGTCTGAATGATTATAAAAATGGTCAAAAAATCTATGTGTGGACTCTGTGTAGAACTTAACATCCTCTATTCAAACCTATTTGGTAATGTTAAAATGGTGTTACACCTGTAACGCTCTATAAAACACTAACATACATGATACAAAAATCCATGGGTCCTATTCACTCGTCTGTATAAAACACGAGATATTATAAAAAAAATTATTCTCTATTGCCTTGAGCAAACATGAATTGTTGCTCCAATATTGGGGGACTATTATTGGAAACATACTCTTGACACCCTATTGGTACACATATTTGTTGTGTTATTTCTCTAAAATGATAAATATGAACTTTAGAAAAAAGAACATAATGTTTTTATAATTTACAACCAATAAATCTTTTCACTATTCGTAAACAAACATTTCACACGCACTATCTCAATAAATTTCATCACACGTTGAACTCTACCCTCAACCATACGTATTGTTACTCAAGGTAAACATGGGGAAAATAAATTCACAAATATAGGTCCTTTCACTAGAAACCATTTTAAAACCATTATTGTTGGGAAAAATCACTCAAGGTAACTTAGTAGTATTTTTGAGTTTATTGTGTTTGTTGACAAATTAGGTTTCCATGGAGAATTGTCATGTTTCGGAGAAGTTTTTGACAATCCATGTTGACAAAGAACATAATTTTTTCATAATTTAGAAACAAAAAATCACTTCACTATTCCTTCAAGAAAATATTTAAATATGAAAAATGCTTGAATTTCGCGATGATAGGCCTCATGGATTGGATTTTGTGAAGACCAGAAAAATGTTGACGGTGATGCTTCCCGGTTACGACGAGCTACGCGAATGGAATAGTATGAAGAGAATTGTGACGGTGAAGAGATTTTCGTGGGAGCTTTGCAGTGAAGGCGTGAAGGGTTGATGGGATGCTCCGCGATTACGACGAGCTCCATGATCAGAAAACTTCCATGCTGTTTCGCTATATTGAAGGAATTCAGGCAGAAACATTAGAGCTTCGTGATTTGAGATGATGTGGCGCTGACTTCGTACAGAAAGTTTGAGGGTCAGTGGAATTTCCAATAAATAGAGGTCGACCCCCTCGATAGAAGAAAAGAGAGTTTTCAGAGAAAATATTTTCCTCTCGGTTCGCGATGGTTGTTTGTGAAGGCAGTGTTCTTCGCGAAAGTGAGGTGCTTCACGGTGGCTAATTTATCTCCATGAAAGGAAGTTCGTTTCGTGAGGCCACGTGCTCTAAGGAGTGTTCTTCATGAAGAGGAAGGAGGTCCATGCCAACCTAAGAATTAAGAAGGCTCGAACTTCGTGAGAGTGCTTCTCAAGTGTGCTTTTGGAAAAGGCGAGAGCTTCGTGAAGACTTGTTCGAGATTCACGAAATTGGGAGCCTCACGAAGTAGGATTCTTTGAGAAGGTATTTTACAAAGGAATTGTTCAGTGTTCAGGGTAAATTGGTATGAATCAGTGGATGATCTTTGAACATCAATAGAGCATCTATCAACAGTTGAGGATGTATTCTTTCATGAAAATTAAGAGACCTAATGGTCTATAAACTATGAGTGGATCTCTTGAATAAGCAATGAGATCACTTCAGTTGAGAGAGAAGTGAGTTCCCAAGTAGTGATTGGTTGTAAACCAGGAGGGACAATGAGTCCACTTCGAAATTTAAACAGCAGTGCGCTTATAGTATAATTGGAACATCAGCACACTGCCAGTGTGTGCTCCTTGGACGTAGCCCAGTGAGGGTGAACCAAGTAAAAATCGTTGTGTCTGGTGCATGATATAAGGTTTGTTCATACTCTGCATCAGGAAGGAGAGAGAAGAGGGATTGGTCTAACAGGAGAACCTGATAAAAATGGGCCATCATTTTAATCTATCATACCCTGATTCAACCTCCCTCATAAGGTATCTAGCCTATTGAACCTATCAATTGGTATCAGTGCAATAGGTTAATAACAGTGTTTCTCTCTCAAATGCATTTCATTAATCATAATGTGATTCTGATATTCAACGTGAACAATTTCCAACTATGGAAGAATAAGATGCAAAACTACATCTGATCATTAGGAATGGATGTGTTTACAAAAGAAATATATGGTATCACAGCTGATATTAATACTGTTGATTTATAAGAAGATGAATGAAGAGGATTGGATGATGATGCAAAGGGAATCAATACTATAGGGGGATCCCTATACAATTCTATATATAAAAAATTGTTGTCATGAAAAACATCACATGCTATGTGGGAGAAGCAGTTGACCATAAATGAAAGAGATACAAAGGTCAGAGAAGCGAACATGCAAGTGTTGTGGAACAAGTATGAAGATCTGAGGATGAACCCGAATGAATCTGTTGATGCATTCTTTTATAGGGTAAATGTTGTTGTAGAGGAAATGCGAGGTCTTGGTGAAGTTATTGAAGACATAAATATTGTGATGCGTAATGTGAGGAAACTTCCACCTCAGTTCAATCCGAAAGTTTCAGTTTTGGAAGATAAAGACCCAAAATAGCTGACACTAGATAATTTGCACAACACCCTTGTTGCATTTGAAATGAGAAATAATGATAATGATGATGTGGAAAAGGGGAAATCGAAAGAGGTTTCATTTAAGGCCATGATGAATCTCACCATTGAAGAATCTAAAGAGGAATAAGAGACAGATGAGGTGATGCCATTCCTCTCCTCAAACCATTAAAGAGGAAAAGGAATGTTTAAAGGGATGCTTACACTTGCTTGTTTTATATGTGGAAAGGTTGGACATCTTGCGACAAGGTGCCCCAAAAAATTCCAAGAGGATGAGGACGTCGATGAATTCAAAATTCCGATGAAGAAGCCTCTAGCCTATGGGAAAGGAAAGAAACAATTCAAGAGAAATTTCATTAAGAAAAAGAAACTTCGTTCAAAAGATTATGACAGTTCAGATGAGTCTGAGGTTGAAGAGGTTGAAGATATAAGATACTGCAGAGACTGAGGTGAAAATTCTATGGTGGCATTTGTCAGTAGTTCTTAGAATTGGAATGAAACAGAAGTTGATGAATAAGAAGAAGATGTTGAGGGAATAGTTGATATGCAAGAAGTGTTAAAGGCTTCTCTTGAAGAGATAGATGTTTGGAGATCCAAAAAAATAAAGAAAACAATGTTTTTCGTGACCCCAAACTCTATATGCAGTTGTAGGAAGACGATAAGTCTAATTTGATGGATGAAATCGAGAAAGTCAAGTCATCAACACCAGAGTATAAAATAAAAATTGAATAATAGAAAAGCGAGATATATATCTTGAATAACACAAGGAAAGATCAAATCATGCGTAATAATGAACATGAAGGAGAATTTGTTGGTTTGCGGAAAAAGGTTAAAGATCAAGAAAAACTCTTAACTCCTACTGGGTCACCAGGAAAGCAGATCACTCAGAAAACCGAGACGCTGAATCTGGTGAATAATGGTTCGGCAGAAAAGAAGATCAACTTTGTTCAGATATTATGATTGATGCAGGGCATGATCGAAAATAGAATGCTGTAAATGTTGGGGTCAGACCGCAAGCACACACTCTGAGACTAAATGTGGATTTTGGAACAGGGAAAAATCAAAATATTCATAGATCCCAAAGGAAAACTAGAAGTGTAGAAGTAACACGATGAAATAAAACTTATATAAGGTGTTATTGTTGTGAAAAAATGGTACATTCATAGTATGTGTGTTCCGTATCCAAGAGATTTCAAAGGGAAATATTTTTAGTGCGGAGGATTTAGGCACATGGATTGGTACTAAATTTCGACCATACAGATGGATGTGCCAAAGAAGAACCAAAATGTTCGCAATCAGCGGATCAATGAATCAACAGTTGAGTTGAAAATGAAAAATAGGTTTGCACCTTTGCAAGATGAAGGTGGTCCATCATAATTTGTGAAATATCTGAAGTCTCAATCCTTCTCCAGTATGAAGGCAAAATCATGGTCCAAGAAGAAAAAGGATGATAAGGCAGTGGTGGAAGAAATTTTCCTAAAATCTTCAGATTACTCTAGTGTGTGGATTATTGATAATGGTTTCACATCTCACAAGATAGGTAATATGAATCTCATCACAGGCATAAAATATTACAAAGAAGGAGATGTAAAGTTTGGAAATTATGAAGGCCTGATGATAATTGGATCAGGAATGGCCATGTTTGGGGGAAAAGAGATGAGACATGCTGATGTCTTATTAGTAGAAGGCCTCAGTAACAATTTGTTCAGTGTTAGTCAACTATGTGAACCAGGACATTATATAAGGTTTACTAAGTAGGTGTGCATAATCAAAGGAAGTGACGGGGCAGTGGTTCTATAGGGAATGTTAAAAAATGGAAATCTCTACCTGGTAAGTGGAGAAGAATATATGTCCTTTCTATCCAGAGTGGAAGAAAAAAAGTTGTGGCATAAACGACTAGGTCATCATTTCCAACCATCCATGGACGATCTGGTAAACAATGATGCATCAAGAGACCTCTCTAAGATATCGTGGTATTATATGCACACATGTGATGCATATCATATAAGTCCCCAACCTTAAACATTACTTAATCTTGTGTTACTTCAAGAATACACATTGAGGATCTTTTCAGGTTTATATTTTTAGAGAATTAGATCATAAATCATGCTGTACATCCCACATTTAAACAAAGTGGTTACAATAAAAGATAGTATTCATTTTTCCCATCAACGAAAACATATTTAAAATAAAACATGGATTCTTTCTTGAAACTTCCTTGACACTATCATCATATCATGTACCTTTCCCTTGACCTGTGAAAAACATTTAAAAAACTTGGGATGAGAATAAAAAGCTCATTAAGGGGTATAAAAATATTGAATGGAAACATGAGTACATGTATACATAAGAATAAATGAAATCATACTTACTCATAAAACATAATCACTTTAACATACCTAATCAAATCATGAATAAATCATATAAATCATAAGATATAAATCTAACTTGAGGCATTCATAACATTCTTACGTAGGGAGTAACCCTCTTGGTTACGTTTGGAACACCCATCACAGTATATTCCCTAAATCTCTTCGGAGAAACCATAGCGTTTAACCCCTTCGCGTTACCCAATGCATTGGAGAGCTATATTGGGCTCACCTGCCCTTACATTATCAAGAGGCCACCTGTCTTCATAATAATGCCCAAGAACCCTAACATAATCATATAACATAAAACATACATAAAGGAAACATAAAATTTCCACATTTCAATCACAAGATATAAATACAACACATTGATATAAAAGGAACATTATGAAAACCATTTTCAATACCAAAATATTGGGAATGTAAAACATGATATTTATTTTTCTTTTAAAAAAATGTATTTCTTGAAGAGGAAGACGAAACTCAAATAATGGTCACGGCGGCGGAGAAGTCATTGTCGCCGCATACATACGACAAAAACATTCCCATTTTTCATTTAGTAAAACGCTTCGTATTAAAAGATTCCTTTTGGATAAACGTAAAATTCGAAGGGGTTAATACACCGTATAAAAGAAAGTTGTGTATAAACCATAATATGTCTCAATGAAAGGAGATTGAAATGAAGTCCCATACCTCTGGTCCGACGTGACTCGATCATTCGTTAATGTCCTGAATAATAAACTTTAATTTATACTTGCTTAAGAACATTTTTCATGTTCATTATTCCTTTTATATCACTTATTACCATGTCATTAAAACTATGTAATTATTTATGTTAATAACGGTTGGTTTAACGATCATTGGTACTTGAGTAAAAAATATGCACTTTATAATTAAAAATTGTTCATGTATCCATTATATCCAGAGCTATACTAAATATTTATATATCATATATATCATATATGTCCAGTATATACATGCATTTAAAATATTACATATCATTTAGAGGTAAGAAATGAAATGCAACGTTCAAGGAGACGGTAAGCCGTACGTACGCATGAACGCTACATCCATTTCCATTTCATATTTAATGGAATTAAAACATAATGATACATAATAGTATTATAATTCCAGTATTGTATCATATATAATATCATTAAATCTATACTTTATATGTACCACATATGGTATTAACGAATCAAATCACATTGAGGGGGCGGCAGTCCACACTTCCTAAAATGAAGATCTCGTGTTTACACATAATGGAAACCATATAGGTATTACATAAATGAAAAATAAAGAAGCTTAAGTAAAACATAAACATGTTATATATCATATATAAATATAGTGACATCATAATGGCCACCATTGAAGGTGTTAGAATAATATTGAACAATCATCATTTCGTGAGGCATAAATTCTCCATCCACAAGAATAGTACGTTCATTAAACATTAGATGTCGGTTTGTGTAAATTTAGTTCGAATGATTATTATAAAATCATCCTAGTATATTGATGATACCGTATTTGTTAAAAAAGAAATGAATAAAAAGTGTTTAGAGGGTTGGATAAGCAAAATAAAACATAAGAACACAAGAGAAAACACTACCTTTAAAACGAGTAACTCTTTTTGATTTGAGCTCAAAGGCTTCATTGGGAAGACTTATCCCGAAAGTGAGGCTTCAAGAAGTAAGAGAGGGATGTGGAGAGACATAATGGGTAGGGGTTGGCAGATCCAAAGGCTTTAGGGTTGTGGGTATGGTGGTAGAGGTGGGGGCGTTTTATAAGAGGAGAGGAGGGGCACTCTTGGAAAGTTATAAAAGGTTACTTTATTATAAACTCCTTTTCAGATTTAAAAGGTCCCAAAATTATATATTTCGAGGATAAGGTGATAATATTTCGAAATACACCCATCCAATAGGTTTTTTACATGTGTAGGTCTTAGATTTTACATTATCTTTACATTTTTTAAATCGTTAAATAATGAGATAATCACTACATCATCATGGTATCATAAATAATTTAATTTATTTAATGTGTAGAAATTATAAAAAAAAATAATGATGTAGGATATTTATTTAACTTTATAATGAATTTTTATAGTCAAAATTATGACTTCTATAACCCCATTTAAAAATTATTTTAGTAAAACAACTCATGTTTGTGACATTTTTATTTTAACATTTAATAAAAAGTTATTAATGTCATTTCCTTCCAAAGTGGCTCCATGGGGTCCCAATGTTTACCCATGAATTTTCTTAGTCGGCCATAACACATCCAATAGGGGTAGTACATTTTTCTAGGTCATTTCATATTATTAAAATATTATTTTTACCTCATACTACACTAATTACCTCTAATCACGATTAAAAACTTAAATGTTACTATTCATCAAAAAAATATTTTAATCCCATTGAACCACATATTACTTCTTAATGAAAACCATGTATGTCCGATTTTTTCAATTCAAAACACAAAGGTGGTAAAATTTCATTTAAACGGAAGATCAATTTTTATAAGTACCACTTAGTGGTTTCACTATTCATAAAAAATTTATGTTTTTCAGAAAAATACAAAAACGTCACCGTAAGCTATATTTGATATTACCAATTCAAAAATGATTTATATTTTAAAAAATTCATAACATATAAGTTACATTAATTAATTTAATAATTAATTCCCACAGTCAGGGAAAATAGCATGTTTTTATGAAACAATAAGTATCAAAAGATTGACACTAGTTTAAGTCCAATTTCAAAGTGAAATTAATTCCAACAATCACTATTGGATTAAATGGTAAAAATATATTCTATTTGAACTTTAAAACCAATTAATAATATAATATAATCATATAAATAAATTATATTAAAAAGAGGGTTTGAATTAAAATACATCTTTTTTAACTATTCATTAAAAAAATGAACTGTATCGGAAAAAACCAAAAATTCACACAAAGTAAATTTTGATGTCCCTATTCTAAAGAAGAATTTTATTTGGTCCAATAGAATTTATAACAGTGACCAAAACTATATTTATAGGCGGTTCGCCATCAAAAGGCGATAAGTCGCCTTTTAGTGAATGTAAGAGTATATATGCCTAAAATTGAATTGTTTTCATATTTTAATCCGTTATCCTTTATTGGATAAATGTAGAAACATTTAACAAACATATATAATCATATTTTAGTTATTTCCATTCATTCCTACCAATACAATGGCTACGTGTTAACTACCATTTAAAATAATATTATTTTATTACTAGTGTGCAAAGTAAGATTTCAAAGAAACTCTTTGTTGCGTATCGGGTACGCTATCGAACATAGAAACCCCTTTAAAGTAAAATTAATATTTAATTCATAAATATTAATAAAAATGAAAATGATTTATTCTTTATTTACCTGGGATGTTACATCCTTCCCCCCTTTTGGGAATTTGCATCCTCACAATTTTATTCACATATCAAAATAAGTGGGGGTATTTATCCCTCATGACATTTTCAGATTCCCATGTTTCCTCTTCAAACATATGGTTTTTCTATAAAACCATTACCTGGTGAATTACCTTATTCCACAACACTTGTTCTCTACGGTCAAGGATCAGGACTGGTTGTTCTTCAAAAGATAGATTCTCTTCCAACTGAACTACCTCTGGACTCAAAACATGAGATGGATCTGGGATATACTTTCTCAACATCGAAACATGAAAAACAATGTGTACCTAAGATAAACTCGAAGGTCAAGCCACTCGATATGCAACTGATCCAACTCTCTCCAGAATTTCATATGGTCCAATGAACCTTGGACTTATCTTTCCTTTCTTACCAAATCACATCACACTTTTCCACGACGAAACATTGAGGAAAACATGATCACCTACCTCGAAAGATAGATCCTTTCTCTTGTTGTCTGCATAATTTTTCTGTCTGCTCTGAGTTGTTCACATGTGTTTCTGAATCAACTGAACTTTTTCATCCATATCTTCTACCAATTCTGGTCCCATCAGCTTCCTTTCACCCACTTCATCCCAGAAAGCTAAAGTTCGACATCGCTTCCCATATAATACCTCAAATGGTACCATCTGTATACTGGAATGAAAATAGTTATTATAAGAAAACTCAAACAAAGAAATATGTTCGTCCCAACTTCCCTAATAATCCATCGAACAAGAACGTAGCATATCCTCCAAAGTCTGAATTGTTCGTTCTAACTGCCCATCTGATTGAGGATGAAAAGCTATACTAAAATTTAATTCAGTACCCAATGACTTCTGAAGGCCTTTCCAAAATTTAGAAGTGAACATGGGATCACGGTCAGATACAATTGAGAGAGAAACTCCATGTAACATGACTATCTCTTTAAGATACAGACGGGAAATTTGATCTATGGAAAAATTATCTCGTATGGAATGGAAATGAGCAGATTTAGTCAAGCGATCCACAATAACCCAGATTGCATTATTACCTCGAGGTGTCTTCGGCAATCGCAAAACAAAGTCCATGGATATATTCTCCCATTTCAACTCTGGTAGTGGTAAAGGCTGAAGCATCCCTTTCGGTAACTGCCACTCAGCTTTAACCTATTGAAAAGTCAAACACTTCACAGTAAAATCTGCAATATCCCTTTTCATTTCGTCCCACCAGTAATAATCCCGAAGATCTCTATACATCTTAGTACTGCCAGGATGGACTGAAAATGGAGAACTATGAGCTTCACAAAACAAATCTATCTTCTACTTTGAATCATACGACACACACAATCTCTTCCAAAATCTCAAAACAAAATAATTATCAATATTGAATTCAGGAAACATACCCTTCTGAACCAGGTATACCTTTTTCTGCAACTCGTTGTCTTGCTTTTGTGCTTGCTTAATTCTGTCTGAAAGAGAAGATTTCAATGATACATAAAACAAAACAGAAGAACATCCTACACTAACGACTTCTATGCCAAATTTCATCAATTCCTTAACCAAAGGATCATGTTCCAAATGCAACATTGTTAATGAAGCATTACTTTTTTGACTCAAAGCATCAGCCACTTTATTTGCTTTTCTCGGATGGTAATGAATTGTACAATCATAATCCTTGATTAATTCTATCAATCTCCTCTGTCTCATGTTCAATTCTTTTTGAGTGAATATATACTTTAAACTATTGTGATCAGTATATATTTCACACTTTACTCCATACAAATGATGCCTCCAAATTTTTAAAGTGAAAACAATGCTAGCTAATTCAATGTCTTGTGTAGGGTAATTTACCTCATGAGATTTTAACTATCATGAAGCATAAGCAATTACCTGATCATTATGCATTAAGATGCAACCAAGTCCATTCAATGAAGCATCACTGTAGATAAAAAACTCCCCATTCCTGGAAGGTAGTTCCAAAACTGTAGCATTCACCAATTTTCTTTTCAGTTCCTGAAAACAATCATCACATTCTTTTGTCTAGATAAACTTAACACCCTTCTGAGTTAGCTTAGCCATTGGACTAGATAACTGTGAAAAAATTTCAACAAACCTTTTGTAGTATCCTTCCAAATCAAGAATACTATGGATCTCAGTTACATTTGTGGGTCTAGGCCATTCTTTAGAAACTTTTCTTTTAGCAGGATCAACAATTATGCCATTTTTTTCAAGCAATGTGACCAAGGAAAGAAATTTGTTGTAACCAAAACTCACACATGATGAATTTCCATACAGTTTCTTTTCTATTATGGTTTGCAAGATAACTCTTAAATAACTTTCATGCTCCTATTTACTTTTAGAAAACCCCAAAATATCATCAATAAACACAACCAACATTTTCACCTGAGTCAACTAAGCCATCAATGAAAAAAACTGTTTAGTTCTGATTCTGACCATCTCAGGATACTGATTTGAAAATTCATTTCCCTCTGCATGCCTTCCAAGAAAATCTTTTCTGTTTCCTCTATGAAAAACCATTCTTAACACAAAAATATCTTAGGAGAAGCAACATGGTAATCTTAAAATTCTATATCATTTCAATCATACCATAAATTAATTTATTTTTGGATAATCATTTAATAGAATTATAACTCCTAAAGTTATCTAAACCGACCTCTGATACCAACTATAAGGGTCCAGCCTTAAACATTACTTAATCTTGAGTTACTTCAAGAATACACGTTGAGGATCTTTTCAGGTTTAGAGTTTTAGGGAATAAGATCATGAATCATGCATTAAATCCCACATTTAAACAAAGTGGTTACAATAAAAGATAGTATTCATTTTTTCCATCAACAGAAACGTATTTAAAATAAAACGTGGATTCTTTCTTGACACTACCTCTACACTATCATCATATCATGTACCATTCCCTTGACCTATGAAAAACATTTCATAAACATGGGATGAGCATAAAAATCTCAGTAAGGGATATAAAAATATTGAATGGAAACATGAGTACATGTATACATAAGAATAAATGAAATCATACTTACTCAGAAAACATATGAATTTTAACATACCTCAACAAATCATGAATAAATCATATAAATCATAAGACATAAATGTAACTTAAGGAATTCATAAAATTATTACGTAGGGAGTAACCCTCTTGGTTACGTTTGGAATACCCATTACAGTATATTCCGTAAATCTCTTCAGAGAAACCTTAGCGTTTCACCCCTTTGCGTTACCCAAAGCATTAGAGAGCTATATCGGGCTCACCTGCCCTTAGTTTATCATGGAACCACCCATATTCATAATAATTCCCAAGAACCCTAACATAATCGTATCACATAAAACATACATAAAGGAATCATAACATTTCCACATTTCAATCACAACATATCAATACAACACATTGATATAATAGAAACATTATGAAAACCATTTTGAATACCAAAATAAATGAAAATTAAAACATGGTATTTAATTTTCTATTAAAAAAGGTATGGTCTGTAGAGGAAGCCAAAACTCAAATAAATGTCACGACGGCAGAGAAGTCGTTGTCCCCGCATACGTACGACAAAAACATTCCCTTTTGTCATTTAGTAAAACGCTTCATATAAAAAGTTTCCTTTTGGATAAATGTAAAAGTCAAAGGGGTTAATACACCGTATAAAAGACTGTTTTGTATAAAACATAATACGCCTCAATGAAAGGAGATTGAGATGAAATCTCATACCTCTGGTCCGACTTGACTTGATCGTTCATTAATGTCCTGAATAATAAACCTGAGTAAATTTCTACTTGCTTATGAACATTTTTCAAGTTCATTATTCCTTTCATATCACATATTACCATGTCATGAACACTATGTAATTATTTACGTTAATAATAGTCATTTTAATGATCATTGGTACTTGGGTCAAAAATATGCTCTTTATAATTACAAGTTTTTTATATATCCATTATATCCATAGTTATAATCATGATGTATATATCATATATATCATATATATCTAGTATATACATTCATTTATAACATTACATAACATTTAGAGGTAAGAAATGAAATGCACCGTTCGTGGAGATGGTAAGTCGTACGTATGCATGAACGCTACTTCCATTTCCATTTCATATTTAATGGAATTAAAAAATAATGATACATAATAGTATTATAATTCCAGTATTGTATAATATATAATATTATTCAATCTATCCTTTATACATACCACATATGGTATTAACGAATCAAATCACTCTGAGGGGGCGGTCGTCCGCACATTCTAAAATGATGATATCACATTTACCCATAATAGAAACCATAAAGGTATGCCATAAGTGAAAAATAAAGAAGTTTAAGTAAAACATAAACATGTTATATATCATATATAAATATATTGTCATCTTAATGTCAACCATTGAAGGTGTTAGAAGAATATTGAACAATCATCGTTTCGTGAGGCCGAAATCCGCCATCCACAGAAACAGTATGTTCTTTAACCATTAGATGTATGTGTGTGTAAGTGTAGCTCGAATGATTCTTATAAAAACATACTAGTATATTGAAGATACTGGAGTAGTTACAAAAGAAATGAATAAAAATATTTTAGAGGGTTAGAGAAGCAAAATAAAACATAAGAACACAAGAGAAAACACTATCTTTAAAACGGGTAACTCTTTTTGATTTGAGATCAAAGGCTTCCTTGGGAAGACTTCTGCCCAATGTGAGGCTTCAAGGAGTAATAGAGGGATGTGGAGAGGCAAAATGTTCAGGGTCTGGCCGAGCCAAAGGCTTGAGGGGTGTGGGTAAGTTGGTAGAGGTTGGGGCCTTTTATAAGAGGAGAGGAGGGGCACTCTTGGAAAGTTATATAAGGTTACTTTATTATAAAATGATTTTTGGATTTAAAAGGTCCGAAAATTATATATTTAGAGGATAAGGAGATAATATTTCTAAATACACCCATCCAAAAGGTTTTTTTACATGTGTAGGTGTTATATTTGACATTATCTTTTCATTTTTTTTAAATCTTTAAATAATGAGGTAATTGCTGCATCATCATGGTATCATAAATAATTTAATTTATTTAATGTCTAAAAATTATAAAAAAATTATCATGATGTAGAAATATCTTTATCTTTCTAATTAATATTTATAGTAAAAAATATGACTTGTATAACCACATTTAAAATTTTTTTTAGTAAAAAAACTCATGTTTGTGACATATTTATTTTAACTTTAAATAAAAATGTATTAATGTCATTTTCCTACCAATGTGGCTCCATGGGGTCCCAAAGATTACCCATGGATTTTCTTGGTCGGACATGACACATCCAATAAGGGTATGAAATGTGTCTAGGTCATTTAATATTATTAAAACATTATTTTTACCTTAAACTACAATAATTATCTCTAATAATGATTAAAAACTTAAAAGTTACTATTCACCAAAAAAATTATTTTAATCCAATTGAACCACATTTTACTTATTAATGACAACCATGTATGTCAGATTTTTTAATTTTAAAATACATAGGTTGTAAAATTTAATTTAAACAGAAAATCAGTTTTTATAAGTACCACTTAGTGGTTCACTATTCATCAAAAATTGATGTTTTTCAGAAAAATACCAAAACTTCACCCTAAGCTATATTTGATATTACAAATTCAAAAATAATATCTATTTTACAAAATTCAAAACATATAAGTTACATTAATTAATTTAATAATTAATTCCCGATGTTAGAGCAAATAACGTGTTTTTATGAAACAATAAGTATCAAAAGACTGACACTAGTTTAAGCCCAATTTCAATGTGAAATTAATTACAACTACTACTATTGTATTAAATGGTAAAAATATATTCTAATTTCACTTTAAAAATAATTCAAAATATAATCTAATCATATTAATAAATTAGATTAAAAAGAGGATTTGAAATAAAATACAACATTTTTCACTATTCATTAAAAAAATTGAACTTTATCGGAAAATATCAAAAAATTCACACAAAGTAAATTTTGATGTCCCTATTCTAAATAATAATTTTATTTGGTCCAATAGAATGTATAAGAGTGACCAAAACTATATTTATAGATGGTTCACCATCAAAAGGCGATAAGTCGACCTTTAGTGAATGTTAGAGTATATATGCCTAAAATTTAATTCTTTTTGTATTTTAAGCCTTGATCATTTATTGGATAAATGTAAAAACATTTAAAAAACATATATAATCATATTTTAGTTATTTTAATTCATTCCCTCCAATACAATGGCTACGTGTTAACTACCATTTAGAATAATATTATTTTATTACTAGAGTGCAACGTAAGATTTCAAAGAGACTCTTTGTTGCGTATCGGGTACGCTATCGACCATAGAAACCCCTTTAAAGTAAAATTAATATTTAATTCATAAATATTAATAAAAATGAAAATTATTTATTCTTTATTTACTTGGGATGTTACATATCCACAAGGGTAGGTCATTAGAAAAATGTATAAGGAAAAGGAAAAGATGTCAACACGAGTGATCGAATTGGTGCATGCTGATGTTTGTGGTCCTATCACAACAAAAGAAATTGACAGAAAGAGGTACAATGTTCATTTCATTGATGAATATAGCATAATGGAATGGGTATTTCTTTTTGCCCATAAGTCAGATGTGTTCAGCTGCTTAAAACAGTACCGAAGGGAGTGCGAAATAATGCTTGGACAGAAAATTCTGAAGATCCGTACTGATAATGGTACAGAATTCACAATCATCCAGGTGGAAGACTATCTTGAGAAACATAGGATAAGGCATCATGTTTCTTTAGTATGAACTCATCAATAGAATGGAGTTATTTAATGGATAAATCAGATCATCAACAACATGTACAGAACAATGCTCATTGAAAAAGACCTACCAATGAAATTTTGGAAGGAAGCTGTTTTGACATCGGTTTACATTTCTAATAGGGCTCTGTTGTGTCTGATGGAATGAAATACTCCGTACGAAATGTGGTATGGAAAGAAGCCAACAGTGAAATACTTTCAAATATTTTGACGTATGTGTTTTATCCTCAACAAGGAAAAACATAAGAAATATGAATCATGAGGAGAGGAGGGGATATTCCTTTGATACTCAAGAAAACGAAAGGAATATAAATTCTTTAACAAAAGGCTAGGACAATTAGTTTAGAGCAATGATGTCACTATAGTGGAAAATGAGGAGATCATTCAATGGAACAGTGAACAATTTCCTGATGAGAGTGATAAGGAAGAATGCAACACAGGGGAAGCAGAAGTGGATGATGTTGACTCAGAAAAGATACTGATGATGAACATGAGGAAGTAATGTCCGTATCTGCAAAAAATCCAAGGAGTCGAGCTGAAATTGATAGGAAGAATGTCATTGGTGATCATTCAGATCTAGTTCAGTCAAGAAGAATGAAATCACTACAGCAGACATATCTACTATCACCGGATGAGCTGAACTGCTTTTGTGAGGCATTTGAAGATGATAATTGGCTTTAGGAAATGAATGAAGAGCTTGATCAAATTGAGAAAAATCGAACGTGGGAGATTGTTTCAATGCCAGAAGATAAGAATGTCATCGGGTCTCAATGGGTCTATCGCAACACGATGAATGAATATGGCATAGTAATTCAGCACAAATAATTTCTAGTGTGAAAAGGGCACTCTTAGATCTAGGGAATAAATGTTGATGAGACATTTTCACCGGTTTCAAGGCTGGAGACAATCAGATTAGTCCACGCCATCGTCATGCAACGAATGTTCAAAGTGTTCCAGATGGACGTCAAATCTGTATTTTTGAATGGGGATCTGGAGAAGAGGTTTATATTGAGGATCCATATGGTTTTCTCATTCATGAGGATGAGAATAGGGATTTCAGACTAGATAAGGTTTTGTATGGGCTGAAAGAAGCACCAAGAGAATGGTACACAAGGCTTGACCAGTACTTGAAGAAGCTTGGTTTTCAGCGTGGGGTAGTTGATTACAATCTCAATTTAAACAACAAAAATAATCAAAGGATGATGGTCTTTATTTATGTTGATGACATAATATTTGTAGGATCAGATGAAGCTTAGTGCAGACAGTTTTCCAAATTCCTGAAAAGTGAGTTCGAAATGTCAATGATTGGAGAGAAAACATTTTTCCTTGGTCTACAGGTGACACAAGGAGGAATGGAAGATTCATTTCACAATACAAATAAGCCAAAGAGGATTTAAGAAGGTTTGTAAAGGATAATTCCAAGGATATTAAGACTCAGGTTGCCACTCAGAAGAAATTATCAAAAGATGAGAATGGCCAGGTAGTAAATATCACAGAATATAGGCAAATTATTGGAAATTTGTTGTACATGACCACAAAAAGAACTGATATTGTTTTCTCCACATGCCAATCAGCGAGATATAAGAGTAATACCAAATAAATCCACCTGCTTTCATTGAAAATAATACTTCGGTATATGAAAGGCACCATGGATTTCGGTCTAATGTATAATGACAAATCTCAATCAGTGTTATTGGGTTACACAGATGCAGATTGGGCGGGATCCGATAATGATAGAAAATCAATGTCAGGAGGTGTATTCTATCTTAGTGGATGTTTTATTTCTTGTCTAAGAAAGAAGAAAGATTGCATTTCATTGAGCGCCGATGAATCTGAGTATGTTGCAGCCACTCAATTGTGCACACAGTTATTATGGATGAAGCGACACCATGAAGATATGGGAGTTAAAGTGAAGTCTCCGATCGGAATCCAGTGTGATAACTCAAGTTCTATAAATCTCAGCAAAAATCACGTCCATACATCAAGAACAATGAATATTGAGATAAAGTATCATTTTATCAATGAGAAGGTTGACCAGGGGATCGTGAAGTTGGAGTATGTGCCTACAGAACTACAGGATGTAGACTTCCTGACAGAGGCCAAACCCATGGAATCTTTTGAGAGGCATCGACTGGCTGTGGGAGTCTAGTAGACTCCCCGCAGTTGAAAAATTGTAGATGTGGGACCACCCCCCCCCCCTCCCTGAGGTATGATATGTTTTTCCCTACTGTGATGAAATGATTTTTATAACTATTAAAGACTGCAAACTAGTGAACATTGGGTTCGTTGACAAAGGGGGAGAAAATTGTGATTGTTCAAGGGGGATACAGTGTGGAAATTTGATAAATCGTTATTGATATGGGGAGAAATAGATAGGTGGAGCAGCTAGATAAGGGGAGAGCAATGAGATAGGGGAGAGTTTGAAACATGGCGATGCTAGAAGTGATCGATCAATGAATAGATATCACGACAGCAAAGTATCGTGATAAAAGAAGAACATTGATGTGGGAATGGTAATAGAAGGTTTACAACTATCAAAAATTAGTATTTGTGTGGTTCAACAATTGGTATCAATTTAAAAATTGGTATCGGTTTTTAATCGACAATTGGGGTCCTCCCTGAAGTGATTCATTGATAAACTTTTTATATTAATCTTGTTTCTCATGTCGAGCATTGCTCATGTGGGCATAGAGAACATGTTAAGTGAATCCTAGAACACAATTTGAATCGCAAGAGGCGAATGGTGGTAGCAGCTGGAAGGAGACTCAGTGAGGTATCAAAGTGTAGAAAATCATTCTAAGAAGATTTATAAAGAGTTGTCAACAAACCCAAAGGGGGAGATTATTAGGCAAAAATCCCTCATGGTAACTTTGCAGTATTTTTGGGTTGATTGTGTTTGTTGACTAATCAGATTCCATGGATAATTGTTGTGTTCCAAAGAAGTTGTTGACAATACATGTTGACAATGATTGATGAAAAAGTAATGGACGATCTGGATGCGGTACAAATGAGTAGTAGAAGTTGGCGCCGTTTTCCAGTGTTTGCCAAATTTTTGGGGTCCATAGTTTGGAGGTTGGTGAGAATCGTGAAAAGGGGATATCCTTTAAGAACATATTTAAATATGGAAAAGGCATGAATTTCACGAAGATAGGCTTCATGGATTGGATTTCGCGAAGACCTGACAAATGTTGATGGTGATGCTTCGTGGTTATGAAGAGCTTCACGAATGGTAGAGGATGAAGAGAATTGCGGAGATGAAGAAAGATTCGTGGTAGCTTCGCCGCGAAGTCATGAAGGGTTGATGGGATGCTTCGTGATTAAGAAGAGCTCTGAAATCAGAAAATTCCCATGGTGCATCGCGATATTGACAGAATTCCAGTAGAAAATCAAAGCTTCACAATTTGAGATGACGTGGTGATGAATTCGCGCAGAATGTTCAAGGGTCGATGGAATTGCCTATAAATAGAGGTCAACCCCCTTGATAGAGACATAGAGAGTCTTCAGAGAAAATATGTTTCTCTTGGTTCGAAAAGGTGGTTCATGAAGGAAATGTTCTTCGCGAAAGTGAGGTGCTTCGTGGAGGCTAATCTAGCTCCGCGAAAGGGAGTACATTTCATGAGGCCGCGTGCTCTGAGGAGTGTTCTTTTCAAAGAGGGGGGAGCTCCGCGACGACCTATGTATTGAAACTGCTTGATCTTCACGAGAGTGCTTCATGAGAGTGATTCCATAAAAGTAGGTGCTTCGTGAAGGCTTGTTTGAGCTTCACGAAATCGGGAGCATCGTGAAGTAGGGTGCTTTTCGAAGGTATTTTCCAAAAGAATTGCTCAGTGTTTAGATGTAAATGGGTATTCATTAGGGGATGAACTTTTACCTTTAACATAGAATCTATCAATAGTTTAGGATGTATTATTTCATGAAAATGAAAATACCTACATGATTATAAAATGTGAGTGGATCTTCTGAAGAAGCAGTGAGCTCACTGCAGTTGAGAGAGCAATGATTTGTCATGTTTTGAGTGTTTGTAAACTAGGAGGGATAGTGAGTCCTCTTCGAACTTGTAAACATAAGTGCGCTTATAGTGGAATTGGTACATCAGCACACTACTGGTGTATTCTCCTTGGACGTAGCCCAATGAAGGTGAACCAAGTAAAAATCACTATGTCCTATGCATGATTTAAGGTTTGTTCATACTCTTCATCGGGAATGAGAGAGAAGAGGGTTTTTTCTAACAGAGGAACAAGATCAAAAGGGGAAGTCGTTTTAATCTATCATACCCTGATTCACCCCCCCCCCCTCTAAGGGTATATAGCCCAGTGGTGCTATCAATTACCACACTTGCAATATAAATACTTCCTCTTAAGAATATTTTCCATTTTTAGAATATCACAATAACAATCATTTTAACTCATATACGACCCATCATTAAGTACAATTCATTAACCATTCCCTTAAATTACTTCTATTTTACCCATTTTCATCATTATTACTAGACACCATTTTCATCGAATTTCTCAATAATGTAAAATTTATTCAACCTTTAATATCCCACAGACTCATCTGGTGTGTGCCAACCATGATACATACCACCAATCTCCATAAGTTCCTAAAATGATTCATGAATTCACATTAACATATTTTTATTGAAAAGAATAAAATTTCTCCAAAAATCTCATCACACAAGAAGTGCATCACCCAATGGGGAAATATCAATAAACATTTGTAACACAAAATACGAACAACAACGCCCACCCTAGGTACTTGGATTTTCCCTCCTACCTAGGTTAGATTCTCCCCTGTAAGAGATAATTAATATGTCCTGACACATCTTATTCTATTTCCTACCATCCTAAAATTATATTACCATTTAAAGGAACCACATTCATACAACTTTGTATTTTCCTCATCCTATAATCCACTAAACAGGTGCTCCCTAAGAGGTCCCCAGATAACATCAATAGTGCATCCTCGTATGCCTAAGTTTTCTAACTAGCATTAGGGGTCTAATAAGTCGTATTGGTAGATTATACCCTATTTAATAGAGTAATCCATATCATATTAGAATATAAACAGAGGAAAAAATATGTGTAGACCAATAAACTTTCATTAGAAATCATCTTCAAAAATTGGTAAAACCCACAAACCAATAATAACTATGAAATTTCCTTATAATAGTGATGAATGTTAAGGGATCCCAAAATATTGGCAAATAGCTAAGTCCCAAAAATGGTTCCTAGCTCCAAATCCATATCACCATCCATGCAGACCCTGATCCCTACTCTACTCAAGAGCACTAAGATTTTAACCATATTTGAAACTACAGTAATAAAGTCTTCAAGGGTACCCAAAAGTGGCCTGACAAGGGTGTGAGTATTACTTAGTAGGCCACTAAAAATACTGTTAAATTTTTATTGATGAATATTAATAATGCGATTAAGTGTAAAATATTTGTAAATGAAAACCAAATTAAAACTATGGTGTGATTAGTTGAAAATATGTATATTAAACATTTATATAATTATTCCAATCTAATCACTATTAACATCTTCCATATTTAATACATTTTCATCATTTCTTCCACAGTTCAAGCATTAACATAATTTACACATGTGTCTAAGGAAACCAACTAATATGCATAACAAAAATACATCAAACCAATATCTCATTAGGGTAAAGACATCATAAATAATACATTACAATCACCTTTATGACTTGGTCTAGGTGGTCCCATCAAATGAAACTATAATGGGAATAAATCATCTCTACCCTTCCCAACCCATGTATATTGGTTCGGAGTTTAGAGCCTCATTGTAACTCAACCTATTGGTGTAGTGCCTCAAGTAAATACCCTACACTACCAAGTAAAGATAACATGTATATTCATCAGATCCAAACACACAAACAATATCAAAAACCATACAAAATATAATAATAAATCACAATCCATTACAATAAACATGGGAATTAATGTTATTTCATAACCCAATAACACATTTACCATTTACATTACATTGCCCATTTCGCGCAAATTCCATTTATCATGCCCCCACCCATTATGCATTTTCAATAATTCCCTTTATATAAAACCATTTAACATATTCATTAATTCCATTATGAGATACTACATAACATATACCTCAATTACCAATCAGTTACCTATTTATCAAGTTCACCATTTTCTATTCACTTACCCTTATACAAATCTTTATCATAAATCATAAAACATATGAAAAAACACAATTCACAAAATTAAATTTTATTTATTCCATTAAAAAAATCCACTTATTGTATTATCAATACTATAAATAACTATAATCATTCCATTTTTAACTAAACTAAAAAAATTAACATGTTATTCATGGCATCCATGTTATCACACATCATCTCTTCACACTACCTTTTCAATTTCATATTTGTAGAATGTCAAAACACCCATGGGTGGACCCAAATTTGTCAAATCATCTTCAATGAATACCAATGGGATTGTGAGGGGTTAAAATCATCATTTGGATGCTCATTTTACCGAATCTCACCAATAGAATAAAAATCAAAACAATAGATAACCATGAATGCAACCAATCATGCATAAATCAACCCATGGAGTATGATATATAACCTGTAGACCAACAACATAAAATACATTTGTTTATGAAATATTAATTATATCATTAGATCTTGTTTCAATAACCCCTTGAATATTTAGCCTAGAATCCATTTTAAAAAGAGGGATATATGTCTTTAAAAGAATATAACACAAGATAATATCCTTCTCTAAAAAAGGGAATCATGATATGGTCTAAAATCACCCAGATCATTGATTCACAAGAAATGAAACTCAAAATAGAATATAATAATAGGATAACCACCCTTGGGATGATTTTGGATATTGATTTCATCACCTGTGTTGATAGGGGAATAATGGGGGGGGGAAGAATCAATTGAGGATTTAAAATTACCGATATGGAAATTAATTAATTTTCCATTCTTAATGGGTTCATGATTTATCCACATTGTTCTCTAAACTATCCAAAAACCATGTTCATGGCACTATCAAAATGGGAGTGGTTCCTTCATATTTACCTGGGGATCTCCACATGGTTTGACAGGTTGTGCACCAACTATGAAGAATGAAACCATCTGAAACTCCATGGTTTGGATCTCCCCTATCTTAGTTCCCCAAACCATAAACAAACTCTTTCTACTTAGTGTGGTTTTGGTGCATGGTTTTCCTTAACTATGCCCCAACCATGTGTTGGCTCCAAATTCGTCTTGAGGCCATAGGATGGTATATTTAAGGAATCTAAAGGTATAATTTGACTCTTCATATGATCTCTAGGATCCCAAATGAGCTGCAAAAAATATTTGAAGAAGGCGTAGAAGAAGAAAATCTACACTAAAGTCTATTGTGTGCCCAATGATACATCAATGAGGGTTTTTCACTCTGAATTACCAAACGATGGAAAAGGTAGTTTCACGAAGTAGATCTTTATAGAATATAATAAATATATCTGCGTGTAATCCTTTTCTGTAACCAATGCGACATAAATCGGTATGTTCCTTTACATCTTCCTTCCAAGATACCACAAATATTTTCACCTTTAAATAAAAGGGTATACTCATCCCTTTAATATATTGCTCCAGTAGTCAAACCATATCTCCCATGCGCATAATGAAATCCCTTCCATGACATTGACAAATTCAGTGCTTTGGGGTATATGATCTTGCATGACAGGTCCCCCATGGGCCCGCCTTCGTGTGGACCCACAATGTCTTGACCCTAAACCATTTCATTTTTCATATAGGTAACGTTCATGAAAAAGAGATAAATTTTTCACAAGTATTGTAATTTTTTCATACAATTCACTCTTTAACCATTCAATATTTCATGCACATCACCACTATTGTCTATGCCCCTTCATCTTGAGCTATGTACCTAATCATGCACGAACTACTTACTAGGGACTCCATGGTTTTTCCTCACTCCAAGGAACCATGTTTGAGATCCTATTGTGTGGAAAATCCATATGTTGCGTAAACTCCCTCCATGAATCCCTCCATGATTTTGTACCATGATTTCGTGGTTCCATGATTTGTGATACTTGTTTCATTTCCTTACCTTATTATTCTTCTAATATGTGGAATCAAAACTATTGATTCTACTCATAGATATGGAAACATGGAACCATAAATAGACCACTACTCCATCCAATTGTGTCCTTGTATTTCTTGTGTCTTCCCTTCCCCAAGTGGGAGGTGTTTCAATTTATATAAGTCCAACAGATGAGGAATGAGTGCTCATTGTTTGAGATGCATGATTCTAAAACTACCAAGTATCCACATCCTCAACACATGATGATAAACTTTAATTTGTCACAAGTGTGAAAGGTCTGAGTGGACAAGAAAGATTTTGGGACTATGAACCTTTTTCTTCCTGCCTTCCAGTCCTCCCTCTATCGCTCCCATTCTTCTTTTTCTCCATGTGAACCTCTGGTAGTGTCCATATAATATCCAAACCACATTTTTGGGCTTCAATACTAGCTCATCTCCCAATCCCATCACCCTAGGCTTCAAACCATGCGTGAACCCCATTCCACCCCTAATGTCCTCACCATTGGAACACAAACATCATGTTTGATGCTACCCCTTGTTTCTAACAACGAGTATGACTCATGTGGGCATAGAGAAATAAACGAACATAAAATCCACTTTGGGGTGTTATATAAATGTTAGCCACATGACCCTTGTCCAACATGACATTAAACTACATGTACTAAACTATATAGACTTTGATCCCTACACTCTAAACAGTTTATGTAGGAAATTCTATGAGGTTCAGGTCAATAAATCCCCATTGTCCATTTTTCCAACTATTTCATGATGTTCCACTTTCATACTACATGATGTTAATCATCACCCTCCGAACTACTTGGGGTTTTATAACATTCATGTATTTAGTATGCCTATTTGAGTTTCAATTCCAATAAATGGTAAACACTGGGGATCCCTTCAAGAGATATACCCTTCTGATGTGACATCTTCACTTTATGGGAGACATCTCTCAAATCCATCCATTGTGCCATTTTGATCAACATCGGAATCAAACCGTGTATAGTACTCTAACTTCAATATACACTTAAAATCATTATTGATCCACTTTTGATGGGCTTCTTACTATGTGTATGTCCCCAACACATCATTGTGTCACTTTCCAATATATTCTCCTTGATTTTATGAATCCATTGCGGAACTACAAGGACTCTGAGCCCATCCATTCAAACAGGGTATGTAGAAAGCCTCCTTGAAGGGAAACACTATTATATATTCCATTCTCGGCCTCCCCTTGATCCTTTTTCTCTCAAGAATATCATGCCCCAACTCAATGTTTCTACATCCTTCAGTCCATTTTCCATGCGGTCCACTCTAACATGCCACCTCCCCAGGTGTCTCATCACCGCATCTTGAACTACAGGAATTTTGATTCCTAGAAACGTGGGTACGTAGTATGTCTCTCTGAGGTTCAATCCCCTCGCCATATCGTACATGTTGGTTCCACCTCATTCATTCCACAAACTTCACCCATTAATCCATCATCATTCTTGATTCCTCAATATGATAAAACATCCCAGTTGGATCATTCCTTTAATTCTAATAGCTAACCATTCCGTCCCCATTCAACCCATTTCTCTTTAAATATCTTAGGTAGCTAACCATGTCTAATCCCCAAACCAGTCCCTTTCAAACCATGTGTGTTTTGACCAATGTATTCTATAAAGGGTATGTGGGAAAACTCCCTAAGTAACAATATCTCAAATTTGGTAATCCTTGGAATCACCTTTTCGAGGGTGGGATTCCATGATCTATCCTTCAGGATGTATAGATCCATCATCATGGTGTGAAATATACTTCTTTTGGGACATTCCATTCCAGTTCATTCCTCATTGTGTGTTTTGATCCATCTATTTGTTAATCCATCTATGTTCTCCCTCCTAAGGATGTACCAATCTGATCCATTGTTTCCAATATTCTTATTATTCTAATCCATATACTAGGGATGATAATTTCATGGAATACCCCTTGTTAAACAAGGGAAGTAGATGAAAAACATTGATACATGCCTTTGAAATATGATTCCACACATTCATCATTGGTTGCCTCAGTATTTTACATCCTCATGAAGCCCACTAATATATGAATATTTAGTTGTACCAATGTTCCATCGTACAGGCATGCGGGAAATTCCCTGTGTGACAACATCCCTAACAGAAGGTTGCTACCCAAATTTTTCCCTTTGTATTGTCTTGATGGAAGCAACGTAAATTACCGGTGTCCAAAAATAGATGAAACACCGGGGAATTTCAGGAGAAAAATCTTATTAATTAAGAGATATATGACCTATGCAATGTGTTTTGATGAGGAATTCAGTGAATGACATATCATTATCCCATCATCCATTTTCCATCACAGATATTAGTTTTCTGATGAATTGATGAATATCAAATGCCTTTGGACAATGGGAATTCAAGGAAATCGATGACCGTCCCCACAGATGACATGCACCCCGACATAAATCATCATACACAGATCTGGTGAACCTGAAGTAAAGAATTTCTCCTTAAATTATATGGATTAGAATCATTCGATACATCTGACGATAAGAAAGTCATCAGATTCATCAATCTGGTTCTAGTTATCGCAATGAAAATATAGTGCATGGTGTGGAACTTAGTATAATTTTGAGCTATTAATCATTTTGAATTCTGTTCTGTGATATCATCAATGTGGATCTCTCTATCCATCATTGGACGAATGAAAAATGTTGGGGTACTGGGCACAACTTTCATACTATTCATACTAATATCCAAATATTCCTTCTTCTTAGGACCCAAGGTACATGAAACTACTTCCTTCTTTCCCATATTTGTAGGGGTAGGGGAAATGATAATGCAAAAATCCCAAACGAATATGCCACTGCCATGACATATTCTACAACCAAGGCTACCAGGTTCCCACACCCCATATCACCCTATAAATTCATTCAGACAGGGTTGATTGATTCATGTATCCAATTGAATTAAATGAGGTGGTCATCCCAACTTAGCATATGGCCCACTAGAATTTAGAGGCTTATGGGCCTCATAGTCACCACCACAACCAATGGTTGTGTAGGGAGCTTCTAGTTCTGACACCAATGTCAATGGTATTGAGAGCCTCTATCATAAACTCTCCTACTAATTGTTTACATCTTATAATGAGGTGAGATATTTCATAGTCGTCCCAGTTGTGACCAACATTTGGGAGCCACCAAGGATGAATCCCACCAGACTCGGCCAATTCCCTCATATTATACCTCATTTTAAGAAAATGGTGTCCTGTACCCCAACTCTATCATCCCTGGTTTAGCTGGTGTGATTCCCACATCAGGCACAAGCTCCGAAAGAATCCCTTCAGGGGGAATCATCTACTAAAGCAATAGTTTCACATGACACCCATGATGCATTATGTCAAATCCATTTCACTGAAGATCATGCATTCACTATTTATTGATTCGTATTGAGGCCCCATCCACCTCACGAGAGGGCTGGGCTGACTCTTCTAGTCACCAGCGTGAACAACAGTTGTCCTTGTCCCAAGTGAGATGATGAGATTCGGAATAGGGGCCTTCCCTATACTATTACTAGTTAGAGTGGAGATCATACCGACTCTTTATCACATTATAGAGGTCCTCTCTATACCACCAATATCAGTCCAATCGGTGGCACTCAACTTCTTGTGGACATCTATCACATATGTCCTCCCCATAAAAATGATCACCAAGTATTGAGATTTTACACATATTTCAGGTTATCAACCTGAAGGTACTCCACTCCCCAGTACCCATAAATCTCTAGGTCCTCCCCATTTTCTCTCCAACTTCATCGGAGCCCCACCCCCACTACATCACTTCTAGCTATGATGGTCCTCCATGAATTTCTAGAGTCTGGTATACCACTCTTCCCCAGACCAAGGTTTATCGACCTGGAGTTCATCCCCATGTCCTATTCAAAATTTTCCCAAGTGTTCCTCACACACTAGCTCTCCCGAGTGGAGGTCCTCCCAATTCTCTCACTCAACATGGTGTTCCTCCATGTGTCTCCATAAACACTCAGAGTGGAGGCCCTCCCCATGAAAATAGAAGTCTTAGTGGAGGACTTACCTTCTTCGGAAACAATAGGTAAAGGTTCCCTCTTCATATACCATCTTAATACGATGGTGTCCCTCCCCACTCAAGCATTAAATTGCAGATAGTTCATCCCCATGTAAATTATTTAGCCTACATTCAAGAAACATCTCGGGGTAGAAGAGAAAACCATCACTTCCAAATCAGGAACCCCCAGAAGAACCATATCGTTGTCAATTATGTCTACTTTCTGGATTCTGAGGATCATCGTGATTCGATGATGGAACCATCACCTAGATACTATACATCAGGTTTTGGGGTAGGATCCTGGTGTGTGAGCTTCTTCCTTCTAGAATGCGAGATGTATCAGATCCCAAAATCACATTGCATTTACATGCCGGTGGGAGAATATTTGGATCCCTATTAGGGTCTGGTAATGTATTTCACTTTATTAACACCAGAGTCATTCTATACTGCAACTAGGGAGAACATATAATTTTTATGGGGTGTGATGGATTATGATTATAAGCCATATCTTCCACCAGTCATTACTGCCTTTGAAAATGAAGAATTTTATTATCACTCCATTCTATAGGGATATGATGATACAATCTATACTATCTTTGACGGGAGACCCAATTTTTATAGGTATGTTAGATCATACATCATTTTTCGATCACCCAATCCACCACTTTAGTAGTCCACATCAGTGCCATTACCAAACCCTCAGCTTCCCCTAGTTGATGAATGGGGCGACCAAGTGCCAGCTCCTGATTTTGACTGATGATGTTTGTCGTACATTATTGAATCTCATTAGTATTTAGAGATATTTTGGACAACTAAGACACTAGACATTTACATTCCTAAATAACTGTCCTAGAAAGAAGTCATGTGTTTCTCCCAAATCATCTCAGCAACACATATTCATATCAGGAACAATTCATCAGTGTATCCGAATAATCTGCAAAATTATGAAGATATCAGAGAATAGTGTTGTATGGTTGATCTAATAACACTTTTCATGGATTGTCACACTGCATCACCAGGATTCAATCGGGGTCTAGATAAAATATGCATTTATTGAATTCATGGGCTCTGTAGAATCATCAAAGAGGAATCTCCATACATGTAGATTTTGGGATGAGGGTATTATGATGCTCTCCACTTCAGCCTTATCTTGAACCATCATGAATTACCTCATGATATCAAGTATATTCATCATTGTGTTGTAAAATGAAAAAGGATGAACTCAAATAGAAGGACATTCAGAATGGACTTGTTGAAGAGAGCCTTTCCCCACAGACAAAACATCAACTTCTAGATCCCCTAGTCATTTTCACTCACCATCAATGGTATTAATTGGGATTGCTAAACCAAGTATGTCATTTCCCTTAAGTCAATACCGCAATAATAGTAATGGAATGAGTATGAATTTGAAGCCTTTTGACCCATATAGTCCATCATAAGAAACTGAGGATTATCTGGAGAATTTTGTGTTGCTGCAATAGCTTTTAGAAACAAAAATTGAAATTGATGAGCTCCTTTCCAAGAACATTTCCTAACACCCCCAAAATTATGGTCATCCACGGTATGATAACATTCTACCTCCACTAGGGTAATAGGGAAAGGAAAAAATTACCTCATGCGAGTTTACTCTTATTGATCTTGACAATCTTATATATCCCAATAGGTTGGAGGCAAGAGTCAATGGAAAGTGGCCACAACTTTCCTTGCCAATTCCACATGAGTTCCACAAGAATATTCTCTGTGATATGAATCTATATGAATTTTTCACCATCGACTCCTTGGAGTTCTCTTTAGGTCATTCCTCCTCCTTCTATATATGTTTTCACTCCTTTATCTCCTTGGGACATTCCATCATCCACTCTATTAGCCGCTGATCTAGATTATCATATTATAGAGTCTATCAATGCACTAGTGATCAAGAACCCTCACCAACATTAGAATCCATTCCATGATGACATGAGGGGAAGTTTCATTTCCTTCCTCGAGGTTCTCAAAACATGAACGATGGAAATTCAACTTGAAGGAAAAAAATATTTGGCATTGGTGAATGATATAAAAACTCCAAAATAATTCAAGAATCATAACTTCTCCTACTTAAATGGTAGGGGTGACCCAGTGCAGCATTTGTCCCACATTATTTCATGGTTTGGATCCATGCTTGGAACTCATGGGAATGAGGAAGCTCTTAAGATCTGATTTTTCATACAGAAACTAGAAGGACCCAAGTTCGACTACTATAGGAAGTTACCCATCGGTTATATATCATGTTTGGAGGATCATTACAATTAGATTATTTATCAGTTCATCACCACTACTCAACAGACTAGTATTTAGGACCTCATCAAGGTAAAATAAAACTAGATGAGAGCATCCCAGAAATCATCGCTAGGTGGAAGGGCCTAATATATTTTTTCAATGTGCCTCAGAATAAATTGAATCTACTAGGGAAGTGCGGGAAATGTGAATACAAAACTGGTCCCCTATATTATCAGTCATAACATACCAGGTTGATTCTTGGATTTTTTAACAACGATAAGTGCCTCGGGGAAACCATATAGTAGGATAAAAAAGAAATTCCATTGCCTCCCTCAGATCCTTCAACAAGATCCTCCACGGCTAAGATACCTACCATTTCACTGGTATAGGATCCAAAGATTCAATAATTTTTACTGGAAATGATACATTCATATAATCATCAAGGTCCACAACTTCAATCTCATTATCTGCCACCTTAGATTTAGCAGACACTACAGTGTAATGAACCACCTCCGTATAGGATTGATAATTAGATTTCACCTCCTCAACAGGCTCCAAACCCTCATCTAGGATAGGAACCTAGGGTCCCTTTTTAGGATAAGAGAAAACATACCTACTTCTTTGATGAGTATATGGTCCCCTGTTATTTCTAGTGTTCTTGAATTAGGTAATCTAGAATCTTCAACACTATACGAGACCCCGAGAGGAAAATATCACTGATCTCCCCAATGACTACCCCTATCACTAGTTTCTTGAACATAAAATCAAGAAGTGACATGTGTTCATAGACAGGTTGTAGGACCAGTTTGACAACAACATATTTAGGTTGGGTATTACTCTATAGTAGTTGGTGTCTATTTCTATAAATCTGGACAATGACTATGAAATTGAATGGCAGCATGCCTCAATCTCTGGGTCATTGAAGTATGATGATTGGTTTTCATGAAAAGTAGTCACAAATTTGCACATAATAAAATGTGTTCATTTTAGTCATCCAAATCCACCAAAAGTCACCAAAATTCCCCTTTCTACCTCTGCTGTATCCATTTATCATCCTTCTTACTCTTGTTGGACAAGGCACCAACCGTGCATGGGAAAAAAAATCCCCCCAGTGGTGCCTAATCTATCTCATACTCATGGAGACTTCATGACATTGTATATGGGGATCTCCGGATGAATTCTCCTAGTAATGGATGATTACTGTATTAATGATCCAGAGTATGAATCAGTAAATACCATTGAGTTGGTTGACCCATAAATGGTCCCCTACATTGAGGTGCATCAGATAGGTCCACCAAATGATACCATTCGGCACCGTTATCAACAAAAAAATGGTTTTCCAAATAACCTGAATGATCAGGTCGATAAATCCAGATAGGACACGCACACTACTAATACCATACTATATGATCCAAATAGATATTAACATAAAAATTCTTTTCATCCTTTATCTTCATATTTTAGACCACCTTCGTGCATGCTGGTCAACTAGGATGAGTTTCCTCAATCGTACAGTGATCAAATTTGTTCAGGTTATGGAAAAACACATCCATCTAATATCCATATGGTATTAATTTTTTGTGGTTCTTCTAGTGAGCAATTAGGTATCCCCCCAGGACCCACAGAAATCCATATGTTCGACTAGTAGTGCCCATCAAACCCAATGCCACAGAAAAACCTCCTATTAGCAAAAATGTGCACCTAACAAGAATGTAAGATGTGATCAAACACATATCCAGAATCCATGCAAAGATATTGATCTTCTAAAAACATTGAATACCCAAAAAGATGTGTGAAGCCCTAGAATAGTCTTTATGATTCCTACTCTAGTAGATAATTGATGTAGGGAATAGGGATGAATTCCATACCGAGGAAGCAGAGAATGTATAATTTCAATCAATCATATCATTCACTATAGGAGATTATGGTTAACATGTATAGGGGAGCATCCACCAATTGTAGATCACATTCCATCACAATGGAATGGAATTAAACTATTTCATTCTCACCAAAGGTCCTTGGATCAATATCAATCTAACCCAGATTCTTCATAAACATGGACTATCTATAGAAGATCTGAGACCCTTGGACCAAAATATTCAGGATTTTTATATGACCAAGCATATGTTGTGTGAAAAGATTTACCGGAAATCCTAGTCTATTGGTCTGATATCCATAACTGAATTCATGGTTGTCATCTAGGACACCCTCTACAGCGTTATGTTCTGTATACTGTGGCTCCATCTGTAGGAAGTAGTTACCTCCTCATATCATAAATTCCTCAAGCACTCCCTCAATGGACATGTAGACATACTCTAGGGAGATGAATCTACCTTTTTCTCTTATGAAGATCGTTATTTGAACATTGACTATTATAAGAGAAAAGGCATGACAGTTCAAACAACAAGGATGAACACACAATTCCATTGGTTGTCCCACAGAAAGATTTGAATGGTGCATTCATACACTCGATACAGTTGTTGGAATCCACAAACATTGTCATGGAACGTTGCTTTTTTATAACTAAATGTACTGGGAAACTCATTCCCACATACATGGAATGATAGAGGATCCCCTCATATTCTTATACCGATCAGGCTAAAGTAATTCCAGATCCCCTTACACCTATAAGGTATCAAGATGTTAACCCCATGGCTACAAAAATATTCCATAATTTCATGTTCCACCATGATGGGTTGAACCAACATACAAAAAAACAATACCAATTCTTTGATATTTTCCTTCATGGGCCCCTTCGTCAATAGTAGTAAAGAATTTGGTCAACAGACTTTGTGGACATTGTTTTAGAAGTATGGGATTCAAACAACAATGATTCTACTACCACCCTAGATGACATAAGAATCCCTTAAGTTTCAACCAACATGGAAGAGTTTCCCCATACCAATGATACTGCAACATCAGACAATGAAGAGGATTTAGATGTTCCTCCTATTATATTCGAAGAGGGGTTCTCTAACACCGTCAATGAGTTGATATAAGTGAATCTCAGTACCCAGGTAGACTCACGAACAACACTGATCAGTTCATCTATTATGATTGGAGAAAAATAAAAATATGTGGATTTCCTATTGTTTAATTTGGATGTGTTTCCCTATAGCTATGATCAGATTCCAATACTAGGCCCTTAGATCTCCATGCACTGTGTTGGTCTCCCAGTATGAATTTACGAGATCAAATAGCCTCCTAGAATTATGCAACCCTCTCACGGTTCCATGGTTGTGGCCAAATATGAAAATCTCTTCAAATAAATATTCTTCAGGGAATTTTATTACCCTAGATGTTTGGCCAATATAATTAGAATCAGGAAAAATAATTGATAGATACTGGTCTGAATCAACATCCGAGATCTCAACCTCCATAGTCTAAATGTTTAATTTCCCTCTTCTAATGATTGAGCTGTTGATCGAAGCAACTAATGGGTTCCAGGATCTCTCCTTAGTGGACATGTGTTCATGATATAATCATATCGGAATAGAACATGGGGAAGAGGATTCCACCAACTTTAAATAACCACAAGGTACATTATGTAAACATATAATTCTCTTAGGAATGTAGAATGAGAGTTATACCAATCAGTATGCCATGCACCTCATATTCAAACTAATCCTCAGAAAATTAGTAGAATCCTACATGGATGATTTTCTCATAAAATACTTCCTCGTTTGCGACAATATTTGAGATCTTTAGAAAGTGTTTGGGTTACAATTCTCTAACAATATAAAGTTGAACCCCTTTAACTGTGCCTTTGGGTTTACTACTAGACTGATATTTTGAATTTTCATCAGATTCATAGGCCTCCAAATCAATCCATAGATGATCAAGGCCATCAGTCAGATGCCTCGACCGATCAATCTTCGAGAGCTCTAATGATTCCAAGGACACTTATCCTACAAATGCTAATTTATCAGGAATCATTCTGGAATGTGTAATACCTATTCCTGAATCATGAAATAAGGTGCCGATTGTCTCTGGGCTGAATAGTGATATACCCATTTTGGGGAGATCAAGAAGTATCAATTGCAGCCTCTTGTTTTGATTCCACCCATCTCTAGTAATATTAATGTCCATTATGTGACCACCCTCAAATGATATCTCTAATCCGTTCTCTTCCCAAAAAATAATGATGGGATAGATAATATTTTATAATATCTCAAACACATGCTTCTTGAAACTAAGACTAGATATCCATTTATCGATACGAGATACCCTACACTGGTTTTTCAGTGAAGATGTTAAGGAATTACATGCAGTATCAGAAGATTAAATTGGAAAAATGTGTGGATCAGATGAAGAATATTTTGAACATCCCTATGATGGAAGGTCCTCTAGGTCATTGGGTAGTGATCCTTCAGTAGTTCGAAATCAGGTTCATTCAATATAATGCTGTCAAGGGTTCGGCGCTTCCAGATTTCCAGGTTTCCCATCAGACACCAGCAGAGCAGTCTCTAGAACATAACCTCCATGTTGAGGCCATCCTCCTAATGTATTAGGTTGTTCCATTATGTAAGATTCACATTAATGGATCTTCATGGAGCCCCACCGGAAGAAGGCTCAATGATCCTATGCTCAATAGAGTTGGCCTAGTAATCATCTTCATCATTCCTACACTTTATACTTTTTTCTATTTGTTATTGTTATTAGAATATTTTATCCTCAATTAGTAATAACATTATGAATTAATCAGTAGTCTTGATTTAGAAATAAATATTTATCCTCCCCACATACATGTGTAGGGGGACTCTTTGCTAGTCATCAAACAAATCAATAGTGACTACGTCATTAGGAAGATGGAGCTCATGCCTTTGTTAGAGAGTGATCACCAGCTGATAGCCTAGTTCCCTTCGTGGAATGAGGTCATTCATCTTCCTAGGTTATTTAATGGTTAACCAGAATCCTTTGATAGCCATGACACATCTCTCATAGAGCATGTCTATGAAGATTTGATCATCCATGTGGCACATTGATGTGTCATCATTCCTATCACCCCAAATGATAATGATAGCCAGCAGGTTATCCATCATACCACCAATTACACCAAAATGCGACCTCCATGTATCCCTATCATTGTATGATAACCCCCTATTAAATTAATCCTTTTTCGAGTATCTCTAACATGACAATATTCTGAATGACAGAGTCAAATGTGAGAGAACCTGTCTACGTGTATTTCAATTGACCCTCCATAGTGGTTGTATCCTTGTATAGATCCTCTAAAAATATTGTATCAACGGATTTCTCCAATATTTCATTCAAAGATATGACATCTCCCTGGTTATGGAGAAATACCATGGTGGTCCTTGTGGATCTCATCAAGTAGGACGGAAAATCTCTAACCATATCCAAAGATAGTGCTACTTCTGGACCAACGTGGAAAATGATTGTATAATGTTCTTGAATAGGTCACTTGTGTGTTAGATCAATGACATTTGTTTCATCAATTATTTAAGACTCTCTATACTACCATTTACTCTTGGTTCATCATTGTCTGGGGAATCCATGTATGGGGAACATATCCACCAGCAATAGCTCACCAATGTAGAATCATTCTGAACACCGCATATTTATTCTCCAAGACAGAAAAATCAATTCGGCTAAAGAAATTCAGTGTCTGTTTTATCATTTATTCCATGAGCTCGATCATAATCCATCAATTTCGAGTCCCTCGGGTCTTTGTCACCAATATGGGCACTAACTTTTATGCAGTTGAGGTGAAGAAATTGTACACCAAGTACAACATTTGGGTCCAGAATTACTTCTCTCTTCTATGCATTAGAAAATAAGAAAATTGAGGCATTCACCCAAAATATATCTATCATTTTGAAACCATTTGTTGGTCAGAAAAAGAAAATTTGGGAATAAATATTCACCAACACTCTCTAGGGTTACCCGAAAATTACATTTAATTATACTTAATTGACACCATATTCCCTGGCTGTAATGGACCTAGGTAGTCCTACCCATAATGATTTAGATTCCATAACTCTGTGTCACTATCTATAATCACTAGATATTAGAAGTAGTAGAAGATGTCCATCATGTCAAGCTGGAATCCCTTGATGAAAATATGATTTGTAACAAGTAGAAATCTAGATATGCACCAGAATAAGATTGTGAGAACATTTAACCAAGATTTTCATCACTTGTCATTCCTTCATGGATAAACAGTGTTACCCCTAGGGGTGCCAATGATTCAATGTTGGAAGCAACCATATTTGTATTAGAAATAAGAGGGACCCTATATCATTCACAAGGCTTACCCCAATGGTGCATATTCCTTGTTCAATATGGATGGTGAGAATATTAATCCTTCCCCCAATTAGAAGTTCAAAAAATGGTACATTGAATAATAATATTATTTCTTATCACATCATTAAAGATTTAAAACTCTAAAACTTTTTTACCTTATCAAACATGATGTTAAACTAGAACATAATGGATGCCTTGTATGATGTTTAACTGCAAGGTAGTTACCTTCATGCCTGACGATAAATTACATGGTTTCGTTTTATGGTCTAAGTTCCACAACATTAATCTAGGATCACTTGAATCATACATTAAGTAAAAATACATACCCCATTTTCCATTATATAATCATAAATAACGTTAAATTGTCCTTTCATCCATATCATATGACGTTAAACTTCATGAAATATCAAGATCTATGTGTGGATTGATTTTCATTATTATGGAATATGTAAGGACTCCCAAAAATTTTATCATTTGGTAAATCCCCATGTTTTCCCATCTTTGGTCTTATAACATGCGATTTCTCCTATGATGACATGGTGTGTATGGACTTGGCACTCATTCATGTTGGGTTTGCAATAGCTTCCCATTGTGCCTTCCATATGAGCCAATTAATCCTTACTATGTGATGGAAATTTTTTTTGATTATCCTATGATCACATGGTGCGGTGTGATACATCCTTGGGTTTTCTTTCACATTGAGCATACAACTACTACATCACATATCCCCTTTGTCCTTCATGTCATTCAACTACCCAGCATTTCTTATTGCATGATGATAAAATATACAACATTAGAGAACTATGTATAGATTGTTTCCTATCCTTATTGGATATGTAAGAATACATAATAATATTTTCGTTGGGTCCAACCCATGGATCGTCATCCTTTTAGCCCCTTTTTGTCCATATATGGTCTAAGTTCTACATCCTTTATCTGAGATCTGTCATGTTCCACATGATGTTAAAAACACCATCCTACCTGTATAGTGTTAAATTGCATAGAAATCATTTTCCATTAATCATGGTCTTAAAAGGAATCTATACCATTTGTCAGGTATGATCTTAAACATCCTATTCATTCATACTACATGACATTAACCTACATGAAATTTGTGAACTACATATGTATTTATTCCCATCCTTCCCAGATATATAGGAATGACCATGCATTTTTTTCTTCAAATCCATCCATGGGTTCATTGACACACATTGCCTCTTTCATCTTCCTATCTTTTTGAGTCATTTATCCTTAATTGGATCCTTTAACCTTTTTTATTCCTAATAAACTTTCTCATATGCTTTGTGATGTAGGGACTTGAATGATGGATTCTTTATGCACATGTGTTCATTCTATTTCCATGCTTAATGTGTCACTTTATATGGGTGATTATCATCTTTCTCATCCTAATGGAACCCCTAACATTATGTATGTTTTTTCCAATGTCTCACCTACCATCATAGATAACATCCAGAATGGTCTCAAATGAAATTTGGAACCCAGTTTCGCATTTTGAAAATGGTTAGTTGCTGAGCCACAGGAGTTTGTACCCATCCCCAGCCACACTAAATGAATATTGTGTCTTGAACATGGTCATTAGGTATACCCTATAATTATGTGACCCTCATTGACTCACAAATATAGGACATTATGATTCACATCCATCTTCACATCCTCATGTCAAAACTGTATCTTGAAACTCTTTTACTACCCCATTGTGGACCTTTGAACATTGAGTGGATGGAATAGTGTCGTGGGGTCATTCTCGACTATGCTCCTTTATTCCCCATGTCATGTGATTCCATGTGTTGTAAGATAATTTCCACCCCTTATTTCCTACAACAATAATGGCTCATTCGGGCTTTGGGATCATGGTAATATTTTTACCAACATGGAAGAATTTTACCCCTCTATGGTCTAGACCTTGTGACCATTAAATAGGAGTTCACATCTCAAGGTCAAAGCATCGTGACGATAAACTATATGCGCATTCACATAGGAATTTGCAGTGAGGTGTGGATCTTTCTGGTCCCCATTCAAGTGAGTTTTTTTATGGATCCCAACTACACATGACTACTTTGAGAGCCTCACTATGGGTCTAACCTTTACGACCATAAAATAAGATCTCCAACATCATTATTTTACGACGGTAAACTACAGCCTCTGCATCCAGGTTGTATGATGATAACACTACGATGTCTTAACTAGTAATTTGATTCCATTTTCATATTTTCTATCTATATATCCATCTTCAAGAACGAAATGTGTATTTATTCTCATAATATTGGGATTCATAGTGACACCTGAAATTTTTCCCCAGGTCCAGCCGAAGAACTGTGATCCTTTCCAACTATTTCCTGGAATAGGGTCCCTCATAAGTATATTATATGGTATAATACCACCTTGGACGTTATTTCACGTTGGGATATAAATAAACATCACCATTTATCTCTCTATAGATCCGTCATTTTATTCTACCATACTACATGATATTAATTTCCATGAGCATGTCTCGCACACCCAACATTGAACTGAGAACCTTATGTTATAAACACTAGAACCTTAATCTTTGATATTTAGTGTCCATGTTTTAATGATTTCAAACTACATAACAACCTCTATTTTATTTATTAAGATTATATCTACCATTTTGGAATTGGATATATACTATTCCATCTTCCAGAACAATTTGTTCTTTAATTCTCAACCCAATGAGATATGTAGGAATGCCCGAATCTTTTATCTCTTGTCCCATGGTGAAATATTTTCATATATTTAGTCACTTAACATTGGTTATTCCTAAATTATGTTGTGGTTAAGACCACCATAGTTCTCATTTCAGTTTGGGTTTGTAATAGCGATGCACCATATACCTTCTTTGTGAGCATTCCTCCTTACATACATCCTTTTCACACGATGTTAAACTACATGGGAACATCCACACATCATGTTCCCTATTTATTTAGATCTTAAGAATATTAAAAATCCAAATTAATCCCCTAATAGTAATGATTCTTAACTTAATGGATTTTTTAACATCCTGGGCCAATTTCCTAGAAGAGTCCAAATGAAACTCTTAGATTTGTTCCACTTTTCAACTGTGGTAAAAGTCCAACACTCATAAGATTATTCCCATACCAGGCTACATGTTAGGGGTACTATGTCTTGAATAAGGATATTAGTTGTTCCCCATATTTACCATGCCCCTATTGCATCCCAAATATCGGACGATGTGATTCATATTTTCCTCCCCTTTTATTCTAATGGGTTTTTGGAACCCCTATTGTTGTCCCTCCATTTATCCGCACACGTTAGGTGAGGATTGTCTATCAGGTTGATATTTTCATTCCTGACATTTCTTTTTTAACTGATGAGGACTCTCATGTGATCTGGAATGCTAGATATCACTCTATGATTCCAACACCGAGCATGGATCATGTATTCTTGGGATTTTTGATAAAGTCATACTCACATGGAGAGCTGCACAACCACATGTTCTGAGTTCCATGACTATAATATAGGGAATATATCATCTCATGAAATGTATACCCCTTGTATCCTCAATAGAAAAAATTATGACACATGGGATGATCCTATCATATGATGATAAACTATGACATCATAGTCCCTGCTACATGATGGGAAATAAAAAAACATTTTTGTGTTCTCAATTGATAGGGAGTCTCCATAGAAATTTTTTATTTTTTGTAACATTATTTAAGGCCTACATGAAACTTTATTCCTTCAGTGATACTAGGTTTTTCTATCTTGGGGTGGGATGATCCAAAAAAACAAAAAACAAAATAGAAAAAAAGATATATAAGATGCCTTTTTTATCAGTGCATAGATCAAACCTTCATGATGTAACACTCTTAAAAATATGTATGGATTGAGTCATACTCTCTAAGGATACATAGAGACATCTAGGAATCATATATCTACTTCCATCAGCAGAATTTTAATCTCCTCATTTGGGCCTTTTTACCCTCAACTCCCCTTTTGAGTATGGATTGAGTCACACTCTCTAAAAGGTGAATTATATAAACATTTTATCAATTAATTCAGTTTAGTTAATTTATTTTTATTTCAATTAGAACATGGATATAAATGAAAATTTAGTAAACTTTCGAATGTTGTTACTTTAAAAACCTGCATTATCGTCCAGAATACCGGTTTAATTTCCAAATAATATCTACCAATTATGTGATTATAATTTTGAAAAATGGATTCCATATTTGGAATCATAATAATTTACAATGTATAACAAGGTAAAATTATTTTTTTACTAACAAAATAATTAATGGAGATCAATATTATTTACATTTATTGAGGTAAATTTATGTTTATTATGGTATGAAATGATAACCTTAAAACCCAAAAAAATCTATAATGATGTGAAAACTCCATTTTATGGACATATTTAGGACCTTTACTCCAATTTATCTATTTTTATCAGTATTTCATCCACATTAAACTTGAAAAGGTGGGAGGAATTATCGCTTCATATATTTACAAGAGTGCCACTCCTCCTTTGCAATAAATTGCCACCAAGTCTCCCTCTTTTTCACAACTTTCAAAACACATAGGTTTAGTAAATATCTTCCCAACACCTATACCAAAATTAATCCATTCCAATTTGAATCCTCCATTTTCATATATATTATATAATTTAAACTTTTTGGGAATATCCAAAAAGAGTTACCCAATTAATAGGTAACACCTTCTCTCTAACACCTTTCATTTATTTTAATCGTCCAACCCCTCCACTATCTTTATTACATGATCTTATAAAACCCATAATAATAAATATACTAGAATGATTTAATTAAATATTTTAATCATGAACGAACACACATCTACATGTAATGTGTAACGTACATATCATTTATGTGCATGGAAAACGACCACCAAACATAACAATAATTGTTCATTTTTCCTTTATTTTCTCTCATGGTACACATTATGATGGAAAATCCTTTTATATATGCTATATAATATTTTTATTAGGTATTTATTATTATTTATTCATTTTAAAACACATATCTATTACCTTTCTTATTGGGTTACATATGATAATTTCTTTTGAGGAAGTGGGGAATACTGCCCCCTCAAACTGATGCGAATCATTCACACACTAGATGAAATGTATTAAGGGTGGGATTAGTGAAGTTATAATATATATATTTATATATATCATATTTTAATTATACTTTAATATTATTATACACACATATATATAAATCTAATTTTCATTCATTCGTACAATATGGAAACAAAAACTAAAACATCGCTCATGCAAACATTCGACTTACCGTCTCCATGAACAATATACTCCATTTAATCTATATATATTCTATAGATTGTTATAGTAAAAATATTATCAATATAAATTATATTTATATAATTTGGTAAATTATTTAAATCCTGATATATATATAAGGATCAAATATATGAAAAATTATGACCCATGGGAAGAATAAAGAAGATATTACTTGAAGTAACAGATTAACATAGAATTGTTAAAAAGTGGTTAATATATGGTCATGATAAAACCTTATATGGTATTATATATAATAATACGGTTCTGTATATTATTTTCAATGAATTTTTATTTATTATATACGTGTTTTGAACGACTACGATGAGATTCAAGATACTAGGTAAGGGGATTTAATCTCACTTTTTATTTCTATGAGATATATCTTTATTCACGACCCATTCCTTTTGTGTGGAGTATATAATTTCCATGAATGTGTTATATGGTTATTATTATTAAATTTATGTGTAATTACATATCCATAATATGATATTCATTTCACGTAATCATGTTTCAATAGTTACGAAATAAGTAAGATAGTTTTTTCTCTGTTTATCTTCTTTGAGAGACATGCCAGGTTTTGCAGATATATTTTCATACGAGTCATACATAATTTACATGAAATGTTATATCAAAAATATCATTACATTAATGATATTTAATCTTCATTTTATTTCACTTTCAAACATGGGGATTATGGATCAATTATATGAAGTGGTAAGAGTTAATTGAAACAATATCCTTGTTTTTCTAGATTATTTATGTTTATGCTACCATTGGTGAAATATTATGATCCATACCTCAAGATAACTATTTAATTTTATTTGCATATTGCAATTCATGATATATTCATGCATTAGAATCATATTTATACCCGTTGTTACATAATATTATAATGAATGGGTTTTTGAGAAAACTATCTTTACACTATATTTGTTCGGAAATAAATGTTCCTTCATACCATGTTTTAAAAAAATATTCTCAAAATATCATTAAAGACCATTTTTTAGGATAAATTTTTTTTAAATAATGTTATAAACATCAATGACTCAATTATATGTCTCCAAAACTATTTTATATGAAATAGGTTTACAATTTGTTTTATTTCTTAAAAATAATTTTTTTAGCGTTGAAGGGATACTTTGATAATGAATTGTTTTCAAAAGAAATTTCAAAATTATTTACCATCTATGATAATATCATTTGGTGTTACTCATACCTTTATAGGGAAATTATTCAACGATCTCTGTTATAGTATTTCTCAGAATGGAATGTTTTTTGATGACATGATTTTTATGAAACCCATCTATATTTCAAAGGAAATACACTTTTGAATCCATATTCTTTTAATGAGTTATGATAATAACTAAATTATTATAAAAAATTTTATGTTTTCATAGGTTATAATGTGATTAAATTTTTATAATAACCATTTAATTTCATTGGTTATGATATGATTTTTTTAGATCTTGTGGAACATGAATATATGATTTCATTATGATATGGGTGAGACATATATCTCACACAATTTAATTCTGTATAGGTTTATATCTCATTTGATAGCAATGGATGGAATAGTAAATGAACATAGTTCAGTATTATATTATTGGAATGGGAAATAAACTTGTATCAGTATTACATACTTGTAATGGGAAATGATTTGAGTTCTATAATACAAGGGTAAATGATAAATGAAGTTGGTTTAGTATTACATGGCTGGAACAGAAACTGAACATGTTTCAGTAATACATGTCATGAATGTGAAATGAACTCAGTTTAGTATTACACGTATGGAATGGGAAATGTTCTCATTTCTGTAATATAGATCTGGAATGGGGTGTCAATCTGGGTCAGTAAAGGACTGTTTACAGTAATATGGTCTCAACAGAAATGACATCACTACTATGGAAATATTTATATATTATTTTGTGTCTACCAAAATGACATGTTTTATTCTTGTGATATTCATTAATGTCCTGTGTTATTTATTTCATTATGATTATTGTCTTAATACCATCCAATATTTATGCAATCATTCTAGTTTATGATCATTGATATACTGTGTATGATCTTATATTTTAAGGATCACATTCTCACATCCCTATGTTATTTTTTATTCTTAATTTTTTCACTTCTTTACCCTTACTAAGAATCTAATATCACCCATTTTTTTGATCCATTTCCCATGTAGTGAAAATATGTGATATGTTTGATCTTTATAAAAAGGGTGATATTCATGAATAAATTATTATTAGATAATATTTCTCACATATATAATAGTGTTCATTTTTTCATGTTTCCAATGACCCAAGACAAATTAATGTCTTTGGGCGTCAGTTTGAATGATGTTTTAAGAATTTTTCAAATGTTTTTTAATGTTAATGTTTGAAAAGAAATGGTAACTAAAAGAAATCATTTTCCTTATGTGTCGAATATCTACATAATAATTTAAAACTATTATATAAAAAATAAATTATTATTATAAATATATAAGATAATAATAATTATATATATTATACCATATAGGATTTACTGTAACCTCTTTTGCCTATTTATTAAAAATTCCATGTTAAGTTCATGTTTCATGTAATAACATGTTTATCTTCATGTATGTTTTAATTAGATATTTATGGTCCTCTTATATAGATCATGGTTCCATTATGAAATAGTTTTTAGCCTTTATATTTATAATATATATATATATTGTATTTTTATTTAACAAAATCGCTAATATTTAGTTATATAAAATGAAATACATAGTTTATGGATATGGTAGGCCATATGTTCCCATGAACAGGGTTTCCATATTCATATTTAATTAAATGAAATAAAGTTAATTTATATGTTTTCATTTTTGAACAAATTTTTATTCCATATATTACATATATTTTCATTAAAAATACTATTTTTACCTTTAATGTAAAGCATGAATGAATCACATCACTTAAAAATGATATACTATGTAATACACTTTCCCTGTGTTTTCATAATACTAAAAAATGGAATGAATGATGTTAATTTTGATATAATAATAGCATAATAATAATAATATCATAAATATAATATATAATCAATAAACCTGTCATTATAAAAATTATTGACTGGTGTAAATGGATAAAATAATGGCATCATTTTACGATGTGGTAATCTGTCGTACCCACACAAGATGATTTGTGTAAGACATTTTATGTTAGTGGAGATGGTTTTATCTCATTACCTTACCATAAAACATATAATTATATGCTTGATACTCTATAAATTTTATAATGATGTTATAATAATAATTGGATAGGATGGAGAAATAAATAAATCAAAAACATTCATTGATGAACATTACCTCTTCTTCGTATATCCTCCATGGGATTGTACCAAAAGCATTACTATGTTTGATATAAATCAAAAATAATGCTTCTATAATGAGATATAGAAACGTGTAACGTTATTTGGAATGTTATTGGCCCATATATATTTCTTCACATGTGTGAATATATGAGTGTAGTGACTTCCCTTTAATAAGTGAGGAGGAGTGGAATTTTTCGAAATAACAACAATTATTCACAATTATGAGGTAAATCTTAAATATTTTTCCTAAAAAATAGATCTATAATTGAGTGGGTGAATAATATGGTCAATAGAACACATCACAAAATAAAAACACTTGTTTTTCATGTTATTCATCTTTTTTATGTTTACTCAAGATTTCCCTTTTTTCTATAATGGTAACTTATAAATTTTTTTACCAAGGTAATATAAGAATTTAGACTAAAAAATAAATTACTTCTATTAGATAATGTATTTTTACTAATTAAAAATATTAAACCAAATTTATTAATAAAATTATATGCATATCAAAAATTAATTCTACTATAACAGTATATTGGATGAAAAATTCTGTTTTAAACTTAATCATCTTAATTAATTTCAAATATTTCCACTACTAATTATTGCAAAACATTATTTTAAATTTTTAGATAATGTAATTTATTATTATTAAAACTATTATTTATATTCTCATTCTTTTATATAGTTGGTAAAATTCAAATTAAAATTATTCTTATAGTCATTGTGATAAATCAGGATTCGAAGATAAAAAGTACAAAATTTTAAAAAGTTATTATAAAAAATTTAGAAATTTAGTTTATTAAAAAGAACTAAATTAGAAAAATAGATATAATATTGAAATAATATTATGATTAAAAAATTAAAAACATAATTTATCATTCTAAATATTTTTAAGAAAATTTAATTTATCAATTATAAATTGGTATCATTCATTATTCATCAAAGAATGAAACCATTCATAGTAACCTAAAAAACAACATAGTAATATATTTGTGAACATTTGATTTATGAAATTATTTTTATTTTTTAAAATTAATTTTTAATAGGGTATAAAATATATTTTAATATTTTCTGCAAAAGTCATAAAAATTATTTTTGGAAGAAATATATATTTTTTTGAAACATATGAATACATAACTATTAATAATATATTTTGTTTTTAATATTTTTTCATCAGGTATACTCATTACAAATAATATTTAAAAAAGTAGTATTATTATTATCCCTTTGATTAATGGCTAGTTTATAATAGTTACATTTAAAAAACTATATTAATAATATATCATGGTTTTATGAAATCATATTTTAAACTATAATTCATAACTTGGTTGTGTTGTATTAAGTGTAAAATTAACATAGTCATTTTTAAATTACGGTTAAAAATGAAAATATATTTATTACAAAAAAACACATTAACACTCATGGTGTTATAGTTGACCCCCCCCCCTAATTTTCTCTACTAGAATGACATAAAGACCACACATCTTGTATGTGTGTTATAAGTAATGTTTTTTTCGGACTACATCTCTTACAGTTGGAATCTACATATATACACTTTTACTATACCTACTTATTTCATCAAACTAATCCAGTATTCAAGTGAGATTAATTCTTACTACATAGTTACACAACATATAGTTTATTTCATATTTTGTACTCTTTTTTTCCCTGGAAAAAAAATCAAGGAATCTTGTAGAAAAATTATCATATTATTAATCATTTTTATTAAAATTATTTATTTACTCTATGAGTGATAAAAAATGGAAGATAAAATTATTTTCAGAATTAAAGAATGAATATATTAAAATTAAATTCAATTGAAAATTCAAAGTGTTAAATAAACGATATAATACATATTAATAAAATAACAATGATGCCACTCTTGTTCAACATTGATGTTCCCGAAAAAAATCATCATTTGTGAAAAAAGAATCAAAATTAATAAATAATTTCCACAAAATACGAGTTTTATATGATAAATGAAATAATGTCCAACTAATTATAGAAGATGACTAATTGAATTTTTTAAATATTAGACCAAAAGTTGTATCAAAACATTTAATTTATAATTAGAATAAATTATGATCTAGAATTATATCAATATATAATTCCATTCATTATTTAATCAGGTTACATTATCATATTTTACCACTACTTTTTTATTGTATCCAAGAGTGGAATATCACTATTTGTGATATACACAGACACCAATGTCTTGGAATACCATTATAGACTCATCGCTGGATAGCACCTTAAATTTTAATCACATTGGTCATTCATTTTTGATGACATAGGGAAGTTATTAATTATAATGGAATCCTTTTCACTCTATCAATCACTTGAGAGGTAACGGGGATCAATAATCTTGATTCTAATTTATTTCTTCCAATATACGTATGGAATCATATATATTTTTTGTATCAATTTTCACAACCAAATGTGTCACCAGAGAGTGATATAGTCAAATATTAATTAAAGAATGTTTAGGGATAATTATTTTCACATAATCCCTTATAATTTACTTATTATGAAGTTAACAACATGGGTGATATTAATACCATAAATATTATTAAATTGAAATGTACCTCTCTAAGGAAAAATGATATACCATTAATATTTTCTAGGACACAAAAACAATAAATTTTTCACATATTATCCTTGAAATTTAAAAAATATCAATTAATGAATAGTTATTTTAAAATAAATATTACTGAATTTCTCATTGATAAATGTAAAAAAAATTATATTCTCAAAAGTACAAAAAATATTTATAATTATTAAATAAAAATTTGTTTAAAACAAATAATTATTAAATACTATAAATAACAGAAACCAAATAATTATAAAACCACAAATTATTAACAATATATATACTAACTTGTTAAATTCGACATTTAATTTAACTATTATTCTAGATTATGTATGTGCATGGATTATTAGTTATCATTCTTAGTAGAAATAAATAATGATTCATAAATTACTTGGTAAGTGACTATAAAAATCTCAAGGGACACATATAGATTAAATATAATGTCTCAATAGAATATAAATTCATATGAATTCAAATAGTGTAACATAATACAATTATAGTGATATCCCTAATCAGAAAGGTTCCATTCCAATGTCATCAATATATGTGATTGATGTCAATTTTATTTAATTTCTATAAATGTACATTACCATTGAACACCATGGAGCAATAATTATCCATGAAGTACCATTATTATTAATATACAATGATATCAAATTGTTTTAATGTATTGAATTGATAAATATAAACCCATTTTGTATATTATTTCATAATCGGTTTTTCTACACACAATGTATCATACTTCATAGAAGAATGTGTTATGCTGATTCTAAAAATATATCAATGTACATGACATATGGAACATATTAATGATTATATAAAATTATAAGGATACATAAACAAGTATATATATATATAATCATTATAAGACACATATAAATGTGTATGTACTATTTACATGTATTTTTCTTATAATCATATGATCTAGTGATTACCGATTGTGCAACATGGGTAGGAGTTCCACAAAGTCCTTTGAGTATGCACCTTTGATATATTGTTTCATTTTTATCCCATAAAATCTTATCATTACTCTATATAAAATATATTCAATAATATTATTATGGAACATTCATGTTCTCATTATATTAGGTAACTTTTTTTACCTTTCTATTTTAAAGATAGTATTAGGAAATTATCACATTTAATGTTATATATAAGAACCCTAATGACATGATACAACATATAATTAATATTTATGATACTTAATATATGTAATAATCATGTTTTTAGATGTTGGTTCCAAGGTACCATACCTATTAGAAATTGATTTCAAATGATCGACTCCAAAATTAGTGCCCTTTGAAGGGTTCTCTAGAACATCTTCGTAACACTAAGATCATGATAAAATATAATAACGTTTGGTACCCCATCGAAACATACCATTTCAACAAAATATATGCTATATTGATGAGCTTGAGAAAATTGTTATCTAAAAAATTAATTCTTTTGTCATTGAATGGGGACCAAAAATTACCCAACTACCATTATTTCATCTATACATTATAGGGAATTAAATGATGAAATCCATATGGATTTTTTCCTATTTAAATTATTGTATGATTAATTATTTTGACATTCCCTTTAACATATAAATCTATTAATTAACATGATGTCACAACATGATATCAGATATATACCAAACAATATCCCACATCATTTTACCCTACTATAAATTATCTTTAAGATAAACATATATCTTCTAAATTTCAATATGAATATATAATGGAGAATTATAAGCATCAACTTACACCACCATCTCCAATTCCAGTATTTATAGGAAACCTAACATGTTCATAGATTATTATATTCTATATTGACCATGGTTGAATTCCATAACAACAATTAATGATTTATATTGGTCTACAACATCTTTTTGTACCTCCTTTATCATCACATAAATTAAACATTGATCATTAAATGAAAAATATAGGATCTTTCTCCATTATTTATGATTTAAAGTTACATACAATACGAATATAATTATAGTGGATATAATTCAATCCTCATTCTAGATAGACTACCATGGTCCATCCATTGTAGAGAATCATCTACTAAGTTCACTATTTAAGGATGGTGTATTTTTGAGAAGTAATAATAATAAACCAAATTCCACTATCTACTTAATATAATATTGAAATAATTGTGTGTGAATATATAATTCAATATCTTATTATTAGTATATATATAAACCCATTGACCATATAGACTATGATTCTATATATGAAGTATTGGGTCCATCCTCAATCATTCATGAAAAGTACCTCATATTAAAATGTATTGAGACCGATATAATGGATGTAATTTGAATTTGATTTTATTATTCATAATTACAACAATATACAATCAAAATATAATTTATAATATTAAATGTGTCTTCTATTCAATGTTAATTAACATGGGATTAATATAATTAATGATATCATATCTCGAAATCAAACAAAATTCAAATAAAGGATGAATAATAATATTTTCAATTTTAAAAATTCATACAAACAACAACATGAAATCCATAACTATAGAGTAAATAATAATTCTACCTAAATTGTAATCTATAGTGACAAACATTTCATATTTCCTCTCTTCAATCATATTATGGGAGTATGAAAATAGATTAGAAATTGGCTTTGAAATTGATGATGTTCCTTAAATTTATGAAACTGATGTATTTATGGTTTCCATTGATGACTATTATTTCTCTCCATTGAAATAAATATTTCTCCCCAACAATTAAATTAATTATTCCTTTCATTTACATATATAACAAAACCTCTCATTCCATTAATTCATTACATTAGGTTTTTCATCCCACATTTCTGCCACATTAATATTTTTGTCTTTATTCCCCCATGGTCATTGTTAACTAAATTCATATAAAACATTATTCTCAATTATATTCTATGTCAGAAACCCCACAGATATAGATTTTTTAATCACAAATCATGATAGTAGGATATCTAGGACCTCATGATTTTTAACCATAATTAATAAAACAATGGGATTCATATTCAGATAATTATAAAAAAATTCATAGCTCCCACTGTTAACAGGGTACCTCTGAGATTAAATATTTTAATAGAACAATAACAAATTTTTGAGTAGAAAGCATCATTATTCATAGTGGGAAATCATTGTCATAAATATCATTTATATCAGGACATAAATTATGAATCCTTCTGTTGACCTGTTGACACTTTATGTTCATCCTATATCACATCAATGTATCAAAGGTAATATTTGATACTACCATATCAATCCTCAGAACGACTACAATTTTATTTAAATAACATTAGAATGCCACCATGGAGTTGAAAAATTGGTGTCTATCAACAAATATTTAGTATTTACCTTATAAAGATCTATTTGATACTATACTATCTTTTTTATGGTTATTACCTATCAGTGAATCAATTCTAACAGCAGAATCCACTTTTTTTAATTGAAAGTTATTTGATTTAAAATAAACCAATAAATTTAAAATTTAAAATGAAATCATAATTTTATACTATACATAGGCTCATCTACATGGTTTTCATCAAAAAAATTAATCCAAATAAAAAATAGAAAAACCCAACCCAAATAAAAATAAAGGTAATATACGAATAATATATAGAAATATGAAATCATTTCAGATTAATATTTTTTAATTCTCATTATGAAACACACCCTAAAATTTTAATGGATTAGTTCCATTGGATAATAGATATATTATCAGAATAATTCTTTATAATAAGTTCAACATCTTCCAAAACATTTATGCATCTTAATAAAATTATTATAAAAAGACTGTAAACATATTCTTCATAACCTAGTGGAATGGAATCATAATAAAGGGTGAGCATAGATGATCAGTAATTGCAAACATAAGAGTTATCAATAAATGTTCTTAATTGAAAATTAATTAATAACAAGAGTATAGAGAATGATAATTACATAAGGGATTAAAATAAAATCAGTCAAGTAATATTAATTATTATTAATAAAAATATAGTTTTACATAATGAATTACATAAGACATATGAATGTTAAATAATAATTAATAAACCATGATACATGAGATCAAAACATACACATAATACATATATGTGTGGAATACACATATGCATAGAAAATAATTTCATTATTTAATGATAAACAAGATTACAACCTTTTTGGATTATGTCCAATATTTAATCTGGATAACTCCCCATTCAATCATTTTAATAGTCATTATTATCACCCAATACTATCACTATGGGAATATTCCATTGTATTATTAGGTTATCTACCCATACCAACATTACCTTTGTCAATTTATACTCCCATGTCTATCATAGATGATAATGTACCATAGTGGATTGATTTCACTCTATATTGCACTTTTACACTTGACAATGTCCACTCCTAGGAAAATAATATATAACATACCCCACTACATTAGTAGGTTCATTTATTATTTGAATCTATTATATCTCTTGATCTATCACTCACTCCCCAATGCGTATTATAGTTGTATAAATATTGGTCCACTAATCACCTAAGGAAAACATCATGTTATTTTTCTACATGATTATAAAAAATAAAATCTTTCATTATTTAGAAACATGTATAATAGAAATGGGATTCATAAAAATTTCAATTTCACATAATATTTTCCATAAATAGAAAGAATGTGGATTGTATCCCAAAATATTCTTTATTCAATCACAAACTAATTTTTTTCATGGAATAAACCATGAAAGAATAAATATTTCATCATTCATCCTCATAGTAAGACATCCAAAGAGAAAACGTTTGTAGAATCATAATATCATTTCCCCAGTGAAGCACAAAAATATATATAAGTTGTTATATAGGTGACAAAGACTATTAATAGAGTCTTTGAATATTAATTTTAAAATTGTTAAATTCATATTATCTATCAGTATAATTAAAATATTTCCAGAATATTAGGAAAATAATTTCATTAAAAATATTCATGTAAACATATAAATACAGTTTTCCTAAAAATAATAGTCATTATATTTGAAAATATTTTCTTTTCATACATCATAAAATAGAACATTAATTTCAAACATTCATCACTTGGTAAATGTTAGTGATACAAAGATAGTTGAAAATAATCCAATTATATATTTTTTAAGAAAATAAATTTTAGTAAAATAATCATTCTAAAACAATTATCTATATATAAACTCTTATATATAATTTTTTGATGAACATGGACATGGGATTAATTTTTCTTTGAATGAAGTTGAAAAATGGTTGGTTTTTAATAAAAAAGGATCCCACAATTTTCAAGTAAAATTTTATGGGAATGGAATGGAAACAAGAATAACCCATTCATATTCAATGAAAAATATTTTATTTTGGAATAAAAAATATATAAAAATATTCCCCAGAGTAAATTCACTGATAAGAAATTATAATTAAAAATAATATTTAAAAATAATTCCATGCCATTATGGTAACTTCTGGAATATAATTTTTTTTTAAAAAAAAAGTAACTTCAAATTGAACTTTAAATATAATTTATATGAAATTATTACAATTTTTTTTCAATGGAGAAATATATACACCATATATATAGAAATTGTCACATAAAATGAGTTAGGCCTCAATACAAAACTATTGAGATGAAAATAACTTACAATTTTGGTAATCTGTGAATCAAAACAATATTAAATAGTTAAAATCATGTGTATTTATAAATATCAATTATATAAATATAAGTAATGATAAATTAAACTAATTTGAAATATAAACACCATATACCTGAAACAAATGGATAATATGAAATAGGTTTCACAGAAAAAAATGTGATAGGAGAACCCCTTAGTTCAAGTATCATCTTACTTCAATCAAGGTAAAAACACTTGTATAATTTATTTACAAATATTATTTACAGAAAATTTAATAGTAATCATAGAAAACATACTATATATAATTTAAATAAAATTTAACATTATGAGTTGATGAAAATTATATTTCAAAACAATAAATCTGAATTTTTAGTATTTAAATATTTATTGTATCAGTTTAAATAATACTATTTATATAATCAAGAGTTTGGGAAAAAATATTAAAATATTCCAAATAATTAATATTTATATTAAATCGATACTAAACATTAGGTAAGTCTAAAAAAATAATTATTAGGGTAGAAAAATAATATTTCTATAAATAAATTTATTATTCTTTTATAATAGCATGTTGATTTTTTAATTTTAATTGTAATATATTTAAATTTTTTGATAAAATAAAAAATATTTTTGAAATTAAAATTTTGAAATTAACTATTGTTATTTTTAATTTTAAGGTAAGTGGATTTGATTATTTTATTATATAAAATCCAAAACCATTGTATAAAATTTACAAAAAATCTCTCCATCTATTTCTACAAATAAAAATACTTCATCCAACTCCTCTTCATTAAAACCCATTTTTAATGAAAATAATACCTCTCATACATATATAAATCCCTTCAAATAATGTCCCAATATAATAATAATATGTTAAATATGTTTTAGAAGATTAATCTCAAGGTAAAGGACTATATCCTCTTCTATTTATTAAAAATACTTCTATTATACTAAGAACATTTTATTTCTGATTTTCCATGTAGAAATGGGTTAATACACATCCTTTATTACCCTTGTGAAGACAATTTAATAATACATCACATTTCACTATCAGTAACCCATTCAATAAACCATTATAATTTTGAAATTGTCCAATATTTTTTTATTCAATTCATTTTTATAGTAAATAACCAATATCATTTCAAATCAAGGGGATTCAACAAGATACACCTACCATTAATTAATTTTTAAATTACATTTATCTTAACAACACTATAACACATTCGATAAAATTTTATTAATGAAATCCTCATGTTTTTTGATCTGTGTAGTGTATAAATTCATGTACGTGAGATAAATATGATGGGTGGTATGTGATTTACATATCAATACAATGTACTGGGAAATACTTTTAATCTCATGATATTCCATGTCTACTATATTGGTTGTTATCATACGAACACTATGATATGTTGTATTTATGGTTACTCTTTACTTCTCTTTATGATTACATGTTTTATGTTTTTTCACACAATAATATATTTCCTTAATGTTAAAATCTTATATCATCCTTTGATGATCATTTTTGGATTAACAATCCTTTAATGTGACATTTTTAATTATATTCACTAACATGATTTTCATTCACAATGTTATGTTTTAATTTTCATGTTTACGGATGTATAGAACAAAATATTCTTATATATATATAGATGTTATAAAATGGTGTTTTAAAATATCAACATATTATAAGGGAATCATTTAGAGGGGTGTTCTAATTTTTTATCTATGTTTCAGGTTATAATTTTTTATACATAATTTTAAATTGACCCTAGGCCTCATAATCTTATATTGTTATATTATGGTTATCTATATAGGGAAAATCATGAATTATCTTGTAATAATAATTTGGTTTATCATATTTTGTATAATAGGAGTCTAGTTTTTTAGGGATTATTATTAGAAAAAATTACTGAGAGATATAGGGATATGACAGAACATATAATTTTTATTAGATTTATTTTAATTTATAAAGTAATTTGTTTCCATGAAATAAATCCTTTTTTAGAAATGAAAAGTGTAAGTGGATCTAGTACAACATTGTGTTAATGTAATAACACTAAAAATGGGGAATTGGGAATTGACATAGATATTTCAAATTTCACTACAGAGAGGACATGATGAACATAAGGTTTGAATTTACAAGGGGGATATATATTTATAAATTCCAAATATAATTAAAATTAATGATGAATAAAAAAAGAAACATAAAATTTTATGTTAGAAAATATATCATTTATAACAAAGAGTAAAACCACGAAATTCATAGATTTTGAAATTAATGGAATTTATTAGTTATCCCTTGAATTGTAATTACATAATTTTATGATTATTTTTAGAAATTAAATTCTCATTCTTAATTTTATAATTATTTTATTCAATTAATGGGATGATGAGAAACTGATTAGAGAACAATTTTGATGAGCAATTTAGTGGTATTAAAAATATCATTCCAAACCTAATGGGAGTAGGTGTCGTGATTGTCAGAAATTTGCATTCATATTTTTCAAATAATATCAATTAAATATTTAAATTATGATAAAAATTTAAATACCACTAATAATGAGAATTTTAAAATTGATAAACTTCAATTATAGAGACCTGAGACATTTATTGGATCATCTGATACCCAAAATATCGAACAATAGATTATCTTTATTTAAATTATTTTCCACATACATTAATTATACAAGAAATAATTTTTTATATTTCTATTCATCATATTAGATGGAAAATGTGATCATTGGTGGATACAGATAAAATATATGAATCTCAAGGACGACATTGAAATGATAGTGTAGAAATAATTACATATAATTTCATTTATGATATATATTTCTCTCCCAATTAAAATATGGAGATTTATTTCCATAACATAATGAAAAAGAATAATGAATCAATCTGGGAATACATAGAAAAAATAACACGTCATTCATTATATGCCTCAATTTATTTCATCTCCCCCCAAATTAAATGTTGACCACCTCTTTTATGATATAAATCTGACACCATGTAAGAATTGGTGATTTAATAATTTTAAAATAATGAGTAAATTGTATGATGTTCCCTCAATGATGAAATAGATGTCAATGAATCTCAATGGTATCACCATTATGGATATAGGATGAAGATACTTGAACATAACTCTTGATGTGTGGTAGAAAAATATTATGGGGGCATGAAATTACTTCATCATAAAAGTAAAAATTTTGGGAATAGGCATAAATGAATAAAATATGACGGATAAAAGAAATTATTTTTTTATGTCATCTAAAGGTACATAGATGGTGAATTTTAATGATAGAACCCATCAATATGATGGAAAAATGAACCCCCCCATCAATAATCATCATGATATCCAAGGATTCAATTACAAGGAAAATGTTACATTGTTAATTAATTCAGAATGAAAATGGTTGTTGATGATTATGGGTTCCAATAATCTCCATGTATTGCAGATAAGGGGATTGATTATTCGATTATATCTACATCTATGGTTCCTAAAAATGTTTCTTTTAATTTATGTTGGATTTTCATTCATTAATATTGAATAATAAAATTTGAATTCGATTTAACACATTCATTCTTATCAAGAATTTTTAATAAATATTTTAAACCCCACAAAAACACATTGATTTTGAGTTATATATGAAAATAGATAGGGGAGAAATTTTCACATCAATCATTTATAACATCTTCCATTCCAATTTTTTAAACTAAACTTCCCAATGAACATTATCTAACTCCCATTAGTATAATCCAATTTTATTTCATGTGTGTAATTTCATTCCTTACATACTACCACCTTAAATTATCAAGAGAATGAAATATAAATCCATATCACAATCACCCTTTATTTCTATAAATGTACAAGGTGGATGTTTATGTTTCATTGGAATAATCATCTCCATCATAGATATAATTTCATTGTGAGTATTATTATCTAGATAAAATGATTATTAGTATGAAAAAGACATTCCATAATGACATTCCCATTGTGAGGGAATATACTGATCTGATTCCAAAATAATTGTGTAGTATTCCATTGAGATGTATTTTTGAGTTCTCAAATGAGCTTATAACTAGAGAATTTTTAGTATCAACGACTCCATATAGAATGACCAATATAAAACATGAAAATCTAATGGAAAAAATATTGGTGAATATAGATATATGTTTTATACACATAACTTCTTTAGCAGTCGGTTCACATGTCCCCTTTATCGATAAAAAGTATTGGATAATTCTACACTACATTGATTATTTTTATCTCAACAAGACCAACATAAGGAACTAGTCTTATATTCCGTGGATTTATGAGTTTTTCGATCATCTATGTGGATAACAAGACATCAATATTACGAATATATAGATGTTATATAATCATGAAAAGGTGAAGAATTATGATATCCCCAAGACTACATTTCCAACATGTCTTTGGTATTATTAGTTAATTTTAATTAATTTTATAATAACCAATGCTCCTTGTATATTCATGTAATATATGAATAAATTAATTGGTGATTACATAGTTAAAGTAGTGGTATGATTAATTTATTTTATTTTTATATACAAAAATATAATTGGGGAATAGGAGGATAATTTTAAGACTTTTTTGACGACCATGTCAATGTAAAATATGATTGACATGTAATGTAAATATTTTTTTTTCATAGAGAAAGTGACATTCTAGTACAATGATATCAACATCCAAGTGCTCAATATGGATCCTTTAAATGAATAAGAAATTAAAGGTTATACAAGACCAACATATATGATATAGATCTATAGTTTTATTAGTCTAGATGAGTACTATAACCAATTTATTAATAACTTCTCGTGATTGAATATCATACTAACCAATCCAACTCATGAATGGGTGGTTTTTTTCTAAAATTATGAATGTATTAAATTATTTTAAGGGTTAAATAAGAGGATAAAAATAAAAATGTTCACACATTACCTACCATTGGATAAGGATTTTTGATATATAGCGATGAATTTAAAAATGGATTGGGGTATTTAATCATGCATGAGGATAATGTTATATACTTTCCCTCCATCCTATTAAATTTTAATGAGGCAAACTACCCCCACATGACTAGGAGGTGGTTATAGTGTTATTCATGTGGAATATTTTTTGATATTATATTTAGGGATACAAGTGTGAATTATATAAAGGATATAAAACAATATCGTATACATTATAAAAAAGAAACCTAATATGATCCAATGAAGGTGGGTTGAGATGATAATGTATTATGATTAATCAATCCATTATCGAACAGGAAGGAAAACATGCCATTGATTCTTTGGGCTTGAATAATATATAAAAACTATCCAAGATGATGATTGATAGGGACCCAATCATCATGTACATGCAATGAATAGAGATGTGGCATTTAAAAGGATATTCATTCTTCTAACCTCAAATAATCAATCAACCATCCATTTAATAGAGAATCACAATGCCCCAAAATAATGATGCGGTTCAACATAAAATGGAATCAATTATTCCATAGAACAACATTGATATATATAGATTTATATTATTTGAAAATTTAAAACAATACCATGAATACATGAACTAAATATAGATCTTATGGATGATTCTTATATGTCATTATTTTTATTCATCCATGAAATTGTAAGATGATTAATGATTTAGTAGAAAACATATTGTTTGATAGAAAGAAGAATGGTATTTTAGAATTGATATCTTGATTTATAGATTACCAAAAATTAAAGGATGGTTGATAAATGTCTTAGGGTATGATGAAATCATTTCCCATATTAGAGTGGAATTTTGAAATCATAATAATGAATTTTATTATTAGACTCCCCAACATATCTAAAGTAAATAACTCTACCTGTAGGGTAGTTGATCACCTTATAATGTTAATTAATTTTAATATAATGAGGGAATACATCCATCTCAATTGAAATTTCAAGAATCACATAAGGGATCTGTTAAGACTACATTGTGTATCACTCTTTATTGTATCTAATCAATATATTATGGTTAACACAAGGTTTTTGAGAAACCTCCCTAAAGAACTTGATATATGGATGTGTTTATAAAATGATTATCATCCTCAGATACATGGTCTATTTGTATGAACAATTAAAAATATAGAGGATGATATAATATCATGATCACTGGATTTCCACGGATTTTTGGATACACACCATCCCATTAATGATTTCTTATATAATAATTTAATCTATTCTAGAATTAAATTGAAACCAAATGAATATCTATATGTGAAGATATGTCAACAATAATAATATGGGTATATGATAGAGAGTAGAAGTGGATGGGATATAGTCTTATCGAAGAGAATACATATAAGGAAAAAATAATTCATCATCACATTATATTCATAACATTTTGATAGAAAAGATATACTTACATTCATTGACAAGACCCATAGTTTCAAATTGGAGATAAGGTGTTCTTTTGTGTATCTCCATAGTGGAATGTCATGATGTTTGGGAAAAAGTGTTATCTTATTCCAAGTTAAATCATCACCTCTATGATCCTTGATCGCATTAGAGCTACAATCAACAATCCTTTACTGTAACCCGAAAATTCAAAACTACAATATTTTTCAATATATCCATAATTAGAAAGTTAATATCGTGAATATAACATCCAATGCATACGTTTGTGGTACCATTGATGACTATTATTTCATATTATGAGTAGTAGATATTATATCCTACAGACATTTTGGAACATCCTAGGTAACTAATGAATATGAAATTTTCATATTTATTAATATTTTAAAATAAAATGTTGATATTACTTTAAAGGAAATTCTATGTTTTATGGAATACCCAATATGCAACAACAAGTTTCTTTGAAATCTTAAGTTTCACACTACTAATATAATAATATTATTTTAAATGGTAGTTAACTCCTTGCCATTGTAATGGCAGGAACGAACAGAAATAACTCAAAAATGATTATATATGTTTGTTAAATATTTTAACAATTACCCAATAAATGATAGAGGCTTAAAATGAGAATGAATCCAATTTTAAGAATAATTATTCTAATGTTCTTTAAAAGGTCGATTAACTGCCTTTTGATGGAAACCCCTTTTATAAACAACATTTTTTCAAATTTATATGTAATATTTGACAAAATAAAATCCTACTTTAGAATTGGGACATCAAAATTTACTTTGTGTAAATATTTGTTATTTTTCCGATAAAGTTCATTTTTAATGAATAGTAAAATGCTGTATTTTAATTCAAATCCTCCTTTTAATATAATTTATTAATATGGTTAGATTTTCTTTTCAATTGGGTTTCAATTGTAGTAAAAATATATTTTTACAATTTAATCAAATTTTGGTAATTGAAATTAATTTCAGTTTGAAATTGGACATAAACAAGTGCTAATCTTTAAATAGATATTGTTTCTTAAAAACACGATATTAGTTTTGACAGCGGAAATTAATTATAAAATTAATAAATTCAAACTATATGTTTTGGATTTGGTGAAATTGAAATAATTTTTGAATTTGGAATATCAAATTTACTCTGGATAAATTTTTGGTAATTTTCTGACAAATGTTCCTTTTTAATGAATAGTGAAAATACATCATTTTACTTCAAAACTGATTTTTAATATAATTTAATTATATAGATATATTTTCATTTTAATTGGTTTTAAATAGTAATTTAATTATATTTTTATCACTTAATTCAATTTTTTTCATTGGATGTAATATCACATTTCAATTCGATGCAAAAAAGTCAATATTTTCATAAATTTTACTTCTTAAAAACCTATCTTTGGTTGTGACAACTGGAATCATTTTTAAAATAATTATTATAATTTCTTTGTGTAAAATTTGGTAAAATTGATTCCATGTTTGGAATCATAAGGTCCAAATTATGTAATTAAGACTCTTTCATTTTTGGACATTATGAATAGTAACGATGGTAATTATCTTTAATTATCGAGATTAATTAGTAATTGGGTAGTTAAGGGTAATAAAATAATATCATAATAATATAAAGAGACCTCAATATGTGTTCAAATTCACTGTTTTGAGTAATTTACGACCATTAGAAGATCTTTACCTAACTTTAGGGCCCATGGAGTGACATGGGTGTAATAGATACATTTATGACATTATTTTTTTAAAAGAAAAGAAATATAACAATGGTTTGTATATCCTAAGTAAAACAATTTTAATTTTATTCAAATAAATTATCTCTCAGACTATAAATTGTCATTGGAAAGATAAAAATATTTCCTATATCATGGTAGTTTTTTTATAATTTTTAGACATTAAATAAATAAATTTATTTATGACACCAAGATAATGTAGTGATTACCTCATTAATGAACGATTTAAATAAAATAAAAAGATAAGTTAAATTTAAGACATACACTTGTCGAAATTCTATTTTATGGGTGTATTTTGAGCCCTTATCAGTTTATAATATAAATATATGATTATGGGACCTTTAATATCCAAAAACCATTTTATAATAAGCTAATATTTCAAGACATTCCAAAAGTGACCCTCCTCCATCTTATAAAAGGCCCCCACATCTACCCCCTTACCCACACCTCTAAAGCCCTTGGATCTTCCAACCTCTTCTCATATTAAATCTAAACATCCCTCTCTTACTCATAGAATCCTCACTTTTGGAAGAATTATTTCCAACGAAGCCTTTGGATCAAATCAAAAAAGAGTTACCCGATTTAGAGGAAATGTCTTCTCTTGAGCTTCTTTCTTTTATTTTTTCTTCTTTACTCACCACTATATTCTTATTATTTTATCCCATAATAAAAAAAAGTAACCAAAATATACTAGTATGTTTTTATGTTAATTATTATACCAACACTTACACACACCCCCGTCCAATGGTTAAAGAACCTACTGTTTCTGTGGGTGGCGAATTACAGCTTCAGGAAACGATGATTGTTCAATATTATCATAACACATTTCATAGTGTCCATTATGATGGAACTATATTTATATATGATATATATTATATTTATTTCCTCTATATTATTCTGTATTTTATATTTAAAACATACCTTTATGCTTTGCATGTTGTGCAAATGCGATGATTTCATATGAGGAAGTGTGGACTACCGCCCCCTCAAGTAATGTAACTCATTCATACAAAACATGGAATTTATAAATAATGTAATTAATGAACATATTCTAACTATATAAAATATATATTATACTGGAATTATATTATATCTATGTATTATTTAGATTTAAGGTCTGTCAATATAACAAAAAATGAAAGTAGCGTTCATGTGTACGTACGACTTACATCTCCATGAATGGTACATTTCATTTCTTATCTCAAAAAATTATCTAATATTATTTAATAAATATATACTAGATATATATGATATATAAATCATGAACCCAATTCCCGAGATGATGTACTTATAACTACATGGAAAATTCTCTTCAAACAAGTTCATTGTTGACTCATGTACTGAACATCAACATAACATATAATATGAACTCGCATAATTAACTAATTATTATAACATGATAATATGTGATATGAATTTAATAATAATCATTAAAGTATGTCATTAAAAAATTATAAATTGACCTATGTATATTATTCCGGAATATAATGAACGAACAAGAAAAATTCGGACTTGAGGTAAAGGGATTTCTTATCTCACTTTTAATTCGGTGGGATTTCCATTGTTTGCCAATTATTTAGATCATGTTGTGTATTGTGTACTTCCATTTGATATATATTATCATGATTCTATTTATATTCATGGTATTATATGATTCAGTTGGTTCTTATTATATTATGGTTATATGAGTCGATTTGTTATAATGATGTAAGGGTTTTTATCTCACTATTTATTCCCCTGATAGAATGCTATATTTGTCACTATCTTTATTGAGTGGTGTATGTACTCTACATTATTCTAATATTTGTGTGATATAATTTGATTATGGGTATTTAAATCAACATTGTATTGTCCTTCTTTATTGGGGTGTACGTTTCGAATGTTACCCAAATTGGTAAGGGAACCTTTCACCCTCCTCTTTTTAAAAGACTTCTTTTTAGTTAGGTCTATTAATTTACATATTCTTTTATTGGTATATGTTCTTATATATCTTTATTTCTGTAAATATTATGTCCATGTGATGAGATACCTTTTTTACCTCTCATCAACTCACTTTCTGAATTTTATTGTGACGTCGTTAGGCTGTCGAATTCTTGTATGGGAACTTCTTAACCCAATTTAAATTCTTCAGGTTAAACCTATACATCATGATTATGTCGTACTATGAATATTTTTGGATGAACTCAAATAGTTTTACACTTAATATCCACTTATATTGGGTGTATTTATATTTGGAACACATAATTATATAATTGATTTATCCTTAATCTAAGGATACTATATTTGTACGGGACATCGTCTCAATCTCCTTTCATTGAGGAATCTTTTGATTTCTACACGACATTATATTATACAGTGTACAAAACCCTCTTGACTATTCATTTCATTCAAAGGGAATACTTTCTAAACAAATCGTTTTTCTAAACGACAAAAGGAATTATTTTTTTGTCTTACGTATGCGGCGACAATGACTTCTCTGACGCCATGAACATTATTTGAGATTCGGCTTCCTCTACAAGCCATAATATTTTTTAAATGAAAAATAAATACCATGTTTTACTTTTCATTTATTTTGGTATTGAAAATGGTTTTGAAATTTTTTTGATTATATCAATGTGTTGTATTGATATATTGTGATTAAAATGTGGAAATGTTATGTTTCCTTTATGCATATTTTATGTGATATGATTATGTTATGTTTCTTGGGAATTGTTTATAAATTTGGGTGGTTCTGTGATAATCTAAGGATGGGTGAGCCCAATATATCCCTCTGGGGCATTGGGTAATGTTAAGGTGTTAAACACTAATGTTTCTCCGAAAATATTTAGGGAATATGATGTGATGGGTATTCCAAACGTAACCATGAGGGTTACTCCCTACGTAAAAAATGTCATGAATGCCTCAAGTTACCTTTATGTCTTATGATTTCTATGAGTTATTCATAATTCTTATGATTTCATTCCATATGTTAAAGTGTTTATGTCTTATGATTAAAGTATGATTTCATTGATTCTTATGTATAAATGGAATAATGTTTTCATTTCATAATTTTATATCGCTTACTGAGATTTTAATTCTCATCCCAGGTTTTTTAAATGTATTTCACAAGACATAATGTGGAATAGGTCCAATGATGGGATCATGGAAATGTAATGATGTCTAAACATGGAACTAGACATGAATCATTTGTTCAAGAGTTTTTATTTTATGAAAAAATGGTAACTGAGTAGATGTGTCTACATTGTAATCATTGAGATTTAATAGTTATGAGATAATTCTATAAAAGTATAAACCAGAAAAGATCCTAAATGTTAATTATTCATTTATTTCATGATTATGTAATGTTATAAGGTTGAGTCCTTATAGTTGTTATCAAAGGCCGGTTTAAATAAATTTAGAGGTTAGGATATTCTTTAAGTACAAGTGACATTACAATAATGGTTAGGATTTTAGAAAGAGTCATAGTAATTTTTATAATGTGAATGAGTTTAAGATAACATGAATAATTATATCATAGTAGTGACCCTCCTCATAAGATATTATATGATAATTTTACTGATATAATCACACTGACCTTTTTAGTTTTAGTAAATGGATGTATCTTTCAGGAACCAAAGTAACAATGGATGTGACGAAAACATTGACGATTTTATGAACGAACAATTGAATGATATTGGAGATACAATGAGAACTCATGTGGTTATTCTCAACCAACTATCTAGAGTCATGATTGTCCACCTAAACATTAGTAATTTTTATAAGGCATCATATATGCAAGAAAAAAATCCCTACGGAATTTCAGGTAATAATTAAAAAGGTAAGAATGTTCAAAAACCTATGATTCAATGATGTGGAATGAAACACATAAGAATTTTTTTTAAAGGGACAGAAAGATGATATAGATGCAGAAATGAAGGTCATAAAGCAAAAACCATCCATGGAAATAGGAAGCATCTAGTTGACTCTAGGAAAGGGAAATAAGTTCATTCTGAAGGATCAATTGAATGTTTTAAATGTGGTGAGAATGGTCATTATGAAAACACATGTCCAATGAAGATGTTTCTGGAAAGGGATCACCAAGATCGTAAAAATATTTGTTTACCAATACCTAATTCCATTCCGATGGAGGATGAAGAAACTAACAATGACCAATGAGAGGTACGTATTATTTCATAACATATGTTTTCCTATTATTGAAATCTTTGGGTATAATTCATGATTTTTTTAGGAAATAAGGATTTCAGAATAAATTGGAAGGGAATGGTTAATGGATCATGATGAATGTTGAATGAGTAAGAAGACAACATATTAGGGATTCAAGGGTTTTTGTTGATTTTAGGATGGTGATATTCTTAAAATTTTTAAGGCTCTTTTGATGATGAGATTACATTAGAAGACTTTTTATATTATGTGTAACCCTGATGTTTGATTTATGAAAATATTATTCACGGAATAATTATCTTTTGTTTGGGGATATATTTATAAAGATCCATTTTGGTTTATATGATCCCTGAATTTGAGGTTATTACCAGATAATACATTTTCAGTTGAAAAACGAATGTTATTATATAACCCTTGTGGTTAAAATATGATATGGTTATTTTTGATGAATTTATCTCTTTTTGGGAATGTTATAAAATTATGTAGGTTTTCAAAAGGGACAACACGCAAACCGTGTGACAACCCGTCGTGTCGGACGAAGCTGAGGGAATCGAACCCACAACCAAAGTGTGATTGGTATTTATCGCCTACCATTGGACTACATTATTTCCTTGATTAGTAAGACTAATTATTTTAGTTAGATGATCTTATGAATCATAAATAAGATGGTTTTTGGGAAATGATTAACCTATCATGAAGTATATGTGATTAGGTTAATTACTTTTCAGTATGAGACTTTAAGAGTAACTGGTGTAATTTAGAGATTGATGTTAATATCTATCTTTGAAGACTATGTGATTAAATCCTTCGGAGATTTGGGTTTCAATATTAGTTTGGATTTCATTGCAAAAATTTATGGATAGTTGTTTATTTAATGGGTTTTCATTAACCTTGGAAGACTTTGTGATTAAATCCTACTGGTTGGGTCGTGCCACTTTGGGTCAGGCCGCACCACTTCAGGCTGATCCACACCCCTCGGGCCAGGCTGGACAACTCACCGGGCCGGTCCGACCCCATTGACGGGACGGACCTGCCAAAAACTTAGTGGACCCGACCCGTCAGCCCATCTGGCCTAACGGAACATGCCTTTTTTCCCTTAATGGTGAATATCTTGAAGAATGCACGTCTGAACAACACGCCGTCTGAGGCACTGGGATCCTAATGACGAGGCAGTCCTTTTTTTATACTCTAAGAGATTTTTGGATAGCTTTGGTAAATGTCAGGGTTTGGAACGATCATATTTCCAACTGAGCCCCTCGAATGAAAATGCCAATATCTCTCAGATCGGGCGTCCGGTTGACGTGACATCTGTCGCATTGAGTTCCTTTTGATGAGACGGAACATCAGGATTGATGAACTATGGACTTCGTGACATTTGATGTATCGAACCATTTTTACTCGTGGAGCGGACCCTCCCGGAGTCAAGTGCATTGTGTGTGGGAACCCAAGAGTTGGTTGCGACTGAAATGACGATGACGACTGTACATGGATCCTACGTGGGTTCGGTAGCGAGGACGACTGTAATTGGATCCTCGGTTGGTTCGGCAGTGACGAAGACTGTACATGGGTCCTACGTGGGTTTGGAAGAGATGGTTACTGTACTTGGGTCCTACGTGGGTTCGGCGGTGATGACTTCTATACTTGGATCCTACGTGGGTTCAGCATTGGAGATGATTCAAAGGATACATCTAATCATCTCCACCCCTCTTCGTGAGTAGTATACATGTGTGAGCTGAGTCATTTCTTTCAATCTTTAACATTGATGTGATTGAATTATTTCATGTGTGGACTGGATTGTGCTTGGGATCAGAAGATGGAGCCGAACCGAGATTGGTGACTTAGCTATATGTATGGTCATATACCTAAGTAGAGTTGGATGATACATCATGTTTGTATCTTTCCATTTTGTTTTATCCTTCATGGATTCTGGGAGACCATCAGGGGTCTTGGGGTCCCTACATAGTATCTTTATTCTCACCCCTACATGGGCCATGACCATACTACATTGTTTTGGATGCAGACGACAGAAAACACTGATCGAGTTGGAGGCTTGTGGAGCTGGACGGTACCTGGAGGTGGACCACTAGCTGGGATGTACACGGAGCAGACGACCAGACCTGAGGAGCTCAGGAGACCGTCTGTAAACACCCTTCAGGTGGGATAACAAGAGGATGACTTAGTGGTTGCCACTTTACTTTACTGTTGTTGTACATTCATTCTCAGTTGTAATGTGCTTTTAGTTGGGTTTGTATACTGGCCAATTTACATTTCAGCACAAACATTTGTAATTAGTTCTACTTAGTGCTTGCTTCACCTGAATACTCTATTGTTTATGTTTACTTACATAAAGGCAATTAATTCCCTTTTTATTAGTATTTACACCTTTGGTGCAAGTAGCCAGCCTGTGGCCTATGGAAGGCGGGCGTGGGGTAGTCACGACACGGGCCCTAGGATGGGTCATGACAAATTGGTATCAGAGGAGTTGGTTCTACTACAGAACTCAGGACTCCGATAATTTCTTCTCTGTGAAGCAATAGAGTTAAGAGAATTGAGTGTGGTTTTCAGTCTAGAGAGTCTAGTGTTGGTTCGTTGGCCGAATTATCCTTACACAAGGACCCTAACTTATGATTTCAGACTCCTTTCTCGAAAACATTGATTACATGTGTGTTTCAAGAGTTTTCATTGTGATTACATTCTGTCAGCTCACTAGTTATACTGTACTAACTATAGCACACCTGTTTCATCTCAGGATGTCCCCACAAAGGCATCCAGGTAGGGTTCCTAGGTATATGCGGGATGGCAGCCCACCGAGTGACGATGCCTCAATGCAGGGCCTCATTATATCAGAGGCACCAGCATTACCACTACCCACTAGGCCACCGATACCACCAGCCCCAACAGCAAGAGTGCACGCCTCCTGAGTGCATTGCATGAGTTTCAGTGATAGAGGTCGCCCAGGTTCCGTGGAAAGACGAATCCTCAGGCAGCCGAGGATTGGCTGGAGGCTATCGTCAAAGTCTTCAGATTGGTAGGGACACCAACTGACCTTATGATGATCCTTTTCGCGAGTCTACTACACGCAAGAGCTGGTAGATGGTGGATCTTGATGCTCCAGGTGCATGACAAGGAATAACTACTTTGGACAGACATTGAGTGTCTCTTCCGCTCATAGTTTGTTCCAGCTTCCATTCGTGCGGTGCACATCCAGAAGTTACTACATCTGCGACAGGGCTGCATGACAGGATCCCAGTACTCGGCGAGATTTATCAACCTCTCGCGCTACTCCATGGACATTGTATGGGACACATTCTTCAAATCCACGACCTTTGATCAGAGACTAAGGCATGATATCAGGGCTTTGATGGTCTCCCTCAGCATTTCGACGTAGGCATGAGTACTGGAGCGAGCCCTTCTTGTTGAGAGCTTTCTTGCTGAGCCGACACCAGCAGCGAGACCCACTGCAGGACAACACGTAGCAAATTATGCTCCAGCCGGCAGTAGACATATGTCGTAGAGGTCCATGCAGACCAGGCCATTAGGTTGGAGACCTCGGGATTCTGGTCTAGATGTGCGAGGCACAGGCAGCAGATCCAGTCATACGAGAGGCAGGAATTGCTATACATGCGGCAGGAAGGGCCACAACGCTCGTGACAACCCGAACCACCATGCAGAGGAGCAGTATATAGTAGAGGGACATTCCAGGAAGAGGCAGAGGTCCAACTGTGGTGGTCCTTAGGGAGCAGGCGGAAGAGGCAGAGGACCTGGTCGAGTAGCGGGTGGTGGACGACGCTTCGAAGCTCTACCACCACCACCACCAGGAGGACCTCCCCGACCATAGGGAGCTGGTGGACTGGGGAAAGCTCAGCTCCAAGAAGTCAAGGCCTATGACCACGACGCACATGAGATGATTCTAGGTACTATTTGTGTTCACTATACCCTTGTTTCAGTTCTTATAGACACAAGAGCGAGTCATTCTTTCATTTCTGCAGCCGTTGTTTTGAGCTCAGAAATTCCAACAAAGTAGTTGGATCGATCTTTACTTCTAGAGACTCCTATGGGAGAATACTCAACGATTATGCACTCTTTCTGGTTGTGTGATCATACCATCGGAGGTGAGAGCATCATCTCTTATCTTCCTGTACTGGCGTCGAGGCCTTACGACATCATCTTGGGTATGTATTGGTTATCTATAGTCCATGCCCAGATCGACTGTATTAGGCACAAGGTGCAGTGTGTAGGCACGGATGGGACCAGGTTCACCTTCACTAGTGAGAAGGAAGCCTTTGTAGGGTAGGATGGGCTTACCTAGAGGAGAGGGCAGCCAATCACACATCATTTGGCTAGTCTCATCCTCGGTGTAGTTCATGTGCGGAGTCCATGTTTTCCTGTTGTGGTGGATCAGTATGTGAACGTTTTCGCTGATGACGTTCCGGGACTACCTCCTCATAGAGAGGTAGATTTTTACGTAGACATGTACCATGTGACATCACCGATATTTACCCTAGCATATCAGATGGCTCCCACTGAGCTTCGTGAGCTGCGGGTGCATCTAGAGGACTTACAGGGAAATGGATTCATATGACCCAGTGTTTCACCATGGGCTTCTCTGATTTTATTCACCAAGAAGGCAAATGAGAGCTTACGACTATGTTTCTACTATCGTTTCCTGAATCATGAGGCCGTAAAGAAAAAGTACCCACTCCCGAGTATTGATGACCTATTTGATCATTACAAGGGAGAACGCCGGTTCTCAATGATAGACTTCAGGTCAGGGTATCATCAGATCAGAGTTCGAGATGAAGATGTGCAGAAGATGGAATTCAGGTGTTGTTATGGCCACTACGAGTTCATGGCTATTCCCTTTGGCATAAATAACTCACCAGTAGTGTTCATGAGTATCATGAACAGGATATTCCAGCCTTACCTCCATCGTTTTGTCGTAGTATTCATCTATGACATACTAATTTACTCGACTACTGAGGAGGAGCACGCCTACCACTTACGGGTTGTGCTAGAAACACTCCTACAGAACCAGCTTTATGGTAAGCTCTCGATGTTCCAGATCTGGATTTGAGTGGTTCACTTCATGGGGCATGTCATCTCGGAGGTGGGAGTTGTTGTGGATCAAGTGAAGATCAAGGTAGTACTTTCTTGGGAGACACCTATGAGTGTGACGGAGGTGCAGTGTTTCCTAGGTCTGGTTGGGTTCTATCAAAGATTTGTGCCAGACTTCTCTAGAGTTGCTTCACCGATTTCTGCATTTACGAAGAAGGTGAAACCCTTCGTATGGTCAGATAGATGTCAGTAGAGCTTTCATGAGCTGAGACAGAGATTGACTAGTGCGCCCATCTTGAGGCTACCAGAGGAGGGCGTAGGGTACATAGTTTACTACGATGCATTAGGGACCAGACTCGGGTGCTTCCTGATGTAGGAGTGGGAAGTGATCGCCTATTGTTCACGACTGTTGAGGCAGCACGAGCAGAACTATGCTACCCATGAAATGGAGTTGGCAGCAGTGGTCTTCTCCTTCAAGATGTGGCAACACTATCTGATGGGCGAGTGCTTTACACTATACTCTGACAACCAGGGTCTCAGGTACAACTTCCCGCAGAAGGAACTGAACCTGAGATAGCGGGGATGGATCGAGTTCCTCCAAGACTATGACATTGAGATAGTCTATACTCATGGGAAGGGGAATGTTGTGGATGATGCTCTCAGTAGGAGATCAGGCATTCAACTACTTGGAGAGGCGACAGAGCAGTTAGGCTCTTTGAAAATATCTTTTGTGGATAGAGATGAGACACCCTTTCTACAGTCTCTCACAGTCACTCCTCCACTACTTCAGCGGGTCAGAGTGTCATAGTGCTGGGACGTTGATTGTGAGACATGACATGATCAGATTACCACAGGGCAGGCGCCTAAGGGATTTTATGAAGGAGGAGAGAACATCATCCTATTCAACGGACATACCATGGTACGAGTTGCACTGTATGAGGATGTTATTAGGGAGTTTCATACTTCCCCTCTAGCGGTACATATTGGAGTGGAGAAGACGTACCAGGACCTCTGACGACATCATTGGTGGTCGGGTATGAAGAATGTTGTAGTAGAGTTCGTTTCACGATGCCTCACATTCCAGCAAGTGAAGGTGGAGCACCAGGTACCAGTAGGCTTGGTACATCCCTTGTAAGTTCCAGAGTGGAATGGGATGGCATATCCACAGATTTCGTGATTGGGATTCCACGTACATCTAGGGGACACGACTGAATCTGGGTGATCGTCGACCGACTCAACAAGTAGGCCCACTTCCTTCTGATAAGAGAGCGTGGGATGCCTCTACATTTAAGAGATCATACGGCTTCATGGTGTGCCATCATCTATCATCTTATCGAGATTCTCGCTTTACTTGCTGGATTCGTAAGGGGTTTCATGAGGCATTTGGGACGCAGCTGCACCTGAGCACCGCAATTCATCCTCAGACGGATGGCCATACTGAGAGGACCATTGAGAAACTCGACGAAATTCTCCATGAATTTGTCCTTTACATTGGTCACAGCTAGGAGGATAACCTACACTTTGTGGAGTTTGCATACAACGACAGCTACCACTCCACCATCGAGATGCCACCATATGAGGAACTGTACGACCGACCTTGCAGATCAGCTATGTGCTGGATTGACACTGGGGAGTCAGCGCTTGTAGGACCAGAGATGGTTCAGGCTATAATGGAGAAGGTGAAGATCATCCATGAGCGGATGATGATTTCACAGAGTAGAAGAAAGTACTATATTAATAGAATACGGAGACCACTGGTGTTCGAGGATGGAGACCATGTTTTCTTATGAGTGACAACTCGACGTGGATTAGGAAGATTTGGAAGGTGCATTATGTTATCTTCGTGATTTATCAGACCATTCCAGGTCCTCATCAGGGTAGTCAAGTCGTCTTACCGCCTAGCCCTACTACCTTAGTTGCACCGAGTGCAGGACGTCTTCCACGTATCTCAGCTGAGGAGATACGTGCATGCCCTAACTCACATCAATGATCATGGGGAGCAAGACATCGATGACGGGACGACTTCTCCGGAGGTCCCGGTTGATATCGAGGATCAACATGATTAGGTCATATGTGGAAGGTCGATTTCTCTTGTTCACAATCATTAGAAGCATGGGAACCTCCAGGAGGGCTTATAGGAGCGGGAGGCTCAGATGTGTGCACAATACCCTCATTTGTTTCCCTAGTTTATGATATAGCTTTACAGGGATGTAAATCCCTGAGGTGGGAGTAATGTAAAGACTCAGAATTTTTAAGGAAAATATTTTCTTAAATACTTTGGAATTTTACAATTCTGTGGCTACTGATGGAACTTGATTCCGAGGCCCGGTGTGCCCGGAATCAATTTCTGAAGTTTATCTCAGGTACGTTCAGCAAACGAATGAGCGTATTTTTCTATATTTTGAACTGGTACATAGAATTGATATATGGGGGTACCGATGAACTCGCAACGCTGGTAATTGCATAAGTGATACATTACCATAGTTGTGTTTTCACGGGAGGAGAAGTTATTTATTGGGGTTTAATTAAATAAGTAAATAAAACTGTTTGTAGAATTTTATTTTATATCTAAGGAGGTTAACGCCTCCCATGGGAAGTTGGTGGTGGGTCCCACACCCACCAAACATCCCATGTCTGGATAATTGAAAAGTGGGGCCCACACGAGCCCCAACCTCTCACTTCCCCATAAACTCCTTAAATCCCCTTCCTAAATTTGTAAACTCCTCTTTATTGTGGAATCTTTTTTCCCTATTTAATTAATTTCCATGACATTATTTTATGGAATTCAACCACACCAATTAATTAAGGATGTGGTTTGAATTTGAATTTTAAATTGCATGTGATAATAAAATAATAACATTAACCTATTAATTTATTTTCGCACACGTTGTGTTGGGGAAGATTGGGAGAGAACACTTGTGAAAAAGAAGAGAACTCCTATCTCAATGAAGAATGAAATCTCCTCATTAAAGAATGCTACTTCCACGAAGAACACCGGTTCCACGAAGAACGACGACGCACACTGATGTCATCTATGAAACCTCACCTCGCGACACCGTATTCTGTGACGCCCAATGTACGACATCAATTATTGATGTAGGGAAATCAAGTTCAATTTCAGTGGATTAAAATTGTGGCTCGTTTGTCGTTGAACATATTGCTTGTCCGACCTATTTTTATCACATAACGCGGAGGGCGCGGGCCAAATGAACATGGCCCAATGACCCTCCATTTGATCTTGTTTATTATTTTTCGAACCGGAAACCGAAGGCGGAGGAGGAACGATGACGTCACGTAGTGTCGAGAACACGTTGAAGGAATCTGACGCCGTCACACCGACAGTGTGGAAGGAACCGCGGCACGCTTCGCGGGCTGCATCGGTAGAAGAATCGGCCAACCCGTCAGTCGGCCGGGTGAAGGGGAGCAGCGGGGCCAGAAGGGAACCACGCTGTAGAAACCTATGGCCCTCCATGCGGGCCGCATGCACAAGATGTCCGGTCGTGCTAGCCGGCCGGTTTGGGTGGGCGGAGCCGCTTGGCGCCACTGGTTCGGGCTGCTTGGGCCCGCGCCACCACCTCGGACTACACGGTCTTCTGTCCGTGCCGCTCGGAAAGCGAGTGGAGCCAACCTGGCAACACTTTTGGCCGGACCGCGCCCCACCGGGCTGTGCCCTCCCAAACTGGGCCGCACCCCGCCGGCTGAGCCGAGCCCCGCCGGGCAGGGCCGCGCCACATTGGGCAGGGCCGCACCACATCGGGTCCGGTCGTGCCACTTCTGGCTGGGCCACTCCCCTCAGGCCAGGCCGCGCGACTCACTTGGCCGGTCCAACCCCTTTTCCGGGTCACACCTTCCAAAAACCGAGTTGACCCGATCCATCAGCCAATCGGGCCTAACGGACCGTGGCCTTTTTCACTTAAAGGTGAATATCATGACGATCGCGCGTCTGAACGACGTGCCGTCTCCGGCACTGGGATCCTATCGAAAAGGCGGTCCTTTTTCGATACATAAAGTGAGTTTTGTAAAACATTGGTAAATGGCTGGGTTTGGAACGATCATATTTCTAACCGGGATCCTGGAATAAAAACGCCAATATCTCTCAGACTGGGCATCTGTTTGACGCGCCGTCTGTCGCGTTGAGTTCCTTTTTATGAGATGGAGCTTCAGGATACATAAACTATGGACTTCATGATAGTTGATGTATCTGCCAATTTTTACTTGTGGAGTAGACCCTCTGATAATCGAGTACGCTGTGTGCTGGAACACTAGAGCTGGCTACGATTTCGACGACGATAACAACTGTACTTGGATCCTACGTGGGTTCGGAAGCGAGGATGACTATACATGGATCCTATGTGGGTTAGGTAGCAATGAAGACTCTAAATGGATCCTACGTGGGTTTGACAACGATGGTTATTGTACGCGGATCCTACGTGGGTTCGGCAACAATGACTTCTGTACTTGGATCCTACGTGGGTTCCGAAGAGGAGATGATTCAGAGGAAACATCTAATCATCTCCACCCCTCTTCGTGAGTAGTATACCTGTGTGAGATGAGTCTTGTCTTTCAATCACTAACATTGATGTGATTTAATTCATTCTTGTGTGGACAATATTGTGCTTGGGCTCGGAAGTGGTAGCTGAACCGAGATTGGTGACTTAGGTATTTGTATGTGCATATAACTAAGTAGAGTTGGATGATACTTCGTGTTTGAATCTTTCTGTAGTGGTTTAACCTTCGTGGATTCTGGTATACCTTCGGTGGTCTCGTGGTCCCTACTAATTATCATTATACTCACCCCTACATGGGAAATTCCCGCACTACATTGTGTTGGATGGAGATGATGAACAACACTGATCAAGGTGGAGGCTTGTGGAGCTAGATGGTACCCAGAGGTGGACCACTAGATGGGAGGTACATGGAGCAGACAACCAGACCCGAGGAGCTGAGGAGACCATCCATACCCACCCTTCAGGTGGGATATCTGGAGGACGACTCAGTGGTTTCCACTTTACTTTACTGCTGTTGTACTTTCATTCTCAGTAGTACTGTACTTTTAGTTGGGTTTGTATACTGGCCCATTTAATTTTCATCACTTACTTCTGTACTCAATTTTACTTAATTCTTGATTCACTTGTCTACTCTGTTGTGTATTTTTAATTATATAATTGCAATGCCTTCACTTTTTTTCGGGATTTACGCCTTTGGGGCTAGTCGCCAGCCCCTGGCCTAGGAAAGGAGGGCTTGGGGTAGTCACGGCATGGGCCCTGAGGACGAGTCATGATAGGTATGGCCTACTTGGAACTCTTCATCATCTACATACTACATGTTTCAGATGACTTGGCTACCTACCGTCTGGTGGTGTATCTCACTATCGGTTCCTACATAGCTAAGAAGTTTTCCACTAATAACGCTAGCTCGAACACTCTATCTAGCGACGGGATATTGAGCAATATTATTGATGATCTGACTTCTTGACAGAGAACGTACTTAAAGGTTTGGGCCCTGAACAAATAGTCACGTAACATATCGGTGGAGTAGCGTGAGAGGTTAGTGAATCTCACAGAGTACTGGTCCACTGATAGGATACCCCTACTATAAGTGCAAAAGCTCCAAGATATGCACTAAGCATAAAGTCATTGTTACGAACTCTTCCATGAAGAGGGTCTCAATATCCAACGAGGGGACTGTCACCTCCTTATATGTCTCGAGTGTCAGACTCTGCCATCTCCCTGGTGTTCCTTAAAATAGTCTAGCATCTTGGATCACCATCTGCTCTGCTAGTGTCTCATCCAGGAAGATTACCAATCCACAACCTCCAGCCTTTCCACAACTTCATGGGGTTCTATAGAGCCATGAAACCTCAGAGTCCACTGTCTATAGAACTTCTGAAATAATCCTAGACGGCGTGCATGGTCTACCAATGGGGATGGTGGAAACTGTTTCCCTCTGAGTGGTGGTGCTGTTGGTACACCACCCGAAGTTTCCATCTAGTAAGAGGTCCCTACACCAATGCCTCGTCTTTCGGGGGGTCATCATTGTGTAAACTGGTTGTCTACACAGCGAAATCGTAAAAAGAAATTGGTGAGTCACATTCAATAAGTTATACCTGGTGAGATGACTCAAATGAGATCAAATGTAAAAATGTTTCCAAAACACAATCAACCGGTGTTTTCGTGCACTGAGCTGGAAATCAGAATTGATGGTCCATGTGTATGGATACGTCTACCGCCAAACCAAAACAAGACTCCAAAAACGGAAAACCACACACAAAAAACATAACACTATTACTACATTAGAAATATTAGAGACCTAGTTCTTTGGTATAATCGACTCCTCTGATACCACTTTGCCATGAACCGCCCATCGAGGCTTGTGTCGTGACTACGCTAAACCCGCCTTCCATAGTCCATTGGTTGGGGACTAGAACTAGAATGGTGTATCCCTAAATTAGGAAGGCATAGCCTTCAATCCTATATAAACACAATTACCAAGAACATAAAAATATGAAACAATGAAGTAGAACTAATGTATTAAAATTGTTTACTCAAAGCAAGGGGGTTGGAATACAAGACCAAATACAATATACAACTACAACACAAAATAGTAAACAAATCCTAGGATCATCCACTAAGGATCCTTCCTAAATGGTAGGTACATATCATCTCATTAACTCTTTATGTCAACCATCACAACTGTCCTCCATCAGGTCCTAGATCATCGAGTATCAGACAAGGATGCCCGTCATATGCCCAAGACTCAACACGGACCGGGGAAGGCCATGTAGGGGTTAGTATAACAGTACCTAGAAGGGAACCTGAGACCCCTGAAGGTCTCTTAGAATTCCACAATGAAATATCACAAATCATGATGTAAATCATAAATCACAAAGACAAAGTCTCAACTCAAACCAGGTATACCATAACTAAATAAGTACCCATGATTATTGATAATGCTAGATCATCTAATTCTATTAAGAGTCACAATATATGACACACAAAAAAATCATTGGTACTAACCCCCACTGACCCACACAAGATTGATAGATACTATCCCCCACTATCCCACATATGATCGATAGGTTATAACCCTCCCTATCCCACATTGGATCCCACCCACCCTGGATCGATAGTTACTAACACCGACTGTCCCAAACAGAATTTGACACACACATGATCAGTATACGCTGACCCACACATGATCCCTGAGCACTGACCCACAAAGGATCAGACCCACAGAGGATCGGTATGCTCTTACCCATAGAGGATCACTGAGCATTGACCCACACTGTATCAGACCCGCACATGATCAGTGCAGACCCACATAGAATCACTAGGTGTTGATCCACACATGATCTCTTGATGTTGATCCACACATGATCTCTAGGTGTTTATCAGAACATGATTGCTATTTAGTTGATATCCATCCATAGGATTCACTACACCTAGTGTGTTTGAGTTCAATAATATATTCTCCTCAATATACCGGTCATGCATCAAATATCTTTAATTCACATGAAGATGTATCCCACAGATATGTCATGTCTCAAGGGTTCCAATGCAATAAATGTAACGTCAATACGAATCATGGTCTGAGAGTTATAGGTATTTTAGTGTCGAGGGCCCGGTTGGATTTGGGTACAAACCAACAAAGACATACTACAACATTTAAAAAACATAGGTGGAGTATCTAAAATAAACCATCTCATTAAAATAATTCCAGTTCCATATATGGGTTTCCAAATGGATGTTTGGTTTGTGAGATACGACCTTTTAAACGTATCTGGGCCGAAGAGGGTCTAGGTCTGGTCTGACCTGGCCGGACCGAGCCGACCTGCTCCACCCCGGGACGACCCGACCCGGTTCGGGCCCGGCCAGTACCATTTGGGTTGGCACGAGTGGGCAGGGTAGTTGGCTCGACATATTGTGCCACGGATTGGACCACCAGGAAAATGGGGGCACCAGCTGGTGCGGTCTACTAGCCATGTGGAAGACCAAATTCCCAAACAAAAAATTCTTTTGGGTGTTTTAATTGGGGGCGCCATGTGGTGCCACCACAAATTGTAATAGAAACTACGGGGCGCAGGTCCCCTCTCCTCTGGTGGGGCCACATCCCAACAACTGTTGATGGTGTGCTGACATCCACCATAATGCGGACAGCCGAGGGTCAGCCACGCGTCTGATCCACTGTGATGTCAAGCGGTGCCACCTCCTTCCGCGACCAATGAGTGGAGGCTGCTTTCTTCAGCCATCGATGCCATTCTCCATTGTTCTTTTGTCGTTTCTTCTTCCTTCAGGCTCTAGTGACACTCAATAGCCCTGTTTCCACTATCATCTATGCCTACTGTCCTCCCATGATGTCATCCTCACATTGTGACCCATAGATTCATGTTTCCATCAAATTCAAAATTCACCCGTGAATAACGCAATGATAAAACAAGAAGCGGAGAGTCTGGGCCTTGTTCGTTCAACTTGTACCCACCACATTAGCATCATAAGAAGCAGCTATCAAAAAAATCATCACAAAAATATTGATTAAGCCCTGTTCAAATAGCCTATAATAAGCACCCATAAATTCAGGAATGGGTAAATAATAAAAGGGACATTCATGAAATTAATAACAACCCCTACATTGTAAATGGAATTGATGTCGCGGTTCTAGTGGGATAAGGGTCCTCATTAGATGGAGTAACCAACATTCTTTGATTCGAGATCGTTGCCGCCCAAGCATCCATTATTAGCCGGTGGATGTTGCTACAATAATTAACCAATTATTCCCCGCATGATGATTTCGAGTCTAAAACCACAACCCAATCTCCATTTAAATATAGTTAGAGGGTGAGTAACGAATCGAAAAAATTAATGAGGTTCATTAATGGGTTTTTAATTAATGAACCTCTTAACTCCCAGTGGTGTGGTTACACAACATAAGAGTCAAGCTATTAAATGGCTTGAGACCCCATATGTCCCACCACTGCTACACAACATGAGATGGGATAATAAAATAACAATAATTTTGTTATTTTACTATTTCTTAAAAGTCAAAAAATCTATCTTTTTCACCCGACCAACTGTGGTAAATGTCAAGTCCCCCTTAAGGGAATGTCAGCATTATGGATTCAATGGTGCCAATGAATTTTTAATCCAAACACTGGTTAAAAAGATATAAAATGAAACATGTGCGTTTAATGAATCTACATATAAGAAAGAACAAAATCCAGTTTCGGTCAGACCATGCCTTGGAATCAAGCGCCATCAATTTTCATAGACTCGTAATAATCCCAAATAACATACAAAAATATGGAATTTCCATGTCTTTAAATTCTCGGTTCCTTTGGGATTTTCTTCCCCAAAAGCTACAACAAATATAGTCGTGCATGTACAAATCACGTATTTGGGCCTCTAGCTCTTAGGTGCTCTCCTGGAGTTTCATGGGCTTCCAACGAACTCACACAAGGTGAATCGACTTTCCATGAAGGGCCTTCTCATGTTGATCCTTTATCTCCACCTGGAACTCCTCAAATGTAGCCTCATCATCGATGTCCATCTCACCCTGGTTGATACCGTTTGATGGATCATGCATGTACCTCCTTAGTTGTGACACATGGGAATCATTATGCACCTTGTGCATCTGTGGCGGAAGATTCAATCCATGGAATGCATTTTATGTGACACATGGAATGAATTTTATGTAAATGATCCAATCCATCATGACTATGACATCAATAGCTCTTATGTCGAGTACCAAGAAAATACAAGCATTCTGGACATTCAATAGGAATAAGTAACAAGTAGTACTACATAGACTCTTTTCTCTATTAATCCCATGGGGTGTATTAATATCCATTACTAATGACAAAATCTCCATTGGATGATTAAAAATATTAACAATATTGTTTTAAATAAAAGTGTGAGAAGAGACATTATCAAATTGGGAAGTCAATAAAGACGAAGATATAGTAACGGTACCTCCCACAGTTGTTGGACCGATATCATCATTCTCAAGAGACTCTTACACTATGTGAAGAAGCATCTAGTTAGATTCCTATGGAAATAAACCTTTTTTATTTGATGCATTTGATTAACTTGTAGTATTATGAGGTACTAATGATATCGTACCACAATGCGGGGTAAAAATATTGTGGAAGAAATTATTTAATTTCCCTAAACGACTGCATGGGGCACATTTATTGGATGCCTAAGTTCATAACCCCTTTGAATTATTTGGATGAACACATTTGTAGCATACCAAATGACCTTTAAAAGGTACTACAATAGTACTAGAATGCCCATGCTACAAAGAATAACTAGGAGAGTAAGCACGCTTCCTCTTTTATATAAAGTAACTCATGCTACCACTGGGAGAAAAAGAAACACCCTTTAAGACTAACATTTCAGAAAGTTCTATTTGAACCAGCATCACCTTATCCCTTACATTATTATAACTGGGTTGTTCTATAATGAAAACCCTAGAATGGATATTTTATTGAAGTCACAGATCAAGACATCAAACCTTTATCCTATAATTAGATACAAAATCAGGTGGAAGCTACACCGATTTGGAAAAGATATTTGAATTCTAAGTCATGTCTTAATAATCATGATCATGTTTTAAAAACTCCATAACATTAACTAAAACCATTGATTATGGATGGAACTGGTTTGTGGATTGATCTTTTATTTCCTTCTACTCTAATCGAACATGTTTTTTTTCAATCACCATAATCTCCCAACATCTCCTTCTAGGTACCTCTTATATGAAAGTGGAATACTTCTCCTTGATATCTTATGATGTCTCCATGTACTCAAACATGCATTCATCCTACCCAACCATTCCTCATCATTTTTTAAGAATTAGTGCCTTTGAATTATGGTGGTTTGTGGTGAAAGGACACTTGAGAATTAATTCAAACAGAATCCAACTAAGGTTCTCCAGATGGAGCATAAATTGGGACTACAGGTAGTTATTGTTTTAGAGAATGGAATGTGCACACAATCACCTCAACTAAACTCAGGTAAACTAGAAGCTTTTTCCACTAATATATAGCAGTAACCTTTTCCCGGATTTGATTCTCATGTCTTCTCAAATGAATGATGTTTCACAACATCAAAAGAAAACAAGTAAGACATTAGATACATATTTTATTGATAAATGAGGGAATCATAATCATGAATGGAATAAAAATTAATATTTGGATTTCTATCTATCCAAATTAAAATTGTGTTGTCGATGGTAGCGAAAATGATAAACCAGCCTGTGTGGTTATATCCCAATTAGCCCAATTGATTATCCTTGTATTGATTGATTTATTTCAATTTTTATTTTAATTCAATTTCTCATATTTTCATTAAATTATATTAATAAAACTCGATTCCAGTGTACCGTGAGATTTTAAATGGTTCTGTCATGGGTCTGTGAAAAACCAACAATTCCATTTAATTGGAGATAGCTTATTTAAATTGGACGATTTACAATGTTGAATTTAAATTATGGATATCATGGAAATGATTTCTATCAAATTTTTGAATTTAATTGTAGGGATGAATTGTGTAAAATATGTAATTGGTTTTCAATGGTTTTAAAACATGTGAATTTGGCTTGAAATTGTTTTGATTGAAACACAACGGTTTTATATTATAGAAAAGGAATGTTTTTTACAAAACCCTATTTTTATTTTAAATGGATAGAATTTGGTATTTTTGAAATGGTTGGATGGGATTTATTTATTTATAAGTCATAAAATATGTTTCCCAACATGTAATATCACAATCAAGCCTAAGGTAGTTTGTGAGTTATTTGGATGCACTCTACACTATTACAACATTCTAAAACATACTTGTGGTGAGGGACATCTTTGATAGGATGGCGATGATTCACCTTTTTCCATTGTCTGGGGCACGTGAGTATACTCATTTTTCTATGATCAGATAGATAGGGATGGATCCTATTGATTGTTAATACTATTTTACCTACTTAGAATATGACCATGTTGCTCACTTGTTTATTTATATTTGAGATATAAATGTAATCCAATGTTGTAAAAATACTTTATAGTACCTTCAGGATTTACCTAAACTGCATTATGTAACTATTTTATTTAATACAATATTTTAGAAATATTCAATCTCTTGTGAAGTCAATACAATTCTTTAAATGTTTTTTACATCATTTTAATATGTATAACATGAATTGTTTAATTAAAATAGTGATCCTATTTACATTAAAGTTGATATAACTTCCTTTGGCTAATATATTATTGGAATATATTATGTAATCCTTGGTGAGACCCTACTGGGAATTTTAGATCACACCCTACTAGTGCCATAAGGTGTTTTAATATAATATTCTTCCATGTTTGAGCAAAGGAAATGGATCAATTGGATGTGGATCCAACTGTTGCACCATGGTTCTGGTGACTTGTGTCCTTAAGGACCTAGGTTGTGTTTCCCTATTTTAGTACATTGACTGACTGATTGACATGTTGAATAATTTTTATTATATATCCACTAAAGAAGAGTTTAGGGTAGCCATAAGTGATGGATACAATGGGAATTTACCATCACAAGAATAAAAATTCTCATTGGAAAGGAGAAATAAAAATAAAAAATGGTTGATGTTTCCCTTTGGTAACCTCTACATGCCAATGCTTCTACAAAAATGTTGTCTTCACTCCACGTATTCTTCACCTTCATACCTGGGTCCAGCATCTTCCTACCATTTCGAATGTGGTACGTCAACACCCAAGTTAGATTGCTCTATCCTTTCGTAAAGTCAATTAGGACATTGATTCTGATTCACCCTCCAAAAGATAGATGTTATACTACTTTCACAATAGATGACTATTGAGCATGGCCCTTACTTCAGCACCTAGAGAGCTGCCTAATACATAAAAATAAATAAATCCTAGATTGTCTAATTTGTGACCATCCCTCACCCACCCTCCATTGGTCATTATCCCCATAACACAGGATCCATCTGCATTATGTTTCAAACCAAATGATGGTGCCAACCAATGAACCCACACTGCCTGTTCAGAGTATTACCACTCGCTGATTGGAGGGCCACCCATGGAAGCATCATTCCTAAAGATATCAAAACATTGCCATGGACTTAATGCCTAACCATCTATTCTACTAGAAACCAAATACACGCCTGTAGTTATGAAGGTGGGACTCTGGAACCCTCCTTCAGTATATTATGTGCCTCCAATATCACCCAACACGTAGAAGCAGAAAATATACTCCAAGATTTTTCCTCCTCATTATTGATGTCGATACGACAGAACTAGTCTTCCAGAAAGGCCTCCAATGTGTCTTCGCGTGTATCCACACTTGTGAATCATTGGATAATCCCCCAAAACATATCCACCATGTCACTCCTGAAAATGATTTTCCAAATACATTCCCAATAGTACAGCCTGTATCACCACCACCGTGAGGAAAGTGATATCCCCTTTCTATGAACATTATCATTCGTCAGGAGTGCGATGTTTTGAATTCTCTAGACAATGATTATAATCTTTGTTGGAATCCATTTACACCAAAGGACAGACACTCGTTCATCAGAGCCACTCTTAAAATGTATTCGTTTATGTAGAACACTACCATAGAAGCCCCAAACTGCTGAGGAGTCAAGGATACATCTTGCTAGTTCATCAGTAAATGAGATGAGCTGAAACATCTCTTTTTTATGAGTCTATTGTTTCCATATATTACTATGGAAAAGAAGTATCCTCTTTAAATTGAATATTAGGGGTAGGGAAACCCCTATAATTTGATAATAGAGCCGCACCAGTTGTCATTCCAGTACCTTATGTCACCATATGCAAAAACCCACATGGTCTTGTCCTCAAGCAGTACGGAGAGATCAGTCACCAATCTAACTAGATATGAAGGTTTCCTAATGTTTAAATCTGATTCCTCCTAGTAATACACGTATTTGTGCCACATAAAAATCTCCCATAACATCTTGACCTCAATGATTTCCCATGAAAACTTGGCCTGCAACCCTTGAATGGTCTCAGAAATGTTCCTTAGATTGACACCCCCTTCATCAATGGGATTTTCCAATCTTTTCAAAATGGCCCAATATATCTTCCTTCATCATTGGAATACCTAATAAACATCATCATCATTCATTCAAGTCGATCCATAGTTCCTATAATGGACATGATGATTGAAAAAAAAAGTATCACCATGGAGGATAACATACTATTTATAAGAGTAATGATGTCTTAGAAGGAGAGAAACATATTCTTCCAATTGTATATCTATGATGAAATTCCACAATGAATACAATAAAACAAACACAATTTTGATCTTCCTATTAGAGATTGGGTCTCCCCACGTAGGATAGTGAAAAATTCTTCTCATTCATGACCATTTTAACCAAAATATAATTCGATCTCTACCCCAAACATTTAATAGAGTTCAAAACATTTTTTCCATAGATTGACCTTTTGTCCACATTGATTAGAAAATTCATCCATCCTATTTTCCCATCCAGTCACCGAATTCCTCCTACCAATGATGAAAAATTTAAAATCATCTACAAACAAAATATGAGACTCCACAAAACATCCCCCACTATTCTTATAGGTAGATATGGCCCCTTACATCAAGCCCTGCTTCTTGTTCTTTGAAATAGCATCCTATGCCAAGATGAATAAGAGATGGGATATCAGGCCTCGTTGTCTAATCCCACTCCCCATTTTGAAGAAGCCAATGTTCTTCCCCACGAATGACATATAAAACCAATGATATCAATTATATCTGAACAATAAATCACAGATCCATTCACTAAAACCAAATCTACGCAATATACTAATGATGAAGCTCCACTATATCATGTCGTATGCTTTATCCAAGTTCTCTTTAATAATAATGTTTTAACCGATTGCTTTTTTTGTTTATATACTTTACCATCTCATAAGAAATACCCACTAAACCTTATATGCCTCTTCCATGAATAAACTTTTGATGTTCCTCCAACACCATACTGGGAAGAATTCTAGAAATACTTTTATTAATAATGTTGGACAGGATCTCCTAATAAAATTTTCATAAAGATATCAACAAGAATTGAGAAATGCTTTCAGGCTGTTTGACCATTGAAATTAGCACCACTCTGGTCACACAGGTATCCCTCAAAATGGTCCCCCTTACAAAAGATTCACATATTATCCCTTATATATAGGCCAACAATATCCCAAGAATTCATATAAAATTAACCATGAAAATCATCGGTCCCTGATGCACTATCCACACTCATTCCCATCTCCACTTCATTGACATCTTCCAGGGAAGGAAAGCACCCCATAATATTTTTCCTCCTTGCTCAGAATGCACGTAATACACTAATCGAAAATGAGGTTATCACCTTCAGACTTCATCTTTGTCACACTCCATTAATTTGGCTCAGCTGATATATTTGGAAGTGATCTGAGGCCATACATAAATCCATCAAAACATCTCTAGGGAAGGAACCATATGGTAATTTAATATTAATTTTACTGGTCACCTATCATTATTTGATACACATGTGAAATTAATATATCTTCATGTCTCCTTCCATATGCCTAGTGGCCCTTAACATTTCCCTCTGAATCCTTTCATCTTACAACATATTCTACCCATATATATTATATTTTTCATTGATCTCCACAAAGGCATCATCATCCCAACAATGTTGAAGCCTCTACTAAATTATATCCATATTTACACACATGTCCTCAATTAGAGTAACATCATTCCCCAATCATTGGTTTCATTATTGAAAATCACCTTTGAACCATTTTAATTTAGATGCTAGGCCCACCCACATGTTCCCTATGATCTATTGGCACCAAGATGAATGAACTAAATCCCCAAAGCCATCAGATTTATTCCAACAACTAGAATATATAAAACATTCCATACACCTAGAATCACTTTGAATAATCATCATTAGAGGAGAATGATCCGACAGAGCCCTGGGGAGATTTAATATAATCAGACGGGGAACGACATCTAAACTTTACATGTTGCAAAAAAATGGTAAAGCCTGCTCCATATTATCATGTGTACATTACTATTGTTTCACAATGTAAAATAGAAGTAAGATAAACCCATGTTACATAATCTATTATTATCCATGAAGCGATGAAAGTCCTACATGGCTGCTAAGTATTCAGAGCCACCCCTCTATTCCCTAATGTCACCTTTGGTATTGAAATCGGCGAAAATAACTGAAGAATAGTTACATGGACAGAATTCCCCTATCAACCACTAAAGGTCTTTCTTAACCACTACAGAATTGCTAGAATAAAAAAGGAAAGAAATTTTTCAGAGAAATGAATTTTCACATTAGTCATATTGTCTAGGGATGAAGCTTCCACCTTTTCCACTTTAATATCCCGATTCTGAAAAACCCAGATGGCCTAACAACAAAGACTATTATATAAAGAATCTGATAACCCATAATGCTTCACAAAAAAATGATATGATAAGAAAACTATTTTTATTCATTAATTTCTAGAATAGAAAAATTCATATGCTGAAACTCATTGAAGATGTAAGCACTTTTGGCCCTCAAACTCAATACTTGGGAATTCCACAAAATCACAATAATTATTGATGATTGGAGACAAGGTATTTGAATCCAAAACCATAACCACTCTCACCAAATTTCTTCTTTGAATATCCCTCCCTAGACATAGAATGAGTCACCAGAAACCTCTACTAGACGGACCCCGAAGTGACCTCACATGTGTCGTTGATCTGTCTAATGTTTGTTCATTGGGGGGAAGCACCTCAAGAATTGCAAACCTATTAGGATATAGAACCATACCTTTAATCTGATATGTCGACTATGACCAATCCTAAGATATTGAGAGTGCCTTTCCTACCACCACCATCTTCATGAGTAGGAACTCCGTCAACACCAATACCCCAGAACCCAGACGAACAACAAAAGTTAAAACCAAACCCTCTAGTTTCCCCAAATCTAAGATGTTTGAGCTCTATTTGGAAGATTCCGCAAATGTTTTCAGACCCGACCTCAAACCAAAGACCCCACCCAATGAGCCCTTTTCTTGGTTCAGTGCTCCATAGAAAACAGTTAAGGGGGAGCCGTAGAGATCCAGTGATTTTTTTTTATCTTACAACCTGCCCGACACTTCCAACAAAAGGGTTGAAAGCCAATCACACGTGTGGGGACGCATCATTCAAAATTTTAATCCTTGAGGTATCATGAATCCTGCTCAAACGACATAGTGGATCTTTCATCAGAAAATCCGGATCCATATCTCCTATAATCACTATACCCCTAGGACAAACAACACATGCTTCTACTCCCATCCCAAGATCATCAACAATTCCATCTTAGACAACCTGCTTGTCCGAAGCCACCTCATTTTCCACAAGATCACCAACTGATCCATTAGCCTTTCCGTGCTCCACGACAACATGATGAGAGAGCCTATAAAAATCAGATGAGTTTTCCTTTCAAATACAATGAAAACAGAACTTGGGTGGATCTTGGTAGGATATTGGCTTTGCACAAATAAATTCGGACGCACCCCTGATGAGAATACAAGGAAAAAATTTCAGGAGAATGTCCTTCTCGACGCAGATATGGGGAGCCAATATATTTTAAAAAACAAGGGGTATTGTCATATAGAAACAATAAAATACCGAAGTGTTTAACACAAACATGAGCATGTAGGATTTTTTAAATGTTATAGGAAGACCCAATAATTTGATCTACTCCACTGCGACACTAGATTCCCTCCCACGATGGGTGTTCTAAGACCACTAGGATAAGAAAAAAACCCACGAAGTAAATTTCCACCCTTCCATGGACCAAGAATGACCAAAACGTTCCTCAGATAATTAGTGGATACTGAAGTCATATCATGATAACACTGACAACACTTCTTCTAGGAAAGACCCTATGAGTCTACAACATATCCAAGGAATGCCAAGGAAGGCTTGTCGCTCCCAAAAGTATCCAACAGTGTCCATTTGTAGAAGAATGCATACCCACATTTTTTATTTATATTTATTATAGTCATATATTTTTATATATTTTACGTGTGAAATATATACTTTTAATGGTCTAGAAACACTAATGGAGTGCTTGGGAAAGAAGATGAAAAATCATAACTATGATTTATAAAATCATAAAACAAAATTGATAATGACAATAAAATTATCCCAAAAAATATCCAATTCTACTGTATTAGTTTATTTCAACCATAATAATCCAAATGTAGAATATATAACCCTTTTTTGTCACTTTTTTTGTCATAAAACCTTTACACTTTTAATTTTAACAGAAATTCAAACCTGTCATACTCATGTTTTTTAAAACTATATTATTTTTAATTGGTGGTTATTTATAAAATATATTTGAACAGAAATATAATTTTTAAATCTAAATTATTTTTATTAATCATGTTAATATTTTTTTAATTTTTAGAGGAGTTATTATTTCTTAAAATTATTTAACAATACAGATGCAATAATTATATCAATAAAATAAAATAAAATTAAATGATATTTAAAATATTAAAATTAATATGAATTTATATAATTAGTGTAATACATGAATTTTATAAAAGACTATGACTTTTTAGGATATAATAAAATAGTTTTTTATAAATTTACTTTTGTTCATGATGATGTTTAAATAAAATTAATGAATAATATCAAATTTGACATTAATGATATTTTTTTATAATGATTTTATATAAATGATTAAAATTCCTAAAAACATTAAATAAAAAAATGGGATAATATATGGTCTAAAATGTAATACTATTTTCAATAATAGGTCATGTGTATGTCATAGGATCTACAATAGAATTATTATGTTTTAATATTTTATGAAATTCATATTGTGTCATCCCCTGTCTTTTAAAAGGGTACCTATTGTTATAATCTCATCACACATAAAAACCTATTCTTTTAGAAAGTAACTATAAAATACCGTTGTATAATCACATGAAACATTCAATAGAAAATATTTTAGGTCTAACATGAACCGTTTTTTAATAATGATGTTAGAGAAAAGATACTATTTAAAGAAGGGTATCATTTTTAATAAAGAATTTTTGTTTTGTTTATTCTTCCAAAATCATCAATCGTTTTTAAAAATATATTAAATAATACATATATTATCCCACTTATAAAAATGTGAACTTCTGTATAAATAGGAATATATATATATGTATATCTAAGTCCATTAAATGGGAAAATAATTAATCATTCTTTTATATGGAGGACTACCACCTCACGAACTGATAATATTTGTTTTCCATCAACATCTATCATTTATGGTAATAATGATGGTACTAATTTCTATATACGATATTCATGAAATATTTATAATCATTAAAATGTAATTTCTCATTTAAATTCATACAATTCTGTGATTAAGAAATGATAACATTGTTTGTGTGTACATTTGGACTACCACCTCCACGAAGCGATGTGATTCTTTTTTCACAACCATGTCACATGGATAATATATATACATATATTTAAATAATTAATATTATATATATTATGTTATTATATTATAAAAAGATTAAATATTATGGACTTTATATCTATAATGATCATTAAATAAAATAAAATGGTATGCAAGTGTACATAAGGCCTACCATCAATATGAATATAACATAATTATTATTCCATATCAATATTTAATTATTTTATCTGGAGGAATTAATAATCTATAATATTTATAATTATTTCATAAATTTTATTTTTGATATGATGCAATGCTAATCTCTTTTACCATAGTCAAACAACTAATGTCATTCAGGACTTGTGGAAAGAATATTGTAAATGTGTATGACATAAATTTAACTATATAATTATTTCATTGAACATGATAATTAGTGATAAAAAATGAATAATAAACTTAAAAAAAATTTCTAATGAAATTAAATAATTAACCTCTATTTATTATTCATGATGATAAACAATGTACGTGGACTAGACTCAATGTAAAGGACTCTTAAACATAAAAATTCTATTTACAGTTTTTTAAATACATCTCATTCATGTATATTTTTTTTAAAAAAATTTACTTATTTATGTGGAAAATATTAAATAATAATAATTTTTTTAGTTTCCCTCAAATGTTTTCAATATGGATACTATTTATGGAATCGTGTAAGATAAATTCTTTTAAAAATCATCATTTAATGTTTGTTATTGTACAAGTGTAAAAGGAATTGTTTTTATTTTACGCTGAATGACTATATTGTCAGTAATTCATGATTAATTAATATATAGATAATTCCTAGAAGATATTAAATCATTTATTTCAATGAATGTTTTCCATTAACATGTGAAATATTGTTTTAAAATAAGTTATTTAAATCGAGAAATGTTTTTATGATGACATCATTTTTTTAATATATTATAGTTCTTGTGAAATTTTTTTGATGATTTATGATTATATAATAATCCAAATACGAGTTGGCCAATGAATTATCCCTAATTATTTGGGAATGTTTGATGTTGACTCTGATGGTTATTCTAAGTATAATTACAATGATTTCATCCATATGTAACCATGATCATTTTTTAATGGTATTTGTGAGAGTTACATTATATGGTACTCGTGAGCATTACATAATAATATATTATGATAAGAAAATGATTCCATAATATTCCTATATTTTAAATTATTCTTTCTATGTTTTCTAGAAATCCCAAGTTTACACATGTTTTGTGATTGGATTTATGTTAAACAAAAAATTTATTTTAGTTAGATTTTTTATAATGTTTTTATGAGTTTACCATTCTTACAAAGAATCTTATTTGGATTTTAATTTTCCATTTGGATTTATTATGAGATATTTTATGGGAAATAAATTTGTATATAATGTGATTTCTGGGGTATGAAAATGATTATTTTGATCGAGACATTCATTTTGAAAAGAAAATGTTTTATATGTATTTATTGAATTACAACTTCATTCATTATTTTTATCTCAACGAAAACAATTTTTTCTCATACAATTTTCATAAAATTATTTTCATAGGATTTAAGGATGAATTGGGATGGGGATGAGTCCATGAATAAAATTATGATGATTTATCAGGAAATAAATTAATATTTTATATTATGGGATTTTGTTTTTATGGGATTCAATTTCTATTTTGTTTATGTGTGAAAATTTAATGTATTTGATTACCTTGTATGAGTTTTCCCTATTATTATAAAAATGAAAACCAAAAATTCATTGTATTTTCATGAAATTGAATTGTAGTTCAGAAAAAATAAAATATGTAATGTTTACGGATGGTTCCTTACAATCTAATTCTTAAATAAATAGGGAAAAGAATATAGGTAAACATGAAAAATGATAATCTAAATTGTATTTAAGAAAATTGATAATATTAAATATAGAATATATCAAAATAATGGGATGTACTATATTCAAACCATTTCTGCGATCCCAAATCCATCTTCATCACCACCATAAATATCATAATGAATCTGTTTCACCATCATTGGAATGAAATTTTTTAGAAAATCATGCCTCTATAAAAATATCTCAAACTACTATCAACCAAACGATGGAAAAATTTTCATATAAAAAGTGTTGCATTAGAGAAAAAATTAATTATCATGTAAACATGAAACATAGGAAACATGGAATATAATCCCAAAAACCATGGAATCCAGCCTTTATAAGTTGAAATAATTGAAAATCCATAATCATTTACCTTTATCTAATAACTACTTCATTACCATTGTGATTTATCCCATTAGTTCTACACATTTTACCACAATAATAATCACAATGAATCAATATTGAAACGTTTTAAATTATATAAAAAGTCTCTATATCATAAAATAAAATTTCAAAAATAGTATAGATGAATTATTATTTTATGATTCATCTTTATTATTTTCAAAAATTGGAAATAAAAAATTCTTGTAATTATATTATTTCAATTATTGAATTGAAGAAATAATTTAATTAGATGTCAAATAATCCATACTTTTGGTGTTCATTAAAAATCAGTTGAATAGTAAAAATAAACATTACTAATGAAAGATATATATAACCAACATTACCATATCTATGTTCAATAAATATTTTTATCAAATTAATATTCTAAACCAAAGAACAACCAACATGTTAATCAATTCATAAACATAGATATCACACAATCTATAAAAACAAGATAGAAACTACTATCATTGTAGAAAAACTGGTGATTGCTATAACCATAAACCATATGTTTTCATTAACATGGTTTATTCTTTATTATGGTTAATTCAACAATCATCCATATAGGAATAGTTAAAATAATTAATGAATTTCAAATTAATTAATATGAGATTCAATGGATTTACTACTTAAATTCATAGAAATATACTTGATGAGGAATCAAATAACAATGTAGAACTCTGACCACATCTCCTTTGAGGAAACTGTAGCTCCCTGAGAATATAGTAACACCAAAATTAAAAACCCCCCAAATGATTTATGTATCTACAAATGAAATCATTCTCCAATGAATTGGAATAAAAAACAATTGGAAAGAAATTTACAATAATATAATGTTTTTGTTTTTGTAAAAATATTCAATAAATAATATTAAATTGAAACTATATAGATTATTTTCTCAATATTCATATAAACCACATTAAAATTGAATCAAATTTATTTAGTAAATAATTTCATTAACAATATTATTATTTTTTTAAATTTATAATTAATTTTATATATGTAATAAGTTATATTCATATAATATAATACATCACATATTTATATAGATTAAATATTTTGAAGATGTTTTTATGAAATTTTATTTTTCATGACCAGCATATGTAATACTTCAAATACATTTTAAATTAACATATTACATTTATAATCACCAAATTAACAAATTTATATTTATATTTTTTGGATAATATGATATTATAATATTATAATTTAACATTTAAGTTAATAAAAAAAATAATTCCAAATATTACATTAGTATAAAAAATATAAATTATTATTTTAGAGGATATTAATTCATTAAATAATATGATTTAAAAATTAAGAATGATTTGAATTATTATTTGATTTATAAATTCCAGATAAAATATTATTTTAGGTTAAATATTTTATACAATTATATTTCATCTTGTGATGTATATAATATGTTCTCAAAAATTACAATTCTCTTCTTTAGATGGTAATGTATTTCAATTGTAAATATATTAAATATGTCACATACAATGAAAATAGTTGAATTTCATTATGTAATGTTCTAATTAAATGAAAATATGAATGTAAAAACCCAATAAGAGTAACGTTGTCATGATGTATAAAATTAAGAGAAAAAAGTGTCAGGATTATATTATAATTGTTTTAATAAATCATTTTATATATGTAATTATTACGAAATAATTTATATTTTAATTGAAATATTATTTTGACAGAAAACATTTGTTTAGTAAATATACCCACGAATGTGATAAATTTAGATATAATAGTTTTCATATTTACAATATAATAAAAGAATAAAATTCACTATGATTTTATATAAAAAATTCAATTGAATATATTTTTTTAAAATAATTAAGGAAAATATATGATTTTGTAAATTACTCTTAGGTTACTCCATTGGTATTTTCTTTGAAATTTTGTCATGTATGTTATTGGATATTATTTGAAATATATAATTTTTTATTATAATGCATAAAAAAAATTTCATCATTTTTGATCTCCATGTTTATGATACCATACTCCAAATGAAATATCAATATACTTCATCACAAAATAGACTTAAATTACATAAACATTTTAGATAAGATGTTATTTAAAAAAATTATGATATTTATCTTGATATAATTTATGAAAAAAACTATGGTATATATTACGATCCTTAATTATTAAAACTCAATTTCAATGATAGATACATTCAAATTATTCTTAATCCCCAAAAATTATTTCCCCATTAATCTATGTGTGTTACACAGAAAAAATAATAATTAAGTTATCCTTTATTGAAGTATTTATAAATAATTGACTCATATTTTTATATGATCATTAAGATCACGATCATGATAATTTTCATCCATCCTTGATGTGAAATAATAATATTCCACATGTTACGTTGTTATTTTTCTACTGATTCCAAATTTGAAGTTATTTTTATTTAAACCAATTTAATAATGTTATAGAGATTATTTTTAAAATAATAATATTATAATTAATATATTATTATTTTTTTCAAAAATATCACATATGATTTGAAATATTAATTATATATTTTAATTTTAAATATAATAGTTTATAACATAGAATGTTAATTATAAAAATATATATTTTTCAATGGAAAATGGTTAAAATTTTAATTTCATACATGTATTCGAATAATATCAAGAAATCCAGGTATTTTTTAAACTTGATTCTGTGATATTCACTATAAAATCACTTATTTTAGAAAAATATAAATATTTTAACATAATAATATACATTTATGTTTATTAAAAAAGTGAATAATATTTGTTCAATTAATAAATATAAACAATATAAATTTTATTTGTGTATAAAATTAGAAGCCATAGGGAAAAAATTACTGGAATATAACAGGTAAAATGAAAAGTTATACTTATTAATAATATCTATAAAAAACTAATATAGCTGACATTAATCAACTAATATTCTATTTTATTAACAGAACCATTTAATAATAATATAAATGTTTTTATTTAATTGATGTATAACTCACAAAATTATATTTTCAATAAAAAAATAATTAATTAAGTTAATTTTTTAGAATAACTAAAAAATATATCATAAATTTGTTACTCATATTTATACATTATGATTCGTAGACTACGTATTAAGGAATTAAAAATATCATGTTTTCATTTATTTTAGAATTATTTTTTAGAAAGATACCATTCATATTTTTATTATTTATAAAAAAATATATATTAAAATATATGGCCATTAAATTTTTCCCATTAAATTTATTACATCATACCAATTTGGAAACTCATAATATGTGGGTAATTACCATAGGGATATCCAAATTCGCTATTCAATAATATCTTATTATAGGATGATTGTGGATATGAAAATATATGTCCCTATAAGATATTTTTTATATGATCTATTCAGAAATGGATAGTCAATTCATAATAGAATTATACTATACGTGGAAGAGATAAAACTGTAAGAAGAAATATCAAAGGTCCATGAATAAGATCTTTATACTACAGATACAATTTTTTTACCACTAAATGGTTTTATTTAAAATTTATTACCAAATTTGTTTAAAATACATCTAATAAGAGATATGGAAGTCAATTTTTATAAATTACATTCTACATCAATATATTTCATTGAATTAGATTTCCATCTATTACATTGACTAAGATATTATTTTTTTCTTTTTCCTCCTTATCCCTTTGAATAGTTCATCAATTTTTATAATACCTAAATTCCTCATATGTTAATTTTTAAACTTTTAGCTTCTATTTTTACCTCACACATTTGAGTATGATTTCATTCATCCAAGAAACATCAATATCAACATATTTCATTAATGTCATTTCCCCGTGATTCTTTCCAAATTTGATACATGAATAGAATTAGATATTATTTCCTCTATTATCCTTGTCTCATGAAATTTAATTAGAATTTTTCATTATATTCATTATTTTGTTCATATAAATTAATCTATAACCATTATTTTTTTTATATTTAATGATATTAAGATTAGAAAAATAATAATTTTTCATACTCTAGTTCACATTCTGATATTTTGTCCATTGAGTTAATCTCCACATTGTTGTCACGCTCATAGTTCCTTCCAATTAAATCCATATCTAAAAATAAAATGTGCTAACATGGGGGATGAAAATCTAATATTATATTTTTATTGTAATTAATATCTTTGATAAATTTAAATCATAAATGTAATATTTTATGATATAATCACATTAACCAATAGTTCTTTTAGTTATTCTTATTACTCATAGTCATTTTAATATATATTCAATATAAGTTAAATTAAGATGATTTTTCTTACTAACTCGTAAATAAATACCATCAAATAACACAATAGGAAATACTTTATAGTAGTTCTTAAATATTATATGATTAACAAATAACATCACATAGTAGTATTAATCATGGTGTTTATTAAGGCCTCTTTTTTTGTGCACCATGTGATGATCAAGTTATTAACTAATATTCTCATAATAGTTTATTTTCCTTATGGAACATTCATTCTAGATCATTTATTAAATTATTGTATCTATAAATTTTTTTAATTTATTGGAAAACTCCATACAAAAATCAAATAATTTTACCAAATTAAAATTTTTATGTAGTCTTATACCTACAATTTTCAATAATGCAATATCCTAATAATCCATAAAATACTAAATATTACCACAACCCTACAGAATTTATTATCTATACCTTGGAAATTATGATCAATAATATATTATCAACACATTAATTATCCTCATCTATTATCTAAACCTCTATAGTTATTAAAAAATTAACTAATACCAATAATGATATCCCATAATTAGACATCATATAAATTTCATGATAAAATGAAATTATAAAATTAAAGTTAAAAAGCATATATATCGGACATTTAGATTTTTTATATATTTGGACAAACAAATAACAAAATAAAAATCATATAATTTATGTCAAAAATACATTTTATCACTATTTGAGAGTCTCTTAAATCCATATTATTACATCATTATATCTAAATAATTTTCCATTGAATCTATCATGTAAGTTATTACATGTGTCATATAATTATTTATAATTGGGAAGATAGAAGAATTAGATAGGGTAAGGGAAAATGCCCAGTTCAGGGAAACAAAAGTAACATAAATCAATGATTATTAGTGGGAATATGATAAACAAAATGTGAATGATAATGTATACAATAAATATTAGCATAAAATATGGAATTAATACACAATTAAGAAGATTATCATATTCCAAGAATAATTACATAAGAATATTGTAATATATTATCATGGGGTCACTTAATATGTGGAAAACCCGTTCAAATGATAATATAATAATAAGATATGGGTATCATCCATGGTAATCATAGTGGAAAGAGTCTCACAGTTTATTTCATTCACTCAAAATTCCCATTGCCATAGTGGATAATATTCTATAGTTATTTTAAATAAATTACTAAAACAATTAATAAAGTATCATTTGATATATAGATCTTCCCAAAATATTGGAGGGATATAAAATTTTATTCACACCAATCAAAGAACAATGTGTGCTTAGAAAAACTATAAATATAACATACATTGTATGTCAGGATATAAAATCATTACCAATTTAATGGAATGATATATAATTCTGGGCTCACCATTCACATGACAATAATATGTATATGAAAATGTAATTCAACTGAACAAATGAAACCCTCCATTAAGAAAAAGCCTAAGAAATCCCTTGACAACTAAGAGGATTTTATAATAATTTCTAGAAATTTTTAAGTTATAATATCAAAAGGATTATCAATATATGGATGAATTAAATAATTTTTTAATTTATTTAACTTACTAAATAAATATTTTTACTATTTATTATGTACAAATGTGTGAAAATAAACCTAAAATTTCAATATAAAGAAAAAATAAACCCCCTTGGTGACTCTTTTTTAAATAAGAATATGTTATATTAAATAAGTAACAAACTGACTATTTCCTTTAAAAATAAAATTTAAATAAGTTGGCATTCAATAAAAATTTTTGTGTTTTCAAAATCTATTCACTGAATAAAAATATTTTGTTCATCACATGATTCATAATATAATAAATTTATATGTTCCCTTTTTATAATTTAAAACACATTTTTAAACTACCAAAAGAAAAAAGGGACAAAAGAATTAATTTTTAAAAGAGGATATGTGAAATATGATATTCACATGGGTAAAAATATAGTCAGTTTTCCAATTAATGATTTAAAATTATTGTGAAGGGAGATTATGGATCAGAAGGGGAAACTATCATTTATTATATGAATTATTGATAACATAGATGTATTTTCATAATTTAAGGGAACTGACAAATAAAGAATATATTTATAAAAATTTATCTCTAATGAATGAATAAGGTATACTAAAAAAATGATAGATTAATCTTAATGAGACACATTATAACTCATGTATATAGGTCGAGTTTTGAAAAGTCCACATATTTTAATGAATATATCAATGGATCATGAAACAAGATAGAGAATAGATAGAATGATTCATTAAATTTTCAATGAAAATATATGACATTATATGCCCATGGGGAATTATTAAAACTATAAATAATAAAATTTATACATAATATCATATAATACATAAATTAATATTAATTGAGAAGGAAAACTTTTCAATATATCTTTATTTATTTGAATTCATTCTACCATATTATATAAAAGATATAAATATATTAATTAATAATTTATGAACTGTGGACGTAATAACTATCATTTATAAATCCCATTTATATTCTTATATGCATGTATTTTTTTTTTACAATTTTCAATATCAAGTGTCGGTAATATTTTTAACTTTGTACTAGTTTCATATAACAAGTGTAATTATTTTTTTATTTCTATATGTTCATCATTATTATAAAATTAAAGTTAAAATAATATTTTATTTATAATTAAAAATAATGTTATACATTAATTCCATTGTAGTTTTTGCTGTGATATATTACTAATAAGTGAGAGATTAAATATTTTATTGATTTTTGACAAACGAATAGTGGTACCCTAATTAATAATCTATTTATCAATTTTACCCAAATATAATAATGATAGAGTACTTATTTATGCATTTTTACAATATAATATCTTTAATCATGTACTCATATTCATCCATGTAATTTTTTTTTATATTTTTTAAACAGGTGTAAAAATAACCTAAAATCGTATCATAATTTGATGGATAGTTGCGATAGTGTTATGTTTTATAGTCCATATAAAAAAATATTAATGACTAGTAGTAGTGTTTACAAGTTCCATATATCAATATTTTATATAATTATATTTATTTGTTAATTTATTTAAATCCATTGATAAATATATTCCTAAATGGTTGTAATGAAAATTACAACACCCAATTATATATAGGCGTTAAACCGCACATATTCATGGATGAGGCATTCATTTTCTGAAGAATGGGAGACATGGTTAAAATGGATTTTCATATAATAATTTTAAATAATTATTAATTACTATTAATAAATATTTATATATTTATATTAATTCATCCATGTTAGGAAGTGAATGAGAATGAACATGTTAAATCATTATGGTTGTAGTACGTACATACACATAATTATCATTTTTTCATTCTGGAAATGGAAGAGGTAGTTATTTAATAAAAAAATTAAAAAAAATTAATAATATATAAATAATAATGATGTTATAAATTTTAAATGGTGTAATGGAATTTGGGAATGAATAATTTCACACGAATAATTAGAAATGAGGTACGAGCGATATGAATTTTATACCTCACATCATAGATTATCAAATTTTTAAAGGGATTCCACACTTTTGGGATGATATTTTGAGAGTAAAAAAACTTATTAAGGGTTTATAAGAATGTGGTGGAGTTTTTTGGAAATTTGTTCTCCCAAAAAAATGGGGTTATGGTATGAGGCGAAGTGGGGGGAGTAGTACCTCTTTTAAAAGTGAAAATGATTAAATTTTTCTAAATACCAAAACATATTAATAACAGAAATTAACATTCAAGGAAAGTGAACATCAATTTATATTGAAATAAGAGGTAATGTGATAATAGTTTTCTAGGTCTAAACCTCACAATCCATATAAATTAAAACATAATTGCAACATATTAAAAATATTTCTTTCACTTTTACCAATTTTTAATTTATAATGGTAACTAGTTTCTACCTATTGTAAATTATGCTTTACGCACAAAAATAGGAAAATAAATATTTTATAATGTGGTAAAAATGATTCCAAATTATAAAAAAATTATAAATATTAAACGTGTTAAAAAATTATTTAGAAATTTTAAATTTAGAAAGAATTGACTTTTTTGACAAAATATCACTTATAGTCTAAAATAATATTTATGTGTTTGATTATTAAAAATAATATTTTATTATAATCAATGATGCATGTAATATATATATATATATATTCCGAAAACAAATTCACAAATTAAAATTTTATAAATATATATTAAAATTGTTATTAATTCATTGTATTAGAAAATACATTGTTTGACACTCTTCGCTTTAAAATAATTTTTTGTTGAAAAATGTAAAAAAAAAATTGTAAACATATATTATTATGATCAATGAAAAAAAAATTATTTTGGGTTTTTGATTTATAATTGATAAATATATTAATTTATCATTGACATATAATTATAAATTATAGTGAAAAACTAATTTAATAGAAAAACTAATTTTTTATATTCTAATTAACTTGTTAATAATTTTATAAAAAAATATCTCAAACAAGAATTAATGTATGATTTTTATATATTTTTAAAAATAATCAATAAAAATTAATATAATTAATTTTATTTTATATAATTTATAGTGCATGTAATGATAGATTTATTATCAAAATAATAAATTGATATATTTTTATAAAATAACCAGTGCTTATATATATATATATGTGAGTTTTTTTAATATTGTTACACATATTCATATATCATAATTAAAATAAATTTGTTGAATTGTTTGGAAATATCTCAATATAAGTTTTTAGTTCACGTGGAAAATGTTTTCAAACATATTTTCATAATAAGAGAAAAACATGTATTAAAATATCATTTCATTAGAATTTAGGTCCCCTGATAAATGATTCATGAACCATAGTGTCATAGAAACTGCATTGAACCAATTATGGTAGCCTATTAGGGTATTCCATTAATTATTGACTTCACTAGGTACTCATCTAAAACCATATTTGTGTGCCCATATATGATTTGATGAAATGAACACAATATTTTACAACTCATTATTCAGTTAAAAAGAAATTATTTATAGGTTATATTTTAATATTTATATAAATTATTATCATAGGTATAATATGAGTAAAAATATTTATCATGATAATGTTTTATGTTTTTATTTAGTCTAATATTTGTATTTTATTTATAAAAATGTTGATTAAATTATGAATATATTTATTCATACCATTTAAAACATAATTTTGCTAAAAAAGTGTTATGAAATAATCATTTATTTTATTAATATTCCATGTTTATTTTGATAATATTATTTTCAAATAATGTTATTTAATATTTCATTAAGAATATGTTTCAAACATTAAGTGTTAAATTATTTCCAAATGATTATATTTATCCCTTGATAGTGAAGAATGTAGAAATTATAGTTATTACCATGGACATATTTTCTAAATGATTTATAATTTCATCTTCCATTTGATAATATATACAATACGATAAAATATTAAAAGCAAAATGTTTTGTAATCATGATTCAATTCCAACATTCCATAAAGAGAAATTTTCTTCCATGAGTTATGATGAAATGATCATTTAGGAATTGTTTGAAATTATATGCATTTTATAAGTATAAGATATTTTTTTTAAAAAAGTATCCGATAATTATATATTATTATATAAAAACATATGTCATTAGAAGAAATTTTTTTATACATTTATATTATTTATTTTATAAAAAAATGGAAATTAATTTATTTAATTTGAGATGTAATGTATTATAAAATTATTTATTTTTGTTAATTACATGTCTATGATTTTTTATTAATAACTCAAATTTTTATAAAATTTGATATTTCATGTGTCATGTTTTATAAAATATTTTAAAATTATACGATAATGAGTTAAAAATGTCACAATATGATTTAAATTTCTATCATTTTTATATATATTTATTTTCAATATCTATAAATAAACAATGGATGGAATGCAGAAAAATGAGATGAACTAAAATTATTATACGAAACTAACAGAAAAATTTATTATATTACTTATATGGTAATAGTTTGTGAAATATATGATTTATTTTCAAATAAAAATCCCATGAATATCACCCAGGAAATTTTTCTCTAAATGATGTTTTAATATAATTTATATTGATATTATATAGACAGATTAATTATTTAAAATATTAATATTTTATTTTTATTATAAATAATCAATTCATGTTAATGAAACCATTGATTTAACATTCATGGTTAATTTTGTGTGAAATGGTTATTAATTTAATCATAAATATTATTTTTAGTAATATTGCTGCATGGAAATATTTCTTAATCAGGACACTGTTATGAGTTTAATATAAGTAATTGATTTTTCATACATTCCCATGAAATTTTAGGCTTGTATATTTAGTGATTCTAAAAAAAATAACCTTATATATAAAACCCTTCAAATATAAATTTTAACCTCCAATTCAACATCATGTTTTATGAAAAATGAGATTCTTATATTTAATCTCATGGTTTATTAAAACAATATTTACATATTTTAATATGATTCCCAATTATTGAATGATGGACTTTTCACTCTTAAAATTCATCCTTTTGTTCTGATAATAGCATTTGAAGTCATGTAATGGTTAAAAAATTATATTTATGTTATACAATAACTATGAAAAAAAGTATAAAATTTTGATAATCATAAAATACAATAAGAAAATTTTCTCCATTTACATAATTTATATTGAAATCAAATATTTTCTTATTATGAAAAAAAGAGTGTGTGGCCCAATTTCATCCAATGTATTTCAAAAAATATTTCACAATAAAAATGACAAAAACCCCATATCCATGAGAGTTTTTGAGATTATATATGATCCCATAATGAATTTTTCCATGGAAACCCATTGTTTCTTCCAAATATCTTTCATAAACATTCTCATATTCTAATATCACTTTCTAACAGTATAAAATAAATCAATTGCATAAAAATATTTTTAAAAATATATAGTTGTTTTTAAGGTTCCTTAGGATGTTATATTCATAAACCTCATATAATAACCCTATTAATAACAAAAATAAATTTGATACACTACATTATTAGTATTCATATTCTCTTATAAGTATATAATTCGAACATAAGTCCATAAAACTATACACCTTACCTAAAACCTATATCACTACTAGCAAATATCATGAGATATATCAGAATCACCCATTATTAAAAAATTCACAAGGAGATGAAGTTACATTATCCATATAGATTATTGCATTTAAATAATAAAAACCTATAATATATGTTTTATCACATACACTAAAAACATTCTAGACTTCTTTTTAAAATGGTAGGATATTACTTTTTCAATGAAAATTATTAAAATGAAAATTTATTAAAAACATAGAAATTACAGTTTTTAATATAATTAAATCATGCAGAAGAATATTCTTCGAGAGTAATAACTATTATTTTAGGAAATTTAATTCATTCCACTTATGTTAAAATAAATTTTTACATTCAAAAATTATTCTAAAATAACATGTATAAAAAATGTTAAAAATATACATTTTTGAACCACTATATCAAATATAACAGATAATTGAAATTTAATTTATTAAATACCTTGATAATAAAAATAAAATTTACAAATTTCATTCAGAATAATTTATATAGAGTAAATTTTTTTTGAAATAAAACATTAAATCATTTTAGAAAATTATGTAATGGAAATACCTTACCTCAAGATCGACTTACCCAGTCCATACATTAATTCATGTAATATTTACATATAATAATTATTATGTTCTGAAGATAAATTTTATGGTTTATTTATTTATTATTTTAAGATTTATTAAATTTATTACTTATTCATATATAGTTATAAATTGGTTTATTTTATGTCTGTTGTTTTGAGGTCATTTGGTTCATAAATAGAAAATTGCATCAGTTAGATAAAAATGATAAAATGGTTCTTTTTTACTTACTCGAAAAATATTATTCATGGAATAATAATGTTTTATAATGAATAAAATTTAAAATAAAAATAAAAAATTGTACTACAATATAAATTAAACACATCAACTCATAGGGGGGGTCACACACACACATGAGTGAAAGTACTATTATAAAATAGATGGAAACATAAGAACATAAGTAATTTTTTTTATTATATCATAAAAAGTATGTCATAAATTATATTTATATTCTTTTTACCCATATGTTTAAATATAAATATGTGGTTTTGCTGTTAATCAATAAATTTTAATTTATGATGGTGGTTTTCAACACATATGCATGGGTGATAATTTCATTTCCCATATGATAGAAAAAGAAAAGAAAATAGTTGTATAATAAATAAATGAACATCAGTTAAACCGATTTTTTGGAAAACCACCATCTAAGTAATTCATATTTCCATTAGGATGGTACTGTAGAAACACCAAAACCTTAAGAAATTGTAAGTGGGTGGTCCGGATGAATTTTTAAAGGGGTTGGTCGAGCTATTTTTAATTTTAATGGGTTTCTCATATTTTAAATTCACGAGTACATTTAAATGAGGGGTTGAGTATTTTGGGTTAAAATATTAATAACATTATAATTTAGGATTTAGAATATTGGGGAGTGGTTATCTCTTAAAAATATTAGTAAATGTTCAGAAAAATTATTTTTGTTATTTTGAAATATGCACCTTTCTAAAACCTATTGGAATATATATATAACATTATTTAAAGTAATGTTTTTTTAAAAAATTATAATATGTTTAATAAGATTCAAAATAACAAATATATGTTTAAAAATTCCACTTATAATTCTAAATTAATAAATTTATTAATTAAATAAATATTTTTCCATGAAAATATTTTATGAAATTTTTATCTCATGCTTACATAATAATTATGTGACAAAATTTAAATTTTCATAAAAATAAATTTTTTCATTGTTCACTAAAAATAATCATTTTTTTAAAAAAACCCCTAAATATTTTAAATATATTTTTAAATAGATAAAATAAATAGATTCGTATATTTTAAAAAATTAAAATTATAAAATTAATAAATTTATATAGAAATAGAATCAAATAATTCATGAAAAAAAATAATTTTATAGGCAAAAATTATTTTTTGGCTGATAAATTACATAAAACATTTATATTGAATATGAATCCCCTAAATCTAAACATGAATATTGATGAGGCATAAAATGGATTCAACATAAACACGACCTGGTCCATTGAAATCTTCCCCCATTATGAAATAATGTTCCCATAATTTTTTCATTACTTGAATAAGATGGAATACTTTTCTACCATTACATTTTAATATTATCTAATTCCATTCTCAATATTTTTGTTCTTCCCCAAAAAAACCATGTTAGTTATGTTATTCAATATAACATCATGTGTCCAATTTATATTAATTACTAAATTTTTCTCGTTTCAAATATTCTCTTCAAAAAATTTTACATCATCTATAAAAACATCATATTCATCATGTATATATTTAATTAACAAGGAATCATGAAACAAATTATGATACATAGATAATATCTAAGGTATTACTATTCAATATAAATATATCCTCATTAATATATAATTTTTTATTAAATAACATACTGTAGGAATAACATTTCATTCATACCAAAAACACAATAATCATTTCAAATTTTTTTTGATGAAATACATGATTTCTTACCACAAATGAAATTTTATTTCTAAATTTACGTATATAGATATTATATCTACTGTGAAAAATCATCCTATTGTGATAAATATATTGAAGTATCTCTTCTAATAATTATGATACTAAAAATAATGTTTCACCAACTTATTCCCAAATTAATAGTGTATAAAACTATTATTTATATAATTATATAGGATCCATGATCCATATACTAGAATTAACGGGTCGCATATCCCTCTCCCTTTCACCCTAGGGTATTCTCATCCGCGATTTGGAGGGGGAGTCTCTAGTGCCTTCCACCTCTTTATTTCCCTCTTTTACTCTTTTCTCCTCCCATATCTATTCCTTCCATATATCTTCTATGATACCAATCATTTTTCTTTATTACCCCCTTCTCAAAGATGCTCTGTTTCCTCACTTGTGACTGGAAAATGCCTAGCGAATATCCACTCAATTTTATTGGTGATTTCAATGGGATGTCCATGATCGACTATTTTGTGGGGTTGTTTTGGTGGTCTTGTTGTATATTCCTCGATGTGGTGACTCTGGCCACTCATACCCCCACTATGTACTCTCGTTCATCATCTCCACTACATGTCTGATCTGTATAATGTGAAAACAAAGAGATTTGGGGATTATGGGTCGGTGGTCAAATGTTCTTTCTCAGGTGAGGCCATTTTCTACATAAAGTCTCTATTCGGTTTTGTGTGGATGCAATTATCCATGCTCTGGCTATGTGTTCCCTTGAACCTCCCCCAGTTGGAGGTAAAGCTGTGTCACGAAGATATTTTGGGAGGTGGGTAAATGTCCATCGGTGTTTTGGATGCAACCGAATTTAGGATGGTTTCTTTTTTCGATCTCTTCATAGATAGAGTTATCTAGTGTTTCCTACTCTGATTCTCTCCCTTCTCAATGCTATGGTTTTTGTTCGCATGGTTGTTTGTTCAGATTTTTCATGTTAATGGTTCATGGTGTGGTCTTGTTTTCTAATTTCACGTTCTTTATTGATGGATAGTTTCTCTCACTAACATTGATGATGTCGATACATCGGCGAAAAATCAATTTGTTTAGATAATGGATTATGTGGTTCCTAGGATGATGTTCTATGATGGCACGACTCTGGTGACGATTTGTTGACTCTGGCATGGTGCGCCTGTTCCAGCAAAGATGGTGTCAATGTTGAATCTATCTAATGCAGAAATGAGAATCGCTCGGGCATCATGCTTCCTTGATTCACGTAAGGAGCAATGCTCGAGGGTGTTTCTCTGAATTTTGAATTGGTAATTTGAATTTCGAATCCCTTTTTTGGGGTGTTGTGTGGCTTGAATGTAGTTTGAATAGGTTCTCACTTAGCCTCAAAGTTGATTTTTTTAAAATTAAAAAAAGAGGATTCAGATATACTAGAATGAAAAATAATATCATTTAGAAATTAAACCTGTAAAATATTTTTGTACAAAAATCCATAATAATATAATGGGAAACCATAAAGAATGTATTCATATGTATGAAACATGTACTCTATCATTTTATCACATTATAGATAGAAATCTATTTTAATGTTCATATTATTTTCATTGACTCTTGATTTCTATTCCAAATATAATATTTAAATTTGAGTTCATAATCAAAAAAAATACGGAGGGGAACCCCATGGAACATCATTATCAAATTGACATAATTTCATAGAAACCAATCAAAATGAAATATACCTCGAATATATAGAAAATGAACAGATTTATTAAATAAATCAATGAAAACATGAGTAATATTTTTACATATTCATGTAATTTGAAAGAACACAAATATATCAATGGATGCGTTATATAATTTTCATTTTGGTACTACAAAAAACTGAAATATCCCTTATATTAGTTTTTGTTCTTCATTAAAGAGTTGAAAAGTAAAACACATCATGGATGAATCAACAATATCAACCTCTCTCCACTTAATAATCATCTTCCCAGAAGCCTCTGAATATATTATTACGATTGTGATGAATAAAAAATAGAGATCTATGATTTTCAAACAATATATCCATTATCAATATAGAAACGGATTGTACACACAAAACCATTCAAATTCATATAAAACCTTCCATTTTAATGAAAAATTCAGTCAGAATACCTTTACAAACAATTAATAATAATTTATGAAAACCATGATCTTCCTTCAGAATATTCAGAATTCTATATGATATATATTATTTCTCCGAAACCTAAAGAAAATGTGAAGGAGCTATAACATAAAAATTTCGTAAGATAATATTAATTAATTATGTAACCAATGAATTGTGTTCTAAATTTATCATAGGTAATGATATATTTTATTTTCAGATAATGGAATTTGATACATTTTATGCCTCACTAAAATGATATTGATTCATACTGTCATAATAATATACTAGATAAATCAATCATCTCTACTTCATGCATAATTAATTTTTAGTTAATATATATTCAAATCATTTATTTCTATTAAGGCTTCCATATTTAGTCCCATAGAACAGATATGACTATAATTTTATATAAGAAACTATTGTATTTGTTTCAATTCCATCCTTTGGATAATTATGTTCATTATCTTTAAATTAGAGTGACGAAATTGATTTTAACTAATTATGTTTTATTGAAACTCAACCAATCACATTTAAGGATTCATCAATATAAATAAAAAATTATACGTTTTTCATTGAAATTTATATCATTGGTATATTAAAAATCATTAATTTAATCTCATGGAAATGTAAAACAATACATTTTATCCATCATAATTTATATACATTTCACCTTAGCTGGGTTAGTCATCTATAAAAATAAACACTGATTCCAGTTAGCTAACAATAATAACACACCAATCTAAAAAAATATTAATTTTATTTCTCTTTTTTTCAATATTATTGTTCAACAACATTGATTTAATAGATCAAAATTTATTTCGACATTATAAAATTTATGCTAAAGGAAATAAATTTTCCACGACATTACATCATGTCTTATAAATTTTCAAAATTATTTAATTTCATTCATGGGTTATCAAATAAACCATAATTTATTACCATGATTATTTTTTATTTCAGAATATATCAGAATGAAATCAATAAACAAAACATTGAATTTATTCCAATAATAAACAAAAGCTATATTTATATTACTCAGTATAACATTATGTTGATTATCATAAAAAATTGAATAATTATAATCACATATTACACATACCTAGTATGAAATTTAATCTTCAAAATGTTTTCCTCTTTCATTTTAAACTAATTCTATATATACTATGGATAAATATAGAAATAGTACTATGCTCCATAAGGCTAATAAAAAATTCCTTTTATAGGAGGAAAATGATACCTATTATTAAAATTTTTCTTATTTAGTTATCTTAAATCAATTAATAGACACATATATGCATCCATATTTTGAAAAAAATAGGTTCACACCATTGTGATTATGTAGTGCCATTAAAAAAATTATCATGTTATTCTAGTAATTAATTTTTTAATAATATATATATATATTATTATCATTATGTAAGGTGGTGTTTCAATTGGATTTTATTATGAAACAAATTCAATATTTATGTCGTATAAAAATTTGAAAAAACAATATGAAACTAAATTTTAGATACATTAATATATTGATTTAAAACTATCAGAGTTCTAATTTAGACAACACCCCTCTTCTAGAAAATACGAGAAATATAACATTCTATCCACAATTATTCGTTATATCAAAATATGAAAATTCATTCTTTACTATGAAAACATTAATATTTTAAAATTAAAAATCACTCTAAAAATAGAATTGAATATCCAAGGCTATATAATAATTAATTTTATTATAAATTTCATTTTAATTGATACAAATAATCAAATCAAATTCAATTATTTTAAGTATAAAAAGATTTTTATGAAAAACAAAACACACAAAATCATAATAAAATTATTATATTTCTTTTCATACTTGATATGTACCCCTAAAACTTTTAGAAAAAATTATATATCTATTTCATGGTGTGATATTTAATTTTTCTAAGAAAATTTTAAAGAAATAATAGAATGTGTAAACTAAATTTAAAAAATTATATGTTATTATAAAATGATTTTGGAATGTTCCATAAAATTATTCCATAGGCTTTTACGTAACATCCCTGGTAGAGGAGACACAATAGTAGTTTCCCATTCTAGGTCGCCACATAACCTAAAGTGTGCCTCCCAATAATCCAAAAGTTGTCGACTAGTAGTGAGGGTCTAATAGTTCATTTGGGGAGACTATACCCACATTAATAAAGTAATACATAGTATATTACTGATGAATTAAAGGAGAAATTAATAAATAAACTGGAAACTTGCATTGCCAAACATTTCACAGATATTGTACAAACCACAACCAAATGGTAAATATTCATTATAATGCTAATAGTTCCAAAAGTGGTGAAAATAAAAAATAAAGACTACAAGATGAGTCCCCGAAGTGAATCCTGAATAGAATTCTAGATCCTCCTATATGCACATCCCAATCCAAACTCAACTCCCTAGAATAACAACTTTTCCTTTGTCCCGACCTACAACTATGAACTCTGTACAGTTACCCTATGGTGGTCGAAGAAGGGTGTGTGTACAACACAGTAAGCCACCACCAATAGTGTCTACAAAATATTGATTCTATTAAAATATTAATGGAATTAACTATGTAAATTTAATGTAAAAACTGAAAAATTGGGTTACATTAGTTAACAATATTAACATTTACCAATTTAAACAGTAAAACCATTTTCATTACGTATTCCATGTTATAGTCATTTACATCATTTTTAGTACGTCCAAAGCTGGTAAACTACCATGCATAATAGACTAAGTCATATTTTTTTATCTATATCTAGAAATAAATATTCATAATGATTGCTTCACACATACCAAGGATCCTTGGTCTTGGTCTTCTCATCAAATAAAATCATTAGGGTAATAAAGCCTCAATCCCCCTCCTTAACCTATGAATTATGGGGTGGGTTTTAACTTCTTTTTCTAACATAACACATGGGTGTAGATCCTGAATTCAGAAACCCCACAACATCCATGACATGAGAACATGATTATTTATCCCCTTATGACTTATACCACATCCAAACCCATGAATAAAAAATCCAAATAATAGTAACATTTTTAATTCATTCAGTACATTAATCATGTAAATGCCTTAACCTATTATCACATATACTAATTTAACTTCATATCACATTTAACCCATTTTAATTTTTTATACCATAACCCATTTTTCATATTCAAAAACTCACATACATTAAATTATTCAACATATTTATCAATTCTAATATGTTATCTCATTTTACGCATTCATCATCTCAAAATAATTTACCAATTTAAGATTTTCATCATTTAACCTTTCTCATCCCACTTATTCATTTCAACTACAATTCCTTTGTCCTTTATCTCTATCATTTTATTTATTTTGGCTAATTTAATATTAATTTAAAAACTCCCTTTTGACATTATGAAGGTCTGCAAACAATTATCAATATTCCAATTTTTAACTCAATTAACATTGTAACATGTTAATCATGAGATCCAAATTATGACAATCCATTTATATTTTTAACATTACTATTTACCATTTTTAGTACTATTGGAACACCCCATTGGTGGCCCTAAATTATTCAAGTCAACCTCAATGATTCCATGGTGATGATGAGGGGTTACATTCATCATCTAGAAATCAATTTGACAAAATCCATTTAATGGAATAAAATATATAACAAGAGTGAACCATTGAAATATTCACACATTCACAAATAAACATCAAAACCATGTGATAAATCTTGTATACCACAAAACTCAAATCTGAAAACAAACTACCCTTAAACATATCCATATATCCAAATTCATGTGCCCTTTGAAGCCCAGCCTATGATCTGATATAAAAGAGGGTTTTGGGATTGATAAGAATAATAGTGAAAAAAAATCCATAATCCAAAAAATGTATGAAATAGGGTAATTAGACTTAACTGGGTCATTAATCAACCCCCCAAAACACTAAAAATAAAATAGAAATGAATGAGATCACTCCTTGGAATGAATTTTTCACTTTAGGCTATCACTAGATATGTGGGGAGATGAATGTGGAAAAAAATAATTTGAAACATTTAAAATAAATTGGAGAAAATAGTAAAATACCACTTTTAATGTAGAGGTATATTTTGGATGATATGTTTGTGAAACCTTGCACAAATAATGCATCTGGTTATATTCAAGAGGGTTCAAGGCCACACAATTATTTTGGGAGCCTTCACAATTTGATTAATCATGTTCGAACCATTTTGAATTCCCATGTCCAATCGCGCATGATTCTTCCTCACCCTGGTAGGGTTTGATTAAATTTGAACCCCTCCCCAGGCTAGCATAACTTGGGTGCAAAATTTCTATTATCCATGCACCAGACTTTCAACAACAATATGATAGTCCAATATCCCCCTTCCCTTATCTTATGAACCCCCTAGATCAACCCTAAACTCTTTCATTCTCCTTGTAGGAATTCAATTTTCAATCACTAAGTGATTCAGGTCAAAATTTAAACTACAATTTACCTCTATGAAATCATGTATTTTATAGGCTCCAACCCATAATATGGATAATCCCTGATCTGAACTACTAATAATTAATAATTTTTTGAGTTTATGAGATTGGGCCACTGATACTGTATATCTATCTTTCTCTCCCATGAATCATCAAAAAAATTACCATGTGGTCCCAAAACTCAAACAAAAGGTACCATATTTCCATGCAAGGAATTCACAATATAATCCACAAAAATAACTAGATTCTCCTTAAAAGAATAATAGACCTCGTGTTCAGAATCCTAAAAATAAATAACATGACATGGGTTACGGTGAGACTATAAATGATTTCACCCATGAAAAATATAATGCATGCAAAAATACCATTATAGAAGATCCAACTAGTATGCCACATGTCTGATCCCATCCGCAATCTCAAATGGCCACACATACTTGGGTGCCAACATACCTTGTTTTTGAATTTAATGGTTACCCAACCATTATGAAACCCGAAAAAACACATGATCAACAACCAAAAAATCGAGATCTCTACAATGCAAATCCTCATAGAACTTATTCATACTCTAAACCACTCTCAAAATTTTTTATATCAACTGAATCTATTCATAGTCATGATGCATTTGTCTCAACCGAACAAATATGATTCCCAACTCCCATCCCACAAAATGAAGATTGAAATAGTCTACGAGGGCCTCATATGGTTTTATCAGAATCATATTAATCTAACTATTGTTGTTGTAAAACCCAACTAGTAATAGATGATTTTACCACATTCCAACAAATTAAGGAAGTATTTCATCAAAATTTCCTCTAACACTTGAATATCATTCTTTGATTTCCCATACATCTACTGGTGAAAGATGTACATAGAAACAAAATTGTACCAACTTCCTTTTGTAATCCTAAATAGAGGTGTTATGTAAATTTTCAATCATTATCGGAGACTACAGTTCATGGTACCCCCATGAAACTACACTAGCTCTCAAACATACACCTCACTCATCCGATCCATGGTGAATTTATCTCATATTGGTGTGAAATGAGACACCTAAGTCAACTGATCTATGATTACCTAGATCAAATCATTCTTATAAGACATTCTCATAAGACCCACCCCAAAACCGATCATCACATCATCCCATTTCCAAAATAGAATGTGAAATTTCTGTAATAACACTCATTCGTTGATTTTCATCATTCACCTACTATTAGATAAGTCATCCTTACATGAAACAAACAACATCAATATTCATCCCTGGCCACCAATACATGCAATTAATTTGATGACCCATTTGTGTCAACCTAATATGCACTTCCCACATTGATGCATGAAACTCACACGTCACATCTTCTCTCACGCACACTACCACAACAACATTCACACAACCATAAGATATGCATAATATCTAATGTTTCAAACAGAAGGTAATTATATATCTTTTTAGAATTTCAAATAAAACCAAAAATTATGAATCCTCATGATTCCCCTAGATGATTCAGATCATTTGAAGAATCTCAAATACCAAGGATGTAACAGTAGTACTCTCATGTCCATATTTCACCTCCAGATGCGTCTCATAAAATAACCTCCTCATCCTCAACTTGGATCAATATTATTGAACTACATTCTTTTGAGTCTTTCGACTAATACCATCCACAAATATATTTCCATTTCCCATTGCGTAAATGATCACAATGTCGAAAGACTTCATGTAGTCAACCCACCTTCATTGATGAAAATCCAATTACACTGAGATAAAATATACTTCATGATTGTATGATCATTGTACACCATAAAGAAACCTCTCAAATAGTATTTCCACCAACAATTTTATGAATAATCCACCACACTCAACTCAAGGTCATGTGTAGGGTAATTTATTTCATGAAGCCTCATGTTATGAGAACCATATGAAATAGCTTGATAATCTTGTATTAATATTGCCCCAATCCCAGCACTTGGTGCACGAAAAAACAAGGTATATCCCTTAACTTGATTTGGAAATATATTAATCGATGTGATCATCCACTATTTATTTAATACTTGTATTTAATTATCATGTTTCCTATACCACACAAACATTAATCCATTCTTGGTTAATATTGGAAGTGGGGTTGCCGAACTGGAATAGTCCTTGATGAACATTCTATAATAGCCTGCAAATCACAAAAAAAATCACTCATCGTAAATATTTTTGGGATGGTCATATAATGAATCTTTCTCGACATTCTCTAAGACCATTGCTATAGAATACTCCAAGATGGTATGGCCCAATAAATTCACATTGTTGATACAGAAATGACATTTGTATATATAGGCGCATTGTCTATGCCCTCTTAGAATGATGAAGATGATGTCAAGTTGTTTGGAATGATATTCATGAGTCTTGAATAACACCATGATATCATCGAAAAAGAAAATTGTGAACTGATCTATGTATGGGTTAATGATTCAGTTCATTATTCCCATAAACACTTCATGCACATTGGTCAACCAAAACAGTATAAAAACTCAAACAACACAAACGTAGTTCTAAAGGCAACCTAAAATACATCATATGGCCTCACCCTTAACTGGTGAAAACTGTAACATAAATAATTTTTGGAGAATATTGATTCATCTCTAATTTGGAAAAAAATGTCAACAATTTGACGAAGAGGGTGTCTATTTTTAACTTTCATCTAATTCACCTTTCTGTAATAGATGCATAATCAGTATGTTCTATCAACTGTATCGGAAAATTATACTACAGATCCCCAAGGTGACATACTCAGATGAATAAAATTGCTTTTCATCAATTTCTCCAACTGATTTTTAAGCTCTTTATGTCCTATTAGTGTTATTATATATGGAAGAATGGAAACGAATTTATCTCCCTAAAATAACTCTACCATGAAATCTACATCTCTCTGGGGTTCCATCCACATGAAGTCCCTAGGAAACACATCCTAATACTAATCCACCATATAAGGAATCATAACATTTTCTACAACCTCATTATAATGATTGATATAAGCCACATTAGTTTTGAGTTATACCAACATCTTACATACTAGCCATGCAGGACATTCCCAGACATCCTATTCACTATGTATGACCTACGTGTTTCCATAACGAGATATAAAAATTACCATATGATGGAAATATTCAACATGGGCATGGTACAATAGTATTCTATCCATTCCCAAAATCATATCATAGCCTACCATCTCAAGAGCAAACAAGTCCCACCAAATATTGTTCGCACCAACCTCAATTGCAGAACCCTTACATTTCGTTGTATTTGTTTCATTCACCACTAATAGTATATATATAAACCTATCCCATATAAATGTTCCACCTATATGAAATAAAGCACTAGAAATCATGGAATCTATAAGAATCATACCTTGAACAATTGATGGTCAAGCATCACCACAACCTTGTATAAACTAAATCACATGAAGCTGACCAGATGCTTTATCCAATGTTCTGGTATGACATTCTAGTGTTTCACAACCCTTTTAATACGTGTTCTCTTTCCCATGAGTACCACATTTTCTAGCTTGACCAATAAAGAAAATAGAACTCCAACTACCATCTTGATCAGATATGAGGTATCAGACCCCCTACCTACACATGACATCATCATCAATACTCCATCTGTTCCTAACTGTCGAGGGTTCCTACATAAAAACTTTCACATTACCCATCATTAATAATGAATGACATTCAATCAGTTGTCGGGGACACTAACCACATATTTGTCTCAGCCTTCCACAATGATAAAAAACACATATTCTCTATCATTTTAGGCATATCTCCTTTTTTTACTACTTTTTTCAACTATACCCTTGAGAGTATTATTGAAATAATGCTTCCTTCCCTTAGAAGTCGCACCACTGGTCCATCTAACTAAAACTACAAACACACATCCGAAATCCCAAATTAAGTTCTCTTATGAAATAAGGAATTGATAAACCACCTTTTGAAACATCCTAGAATTTAAAATGATAACATGTGACTTAATCTCTTGTCTATTTCCATCCTAGAAACGTCTCACTATAACATCCTCTTCACTGGCCAATTCTAGAATGAAGCGTTGAAACTCCGTAATGTGACCCACATAATCCATCACTGACATAGTCCCTTATTTAAACCATATAAACCTTACATACCACTCATATATCATGTTTCAGAAAGTAAATCTTCTAGAATCATATCATAGAATTATTTTGATAACGAAAAATTATCCCATTGTGTCTAAACAAATATATCTGACAAGCACTTTGTCAGACAAAGAAACATATATACTGAAAACTTTTCAATAATGTCTACAAGAGTCTCCAAGGGATCAAAAATCATTTGGATATAATCTATCTATAAATATTCATTCATGGGTCCACCCCTATATAAAATGTTAAGGGGTGCTACAAAGAAAACTCTCTGGTCAGATCAAACATAACTGGAATTCCCCAACCATGGGTCTCATTCTATCATTTTCATAAAATGAGTTATGTTCTCACAGAACACCTCTTCTAATATATTATCTTTTTATTATGAATTTTCAATGACCACTACTGGGGAGTCATTCTTGGATATATCCACTTATCTCTCAACTAGTACACATAGGCATGGCGACATTTCTCTTCAACACCGAACAGGAGTCCGAGGATTCATAACATAAATCTTTATAATTTTACAAAAAACAACGCTCTCCACTAGTAATAACAACCAATTTCTCCAATAATATCCCTTAAAAAATATCATAAATATAAAACTACCCTCGACCAACCTTATTACAGGACATGGCTAACATGGGTCAACCAAAATACATAGTTAAATGTATATCATTAGTTAAAAAAAACATTTACACTCTCACAATGTAAATCCTTCCTTTTAGGAACACATACCATTTCAAAAAATGTTAAAACAAAAATATTAGCATATTAACAAACCTTCATTAAGAGTAGTTCTTTAACCATTGTTTAGCATTCTATTTCATTTTACATATTTTCATCATTTTTAATAGAAACAAATTTCTTTAATTTCTCATGAATGTAAAATGATTCCTTCCCTTGTTTTCCCATACACCTATCATGTGTATTCCTATCCTGATGTATGAAACGCCTATCTATAGAAATCTATAATTATGAATGAATGAACAATATCATATAGTTCTAACCATGAGAAAAATTTCATTAATCATTAGAATAGAAAAACTAGTGCATTACCCATTTGTGAGATATTTTTCAATGGTAACAACACACATTTAGAGAAATAATCCACACTATTGGAAATTGGGTTTCCCCCCATAAAAGGGTCATCTAAACCCATGAAGGAGACCATTTACATGTCCCAAAACATCCTAAACTCATGTATAAAATAACAAAATAGTAATTCCATATAAAAGAAATGGTATGATATAACATTGTAACATCCGAGCCCCTGGATCCACTAAACTGGTGCCCTGATCTGGGTTACCACATGACCTCAAGAATGAATCCATATAGTACAAATGTTTATGACTAGAAGTGGGGGTTTAATTGGTAATGTGGGAAGACTATATTCTCATTAGTATATTATTCCACATTAGATTACCTGTGAAATAAAGGAAAAAATAAGTAATAAAATGGAAGTATGAATTTCCAGCAACTTCCCAAAATTAGTAAAAATTATACCCAAATGATAAATATTAAAATTCATGCATACAATTATAATATAAAAGTAAATAATAAATAATGAAAACCAACCGAAACCCAAAAATAAGTCATCAATCAATGTTAGGGTCGTCATCTATGCACATTCCAAGTTGAACTCAAATCCCTAGTATTGTTCTTTTTCTCTTATGATGTCCCGTAGTAATGAAATATTCTCAGGTAACCAGTGTTGTCCTGAGAAGCGTGTGATAGAATATTATTAGGCCCCATCCAATCATGTCTAAATAAAATATAATGTCTAGAAAAATAGTGAATGAAGTTACCAAGTAAATGAAAATGTAAACAAAATACAACTTGGGTTCCATTAGTTAACAATATTCACTTTAACTAATTTAAGAGTGTAATCCATTTTCATCACATGTTCTTTGGGTAAGGTGTTTACATCATAATCAAAACTCTTTATGTTGTTCATTTACCACGCATAAGGGAATACGTCAGGATCTCTATCACTATGGTTAAACATTTCATAAACAAATACATCACACATACCTTGGTGCCTCCGTCTACAGAGTAACATCATGTATGAACACTTGGTTTATATATCCTCACTTCCCTTTGCAAACCTATGAAATATGTGGTGGGGATTAGTTCGAAAATATAACTCAATTTGTGGGTGTAGATCCTCAATTATAATACCCCAAAACTAACAATCCATGTTGAAATTCATCATTATTCATTTACTGTTTATAGCACATCCCAGAACATCTATAAAAAATACAAATAACGTTCACATTTCATAATCCATTATATACATAAATCATGTTCATTCCTTAACCCATTATATCATTTACCATCTACATTTCATATTTCAATTATCTGATTTTTATTTTCATCACTTAACCTATTTACCATATTCAAAAATTACTATAAATTATCCTATTTAACATATTCATCAATTCTAATATGTTAACCCATCAAACAAATTAATCTAATAACAAGAAATTTCCTATTTAAAACGATCATCAATTTACAAGACTCAACCCACATATGAACTAAACGTATATTTCCTATGCCATTGAGCGCCATAACATTATATCATCCAAACCATTTCATATTAAGACAATAAATCTCTTATGACATTATCAAGGTATATACAGAATGATTAATGTTTACACTTCTAACAAAAATAACATATCAATATGTTTATCATGGGCTCTACAATATCACGAGTCAATTCCGTGTTTAACATTAAAATTTACCATGATTGTCAATGATGGAACTCCCCATTAGTGGCCTTAACTTTATCTAGTAATCTACAATACATCCCATAAGGATTGTGATGGGATTAATTCATCATCTAGCCATCTATTTTACCAGACCAAATGATATGCATCACACTCACAATAATATTGAACCATTGATATAATAAAACCTGAACAAATAAATTTCAAGGCCATGGGAAATAACTTATAAACCACCTACCATGAATATGTAGTCAAATGCTCTCTTAACAGAAGCCTTAGTTCAAAAATCTAACACCATTCAAATCCCCCAAGAAGGATCTATTGGAAAAAATGGCCATAGTGATTCAATAATGGATAAATGAAACCAAAATCCTAAATTTTAAAAAGAGAAAAAATATGCGTGTTAGAATTTTTTGGAGCATCGATCCACATAAAATAGCACACAAAATGATTTAGAAATAATGTATATTGATCCTTGGTAAGATTGGGTTAGTTTCCATCATAAATACATCTATTGGGAGAAGAATGTGAATAAAATTGGGCGAAACTCTTAAAATAATGCGGGGTGAAATCGTAAAATCACACATTTTATGGGGAAAATAGTTTGTCCAAACATTTTTCTAAACAGTCTGCAGAACATGCATCTACCTCTGTCCAAGAGTTGTCTATGTCGCATGGAAACATTAAGAGACCACACCATCTTTAAAGCCAGGGGACATCCATTTAGAATTCCTTTGTCTAAGAATGCATAGTATGGACTCCCCCCTTTCATAGTTTTTTTAACTGTGAACCCCTCTTCATAGCTATAATGGTTTTATCGCACATTTTCCACTTACAGTCCCCCAACCATGAAAAACATGAACAAGATGGCCTGATTTCCACTTTCATTCATGTTCTAAACCCCTAGATCTCTCTTGAGATTCCTCATAAACCTAGTATATATTTATTTATCTATCACTAAGGGGTTAAAAAAATTAAAACAATATCATACCTTCATAAATCCAAGACATTAAATTTTATTTCTCTATGTAGTTCCAATTTGATTTAACCAACAATATTCTTATATTCCTGGAAAATTCAATAATTCATTTTTATCTCTGGTCATATAACATTTTAGTGATCCATCTTCTTCTAAATATAAATCATCATTGTATACTTATCATTATTATAATGAACATTACCATTTTGATTTCCCAGGAAATAGTGAGCTTTACATCCAAAATTACAACATTGGAATCACTAAAAATATTTATTGAGACACTCACTTGGTAGTTTCCTTCCACACATATCACACTAAGTCAAATTAATACTCAAAACATAATATCTATTTGAGGTATACATTCCCATTTCATGCCACCTGGGCTTTTTGTTATCAATTTTTTTGTAATTGTAAACTAATTATAGACAAATTTTTCATCAAACCAAAATTAATTTCCATAAAATTAATACTAATGAGTTAAAATATATACAATTATACTTGTTTAAATCCATACTAAAGTAATAAATTTTTTATATTATGGTCTTCAATGAATGTTTGTGCATACATGTTCAATATAAAAACATTATTTCAAAGAAAAATATTATCACCCATTTTATTCAATACAAATTATTTTTAATTTTTATAAAAAAACAAATTTGGAAATAATATTCAGGGAAAATACCCTTAATCATCATACACTAATTTAAATGAATCTATTATTTATTATTTTTTTGGGAAATTAAATCAACTTAATGTCTTCAAATTCATAATGAAAAATATAAATATTTACAATTTTATGCTATGAAAAACCCAAAATATTGAAAATATATTCTCATGAAATAATGAATCCATTGTATATTAAATTATATGGGCTTCCAAATAGTCCATGAATTTGTAATTTTAAGAAATTACCTAGTATCAATAAGTTTATTTTAAGATATTTTGATAACACTAATAAGGGGAACCATCATTAATTTATCAAATAAATTTAATTAACAAAGCTAAAACAATTCCAATTCCATCAGTGAAATATTCTATATTTAAAAATATATTATCCACTTCATTCCCCTAAAAACCATTGAAATAAATTACTATGTGAAAAACAATTATAAAATCATCCCAAATTAGGTGAAGGGACTGGGAACCCCTCAATGTTTTATCATAAAAATGTAATCAATATTGTAACATACATTAAATGTCTTTTCATAATAAAATCATAAGCTATAAATTAATTTATTTACATCCAAAGATTCCAACTATATTGAAATATTATGTAACAAATCCATTGTTAATAATTTAATTACATTGAATAAATTTTCATTAATTCACATGATGTTTCTGGTTTAGTGTTTTTGACTGATAGGAAACTCCTATACATATCAAACACTTATTATATAATGTATAAATAATATATCAATGATTATTTTTCTAAAAAACGTGAAAATTAAATTCAAATATCATTTTCATTCCAATTAAATTCACCTATATTAAGAAAAATCCCATTAGAATAAAATAAATACCATCATACATAAACTATTTATCTGAAATTCATTTGAATAATATTTAAAACTCTTGGATGAAAAAATAGTAAGGGATACAACAATAGAAGTAAAATATTATTCCATTTTGAATATAACAAAATCCCAAAAAGATGATTTTACATTTTATGTTATATAATTTGATATCAACTATTGATTTACATACTCAAAAAATCATATTTATAGAAAAAAATGTTTCACAAAAATATACATAAGATGGAATGATGGAAAAGTTGTAATCAAAATAATTTTATTTAAATCATTAGAATAATGAATGAAATTTTCATTGATAAAAATAAATTTATCCCATAAAAAGGTGACAATATTCTTTTAAACATTATTTTTTTCTCATACCTTGTGAAATAATATAATAACCATAAAAAAATTTAAAACATAAAAATGTCACATAGGTTCCTTGGGACATCATATTAACAAAAAAATTATATGAACACTAAAAATATCTCTTATATATAGAATAAAATACTTGAAAACGTTTCACATTATTATAGGAGTAATATACATTATGTTTAAATTATTAGTTTACTAATTTCATTGGATAGTTTTATCATTCTCACACATTATCATTAGATTAGTCAAACTCACCTAGTATAATAAACAAAATCACGTACAATAACATATATAAAAAAATATAGATTATTTTCTTCCAAATTTAAAATATCGGGAATAATTTTGTTTAACACACAAGAAGTAACCCATTTTTTCTCAAAAACAAAATGATTATAAAAATATTTTTTCATTGAATATACATAAAAAATTCCCAAAATAATGGGAAATAATATTATTTTTGAAAAAATAATGTTTTATATGAATATTAATAATTAATTATAGTTAAGGTGATGTGAAATTGTGTTCAATTCTAAAATTTTATTAAATTAATCTATTAAAATATTTCAAAAAACTAATATAGAAAATGTTAAAGGGTTACCCTTGAAAAAAATACGAGAAATGCTAAATATAGTATAAAACTAAGAGGGAAAAATATTTTGAGTATAATAATGTAATTGTTGAAACATTTTAGGACCATGTATATTGTGGAAAATCTGTTGGAATGAATACCATAAAAATTTAAAAATACATTTAATGAAATTACCTTACCTTGGGTCTGACTAACCATAAAGAAATTTTAATTAACATAATATAATTTTATATTATTGATTAACATTTTAATGAGAAATTTCTAGATATATATATTTATTATTATATATTTAATTATATATATTAATATATATTATATATAAACTATTATATTTAATTTATGTATGTTGTTTTGAGAACATTTGGTTTATTAACTCAAAATTACATCTACATATTGATCATGCTCAACGGGGGTCATTGTTAATTTATATCCATAATATTAATCTAGACATAGTTAAATTCATTATAAATGAAATATAATTTTAAATCCAACCATTAATTATGTGTATGGAAATCTATTTACATTTTTTCAAATAGGTGGTCAGAACAACCGAACATTTTTTTCTAAAATAATCACTTTTTGTATTTTCCCTATTGATATATGCTTCCAAACAGGGTCCCAGGGGTCAGAATTAGTTGTGCACATTCACTAATAACATGTGAATATTCAGGTTTTTAGAGGATAAATTGTGAGAGTCACTAGACAACCCATGAGACTTGTTGTGAGAATATAATTTTTTTGTATCTATTTGAAGGTGGGATAGATACGAATACTAGCAAGGGGTATTGAAGTGGATAAAAAAAATTTCTACAGTCAATGATCGGACAATTAGTCTTAACCATAAAACCAGTAGAGGTAGCTGACTAGAAAATGGAATAAGTGGTGTGAAGTTTTATGGGTTGTTGTTCCTTTTTCACTTTAAACCCTATTTGAAATATTATTACTTCCCACATGATCATAGTAAAACTAATATAAATCAAGTTATACCTTATCATTGATTTCACTCTCCAAACCTAAAATGAGGGATGATAGAAGGGGGATTCATTGTGGTTTCTTCAAATTAGTATGAATAACTCATATTGTGTGTCAATATCTCTTCCGACACTTGATTAATTCTTCTTGGAGTCCATGAATGCCAATAAATTTTATTGATATATAATTAATGTTATAGTTTTACTTTTTTGTATACTTTTTCCTTTAAAAATGATGGTCGGCGTTGACTATGACCAGATATAGCGGTTTTAGAAAATAATCATGAGGTCTTTCATTAGGATGACTTCAATGATACCATCTTCTAGAAATATTCCATCAATTCCATATACTTATTCAAACCTATAGAGCTACTAAACCATGAAAACATAATTATGCAATGATTCAAAACTGTAAGTAATTAATAAGGGTATCTATCTTTTCGTAAGATGTTATTTCAACTAAAAAGATAAAGGATCAAATGATTTGGATGGGACCTCTATATTATATTTTTTCTCATGTGTTATTGGAATAAAAATAAGATCTCGTATTTTGAACCGATTATGATATCCTAATGATTTTTTTTCATTTAGTGAAATAGAAAATTTGATAATTTGGCATTATAATGTCATTTTTATTGTTTTAACTTCTTAATGTGTTGTTTTTTTTAATATTTTAAATCCTATGGTATTTCTTACGGGTCTTGATGTGTTTTAGGAGCATCGAGATTTGAAAATTTATTTTTTTATGAAATGTAATTGGCACATTTTTTCCATATAGTTAGTGCATACCATGCATCACAAAGCATGTATCCTAATTATATAGCCATATTGTTTTTTCAAACCATGTAAGGGAGACTAGAAAAAATGTGAGATGATACAGAGTTTTAAGGTCACTCACATTGCCTACATATGGGTTTTCTAACTATGAACCCAGCCCTATGAGAGAGTGAGGCTTCTGGATAGTGTGACCACATTGGTTATGCATATTTTTTCAACAATTCATTTAGTTTTGTGTGTGTATGTCATTTTGAATTGTAGTTAGACTTTTTTGGAATGTAATTAGTTAAATATTGATTCCAAACCTTGTTACCCTTTAAATACATTAAAAAGAAACAATGTTTCCCTCATAAATATATCATTTAACCCCTCTTTAATCCACACTCACATTCATAACAGTTCCACCATGGGATGATCCAATGTTCTCCACTTCTAGTAAATGATTGGTATCCTACATGTGTAATGGAAAACACGCAGCTTTTCTATGATTCCACTTCCTTCTTATCTCATTTTCTCTTTCATTCATAGATTCAATATTCATTAGAGATTATATTCCGGTTTTTGGGGAATTTTTTCAAGTTTTTTTAATTTAAATAATAATATCCCAAATATAAGAATGACATTAAATGAGAAAAAATTCCTATGAATAATTTAGGCAGTAGAGTTTATTTTTACAAAAATTATTGTTGTTTATATTATTTTTCATTTGTGTCATGCACTGTACCTTTCATACATATTCTATAAATGTGATGTTACCTAGGTAGGATCTGAGCCTTTGAATTTTATTAGTCCATGAATAAAAAATTTCTTCATTGTAAGTTCAATACCACAAATAATACTACACCATGTGGTGTGTTTCTTGTAGTCATATTACCCCTTTTAATTGTTATATTGAAAATATACAATGTTGGAGTTTTATAATGGGAGAAAATGGGATTTTCAGGGAGTGGAAAATCCTATTAACCAATAGATCATTTTCAAATTAAATAAATGTTTTATGATCAATATTGTAATGTCACTAGAAACATGTAAAATGATTTTGTGTCTAACGTTTATCCATTGACCCATTTTATTACTCTACAATAATACATATTAAATGATTAACTTAATTTATTAAATGGAATGGATTATACACCATTTACATTTTTTTACTAATCAGTTATATGACATAAATTTATATAATGGATTGATAAATGGAATGGGAGAAATTCCGTATAATTGATATTATTATTACAAGTACTCTATTACATCATTCATACCGTCAACCATAGATATGATGTTCTCTATTGTTCAACTACAATTTATGGACATGATGCCTCATATTTTTATTTGAAATTAATTCAATTTAGTTTCAAAAAATTTATTCAAAATTTATGTAAAGGACATTCAAAATAGATTATTTCAAATATATGGAAATGGTGTTCCTTATAGATTACATCGATTCAATGGACTTGATGTTCTATATGGGTTACTTGGATTTTATTTTCATGATGTTCCTTATTGGTTATTTTATATTCATGTACATGGAATTAAATATTGTTTATTTTATTAATACACTTGACATGATTATCCTTATTTCAAATCTAATTCCTTTGGAACGACATTTCTCTTAACATATTGAAATGTCTATACATGTAATTCCTTATCATTTATACTAAATGACTGAACAAGATGATCCACATTCCTTTGGGTATGTTCTTGTATTTATGTACTTATACATATAAATGTATATATGAAATATATGTTTGTTTATCACTTGAAATTGACAGATATATTATATTCCATGGGTTCCATATCAATTTATATAAAATAAATATTATTGAAAGTAATTATGGCTTAGGCCAATATACCTATGGTCAATCAGGTTCCCCACTTGATACCTGATGATGATATAGTTATTTATACACTATTTATTTACTACAATAATATATTATACCTGTACAATATAGAATTTTATATTCAATTAATGTACTTTTTCTACATATTATTTGTATAAGCCTAATGGGTTTTATCCACACCCAATTATAGCCACTGATTAGTACCTAGGGATATCTCTTTGATAAAATTTATTACATAATTTGTGCTTTAGTTTGGTTTTATTACCATGGGATGATATACAGTATGTGAGTAGTATATAATCATGTAATTGCTTTTCCTTCAAGATTTATAAAATTTTATTTATTTATTCATTTTCAATCTAGACATTTTTCTCTCTATCACCTCATTTGGTTTCACTACTATTAATTATTAATCATTATTTTTATTCATTGATTATTATTGTGTCTCTGGTTGGGATATCAGTTTATAATTTCATATAATGGATTTTTTATTATCATCCATTTAATTTAATTTAAATAGACACAAACTATATTTTGTAATGATATAGAGGGTATACTCTCCCCACTTTACCATATTTAGAACCACGTTTCTAGTTGGTAGCCACTGGTATAATTGGTGACATACTTAAGGGATTGTTTCCAACAAGTCCCATTTCTATTAAAATATTGAACCATATTAGAACATCAAAATGAGTTATCAATGGATTATATTAGTTTATTTCTATTTAGTGTTGGAATATATGATGCTATAAATTTCTTGGAATATGGTAAATAACTCAGGTTTGGGAATACAGAACCTATTCGTAAGGTAAATATCATGTTTTTAGAAAGGTATTATTTTTAGGTTTTCTATTATTATAGGTTTAAAATTTTCATTATGAGAAACTATTTTATATCAATAGGATAAAAAATTATGATATTTACCACTTTTATTGTTATGTATTGACATAAGGTCTTTATTTATATCATATTCTAGAAATTAGAGTTCCCATGTCATTAGAATTATGATCCAAATAAATATTTTTTTTTATTATTTATCATGTTTATCTATATACCCTAATTTTGTGTTCCCCAACTTTTATTCCAATATTTTCTTCTGATGTAATTTCTTTCTTGGTTATAGTTATTATTTCGGTTAGTTGAATAATGTTTCTAAATGAACATAATTTTATTTTCTATATAGCGTGATGCTTGAATACTATTTATTTATACTACATTAATTAGAATTGTGAAAAAATATTTAATGTGGTTTCAGAAATAACCACAAGGGTGTCTTTAAATTTCATGAAAATTTGGTAGTTCTAATAATCCCATGTAATTTAATATTGATGTTAGTAAAAGTGGATTCCAATTGATTGTTATGGAGAAACTTATTCATGAACCTCAAAACAAATTCCGACATAATTGATTCCATATATGATTCACTCAATCATGGTTGGTCTGTTTTAACAATATTTTAATATGAGGAAACCATATGTTGGGTAATTTTTAATCATTACAAATGTCACTTTCATGGTTTTCAATTAAAGGTGTTACAAATATTAATTTTTATAGCATTGTATCATTTAGTTATGAATGGCTTCCAATATAGTTGAACCAATATTGGCATGAAAAGAAGCTAATAAGAAACTGTTATTCGTACATTCTTATGAACACAACCCTTAGGTTTGTGTTAATATTAAATGGGACTGTCATTTTTTTAATAACTATACACATTTAATGTATTTTGTACAAAATCACGATATAATTATACATGACCAAACTCCATTAATTGATAATTGATCCTTTTGTTTAATTTTTTATTAATTTTATTATGAGGTGTTAGTGAATTAAAATTCTAGTTACCACCTCCATATAATATTTAATCTATATCAAAAAATTTATAATTTACTTAAAAGATAAATTTATTAAGAACATTTAATATATAAATTTTTTAAAAGGAAATTATATGTTATGATTAATTGATTACCATGAACATCCTGCTAAATTGAGTTCCATGTAAAGGTGTATTTCACATTTTTACATGATAGTGAATATATCCTATCATATCTAATGATTTTTATAAATATTAACTTATGAAATGTCATTAATAAAAAAACATATAGTTCATCATCATGAAGATCCCTTGTGTAGGAGATAGCCCTAATGTTTAATAAATAGATGTCTTGAATTTTTGTGTGGATAATTTCTCTAATTTCAAATTGGAGTAATATAATTTATTTAGATGGGATTAAATGTTAGAAGGTATATCATAGTAACTTCTTTGGAATGAACCATGTTTTAGAGTTTTCACATTATTTTGAGTGTGGTGTTATCCATTAATGGTAGAACCCCTAGAGATGGGATACGATTCCACTATTGGGATGAGTTTCTTGGAAGGATATGTGTTTTATGATTGACTATTTACATTGGGTATGATTATATGATAATAAAATGATACACATAGGTATGTGTGTGGTTGTAGGGAATGTTGAAATAGGAGGGAGAATTAACATATTTAGTTACCAAATATCATAACGTATCTTTCTGACATTTGTATTGTGACCCTCTAGGAGAACTCCTATATGAGGATTCTCTGATAGGATTATGGAATATTGGGATGATTATTTGAAGGTGATGAAATTTAACCTATATTAATATGTTTTTCCCTAATTGGTTTATCATTCTTGACTTCTTCCGATTTTAACTCTTTAGATATATTTTCAAGGTGTGTAAGAAAAAACATAATAATGGAGTATATGTTTGATGTCGTTCTCTTATGAGATTCATTTTATCTATGTGGGAATACCTATTGGACTTGTTTTAAGGATTGATCTATTGGTTTAGGTGGGAACCCTTGAGGCCATTAGATATAAATCGCACATTTCTGAGTTGATATTTGGGTTGGTTCGAGTAATATTGTGTGATTGGATGGAAAATGGATTATAAAGGAATTAAATGTCGTGAAATTGGTATTATGCGTGTTTTTAGATCAATTATTTTGGTATTGATATGTTTTTAAATATATGAACATTGATGCATGTGGTTTTCTTGGAAGCAGATGGAGTGGTTGTCTTTCAGGACTAGCTTTGATGAGAAGGACTATTCAGATTCCTTGTGTTATTGACTAGTGGAAGTGTGGTTGACACGTTAATTTATAAAATTACTAAATGAGGAGGTTTTTAGTTTTATGAATAATTTAACATTGTCATTTTCTAATTTTAAAAAGAATTTACAAAACTGTTTATGTAATTTTAAGATTAGCAGGCTATGAAGCATGGTCATCATGGCTTTTTTGTGGAAGAATTACAAAAGTTAGAGTTAGTAATAAACCATTTTTGTATTATATTGTACCAAAATTTTGTATGGATTTTTCACTTCATAATATAATATTTTGTATATGTAATTTTAGTGAGCATTTGGGTGGTTACTGAGAATCGATAGTTATAAATATGAGGCATTCTTGCATGATGCCCTAAACCATTATTTAAAATTACTAGAAGGTACCAAGATGATGGATATATGGTAAATCAAATGGGTTCCATGAAATGATCGACTCTCTGGTGGACAGTTTTGTGTATTATTCAGAGATTTGGTGTTAAGGGTTAGTTAATGGAATTTATAGAATTCTTTGATTTGAGCATAACCTTGGATGACCATTTCATACCTATAAATGGAATCTTATTGTAATTAATTTTTAGAAATGACCATGTCCAATATCATAACATTAATCTTTATTATGCTTAGAGAGAGTCTAATATGTGGCGAGATATCGTAAATATTTTTTTTTGTGTATGATGCATGGGAACCTTCTAAGTATCACTCAATGGATACATTAAAGGAAATTCATATTGTGGGGAGTAAACCATTAGAAATATAGGGTGTTAATCCTTATTATGTATTTAAATTAAATAATGTCAATGAGAACCATTATCAAAATTTGGTAATAAGTGATTTATTATTTGATATTAGTTCATAGTGATGAGGGGATGTTTAGACATAACAATTTCTCTATCTGAGCATGGATAGGGAATGTGATATGGTAATGATAAATTTATTTAATTGGTTCAATGAAATTTATATTCCAATGGTGGGGAGAGGTAAATAGGTAATTCTTGGGATACCATAATTTGAAAATGGTCATGGGACATTGATATTAGCTGTGTAATGGTAAGTTTGACATTCCTATATAGTTGTGTAAATGAAAAAATGAATAGATGGATTTCTTGGTAAATTACAATAAAAATTATGATTATGAACAAGGGGAAGTAAAAGTGTAGATTATTATCCCACAATGGATTGTGATGATAAAATGGTTTTTGATCAGTAATGAACTAGTATTCATGATAGTGAAAAACAATATAGGTTATTAGGGGACGCTTATACGAGGGGATTTCACCGAATGTCATGTATGGGATTCTATGATCATTCATAAAACAATCTCAAAATTCTTGGAGACAAAGGATATAGAATCTATCATTAGTGACACACTACTGAAGAAGGGTGGTTTTAAATTAATTCTAATGGATGTGGTTCCACTTCACTTCCATCAATAATATGTATTCATTCGATGAGGATCTAAACTATGAACATTGTTTGGGAATAATATTAGTACACAAATGATTTTTTGTATCTTCTCAATAATGGTTGATGTGAACAACTTGGGATGTTTAGAAAAAACTCACCCTTTTAAATAAAATCTATAACCACGATCAATTTTCTCTCATTTTCCAAGGTATATTTGATTGGGAGTCAATCTAGATTACTAACATAGTTTATGATTACATGATCTAATAAAAAAAATTTATGGATGATGTACCATGGTTTGGAATTAGCTGTAGGATGATAGAATATACCGTGGGGAATGATATAAGTTAGATGATAATTGAGACAATGATATAATAAATTTGACAGATATTCATTCATTGGTAAGTTACATATAAGAGTTTTTATTATATGTTATGAGTATGGTATTAGGATTTAATAGCTCAATTACTGTGTCTATAACGTGACACATCAAGGAACATTGGGAATTTAAAAACATGACGTGGCTATTTGACCCAAAAATTTCCGTGTAATGTTTGGTGGAGTGATGTTTTTTTCACTTGGGGTTCAAATAGATATGACCAAATATAGTGGAGAGTTTGTACGATTTTTTATTTTTTACATGTGGATAAATTCAAAAAGATTATGAGTTTTTCATTTGGAAGACAAAAGATATTGAAAAACAGCCATCAGATTGTGGGTGTTTAAAAAAATAATGGTTTTATTTTTGTGATTAATTTAAATTATAAGGTTATTCTTGTGATTACCTACAAGTTTATGTATTTTCTATATTTTAGAACTCATTTTCAATAGAATCCACCTTAGGTTCATGGTCAATGCATGGTTAGTGATAATGATGTGGATCAAACTATGTGTCCTAATTATATATCCATAATTTATTTTCAAATAATGTGATGGGGATTTATATTATTCTGTTATACGGAAAATAGGTAAAGAGGGTCTCACATGGATTTAGTACGGTTTTTCTAATTGTGCACCTAACAATGAGGGGGGGGGGATAGGCTCTTGGATAGTGACATCACACAGGCTATGCATGGATTGTTAATCTATTCATGTAGTTGTCTAAGGCCTTTCCCATTTATAAATTTGGTGTACACGGTATCCTATGGATAAAAAAATTTGAACTATCGATACACCCCTCTAAAGAGTAAAAAATGACCATTCTCAACATCATCTCTTTAACATTTCAGCCCTCCATTATCCTACCTCAGGTGTACAATATCTCCAATGTATGGAGCTCTCATCTTGTTCCATTATGATAATAGAAAGTTATCCTCCATCATCACTCAACATCTGATACCATCATTCAATATATGATACATATTCCTTTTCTTTTATCATTATCTCTCATTTTAATGATTATTATTTCAATGCAATATCTTTTTCAATATTTTAATGTAATTTTTTAATGTTCTGATGAATAGATCATTCCAAATTGAGTCTATGGTATATGTATAATGAATGTATTTTATGAAAAACAAGGTATGTGGTCTACATGAATTTCAATGAATCTATAATCTTTTTAATTTTTATCATTGTTTTGTGAACAAGACCACCCCTGAGTCACCTCTAAAATGTTAAATTATTTACATCGGTAGTTTGGACGTAAAATTGTTTAATATTTCCACATAAAATTTCATTCTTTATGGTTTTATAACTCAAATAAAACCACTTATTAAATGTTTCTTTCTTATAGTACCATCAATAGTATTAATAATTTTTTTGATAATTAATAATCTTTTGAGATGTATTGACATGTACATGGAAGACATTTTTATTAATGAGAGTTAATGGGATGTATGCGGAATGGAAATTCACATTAACCACCCTATCAATTTTAAATGAATAAAATTAATGGTGTTTGTTAATGCCTTGTCATTTTAAAATTGTTTAATTATGTTGTGAAAATGAGTTAGACAAGGAATATTTTTAATACTCATAATTATATGACAGAAATGTTGATTTGAATTAATGAACTAGAATGGATAATACACTTTTTCCATGTGTTATTATTAATTATGTATATGGATTGAATTTAATAGTGGAATTGATAAGTTGAAAGGGGAACATTCCTCCACCTTCACTATAATATAAAAACCATGCCATTACATAATTTCCACCTTATTCAATAGAAATGAAATTCTATATAATTAATTTGGAATTAATATAATTGGATTTACTTATTTTTAGTTGGAATTAATTGTTATGTTATTCAATATTATTAATTTAGAATCAATTTTCAGTGCGTTACTTATTGTTTATTTTAAATCTATGTTTATTAATTTCCTTATTGTTTACATGGAAGTCATAGAATTGATATTCCTTAATGTTTACATTGTATTTAGGGACATGAAATTCCTTATTGTTTGTTGGAAATAAATATACATGAAATTTCAAACTATTTTTTGGGAATTCATTATTCATGGAGTTAATTATTACTTTTTTAAATATGTGGACATACAATCCTCACTTATTATTGAAATTGTCTGACATGGTATTATATATAATTTATAGGGATTGGATGGTCATGAAGCTCTATGATCCCTTTGTCAAGTGGTCTAGTAGATCCTCTAATTTAAATTTGAAATCTTTATTTATTATCATTTTGTTGGAGTCCATGTTTCTATACCATGAGTCCCTATTCAATTTATATAAAATAAAAATTCCATTAAATGTTATATCTAATGAAAAATATGGTATGGCTAGCTAGGTGTCCAGATGGGAACATTGTCTCGACGTGGTTATTTATACACTATTTATTTAGCGTATTAATTTAATATACCTGCAATATAATAATGTATATATTCATATATTTTTTATATATAATACTTTAGTGGTGGTGGACTAATGAGTTTTACTCAAACCTTATTTGTTCCACTGATTAGTACGTCTAATGAACACCTAACATTAAGATAAGTCTTTTTAAATTCTTCTTTTCTATTGATTTTTCTGGGGTTTAGATGTATCATGGGTGGATTATATGAGAATGAAACCAGGGTACGTCCAAGATTTAGATACATTTATTTATTTATTATTTCATCAGTCTTTATATATTTTGTGTATTACCTAATACTTATTGAAGTCATTGTATATATGGATCAGTATATTTAGACATTATTTATTTATATTATATTGGATTAGTTTTCTATTTATTGATATCTACTTGGGAATTATTGTTTTCTTATTATAAATTAAATTTATTTGTTACTCCAATATATTTATTATTAATAATCCGGGTTTATTCCCCCCATAGTTCAAACTTTTGACCCATATTACAGGTTTTCTCATCTAGTGTGTGAGGATATTTGTTTGAAACCATGTCCCCAAAAGGTATGGTTACTAATCAAAGATTAAACCAGGATAGCACATGAAAAAATAATTATTATTATGTCAATTTGGTCAGTAGAGTGTTTATATAGGGTTTTTATTATTCTTGAATGTTAGGGATGATTGAAGTTACTCTTAAAACATATTAAGGATTTAGTGTATTTTTTAGGGGGGGATTATATAGAGAATGATTCATAGAAGAAATAGTGGGGGAGTTTTATAGAATCATTATCCTATATTATCATCTATTGTTATTGATATGACAAATGATAGTATGGATCGGTAGGGCATGTGAAATGTTCATATCTCATACGTCCAATAGTATACAAATCAAGATGAAATTATAGTTAAATAATAATTTTATATCAAGACATCTTTTTAATTATTTTGTAAAGGATCATTGACACCTATAGTATATTGGGAGAAACCATATACATCAGTAATAATAAGGTTCCTGACATACTCTTATTAAGTGTTACAGTTTAAATCATTATATTACTGTCTCATAGATTTGGATGTAGTCCTAATGGCCATTATAGCTTTCATTTATATTTATGTGAATAATAAAAAATATTTATTTGAAATAAGTTCTTCTCATTACATCTTGTATGTTATTTTTATTTTCCCTATTTCGTCCCCATCGAAGATATTATAAAAATGGATTTGTTCACTATAAAAAAATATTAATTATTTTTATTATCATTTGGTGTATTTTTATCCCCTAATGTGAGTTATCATGAGTTTCATGGAGAATGATACATTATATTCAATTGATTGGGGTAACCATTTCCAAATACTACTAATTTATATCATTTTTTGAATAAAAAATGGGACTTGAATATTTTTGTTTTGAGATTCCTTCTATAAAAAATGAATTCTATGAAGGGTTTCAGAATAAATTTTTTGGTTTTCCACCCGAGTAAGAAGTGAATTTATCAATTAACATTGTAAAAAGAATTTAGAAATCGATTTAATTTTATTTAATAGATCATATCAAGTTGAAATAGTAGATATTTTTTATGTATTATTTTAGTTACAATGTCATTAAACATAATAGTGTCTCACCCTTAGTGAACCATATCCTCATTTCCCTAATAAAAGGTGGAACACATCACATATATATTCAGTATCAATAGTAATATAGGTAATAATTCATGTACATGTACAAATTTTCATTCCATTAATGATATGGTTTATTGTTTTAAATGGGAAACAATGTTCTCAAAAATAGAATTTGGATTATTTCACACCAAATAAGAATAAAAGATTTAGATATTATTAATACCACATGTAGGTGTATGATAGGAATGTTTTTGTATTATATATTACTATTTTTATTGAATAATTCCCTTTTATTATTCATGTAATATATGAACTAGAAATTCCTCCTGTATCTTGAAAAATGAATCCTAGTATACATGGATTATGTTATGTATTTCTCAATATCTAATTAATATTATTTCCACCACCTAAGAATTGTTTAATAATTCCTAATAGATTATATAATATATTGAAAATTATCCTTAATCCATTTCTAGACAAGGGATTCTATCTTCTTGGGACATGTGATCATATAACATGGTGTCATAGTTAATACAAAAATGGTATCTTATGTCATGTTTGTGGAAGTAATGATGATTATATTTTTGATTCAAATATTGATGGGTTTATTTTGATATTATTAACTACATGTAATTATTTCTATAAACATTTATAAATATTGAATTTTTCATTCGGATTGCGATAATTTTTTGTATGGCCTAAAATATCAGGCTTCCTTTAATAAACTAAATAATCGTTAGATATCAACCAATTTTATGAATGTATTCAATTTGAAACATGTTTATGTCATTTATTCCTATTCTTAGTTTTTATGCTTTAGGTTTTCCTTATGATCAGATATTATATTATTTATTATTTTATTCATTAAGAATAGAATCATGAAAATTGACATCCCACTAATTATTTTGATCTTTTAGAAATTGTTCATGCCCTTAACGGTTGATAAAACTATGTTTTCAATGATAATTTTATCATCTACAGAGACCATAAGTTATTAGGTATCATTGTTCTCCCAAAATAATTATCTTTCTATTAAATATGATATGTTGAATACATATAGTTGTTTCACATTGGTATTTTATATTCTACAGGAATGTATTATTTAATATTTTATAGACTAATTATGATGTTTCTATGATATACTTTGAAGGAGGGTGAGGATGAATTGAACATGATATGTTACGGTGCATAGATGAAATTGTGATTTAGGGTGATTGAGTCTGCAAATTATTTTGTTAGTATTAATTTATGTATTCTTTTATTAAGAGGAGACATTAGTTGAAGAAGTGTGATAATGAGTTTCAAATTTATCATTAAAAATCCCATTTTCCCCCAAACACAATTGGATAATAATACCTTTTTGGTTTTTATTTTACCGGTCAACCAATTCATCTCATTTAATAACTGTTTATGGTAGAAAAAATTAGGACTTATGGATGATTTATTTTAATGATATCATAAATATTTAATGGAATCTGGTGTCCACTACTTCATAAATAGATACATATATTTCCTCTTTGTTTTCTAAGTGAATTCAAGATGTTAATAGATCTCTATTGATGTTATTCACAATATATAATCCTTACAGGGAATGAAAAATAGACCTTGAAATTCATATTTTAGAAGATATGGTTCATTCTAATGTTTTGGTCTTCAGATTTTCTTATTATAACCATTTTCATTTAGGTGAGTTTATTTATATTATTAGTAACCAATAATCCATAAATATTGAATATATTGAAAATTTAAAATGGATTAAATTGAATCTCACCCCAGTGTTGGTCTCTAGTTTGATAATATTCCTATGATATACCCTGATTGACCTAGTAATCTAATGTGAAGATCATGTTGTTTCATCACTGTTTTGGGATAGCTGAGAGTTGGTAAAAGAATTTGTGGATACAATTTTAATTTGTTTTGGAGTTAAATTATTGGTCTAGGTGTCCCTAATTATCTCACAACCATCGGGACACATATAACATGGTCATAAAGTGATATTGAGTTCAATGAATGAGTTTCCATTTCTTATCATGGAATGGATTAGAAATTTTTTATATTACAAGGATGTAAAAAATAAGGTGGCACTGATACATTATATTTTCCATTAATTCCAACTTAATTGTACCTACCTAACCAGTAACATATTCTGGATTAAGAATACATTCATGTAGATGTTGATATGTTGGTGACAAATCCACCATTTTTATTTTTTAATTCTCCAATAATGGTTCTAAATGGGATGTAAATACCATTAGTGAGAATTATATGAATCATGGATTTCGTAATAATGATATTTGGGTTTGGGATTCAATGATTAGGGATCACCGGCCTCATCTAGTTGTGCATCAAATTTCCTCAACAATGAATTCTATGTTAATAATTTTACATTTCTTGAAGAACTATGCCATCTTGATATTGCTACCATATATGATGGCTCTCCTGTTTTGATTCTAATTATCGTTTAAATTCATATTTTTTATGGTTTCATCCTATCCCTATCACTTTTTTGACAGATAGTCAGTGTAAGTGTTTTCCAAATTTCATATATGTAAATGCTACATGGTGTCTTTAATATAACCTATGATGTTAACTCTCGGCCTAGAATATTTATATAAGAAAACAAAGGACTCATAAAGTCAACCAACCTGAATTTGAAAAACAAATGGTTTGTTTGTAGAAAATATGGTATTAATGCATTCAACATACAACAAATGGTTTTCTACATGTAAACACAAGAGATGTCGTGTGTTACATTGGGAAGCTGGTAATATTTATATGGTCAGAAAAATTAATGGAAAGATTGTAATTTTATACTAGAACCCTTGTTTATGTTCATATTCTCTTCCCCTAGAACTAAAATCATGCTATATGATTTTCGATGCTCTCATTTGGTTAAAATAGAACCCCCATATTGAATCCATCATAGATCAACATGATGATCATGATTACAATCCTCTATTAGTATTCCTAACTATGATTTGGTCTTGGTTCTAAATATTCTTTATGATCCTATTATTTAATTCAATATATTTTCTATAAAAACCGTGTAATTTTTTGGATTTGGACTTCTAAGTTCCAATTATTATAATGATATTTCTCTAGCTTCATATATTAATCTCCCATGATGTTTTCTGGATCCCTTTTGGTTGTTTATATTACATGTGTTTTAATTTATTATGTCTCATTAAGTGTATTTGTTTACTAATATTTCTTTCTCTCTTTTATTAATGATTTTTTCTAAAATTAAATTAATATAGTGATTGAGTATTTCATTATTTTTTTAATTATCATGGAGAATATTGAAATATTTCAGATGGAATGATTTTGGGAGAAATATTTTTCAATGTGATGAAATAGTTTTCTTTTTGTATAATTGTTTAAATATATCTCCAAGAATTTTTTATATTTTAAAAAATTATTCATGAATTAATTTATGTTAAATTCCATAGGAAATGTTTTTTTCTGAAAATGGTATTCTATGTGTGGCCATTTTATATTCATGGAGCCATTAGTGTGAAAAGAATCATGACCTATAGCCAAATATTATAGAAAATTTTTTCATCTAGGTATCTGGAGGTTATTATGGTTTGGAGATAACCTCAATACTTTTATCCAATCATGTAGTCCCACTGTTGTATGGCCAAATATAGTATTTTAATTTTTTTTTATAATCCACCTTTGGAAATGTGGTAACCTCACAACCTAAACAACCATCCTCAAACCACATTCAAAAAATAAAAATTTAAATTTAAAGACTCAAAATCGGGCATAGACCGGGTGAGCTAGCAGGAAACATCAATAGGCACTAGACCCCAATCCCAGGAGACTACGATTCAAGAATCCCAATCCAGGTGCATTCCCCTGTCTGCACCTCCTCCCCCACACACAATTTCCTCTAGATACATGAACCGCCAGATGAACAACGTACTCTGAATGCCATAACCTCCATTATTGAAAACCACACCATAGAACATAACCTTAAAATCCAAAATTACACCATTTCCTAAACATGAATAATATCTGCCAACGAGAGGAACAAATTCCATGGTTGATTCAATACACTAACATAGTACATATCACTCACTGTCGTAGACACTGTCGATGGTCCATCACCGAAGGAAAAAATGAAACAACCTTAACAATGATCCAGGGTTGTTGACACTCCTTTTCGTCACAAAGGATAACGACTGAAAAGGGGAAATACCTTTGTCCGTAGTGATTCATCCTTTGAAGAAACATCAAAATTTGACAAAGGAATGAAAAAGGATTTCTTTCCACTTGGGCTGCGCAAGTTTCCTTATGGTCGAACATGTATACTTACGCGCCACATAGTGTCCACGCAGGTGACTTGTGCGCCCTATTTGATTCTCTCTCGGGGTCTTAAGTAGCCTACAAATACCCTTGGTGGGCCACCCATTTTAGGATGAAAAAAATTACAAAATTCATATTTAAGCTCTGGTCACCCTAGTCTCTGATTGAAATCTTCCGGTCACTTCTACGGTAATTTCTTAACTAGAATAGAATTTCTAAATAGGGGAAATACGGCCTAAGTGTTGAAACTCATCAACTCTCGTGTGCCTAAGTGACCATCCCTTAAGGGAAATGACCACACTTGCACGCCGCCTTATCCTTTCAACAAAACTTCCATGCCACTCTTTTGAAAGCCTTTAATAATAAAACTAAGGGCTTGAGCCATGTCTTGCCCAAGTATTACCCTATGGTTTGACTACCGTGCAAGTAAAAATGTGCCGCACAAGTATACTTGTGCGACCAGGACTTGCACGCCCACGCAGGACTTGTGCGCCTCTCTCTTTTTGGGTGCCCCTCCTGCCGATTTCACCTTTCTTATTCAAATCCACCTCTCATTTTAAAGTTTTAGTCTTCAAGACACTCTTCAAAGCCATTTTATGGCATGTTTCCTTGATTAGGTTCCTTATCTTAAAGGAATTCTATGGAACATATCTCAAAACCTATTGATTTGCATATCATTATGTTAATAAGGTTAGAGATTTCATTCATTCAACCTCAAACGTTAAAGATGAGAGGATATTTATCATGGGATTCCTTTTTAGGAGTAAGCCCCTATTTCTAAATCCCAAATATTGGCATCCTTTTTAGGAGTAAGCCTCAAGTCCCCTAACCTGGGCCTCCTTTTTAGGAGTAATCCCTAGCCATCAAGTTCCCTTAATTTTGGGCATCCTCCATAAGAGTAAGCCCCAACCACAATTATTTTAATATGGGCATCCTCCTTAAAAGTAAGCCCCAAGTTCCCAAAATCCAAATTCCCTTAACCTGGGCTTCCTTTTCTGGAGTAATACCCAGTCATAATTCCCTTTAACCTGGGCCTCATTTTTAGAATAATCCCGAGTAATAATTTCTCTTAACTAGTCTTAATGTAGTTTTGATTTGGGATTCTTTATCAGGAGTAAAACACAATCTTAATTCCTCTCTAATTTGGGCATCCTTCTCAGGATTACGTCATATGTTAAGTATCCAAATCTCCAGAAAGAACATATACATTTATGGACCGTGTTCCTGGGTTTCATCCCTAAAGTAAATCCTAATCTTCATCTATCTAGGAAGTCATACATTCATAAGCCCCACATCGTTTCATATAACTGCATCCATCATGGCATAGTTTTCTAGTTTTACCAATACCTTTTATCTCTCACACCGAGCATGACTCACATGATCTTAGAGTGTAAAAGTAATTATGACATCTTTCTTTGAGCCATAAATCATGCATAAACATCATAATTTTGTACTCGAACTGCGTGGGTTATAATTCCTTTTCTAAAACAAAGGATACATAGGTATCCCATCTGTAGGTACGATCCCAACCATGAAATAATATATATCCTTCTGAATGACAATACACGTCAAGTGCCACGCTGAGTGGATTTAATCCCAGTATGGTCCTCATAATGTCCATGATATTTTCCATATAATATGTCGAAGGATACCATTGACTAATAATCTCAAACAAATACAGATGATTCTCTATCGATGAAAAACCTTGAATACATATAAAATATTCTCTAAATCTCATTCTTACCAATAATTGATTGTCAGATCAAAAGGAATGATCATTTTCATACTTGTTAATTTAAAAAGGATTCAAGAAAATAACTTAAATCTTTAAATAGAGTCCCGAAGTAGACAATAATTCCCCCCAAAAAGATGTGATGAGTCCAACCTCCCATCCTCTTGACCAATGAAAATTCTTAAGCCTCATCGGTTCACAACTAATGTGCACCTACCTTTGGAAAGTAGGTCCAAATGGATATGGAATAATTGGATGTTTCCGGTTCTATGAACAAAGCCGTTAGAAACAACTTGGAATATTTGAACCTTAAACCAATGAGGTCATCCCAAATTCCAGAGGAAACAAAAAATGGTGAACCTGACGTGAATCCTTAAACACATTAAAATGACTTTTTACTTATTTGTTAGGCCCCTATTTAAACTCTATGAGGGGGAAAAATCAATAATCATATGTGCTCATCCAAGAGATTTAGTGGCCGAACATATCTTGATTATGTATGTTATATCAAACATGCACTCTTTTCTAAGATCTTATGCATTACCGAAATGGTTTCTCTAAATTTCACGCCTGTGAATACCACTGCTGTGAATGATTCTCCTGCTACTCCTCCTGGATCGTCATCCGCTCTGAGGAAGACATAACCAGTCCCGCCCATATTCTTTGGAGGTGAATGAGAAGATCCCTCAGGGACTTAATTCAAATGGACAGGAGTCCATCTCGAGGGCTCCCATCAACAATCGACGCCAGACTCGGGCGGCAGTTCTCCCTCATCATGATGACGGTATCGCTTTCAGGGGTTCGGCTCAGGTACCTCAGAGCCAAGCATGCAAGACGAACCACCAGAGGCGAAATCTGGTCAACAGTGAGTAGGTCCTTATCTATTCCATCTTCGGAGAAGTCCACCAGTCTAACATGGTGGAAAGAAACGAGCGGGCACACACACCCATCCGTTTTATTTCCACTATCCAGTAGACTCGTCTGGCAGCACCATGCCAATCCCGCTAGGCCATTCCGGTGGAGTACTATAGACAAGAACATACACCTATTTATAAATCATCATCTAGTCAGCAGGCTCTTCTGACAACATACGATGGAGCCCGCCAACCTAATGTGTTGAAAACTGGTAAACAAGTGCATACACCTTCTTACACTCATCAATCCATCCAGTAGCCTTGTCTATCAGTATTGAAGGAAACTAGTTAACCATGTTCAGCAGAGTGCAATTAGTAGGCATGAACACCTGCCAGTGTTGATCAATCCTTCCAACAGTCTCGTTTGGTAGCACCCAGATATGTTAGTCGGAAAGCTCCAGTGAAAAACAAGAGGCAGACTCAACTCTCTACTCCCACACTTGAGTACTGTCATAATTCACTGACAGGAAAAGTAGGACAAGAGTAGCCGTATTCACCTACTCTAAGCATGGAATGGGCTTATATCCCCGTTCTGGCAGCTGAAGTCACCAAGCTCATTCTGTCAATGGAGAAAGAGCAGAAGGAAATCCCTGCTCATATTCTGGATGCCAGCCTGGATATTATAACAGCTTCAGTATCATCTCAGGGAAAGACACATAAATCTATCCCTACCATTGGAGTGAAACATCAACAGTTCACTCCATAATAGACACACACATCTGTTCCAGTCCAAGAGGATTGTGGGTCATACTCGCCCATATCATACAGACAACCAATTCGGGCAAATACTCCTGATTTGAGTGGATATAATCAGCCTAACCTGATCATTTCTCATGACCAGGCACATACACCTGCCCATTACAACCACTTTCGTAATCAAGTGGTTCCTAATTTGAGTTATAAGGTTTCTAAGAAGAAGGCCCGCCCAACACAGTCATGAAATCAAGAGCCAATATGTAATAAGGCCTTGCTTGATTCTGGAGTTCTTGAATCCCACAGACAATTATCTCTTGAAATTCATGATTTTAATCCGTCATTTCCCAATAGTTGGAACATTAATTCCAAAGGTTATCATCAGACACATCCTCATGAAGGATTTCTTCATGACAATTCAGTCTCTCTCGAAGATTAATCTTCAGATGAGAGCCAGAGAAACCCTCTGTGTGTCCAGAAGACCCAGGAGAAAAATGATTAACCATTTTTTTCAACTCACCATGGTAGTCCTCCCCATAATGATGAATTTAGCTTTGAAATTCCTCTCCGCAGTAGTAATTCACATTGCCTGAAAAATGCTCCAATAGACAATGTAGTGATGAGAAAGCACCCTTATCTTGAGGCACATCCAAATGTTAGTCCAGTCATGTATGATGCTTTGCTACTAGCAGGTGAAATACTTTCTCAATCAGAAGATAGCCCAGGGTTAGGTCTTTCTCCGAACCACCCCTGGACCGTTCATCTTCTATTTTGATCAATGATTTCTCTCTCAATCTTGTGGAATCCGATGAATCAACACGGAAGCGCCATCGTTGGTCTAATCAGGTAGATGAATCTTTATTGAATGATAAAGAGGAGGTACTGAATATGAGAAAACAACTAGAGAAATTTGATGTTCCAGTTCTGTTTTGGCCTTTGGCTGACTCTGAGTATGACATTCCAGAGATGTTGAAGGAAGATGGAATTCATGATATTTGTCTTAACATATGGAAAACTCTTTTCCAGTTGAAAAATAAAATATTATCTTATGATGAATATGAAAATAATTTCAAGACAATTAAAGAGTTAAAATGCCAAATTGACTTGGCATCTCCCTCAGTTTCTTGATATCTGAAGGCTGAATAGCAACAGAGAGCCCTTAGACGTACATGACTTGGTCCACTAAGAATATTGCACCTGTTAATTGCCAATTCCACATCTGGTATTCATATCAGGGAATGGTGTGTTCTTGGAGCACGACATATCAATGTACTCTCCGGTCAGCAAATCCTGCCGAAAATGGTCTCATGCAATGTTATTGCCCATGGGTGTCCACAACCAATTGGCTTTGTTTGTAATCAATGACATTCCCAAGAACATGCCTCAACAAACTCTTCTCAAAATCATGAATACATAGAACATGTTGTTGAATTACTCCTACTTCAAGTGAACAAGAATATTGAACAGGCTTCTCCTTTAGAGCATGAACATCATCAAGTGACAAAAGTGTCGGAAATCATCCAACAGTCTTTTGAGCCGGGTGATTAGAGTGGATGTAGGTTGATGCGTCCAACCAATTTCCAGACTACGTTATTCAAGATCAAGAGAGATTTTAAGGATTTTTGGTGAAAGATGGGTGTTCTCGCAGCGTTCTCCAATGGGCGTCTGGAAAACCTAATCGGCTTTACTGATCGACGTTGAGATTCTCTAATGGAAGGCTTTGATCCAGCATGGGAGCTTTCTTCTTGTCCTTCTCTTGCTCATCAAGATCTTGGATCATCTAAATTTGAAGTGGGAAGCCTCGAAATTCCCCTTCACTCTTTACCAGTCTCCTTCTGCGATGCCTTGAAAGGATCATATCTTAGTAGCGTGAAGGATTTCAAACAGCCACTCTTCAAAAAGCTCGAAGATTGTGGCTACTTAGTTGACGCAGATCAAGAAGCCCTGAAACAAATGGAGCAGTTGTTCAAACACTCGGTTCTTGGCAGAGTCTCTTACAACACATGTGACTGGCCTTGGCCCCTATTCGAGCTTAAGAACCGGATTGCTCACTGCTAGAGCTCATCAAGATGGAAGATGGTTCCCATTGGAAAAGGTTACTATCACATCCTCTTCAGAACTCAAGGTGAACTAGAACAGGTATGGAATATAGGTAATTTACAGCTCAATCCGGGATTTCTTAGGTTGTCAGACTTGGATGCTTCTTTTAACCCATTCACACACAAAAATCATATTGCATATGTATGGGTTAGAATTAATGGACTTAATTTGTTTTACTAGCACCCAAAGATCCTGAATGACATTGCTTCCTGCATAAGATCCCCCATTAAGATTTATTATAGAACATTCAATGGAGATCTTGGTCTCTATGCAAGATTAATGGTGGAATTTCATTTGGCGTGTGATCTCCCAACTCATATAGGCTTCAATGCTCCTGACAATAGTGTTGAACTTAGCATTGAATATGAAAAAAACCACCCTTTTGTGAAGTATGAAAACTAAACGGTCATAACTACGCCAATTTTAGGGTGGTCCGAAAACAAATGGACCACACTACTATTAATGACTGGCAAGACCCTAAACATACCAAGAAAGGGAAGAAAATCATAGACAAAACTGGGCTTCCTGAGAAAAAACAAGACATTTGGGTTAAAAAAAAACTAATTTCCCCACAACCATGGATGGTAAATCCTGGGGGGATTTTATTGACGAGGAAGAGGCTAGTCACAGGGAAGATAACTCTGCTATTGGTGGTCAAAAAATAGTGACTGAATGTCATGGTAATAACCTTAACATATTTAATCCCAACACGATTCCTAATTCAGTTAATATTGCTTCCATTTCTGGTATATCTTCTTTGAATGAGATTGAATATATGGACTTAGAGACCTTAGTGCCTGCAGTGCTGAATTTTACCTCTGATGTCTCTAAAAATAGACAAAGTGGCATGGAAAAGGTTTCAGATCTAGGTATTTCTATTCTGCACACTTCTATTTTTATGTCATGCCCTCCTGTTTCTGTAAATCATGCAATAGAGTCATATGATCCTAATGTTGATACTACTGCTAACACTACTGCACACAGCATCCCATACACGACTGTTCCTGTCCCTATTCCTCATAATGACTCGGCTACAGTTAACAGAGATGTGTCCAACCCTCCTGTTGACATTCAGGACTTAGTTGTGTTACAGCATCACAAATCTGTTGAGATAACTACCACTCATACTCATATAACCACTGTTAGTGTTGATACTAATAACATTGTTACTACTTCTATACCACACAACATCTCACACACCCCTCCTGTGGTTCATGTACTACAACTTGAGTTTGCTCAAGCTCCTGCTTCTTGTTTGGACAGCAGGTTGTTTCCCAGCCCCTCTTTTGACAAACAGAGCTATGATATTTCTCTGCCTCATCCTAATAATTCTTCTTCCATTTCTGTTCCCTTGCAACCTGAGGATTTCACCGTCATGCCCAAAATTTATGTGAAATCCTCAGTCAATCCTGTCAAGACAGCAGCTGGAAATTGTCACCCCCCTGATCAAGCTGCTGTTTTTGACCATGACCAGATCATTTCTTCTATTGCTTCTCCACCTGTATTGGATTACAGGCTGGTTTCCAGCTCTTCTATTGAAAAACAGAACACTAAAATGCCTCATCCTCCTCCTATTATTCATATTCCCACCCATGAACCCTTAAAACCTGAGGATTATACTGTCAATCTCCCCAAAAATGATGAGAAATCCTCAGCTAATTCTGAACCTGCACAGACAGTAGCTGGAAACCCTCTGGTCATGTTTATTGTTTTGGTTCATAACCAGGCCATTTCTCCTATAAATTCTCCTCCTGCTCTGCCTAATCCAGAACAAGGTTCACCAGATTCTAATATTTCTCTGGTTGAATTAGAAATAACTACTTCAATTGAACACAACACTACCCATGGAGCTAAGAGTGATGCCCCCATGGAAAGTGCTGCCAATACTCGAATTCCTGAACATAGTTCAAATTCTGTTTTGAAAACAAATGATCTTAAAAGTGCTAAAACTTATGATAAAATGCTTAAACCTGCTTCCGCCCCTATGGTCACACGATCCCAAGGGAATAAGGATTCTAGAAAATCAAAAAAAAAAGAAGGGTTCCAACCCAAAACACAAATAATTATGAATCTTCTTTATTGGAATTGTTTGGTAGTGGCTAACAAGGATACCTTCACAACTCTTAGGAGGTTTTTAAACAACCGTAAGCCCCATCTCTTTTCCATTTAGGAACCTAAAGTCAATTTTAATACATGCTTTATGAGATTTGGATATCTTTACTATAGTTTTCTTAGGTCTTGTCAAAATAGTCCCCCGATGGATTCCATGTGGGTATTTTTTCATAATTCCCTTCAGAATATCAACATCATTAGAATTTCTGAACAGTAACTCACCTGTGATTTCTCATGGAATGGAAGGAACATTTTTTGCACTATGGTTTTTTCCAGGAATAGATATCATGAAAGAAGAGTTCTATGGCATGAACTTATTGATTTAGCCAATGATATTACTGATCCTTGGGTAGTGATGGGTGATTTCAATTCCATCCTTATCTCTCTTGAAAAAATTGGCCCCTCGCATCTTTCCATATATTCTAGGGAATTCAGGTCTACAATTGAAAATTGTATCCTTTTTGAAATCACTCTTGTTGGTGCCAAATATACTTGGTACAGGAAACACTACAACAAAAATGTTGCCAGTAAGCTTGATAGAGCTTTCGTTAACATAAAGGCTCTTGATAACTGGGATAAAATATCCAGCATTACTCTCCCTAGACTCAACTCCGATCATCATCCCATCCCTGTTAGCTGCATTAGGAATGAACGTATGCCTGTCCCCCCCCCTTCAAATTTAATAATGCTTGGTCCTCAAACCCGGACTGTGTTACTTTAATCTTTAACACTTGGAACTCTATGGATCACCATAATGATTCCTTTGCCTGTTTACACAAATTGAAAATTCATAAACAGGCCCTAAAAGATTGGTGTAAAACTACAAAATCGCAAATAGATCTTGATATATCTTATCTGGAAAGTGAGCTTAACAGGGTTCAAATTCAAAATACCAATTCAAATTTTAATATGGATCCCCAATTGGAAGCCAGCATTTCCCTCAAACTTAACTCCTTGCTCACTTTTAAGGATGATATTCGTAATCAAATGTTTAGGACTAAATGGCTTACTTATGGTGATCGTAATACCAAATTCTACAATTTCCTTCAAATAACCAGAAAGGTCAATCGTCCTCTTTCTAAACTTATCCATAAGGATTTAATCATAGATTCAGAAGAGGCTATTACGGACCATGTTACCTCTTACTTCTATAACATATTTAATGGCCCGGATATTAATACTGAGCTTAAACCTGACAGAATTCCCTTAATGGTGGATGAAAGGGACAATGTAATGCTTTTAAGCATTCCTCTCGGCCATGAAATTAAAGACAATGTCTTTGGCCTTAATCCAGACAGTGCTCCTGGCCCAAATGGGTTCAATAATGGTTTCTTTCAAAAGCATTGGGATATTATCCACAATGATGTTTTAAACTTGTTAGGACCTTTTTTATTCATGGATACTTACCACATGGGATCAATTCTCAATTTCTAACCTTAATTCCCAAGGTTTCAATTTCCTCTCAGATCCATCAATTCAGACCGATTGCCCTGATTAACACTCTTTATAAGATTATTACCAAAATTATTGCGAATAGACTTGATTCTATCTGTAATAAAATTGTTTCTTGGAATCAATTTGGCTTCATTAAATGTAGGTCCATTCAAGACTGCATTTTTCATGCCTCTGAATGTACCAACAGTCTAAATAAAAACACTAGAGGAGGATATGTGGCTATTAAATTAGATACCAGAATGGATTTTGACAACATAGACTGGAATTTTATCTTCAAAGTCTTAAAAAACTTTGTGTTTAATGATACCTTTATTGGAAGAATTATGACTCTTTTTCAACCATCTTTCATCTCTATTCTCATTAATGGCACTCCTAGAGGAGTTTTTAAATGCTCTAAAGGTGTTAGATAGGGCTACCCCCTTTCTTCCATCCTTTTTTTATTGCTGAGGATTACCTAAGTATTCTTCTCACCAGTCTGGTGGATCAAAGTAAACTTAAGTCTATTCAAATTTCCAGAAACTTAATGGCCCATACTCATCTTTTATATGCCGACGATATTATTCTGTTTCTAAAATGGGATCAAAAAAACATTCAAGTTTTCAAGAAATCCATAACCCACTATGAGGAAGTTTCTGGTCAAGCTATCTCTTGGAATAAATCTCATTTTTATTTTCGTAAGAACTTTCTGGCTAGAAGACAATCTACCATTAAAACTTATCTGGGTATCAAAGAAGGTGTGTTACCTTTCTCTTATTTAGTTGTTCCTATCTTTTGGGGTAGACCCAAAGTTAGCCACTTTGCTAATATCATAGATCAAATAATGAACCAACTCTCTAATTGGAAGGGTAAATCCCTTTCCATGGCTAGGAGAATATGTTTGTTCAAATACACCATTGTTTCTAAAATGGTCTACACCCTCATGATTTACAAATGGCCTATAATCATCCTCAAAAAATTGAATACTTACTTTAAAAACATTATTTGGACTGGAAGTATTTTCGAAAAAAAGCTTGTCACTATCCCTTAGAATTCTTCTTGTAAACCGATTGATAAAGGTGGAGTTGGCATTAAAAATCTAAAATTGTTCAATAGCGCTCTGAAAGCCCATATAACATGGAATATTATCAATTATACTTCTAAATTTTATGATTTTTTAAATCATAGATTTCGTCATATAATTTTAACGGGTAATTCGACTTTCATCAACTCTTCAATCTGGCCTTTTATCAGAGACTCTTACCGTAAGATCATGGAAAATGCTAGATGGATGGTCAGTGCTGATTCTTCCATTAAATTTTGGTGTGGAAAATGGTGTGGTAACCCCCTGATCTCACTATTACCAACCAATGACATTCTTGCTGATACTAGTCAGTCCATAAAAGATGTCTTACATTCTCTTAGACCTGATCTCCCTGAACATATTGTGCAGACTATTGATAATTATCCCTTTTCCTCTGATAGAGACTTACTTGTTTGGGAACCTGTCCCAAATGGTATGCTTTACTCAAAAAACATTTATAAGAATATCTTTTCGAATGAGGAATCCATTTATCTTTTGGTGAGTCATTTCAATAATCCTTGGATTAAACCTTCTATGATCACCCTTATTTGGCGTATTTCTCATAATAGATTGCCCACTGAAACTATTCTGCAAAATTTTGGCATTCAGCTTTGTTCTAAATGCCGCTTGTGTAATCAACACAGGGAGGACGCCGATCATCTTTTCCTTTCTTGTTTCACGGCCTCTGCTTTATGGAATTATGTGTTTGATTTATTAAATTGTAGATGGATCTTAACTGACTCTATTTCTTTGTTTTCCAAAAATTGCATTAGACATGAAGCTTCTTCACAGGTTAAAAATATTTTTCTGGCGGCTCTGGTGGAACTCCTGCATGAGATCTGGTACGCTAGAAATGATCTCTTTCATAATAATCACTCATTTAGTCTCAATGCAGAAAATCTCGGATTCTTATTGCTATCCATGAAGCCGCCTCAATTCAAAAAAATTGTTGCAACAACTCAGTTGTGACTTTGAGATACTTCGTCATCTCCTTGTTCCTGAAATCTACCCTGCACCCAAACGCTCCTTTGAAGTTTTCAGGCAATCGCCGATGCCGGGATGGATCAAAGTGAGCGTTGATGGTTCTTCTAAAGGCAATCCAGGACCTTCCAGTTGTGGTGCTATCTTCAGAGACTTAGATGGACAATGTCAGGGTTGCTTCTATGTTGGATGTGGTCACTCTTCATCCCTGGAGGAGGAAATGCTTGGAGTAATCCACGCTGTCGAGTTTGCGCTTCAAAAGGGATGGAGAAAGCATTGGATTGAAAGTGATTCTACCACCATCATTCATGCCATCTGGAATGGCATCATTCATCTGGACTGGCCTCTCACTACAAGAAGGATGAATTGCTTGAAGACTCTCCATGGGATTGAATACATTGCTAATCATGCCTACCATGAAGCAAATGTTGTTGCTGATGCTCTTGCTAACAAAGGATTCCATCAAAACATGACTTGGTTTGACACTCTGCCAGCTGATTTATCTCATTTTTTCGACATATATTGTCAAAAAATCACATCTTTTCGTGTCTTGTAACCTTTTTATTTTATATATTGTGCTTTGACCTTTAAAAAAAGAGAGCTTTTAAGGAAGACTCAGATATAGCATGTCAAGAACCACCCCAACATGCCAGAATAGTGACTCTTTTAACCCCGCCCTCGGAATCAACAAATAGGATTCTATGAGTTGAGTAGTAATAGCAGGAAAAACCCAAGTCCACCAGACTGTGGACCTTTTCAAATCATCAATCTCTCCCTCATAAAAAAGTCAGTCTTCTATCTATTAGTGGAAAATGCACAAGATGAATGAAGAACCAAATTATTAGGAGATTGCCTCAATATTTTGGTTCGTCAAGAAGTTACTGAAGGATCAAATCTACAAAAGGCAATGTCCCATCAAGGACATGGAAGATGAAAATATCACAAAAATGATTATAAAAGTGATGAGAAGCATTATGCATCAATTAATTTCATCAATGATGTTTTTTTATCCCCCAGATGAGACTCACTCGGAGGGATCAGATGAAGATTTTCCTAATCAATAAATTTTATGCACAGACACAAATTAAGAAGGTGTACATAAATGAAATCAAGGGCTTACATAGAATCTAGGTAATCCTTAATGTAACCCACTTCCCCCTCTCTGAAAGGTGTCTAATAAGGGGAAAGGAAAGAATCTGGTTACATACCCTTCCTCTGGAGAAGGTCATTCACTCTCATTATAGAAAATAATTGTACAACAGGACGAATAAATGAAGGAGTTGAGGATGTTGAATGCAGAACTACTTCAAGGTAGTCTTCCTCCAAAGCGTGCTAGAGTCAGCCAGCCAAGGGAATTTGTTGCATCTACTGAGATGGATCAAAAATATCCTCCTTTATCAGTACACCTGCATAGGCCTAATTCTATGGGTAAAGTGCAACAACGACTGGTGGTGTTGTCATCAGTTGCAGTCCCAGCCACCACCTATGTCCAAGATCCTGTTATTGCACCTGCTTATGTCCAAGCTCAACCAGATGTTTCTCATAAAGTTAATAACTACTATTGAGTCATTAATAGCTCAGATGGAATCTATGGAGGGAAAATCATCCTAAATTCAATATGAGATGAGAGCTTACCCTGAATGGGTAGATGTAATTCCTCCCCCATCAAATTTTTCAAGTACCACATTACCAATCCTTAATGGATCGAGAGATCCATAGAATCACATAACACAATTTTTTTCTCATTGAGATCCTATGATGGGAACCCCTCATCAGTAGGAAGGAGTTAGGATCATGTGTTTTTTACAGTCATTACAAGGTCCTGATTTTTCTGGTACACAAGCTTGCAATCCCTGTCAATTACTGGGTGGGAGGATTTCTTTCAAAGATTCCTTCTTCACTTCAGCCGATCGATTCCAAAGAAAATATTTTTTTATCTTACAAACTATAAGAAAAGGGAGAATGAAATGGTTTCAGATTTCATTGCTCCCTCGAAGGAATTAACATATTACCTAGGCTTAGCACTCCCTCAAGAGGAATTTTTTCCAATCTCTGAGGCAAATCTGTTTGATGATTTACACACACCGTTGATCCCTGTGAAATACATAGGAGGGTTTTGAGACCTTACTTCGATCGCTCATCATATTTAAGATTCTCTTATGATGACTAAGGATAATACTCGTGTAATTCCATCAGCTCCAGGAAGGAGAATGTGTAAAGTAGAGACTGCTCTAGTTATACTTACATAAGCACATGTACCTTCTTTCACATCAAAACCTTCATCTTCCTGAAGGGTTCCACCTCCTGATCGTCAAAAATAGAGGTTGTTTCGTCAAGATGATCAAAGAGATCAAAGACGAAAAAAATTTGGGGATCTAAAGAGAAAAGTTTACTATTTTCGAAACGAACAAGTTTGTGGTTACTTCATTTCAGCTCTAGAAAATAATTTGGTTCAATTGACAAGGCCCAAAAGGCCGAACAAGGACGGAGATGAAGACCATCTCAATTACTGCCCATTTCATCCGATGATGGGGCATCCCATTCCAGAGTGTTTTTTCTTCAATGAAGTCTTGAAAAAAATGGTCGACTCGTGAAGAGTCAAATTGAAATGTTCTTCATCTTAGGTAGGATGTGTTACTACTACAAATCCAGAAGAAGAAGGGGAGTGGCAAGAACTCAAAAGTAAAAATGCGCAGAAGTATGATGATTGGATGGTCAGAAAAATGATCAACCGAACTCATGCCATTTTGCGAACACAATTGAATAAACCAATTGTGTCTTCTTCTATGAATGCAGCAACAAAACCATCTTCATCAGAGGGAAAATCCTCAAAGTAACAGAATAATTCAAAGATAGAAGAGCAATCGGAAGATGATGGAATCCTGTCAAATCCCAAGTTGTCATTGAATCTGGAAGATTTTATGAAATCTAATTTGAAGCCACGAGCACCGCCCCATCAAAGGACACAACCTAAATCAACTAATCAGGCAGAGTCCTCATCGGATGAAGAGTTGATCTTTGTTTCTGTTAATATGATTCATTTAATAGATCCTTATGTCAGTCGCAGTTTTGATCCTGATGAAACAGAGTTCCCTATATCAAATAGAGGAATTATAGGGAGTTCCAGAGGTCTGAGATATATAGGAAGACATGGATATCCCAGAAGCCACTATTCCAATTCTACCCCTACCAAAATTGTATATGCAATAGAAACTCGTGGCAGATCCCTTCAGCGGGCTCAACAAGAACAATAAAATTCTTCCACCAATAGAAGATTCAGTCCTGGAACAATTACACTGGATGATCGGTTAGAGGTTACACTTTCTACCACGCATCAGGTAAATAGAACTAATTGTTCTAATCGTTCAAAGATAGGATAATTTCCAACTCCTACCCCAAAACAAGAAGCATCTACAACAGATCATCAACCTCTAAGGCACCTGGGAAACCACATGTTCCTGTTGGGAAACAAAGACCTTTGGATCAAAATTATGATGTTTCGAAACACTTGGCCCAAGTACCGGCCAAGTTATCAATTATATATTCCTTGAATTTATCAACGAATCTTCAAGAGGCACTCATCGAGGCTTTGTCAAGTCCTCAATAGTTTGAAACTAAAATTGATGCAGCTGAAGTCTGCCATGTAGAGAATAATTCTGCAGAATGCCATGCAGTGATATCTTTCACAGATGAAGATGAAGATGTTGTCGTGCATGGACATATTAGACCATTGTACTTATTTGGAATGGTCAATGGTTTATATATCCGAATAGTTTTCATTGATAATTGTTCAGAAGTCAACCACATCCCCATTCTTAAACTTCGTCGATTGGGCTTCACAGAATCTGATTTATCCCTTTCTACTCTAATGTTACAAGGATATGATAAAAATTAACAAGAACCACTGGGCGAGATTACACTCAGAACTGAGTTTGGAGACCTTGTATCCAATTCACATTTCAAGGTTGTTAATCATGATACGCCCTTCAACATCTATCTTTGAAGAGCTTGGTGACATCAACATGCAGTTACCCCTTCATCATAGCATCAATGTCTCAAATATTTTTTCGATGGTCAAATTGGGACATTGTATGGTGATAAAGCCCCATTCAAGACATATGAATCTCAATACATTGAGGCAGAATTCTATCACATGAAGGGAAAGGTGAAATCCACAGCAAGGGAGGTTACTGAGGTTAATGATCTATTTGGTTTGGAAAAGATTCCATTAAATCCATTTATACATTTGAGAACAGATTTTGTGTTGCCTATCAGTCAAATTGTCAATATATACCCAAATCAAAATACTCTTATGGAAACTTCCATAATGTCAATCACGACAATCAAGCCAGAAAACATGGGAGAAACTGATGATTCACCAAAAAATGATAAAAGCACAAATGGGGATATCTCCATTTCATCTACTAATATCCAACAAGTCTATACTTCGCCAACTAGGCCAGAATAAGTTATAGCAATGTCAGAGGTGAATAATGATGTCTATTATAAATCCATCATCTCCCCTTTATTACCCAAGGAAGACCCTTCATCATCAATAGTGTCAGAAATGGAAGCCTCTCCTTTAAGATGTTCAAATTTTAACATCTCTCTTGATCATGGAAAATCTCCTTCATCTTCTACAATGAACGTAAAAATAGAAGAAATAACACATGTTGAAGAAGGAGAGGAAGATATCAGGGATTCTCATCCAGATTTTGAAGAGGGTATCTCTACCACTGTAGGTGAACACATAGAAATAAATTTGGGTACAGAAGAAGATCCACGCCCCACTTTAATTAGTGCGTCCATGCCTCTTGGAGAGAAAGAGATGTATATTTCATTTTTAAAACAAAATTGATATATATTTTCATATAACTATACATAAATTCCAGGCCTTGATCCTGCTGTTTCTACTCATCGTTTGGGTTTTCCATAAGAACATCAAGGATTTAAACAAGCCGCTAAAAGAACACACCCAACCTATGCTTCCAAAATTGAAGCAGAAGTGGATAAGATTATCAAAGATAACATCATCAGAGAAGTTCAATATCCCAAATGGCTGTATAATAATGCCCCTGTGAAGAATAAGAATTGAAAAAATAGAGTTTTCATTGATTTCAGATATCTTAATCGGCATTGTACTAAGGGTTATTTTCCAGTTCCGATTACAGAACTATTAAATGATAAAATAACTGGCTTTGAAGCACATTACATCATGGATGGATATTCCTGGTATAATAAAATCCAAATGGCTCCAGAAGCTGAAGAATCTACAGCCCTCAAATCCCCTGAGGGTGTGTTTTTCTATCGGGTAATGCCCATTGTCCTAAAGAATGTGGGAACAACATATCAGCATTCCATGCATCATATCAACAAACCCTTTTTAGGGATATTTGTTGATTGTTATGTGGATGATTTGGTGGTTAAATTCAGGCAATGTTCTAATCACTTAGAGGATTTGAAAGTCATATTCCACAAACTTTGACAACACAATTTGAAGACGGACTCCTTAAAATGTGATTTTGGTGTTACCTCATGAAAATTTATTTGCATTGTTGTACGCCATCATGGTATCGAAGTCGATCCTGAGAAGACAAAGTCAATCCGTGGTATGTCACATCCTCAAAAATTGAATGAATTAAGAGGAAGTCAAGGACACTTAGCCTATATTCGTCGTTTCATCGCCAATTTGGTAGGAAAAAGTTTACCCTTCAACAAATTGATGATGAAGGGAGTCACTTACCAGTGGACTGAAGAATGTCAAGAATCATTCGATATTCTCAAGAAATATCTCATGAGTCCACCAGTGTTAATTACACCTATTGGAGAAAGACCACTTATCCTTTATGTGATAGCTTTAGACCGATCATTTGGTGCATTTCTTGCTCAAAAGAATGAAGCTGGGAATGAAAAAAGCATCTACTACCTCAGTCGGTCGATGCTTGAAGCAGAAACCCAATATTCAAATATTAAGAAGTGCTTCCTAGAATTAATCATTGATGTTAAGATTTTGAGACACTACCTGCAACGTCACGAGGTCCAATTGGAATCTCACAATAACCCTCTCACATTCATCCTTAGTCATCCAAGGATTACAGGACGTCTGTAAAGGTGGGAAGTTATTTTGCAGCAATTTGATATTCAGTATGTGTCTCAAAAGGCAATAAAAGGGCCAAGATCTGGCTGAATTCCTTTCTAAACATCCTTCAGTAGAAGATACATATTTAGATATTGAACTTCCTGATGAGGAAGTATTTTCTATTCAAGATAGTTTTCAAACATGAGAAATGTACATTGATGGTTCATCAAGAAGTCCAACGGGGATGAAATTGGAAGATCCTAAATTCAACAAAGTTTGGTTAGGAATTGTACTCATTTCCCTAGAAAAGGCAGTGCTACCTTATTCATTCTCATTGTTGGGAGGCGGTACAAATAATGAAGATGAATACCAAGCTCTTATCGCAGGATTGGAGTTGGCACTTCAAGCACAAGTGAATCACTTAAAGGTGAAAGGTGATTCATACCTGATAATCAAACAAGTCAATGAGGATTATGTAATCAGAAAAGGAGAACTAATCCCTTTGTATGATTACGTCATATAGTTAATTGCGGAATTTTATTCAGAAATGGCATTTTCTTATGTCCTGCGATCACAAAATGCCCAAGCTGATGCATTGGCTAATATAGCCAAAGCTCTGGCAGATCCATATCGGGACAAGACAACAATTAGTATTGCCAACTGTCATAAAATTTCACCTTATTTTGAAACCTGAATAATGGAAATCAAGGAAATTAGTCTCATTCCTGAACCATATGGTCATACTACAGGATGGGTGAAACCTATCAGGGAATACCTTCAAAATGGAGGAATTCAACCTGATAGAGCCGGGAAAGCACAAGTCCGGAGATGTGTTGTCAATTTGACTCTTTATGATAGCCCAGATCACCTAGAGAAAATTCTCTAGAAAAGAGGTTTTGATGGAATTCTCTTCATATTCATTTATGGTTAAGAGACAATGGCTGTCACTAAAGAAGTGCATGCATGAGTCTGTGGTGCCCACCAGTCTGGACATAGACTATCTGATCAAATTTGAAGGATTGGATACATTTGGCCTTCAATGATACAATATTGAGTTGATTTGACAATGATGTGTCATTCATTCCATGTACAAGACAACTTCATTCATCAACCTCCACAGTTGCTTCATACAGCTAAATACTCGTGGCCATTTTCCACATGGGGAATAGATGTGGTGTGAGTTTACCCTTCAGCTACAAACAAGCAGTTTAAGTATATTATTATTGCTACTGACTTCTTTTCCAAATAGGAAAATACAATTCCTCTCAAATAATTCAGTTCAAAAAACATTGTTAGTTTCATCAAGTATAACATCATTACCAGATTTGGTGTCCCTTGTACCATATTGATGGACCATGGAACCAAATTCTATTCATCTGAGGTGAGGATGTGGTATCAAGAATTCAACATCAAATCCAATCATTACTCTCGGTATCATGTAGTGGAAAATGGCCAGATAGAAGCCTTCATCAAGGCTCTGTCAAATATGCTGCAAAATATGGAGGATAAAGATAAGAAGTCATGGTTTGATAAACTCTTTCATGATTTAAGGGCCTATCGGACCACCACCCGCACTATAACACGGTCAACTACATATTCTTTGGTATATGGAACAGAAGCAGTCTTGCCCATTGAGGTTCAAATACCCTCGCTCAGAGTAGCCATTTGTGATAAGTCATCTACAGAAGAACAGTCTCAAAAGCGATTGGATGAAGTGGAACGATTATAAGAGAAAAGATTGTGCACCCTACACCACTTGGAAGTCTATCAGAATCGAATAACATGAGCTTTCATCAAAAAATTTTGTCTTCATTCATTCATTTGGGGTGAATTGGTATTGGTTCTCAGAACTCTAATGATACCAAGAAAGAAACCACCCAAGCTTGATCCAAAATGGGAAGGACCTTACTTAATACATAAGGTCTACTCCACTGGAGCTTATTCGTTAATTTCAATGGATGGAGAAATCATCACTACTCCATCCAATGCCAGATTTATGATGAAATATATTGTATAAACACAAAATACACCATCCATGGTCCATTCATATGACCTTAAACTAATTTCATTTCCCTTTTCCATCAAGACGTTAAACTATGCCTCTATATTCGTCCTACAGGACATTAAACTGTGTTGTCCTTGCTGCAAGACTTTAAACTGCATAGTCCCTTACGTCCAGCAAGGCGTTAAACGGCACCATCCTTGGTCCATGCATATGACCTTAAACTATTGGAATTTTCATTTGTCCTACATGATTTTAAACGGTATCGCCCCTTTTCGTCTAACATGATGTTAAACTATAAAAATGTTCCTAATACGTCTTATATGATGTTAAACTGTTTTTTGTTCTTACTGCATGACATTAAACTGCACATTCCCCCTTTTCGTCCATCATGTCGTTAAACCAGATTGTCCCCATCGTCATAGCTACAAGACGCTAAACTATACAGCACCCTTATTCTCCAACATGACTCAAAACTGTGTTCATGTCCAATACGACGTTAAACTTTATCTCAATATTTATCCTACATGACGTTAAACTGAACTTCTCATTCGTCGTACAGGATATAAATCTGAAAGAATTCCCTTAATACATCTTACATGACGTTAAACTGTATTTTGTCTCTGCTACATGACATTAAATTGTGCAGCACCCATAGTCCTCACTACAAGACGTTAAACTGCATGGTCCCTTCATATGTCCTACATGACATTAAATTGTGCATCGTTAAGGTTGTTGCTACCTCTTGTTTCTCACACCAAGTATGACTCACACAAGCATAGAGTAAACTTCAACCATAACACCCTTTCTGTGTAACACCCCAAATTCTACGGTACGCTTCTCTTTGAATAATGCGATAGCATGTGTTGTGCGCAACATCGAGTTCTAACACACCATATCCAATCAAACTAGACCTTATGAATAGTAATACCTACTTTTTGAAATTATATATATTTTATATTTCAAAATGGACTTCATTTTTGGTTTCTTAATATTGAAATTATCTTAAGATGAATTTTTGGTATTTTTCTGAGAACTTCCAATTTTTATGAATAGTGAAAAATACATAAAAAACATTTTTAATAAAAATATTTATAGTGATAAATTTTATTATTTAGTGGTTTCAATGTATAATTAGAATATATTTTTACTATTTTATCCAATGGTGTTAATTATAATTAATTTCACTTTGAAATTGGACCTAAACAATTGTCAATCTTTTGATATATATTGTTTCTTAATAACACGCTATTTGTTGTGACAGCGGGAATTAATTATAAAATTTATTAATGAAACATATATTTTTTGAATTTTTTAAAATATACATCATTATTGAATTCAGAATTTCAATTATAGCTTAGGGTCAAAATTTGGCATTGTTCTGAAAAACTTCAATTTTTGATGAATAGTGAAACTACTAAGTGGTAGTTAAAAAACTGAATTTTTCATAAAACATAATTTTACCGCTTCTGTGAATGGAATTTTGAAAATACTAGAGACACGGTTAATATCAAGAAGTAAAATTTGGTTCAATGAGATGAAAATAATTTTTGGTGAATAGTAACTTTTTTCTTTTATTTACCACGATTAAAAGTAAATAGGGTAAAAATGATATTAATATTACCCTAACACATGTCCTAATTCTATTGGACAAGTTTATCTCGACCAAAAACAACCTTAGGAATAAAATATTATCATTTAGGTCCACTTGGATTAGATTAGGAAATTTATTATTATTTAATTCAAAGAAGAGTTAAAAGAGTTAAAATCAAAGTTTATTTACTAAAACATTATAATATAGTGTTATCCATAAGATAAATTCTATTGTAAATATTCATTAAAAATATAATAAGATTTACTACATAATGATATTTTATTTATAATTTTTAGACATTAAATAATTTAGTTTATTTATGACACAATGATAATGCAGTAATTACCTCAATAGTGAAAAATTAGAATAATTGATATTATAAATATCCAAATAAATATAATTTCAGACTTTTTATGAATTAAACTAATTTTCTAGGATAATATGACATATTAGGATTGATGTAATTGACTTTTTTAGAAGTAATCATTCTGTTAAGAGTTTCACAAAAATCAACTATTGAATAGTGTCAAAATTGACATAAAAGAGTTTTTAAAACAAATATTATATTATTAATTGATATTAAATTCATAAAAATATAAGGTTCGGCCAAGAGACATATATCATGATAGTTGTATCATTAATGGACCACTTGAGGGTCGATTGGATTTATATAGTTTGCTTATTAACTATATAATATAAAAATACATAGTGACATGGTAAATGTCAAACTAAATGACTAAGAGTTAAAACTAAACGATAAGGTTTATATCGTTACCCAAACCTGTATAAATTCTATTGGTTGAATTTTTTTCGACCTATCCCCAACATAAAATTTGAATAATCAAATTTGGAGCCATTAGAAACCGAATATTAATTTATTATAAATTAATATTTCTAGATCTTCCAAATGTGCCCCTCACCCCTCTTATAAAAGGGAACTCATCCATCTCATTTCTTCACACCTTAAAAGCCTTTTGGTACGGACAATCCCTGAAAAAATACTCTCTAAACTTCCCTCACTACATCATTGAGGCCTTATTTTGATCATAAAGCCAACCTATGGAGCCTTTTTGATCAAATCAAAAGGAAGAACTCGAAGAAGAGGTAATGTTTTCACCACCCCTTTTCAAGTTCCTTTCTTCTTCCACTTCGTCATTCTTTGTTATTACCATTCTAAAATAATAACTCCAGTATCTTATATATACTGTGATTTTATTATAAATATGGTACAACCATATTCAGTATTCTATCCACCCTTTGAATAAATTGTCACCATACGTGTGTATGTACGACTTACCGTCTCCACGATGTGGTGTAATTGTTATTCAATATATTATTATTTGGATGGGTATAATAATGATGTATAATTCATTTAAACAATAAATATAACATGATAATGACTATTTATATATAATATACCATCCATTTATATATTATTTTAATATCAAAAGAATGATATTGTCCCTCGTGCGTACGTACGAACTACCGTCTCCACGAAGGCGATGAGATTCATTCTCCATCATATCCATTCAAGTATAATTATCATTTTATGATTTAAAAATAATGTTTAAAAACTTTATATCATTCTGGATATGAATAAGATACAACCTATCCATGAAAAACATGGCTTACGTAACAAAACATATAAAAGAAAACTAGTAAGTTAACACCCGAAACGACGATAATTCTAAGATATTATTAACAAAGGAATGTTAAAAGATCATATATGATATCATATTAATGTATATGATTCATGAATAATTTAATAACAATTATTTAAACATTATAAAAGAGTTTAACCTACCCCCCAACCAAGGAAAAGTACAAGGTAAGGGGTTTCTTATCTCACTTTTAATTCTGTGAGAATTCCATTGTTCACCACTTATTTATTACATGTGGTGTGTGTACTGCCCATGTTTGTATTCATTGTGTAATATACATTAATTCATGTATATTTACATCATCATTGTATGATCCTTATTTCATGGTTGTATGTTTTGTATGTTACCAAATCAATAAGGGAATTTGAAATTTCATTTTACACTCATTCGGATTTACGCATACATCATTGATTATTTTACTCCAAGATTATGTGTGGAATCACTATTCGTTTGATTATGTCATAATTTCCACTCCCCTTTCTTAGTATATAATTTTTATACACATAATCACTCCATTGATAAATTCTCAAGTCATCGGTATGAACTTGATAAAAGTAATTTTTACTCAATCTCAATTTCTTGAGATAAACATCCAATTCATTGGTGTTGTTTTTACTAGATTATGTGCAAATGTCCCTTGATTATTTTACACTTAATATCCAATCATATTTATTGTATTCATATTTGTCACACATAATTATGTCGTTAATTTATCCTTAACCTAAGGATACAACATTTATGAGATATTTCAACTCAATTTACATTCCATTGAGACTTCTTTGTTGTTATACACCAAATCACTTTTATGTGGTGTATATAATGTACATTGACATAATATATCATGAATCCCTTTATTCTCATGATATTACAACGTTTTGATTACATCAATTATTTGTATTCAAGTGTCTCTCTTTTTGTTAGAAACTCTAACTAAAATACCATTTTTAAATGTTTTAAAGACCTATTCTTCTAAATCTTGTTCATTAATGTCCATGTTTTAGAAAATGGTTTTAAGGATTTATATATATGGACATTAAAGATTTAAAATTAAAACTCCTTTGGAAAGTTTCAAAGTGGTATGGGACACTTTGATTCAAAAATCAATTTTTAAACGGCCTCTTGACAAATAGTGTTACCTTTAATTGATTTCAAGAAAAATGGGGTTATTTCTCTCAAATAGTTTTGATGATTTTTTTCATCTATGTCAAGATCCTTCATTATTCTTGATTGAGGTTAATGTGATACAATACAATCTTCCATATTGTATCAAATGAGTTATGTTTGACTGTGGATGTGCTATTTTTATACCATTCATGGTTTGTGGTTAATGTATTGACATTTCGTATGCTAGTTTTAATACGATTGTTCATGTTATGTTTAAACCTGTTCATATGAGGAATGAATTGCACATAATAAGTGACGGTTGGAGCCCGCTATAGATCCTCGATGCATCAGTAGGTCTCATGAGACAAACTAGTGTCTTGGCACAAGGCCTTGGCAAAATCATATTTGTAGTCTTGGCACGAGGCATTGGCTATGTGGTTATGATAGTCTGGCATTATGAATTCCATCATTATGAAAGTGGTTATTGATATTTCATGTGATCATTCGACTAGTAGAATATCCATGTGATTAAATAATGGAATTATTTTATTTTATCTTTTCCATTTTATGCTGACGTTCAAGTTTAAAAAGGCTTTTGTTTTAATTATAAACTACCTTATGTGTTTATGCTTATCTATGAAAACTTCTGCTATAATGTAATCCTTACTGAGCATCTAAGCTCACCCCTTTCAATGTTTTATTTTATTCCCAGGATTATGAAGAAATAGTTTATGAATGACCTACAGGGATAGTATGAGAGGATATGAAGACAAGATGTTTTTTTATGATGTAATGTAAAACTTTATGATTGTATCTAGTGTTTCCAAGGATACTAAACTAATCGGTCTTTCGAGACGTGATCATTCTTTTGATCATGCCAATGTTATGTAATAATGCTCCGACTCTGGGTAACTGGGGTCGGGGCGTTACAGTTGGTATCAGAGAATGTTTTGTACAAACCATGGAAGCTATATTTAGATAAACTCTAATTAGAGCACATATACCTAAGATGAACTATGAGGATTAGTATAGATGAACTTCCTATATTTTGGTATTGTAGAGATTTTGTGAGTCTTCCGAGCAATACATCCCAGTCTGGATACGAGCTGATAGTGGTGGCTCTGGCACAGATGTACCTAGGGGTAAAACCCGAAAACACCGCTTTGAGAAAGACTCGAATGGGAACTGGTGCACGACAACAGGCCTTGCTACACTTTTGGTTACGACACTCCCAGGGGATATGGTTAGGATAATTTACATTTTCTTTACAAACCGATTTGAATTATTATATATATAATATGAGAGTAAATGACCTTGGTTAATCCTAGTGTGTTTCAAATTGAGAATATGGTGACATGTTAATCTCTAAATGTTTTTATGACTACTGTTACTCACACAATATTTTCTGGTTTTAGTCAATGGATGGATTCCAAGGAAGTCATAGTGACTTTGAGAATGATGTACAAGGTGGGAACGATGGTGGAAATGAGCAACAAAATGGAATGTTGATATGCGTAAAAGATATCATCTTTATGCCAAATCAATTTTCCAAAAATATGATCAAAAATATATATATTAACCAATTCCTGGACTCAAAAAAGAAGAGAAAGGTGATGAATGATAAGAGCTCAAGTAGTGGAGACCATGGAGAAAGGAATCCTCAATTTCCATCATGCAGTAAATGTGGAAGGAGACACCCAGGAAAGTGTCTCAATGGGACAAAGAAATTATTTACATGTGAGAAGGAAGGACATAAAGTGAATAATTGCTTAAGAAAAATGAAGAGTACTATGGAAGAAGATAAAAATGGTCCCAAGAGTCCATTTACAGTCATTTGCCGTAAATGTAGGGGACCTGGCCATTACCCGAGTGAATGCCCTATTCTATAGGATATTTTCATGGTCAAAGAAGAAGCTATATGGAAATAAATGGTTGGAGAAATGTTTAAAAAGTATTACTTCTCCTTGTTGATGGGTTTACTTTGGAATAATTTTCTCTTGTATTTGTAATCCCGTAGTTTTCCATGTGAGAATGATATTTTGAGGAAAAATTATCTCTTCTCTTGTGGATATAGTTATAAATAATCATTTGTTTTTATATGATCATTGGGTTTGAGGAAATTATAAGTTATCATAATTTTCGATGAAAATACAAGGTATGAGATAAGATTTGTGGTTAAATTATGTTATGGTTATTTTGAGGAATTTATTTCATTTTGGTAATATTATAAAATATATTTTTTGAAAAAGGATAACACCCAGACCGTGTGACAACCCGTCGCGTTGGACAAAGCTGTGGGAATCGAACCCACAACCAAAGTGCGATTCTGATTTATCGCCTACCACTGGACTACGTGACGTCCCTGGATAGTGTGACTAATTATTTTTAGTTAAATGATTTTATCAATCAATAATTAGTTGATTTGGGTTCTTATGTCTTATTAAATGAATACCCTTGGTATAGGAAAATGATTTGGTGATTAAGTGATAAATGTTATTTTGGAAGTTGTTCATTTTGTTGTGAACACTATATGCCCATGGAAAGTAGAATAGTATGGGATTTCATTTGACGAGTAATGGTGGATTTTTATCTATGTTTTTATTATGGATTTATAGTGATTTGGGTTGTTTATGGAAATGATTAGGTTAATTACTTTTATGTATGTGACTTTAAGAGTAATTAATGACATTTGGAGATACAATTTAACATGGAAGACTACATTCTTAATAAGTTTTGGTTTTCAATATTATTTTTGATTATATTGAAGGATTTTAAGGACAATTGATTATTGAATGGTATTTATTTAAGTTTGCGGTATTGTTGGTTTAATTTTGGAAATTAAGATTAGTGTTTATTTCTCTCAAGGAATATCCTTTTGGGGTATCATTAGATCTTGTACTAACCATTTTCGTTTTGATTAATCTCTAAAGACGATGTAAATATATAGTTCATCCTACATGGATCATGTGATTCTATAGAAGTTTATTCTAGCTCATCTAGTGTGACCAAGGCTTCTTGAATACTCATCGTTTAAAAAAAATGAGTTAGTGGTGGAAATTTATGAAACAATGAAACTCTACCTAAAATGTAAGTATATATCTTTATATTCTTAGTCAATATCGTAAATTAATGTAACTTAAAAAAAAATATGTTTTATGTTTACTTTCCTACTAGGAGACTAATGGTCATTTGTCCCAACACAAGTTTGTGGTTTTCTTATTGTTAAATTTCTCCTGATCATGATTTATATCCCTCTCCATCATAACTTGACACTTATTTTATCATCCATATCCATGTTTTTCTACATGGAATCCTAGTATGGGTTATCTTGGTTGACCTTTATACCTCTATTTATTTCTTTTAAAGTGATAGTTTTATTGACTCTTTTTCCGATGTGGGACTTTCCATTGTATTCCCAAGCACAATTTTTAAAAAATTGAAAGGACGCAATTTATTGATGTAGGGGAGAATGTAACACCCCAAGCTTCTACGGTACGCTTCTTTTTGAATAATGCGATAACATGTGTTGTATGGAACATCGAGTTCTAACAGACCCCAATCAATAAAACTAGCTGTTATGAATAGTAATACCTACTTTTTGAAATTATATATATTTTATATTTCAAAATGGACTTCATTTTTGGTTTCAGAATATCGAAATTATCATAAGATGAATTTTTGGTATTTTTCTGAGAACTTCCAATTTTTTTGAATAGTGAAAAATAATTAAAATTTTTTTTTCATCAAAATAATTTATAGTGATAAATTATATTATTTAGTGGTTTAAAAGTATAATTTGAATATATTATTACCATTTTATCCAATGGTGTTCATTATAATTAATTTCACTTTGAAATTGGACCTAAACAATTGTCAATCTTTTGATATATATTGTTTTTTAAAAACACACTATTTGTTGTGACATCGGGAATTAATTATAAAATTAATTAATTCAACTTATATGTTTGGAATTTTGTAAAATAGATATAATTTTTGAATTTGGTATATCAATTATAGCTTAGGGTGATAATTTGGCATTGTTCTGAAAAACTTCATTTTTTGATTAATAGTGAAACTACTAAGTGGTAGTTAAAAAACTGAATTTTTCATAAAACATAATTTTACCGCTTCTATGAATGGAATTTCGAAAATCCGAGAGACACGGTGAATATCATGAAGTAAAATTTGGTTTAATGAGATGAAAATAATTTTTGGTGAATAGTAACGTTTTACTTTTATTTACCACGGTGAAAAGTAAATAGGGTAATTAAGAGTAAAAATGATATTAATATTACCCGAAAACATGTCAAAATTCAATTGGACAAGTGTATATCGACTAAAAACAACCTTATGAATAAAATATTATCATTTAGGTCGACTTGGATTAGATTAGGACATTTATTATTTTTTAATTCAAAGAAGAGTTAAAAGTGTTAAAATCAATGTTTATTTACTAAAACATTTTAATATAGGGTTATCCATAAGTTAAATTCGATTGTAAATATTCATTAGAAATCTAATAAAATTTCCTACATAATGATATTTTATTTATAATTTTTAGACATTATCTAATTTAATTTATTTCTGACACAATGATGATGTAGTAATTACCATAATAGTGAAAAATTAGAGTAATTGATATTATAAATACACAAATAAATATAATTTGAGACTTTTTGTGAATTAAAATAATTTTCTAGGATAATATGACATATTAGGATTGATTTAATTGACTTTTTGATAAGTAATCATTCTGTTATGAGTTTCAAAGAAATCAACTATTGAATAGTGTCAAAATTGACATAAAAGAGTTTTTAAAACAAATATTATATTATTAATTGATATTAAATTCATAAAAATCTAAGGATGGGCCAAGTGACTTATATCATTATAGTTGTATCATTAATGGACCTCTTGGGGGTCGCTTAGATGTGTATAGTATGTTTATTAACTATATAATATAAAAATACAAAGTGACATGGTAAATGTCAAACTAATTAACTAAGAGTTAAAACTAAAATTTAAGGTTAATATAGTACCTCAATCCTGTATAACTTATATTGGTTGATTGGTTTTAGACCTATCCCCACCTTAACCTTTTTGTAATTAACTTTTAGGCCACTAGAAACCGAATATGAATTTATTATAAATTAATATTTCTAGCTTTTCCAAAGGTGCCCCTCACCCCTCTTATAAAAGGGCACTCCTCCTTCTCATTTCTTCACACCTCCAAAGCCTTTTGGTTGGGCCAAAACCTGACCAAATACTCTATAAACATACCTCTATACAACCTAGAAGCCTTATTTTGACCATAAATCCAACCCAAGGATCCTTTTTGATCAAATCAAAAGGTAGAACCCGAAGAAGAGATAATGTTTTCACCACCCCTTTTCAAGTTCCTTTCTTCTTCCACTTATTATTTCTTTGTTATTACCATTCTAAAATAATAACTCCAGTATCTTATATATACTATGATGTTATTATATGTATGGTACAACAATATTCAGTATTATATCCACCCTTTGAATAACATGTCACCATACGTGCGTACGTACGGCTTACCGTCTCCACATCGTTGTGTAATTGTTATTCAATATATTATTATTTGGATGGGTATAATAATGATGTGTAATTCATGTAAACAATAAATATAACATGATAATTATTCTCTATATATAATATACCATCCATGTATATATTATTTTAATATCAAAAGAATGATATTTTCGCTCGTGCGTACGTACGGACTACCGTCTCCACGAACGCGATGAGATTCATTCTCCATCATATCCACTAAAGTATAATTATCATTTGATGATTTAAAAATAATGTTTAAAAACAATATATCATTCTGGATATGAATAAGATACAACCTATCCATGAAAAACACGGTTTACTTAACAAAACATATAAAAGAAAACGAGTAAGTTAACACCCGAAATGACGATAATTTTAAGATATTATTAACAAAGCAATGTTAAAAGATCATATATGATATCATATTAATGTATATGTTTCATGAATAATTTAATAACAATTATTTAAACATTATACAGGAGGTTAACCTACCCCCAACCAAGGAAAAGTACAAAGTAAGGGGTTTCTTATCTCACTTTTAATTCCGTGAGAATTCCATTGTTCACCACTTATTTATTACATGTGGTGTGTGTACTACCCATGTTGTGTTAATTGTGTAATATACTTTAATTAATGTATATTTACATCATCATTGTATGATCCTTATTTCATGGGTGTATGTTTTGTATGTTACCAAATCAATAAGGGAATTTGAAATATCAATTTCCACTCATTCGGCTTTATGGATACATAATTGATTATTTTACTCCATGATTATGTGTGGAATCACTATTCATTTGATTATGTCATAATTTCCACTCCCCTTTCTGTTCATATAATTTTTATACACATAATAATTCCATTGATAAATTCTCATGTCATCAGTATGAACATGATAAGAGTAATGTTTACTCAATCTCGATTTGTGGATATAAACATCCAATTCATTGGTGTTGTTTTTACTAGAATATGTGCGAATGTACCTTGATTGTTTTACACTGAATATCCAGTCATATTTAGTGTATTTATATTTTTCACACATATTTATGTCATTGATTTATCCTTAAGCTAAGGATATGGCCTTTATGAGAGATTTCATCTCAATTTACATTCCATTGAGACTACTTTGTTGTTATACACCAAATTACTTTTATGTAGTGTATATAATGTACTTTAACATAGTATATCATGAATCCCTTTATTCTCATGATATTACAATGTTTTGATTATCTCAATTATTTGTATTCAAGTGTCTCTCTTTTTGTTAGAAACTCTAACTAAAATACCATTTTTAAATGTTTTAAAGACCTATTATTCTAAATCTTGCTCATTAATGTCCATGTTTTAAAGAATGGTTTTAAGGATTTATTTATATAGGAATTAAAGTTTAAAAATTAAAACTCTTTTTGAAAGTTTCAAAGTGGAATGGGACACTTTGATTTAAAAATCAATTTTTAAACGGCTTCTTGACAAATAGTGTGACTTTTAAATGATTTCAAGAAAAAGGGGGGATATTTCTCTAAAATAGTTTTGATGATTATTTTCATCTATGTCAACATCCATCATTATTCTTGATTGAGGTTAATGTGATACAATACAATCTTCCATATTGTATCGAATGAGTTATGTTTGACTGTGGATGTGATATTTATATACCATTCATGGTTTGTGGTTAAAGTATTGACATTGCGTATGCTAGTTTTAATACGAACGATTATGTTATGTTTAAACATGTTCATATGAGGAATTCATTGGACTTAATAAGTGACGGGTGGAGCCTGATATTTCTCCTCGATGCATCGGTAGGTCTCATGAGACAAACTAGTGTCTTGGCACAAGGCCTTGGGAAAATCTTATTTTATTCTTGGAACGAGGCCTTGGCTATGTGGTTATGATAGTCTGGCATTATGCATTCCATCATTATGAAAGTGGTTATTGATATTGCATGTGATCATTCGACTAGTAGAATATCCATGTGAGTAAGGAAATAGAATTATTTTATTTTATCTTTTCTATTTTATGCTTAAGTTCAAGTTTAAAAGTGCTTTTGTTTTAATTATAAATTGCCTTAAGTGTTTATGCTTATCTATGAAAGATTCTTCTATAATGTTATCCTTACTGAGCATCTAAGCTCACCCCTTTCAATGTTTTATTTTTTTCCCAGGATTATGATGAAATAATTTATGAATGACCTGTAGGGATAGTATGAGGGGATATGAAGACAAGATGTTTTTTTATGATGTAATGTAAAACATTATGATTGTATCTAGTGTTTCCAAGGCTACTAAACTAATTGGTCTTTCGAGAATTGATCTTTCATGTGATCATGCCAATGTTATATAATAATGCACCGACTCTGGGTAGCTAGGGTCGGGGCGTTACATTCTGGGCCACTGACCATGCGTAAGTCCCAAAATCATTTTTTAGGTCGTTGTTCCCAAAAACAACATGATCACCAATACATTCTTTAATCAAACTACACAGACATTGATTCTTTCCTTCTAGGATGGGTATGTAGGCAACCTCCCAAGGTTAAAGGCCAAAACAAATCTATTCACATCAGTTCACCTCCATCTCATATGATGTTGATCCATGAAGCAACCCCCAAACCAATCTCTTCACGTCGGTTCACCTCTGTCTCATATGATGTTGATCCATGATTAAACCCCAAAGAAAATATTTTTTTCATTGGTTCACCTTTGTCCTTACTATATGATGTTAAATAGTACAACACTTTTGTCCTTAAGACAATAAACTACAACATTATTTGATACCCTCACCCGAGAGGGAATCATTATTTACATTGATCTATAATCATGTTATATTCCAAAGACTACGTGCATACAAGGCAATGCCCGAACCTTTTACCATGGGTCAAACCATCATTGCAATAAATTCCCCTTTCACCCTTCATTTGTACAAAATAAATCTGTACGGAGGGTATTTCTAGCACTACATGGGCTTGATTCCCATCCTTATTGGATACATAGGAACGTTCGAGCATCCCTTGAATCCAGCCCTAAGTCTCTTGGGCCTAACCCCAAATTCCACTTTCACTCCTCTGGCTGAAAAGTCCCGGTGAAAACACACACTGTGTATTCATTATTATGGTCCGAGCTCTATGACCCTAAACTAAGATCTCTCATAATATCATCCCACATTACATTAAATTGTATTTCATGAACTACATTTAGCTTGATTATCATTCTAATGTGAAATGTAGTGAAGTCCAACATCTCAATTCAGGACCCATCCACAACATGATTATGGTTAGCATTGGTCTATGTATCTCTACATGCATTGACCAATTCCCATGTTTATGTTTCATACTCCTAACCATAAATATTTTCAGATCTTCATAACCTTTTTCATGAATTCTGGTAATAAAATGACTGATTCCGGATAGTTATTAAGCTTAACTATGCAGCACATGCCCTTAGGAGGCCTTGTATAAGTAGTCTACATAACAGACTTTCCATCCAAAATATTGTATTATTTGACAATTCAGTCAATTCCCTTAGGCGGCAATACATAATTCAACCCCCTAACGGGTTTTTTAAACAATGGTAACTTCATTCATGGGAAGAAAACTTCTTTTTTCCTTAGTTGTCTTAACGACAATATATAGGGATACGCAAATAAATAGCCATCCATGACATTTTTTTCCCATACTCTTTTTCATGATCTGAAAGCATTAAAGTCTATGGTTTATATTTCCCTTACCTACATTTGGGTCAGACCTTCGTAGGAGTGACATTTATCCAGCACATAGATGATCTTGATTGGAAATATCTTCTCTATATTCAAGTACCTCTCTCTATACAGAAAACACTATGCATTGGAAAATTTGAATCTCCATAAACATCCACTGGATTTTTAGTAGTAGAAAAGTAAATGTCTTAGAGTTCTTTTTCTTGACTATGCAACATGTTCCCTTAGGTGGCCTTGCATAAACAGTCTACATAACAGACTTGTCCGCCAAAAGATTCTATTATTTGACAATGCAGCCAATTCATTTAGGTGGCTCTGCATAATTCAACCCCCTAACAGGTTTGTTAAACAATGGTATCTTTATTCTTGGGAACTACTTCTTCTAATTCCTTTTATCCCTTTCTCATGACATCCATTAGATTCAAAATTTATTAAGTGATTGGTTACAAAATTTACCTCATACATGAGGATGGTAAAATGTTTTCAGATAAATTTTAAATGAATTGAGTCATCTTTAGTCCATTAGGTAAAAGCTATTTCGACCTTAAACATTATCCTTTTTGTGTCCAACATGCATGACATTAAACTACCCACAAAAGACAAGGGAACTCTGAACAAAAGTCAAGTTCCTGCTCACTAAACATAAAATTCATATGATTTAGGTAATATTGGGAAATTAAAAGATTCAAAGTTTGTAGGGTTATTTATAATAATCCTAAAAAAATCACACTATGTTTACTAGTCCCATTGTCTTAGGTAAAAATTTAAATCAGGTAGAAAAATAAAGTATGAACAAATGATTTATGATGAAAGTGTTTTTCATTTGATGCGCAAAAGTTAGAAAGACATCCATAGACTAGAGTCTCTTCTATTTAACAAGAATTAAAAAAGGATGTCAACATAAATATTAATTTGATTTTCAGCATCCCGAGCTTCATCGGAAGCCACTTGAAGCTCATGAACTCAACCAACTTCACTCTTTTCATCTTGATGGAGTGCTTTCTTGGCATCAGCGATGGCTTTCATACCATTCGTTTGAGCTCCTTCCAGTGAATTATTATGTTGGTCAAGTTCCCCAGTAACAACATCTAATTGTTGCTGAAGGTTCTTCTGCTGGACAACTTTTTCCTTGATCTTATGCTTTAGCTCCTTCAACTTGGCATCATGATCAGCCTCATCTTGGGATATCGCCGTCTCAAATTCGCCGATATTGGCTGATATCCTTACTCTGGTCAAATCTTGATTGTACTTCTTCTCCTCCTCCCTTCTTAAGATGACTTGTTTTACCGCGGCATGGATCTTTTGATATCCAAAATATCCAAGTCCCAAAATGATGTACATGAATGACAGACGGGGAATCTTCGATGATATCTCTTCTAAAGGCACTTCTGATATGATCTTCCATATGTTCTGCCATGCCTTGCAACGTGAAAATTAAAGCGCATTTTGTATCTATGAGCTTAATTCGGCATAACTATCATAGGGGGGAATATAATCTAAGATTAATGCACTTATATAAGTTCCCTATTCTGTTCCTTCCCCCTGACCCATGTTTATTCACATTCTATTCCCGTTGGGGCGGGAGCTGAGGCTTCACCTCCAGATCTAGCCATTGAAATTGATGGCCCTGCATAATCAATTGAATATTTGGTTATATTTAAAGTATAAAAAAAGTTGAATGGATGTATTGTAAATTAAGTAAAGTCACAAAAATTGTAATATTTTACCCAACGGTAGATCAGTAACTTGAGAAGGCTCCTCCCCAACCTTCCTAGATTCAACAAGATGTTCAGGACTAGTTTCAGGAAGCTCTTCCAAGTTAAAATCCACTTGAGCTAATGTCTCTGCAATAGTAGGGTTTTCTGTACCCCCTTCAGGCATTGTCAGTTCAGCAGCTTGCTCAGATAGAACTGCAAATTTCAACCGATCATGATTAGAGATGTAATAAGAAGTTATTTTTAATAGGAAGAAGGATAAAACTCAAATCCATAATCTTCAAAATTACATGGTTATTTACCATGATCTAAAAAATCATTAAAACATGCGCCATGTTCCATAATTTCATCTAACGTAATCTCATAATCCTGGTTAATCTCACCAGTGGGAGCATTCGATATGTCTTCTTGGCGACCATAATCTTGCAGCCTCTGACCTTGGACAACTTCTTTAGTTAAAATTGCGTCATTAGTTGCAATGGTCTCCAAAAGCTCTAGTGTATGGGTTGAACCTAAAGTATCACATAATGGAAGTCAGTTGATGTTTCATTCAACATTCTATGAAGCGTTGTTAACTTACCAGAAGCATGCTCTTCTCTTCTTGCAACAACAGCATGAGGGATAATGGGAATAGACATTGGCTCTTCTCCAGGAGCAGCCATGTCAGCCTGAGCATGTGATTGTTCACCAGTACCCTATGTGGTCCTCAAAGGAGGGTCAATCCTCTCCCTCAGAGGGAAAATTGAATAATCTCCTACAATCCCAAAAAGTATTAGCGCCCTATTAATGGGTTAAGACTCATGATTATCCGAAGAAATTACCACTACTGATGAAGCGTTTAGTTGTGGACTTCTTCCTTCGATTCCTTTGTCTCTTTTGTTTTTCGAGAGTGTCGACAGTCTCCCTTATAGGTACACGACTTGGAGAATGGAATACCATGTTCAACTCCTCATCCATGCTCGCCTGGAGATATCTTGTCCAACTCGTGAGGAGATTCATTAGTCCCAATGGTAGTACCACCAGGGCTATACTATGGCAAAGCAACCTCAGCAGTTCCTTTCTTTGAAAGCTGCAGGATGAAGAAAATGATTTCCTTGAGTAACAAAGCATTAACAGAAATCAATTTGCAAAAAAAAATAAGGAAATATACTTACATCTTCAGGATCTAAGTAATAGTTCCACTCCTCATCTCCATCACCTCTAGTCCCCTCAGTGGCACCATGATCTATCATTTCCTTCACCCGCTTTGTAAAATGAATGGAATCATCGGTGGCATATATTAGCATTTCCAGCCCACTGATGTAATCCCGCACTTCATCAGGGTTATCCTTGTGAAAGATATTTGTAGAAGCCAGAAGATTACCTATTCCAGGGAGGTGTAACCACTCGTACAAATACATCCATGAAATTTCAGCACCGCATTATAAACTCCACCATGTCTGGACAGCCTCTATTCGTAGATATTCAGTATGTTTACTAGGAGGCTGCAAGGAAGGACCTACAATCTTGGACTTCATCTTTTTCATAGCTCCTACAACTACAGATAGTGAATAAGAAAAGTAGACTTGTTGCTCTATAAATTAATGGTGATTAAATTTCCCAATAAAGTAACTCACTAGGAGTTGATGGAGTGGGTCTTTTGATTCTGACAGGAGAATTATATCGGGCACAAGACCACTTTTCTGCATGTTGTTCCTCATCATCCCCATCCTGGAAATCCGGCAAATCAGCTCCAGGTGGTGTAGAAGAATCACCTTCCAGATGAAGGGTTTATTTCTCAATGCTTCATTTCCCTTTCCCTAACTAATAAACTAGTTGATTTAACACCCCTCCAGGGTATGATGTTATCCAGTTCTCGGCATTCCATGTAGTCAAGTTACTTGCCGATTTATCAACTGGTAGATCAAACACTACCTCAGTCCTTTCCATAGGTGTGAGCAACCATAGTTGTCCTGAAACCATTGGATGCTGCTCTGACCTGACATGCATAGGGGGAGATACAATAGTCTACTAGAAATAGTTGAATTGATGTGAAAATTTTATGGACCATAGGCCTTGCATATAATCTCTCCATCAATCATGGTGGCCAGTACACCATCTCTACAGGCCAGCATGTATGCCCTCAATTCCAGGCAGGTTGTTCCATCATCAACAAACCACCCGGATGGTGGATTTCCATATGTAAAGATGTTTGATTCCTTATACATGCTCAGTCTCACCTTTATATCATAGAGGATAAGGGCTAATGGAGAAATTCTATAAAATGCCTGCAATGATTACCTGAAGGAACTTCCAGGAACCTGTACTTCGTTCTCTACATTTGACATCCTGATGTGAGTGGTGATGCATCCCCACTAAACCTGGATTGGTCCCACTATTCTCAAAGGAGACATACACATGAAGACCTAGAGTAAGCTCCTGTGAATCTTTTCTAAAATGGGGGTAGCCAACCCAACCATTTTCCTCTCAGCCAACTTTGCTGCAACAACAAAGATCACTATCCTAACACCTCCCTTCGAGTCCTTGAATGGAAAAAGATAAACATTGATCCACAAGGCCATGAAGCCTACCAGACGAGTCTTCTTTGGGATTCTCTGATTCACTTCGTATCCCCACTTCTCCAGTTCTCGTGCTTCTATGGTCAGCTAGAATGTGGCAGGAGAACCCCTCTTCACTGTTTTGGGGCTGGTGGCAGGACGAGTACAGGTGGGCCCCTTCTCCTTGGGCCTCATCACTATAGATCCTTTATCCTTTGGATCCTTCTCCTTCTTCTTGGTAAGAAACATATTCATCCACTCCTCTGGACGAATATCCTTTCTAGAATGAGTTAAGGAGGTCTCTGAACTCTTGAGCTTGTTAAAGATTTTCAATAATTCCCGAGCCAAAGTCGGGGTCCTCTCTGAGTCATTCCAAGTTGCCTTGGGGGGATGAATTCATCATACATGTCACCTAGAATTGGAGCCCCCGATATCTTGTGGACATCCCACAGACTGATGAATACTTATCCATGATTTAGATGGAAATAATTGGTTTCTGGGCTCCAACGGCTGATTATCTCCGGCACAAATTCACCATTCATGTAAACATATGTTTGCCCAGCCCGGACAAATTCATACAATGCAGATAGTTTTAGATCCTCGACAAAATCTACACAGGTTTGTCGCACCCACTATGACCACATCCAAGTTGGATTCACCCCTCCTCCAGGACAAAAGTCCCAACTCTTCTTCCAGCCTATGGATTGATCCATCCGAGAATTTCGGAAGATTGAGGGATAAAAATGTCGTTGCAGCTCAGGCTTCTGAGGTTTCAGATCTGAGGTACATGGGCTATGATGCCTTATGTATGCCTTCTCCACTGTTCCAGTATATAAAAATTCTCCTCCACATGAGATATTTGATGAAGAAAAATTGGTGTAATTCTAAAACCAATAATTTGGGAGATATTTCTTTGCCTCTGCAATGGTGACTTATCGCAGATGACCATAGCCATACAAAGGTAGATAAATACTCTGCGGGAAGACAAGATGATGCTTCTTCAGGTACATGCCCAAATTTGGAATAGTGATGTCACATATAGTATAATAATCATAGACATTGATGCTCATCATATCATCATTTCATATGCTAGACAATTCATCAGCCGTTCTGATTCTCCTGGGAGCCATTAAATCTGCACAAAGGTTGAATAATTATCCCTTATGTAAGTTGATGTTTTCATAAATTTTTTTATGAAAAGTGAAAAATGGATAAGGCATAAAGGCGCACAAGTCCTAATGTTGGAGCACAAGTATTAGTGTGTTGCACAAGTTTTGGCCTACAGGTATAACAGTGCAAGTACAAATACCTATATAACAGTGTGACACAAAAGGAAGTAGTGGAAAACATAGTAACTTGCGCGGTGAAGGAAAATTTCACGAAAACAGCTCGAATGTTTTAAATTCGGTTGCTTTGCGTGAGAATGGATGCATATATATAGGCCAGGCCGCAACACTGCACGCATAAAGCCAGGGCACGCAACCCTGTGTGCCTAAATCCAGCGCGCTCAACCCTTGCGTGCCGCCATTTCCATACTCAAAACTTGCACGCCACATGTTCCTTGGATTTCTTCTTTATCATAGAGTCACATCCTCATTTCTTTTAGATCCAATTCTGAGGGGGGACTTTTGTTGACACTCCATTTCTTCACAAAGTCTAATGACTGAAAAAGGGAAATACCTTCGTCCAAAGTGATTCATCCTTTGAGGAAACATCAAAAATCGACAAATGCATGAAAAGTGATTTCTTCCCACTGGGGTCGCGCAAGTTTCCTTATGGTCACACAAGTATACATGCGCACCCGATAGTGTCCGCGCAGGTGACATGTGTGCCCTCTTTGATTCTCGCTCGGGGTCTTCAACAGCCTATAAATACCCCCGGTGGGCCCCCCATTGCAGGACGAAAAAAATTCCAAAAGTCATATTTATGCTCTGGTCGACCTGGTCTATGCTTGAGGTCTTCCGGTCACTTCTATGGTAATTTCATATCTATAATGGAAGATCTAAATAGGGGAAACAAGGCCTAAGTGTTGAAACTCATCAACACTTGCACGCCTAAGTGGCCACCCCTTAAGGGAAATGGCCACACTTGCGTGCAACCTTATCCTTTCAAAAAAACATGTGTGCCACTCTTTTGGAAGCCTTTAAGGATAAAACTAAGGGCTTGAGCCAAGTCTCACCCATGTATTACCCTAACGGGTTACCACCGTGCAAGTACCCATGTGCGTACAAGTATACTTGCGGGGCCAGGACTTGCACACCCACACATGACATGCTCGCCTCTCTCTTTTTGGGTGCCCCTCCTTCCAATTTCAACTCAATTATTCAATACCACCTCTCTTATTCAAGATTTAGTCTTCAAGACACTCTTAAAATCCATTTTTTGGCATGTTTCCTTGATTGGGTTCCTTATCTGAAATGAATTATGTGGAAAATCTCTCATAATCTAGTGATTGACATATCATTATGTCACTAATGATAGAGATTACATTCATTCAACATCATCATTTAAAGATGATAAGATCTTTACACCGGGCTTCCTTTTCAGGAGTATGCCCCAATATCGAAATCCCAAATATGGTCATCCTCTTTAGGAGTAAGCCCTAAGTCCCCTAACCCGGGCGTACTTTTTACGAGTAAGCCCCAGTCGTCATGTTCCCTTAATTTTGGGCATCCTCCTCAAGAGTAAGCCCCAACCATAATTATTTTAATATGGGAATCCTTCTTAGGAGTAAGACCCAAGTTCCTATAATCCAAATTCTCTTAACCTAGGCTTCTTTTTAAGAGTAAGCCCCAGTCATTATTCCCTTTAACCTGGGCCTCTTTTTTAAGAATAATCCCAAGTCATAATTTCTCTTAACCAGTCATAATTTACCTTTGATTTTGGCTTCCTTCGTAGGATTAAAACTCAATCATAAGCCCTCTTTAATTTCGGCATCATTATCAAGATTAAGTCCTAAGTTAAGTATCCAAATATCCATAAATCCCATTTACATTTATGGACCTTGTTTCCGGGTTTCATCCAGGAAGTAAATCCTAATATTCATCTATCTGGGCAGTCATACATACATAATCCCCACATAATTTCTTATAATTGCATCAATCATGGCACAATTGTCTTGTTTTAACTATTCCTATTGTTTCTCAAACTGAGCATGACTCATGTGAGCGTAGAGTGTAAATGTAATTAGGAAATATATCTTTCATCCATCAATCATGCATAAACCTCATACATTCTTACTCAAACTACGTGGGTTCTGATAGCCTTAAAATCAATGGATATGTAGGTAGCCCATCGGAGGGTACGATCCCAACTTTGAAATAATCTATGTCCTTCTGAATGACAATAAACTTAATGTGCCATGCATAGTGGCTTTAAAACTAGTATGGTTATCATAATGTCCAATATATTTTCTATATAATGTGTCGAAGAATACCATTGAATAATAATCTCAAACAAATACAGATGATTATCTATCGATGAAGAACCTCAAATACATGTAAAAGACTTTCTTTATCTCATTCATACTAATTATGGATTGTCAGATCAAATGGAAAGATCAATTTCATACATGGTAATTTAATAATGATTCACGAACATAACATAAATCAATAAATAGAGTGCTGAAGTAGACAATAATTTCCCCCAAAAAAGGTGTGATGAGTCCGAACTCCCATCCTTTTGACCAATGCAAATTATTAAGCCTCATCGGTTCACAACTAATGAGCACCTACCTTTGGAAAGTAGGTCTAATGGACATGGAATCATTGGATGGTTTCTGTTCTATGAACAAACCCATTAGAAACAACTTGGAATATTTGAACCTCAATTCAATGAGGTCATCCCCAAATCCAGAGGAAACAAAAAATGATGAACCCGACGTGAATCCTTAACCAAGTTAAAATGACGATTTACATATTTTTTAGGCCCCTATTTAAACTCAATGAGAGGGCCAACAAAACAATAAATAAACATATGTGCTCATCCAAGAGATGTAGTGGCCGGACTTTTCATGATTTTGTTTGTTATATCAAACGTGCACTCTTTCCCAATATCTTATGCATTATGGAAATGTTGTCTCTAAAGTTCCTGCCTGTGAATACCTCTGTTATGAATACCTCTTCTATTACTCCTGCTAGATCGTCGTCCTCTCATAGAACGACATCACCTACTCAGCATCTTCAACGATGGGTATCAAATGCGCTGGTTATTTAATACCATCAAAATGGTATTATTCCGACTATGGAGGCCGCTCGACAAGCCCTGCAAGTCAATAATTCACCCTGGTCGTCTGGACAGTTATGACCAGTGATCAAGAAGCAGGAGGTTCCAACCACCATTTCCAACCGTTTCGGGTCGTTATCCTTGGAACGCATTCACCAGTTCCTCCCATATACTTGGGAGGTGAATGAGCAGGTCCCTCAGGACCTTAATTCAAATAGACAGGAGTCCTTCATGGGGGCTCCCATCAACAATCGTCGCCAGACTCGTGTGGCAGTGTGCTCTCAACATGATGAGGGTATCACCTTCAGGGGTTTGGCTCAGGTCCCTCAAACCCGAGCACACAAGACGAACCACCAGAGTCTAAATCTGGTCAACAGTGGTCAGGTCCTTATCTCTTCCATCTTCGGAGAAGTCCACCAACCTAACATTGTGGCAAGCAACAAGCAGGAACACACACCCGTCCGTTTTAATTCTGTTGTCCAGCAGACTCGTCTGGCAGCAGCATGCCAATACCTCTAGGAAAATCTGACTGAGTACTATAGATAGGAACATACACCTGTTTATAAATCATCAGCTAGTCAGCAGGCTCATCTGACTACATATGATGGAGCCCGCAAACCTAATGTGTTGAAAACGGGGAAACGGGCACATACACCTTCTTACAGTCATCAATCATGCCAGCATACTCATCTGTCAGTATTGAAGGAATCTCGTCAACCACGTTTGGCAGAGTGCAATCAGCAGGCACAAACACCTTCCAGTATTGATCAAGCCTACCAACAATCTTGTTTGGTAGCACCCAGAGAAGTCAGTCGGAAAGCTATGGTGACAAACAGGAGGCAGACTAACCTCTTCGCCCCCACACTTGAGTACTTTCAGAATTAACTGATAGGAAAAGTAGGACATGAGAATGCACATACACCTACTCCAAGCATGGAATAGACATATATCCCTATTCCGGTAGCTGAAGTCAGCAAGCACATTCTATAAATGGTGAAAGAACAGAAGAAAATCCCTGGTCATGTTTGTGATGCCCGCCAGGATATTATAACAGCTTCAGTAGCAACTCAAGGAAAGACACATAAATCTATTTGTACTAGTGGAGTGACACCTCAAGAGTTCACTCCAGAACAGACACACACATCTATTCCAGTTCAAGAGGATTCGGGGGCATACTCCCCCATATCATACAGACGACCATGTCGGTCACTTACACCTGATATGAGTGGAGGTAATCAGCCTAACCTGATCATTTCTCCTAATCAGAAACATACACCTTCCCATAACAACCACTTTCATCAAAAAGTGGTTCCTCAATTGAGTAATAAGTCATCTAATAAGAAGACCTTCCCATCATAGTCATGAAATCAATAGCCAATCATTAATAAGGCCTTGCTCGATGCTGGAGTTCTTGATTCCCTTAGCCAATTATCTATTGGAATTCAAGATTTTACTCCCTCCTTTCCCAATAGTGGGAACATTAATTCCGAAGGTCTTCATCAGACACTTCCTCGTGAAGGCTTTCTTTACGACAATTCTGTCAGTCTCGAAGAATCATCTTCAGATGAGAGCCATAGAAATCCTCTATGTGGCCAGAAGACGAAGGAGAAAAATGTTTCATCTTTTGTTTTAACCCACCATTGTAGTCCTCCCCATGATGATGAATTTAGCGGCTAAATTCCTCTCCGTAGTAGTAATTCACATTGCTTGGAAAATGCTCCAATGGACAATGTAGTGACGAGAATGCCCTATTATATTGAGGCACGTGCAAAAGTGTGGCCATTCATGTCTAATGCTTTTCTACTTGCAGGTGAAATACTTTCTCAACCAGAAGATAGCTCAGGGTGTAGGTCATTCTTCTAAACACCCATGGATTGTTCATTTTCTAGTTTGATCAATGTGTTCTCTACCAATCTTGTTGAATCCGATGAATCAATAAGGAAGCACCATCATTGGTCTAATCAGGTATAAGAATCTACATTGAATGATAAAGAGGAAGTACTGAATATGAGAATACAACTGGAGAAAGGTGACGTTCTAGTTATGTTTCGGCCTTTGGCTGACTATTAGTATGAAATTCCAGAGATGTTGATGGAAGATGGAATTCATGATATTCGTCTTAGCATATGGAAAACTCTGTGTAAGTTAGAAAATAAAATATTATCTTATAATGAATATGAAAATCATGTCAGGATAATAAAAGGGTTAAAATGCCAAATTGACTTGGCATCTCTCTCAGATTCTCGATATTCGAAGGTTGAAAAGCAACAGAGATCCCTTCAGCATTAATGCCTCGGTACACTAAGAATATTGCGCCAGTTAATTTCCAATTCCCTATCTGGCATTCATATCAGGGGATGGGGAGTTCATGGAGAACTACATTTCACTGTACTCTCCAGTCAGCAAAGCCCATAGAAAATGGTCTCATGCAATGTTATTCCCCATGGCCGGCCACAGTCAATTGGATTTTTTTTGTAATCAAAGGCTTGCCCAAGAACATTCCTTAACTAGTTCTTCTAAAAATCAAGCATAAAGACAACATGTTGTTGAATTAATGTTGCATCATGTGAACAAGAATATTGAATTGGCTTCTCCTTTGGAGCATGCACATCATCATGTGACGGAAGTGTTAGAAATAATCCAACAGTCTTTTGTGCCGGGTGATAAGAGTGGATGTAGATTGATGCATCCATCCAATATCCAGACTAAAGTACGCAAGATCAAGAGATATTTTAAGAAAGTCTCAGATATAGCATGTCACGAACCACCTCAGCTTGCCAGACTGGGGACTCTATTAACCCAACCCTTGGAATCAATAAATAGGATTCGACGAGTTGAGAAGGAACAAAAGGAACAACCCCAGTCCAATGGACTGGGGAATTTTTAAAATCAGAAATCTCCTCCTTGGATAATGTTAGTCTTCTCTCAATTAGTGAAGAATCCCCAAGAGGAACAAAGAACCAAATTATCAGAAGATTCCCTCCAAATTACGGTTTGTCAAGAAGTTACTGAAGGATCAAATCAACAAAAGGAAATGTCCCATCATGGACATGGAAGAATAAAATATCGCAGAAATGATGATAGATGGGATGAAAAGCATTATGCAACAATTAATGTCATCAATTCCGTTGATGATGATCGCCCAGATGAGACTCACTTGGAGGGATCAGATGAAGAGTTTCCTACTCAAGAAATTTTACGCACAGACAGAAATGAAGAAGGAGTGTGTACACGAAATCAAAGGCTTACCCAGAATCTAGGTAATACATCATGTAACCCACTTCCCCCTCTCTTAAAGGTGTCTAATAACGGGAAAGGAAATAATGAGGTTACATACCCTTCCTCTGGAGAAGTTCAATCTCTCTTATTAGAGAAAATAATTGTACAACAGGAGGAAGAAATGAAGTAGTTGAGGAGGTTGAATAAAAAATATTTCAAGGGAGTCTCCCTCCAAAGCATACTAGAGTCAGTCATCCAAGGGAATTTGTTACAGCAACCGAGATGGATCAAGAATATCTTACTTTATCAGTACACCCTCATGGGTCTAATTCTATGGGTCATGTGCAACAACAACTGGTGGTGTTATCATCAGTTGCAGTACCAACCACCACATCCGTCCAAGCTCCAGTTATTCCACCAGCTTAGGTCCAAACTCAACAATATGCTTCTCAAAATATAATAACTACTATTGAGTCATTAATAGCTCGGTTGGAATCTATGGAGGGAAAAAATATCAAATTCATCCATAAAAGAGAGGATTCCCTTAATTGGTTGATGTAATTCTTCCCCCATAAAATTTTTCAAGTACTACATTCCCAATTAATAATTGTTCGGGAGATCCAGAGCAACACATAACACATTTTTTTTCTCATTGTGATCCTATGATGGGAACCCCTCAGCAACAGGAAGCAATTAAACTCAGGTGTTTTGTACACTCATTACAAGGTCCTGATTTTGTCTGGTACACAAGCTTTCAATCTCGGTCAATTACTGGGTGGGAGGATCTCTGTCAATGATTCCTTCTTCAATTCAGGGTAAATTTTTCCAAAGACATCATTTTTTCATCTTACAAACTATAAGAAAAGGGATAAATAAAGGGTTTCATATTTCACTGCTTGCTGGAATAGATTAACATATTCCCTATTCTTAGCACTCCCTCAAGAGAAATAGTTACCAATATGTGTGTAAAATCCCTGTGATGAGTTACACACACCATTGATACATGTAAAATACACAGGAGGGTTTCATGTCCTTACATTGATCACTAAACAGATTGAATATTCTGTTATAAAGATTAAGGATAAAACTCATGTAATTCCATCAGCTCCAAGAAGGAGAATGTGTAAAGTAGATACTTCTCTAGTTATGGTTAAACAAGAACATGTACCTGCTTTCACCTCAAAACCATCATCTTTTCAAAGGGTTCCACCTCCTGAATGCCAAAAACAGAGTCTGTTTCGTCAAGATGATCAAATAGATCAAAGATGAATACAATTTGAGGATATGAACTGAAAATTTTACTCTTTTTGAAATGAAAAATTTCTTGGTTACTACATTTTGGATCTGGAAAATAACTTATTTCAATTTCCATGGCACAAAAGGCTGAACAAGGAAGGAGATGAAGATCGTCCCAATTACTGCCCATTTCATTAGATGTTGGGGCATCCCATTTAGGAGTGTTTTGCATTCAAATACCTCTTGCAAAAAATGGTCGACTCGGGACAAGACAAATTGTAAGGTTGTCCAGCTCAGGTAGCATGTGTTACTGCTACAAATCCAATGGAAGAAGGTGAGTGGCAAGAAGTCAAAAGAAAAAATGCGCCGAATTATAATGATTGGATGGTAAGAAAAACGATCAACCGAACACATGCCATTTTGAGAACAAAATTGAATAAACCAATTGTGTCTTCTTCTATGAATGCCAAAGCAAAACCCTCTTCTCAATGAAATAGAATAATTCAAAGAAAGAAGAGGAATCAGAAGAAGATGAAGTCTTTTCAAAGCACATGTTGTCTTTGACTCTGGAAGATTTTATGCCATTTACTTCGAAGCCACGGGCACTGCCCCATCAAACGGCACAGCCTAAATCGGCTAATCAGGCAGAGTCTTAATTAGATGAAAAGTTGATATTTGGTTCTGTTAATAGGATTCATTTAACATATCCGTATGCCAGTATTAGTTTTGATCATGAAGAGCCTGAGTTCCCTGTATCAAATAGTTGAATTAGAGGGAGTTTTAGAGGTCTGGGATATAGAGGAAGATGTGGATATCCTAGAAGCCACTATTCCAATTCTACCCCTACCAGAACTGTATATGCAATAGAAACTAATGGGAGAGCCCTTCAGTGGGCTCAACAAAAACAAGAAAATTCTTCCACCAATAGCAGATTCAGTCCTGGAACAATTACACTGGAGGACCGGTTACAGATTCCACTTTCTCCCTCTCATCATGTAAATGGACCTAATCAGTATAATCATTAAAAGGAAGGAGTATTTCCAACTCCTACCCCAATACATGAAGAATCTACATCCAAATCATCACCTTCTATGGAACCTACGAAACCACATGTTCCTGTTGGTAGACACAGACCTTTGGATCAAAAATATGATGTATTGAAACATTTGGCCCATGTACTGGACAAATTATCAAATCTGGATTCCAGGAATTTATCAAAGGATCTTCGAGAGTCACTCATCAAGGCTTTGTCAAGTCCTTAGGAGTTTGAAACTGAAATTACTGCAGCTGAAGTCTACCATGTTGAGAATAATACTGTAGAATGCCATGCAGGGATATCATTCACAGATGAAGATGAAGATGATGTCGTGCATGGACATATTAGACCATTATACTTATTTGGAATGGTAAATGGTGTATAAATCCAAAGAGTTTTCATTGATAATGGTTTAGGAGTCAACCTCATCCCCATTCATACACTTCGTCGATTGGGCCTCATAGAATCCGATTTATCTCCTTCTACATTGATGTTACAAGGATATGATAAAAATGAACAAGAACCACTGGGAGAGATTACACTCAGAACTCAGTTTGGAGACCCTGTATCCAATTCATATTTCATGGTTGTTGATCATGATACAACCTTCAACATCTATCATAGAAGACCATGGCGACATCAACATGTTGTTATCCCTTCATCATACCACCAATGTCTCAAATATTGTTTTGATTGTTAAATTGGGACATTTTATGGTGATAAAGCCCCATTCCAGGTATATGAATCTCAATTCATTGAGGCAGAATTCTATCACATGAAGGGAAAGGTGAAATCCACAGCAAGAGAGGTAACCAAGGTTAATGCTCCATTTGGTTTGGAATAGATTCCAGTAAATACATTTACACATGTGAATACAGATTATGTGTTGCCTATAAGTCTAATTGATAGGATAGACCCAAATCAAAATACTCTTATGAAAACATCCATAATGTCAATCACGAAAATCAATCCAGACAGCGTGGGAGAAATTGGTGATTCACTAAACAATGATGAAAGCTTAAATGGGGAGGTATTCATTTAATCTTCTAAAATCCATCAAGTCTATACTTCGCCAAATAGTCCAGAAGAAGTTATAGCAATTTCGGAGGTGAACGAAGATGTAGATTCTCAATCCATCATCTCCTCTTTATTACCCAAGGAATACCCTTCATCATCAATAGGGTCAGAAATGGAAGCCTCTTCTTCAAGATGTTCAAATTTTAACATCTCTTCTGATCATGGAAATTCTGCTTCATCATCTTCTATGCAAGTAGAAACAGCAAAAATAACACCTGTTGAAGAAGAAGAGGAAGATCTCGGGGATGCTCTTCCGGCCTTTGAAGAGGGTATCTCAAACACTGTGGATGAACTCAAAGAAATAAATTTGGGTACAAAAGAAGATCCACGCCCACATTAATGATTACATACATGACTCTAGAAATGAACAAGATTTATATATCATTTTTAAAAAGAAATAGTGATATATTTGCTTGGAACTATACAGAGATTCCAGGCCTTGAACCTGATGTTTCTACTCATCTTATTGGTTTTCCATAAGAACATAGAGGATTTAAGCAAGCTGTAAGAAGAACACACCCAACCTATGCTTCCTAAATTGAAGCTAAAGTGGATAATATTATCAAAGATAATGTCGTCAGAGAAGTTCAATATCCCAAATGGTTGGAACATATCGTCCCTATGAAGAAGATGAACCGAAAAATTAGAGATTCCATTGATTTCAGAGATCTTAATCGGCATTGTCCTAATTGTGATTTTTTAGTTCCGATTACAGAACTATTAATTGATGAAACAGCGGGATATGAAGCACATTCCTTCATGGATGGATATTCCGGGTATAATCAAGCCCAAATTGATCTAGAAGTTGAATAATCTAAATCCTTCAGAGCCCCTCATGGTTTGTTTTGCTATCAGGTAATTCCCATTTTCCTAAATAATGTGGGCGCAACATATCAGTGTGCCATGCAACGTATCTTCAAATCCTTTTTAGGGATTTTTTTTTGAATTTTATGTGTATGATTTGGTGGTTAAATCCAGGAAAATTTCTAATCACATGGTTGATTTGGAATCCATATTACACAAACCTCAACAACACAATTTGAAGATGAACCCCTTATAATTTTTTTTGGGGTAGCCTCAAGAAAATTTCTTGGCTTTGTTGTACGCCATCGTGGTATATAAGTCGATCATGAGAAGAAAAAGTCAATCCTCGGTATGTAACCTCCTCGAAATTGGAAACAATTTAGAGGAATTCAAGGACACATAGCCTATATTCGGTGTTTCATCACCTATTTTTCAGGCAAAAATTTACCCTTCACCAAATTAATGATGTAGGGAGTCACATACCAGTGGAATGAAGAATGTAAAGAAGAATTAGATATTCTCAATAAATATCTCTTGAGTTCACCGGTGTTAATGCCACATATTTAAGGAAGACCACTTATCCTTTATGTGACAGCTTTAGAGCGATCATTGTGTGCCTTTCTTTCTCAGAAAAATGATGTTGGGAACGAAAAACGCCTCTACTATATCAGTCGGACGATGCTTGAAGTAGAAACCTGATATTCAAATATTGAGAAGTGAAGCCTAGCATTAATCTTTGCAGTTCAGATGTTGAGACACTACCTGCAACATCACGAGGTCCAATTGGTATCTCTAAATACCCCACTCAAATTCATCCTTAGTTTTCCAAGGATTACAGGATGTCTGGCAAGGTGGGCAGTTATTTTGCAATAATTTGATGTTCAGTATGTGTCTCAAAAGGCAATAAAGGTCCATGATCTGGCTGATTTCCTTGCTGAACATCCTTCAGTAGAAGATACATCATTAGACATTGAACTTCCTGATGTGGAAGAAATTTATATTAAAGATAGTTTTCAAACATGGGAAATGTACTTTGATAGTGCTTCCAGAAGTCCAAAAGGGAAGAAAATGGAAGATCCTAAATTCAACAAAGTTGGGTTAGGAATTGTACTCATTTACCTAGAAAAGGCAGTGCTACCTTATTCCTTCTCATTGTTGGCAGGCGGTACAAATAATGAGAAGAATACCAAGCTCTTATCGCAGGATTGGAGTTGGCGCTTCAAGCACAAGTGAATCACATAAAGGTGAAAGGTGATTCAGACCTGGTAATCAAACAAGTCAATGGGGATTATGCAATCAGAAAAGAAGAAATAATACCTTTGTATGATTACGTCAGAGAGTTAATGGCAGAATTTTCTTCGGAACTAACATTTTCTTATGTCCCGCGATCATAAAATTCCCAAGATGATGCAATGGATAATATAGCCACAGCTCTAGATGATCCAAATCGGGATGAGAAAACCAACAGTATTGCCCACCGTCATACAATTTCACCTTATGTTCAATCCAGAACAGAGGAAATCAATGAAATTAGTCCCATTCTTAAACCATATGGTCATACTAAAGGATGGATGACACCAATAAGGGAATACCTTCAAAATGGGATAGTTCCACATGATAGATCTGGGAAAGAACATGTCCAGAGATGTGTGGTCAATTTTAATCTTTATGATACCCCAGATCACCTAGAAAAAATTATCTACAAAAGATGTTTTTGATGGAATTCTCTTCAGATGCATTGATGGTGAAGATACAATGGCTGTCATTAAAGATGTTCATGCATTAGTCTGTGGTGTCCACCCATCTGGACATAGACTATCTGATCAAATTTGAAGGATTGGATACTTTTGGCCTTCAATGATACAAGATTGTGTTGATTTTACAATGAAGTGCCATTCATTCCATGTACATGCCAAATTCATTCATCAACCTCCAGAGTTGATTCATACAGCTAAATAATCATGTCCATTTTCCACACAGGGAATGGATGTGGTGGGACCTTACATTTCAGCTACAACCAAGCAGTTTAAGAATATTCTTACTGCAACTGACTTCTTTTCCAAATGGGCAGAGGAAATACCTCTCAAAGAAGTCAGTTTTAAAAGCAATGTTAACTTCATTAATTCTAACATCATTACCAGATTTGGTGTATCTCATACCATATTGACGGACAATGGCCCCAACATCTATTGATCCGACATGAGGAAGTTGTATCAAGAATACAACATCAAATCCAATCATTTCTCTAAGTATCATGCAGCGGCCAATGGATAGATAGACGCCTTCAGTAACACACTGTCAAATATACTGTAATATATGGTGGATAAAGATAAGAATTCATGGCCTAGTAAACCCTTTCATGAATTATGGGCCTATCGGACCACCACCCGCACTGCTACGTGGTCAACTCCATATTCGTTCGTATATGGAATAGAAGTAGTCTTTCTCACTGAGGTTCAATTACCCTTTCTCATAGTATCCATTTGTGATCATTCATCAACAGTTAAATTACCCTCTCTCAGAGTAAGCCCCAGTCATAATTCCATTTAACCTGGCCCTCTTCTTTACGAATAATCCCTAGTAATTATTTCTCATAACCAGTCTTAATTTACTTTTGATTTGGGATTCCTTATAAGGAGTAAAATCCAATCATATGTAATCTATAATTTCGGAATCCTTCTCAGGATTAAGTCCTAAGTTAAGTATCCAAATCTCCATAAAGCACATATACCTTTATGGACCTTGTTCTCTGGTTTATTTTCTAATGTAAATTGTAATATTCATCAATCTGGGAAATCATACATACATATGCCCCAAATAATTTCTTATAATTGCATCCCTCATGGTGCAATTGTCTGGTTTTAACAATACCTCTTGTTTCTCACACCGAGCATGACTCACGTGAGCTTAGAGTGTAAAATGAATAATGACATTTTTCTTTGATCCATCAATCAGGAATAAACCTCTTACTTCTTTACTCGAACAACGTGGGTTATAATTCCTTTTATAAAAAAAGGATACATATGTATACCATCTGACGATACGAGCCCAACTCTGAAACAATCTATGTCCATCTGAATGACAATAAACATCAAGTTCCCCACTGAGTGGCTTTAAAACCAGTATGGTTAACATAATGACCAAGATATTTTCTATAAAATGTGTCAATGGATACCATTGACTATGAATCTCTAACAAATACAGATGATTATCTATCTATGAAGTAACTCAAATACATATAAAAGATTATTTAAATCTCATTCATACTAATATTGATTGTCAGATCTAAAGGAAAGCTCATTTTCATACTTGGTAATTTAATAATGATTCAAAAACATAACTTAAATCTATAAAGAGAGTCCTGGTGTGGACAATAATTCCCCTCAAAAAGGTGTGATGACTCCGACCTCCCATCCTCTCAACCAATGCATATTATTAAGCCTCATCAGTTCACAACTAATGAGAACCTACCTTTGGGAAAGTAGGTCCTAATGGATATGGAATCATTGGATGTTTCTGGTTCTACGAAAAAGTCGTTTGAAACCAGTTGGAATATTTGAACCTTAAATCAATGAGTTCATCCCCAATTACAGTGTAAACAAGGGCAGATTGGAAGCGGCTAGGACCTTAATGATGATCCAAAATTGCACCATAATGGAATCCAAACCACTATTCGTGATACACAAATGCTTGATTCATCGTACCTACCAATCCAAATATGAGGATACCCACAGAATGAATTGAATCCCTAGAGGACTTGCTTCTCGGGGCACAGATGAATGATTACCACACATATGAAAGCTTCCCTAAAAGAACTATTGCAGACCATGTAAGAGAGAAACCAAGAAATTAGAAGTCAGAGTTGTGAGAATAGGATAGGGCCTCAACAGAGAAGTGTAGAAGTGAGTCCACGACCGAGCATCAATCCCCACAGACGGGGACACCGCCATGCGAATACCACACATAAAACAATAATAAAAGAAAAATTCCCCCAAGAATAAATCAGGATGAGACATAATGTAATGAGTAAATGGGGAGATGAAGTTGGAGGAGCGGTGCATCGACCTCCACCCACCAAGGCACCAACGATCAACCTTAGAAGATGGTGTCAAGAGAGAGCTAAGTGGAATGGTTGCTAACTATTTTATGGTAATTTGTGCTCCATGTGACCTTTAATAACCAAAATAATTAGATAATACTATATAACCTGGAGCATATTAAATAAGTTATAAATTATATTCTATTAATATTGGGACAACATTTCAGAATTTGATTATTAAAATATTTTTATGGATGTTATTTGTAAAAATCTTTATTCAGATTTGTTTTAAAAATTGTTATATTTGATAGATATCTTTGTTATGACATATATTGTTAATGATGAAATTATTTCCACTATTTTTTATTATTGGTTTATATTAAATATAATGTTTATAAGTTATTTTTAAGAACCATATAAGAATGTTATAATGACACACAACATACAACTTTGGTACAAAATATGAATTGTTTCATTAATAATAGTTAAAGACAACTATATATAGGGAGATCTGGGTTTTTTCATCAGATGGTGTAGGAGTCCAATAGGGACTAAATTTAATTTCTGTATTTTTTTAATGATATTTCAAAACATTTAATGTTATTGATGGAAATTTTCTATTTTTTCCATTAATACATTGTTTTAAATTAATAAGGATATTAATAGGTTCATGTATGTATGAACCATTTCAATTAGATGACTTAAAGTGATTTTATATTTATTTGATAATGTATTTTTTTACCATGATATTTATATTAAAGGCTAGTTTTTTACTTTTTAGAGGTAATTTTATTTTTTTTAAAAATCATTAATGACCCCCTTATGTTTGATTTTCCCTTAATTAATGGTCATTGGTGAGCATGATGGTGAATGATGTGGGGTTATTGGCCTTTCCTCAATGAGTAATTCTATGTGTGAGTGTGATTTATCTACATGGTATTCTACTGAATGCAAAATGTTAAATTAGTGGAGTATGTTGATCCCCATTGAAATTAATTCTTCTTATAATCTTACTCACCCATATATATTAGCTATATAAACCTAGGTAACTATATTACAGATCTAGATTAATTATAATCTGGTTAGACCACATAAATAATTTTGGTCCCTAAGAGGATATAGATACAGTATTGGGGGATTTTCCTTGAGGAAGTGGGTTATGATGGAATCATTGGAATTAGGCTAGTTTGGGTTGACTTATGATATCATTTTTTCTATATTGGTGGTTTTTATATCTAGGGATTTAAATCTACCATACCTCATAATATTACAATGATACTTATTATTTTATCACCAAATGTACATCGGAGTTTTTATCTTTTCATACTTTTAAATTTTATTAAATTTCATTGTTCATACTCTATTCCTACAAAATTAATTTATGATTGATTTATTGGTGTAAGAATAACATGTTCTTATCATATATTTTCTTTGAAATGAGTAACCATTTCTATGTTCTCTCAACTGATTACCATATGTGTCTTCATTTCATCATTCTTGTAAATATTTTTTTAACCATTGAAATTATTTTTCGAATCATTTATTAAATGGGTAAATATTTGAAGGGACATGGAATGTTTTTTCATGTGTTTTCTAAATTACTTATAAAAAGTAATATTTAATTTCGTCAAACACTATATGACCCATAAACATATTTTATGGATTATTATCTCTTTCAAAATTCATGGCATGCGTTTCCCAATATGTAGGTATCAAATTTTTTTTCCCATTACTGAATTTAAAATAAGTATATAAAAATTTCTTATATATATTGTTTTTTATAATATTCAATATATTCATAATATGATATATTTTCTACAAATCACATTTAAAAAACTCTATATATGAATTTTCCTTGATTATATAACATGTGTTTAGGTTCTCTTCACCAATCATTGGGGATGCTTACTTCATCGATCATGGGTTGGTGATATGAAATGTGGTGAGTGATCGAAGAAGACTATGAGATGGGTATTATTATTTATAATTATCAATTATATATCCTATTACGTATATATTTTATCTCTCATTTATGTATCAACATGAAGATAGAGTTTCTGATGGTGTGTATTGATTTTTTTCTATTGAATTTATTGATGTATATTTGTATTTTATTAAAAAATATTCATAAAGAGTTTATTCAGGATTCCCATGTACATGTAGATATACCTTGTGGGTCAAGAAATACTAAAAAGGATTATTAGAGTATTGATAAAGTATATATTTTGTGGTATTCTAAGATTGTTTTTTATTTTTCTAGTCCACACATTCAAAGTAGTAACATTACCATTTTACAATGGATGGGAAGGATATAAAATAAAAATATATAATCACTCAAGAATGATAACTATTTCACAATTATTATATATATTCATTGAATACATAAATTTAATATTCCACATGTGGATTTTGTGACAAATTACATAGATCAGTTTGTGGAGGTCGTACTCCAAAGGTATGAATAATCGATATTTTCATATCCCATATGAACGAAACTGACATGAGAAAAGATTCTACCATAAAACATCATAAAATTTAACTAAATTATAGATACATTAGATATTATATCATCATGTTTATCATTGATATTAATTAGTTAGAATTTTAATCAAGAATGAATAAACAGGAATTGGTGTTACACATCATCTTTAGAAAATTCTCTTTGGCTAAAATAATAGGCCTTCTCGGTTTTTCATTTGGGGATACAAAAACCTATTGGACCATTATATTGTTTTAAGGGAATTACATAATATGTATAAGGTTGAGGCAATGTGAATAATTTTTTGTTTTCAAATTGAAAATAATGTTGGTATATATACATGATGAAATGGGTGTTTTAAGGATATAATATTTATTATTTCATTATATTGGCCTAAAAAGATTGAGGAGAGTTTATATATTAAAATTTATACCTTTTTTATTAAAAAATTATTTTTTTGACACTATATATATGAAAATATCAATATAATCCATATACCACCTTATAAAATATTTTAAAGAAAACTAATATTTGAATTAAAAAGAATTGCTATCTAACTTAAAAAATTTGGACATAGGTTTTTAAATTTGATAGAATACATTCACATTAAATATATTATTACATAAACACAAATTGTATAATGTAAATGTTTTTATAAATATTCTATACAAGAATAGTTCATAATATTGGCAAAAATGTTTCAATATATATATAAAATATATTTTTAACTATTTACCTAAGAACATCAATACTAGAAAAATTCAAATAATTTACCCAATGTTTATTCAGTCTTGTTGAAATATTATTTTAATTCTAGTTTATCAAATTTATTTTATGAAATTGTGAAATTGAACTTTTAAATAAAAAAATATAACTCATGAAATTCAATTAAGTTAAAAAATATATTTTTAATTCAAAAAATATGTAAAATAATTACACTAAATATGCCTCTATATGTTATAATCATGAATATCAATTACTCATAAAATTTATTTATTATTATAATTAACTAGGTTTTCACAATATCATATGATATTATATAGTGTATGTGGTTTATGATGAAATGTTATGTCCAAGATTATCTGTTAATGATGAATGAACATTATTCATGATAAGATAATGGATTATAGGTGTTAGTTTATTATAACCTGATGATATTTATTTATTTTGAAATCACTATGTTCTTACATATATATATTATATTTATTTTTTTCAATTATATTCTAATTAATTTATAGCTGTTTTTTACAAGAAACTATTTCATCCTTTCTTTTTTATTGTTCTCTCGTTTAACAATTGTTAATATTTTTCATACATAAAAGATATTTATGTATATAGTAATTGTGAAAAACTATGTTCAATAATTTTTTGTAATATTTTAATGTGTAGTGAATGGAATATTATATATATTTATTTATGATAATTTAAACAGATATTATGTCTAATCTAAAATAAAAAAACCTGAAATTTAGATCCATCTATGCGATTTAAATATATAAACCTGATTTTATGTACATCAAAAGGATGTGATGATTTCAAAATTTTATAAATGATTTATGAATAATGTTTTATACATTTTACCTACAAATTTTGAAGATGATGATGGATGGTGTAGCATTTAATGAAGGAGTTTGGTTATATAATTTTATTATTTTTTGACAATTGGTCATTAGTTTGAACATTCTATGGAAAAAGAATATTCTTCCTTTTTAGTCGGCGTTATGAATACGGATGTGAGGTGTTTCATATTCTTGATACATTAATAATTTCTCTATGAAAAATCTAAAAATATTTTTTATCTAATTTTTATAAAAAAAATTATGTTTACATTGATTTATGATGACGCAAATGAATTCCTTCAACATTAAAATTATCTAGGGATTGTAACATCCCATGTAAATAGAGTCTATGAAATTTTCATATTTATTAATATTTTTTAATTATATATTTATTTCATTTTAAGGTGGATGCTATGTGTGATGGCATACCAGACACACGACAATGAGTTTCTATGAAATCTTATGTTGCACACATGGATGAGACATACTGAAATAATAATAAAAATATAATATTATTATTTTAAATGGTAGTTAATGCCTAGTAGTTGTATTGGTTGGAAAAAATAGAATAATCCATGATATGATTATACATATTTGTTAAATATTTTTACAATTATCCAATGAATATAAGAGGTTTAAAAGAAGAATAAATCCGATTTTAAGCATGAAATACTATATGAATTCTCATATCTGGATATGTTGGAGGAGTCATGTCACAGATGAGATGATGAACCTTTCCTGACAATTCATTGATGTTTGAGTGTCCTGGAATGGAATAGAGTTTCTGTTATCTTTTGTTTATTTGAGCACATATCTGGAAGAACGTAAGAATATGTGGAACCATTTGGAGTCTCTGCAGGTCGGCACCCTCCCGTGGGTTGTGGGAGGTGACTGTAACTCTATTATGCATGGTTCAGAAAAGAAAGGGGGTTATGTCATTGAAAATAGTGGCATACAGGATTTCAGAAACTTCATAACATCAGATAGGTTATTTGATCTAGGTTTCATAGAAACCATGTTTACCTGGTGTAATAACTGGAAGGGCCAACATCAGATATGGAGCCATCTGGAGAGGTTCCTCACCAACATTCTGGTCTAGATGCCTTCTCGAAAAAAGCGCTAACGCATATCCCTCTTATTGTATCATTCATAACCCTAAAATAGAAGAAATTATTTGATATTAATCATATTGTTAAATGGATTAATGGGGTTTAAAACTGAAAAATAATGGTGAAAAAAGACCAAAACTTATGAAAATTATATTTTTTGGATAGTTTTTTGAAATTTATAATCATATATTCAAATTGTATATATAGATCCATTTTCTATGTAAATTAATTTATATTTATTTAATAAATTATGAAATTCCAATACTACCCATATCTTCACATTTAAAAGGACACATTACCGCTCTCTTTTATAGAACCATATAATCAACTTATTCCTACCAGTTGTTATAAAATTATATACTAATCATCCCTATCCATGAAGAAGAGTTAGTTATATTTATTGAATCTCTCAATTTTATTTCATCATCTACATCCTACAATGCAATTGAATGTATCCATATATAATTAATCTCGTATTATCAATAAAATAAGAAATTTTTATAATTATGGTTAAACTATTTTCCACTTATTTTTAATCCTATATAATTAGAAAATATGAATCATGCATACATTCAACATACCATCTCTAAATAATGATGTAATTCAGTATTCATCACCTTTTTAATTGGATGTTAATGATGATGATCATAATAAGTAAAAATGTTATTTATGACCTAATTATTGATTGAGAAAAATACAATATCATATACCAGATTACCTTTCTATATTTTGGAAAATGATATTGTTTCTAAATAATACATTTTCACCACCTCCTTCTTGAAACAATTTGATTAATTTCTAGTTATGGCTTTACACGGACTGAAGTAAGGGTATATTTAATAAATTTAAATGATTTATATGATATAATAATTAATCATGAGTGGCTTATTTTTTATTAAATTTCAGTCATTCTATCCATTTAATAGTGAAATATGGGTTGGGGCATACACATGACAAAACATCTCCATGAATACTGTAATTTATTTCTTTATATATTTTCTTAATGGATCATTATCAATATTTATATATTGAATATATACTTTATTAATATAATTATAATAATTTTAAACAAGATTTAACATTGATCAAACAAAACGGAAATAACATTGAAACTAAATCATCCCTCAAAACATAATTTGGTAAGAGTAAAAAATGATGGGTTTTTATGATTTAATAAAAAATGTGTGTTGAAATGCTACATTTGGGTCATATATAATATTATATGTTTTAGCATAATTTTGATATAGAATTTTAATATATTTCAATTTATTATAAATTAGTTTAAAAGAATATATGATGAAATTCATATCCATGTTAAGGGGTTTCAAAAGTCCATTTTCATTCATTAGGATATACATCCCCTTCCATGAATATTTTATTAAATGAATACGCGTGAAATTAGCAATGATTATTTTATATTCCATGTCACCTTTTTTGTTGATTATCATATTTTGGAAAAATAATTACATATTACATCTTATTTAAATGATATTATATTTGAATTGGATATTATAGATATTTCCACTCTATTCATACATATTAATTTATATAAACCTATATTCATTTATGATGTGTTTGTAGAGCAACATTAAAATTTCAAAAACAAATTATTCCTTCATTTGGATTAATTTTATGTTCAATTTTAATCAAAAAGGGGTTTAAATTTAAATATTATGAATGAGGTCTGAATTGATTTAAAAATCTCAATTTTTAGGATTTATATTATATTCCTTAAAGGAATATTATAATGTATCTTTCATACAATCCTTCAATTTTCCTACCATCTATATTTTAAGGTATTTTCCATGTTTCCATAATGAAATTTCACTATTTAGGGATTTAATCAAAAAATGTAAGGAATAACATAATAGTTGATAATGTTTATCTTATGATTGGGTATATTTTTCTTTTATGCCAATATTTTTAAATATTGTTTTAAAAAAGTCACTTTTTTACAAAAATTCTTAATTAATGATATTTTATTTTATTTTTCAATTATAAATGGTTCAAAAATAATATATCATTCATATTTAATTGTGTTTCAATATATTTTTTAAAAACTACAAAGGAATTATCATTTTTAATTTATAAGGTTTTAAAACAATTCATCAATACCACAACCATTTTATGAAATCCACCATTATCTATAATATTTCAATTATACTAAAAAATTATATCTAATAAAATTTTATATTAAGAGTTTTCCAATTATATTTTACTATCCTCTAAAAAAATATCTCTATAAATTTTACTTTTCCAATGAATTAATATTCATACATTATCACTTGATTATTTGTGAGGTATTTTAATTTATATTGAATCATTAACATTAATGTATCAATTTCTTATTATGAATATCCATATTCATTTTACCATAGATATTTACATTTCTTAAACCATAAAAAATTTCTATTTCCACTATTTTCTAACTTTATTGTATGTTAAAGTTAAAATACTCTCTATTATTTATTCAATATTGAAATTTATTGTCATTGAAAAATAATTTTGAATAAAATTTCTAACTAAATATATGATGAATTAATTAGACATGGTAAATGATTTATAGGGTCCCTTATATTCCAATAATGCATCGATAAGTCCCATGTCTAGAAAAATTATGGTTCTTGGAATTGAAATTACTTATTTACGATTGTTGTCTTCACGCTGCTTCTTGATGATAATATATTGATATATGAAATTTCCTATTAAACCATTATGAAATTAGATATTTATTTCCATTTGATTAATTTTATATTTATTACACCAATGGGAATGTTTCAAGATCCATTGATTAAATATATTTTATTATTTGATTATCTTTTATTCCTTCTATATTATTTTTCCAGATATAATTATTGATTAATTGAGATTATTTATTTGTTAATTTCCCTCTTATATCATTTCTGTATTTAATTATGATATTTTCCACTTTATGGGGACCTTAATTAAAATTTTTTCACACATATATTTTTTCAATTCCCAAGGTTATGCGGAAATAATCCATGAATATTTTCAACAATAAAAAAATATTTAATTTCACTAAGATGATACAATTTATTTCCAATATAATAGTATATGTGATTTTTTTCTCTTTAACAATGGTTATTAAACAAATAATATGTTTCAGATGAGATCTATTATATCTATTTCCAATGATGTAAGTTACCCATATGATCTAAGACACATTATTCATGGTCATTATAGTTGGTATCAGAGGATATCTTGTAGAAAACTTGGGAAAAAATAGATTACGAATCATATCCCTCTGATTTAGTATTCGGATATTCCAATGTATAATATAACATTATTATGATTTATGAGGTATATATTATGTAGTTTTACTAGGTATATATATAATTATATATACTAGAAGTTGAAATTGTTTTCATTGATATTCAACTGGTTATAATTACCCCAAATGGAGTTGGTTAAGAACATCTCTACCATTTTTCTAGTGCGTTATAAATGTCCAATTACTCTGCAACTGGTATGATTCCCCTAGGAAATAATCATGATTTATTTAAAAATTCTGTGTACCCTTATAATAAATTAGATAATATAACATATTTACACCTATTATATTTTATAGTTATATCTGATAAAACATATATTATTTGGGATGATTATATAATTGTTGTTCATAAGCAAAAAGGCATAAATCCCACTTTTAAGGTTTTATATAATTAATGATTAACAAGTTTCGGGATATTACAGAAAGAATTTATATCAATAAAAAAATGATTGAATATATGTTTTACTACTAAGGTTATTTACGGTAATATAGTTTTACATTTAGAGGACTTAATTCTAATGATATTGATATCATTTAGGGTTAATATGATCAATGATTTTATGGTAAAAATTATCAATTACGATTATTGTATTTTGGTATATAAAAAATATGTATTGAATATATTAGTTCCAAATAAGGGGCTTAAAGGTTAATAATCTTTATTATTACTTTTATTATTTTATGGGGTACGTTATAAGAATTATTTCAAAATAATTGTAGACAAAGTTCAACCAGTAGGTTGTGAGACACCATGTGAGGTCTACTATGATCAAAGAGTTTTAAGACACAACAGAAGGGAGAAAAGGGTTATGTTCCTACCACAGGTCTAGGTGATGTACTAGCCATTATGAATTTTTTTTACATAAATTAATTTATAGATAATGAAAATGTTGATTTTTGGAATCATATTGTAAGAGAAAATAAAAATAAATAATTATATTTCTATGTGGATGATTATAATTTGGGATAGTAACAGCCTAATAATTTATATGAGGAAAAACATTTTTGATAGATTGTAAGACCCATAACACCATGCATAAAAGGTATTATAACACATGTAGATAAAAATATATATTTACTTTTAAATAAATTCAATAAATACCGTAAATCAATATGCAGACAACACTGGGTTTAAGAAAAATAGAATACTCCATTAAAATATTATTATTTATACCTTGCCATTATAACATAACTATTTTCTTTGACGGTATTCATAATACTAAATAAATATTTAATATTATATCTTTGACACATTTAAAAAAAATCAATGATTATATATGGATAAAAAATAAAATCAGTATCATTGGAAATAAAAATAATTTTTTTTTAAAACATATTTTTTGAAGAGTTTTTTTTCCACGTTTTGAAGAGAATATTTAAAAATAATATTTTCTATATTTAAAGAATTATTTTAGATAATAGTTTTTGAAAATGGCAATTAAAAATAATAATTTATTGATTTTTTTATATTTTCCTGAAATTATTATGTTTTTTATGAATAGTGAATAACATTTTAAGGACATATTTAGACATTATCTCCTTTAATGTTCTATTATGACATATTCTGGAAGCTTTTTTCATGTGAAAAACATATATATCACATTATATTTTCAATTCTTCATTGTATTCCGTCTTTCTCACTTATTAAAGGCATCCCACTCCTCTAGTCTCATTGCATATATAGAATCCTTTAGTTAGGAAAATATTTTACCAAATACAATGCTTACAAATATAACCATATTCTAGAGACAACATATATATTTTTAATACATCTTATTATAGATTTAGGGGAAAAACTAATATATATCATCGGAGAAGAGGTAAAATTTATTAATGTGCATATCTTTTTTATTTCCTCTTCCACATTCTTCAAAATATATTCCGAAATTACAATTAAATAACACTTTTATTTATTTTATACGTAGATTTTGTATATTTTTATGTAATAACACATATCTATCTATCCTTACTTAAAAAAAATAGATAAATCTATTGATCATGTATATGGTGTATTACCACCTCATCAACCAATGTAATTTGTTTTTCATCATCAATATTAAAGGATGTAAATAATAGCGGATATAAAATATTAATATGAAATTTATAACCTTTTTATTCTTCAATAATTAGTATATCTTGTACATTCTTAGTTTCCATTACATCGTGGACTAGATAACTTCACTATTAGGTACAAAAGACTTTCACCTCATAAAGTTATGGGATAAGTTGATATATTAAACATTACACGAAAGGTAGTAATGATAATGTTAATGAATATAAAATATATTTATGATATAAAATTATTTATTTAAATAAAATATGATATCAAACTTCTTAAAATTCAATCCATTGAAAAAAAATATTTTTTCTCATGAAATAATGTGGACTACCACTTCCACATAAGGATGTGAAATGTTTTTCATTTTATATTAACATGGATGTCAATAAGAAGGGATTTGATTAATATAAATGATATATATGAAATAATAATGATTATATATTATTGAATAAATATTTTTTTACAATTTTTTCCATCCTACATGAAAAATGGAAACAATATTAAAGTGTACGTAAGACATACCATCTCAATGAATCGAGCAGACAATTTTCTATATAAAAATTAATAGATTAATATAAATATATATTAAATTAATATATAAGATATTTATATTATTTTCATCATAGTGGATATATTTTATCCAGGTTAAAAATAAAATTAACAAAATTACCAAAGTAAATCATACATGAAAAACATAGAAATTATAACCTGATATATTGATTTTAAAACACTATTCTAAATAAATGGGCGATAAAATAAAATTATTAAATAAAAAATGATAAGATATATATGATTACTTTTCATTTATATATTTATAATAAACGTATATTTTTTATACATGAGGTTCACACACATATGAAAGAAGTTGGCCATTAGGTAAGGTTTTTCCAGATCACTTTTTCTACAATGAGACATTAGCATTAATGAAAATTTATTTCATTTTTGTGGTGAAAATAATAAAAATATGATTTCTATATCATGAATTGAATCATATTAATGGTATTTTTATTTTTATTTTATTATTACTTATTTAATGGGTATTATCATTTAGAAGATATAAAGTGGTAAGAGTTTATTTCACACTTTCATCATTATTTGAGAATATTTCTTATTAAGTATACCTTTATTGAATTATTATATATTTCTATAATAAAATAAGTATATTTTCTTTTAAATTATATAATAATAAAAATTTTCATATTTTTTAATGATTTACCTTCCATTCCATAAATAAAATTACTAATAATTTTTTTTCAATAAATTATATCATTATTAGTCCTTATGTTAAATATTATTTTAAATAAGAATCCATGTTTTCATAAAATTTATTCAAAAATGAATTTAAAATGTTAAAATTTATTTATTAAATAATTATATAATTATTTTTTACATTTGAGAAATTATTTTTAAAATAATATTCATGTTGTATTAAAATTCATTTTTCTAATGGGATTTATAGAAAATCTGAAAATAATCATTATTTTAATGTGTACACAATGAACATAATTTTATGTCATCATTATAAATAAACGTCTTATATAATATTGTAAAATTGTTAAAGTATTAAATTAAATGAAATTTATTTTGAAAATGTTTTTTGATTTTCTTTTTAAATTTTTTTTTCAAAGGGAAAATGATATTTCCCTAAAAATTATTTTAATTTCATTTGTATATAATTTATATTCATCAATTATTTCAACTATTAATTTAATATAGGATCCCTTGTGATATGTTTTATTTTTTTACCCTTATAATTTATCTGGATGTTTTATGATTTCTTTGTATGAGAATATACACTTCTAGGACCATTATTCATATTATTATCATGGGTTTATTACTATTTTTATTTCGTTAGTGTAAGTGCTATCATTTTCTTTACTACTTTTTCAATATAAATGTTTATTTTGAGAATGTTTTACCCCATTAGAATGAGGAATTAATTTAAAATATAATTTTATGGTAGGGGTTTGGTTTTAGAATTAACCATGATGAATCTAATAGTCTATTGAGGAAAATTAGTTTTCTAATTTAGATTGATTTATACCAATAGATTGACACTATCATATAAAAAGTATTGAAACTATGATTCGTATGTAAATAATTATGCATTCCATAATTATGAGATTATTTAATGATTTCCTTCTTTCTAAAAGTTGGAGGATATACCTATTTTATTAAAAGCAAGAAATGGAAAAGTACCAAAGGAGGGGGGAAAGGGAAAACATGGAACACCCAAAACAAAATAAACTAATTGCTAATCTTTTTCACCTGTTTCTCTATTACCCTTTGTTCTCCATCTCTAATAGCCTCTAGCCCCGCCCTTCGACGCATGTGGCCCCGAACTCTCATTCTCCCTCTGGTTGCACTTGCCCTGCTCGAGAGCACTTGAAGTCTTTTATGAAGTGTCTCAGCATCAGTGATATCAGAACCTGAGCTATCCTCTGTTTCTTCCATGCATTTATCCGGGGAAACATAATTTAATACTTTCGTCTTCATCTCTTCTGCAATAGGTAGCTCAACCACCATTGGAGAAACAACCGGAGGGGGTGTCTTCTTGTGAGAAACAAGTTGGACGCCTTCATTATCCACAATTGGCTTTGAAGAAGAATGAAAAGACTTAGAGATGATTGGGGAGTAAGAATATAAGGTTTGCTTAGCTTTTCGAATAACTGAGACAACCAACATTTCCTATGGTTGAGCCACTTCATCTATAATTTGTTCTTTTCCAGAAATAAGAACACCATGCTATTTTCCCACTTCCGTACAAATATCAACCCAAGATTTATTTTTTATTTAATGGGAGGAAGCACATATATTGGTAGGATCTAGGAAATATCCCTTTCAATCGACATTAGATGCCTCTTTATGAGTGGAATCTGGCATCTCTTTCTCAGCAGGATAAACAACAGTGCCTAGATCATCCACACTCCTACAAATTTCTTTTCTATCTTCATCAGTTTTCAATGCAGAGGAAGATTTGTTTTTCATGAGTCAATTATTCTCGTTATGACCCCGCAAAGCACATAAGTTTAAAACCATTGACCAACGATAGAAAGAAATGTCATGACCAATAAAATTGCATTCCTTGCAGAATTTAGGCATTTTTTCATAAACAATATTTAGCTCAAGTATATCATCATCAGTCACAACCGTCACTTTTTCAACGAGATGCGAACCCAGCTCAACCTCAACCATAAACCTAGAAAAGTTGCCAAAATGAGCAACCTCCATTTCCTTATCAATTATAATTGTAATGAAAATTGATAAGGAAATATCATACAATATTTTAGGATGCCAAAGTATCCATTTTAATCTACACACTCTAAACCAAATTTGGGTAGTATTGTGACCAACCTGCAAAGGATTGAACTTTTTATGCCATTCACGCAAGTGAATAATTCCTTGTTTGAGGGCAATGGAACCAAACCCCATGCTCGAGTTTTTAATTCATCTGTGGGGAAAAGCATATGAATGTATCCCCGACCAAGCGATACACACTTCCATGATGAAAAACCCCAATGAAATGAAACACAATCATCAATTTTATAAATATTCATAGGTTGTGAACCTTTAGGAAGAAATAAGCGAGCGATGATTGAGAACTCAACCATTTTGAGTCGACCGAAGATTGCAACTAGAACCGCATTAATGTGCGAAACGATTCCCTTTCTTCGGATGGAAGTATCAAGCCCTCCCTTGAGGCATGAAAATGATCGAACACCACTGCCCTCCTGATGAACTGCCTTGGTAGTCTCCGTAACAGGCTCAATAGAACCTGTTCCAGCAATTAAGGATCCATCCTGCATTGCAATTTCAACCTTTACAACAGCTACCCCCGTGGCCCAATCATTGAGACCGCCCATAATAGTTGTCATAAGCACTCGTCTTGCAGAATCCATAGGAGCCAAAGGGGGACCATCACTATGTTCCACTCCCATAAACACATTTGGAGATGAAGATTCGCTGCCCAAACCAGACACATGACCAGCAACTACTATCATATCCTTCAAGGTGCCATCACGATGTGCGACAACCCTCGTAGATCATGTGGTTAAAATCCGATGTGACTCTGCATCTGCCGAAGACATCATCATCCTCGCAACACCATACGGCGCTGCCTCCATGCCTTATGAGCCAACCGTAACGCTTGAGATCCCACCGCCACCGTGAAATCATGGCATCGCCAACGGTTTACACAGATCCAGTATCCCTCCGCCCAAACGGGAGGCTAATGGTCTATAACAATCAAAACTTCCCTGAGGAAGGAGATCTCCAGCGGACATCGGAAGCGATGAAGCCAAAAAACCCTCTTGATTTCCTTGTGATAATTTGATTATATAAAATGTTAACGATTATGTTTCAGTATTATGTGATTTTTTATAAGTCTTTATTTCATCCTCAAAATTTCTTGTAAAATTATGCTCATGTTATTGTTTAAATAAAAATTATTTGAGTTACTTCTGATTCCTTTTTTATTTTTCTAATTTACCCTGATAGCTTCCATTGTATGCATTACATTAACTAGAATATTATATCACCCCTTTATTATGTTTTATTTTCCATTGTATATCAAGAAGTGTTTTGGGATTGATATAGAATGATATCCTAAGGGTAATATTAACATCCTCAATGAAATCACATTCTGTATTTTTTGTTTAAAATGTTATGTGAAATTCAGCTATATGTAAATTTTATTATGAATAATAAAATATAATTTAAAATGGTATGTGCTACCTTTTACCTTATGAAAATTTGATAACATAACCAATTAAATCAAGCTACATGGGTTAATGACATTAATGATGGTATTATAGGAGGTTTAGTATTAACATTGGGGACTATATTTTTGGGAAAAATATATTACAAAACATAACCCTATGTTATATAGTTGATATTTATATAGAATATCATCCTACTGTTTTGGTAAGTTATAGATTATTTTTTATCCAATGAAATGAATCCCGGTATGGATATTAATTTTAGACATATTTCTATCAGAGATGTACAAATGGGTAAAAAGTGACAAAAGTTTCTTTAGGATTAACTATATTGTTACCTTTTACATGAAAGTAGTCCTTATAGAGAACCGCCTTTGAAACACACATGGTGATATTATATGTATAATTTATTTTTATGTTACAAAACATTATGATCCATTTTAAAATATTTTCTTTGATTTCAAAACCTTCACAAGTACTCAGTTTTTATTATTGTGATTTTAGATATTGATAAATTATTTAATTTTTTCTATGTCTTCCAATAATATTGTGATTATACATTATGTTTATTTATTTTATGATCTAATTTTTTGTACTATGTTTTTTATTAATGGATCATTATGAATGTATTGAGAACCATATCAATGTGCATACCCCAATTCAGGATTTCAACCATTGAAAATATAATGAAGCTGATATTAGTTCTATAGTTGTAACTAAAAAATATTATTATATTATTGAAGATAATATAGTTTATGAATAAAAAACATTGCAATAGGGTTTATCCTATTAATCCATGTGGATGTGAAAAAAGTATAAATGTATATATTCATCAGCAACCTATATAATTCATGGGAAATCAAATACATTTATTAAAGGATTAATGGATATTTACCTTGTGATGTTTTATCTCAAATTATGGAGAAATTAAAGGGAGATTATCATCATTTAAATTATCATCTATCATGATATTTGGATCATTGGTGGCAATTTTTTCAGAACACTATGATTGAATAATAAATTTATATCATCGAATTAAAGGATTTTAAAGTACTATTATTGGAAAAAATTATTTCCATGAGTAAATCAGTTGATAGTGATAGACAATTCAATATATAAGACAAATATACAATTAAAATGTAACTAATCATGAAGACAACATCATGTGGCTAAAAAGGAATATTACTTCCAATGTAAGTAACACAAAGTGAAACAGTAACAATTTCATTGATGGGATAAATCCAATTCCTTGAAGGTAAGTAATCTCCCAAACATTACCATAATACATGGTTTTAATATCATGTTTTATCAATATTGATAAATAATTCCCCAATTTTTTTGGATTTTATGGAAAAAATTTAAATAATAGGACCCCATAGAAATAAACACACAACTATAAGAAGGGAAGTTCGTTTTCCCTTTGAGATAATAGTTTAATGAAACACATTGCACTCGCGTGAAGGGAATGAGAGTTTGAAAAATGTGTGGAGAAAACTACCATAAATTATTTATTTAATTGGAATGAAATAAATTTCCATTGTTTAATTATTCAAAACTAAGATGATGGTAAACAATGAATATAACTTCTTAATAAATCAAGAGATTATACATGATAAGAAACTATGGTACCGACATATATATGATTTTATCACTTTGACCAATGTTTAATGATTAATTTTACCATGTAATTAGAATAAAGAAATATGTTATAGTATTATTTTATAAATTATATTATTTTTATAAGTATTATGAAATTTATAATAATTGTAATGTATTAATTTTTCTTTATGGATTTGGCTGCATATATTAAATGGAACCAATTATCATAAAAGGGATTCATATTAATGTTTAACTTCTTATAAAAATATGATTTAGTGAATATATACTTTAATTTTCTCTTGATGTTGAGATAATTTTGATAAATATAACTTTATGGGATAATATTTGTGACTGTGAAATTAGTTACTGATATGTTGTTATACTTTAGCATTATTTTGAATAATTATATGTTTGGGTGTATATAATATATTCAACTACTAAGGATTGAATTTTTTTAATAATAAAAGTTATCATTTTAGTTTAATGGGGAAAATGTTTTTAAATATTTGGAATGAGACATTAAATGAATGATTCTCTTATTTTGCAAAGATAATATTGATTTAGTGGAATCCCTTATAAATTTTTTATATTAAATTTTCTATGACATATTTTGGACAATTCATTAGGTAGTTAATTTATACATTGGATTTCCTATCATTTTGGTAGATAATTTAGAATGATAATATATTAATGTATCATGTTGCAAAAAATGTTTTATCAATTTTGTTTTAATAAAATATCATGAGAAATGAGGAATGAATTCTCAATCATTTATTGACATAATGATCAGTTAAATATTTATTTTATTTGTTCAAGAATAAAAACTCACATTGTATATTCATTTATTAGAGTAAGATATTATGTGAGAATTTATATTAGCACAACCAAAAGATGAAATTATTCATTTAATATATAAAGATATAAAGTAATTATATTTTCTTCTACTCTTGATCTAGATAGAAAATAACTCCCTCAACACACAGAAAATAATCTTGAATTGAAAATATAATCAAGAATAATCATTATTAATGAATCAAATTGTATCTTAACTCATCATTTATTTATGGATTTATGTTGATTAAATTTTATAAATCATTTAATTTCTTATGATTAATAATATCTAAAAGTTTCCATAATTATTCATAGTGTAGAGACCCCAAAACTGACATAAATAGACATTAAAATACATTTTTGGAATACTTTGTACAAAACAAAAACAGAAACACAACGACCATAAAAGTTTATTGTATTTGGAATCTTAGAATATTATCTTCTAATCGTGGTGAAAGATCTTCAACATCTCCCATAAAGATCCTCCCCTTTTGTTTTCATATATAAAACCTTTCTTTAAATCCTAGGGAAAAGAAAACATATAAAGGCTGAGCTCAAATGCTAAATAAGGGTAAGCATGGAGAAAATAAAACAAATCATATACATTTGAACTACAAAACATGAATATAATATTTAAATATTAAAATCATGAGCAATGACATAAAACATGGAAATGCGTAAGGTATAGATCATAATGGATCATCAATCATGATAAAATAGCATGGAAATAAAGAATGTAGTTGTGGAAACCATTAATCACATGTTATGATTTCCATACTAGCCAAGGCAGTGCTGCCAAGACCATCTTAGTGGACAAAGTCACTCTTTGAATCGAGTTCACTCCTCATTCCAGTCCTGAAATACTGAACTGGATTAACATACCATTCCAGCCAGGTCTATCTCATGAGATATAAATCTTTACCCAATGCATTGGATGGAGATATAGGTCCCACCCATCTCATAATGTAAACATTCTTAAATGTGCCACAACATAAACATAAATAATTCATCATAACCTAAAGAATAAAATTGGTTTCATAAACATCATCCCACCATAACATAATCCATATAAAACAAATGGATATAATTTCATAAAAAGAAAAGTGAAACCATGTATATCATAAATAAATTATACATGAAACATACACATATGAAATAATGTCATCTTACTTGGAAAATGGTTTTGATAAAATTCTTTAAATGAATTCTTAAGGAAAATATCCTTTCTTCTTCAAAATCATTTTATTTTCAAAAAATGCCAGGCAATTTTAAAATAAATGGTTTTTGTTGAAATTTTTTATGAAATCTTTTAGAGTAATCATAATGAAAATAAGGCGTTATAAAACCATAAAAATCCATTCATGTAGTATAAGTTTTAAAAAATTCTTCTCTTACTTTTGTCGGAAAAATCAAAAAAGTACCACGTATGATAAACTAAAGAAATATTCCTTCCATAAAACAAAGTAAATGTAAAAGAGGGGTAAAAATTACTTTAAACATACATGGAAGAAAAGTAAACATTTTATGTAAACATTTTGAGAACATATCGACATGGATGATAAACATAACCCCAGTAAAACTTACGAATAAACAATCTCGGATAAGAATGAGATTGGAATAATTATCCCTTACCACAGGTCCGATATGCTTCGTACGTATCCGAAAGTCATGTATAATGATTAAAAAAATGTCATTGACATATTAAAGAATCATATTCATTGTTATTATGTCATATATGGTTCACTTATGGCTTTATATTACCCGTTCTTTTGTAAATTCCATGTTAAAGCAGCGTTTTGGGTAAAATCGTTTCATTTATCGTACGTGTTTTGACATGTTGTTCTTGATATTGTTACTTATATCTTGATTTACATAATTCTATAATTTATAACATGATTTATATATAATATATATTAAATATATAAATATATACTATAGATCGATAAATGGAATGTAATACACCGTTCATGGAGACGGTTGGCCGTGCGTACACATGAATGCTGTTTTCATTTCCTTATTGAATTAAATGGAATTAAGTAAATGATACATATATGTACATAAATATAGTATCATTATTATGTAATATATTTATTATATATACTTTATAATCATAATTGAATAGTTAATCATGGAAAATGAATCTCATCACGTTCGTGGAGACGGTAGTCCGTACGTACGCACGAGCAATGATATCATTCCCATGATCGTGGAATTGTATTGAAGTGATTGTATAATATTTCAGAATCAATATCACTTTAAAATAATCATATATAGTTATTTATTTAAACCATTATACCCATCCAATTATGGTTATGGTGGAAAAAATATTACACCACGGCGTGGAGACGGTATTCTGTACGTACGCACGCGCGGTGATTTAATTTTCCGTAGGATGAATAGAAGATGAAAATGAGTTGTTTCATATTTATAATAACATATAAGTATATGACTGATACTGATGTCATTAATTTATGATGAAACAAATAATGAAGAAGAAGTAGAAGATGAAATAAGATGGAAAGAATCGGTAAAGGATATTACCTCTTCTTTGACGCGCCTCTTCTTATCCTGCTCTTGAGGAACTAGGGTTGGTCTTTTGTGAGAACCAGAACCTCTATAATATTTCTAGGGAAGATTATAAGGGAAATGGGTATGGTTTGGCCGAGCTTCAAGGTGAAAAAAAGTGTGAAGAGAAGATGGAAGGGGTGCCCTTTTTATAAGGGAGGAGAGGAGCACCTTTGAAAAAACATAAAATATTATTTTATAATAAAGTAGTATTTGGTTTATAATAGCTCCAAATTGATTTATTTAGAATATAAAGTTTGGATGGGTTGCAATACTCTCATCCAATAGAATTTAGGCAAGTTCATATTTCTATTTTAACCCTATCATTTAGATTAAACTTTATGTTAAATAATTTTACTTTTACCGTGTCTTCTTGTTTTCTTACACTATATGGTTAATAAAAATACAATAACAAGCCAAAAAACCCCAAGTAGTTAATTATTAATATATATAACCGTATTTATGCCATTTGACTGAACCGTATATTTTTTAGGAATAAAATAACAATTAATAATATAACATTTGTTTTAAAAACTATTTTATGTTAATTTTGACACTATTTGGTAAATGATTTTTGTGAAAATCATAAAAGCAGGATTAGTTCAAAAAAATGTTAATTATATCAATAATATCATGTCATATTAACCTAAAAAGTTAGTGTAATTCATAAAAAGTATCATATTACATTTATTTGGGTATTTATAATATCAATTATTTTAATAATTCATTATTTAGGTAATTACTATATCTCCATTGTGTCATAAATAAATTTAATTATTTAATGTCTAAAAATTATAAATAAAATACCATTATGTAGGAAATCTTTTTATCATTCTAATTAATATTTATAGTCTAATTTAGATTATGTAAAACCCTATATTAATAATTTTTTACTTATTAAACTTTGATTTTAACAATTTTAACTCTTCTTTAAATAAAATAATAATAAATGTCCAAATCTTATCCACGGGGACCTAAAGTGTATTATTTTATTCATAAAGTTGTTTTTAGTGGAATTACATTTATCCAATAGAATTAATACATGTGGTAGGGTAATAATAATATCATTTTACCCTTAATTACCCTATTTACTTTTAGTCGTGGTAAATAAAAGTAAAAATTTACTATTCACCAAAAAATATTTTTATCTTATTGAACCACATTCTACTCCTTGATATTAACCGTGTCTCTTGGAATTTCGAAATTCCACTCACAGAAGCGGTAAAATTAAGTTTTATGTACATTTTAAAACTCTCCAAAGAGGTGGGTAAAAGACGGTGAAAAGTTAAATACAATTTCTATATGTCTAAAATTATTATAAAATAAATATAATTAATTACATTGAACTTATATAGGTATTATGTATCAATTTAGACAATAAATAAATTTAAAAAAATAAATAATTATTTATATAAAAATTCGGGTTTTAAATAGTAACACAGTGTTTTCACTATTCATAAAAAATTGAATGTTTTCAGAAAAATACCAAAAAATTTACCCTAGGATAATATCGATATTCTGAATCAAAAAATGAAGTCCATTTTGAAAAATAAAATTTATAATATTTAAAAAAGTTGTTATTACGATTCATAATGACTAATTCATAATAATATTATAATAATATATTGTTTAGTGAAACACGTTATTGCGTACTACACATGCTATCGAGGAAGGTCTTGATTGCATGTAATGGAAGCCCAATCCGGGATTCATGTAGTGAAAGCTCTGTTTGGTGTTGCGTACAACATAATCAAAACATATTTCATTTATACATTAAACAAAATCTATACTTAATGTTGCGTAAAATAATTTCCACAAAACGAACTTGAAATTGTGTGTAACACGATCCAAGAATAGTGTTTCATATACTACAAGATAATATAGTGTTACGTATAGTTCAAGATAATTTATTTGTAGTGTACAACACACGACATAAATGTAATTAAAAGGAATAATTCTCATAAATTCTCAGGTTGATACATTCTACCCCCCTTAAAATGTATTTCGACCTCATAATTCATCCGGGGTTATAAATGGTTTACTACTTCAATGTTTGATTAATAGAAACCCACATCGTAAAGAGGAATAACAAAACTGAACTTTAAATACTAAATTATGAAACGTAACGGTTACCAAAATTAACAAATCATTGTGTTTCCACATAAAAGAACATAGGTGAAAATATGGATATGGAAGGAAAAATATAACCATCATGTTCTGATGAAGAGTGGTAGAGGAAATGGCTATGAAAAAGCCAACAATCACAAATCAATAAATTTGTGATGATCTAAGGTACCATCTAATTCATCAGATATTAGGGCACTAGTAAAACATTTTTGGTTTTCAAGATCATTTCCCTGATGTTGAAGAAATTGGAATTAGAAGAAATACTTTCTTGATTTTGGTACAATCTCACTGTTGGTCATTCCATGAACAATTTCCACTTATCTCATAAAGAAATGAAGTTGAATTTTTCATTCGTGATGTGTTAGCAGATCATGTGATAGAATGATGGGTCACTCCATCTATCTCAAATAAAAGGTAAGAAAAAGTTATCAAAAATACATAGGTCTATCTATAGTGAGATTAATCATATATGGTTCCTAAAATGGACTTATAGTTCATATATCATACTGATTAATATAATAAAACTAGTTTCCAATAACCAGGGACTTCCAGTAGGCCAGTGGTAGGAAATAAAGGCCTGTCGCACTTCGGTTTTGGGTTCGTTTCCCATAGCCTTGTCTGACGCGACGGGTTTTCACCCATCCTACGGGTTGTCCTTTTTCTAAAACTACTATATTATAACATTTCATAAATAATATTGAAAAAAAATCTAGACTTAAACAATACTGACTTATGTCCAACATAATCCATTCCAATCCTTAGGCTTATCCAAAATACTTATGTCCAAGCTCATAGTATAAAGAAAACAATTACTTGAAATTTCATCTGTCGAGCATGTGAATACCATCATTTATCCCCCATATAGCATACGATATATCTTGTTGGTCACAATCCAAACATGTGAATAGATTAATCATGTATTCTATTGAAAAATGAATACCCATTGAACCTTACTGAAAACATGAATGTTGTCAAAAGTTAACTCTTTCCTCATACAAAAATCCCAAAAGTTCTATATACTCAAACCATAATATCACATAGTCTTTATATCAATCATGAGATCATGAATACTATTTCATTTTTTCCTTTTCATATCATCTGCTTTCCAAAATATTAGAATTACTTTTCATGGTTACCAGTACTATATAATTATTAAAAACCATAATAAACCAATAAATAGATATTCCAATATTCCACAGTACTATAATTTAGATACAACAACATTATTTTGGAATCCTGTTACATAAACACATAATCATTCCACTACATCATTGTCATACTCAACATCACCAACAGTGATCGCATGTGACTTACCTTTTTCCTTTTCCTTAAGAGGTTGCTCACTTCGATCATAATTAACCATTTTATTAGGGCATTGGTTAATATAATGCCCCATTTCCATGTTCTTGAAGCATTGAAGTGTTGGTGGAGCATTCTCTGCATTATTTTCATTATTCACATCATTAGCATGCCATTTTCCATTACTTCGACACTAATCTTCTTGATGAACTTCATTTCCATACTTAAAACATTTTTCAGTCCGTTTAAGTCAATCTCCACCATGCTTCTTTCCACACTTTGAGCATAAAGAAACATTCATCTTATTTTCAGCATTATTCTGAAATTTCTCCTTGAACTCCATCTTTGGTTTCTTGTCAAAACCATGAGATGGATATGTAACAACAACATCCATTTCTACAATGATAGTACAACACAAAATTTCTTCATAGCTACTGAAGACTCTTAAAGTTAATGCCCTTCGAAAACTTGGTTTTATGCCACTGAAGAATCGATCAACTTTACATTCAGGTTGGAAGATAAAACCAGATGTATACCTTGAAAGTCTTGTAAAATTCACTTCATATATATACCAACAGATTCATCATCCCTTTTCGTAAGCTCAATGAAATACTTTTTCCATCTTTGTTCGAAGAATACGAGGGATGTACTTATTGAAAAATAAGTTCTTGAAGTCATCACATTCCATGGATTCAATTTCATCTTGGGGCCTTATATTCTTAATTAGAGTCCACCATTGATCTACTTCACCTTCTAAATGGTAAATAGGTAGAAGGACTTTTTCAGTTTCCAAACTGCGAGGTATGGAAAATATATTTTCAATGGTACTGGTCCATTTTTCAACAACAAGAGAATTAGAAGACCCACTGAAAGAAGGTGGGCGTTGCCTCATGAAGGACTCAATAGAATATTGTTCCCTCCTCAGCTCATTTGGAAATCCAGAATGATTCATATCTTGTGTAAGTATATCAATAAGAGTTTTCACTCCATCTCCCATAACGTTGGTTTGTTCAGGAGCAGAATCATTGCATTGTTCATTAAATTGATCAACACAGTTCCTTCGGGTTGCAGCCATCGTCTAAAACCCAAAAAAACAGTGTGAGAGGAAAAAATCATGCAATGGAAAACAACATAATAAATGGGTAGTACCATCAATATATAACATCTTAGGTTTAATTCTAAGATTGTTACAATAATTACAGGACTATAACATATATGTATACTTAACCTTAGGGACATCCCTAGACATACCTTAGAAATATCTCTAGAGATCTCACTAATGATCTCGCATCCTAGTTTCCAAAGGTTGACTAAAACATTCTTCTGATACCAACTATAGAGACCCCAAACCTGACGTACATATACATTAAATTACTTTTTTGGAATAATTAATACATAACAAAAAAACAGACACACAAGGACCATAATAGTTTAGTGTCTTTGGAAACTCGGAATACAATTTTCTAATCGTGGGGAAAGATCATCAAAATCTCCAATAAAGATCTTCCACATTTGTTTTCTTACCTAAAAGCTTTCATTAAATGCTAGGGAAAAACATATAAAGGGTGATCTCAAATGATCAGTAAGGGTAAGCATGGAGAAAATAAAACAAATCATATACATTTGAACTAGAAAACATGAACATAATATTTAAACATCAAAATTTTAGCAATGACATAAAACATGGAAGTACGTAAGGCATAGATCATAATGGTCCATCATTCATGATAAAAAAGCATGGGAATAAAGCATGTAGTTGTGGAAACCATTAAGCACATGTTATGATTTCCATATTAACCAAGACATTGCTGCTAAGACCATCTTAGTGGACAAAGTCCCTTTCTGAATCGAGTTCACTCCTCCTTCCAATCCTGAAATACTGAACGTGATTAACTTTCCTTTCCAGCCATGCCTATCTCATGAGATATAAATATTTACCCAATTCATTAGAGAATATATAGGTCACATCCATCTCATAATGAAATCATTATAACGTTTTCCACAACGTAGACATAAATCATTCATCGTAACCTAAAGAATAAAATGGGTTTCATAAACATCATACCATCATAACATAATCCATATAAAACAAATGGATATAATTTCAACCTAAGAAAAGTGAAACAATTTAAATCATAGAGACATTATACTTGAAACATACACATATGAAATAATGTCATCGTAGATGGAAAATGGTTTTGATAAAATGCTTAAAATGAATTCTTGAGGAAAATATCCATTATTCTTCAAAATCATTTTCTTTTCACTAAAAGCCATGAAATTTTAAAATAAAATGTTTTTGTTGAAAATATTGATGAAATATTGTAGAGTATGCTTAATGAAAATAAGGCATTATAAAACTGTAAAAATACATTCATGCTGTATAAGTTAAAAAACAATCTTCTCCTACTTTTGTTGGAAAAGTCATAAAAGTACCACATATGATAAACAAAAGAATGATTCCTTCCATAAAACAAATTAAAAGTCAAAGAGGGGTAAAAATGACCTTAAACACACATGGAATAAATTTAAAGATTTTATGAAAACATTTTTAGAACATATGGACATGGATGATAAACATAACCCCAGTAAATACTTGCGAATAAACAATCTCGGATAAGAATGATATTGGAATAATTATCCCTTACCTTAGGTCTGATATGATTTTTACGTATCTGAACCTCCTGTATAATGATTTATATAATTTTATTGACTTATTACAGAATCATATTCATTGTTATGATATCATATATGGTTCACTTATGACATTATATTACCCGTTCTTTTGTAAATTCCATGTTAAAGCATCATTATGGGTAAAATCGTTTCATTTATCGTACGTGTGTCGACATTTTGTTCTTGATAATATTAATTATATCCTGATTTTCATAATTACAGAATATAAAACATGATTTATATATAATATATATTTAGTATATAAATATATATGATAGATCGATAAATGGAATGAAATACACTGTTCATGGAGACGGTAGGTCGTGTGTATGCATGAACACTGTTTTCATTTCCTTATTGAATTAAATGGAATTAAGAAAATGAAAAATATATGTACATAAATACAGTATCATTTTTATGTAGTATATTTATTTTATATACTTTATAATAATACTTGAATGGTTAATCCTGTAAAATGAATCTCATCGCGTTCATGGAGACAGTAGTTCGTACGTATGCACGAACGATGATATCATTCCCATGATCGTGGAATTGTATTGAAGTGTTTTTATAATATTTCAGAATCAATATCACATTACAATAATCATATATAGTTATTTATTTAGACCATTATAACCATCCAAGTACGTTGGTGATGGAAAACAGATTACACCACGACGTGGAGACGGTATTCCGTACGTATGCACGCACGGTGATTTCACTTTCCGTAGGATGGATAGAAGATGAAATTGGGTTGTTTCATATTTATAATAACATATAATTATATGAGGGATACTTATGTTATTGATTTATGATTAAAAAAATAATAAATAAGAATTAGAAGAAAAAATAAATTGGAAAGAATCAGTAAAGGATATTACCACTTCTTTGACGCGCCTCTTCTTATCCTCCTCTTAGGACACTAGGGTGGTTCTTTTGAGGAGACCAGAACCACTATAATGTTTATATGGAAGATGAGAAAGAAAATGGGCAGGGTTTGGCCAAGACTAAAGGCAAAAAAGGGTGTGAATAGAAGAGGGAAGGGGTGCCCTTTTTATAAAGGAGGAGAGGGGCACCTTTGGAAGAACATAAAATATTATTTTATAATAAAGTCATATTCGGATTATAATAGCTCCGAATTGATTTATTTCGAAGCCAAAGTGGGGATGGGTCAAAATCCTCTCAACCAATATAATTTAGACAATTTTAGGATTCTATTTTAGCCTTCTCATTTAGATTTCACTTTAAGTTAAATAATTTTACTTTTACCGTGTCTTCTTGTTTTCATACACTATATGGTTAATAAACTTACTATAACATGAAAAATGAATCCGAAGTTGTTCATTATTAATATTTATAACCTTATATAATTAATTTGGCCGATCCTTAGTTTTTAGAATAAAATAACACTTAATAATATAATATTTTTTTAACAACTATTTTATGTCAATTTTGAAACTATTTGGTAATTGATTTTTGTAAAAATCATAACAGCATGATCAGTTCGAAAAAAGTTAAATAAATCATTACTATCATGTCATATTAACCTAGAAAATTACTGGTATTCATTAAAAGTATCAAATTACATTTATTTGGGTATTTACAATATCAATTTTTTAATAATTAATTATTTAGTTAATTACTACATCTTCATTGTGACATAAATAAATTGAATTATTTAATGATTAAAAATTATAAATAAAATACCATTATATAGGAAATCGTTTTATATTTCTAATTAATATTTATAGTCGAATTTAGCTTATGTATAACCCTATATTAATAATGTTGTACTTATTAATCTTTGATTTTAACAATTTTAACTCTTCTTTAAATAAAATAATAATAAATGTCCAAATCTAATCCAAGTGGACCTAAAGGGTAATATTTTCTTCCTAAAGTTGTTTTTGGTCGAATTAAATTTCTCCAATAGAATTAGGAGTTAGGGTAATAATATATCATTTTTACCCTTAATTACCCTATTTACTTTTAACCGTGGTAAATAAAAGTAAAAAGTTACTATTCACCAACAAATATTTTTATCTTATTGAACCACATTTTACTCCTTTATATTAACCATGTCTCTCGGATTTTCGAAATTCCAATAACAGAAGCGGTAAAATTATGTTTTATGTACATTTTCAAAATCTCCTAGGAGATGGATAAAGACGGTGAAAAGTTCAATAAAACATTTATATGTCTTAAATTATTATAAAATGACTCCAATTAATTACATTGAACATATATAGGTATTATGTATCAATTTTGACCTAAAATAAATTTAAATTAAATAAATAAATATTTATATAAAAAGTCGGTTTTTAAATAGTAACCGAGTGTTTTCACTATTCATCAAAAATTGAATGTTTTCAGAAAAATACCAAAAATTCACCCTAGGCTAATTTCGATATTCTGAATCCAAAAATGAAGTCCATTTTTAATAATAAAATTTATAAAATTTTAAACAGTGTATATTTCTATTCATAATGTCTAGTTCATAATAATATTATAATAATATATCATTTAGTGAAACTCGTTATTGCGTACTTCACACGCTATCGAGCAATGTATTGATTGCGTGTAATTCAACCCAAGAAAGGGATGTGTGTAGTGAATGATATGTTTGGTGTTGCGTATAACATAATAAAAACATATTTCACTTATATATTAAATAAAATCTATACTTAATGTTGCGTAAAATAATTTCCAAAAAACGAAAATGAAATTGTGTGTAACATGAGCCAAGAATAGTGTTGCGTATACTACAAGCTAATACGGTGTTGCGTATAGTGCAAGATAATTTTGGAGTAGCATACAACACAAGACATCAATTAAATTAAAAAGAATAATTCTCATAAAATCTCGGGTTGTTACATATAGATTTTCCCATGTTTGTATCTTCACTCCCAACCTATGGTCTTCTATTTGGTAATGTAGTACATGTTAACAAAGATTAACATTTCACATACCTATCTATATTTTCAAGTGGTTATTTTTATAATATTGTTTACAATATGGGTTTCCAAATATGTTATTTTCAATTTTGAACACTATAACTATTTTTATTAAGATTAAATTTTCAGGAAATAATTTATTTTAGGGTGTGGAATGTTACCACCATAGATTATAGAAGTCGAATGTCATATTCGATAGGATTTAAGATATGAAAAAAACCATAGAACAAAATATTACACACTAAAACACTAAAATTTGTTTCTGTTTAAATAAACTAAATATATTTGATAGTTTTCAAAATAAGGAACACCAGTATTTGATGAAACATGAAACATTATTAAAATATTATTTTCCAAACATGATAACTAAATCATATATAATAATTTGTTGGGTATAAATAGGAATAAAGAAATTATGATATATAAATATATATATGCTTTAGAAATATATAAAATAAATTTAATTATTATATACTGATTAGAAGTTAAATAAAATTAAATTGAAATACAAATATATGTTTTTTACAAAACATTATTTTCCTGAAATAATGTTTAGTCACGCTTTCCAAATATAAAAAAATTAATTTATACCATTTTTAGAAATTATTTTTTTTAAAAAAATATTTTTTCATAAAATATACATGTAATATTTATCTTTTGGGGAGTTTTCCAAGTTTATTTAAAAGACTAATTTTTTTTGAATAATGAATTCTACATATTTTAAATTAAAATTTCCATTTAATTTAATTTAATTTCAAAAAATTATTTTATTTTTAAATATGTTTCGTATTTATATTATTAAAATTATATTACACTAATTTGAATTATTTTAATTGGAATCAATTTCATATATAATTTTCATATAGAATCCTTATATACCTATGAGAATTTTTATTTGTAAACCTATTATTTTGTGTGTCTGCATGGTATAATTTTAAATTGAATTGTACAACCTATTTTAATAGAATTCATAAAAATGGAATATCTATTTGTATATAAACTAATAAATATTATTTAATTAGTAAAAATTACCTTTGTCCATAATTAATGATGAATGTAGTAATAATTTAATTACTACTGTTAATGTACAAATGTGTTTAGTTTATTGGGTAAATGAAAATTTTAAGCTCTAAAAATGACTTCAAAATTATCAAAAACCTATTTTAAATGAATATATAATCCATATAACCACTTAGGTTCAAGAATAAATTATTTTTCAATCATGTTTAATTATTGAAAAGTGGGAATCACTTTATCTTTTCAAAATTTTGTGTGTTTCCTCTCCATGACTAATAAAATGCCACCAATTATCTTACATTTTTCACACATTCAAAACCAATTTTTTTGGAAATAAAATTTCATTTCCCTCAATTAATTCCCCACAAACATCATATAGTCTATAATTTGATGACAAAGGCTTCTTATATTGTTTTTAGGTATAATGGTAAATTAGATCTCTAAAAAATATGTTAAACTCTTAAACATGCACATTTATTTTATTTCTTCTTCAAACTCATTAAAATATGTATCAAATATTATAATAATATAATAAAATTATATTCAATATACTATTTGTTTTTTTAATATAATAACCCAATTACATATCCACATCAATTAAATGGGAAACACAACCAACTATCTTGTTTATAGAGGACGACTGCCTCATTAAATGATGTAATTTGATTTTCACCAACACCGTTCAAGAAGGAATATTATTAAATATTTAAGATAATTATATGTAATTAATGAAATTTTAATAACTCAATAATTTTAATATAACATATACCTTTATAACATCCATTCTATGAGGGATACGATGATATTTCTAGTGTGTACTATGGACTACTGCCACAAAAAGAGATTTCATTATTTTGTAACATAAATTTTACATGAAATTTATAAATATTCATGTTAATTAATACATGTGATATTAATGATATAAAAATTATTATTTAAATATAATATCCAATATAACATCTTTCATTTCAATATGTTGGAAAATAAAAATATCGCTCATTCAAATGTGTGGCCTCCCTCCTCTAGCTAGTAGTGTAATTTTTTATTATTAATATATAAATGGATTGTAATAATGAGGTATTATATTAAAATACTTGATATATATGAAATAATAAGGAATGTTTTATGATTAATTGATATATGTTTCCATTTAAATGTATACATTCATAGAAACTGAAGCAATATTCATGTGTAAAAGGAAAAAAACCTAATGCGTGAACACAGTAATCCATTTTCTATCGCTATCATTAATATATTACTATAAAGAAGTTATATAATAAATATATATGATATTTATTTAATGGTTTACAATTTATTGAATATGTAACAATGATCAAATTGATAAGAAAAAAAATTCAAAACTAAACATACATGAAAAACAAAAATATTATCATCTAAAATAGAGAATTTAATAATGGATTGTTAGTAAAAAGATAATAAAAGAATATATGTAAATCATTTTTTGTATGAAATTTTTAGAATTTTATTTATTATATTTATAATAAAAATTTATTTATTATAGATGATTGTTATACACATAATAAATATATCAAAGAAAATGTAATGGTTTTCATCTCAATTTTACATCATTGAAACATATACTAAATAATCCCAATATATATATTTTTTGTGGTAAATATACATCGTCATTGATATACTATATAAAGGATATATTAATATTAATTGAATTTAATATTTCATTTTTATTTTAATTTAATTAATTGTTTTTACTCATCTAATGTAACCAATAAGATAATTGTTTGTTTCAAAATATCATCATTATTGATGATTATTGTTTTTTAAGTATTACATGGGGAAATTATTTGATATATATATCAAAAAATAATATATTTTTATATACCATGGTTATTCATGAATATTTTCAAGTAATTTTACCATTTTGAAAATCTTACAATATTAAATTTAAAGGGAAAATGTATTTATGAAAATCAGATTTTATTTCACTCTACTATCAAAAATTAATTTTCATAAAATTCCATGTTTTATAGAATGGTTTTTGAAAAAGTTTTTTAAATTTTACAAGTGATTTATTATAAGAATTATTACATATTATGTCATTTTAAATTTTTTTTATTATAACCATTATCTCCTTCTGAAAATAAGGATCGTTTGGCTTTTACTGAAAGTGTGGAATGAATCATTGTTTTAATGAGTATGACCTGAATTTAGTTCTTCACCATAATGATCACTAAAAAGATCATACCTTATTTTGAAAATGATAAATTATTATATAAAAATAAAAATCTTTAAATCTATTATTTGAGATTTTTTTAAAATCATAATTTTAATTTTAAAAGTGAATATTTATCAATAATGGTATTAATGAATTTTTTATTATATTATTAATCATCAACGACATCCACATACTATTATAATTATGATTAAATATAGATATATTATTGATATAATTATCAATATCTTTATAGATGGTATATTCTATGTTTCACTAAGAGTGACCAACTTTAATACGAATCATCACATTGTAACTCAATGCATATAATTATGTTTATTTGAAAGATGTATGTATTAACATATATTATTTTATTTATTCCATATTAATTTTAATGTTTATTATGTTTCACCCCATTCATATGAGGAATTCATTTGAATTAGTATGATATTGGTTGATCCAACTTGTAGACAGCCCCTTGATTCATTTAAATGTCTCATGAGGGAAATTTGAGGAGAAAATTATATTGTTTTATACCATTAGATTTAAGAAATCTTCTGAATGGTTTTTGACTACATGTTTAAGATGACCAGAATATTTAATTCCCTCAATATGTAATCAGTTATAGATTTCCATGTGATTATTATATTTTTTATAATATATATTGTTTTTTAAACACTTATTAGAATATTTATATATATTTATTTTTACTACAATATTATTCAACATTATTTTATAATTGGAAAGAGTTTTAGTTACATATGTTGTAATATTGTTCATTATTATTCATTCATGATATCTTTCTCTTAATATATAAAAGTAATGATCATTAGACCACACCCATTTCATATAATTTATTTTTCTATGATACCTTTATGATTTTTTAAATTGATATATACGGATATTTTATGTGGAATAATGGAAGGCTCAATGATAAAAATAATTTTACAGAAAAATGAAATTACAATTTCATGTGTTTATATTTTATAACAAGACAAACAAAATATATCATTCGTCAGTATGTGACTCCTTCTATCATATCACAATTTAATAATATAAGCACTTACTCTAGGCCACTAGACACTAGATATTTACTAGTAGAAGTCTTATTGAGCTAAGGTATAAGAATATGTTTGGTTTTAGAAAATTATTATTTAGAATGAATTCCATTATATTTATTATGATCTAATATAAGGGTTATGAGATATCCTTTGATTTTAAATAATGGTTCACTGGTGAGGTTGTTGTGTTTAATCTTTATGTAGGGTTATTTATTTATGAAATGGTATATATTAAACCATTAGTTTTAATATTTAAATCTTCAATTAATCTCCTGTTTATTCGTGTGAATGTTTTTTCTTTTTACAGATCTTATTAAATAATTAAAAATATTTTGGTTTTGTTAATGATGAAAGGAATGAAAAGTAAATATTTATTTTATTAGGAGATCTATAAGAAGTTGATTATAGTGCCTTAGGATAGTAAAATTCATTGTGAATACACATTGTTTGGATAAATAGAGTATATTGTCTTTAAATTATTTATAGAATGAATATATTCTTTTAAAAGAAGAATAATTTATTTTTTTGTATGTATAGATGGAATAATTATTAATCATCTGTATTATTAGATGCATAAAATAAAAATTTTATCCTTTACCTTTATTTATGATGAATTGATAACCTTTTCACCCCTCAGTAATTATCAGTTTTATAGTTGTTAATATTATCAAAACCATGATTTCTGTCGATCACAATTATTCATTGGATAGAAATTTTCAATTACTTTAATATCTTTTGTCTTATCTCTATTTTAATCTCGATATTTGGAAATTAATATATGTTATTTTGGGTGACCTCTTTATATTCCACTTACTATATTTAAAATATGGTTTATTAACAATATTTATGATGTGGATTTTTAAAAATGGTATTTGTAAAATATTGATCATTTGAATAATAATATAAAATATTGTGGTTGAAATATATTTAAGTATTGCAGAATTTAAATCCCAGGAAATATGGTTTATAGTAATATTAAACATGATGGAATTCTTAACATGAAACACAAAAATTTAATAGAAATGTGATACATAATAAAAATATTATTATTCAGTTGTAACTATTATAACATGTCTTTTAAATTGGAATTTATGAAAATGAGTATACGTATTTTGATATATCTGTATTATTTTATAACTCAAACAAAAATTATAATTTAATATGTAATCATTTTTATTCATTTATATGCATAAAATTATATTTTCATCAAAATAGTTTTTTATTGCATTTTGTGAGTGGAAATTATAATTAACATCCTCAATATATTGAAAAAAATATTTTATAAAATTATTTTATTTTTAGATGTAATCATATGAAAATTGATTTGTGGTAAAATATCCTATTTTTTCCAAAATAATTGATATTTTTTCTTAATTGTGAAAATATTGACTTTCTAAGTACTCCCATTTATTTTAAAAACTAAATTGATTGTTTAATTTGCAATAAAATAAAATAAAATCAATTTACATTTAAACACATTCCACTATAATTTGAAAATATTTAGGTTTAATATATATATATTTTTGATTTTTATGACAATTTATTCATAAAATTGGTTTTTATTTTGTTTAACATTTTTTAGGTAATATAATTTAATCATATTCTAGATAATAATTCACGAATAATTGACACAATATTTAGAATTAGAAGTTATAAATATTTGACAATTTTATTTCTAGAAATTATAAAATATAATCATTTTAAATAATTTTCATATCCCCGTGGGTTAAATAGTATAATATGTTTATCACTTGGATAAAATTTCTCCAAATAAACCCAAAAAACAAAATAATTAAATTCAAAGGGATATAATAGACCATATAAATAATATATTATAATATATGGTTTGTTTGTACCATTTTTTCCATTATAATGATGTTTATATTATTTTATATAATGAAAATTATAAATTGTCAATCACATGACATTACAATTTCTAACGATATTACATATGAATAAAAAATGAATCATATACATATAAATTAATGCCTGATCTAAAAAAATATTCTATATCACATGAATTTCTTTCTAATAATAATTTAAATAAAAATAACCAATAATTATTTATCAAAATTGAAATATTATTTAATTAATTAATCAAATATTATAAAAAATGAATTGAAAAATATTAAATATAATAAAATTTAGAGGAATTATGTCAGGACAATCTTCTTCATGGTGATGGAAGTGAGAGAAAAGGGTGAAGCCCTCCATTCCTCATAATGAAGGATAGATAATAACCCCTGATTTTAGTCTTCAATAGGCCCCATATGGGAGACTAGGACCTATTTTATAGAATCTCACACAATATGGAAGGCATTACCCTTTTTAAAGAACAAGATTGAGAGACACTATGGTTAATCCCAAGAAAATCCAAATAATAAAAGTAAAAGTAATGCCAAAATCAATTTACCACAACAATGGAAAAAGTAGTGATGATACAATGTTCAAAAAAATTATTGAAACAATCACCAAAAGAAAAGGTGATGTAGTAGTAACAACATCTAATATCGACTCCCAAGCTAGTAAAGTTCATCGTGGTTCTCAAAGTCCTACTGGAAACCGGAGAACAGTTTTAAATACGTAGGGTATGTATACAAGTATTCCCAATAAGAAAAGTAAATACATTAATGCACAAGTGAGGGAAAAAACTAAAATCCTAATTAGAAATGAGAATAACCATAATGAACCTACAATGGAATACTAACATTCTCAGTATCTTCAAGACACAGTCACTAAATAACGGATGTTAAGTAAAGTAGTAGTATTAATAAATCGATATTTGTGTACCATGGACCTTAATTGCTTCAAATCCTGGCCATGCTAGGAAATGATATACCTCAAACAACTGTGCTTCGTGAAGAATGATAAGTGATCCCCAATGAGGTAATTACACCACAACCTCAGTGTGGACAGGACCACTGCAATCTCCAAGTCATGGGTGGAATAGTTATGTTCATGAGGACGTAACTTCATAGACCCATAAGAGAATAATATTCCCTGATGCATCAATGCATATTCCATGCCTAAGACATATGTTTCACAGAACACCTAAAACATCACACCTACCTCTGGAAAATTATGTGCTGGGGAACTAACCAATTTCCTTCAAATAAAGGAAATCTACCTGAAACTACTCACTCCACATACATGTTAGGTATTTTCTGGTCAATGATTTCAATGGATATAAAACTCGAAAGATGTAGGGTACGATCTTATGATAATAGCCCTACTTTCTGAGGAATCTAAAAACCTCATCCACATTCATGGTTCCTTCCAAAGAAAGAACAACATTGACCATGGACAGGTCCAATTATATCCCTTTATGATACTCCACGTGTCCACGGAAGTTCACTTTTCATGTCTAGAACACTCACTTGTACAAAATTCTATAGTGCTAGTGGTGTCAAAGTACCTTCAAGGCACTCCTCAAATTGTTGGCATGATCCTATTTTGACCATGAGTAGAATAGGATGTTGTTGATGAACACAACAATGAACCAGTCTAGGTAGTCCTACAAAACAGTGTTCATGAGTCCCATGAACATAGTTGGGAAATTCGTAACACTAAAAGACATTACCACGAAATCAAAGTTCCCATTACTTCACCTGAAAGTAGTTTTAGAGATATTACCCTCATTCACCAAAAATTGGGGATATCTAGACCATAGATCAATCTTAGATAACCAACATTATGGAATCAATCGGTTAAAAAGGATGTCGATCCTCGTATGGGGGTAATGGTTCTGGAATGTAACCTAATTCAGTATCTGGTAGTATATAAACAGTCTTAGACCACCATCCACCTTCTTCGAGAACAATACTGGAGCACTCCACGTTGACACTCATGGATAGATGAAACCGTTTTTCATCAGGACATCAATATGATTCTGCCACTCCCGCAACACAAAAAGCACCATCAAATTTGGATCCATCAAAATCGAATGGTCACTGGGTTGCAAGTATATTCTGAACTCAACGTCACATCGAGGGGTAAAGACACAAGATATTTGTGGAAGACATAAAATAACTCACTAAAAACCCCTAAAACATACAAAAAATCTATAATTGTAGACTCTACTGATAGAAATAATAACAATGAAAAATAGATACCACACTCCATCGGTCCTCCTAAAAAATCTACTCTCCAACGATAGCTACGCGTTGGCCACCCCTATTCAAGAACATGAACCTTCTATAGTAGAAGTTGTTGAAATTGTTAAAAGAAAAAATCTAGTCAATGCATATGATGACCACGTATGGTTTCATATGTATCAAAATAAGATCCCCACTTGACTGATGGTGTCCCATAATCAGTCTATATCCTTGAAGAATACCAAAAAGACTGTTCTGACGTCTAACTAGCATACTCAACACTAGGGGAATGGTAAGTCTATATACGCCAAGTCTCAAATCATGTGCTAGACTGGGTGCAACTAAGGATTGTGAGGCTCTTGAATAAAACAAATCGCATGCAAGAGTACTAAACAGAAAGATCATACCTTGAGCAACCTATGGCCCTATCGGAACCACCACCTCTACGATATGCAACTACCCATGCCCAGATCCTTTGCCCATCGACTATTTAACATTCCCTGACAACACCTTAGTTGAAGTCCTGAAGAATCCTTTTGGTCGGGCTCCCCTAGAACTATATATCATCGGCTGAGTGGGCTCTTGCTGCCCCTACTAGTGGAATGTCTTGACTGGAAACTACTGCAGTTGAGGTGGCTGTTAAACCTACACACCCCCACTGTACAACAATCAATATGGGCCCTAGTTCCGATGATTCTTGTGGCCTCCACAGACAATGCACCTCAGTCCAAAGACCACGGGGAAAGGACAAGGACAATGATATTAGAACTAGAACTGCTGGGGGCCACTTCCCATATGCTGAAACCTAGAAGGACCAGATGCTAGGGACATACTGCTAATAGAATTATACTTTCAAAAACTCTGTTACCTCCCCTCTCATGACACACCTCCCTGTGACTGCATCCTATCCACTACCTCGGCCTTCTTTTGAACCTATAAGTATGTTAGTAGAGTGAAAGGAGTAACAACATATTGAAGTGAAGGTAGAAATGCCTCCACTACATATCTTGCTCAATACTCTTTATCTGGGAGTGGATCTATTTCCAAGTGCAAGAGATTCTCAATCTTCATCTTTAGTTCCCTCACTCTCAAACTCCCTTACTTGTTTGAGAGTGTCTCCAGCCTCTTCTCGACCTTCAACAAGGAAGAATTTAATACCTCCTAGAAGTCATTCTTAATGTCATCCCATGAAACATCATTCTCCTTCCTATCCCCCAGGTAAAGCATCCACCACTGATGTGATTATCCTTGATTCAAGATCACCGCCAGAGGAACCATGTACTCTGTAAGAGCTCAAATATAGATGATATTGATCACCTTATCATCAATCAAACTGTTTGTCTCAATGTCTAAGATGCTTCGCACATACTTCCCCAGAGTCTACGGCTACAAGGCAGCAAGTGTCTTCTTCCACTAGTCATTTTATCCCTCTCAGTCATCCTTCAACTATCCAACTGGCTCAAACTAATGGGCCTTAAGTGCTTATACCACACATAGAAAATGTCTGGGAGCCATAGATGAAAAGTGAACAAGTAATTCATAAGATCGGGTAATGTGTAAATATTATTTGAGATGCGTTTTATTTATTCATTTATTTTAAATCCCCAAAAAAACTAAAGACACATAAAAACCAAGTCATTATGATGTATGTAGAATACCTAGGGTCTCTATGCTGCAATAATTGTATCCTCACTCGGTCATTCAGTATGTCTCGAGTCCATGAATTGGATCATGGGGTACATAAAATTTTGTATACTAGTCGGTCTTACCTGGCATATTTCATGCACTAAGGTCACATGTCATTATTTCCATACCATCCCATGGAATTATCACTTTTTCTAAATCCAACTTCTACCTATCTCTGAAACCCACAATGCGTGCCTCTGATACAATTTTGTCCTGACCCACCTTCTTCCAGACATAAGAATGGACAATAACGTGTCACAACCTTCCTTCATCAAGAATAAAGAGATAAAATTATTCCAAAGTCCCACCTTCAATAGGCCTTGGAGAAACAAATAGAACCAAGGGCATATAATCATTCACACTATTGAAATAATTTCCCTTTTTATAGAAAAATATTGGGAGATAAGATGGTAAATCCAAGAAACTCCAAATACTACAAGTAAACATAAATCCTAAATCCATTTCCCATGTGCATGTAAAAAAAGTAAAGCTAGTACAAAGTAAAAAAAAGGTACCAAAACATGTAACAAAATAAAAAGAGTGTAAGAAAAAAGAAAAACTAATGCTGACACATGAGCTAGTAATTTCTAGCACAGTTATATATGTCTTCCTAGAGTCCTGAGAAATGTTTTATATTCAAAGGGTGAGTATACAGGTATACCCATTTGGAAAACTAAATCCACCAATGCAAAAGTGAGGTACCATACTAACATCCATATGAGAAAACGGTAGAACCTAAAAGCACCCACCAAGGAATAATGACCAGCCTAGACTCACCGAGGCACTCTCTGTAAATAATTCAAGTCAAATAAAGAAGTAGTACAAGCACGTCAACAATGGGGTACCCTCACCAATTTTCCACCGGTTAGCTACTCATCCGTAATGCCTATCGTCTTAATGATTAGAATATTCCCATATTTATTACCACTACCACAACCCACCTACACACACCTAGGCCTAAAACCACACATAATCCCACCTGTAGAAACATGGGGCACAAAAACTGTAGAGACCCAAATATTGACGTACATAGATATCACATTACTTTTGCGGAATACTTAGTATATAACAAAAAAACACACACAAGGGTCGTAATAGTTTAGTGTCTTTGGAAACTCAGAACGTAATCTTCTAATCATGGTGAAAGATCTTCAACAACTCCCATAAATATCTTCCCTTTTTTTCGTACCTAAAACCTTAATTTATATCCTGGGGAAAAGAAAACATAAAAGGGTGATCTCAAATGATCAGTAAGGGTAAACAAAAGAAATATCAATCACATCATATTCAATAGAACATATCTTTTGGAAATCTTAACCTGCAAAAGATATCATAATTTCATAACATGGGATAAATCATAGTATTGAAATGTAATCCCAATAATCATAACGTAAAACATGAAACTGTGTGCCATACAGACATAATCATAGATAATCATTTCTTATTAGTCAATACTCATTGCCAAGACTATCTTAGTGGACAAAGTCCCTTTCTGAACCGATTTCACTCCTCATTTCAGTCCTCTTTCACTGAACCGGTATAACCTACCGTTCCATCCATGTCTATCTCATGAGATATAAAATCTTTATCCAATGCATTGGAGGGAGATTTAGGTCCCACCCATCTCATAATGAAATCATTCTTATGTGTGCCACAAAATCATAAATCATATATCATTTCATAACCCATGAAATAAAAATGGGATTATTAAACAACATGACATCATAAAACAAATCATATAAGATAAAGGAATTAATAAAAATAATTCCATCACAACATAATCAAATCAATGTAATAATAGGGATAGAAACAGTACCCTTTATTATCTTATATGGAAAATAATTTCGATAAACCACATGAACTCCATTCTTGTGGAAAATATCCTTTCTACTTCAAAAACACTTTTCCTTTCTTAACATGCCATAAAATTATAAACTAAAAGAAGTTGATTATAAATAAACTTGAAAACTTGTAAAGGATGCTTCTTGTAAATAATGTTTTAAAAATTCATTCATGCCGTATAAGTTAAAAAAACATTATTCTCGTACTTTTGTCGGAAAAGTCAAAAAGTGACTCGTACGAAAAACGACAAAAGATTCCTTTCATATCCATTACTAAAAACTCACCGAAGGGTAAAAATGGATTTAAAAAATTGTAGGTGGATGTAAATAATATTATATATTGATGAAACATGGATGCGGATGATAAAATACACCCCAGTAAATACTTACGAATAAACAATCTCGGATAAAAATGAGATTGTGATATTTCCCTTACCTTAGGTCCAATTTGCTTCGTAAGTGTCCAAACCTCCTGTATAATGATTTAAATAATGTTATTGACTTTTTCCAGAATCATACTCATTGTTATGATATCATATATGCTTCACTTATGACTTTATATTACCCGTTCTTTTGTAAATTCCATGTTAAAGAGAGTTTTGGGTAAAATCGTCTCATTTTTCATTCGTGTTTTAACTTGTAATTATTCATATCATTACTTAGATCATGATTACTTAAATCCAGAGTGTAAAACATGATTTATATATAATATATATTCAGAATATAAATATATATAATAGATCATTAAGTGGAAATAAATACACCATTCATGGAGACGGTATGCCATACGTACGCATGAACGCTGTTTTCGTTTCCTTATTGAGTTGAATGGAATTAAGTAGATTCCATACATTTATATACAAATAAATCAAGTATTATTATGTCATATATTTCATGATAACTTATTATATGTACTTTATAATCATTCATTAATGGTTAACGTGGAGAAGGAATCTCATCGCGTCGTGGAGACGGTAGTCCGTACGTACGCACGAGCGATGATATCGTTCTCAGGATCGTGGGACTGTATTGGAGTGTATGTATACTATCTCAGAAACAATATCACTTTAAAATAATCATATATAGTTATTATTTACACCATTATACCCATCCAAGTAAGGCGGTGGTGGAAAATAGATTACACCACAGCGTGGAGACGGTATTCTGTACGTACGCATGCCTGGTGATTTCATTTTCCGTAGGATGGATAGATGGTGAAATTGGATTGTTTCATACTTATAATAACATATCAGTATATGAGTGATACTGATGTTATTACTTCATGATGAAACAACTAAATAAGAATAAGTGGAAGAAGAAATAAAGATGAAAGAATCGGTAATGGGCATTACCTCTTCTTTGAAGCGCTTCTTTGAGACCTCATTTTAGGGCACTAATACTGGTCTTTGAAGATAACCAGGACCTCTAGGATGTCTCTAGAGAAGTGGAGAGAAGAAATTGGTAGTTTTTGGCCGAGCTTGAAGGCTCAAAGTGGTGTGAAGAAGAGAGGGAGGAGGTTCCCTTTTATAAGGGAGGAGAGGGGCTCCTTTGGAAAACTAAAACTATTATTTTATTATATAGTCATATTCGGTTTTAAATAGCTTAAAATTGATTTATTTCGAAGATAAGGTGGGTATGGGTCGAAATACTCTCATCCAATAGAATTTATACAAGTTTAGGTTCCTATTTTAACCTTATCATTTAGATTTAACATTAAGTTAAATAATTTTACTTTTACCGTGTCTTCTTCTGTTATTACACTATAAGGTTAATAAAAATACTATAACAATCCAAACGAACCCCAAGTTGTTTATTATTAATATATATAACCTTATCTAAGTTATTTGGCAGAACCATAGATTTTTAGGAATAAAATAACAATTAATAATATAATATTTGTTTTAAAAACGATTTTATGTCAATTTTGACACTATTTGGTAATTGATTTTTGTAAAAATCATAGCAGAATTATTAGTTTGAAAATTGTTAATTAAATAAACACTAACATGTTATATTAACAAATAAATTTTTTGGAATTCATAAAAAGTCTCAAATTAAATTTATTTGGGTATTTATAACATCAATTATGTTAATATTTCATTAATAAGATATTTACTGCATCATCATTGTGTCATAAATAAATTAAATTATTGAAAGTCTAAAAATTAAAAATAAAATATCATTATGTAGGAACCCTTTTTATATTTCTTATGAATATTTATAGTCGAATTTATCTTATATATTACCCTATATTAAAAATGATATACTTATTAAACATTGATTTTAACTATTTTAACCCTTCTTTAAATAAATTAATAATAAATGTCCTAATCTAATCCAAGTGGGCTTAAATGGTCATATTTTATTCCTAAGGTTTTTTTGGTCTAATTAAACTTATCAAATAGAATTATAACATGTTTTAGGGTAATAATAATATCATTTTTACCCTTAATTACCCTATTTACTTTTAACTGTGGCAAAAAAAAGTAAAATGTTACTGTTCACCAAAAATTATTTTCATCTCATTAAACCCCATTTTAGTACTTGATATTAACTGTGTTTCTCGGATTTTCGAAATTTCACTCACAGAAGCGGTAAAGTTAAGATTTATGAAAAATTCAGTTTTTTAACTATCACTTAGTGGTTTCACTATTCATCAAAAAAATGAATGTTTCCAGAATAATAGAAATAATTAGGCCTAATATATATTTGATATTATGAATTCAAAAATGAAGTCTATTTTACCAAATTCAAAACATATCAGTTAAATTAATTAATTTAAAAATTAATTCCCGTTGTCAAAACAAATAGTGTGTTTTTAAGAGATAATAACTATCAAAAGATTGACACTTGTTTATGTCTGGTTTAAATGTGAAATTACATCCAATGACCAAAATTGTATTAAATGGTAAAAATATATTCTAAATATAATTTAAAACTACTCAAATTAATAATTTATCACTATTAATTATTTTGATTAAAAAAGCCGTTTTTAATTAAAATTTAGTAATTTTCACTATTCATCAGAATATGAAAGTTATCCAAAATGTACCAAAATTTCACCATAAGCTAATTTCGATATTCCGAATCAAAAAATGAATTCCATTTTGAGAGATAAAATTTATAAAATTTTAATAGGTGGTTATTACTATTCATAACGGCTAGTTTTAATAATATTTTAATAGCATATCATTGTTTAGTGAAACTCGGTATTGCATACTACACACGCTATCGAGGAAGGTCGCGATTGCGTGTAATGCAAGGCAAGTCAACGATGCGTGTTGTGCAAGCTCCAGTTGTTGTAGCGTAAAACACAAGACATTAATGAAATTAAAAATAATATTTTTCATAAAATCTCAGGGTGTTACATTCTACCCCCCTTAAAATGAATTTCGCCCTCAAAATTCTTCGGGGTTATAAATGGTTTACTACTTGAAAGTTTCTTTAATAGAAGCCCACATCGTAAAAAGGAATACGAAAACCATTCTATAAAAAAAAGTATGAAATTCAACGGTTACCCAAATAAACTAATCACTGGGCTTCCATATAGGTGAAAATATGGATATGGAAGAGAAATCTAACCGTCATATTCTGATGGAGAGTGGTAGAGAACATGGCTATGGAAAATCCAGAAATCAGAATGCCATAATTTTTTGACGATATAAGGTACCATCTGATTCATCAGATATAAGAGCACTAGGACAACATTTTTGGTTTTCAATATCATTTCCCTAAAGTTGATGAAATTGGAATTAGAAGAAATACTTTCATGATTTTTGTATAGTCTCACCTTTGGTCGTTCTTTGGACAATTTCCACTTCATCTCTTAATGAAATGAAGTCGAATTTGTCATTCGTGATGTGTTAGAAGATCATGTGATGGAATGATGGGTCATTCCATCTGTCTCAAACAAAAGGTTAGAAAAGTTATCAAAACTTACATATGTCCATCTATAGTGAGATTAATCATATATGGTTCCTAAAATGGACTTATACTTCATATATCATACTACTTAATATAATAAAACTAGTTTCTACTAAACAGGGACTTCCTGTAGTCCAGTGGTAGGGGATAAAGGCCAGTCGCACTTCGGTTGTGGGTTAGATTCCCACGGCCTTGTCCGGCGCGATGGGCTATCGCCCATCCTGCAGGTTGTCCTTTTTCTAAAACTATATTACTATAACATCCCATCAATAATATCGAAGAAACTTTTATCCATAAACAATACTAACTTATGTCCAACATAGTCCATTCCAATATTTAGTCTTATCCATAATACTACAGTCCACTCTCATAATATAGTGAAAACGATTACCAGAGATTTAATGCCATCATTGATCCCCATATATCATAAGATATTTCTTGTTGGTCACATTCCAAACATTCAAAGGCCTTAATCATGTGTTCTCTTGAATACCCATTGAACCTTAGTGAAAACATGAATACAGTTAAAAGTTAACACTTTCCACATACCAAAATCCTCAAAATTCTATATACTCAAACCATGATATCACTTAGTCCTTATATCAATCATGAGCTCATGAATACTGTCAAATATGTAATTTTCTCGGTTTTCCTTCACTATGCGCGTATCATCTTTTTTCTAAAAATATATCAATCACATTCCATGGTTACCGGTACCATAAAATTATTGAAGACCACAATAGACCAATACATAAATATTCCAATATTCCACGATACTATATACAACATTATTTTGGAATCCCATTACATAAACACTTAATCATTCCCCCACATCGTTGTCATATTCAACATCGCCAATGGTGATTGCATGTGACTTCGCTTTGTCCATTTCCTTAAGTGAGTGCTCATGTCGATCATCACTAACCCTTGGATTAGGTTATTTATTGTCATAATGTCCCATCTCCTTGCACTTGAAACATTGAAGTGTAGTAGGTTCATTCTGTGTATCCCTTCCTTTGATTGCATCATTAGAAATCTTCTTCCTATCATTGCTGCATTAAAATGCCCGATGACCTTCCTTTCCACATTTGAAACATTTACTTGTCTCTTTAAGACAATATCCACCATGCTTCTTTCCGCACTTTGAGCATAATGAATCATTCATCTTCTTTTCACCATTATTCTGAGATTTCTCCTTGAACTCCATCTTTTGTTTCTTGTCAAAACTATGAGATGGATAAGTAACACCAACTTCCATTTTTACCTTGATAGCACAACACACAATTTCTTCATAGCTACTGAAGTCTCTTATAGCTAATTCCCTCAATGATTTGGTTTTAATCCACTGATGAATCGATCAACTTTACATTCAGGTTGGATGATAAATCCAGATGCATACCTTGCAAGCCTTGTAAAATTCACCTCATATATACCAACAGATTCATCATCCTTTTGCTTTAGTTCAAGAAACTCCTTCTCCTTGTTTGTTCGAAGAATACGAGGGAAGTACTTATTGAAAAATAAGTTCTTGAACTTGTCACATTCCATGGACTCAATTGCATCTCTTTGCCTCGTATTCTTGATAGGATTCCACCATTGATCAGCTTCACCTTCCAAATGATATACTGCTAAGATGAATTTATCATGTTCAGAACATTGAAGAACTGAAAATATCTTTTCAGTGGTACTGATCCATTGTTCAGCAACAAGTGCATCAGAAGTCCCACTGAAAGATGGTGGGCGTTGCCTCATGACGGACTCAATAGAATATTGTTCCCTTCTCTACTCATTTGGAAGTCCAGAATGATTCATATCTTATGTAAGTACAACAATAATATTTTTCACTCCATCTCCCATAACATTTGTTTGTTCAGGAGGACAATCATTTCATTGTCCATTGCATTGATCAACACGGTTCTTTCGGGTTCCAGCCATCGTATAAAACCCAAAAAGAATAGTGTGAGAGGCAAAAATCATGCTAGGGAAAACAATATAATAAAGGGGGAGTACCTTAAATATCTAACATCTTAGGTTTAATTCTAAAATCGTTAGTGCAATTCTAGGACTATACTTATACTTAACCTTAGGGACATCCGTAGACATACCTTAGAAATATCTCTAGGGATCTCACTAAATTTCTCGCGTCCTAGTTTCCAAAGGATGAATAAACCTTTCCTCTGATACCAACTGTGGAGACCCAAAGCTTGACGTACATAGATGTCACATTACTTTTGTGGAATACGTAGTACATAACAAAAACACACACACAAGGACCGTAATAGTTTAGTGTCTTTGGAAACTCGGAACGTAATCTTTTAATCATTGTGAAAGATCTTCAACATCTCCCATAAATATCATCCCTTTTTTTCTTACCTAAAACCTTTCTTTATATCCTGGGGAAAAGAAAACATAAAAGGGTGAGCTGAAATGCTCAGTAAGGGAAAACAAAAGAAATATCAATAACATCATATTATTAAGAACATATCTTTTTGAAGTCTTAACCTGCAAAAGAGATCATAATTTCATAACATGGGATAAATCATAGTAGTTAAATGTAATTCCAATAATCATAACGTAAAACATGAAACTTTGTGGAATACACACATAATCATAGAGAATCATTTCTTATTAGTCAAGACTCATTGCCAAGACTATCTTAGTGGACAAAGTCGCTTTCGGACCCGATTTCACTCCTCGTTTCAGTCTTCTTTCACTGAACTAGTATAACCTACCGTTCCAGCCATGTCTATCTCATGAGATATAAAATCTTTACCCAATGCATTGGAGGGAGATATAGGTCACACCCATTTCATAATGAAATCATTCTTATGTGTGCCACAAAATCATAAATCATACATCATTGCATAACCCATGAAATAAAAATGGGATTCTTAAACAACATGACATCATAAAACAATTCATATAAGATAATGGAATTCATAAGAATAATTCCATCACAACATAATAAAATCAATGTAATAATAGGGATAGAAACAGTACCCTTTATTATCTTATATGGAAAATAATTTTGATAAAACACTTGAACTCCATTCTTGTCTAAAATATCCTTTCTACTTCAAAACACTTTTCCATTCTTATCATGTCATACAATTATAAACTAAAAGAAGTTGATTAAAAATAAACCTAAAAACATGTAACGTAAGATTCTTGGTAATAGTGTTTTAAAAATCCATTCATGCTGTATAAGTTAAAAAAACATTATTCTCGTACTTTTGTCGGAAAAGTCAAAAAGTAACTCGTACGAAAAATGACAAAAGATTCCTTTCATATCCTTTACTAAAAACTCACCAAAGGGTAAAAATGGATTTAAAAAATTGTAGGTGGATGGAAATAATATTACATATTGATGAAACATGGATGTGGATGATAAAATACACCCCAGTAAATACTTACGAATAAACAATCTTAGATAAAAATGAGATCGTGATATTTACCTTACCTTAGGTCCAATTTGCTTCGTAAGTGTCCTAACCTCCTGTATAATGATTTAAATAATGTTATTGACTTATTCCAGAATCATAATCATTGTTATGATATCATATATGGTTCAATTTTGACTTTATATTACCCGTTCTTTTTTAAATTCCATGTTAAAAAGCGTTTTGGGTAAAATCGTCTCCTTTGTCGTTCGTGTTTAAACTTGTAATTATTCATATAATTACATAGATCATGATTACTTAAATCCAGAATGTAAAACATGATTTATATTTAATATATATTTAGAATATACATATATATAATAGATCAGTAAATGGAAAGAAATACACCGTTCATGGAGATGGTATGTCGTACGTACGCATGAACGCTGTTTTCGTTTCCTTATTGAGTTGAATGGAATTAAGTAGATGACATACATATATATAAACATAAATCCAGTATTATTATGTCATATATTTCATGATTACTTATTATATATACTTTATAATCATTCATGAATAGTTAACGTGGAGAATGAATCTCATCGCGTCGTGGAGACGGTAGTCCGTACATACGCACGAGCAATGATATCATTCTCATGATCGTGGGACTGTATTGGAGTGTATGTATATTATCTAAGAATCAATATCACTTTAAAATAATCATATATAGTTATTATTTACACCATTATACCCATCCATGTAAGGTGGTGGTGGAAAATAGATTACACCACAGCCTGGAGACGGTATTCTGTACGTACGCACGCGCGGTGATGTCATTTTCTGTAGGATGGATAGATGGTGAAATAGGGTTGTTTAATACATATAATAACATATCAGTATATTAATGATACTGATGTTATTACTTCATGATGAAAAAACTAAATAAGAAGAAGTGGAAGAGGAAATAAAGATGAAAGAATCGGTAACGGGCATTACCTCTTCTTTGAAGCGCTTCTTTGAGACCTCCTTTTAGGGCAGTAAAATTGGTATTTGAAGAAGTCCAGTGTAACGCCCCGACCCCAGTTACCCAGATTCAGTGCATTAATTACATAAAATTGGCATGATCACAAGAAAGATCAAATCTCGAAAGACCGATTGGTTTAGTAGCCTTGGAAACACTAGATATATTCATATGTATTACATTACATCATCAAAATAAAAACGAACTACTACAACAACATATTGTCTCCATAGTCCACACTATTAACCCCTTATAATATCCCTGCAAGTCATTCATAATTTACTTCTTCACATCCTAGGAAAATAAAACATAGAAAAGGGGTGAGCTCAAATGCCCAGTAAGGCTAACAATATAGCGGAAACTTTCATAAATAAGAATAAACATTTAAGGCAATGTATAACTAAAAGAAAATCCTGTTAAACTTTAACTTCAACATAGTATGGCATAAAAAAAATGAAATAATTCCATTTACTTATTCACATGGATATTCTACTAATCGAATAATCACATGCAATATCAATAACCACTTTCATAATGATGGAATGCATAATGCCAGACTATCATAACCACATAGCCAAGGCCTCGTGCCAAGACTACAAATAAAATTTGCCAAGTCCTTGTTCCAAGACACTAGTTTGTCTCATGAGACCTACCGATGCATCGAGGAGCTATAGCGGGCTCCACCCGTCACTTACTAAGCCCAATGCATTCCCATATGAAAAGGTTTAAACATAACCTAAACATTCGTATTAAAACTAGCATACGAAATGTAAATAATTTCACCATATACTATGAATGGTATAAAAATAGCACATCCATAGTCAAACATATCACAAAACCTTCAATACAATATAGAAGTTTTGTATCATAATAAATCAACTTCAAATAATCTTAAAATCCATCAAAGGATGTTGACATAGATGAAATCAATATTCTTTTTAAAAAAATATCTCCTTTTAATTTGAAATCATTTAAGATCCATATAAAATAAAACATTTTCTTTGAAAATATTCTTATAATCTTGTAAGGGAAGCTTTGAAGATTTTATAACGGCGGAAAATAGCTGCACCCGCCATATAAAAAAAACATTCTTACCTTAATTCTGTCGAAAAGGTTAAAAAGGACCTTGTTTTGAAAAAGACCGAAAGATTCCTTTATAAACCACTTACAAAAGTCAAAAAGGGTATAAATGACTTTAACTCATATTCTAGTAAATAGTAAAAATGTTTTGAAATATATTTTTAAGAAACATGGATGTGGATGATAAAGATATCCCAGTAGATTATTACGTATAAACAACCTCAGATAATGAAGAGATTGTGAAATAACCCTTACCTTGTACTTTTCCATGGTTGGGGTAGGTTAACCTCCTGTATAATGGTGAAATAATTGTTATTTAATTATACAATAATCATATACATTAATATGATATCATATATGATCTTTTAATATTGATTTGATAATAATATCTTAGTATTATCATTGTTTCGGGTGTTAACTTACTTGTTTTCTTTTATATGTTTTGTTACATAAGACATGTTTGTAAAGGATAGGTTGTATATTATTCATATCCAGAATGATATCAAGTCCTTAAACATCATTTTTAAATCTTCAAATGATAATTATACTTGAATGGATACGATGGAGAATGAATCTCATCGCGTTCGTGGAGACGGTAGTCCATACGTACGCACGAGCGACAATATCATTCTTTTGATATTAAAATAATATATAAATGGATGGTCTATCATATATACAGAATCATTAACATGTTATATTTATTATTTACATGAGTTACTCATCATTATTATATCCATCCAAATAATAATATATTGAATAACAATTACACCACGACGTGGAGACGGTAAGCCGTACATACGCACGTATGGTGACATGTTATTCAAAGGGTGGATAGAATACTGAATATGGTTGTACCATATTTATAATAACATCACATTATATGTGAGATACTGGAGTTATTATTTTATAATGGTAAGAACAAAGAAAGAAGAAGTGGAAGAAGAAAAGAACTTGAAAAGGGGTGGTGAAAACCTTACCTCTTCTTCGGGTTCATCCTTTTGATTTGATCAAAAGGGATCCTTAGGTTGGCTTTCTGATCAAACTAAGGCCTCTCGGTTGTAGTGAGGGAAGTTGGGAGAGTATTTGGGTAGGGTTTTTCTGAGCCAAGTGGCTTGAGAGGTGTGAGGAATGAGTAGAAGTGGTCTCCTTTTATAATGGAGAGGAGGGGCTCTTTAGGAAAGAGTGAAAGTATTACTTTATAATATAATTATATTCGGTTTATAATGGTCCAAAAATCATTGAGGTCGAAGATAAGATGACTCATTTTCTAAATAACATTAACCAATAATAATTGGACAGGTTTTAGATAATATTTTAATCATTATAATCTTATTTATTTAAATGATTTATTAATGAGGTAAACATTGCATCATTATTGTGTCATTAATAATTTAAATTATTTGATGTCTAAAAATTATAAATAAAATATCATTATGTAGGAAATCGTTTTAGAATACTAATGAATATTTATAATCTAAAATCCAACATGTATAACCCTATGTAAAAATTGTTCTTCTAAAAGATGTAAGCTTATGCCATTTTTATTTTTATTTTAACGTTATTAATATAATGTGTCCCTACCACATACAAGTGGCTCTAAGGGGTCCCCAAATCGACCCAAGGATGCCCATGGTCGGGTATGTGTCCACCAATAAGGTTAGGACACGTTTTAGGGTAATTTTGTATTATTATAATATTATGTTTTAACCCTTATTTACCGGATTTACCCTTTAACCATGGTAAATAAAATATTTACGCAGTAATTATTCAAAATGTGTAAAAATAAAAGTTACCTATTTACATAATTTGGACATCCTGATTAAAAATATGTAATCCATTTTTCCAAATTCAAAACACAGAAGTGTAAGAAATTAATTTAAAATTAATTCCTGTTGTTAAAATAAAAAGCATGTTTTTAAGAGATAATAACTATCAAAAGATTGACACTTGTTTATGTTTGGTTTAATTGTGAAATTATGTCCAATGACAAACATTAAATTAAATGGTAAAAATATATTCTAAATATACTTTAAAACCACTCAAATTCATAATTTATCAATATTAATTATTTTGATTAAAAAAGTTGATTTTAATTAAAATTTAGTAATTTTCACTATTCATCAAAATATAAAAGTTATCCGAAAAGTACCAAAATTTCACCCTAGGCTAATTTCAATATTCCGAATCCAAAAATGAAGTCCATTTTGAAATATAAAATATATATGATTTCAAAAAGTAGGTATTACTATTCACAACGGTTAGTTTAATTAGTTGTGGTGTGTGTTAGAACTCGAGGATGCGTACAACACACGCTATCGCATTATTCGAAGGGAAACGTACCATGGATGCTTGGGGTGTTACATTCTCCCCTCCTTCAAATAATTGCGTCCTCGCAATTTCTAGGGTATTACTTCATAAAAAGACTCGGGTTGTTCTTCATCATAAGTTCCTCGGGTTCCCACGTTGCCTCTTCCATCTTATGATTTCTCCACAAAACTTTTACCAGACGCGTCGTCCGGTTTCTCAGTACTTGTTCTCTTGTATCAAGAATCCTGACAGGCTCTTCACAATTAGACAGATCGGGTTCCAGTTCTAATTCCTCATAGGTGAGTACATGCGTTGGGTCAGGCATGTTTTTTCTCAACAGAGATACGTGGAACACATCGTGAACTTTGGAGAGACTTGGCGGCATTGTCAATCGGTAAGCTACAGCCCCAATTCGTTCTAGAATTTCGAAAGGTCCGATGTACCTGAGACTCAATTTACCTTTCTTACCAAAACGTATGACTCCCTTACATGGAGATACCTTCAGGAAAACATGATCACCGACTTGAAATTCCAAATCCTTCCTTCGATTATCGGCATAGCTTTTCTGCCTTCTTTGAGCTGCTTTAATGTGATTTTGGATTACCTTCACCTTTTCCACCGTTTTCTCCACCAGTTCTGGGCCTACAAGTTTTATTTCACTAACCTCATCCAAACAGGTTGGTGTACGACATCTCTTTCCATATAACGCTTCATAAGGTGCCATCTGAACACTCGAATGGAAGCTATTGTTATAGGAAAATTCTACCAGTGGTAAATATTGATCCCACATACCCTGAAAGTCAAGTGAGCAAGATCTCAACATGTATTCTAGGGTTTGAATAGTCCATTATGATTGTCCATCTGTCTGAGGGTGGTAAGCAGTGCTCAAATGAAGTTCAGTATCCAGAGATTTCTGAAGACTTTTCCAAAATCTTGAAGTAAAACGGGGATCACGATCAGAAACAATCGATAGGGGTACTCCATGAAGTCTCCCAACTTCATTAATGTATAGTCTTGCTAGACGTTCTAGGGGTAGATCTTCTCTTATAGCAAGAAAATGTGCTGATTTGGTAAGACGATCAACAATAAACCATATTGTATCGTTCCTTCTAGGAGTCTTTGGTAGCCCCATGACAAAGTCCATCACAATATTGTCCCATTTCCACTCCGGTATGGGAAGAGGTTGCATGACTCCTCCAGGCTGTTGCCTTCCAGCTTTAACTTGTTGACAAACCATACATCTTGACACAAAATCAGCAATCTCCCTCTTCATGTTGTCCCACCAAAAATGTTCCTTCAAATCTCTATAAATTTTGGTGCTCCCAGGGTGTATAGAGAAATTGGAACTATGAGCATCATCCAACAATTCCCTTTTCAAATCAGGTAAATCGGGAACACAAAGTCTCTTCCCGAATTTCAAAATTCCATCTTCATACAAAAATTCTCTCAATCTCCCATCATTCACAGCTTTAATCTTCTTCTGAAATTCTTCATCATCGTTCTGAGAACTCATAATCCTTTCTAGTAAAGATGGTTTGGCAACCATTTGAAAAATCATTGATGTTTCACCTTCCCTGGTTATTCCCATGTCCATCTTCACTAGATCCATGAAAATTGGATCCCTTTCAATTCTCATCATGTTCAAAACTCCATGGTCTTTTCTGCTCAAAGCATCTGCCACCTTGTTTGCTTTCCCCGGGTGGTAGTGTATCGTGCAATCATAATCCTTGAGTAATTCAAGCCATCTCCTTTGCCTCATGTTGAGTTCTTTTTGTGAGAAAATATACTTCAAACTCTTGTGATCAGTATAAATCTCACATTTTTCACCATAGAGGTAGTGTCTCCATATCTTCAAAGCAAAGATCATAGCTGCTAACTCAAGATCATGAGTAGGATAGTTTTGTTCATGAATTTTCAACTGTCGTGATGCATAGGCAATAACTCTATCATTCTGCATAAGGACACAACCATGTCCTTTCTTTGATGCATCACTATAAATAACGAACCCATCATTCCCCAATGGTATAGTCAATATAGGAGCATTGGCTAATCTTTTATTCAGTTCTTCAAAACATTCTTCACACACTTTTGTCCAAACAAACTTAACCCCTTTACGTGTGAGCTTCGTTAATGGGTTAGCCAATCGGGCAAAATTCTGGACGAAACATCGATAATAACCTGCCAAACCAATAAAACTGCGTACCTTAGTTATACTCAAAGGTGCTGGCCATTCTTGGATTGCCTTGGTCTTAGAAGGATCAACAAGGATTCCATCTTTAGAGACAATATGGCCAAGAAAAGAAATCTCCTGAAGCCAGAATTCACACTTGCTAAACTTACCATATAATTCATGCCTCCTCAGAGTCTTCAAGATAATGCGCAAGTGATTTTCATGATCATCGTAGGTTTTGGAGTATACCAAGATATCATCAATAAATACCACCACAAATTCATCGAGATACTCCTTGAAAACTCTATTAATCAGATCCATGAATATAGAGGGTGCATTAGTCAATCCAAACGGCATTACAGTAAACTCATAATGCCCGTACCTAGTTCAAAATGCTGTCTTTGGAATGTAATCCTTCTTCACACAAAACTGATGGTATCCAGATCGAAGTTCACTCTTTGAAAAGTATTGAGCTCCATGCAGTTGGTCAAATAAATCATCAATACGAGGTGGGGGATACTTGTTCTTTATCGTTATAGAATTTATCTCCCTGTAGTCGATACATAACCTCATAGATCCATCTATCATTTTAACAAAAAGAACAGGGGCTCCCCATGGAGAAACAATAGGGCGAATAAATCCTTTATTAATCAATTCCTCTAGTTGTTTCTTTAGTTTGACTAATTCTACAGTGGCCATTCTATAAGGGGTCTTCGATATAGGCCTTGATCCAGGAATCAAATCAATGGAAAACTCAACTTCTCGTTCTGGAGGATGTCCAAGTAAATCTTCCAGAAATACATCTACAAATTCTTTCACAACAGGTACATCCTCTATTTGAACATTCCTTTCCTCACCGACAGTTATTTCATTCTCTTCCTCCCCAATAATTGAATTAAGTTGAGCTACTGTGGGTGGATCTAAATAAGAATTAGGTGGTGACGATTTTGCTCTAAAAATAAGGTGTTCCTTATCATTATCATCAAGAATCGTAACCTCTTTCATCTTACAATAAATCTTCGCATCATAGTCTGAAAGCCAGTCCATACCGAGGATTATATCAAACTCAATCATAGGTATGACGATGAGATCAGAAGATAAAGAAAATTTATGTGCTCTAATGGGGACTGATTCACAAAACTTTGTTGCAATGATACTTCCCTTAGGAGTTTTAACTGACAACTCCCTTATTAAATCAAATTGGAAATATCTAATTTTCTTAGCAAACTGGGAAGATATGAAACAATGTGATGATCCAGAATCAAATAATGCATTTGCTAAACTTGAGGAAACCATTAAATTACCTGCCACCACGTCTTTCGGAGCTTCTACCTCAGCAGTAGTGATAGCATAAGCCTGGCCTTGATCCCTTGTCCTTTTCTGAGGTAAGATCTCCTGACGCTTAGGACATTCATTTGCATAATGCCCCATCTCCCTACAATTGTAGCACTGAACGTTGGTAGCTTCCTTCTTCCCCTTGCAATCTCGAGCTTGGTGGCCTTTTTCACCACACTTGTAACAGACTCCCATTCCCTTCAAGAAAGTACCAGGGTGTTTCTTCCCGCATTTACCACAGGATGGATATTCAACCTTTCCCTTCTTCCCCTTATTTCCATTCCCAGATTGATCAGAAGGTCTCTTCTTCTCTTGCTTTGCTTTAAAGTCATAAGACTTAGAGAATTTATTTTCTGTCTTGATAGAACATGAGACAATGTCTTCGTATGATGAAAAGGATTGTGAGACTAATGATCGACGGAGAAATGGTTTTAACCCATCAAAGAAACGATCAATATTACTTCTTTGGTTACGTATATAATCACCAGCATACCTTGCTAACCTTGTAATGTTAGCCTCATACTTTGTGACATTCTCATCCTCCTTCTGTCTCAGACATAGAAATTGCCTTTCCATATCTGCTCGATGGTCGCGAGGAAAGTATTTTTCTAAAAACAGAACTTTGAACTCCCTCCAATCCATATTTGATACTTCATCATCTTCCTTTGTATTTTGAATCAATGACCACCATTGATCAGCATCTCCAGTGAGGCGGTAATCTTCCATGATAACTTTTTCCCTTTCACTGCTCCCCAAAGCCTGAAATATTTTTTCTAGGGAATTTATCCACTGCTCGGCTACTAAGGGATTTGTATTCCCATTGAACTTTGGTGGTTGTTGCCTCATGAATCGATCTAACATTGATCCTCCACGCTACGGATCAGGGTGCTCCATACGGGTAAGGTTATTATTCATAACCTGAGTAAGTTGTACCAGTATGGTGATTAGCTTATCAGCACCAGTTGCATCACCAGCCCCACTATAATTATCTTGAGCAGGAGGGAAATCCCTACATGGAGTGTGTGCATTGATACAGTTTCCATTTCTTCCACTAGGCGCCATTTCTAAACAATGGCATAAACTAGATCAGTTTATGAATCAAAATACATAATCCCATACTTATAAAACACTTAACATAAATTGAACAATTTATGGATATAATCCATATTCATAAAAATGTTTTCTTTGAGGAAGTATATACTCATAAACCCTTCATAATGATTTGTAAAGAAAATGAGAGTTATCCTAAGCATATCCTCCGGGAGTGTCGTAACCAAGAGTGCAGCAAGGCCCGTTGTCGTGCACCAGTTCTCGTTCGAGTCTAGCTCAAAGTGGTGTTTTCGGGTTTTACCCCTAGGTACATCTGTGCTAGAGCCGCCTCTACCTGCTCGTATCCAGATAGGGATGTATGTATCGGAAAACTCACAAAATCCCTACAATACCAAAATTCTTGGAAGTTCTTCTACACTAATCCTCAAAGTTCATCTTAGGTCTATGTGCTCTAATCATAGTTTATCTAAATCTAGTTTCCAAGGATTGTACTAAACTTCCTCTGATACCAACTGTAACGCCCCGACCCCAGTTACCCAGAGTCGGTGCATTAATTATATAACATTGGCATGATCACAAGAAAGATCAAATCTCGAAATACCGATTGGTTTAGTAGCCTTGGAAACACTAGATATATTCATAAGTTTTACATTACATCATCAAAATAAAAATGAACTACTACAAAAACATATTGTCTCCATAGTCCACACTATTAACCCCTCATAATATCCCTGCAAGTCATTCATAATTTACTTCTTCACATCCTGGGAAAATAAAACATAAAAAGGGGTGAGCTCAAATGCCCAGTAAGGATAACAATATAGCGGAAACTTTCATAAATAAGAATAAACATTTAAGGCAATGTATAACTAAAACAAAATCTTTTTAAACTTTAACTTCAACATAGTATGGCATAAATAAAATGAAATAATGTCATTTACTTATTCACATGGATATTCTACTAATCGAATAATCACATGCAATATCAATAACCACTTTCATAATGATGGAATGAATAATGCCAGACTATCATAACCACATAGCCAAGGCCTCGTTCCAAGACTACAAATAAGATTTTTCCAAGGCCTTGGGCCAAGACACTAGTTTGTCTCATGATACCTACCGATGCATCGAGGAGCTATAGCGGGCTCCACCCGTCACTTACTAAGTCCAATGCATTCCCATATGAAAAGGTTTAAACATAACATAAACATTCGTATTAAAACTAGCATACGAAATGTAAATAATTTCACCATAAACTATGAATGGTATAAAAATAGCACATCCACAGTCAAACATATCACAAAACCTTCAATACAATATAGAAGTTTTGTATCATAATAAATCAACTTCAAATAATCTTAAAATCCATCAAAGGATGTTGACATAGATGAAATCAATATTCTTTTTAAAGAAATATCTCCTTTTAATTTGAAATCATTTAAGATACATATAAAATAAAACATTTTCTTTGAAAATATTCTTATAAGCTTGTAAGGTAAGCTTTGAAGATTTTATAACGGCGGAAAATAGCCGTACCCGCCTTATAAGAAAAAAAAACATTCTTACCTTAATTCTGTCGAAAAGGTTAAAAAGGACCTTGTTTTGAAAACTACAGAAAGATTCCTTTATAATCCACTTACAAAAGTAAAAAAGGGTATAAATGACTTTAACTCATATTCTAGTAAATAGTAAAAATGTTTTGAAATACATTTTTAAGAAACATGGATGTGGATGATAAAGAGAATCTAGTAGATTATTACGTATAAACAACCTCGGATAATGAAGAGATTGTGAAATAACCTTTACCTTGTACTTTTCCATGGTTGGGGTAGGTTAACCTCCTATATAATGGTGAAATAATTGTTATTAAATTATACAATAATCATATACATTAATATGATATCATATATGATCTTTTAATATTTATTTGATAATAATATCATAGTATTATCATTGTTTCGGGTGTTAACTTACTTGTTTTTTCTTTTATATGTTTTGTTATATAAGACATGTTTGTAAAGGATAGTTTGTATATTATTCATATCCAGAATGATATCAAGCCTTAAACATCATTTTTAAATCATCAAATGATAATTATACTTGAATGGATACGATGGAGAATGAATCTCATCGCGTTCGTGGAGACAGAAGTCCGTACGTACGCACGAGCGACAATATCATTCTTTTGATGTTAAAATAATATATAAATGGATGGTATATCATATATACAGAATCATTAACATGTTATATTTATTATTTACATCAGTTACACATCATTATTATACCCATCCAAATAATAATATATTGAAGAACAATTACACCACGACGTGGAGACGGTAAGCCGTACATACGCACGTATGGTGACATGTTATTCAAAGGGTGGATAGAATACTGAATATGGTTGTACCATATTTATAATAACATCACAATATATGAGAGATATTGGAGTTATTATTTTAGAATGGTATGAACAAAGAAAGAAGAAGTGGAAGAAGAAAGGAACTTGAAAAGGGGTGGAAAAAACATTACCTCTTCTTCAGGTTCTTCCTTTTGATTTGATCAAAAGGGCTCCTTAGATTGGCTTTCTGATCAAAATAAGGCCTCCCGGTTGTAGTGAGGGAAGTTGGGAGAGTATTTGGGCAGAGTTTTCCCGAGCCAAGTGGCTTGAGAGGTGTCAGGAATGAGTAGAAGTGGTCTCCATTTATAAGGGAGAGGAGGGGCTCTTTAGGAAAGAGTGAAAGTATTACATTATAATATAATTATATTCTGTTTATAATGGTCCAAAAATCATTTATGGCGAAGATAATATGACTCATTTTCTAAATAACATCATCCAATAAGAATTAGACAGGTTTATATAATATTTTAATCATTATAATCTTATTTATTTAAATGATTTATTAATGAGGTAAACATTGCATCATTATTGTGTCATTAATATTTTAAATTATTTGATGTTTAAAAATTATAAATAAAATATAATTATGTAGGAAATATTTTTAGCATTCTAATGAATATTTATAATCGAAAATCCAACATGTATAACCCTATGTAAAAATTGTTCTTCTAAAAGATGTAAGCTTATGCCATTTTTATTTTTATTTTAACTTTATTAATATAATGTGTCCCTACCACATACAGGTGGCTCTAAGGGGTCCCAAAATCGACCCAAGGATGCCCATGGTCGGGTATGTGTCCAACAATAAGGTTAGGACACATTTTAGGGTAATTTTGTATTATTATAATATTATTTTTTAACCCTTATTTACCGGATTTACCCTTTAACCATGGTAATTAAAATATTTACCGCAGTAATTATTCAAAATGTGTAAAAATAAAAGTTACCTATTTAAATAATTTGGAAATCCTGATTCCAAATATTTAATCCATTTTTCAAAATTCCAAACACATAAGTGGCAGAAATTAATTTAAAATTAATTCCTGTTGTTAAAATAAAAAGCGTGTTTTTAAGAGATAATAACTATCAAAAGATTGACACTTGTTTATGTCTGGTTTAATTGTGAAATTATGTCCAATGACAAACATTAAATTAAATGGTAAAAATATATTCTAAATATACTTTAAAACCTCTCAAATTAGTAATTTATCAATATTAATTATTTTGATTAAAAAAGTTGATTTTAATTAAAATTTAGTAATTTTCACTATTCATCAAAATATAAAAGTTATCCGAAAAGTACCAAAATTTCACCCTAGGCTAATTTCAATATTCCGAATCCAAAAATGAAGTCCATTTTGAAATATAAAATATATATGATTTCAAAAATTAGGTATTACTATTCACAACGGCTAGTTTAATTAGTTGTGGTGTGTGTTAGAACTCGAGGTTGCGTACAACACATGCTAGCGCATTATTCGAAGGGAAACGTACCGTGGAAGCTTGGGGTGTTACAACCAGGACATATAGGATGTCTCTAGGGAAGTGGAGAGAATAAATTGTCAGGGTTTGGCCGAGCTTGAAGGCTCAATATGGTCTGAGGAAGAGAGGGAGGAGGTTCCCTTTTATAAGGGAGGAGATGTGTTCTTTTGGAAATCTAAAACTATTATTTTATTATATAGTCATATTCGGTTTTAAATAGCTCCAAATTGATTTATTTAGAATATAATGTGGGTATGGTTCGAAATAATCTCATCCAGTATAATTTAGATAAGTTTAGGTTCCAATTTTAACCTTATTAATTACATTTAACATTAAGTTAAATAATTTTACTTTTACCGTGTCTTCTTGTGTTATTACACTATAAGGTTAATAAACGTACTATAACAAGCCAAACAAACCCCATGTTGTTTATTATTAATATATATAACCTTATATAAGTCATTTGGCAGACCCTTAGATTTTTAGGAATAAAATAACAATTAATAATATAATATTTTCTTTAAAAAATATTTTATGTCAATTTTGACACTATTTGGTAATTGATTTTTGTAAAAATCATACCATAATTATAAGTTCGATAAAAGATAATTAAATCAACTATAACATGTCATATGAACATATAAAATTTTTGGAATTCATAAAAAGTCTCAAATTAAATTTATTTGGGTATTTATAACATCAATTATGTTAATATTTCATTAAAAAGATATTTACTGCATCATTATTGTGTCATAAATAAATTAAATTATTTAAAGTCTAAAAATTACAAATAAAATATCATTATGTAGGAAATCTTTTTATATTTCTAATGAATAATTATAGTCGGATTTATCTTATATAGAACCCTATATTAAAAATGATATACTTATTAAACTTTGATTTTAACAATTTTAAGCCTTCATTAAATAAATTAATAATAAATGTCCTAATCTAATCCAAGTGAACTTAAATGGTCGTATTTTATTCCTAAGGTTGTTTTTGGTCGAATTACACATATCCAATAGAATTAGGATATGTGTTAGGGTAATAATAATATCATTTTTTCCCTCAATTACCCTATTTACTTTTAACCGTGGAAAAAAGTAAAAAGTTACTATTCACCAAATATTATTTTCATCTCATTGAACCACATTTTAGTCCTTGATATTAACTGTGTCTCTCGGATTTTCTAAATTCCACTCAAAGAAGCGGGAAAATTATGTTTTATGAAAAATTCAGTTTTTTAACTACCACTTAGTGGTTTCACTATTAATCAAAAAATGAACGTTTCCAGAAAAATACAAAAAATTAGGCCTAAGCTATATTTGATTGAGTGTAATGCAAGGCAAGTCAAAGATGCGTTTTGTGCACTCCTTTTGTTGTAGCGTACAACACAAGACATTAATTAAATTAAAAATAATATTTTTCATAAAATATAGGGGTGTTACAACAACCATGCCTCTCGCTCGAAGACACATGAAGAAATAATCTAGGACTAGAAACACCTATTCCACTCACAACAAACCCTTTCCCAAAGGATACAGGGATATGGTAAGCCTCAATCCATTACAGCCTGTCTAGATATGCTCCAGAGGTAAAAACCAGAAGCAGGGTGTGAGGAAGAAAGTAAGTAACCATCTATCCATCCACCCACCGAGATGTTGGAAAAGACACCATCCCCCATGAGATAGAGGTGTTTCAAATATAGTTCTCAACAAGGGTGGGTGGGTTTAAAAATAACAAGGAACAACTATATATATATATATATTTGTGTTGGTGCGTGTATGTAGGAAAACGTTATCCAATCCTATGGGTTTCAAACAACCAAACAAATGAGCCCACCAGTACCACTTTTGGAGATACCCCTATATGAATAACCACACAACACCCACTACAAAGAAGAATCCCTAGAAATTTTCATTTAACCTCATTCCATTTATTTATTTTAGTAATTAACTTAAATTTGTTTCATAACTACCGAGAAACTAGAAACCATAACCAATCAAAAACAACAAGAAAACCAGATTTTCCATCCCACTGCACAACCCCTTTAAACCACTGCCAACTTATCATTCCTTGAAGTCATACCACAATATAATTCTATAACTACTCATATTCACATCCCCACATCCCAAAAATTTCACAAAACAGTCCCACTGCATACATGTTTGTAACCAAACTGCAGCCCCACTGCCCAACACCATTCAAAATCCACAACAAAAACAAAGGCAGTTCAGTTGCCTACAAGTCCATCCATTCCAAAATAAATCAGTCTCTCAAACTGGGATACCAACACAACAAATGTAGATCCCCATACACAAATCCCACAATGATTAATATTAATATAGAACCTGACTGTACACACATTCCACAACCTTCTCATGGAACTAACGCCCCAATCCTCCACTATACCCACAACCGTGCTCCCAATTGCAGCACCACGCAACTCGCACTCAGTCACAAAACTAAACAGAAAACATTACTCATCCACAAATATCCAAAGGATGTATATATATATGTATGTAATTATATTCATTTTTGGTGAACATTTTTCTTTTATAAACATCATAAAAAGGGATGATCATACAAATGTTTTTATCTTGGGGAATCCTTTTAAATTCACCATGTGTACGTGTTTATGTAGTTTTCATGTTTTGGCTTGTTATCAAACATTGTAACAAACAACGGAAACACCACCACTTTGAATGAAAGGACCACCAGTGTCCATGATTTTCAGATGTAATACATCCATAATCAATCCATAAAGAATAATAGATATCAAAAATAAAACAGGCAATCAAACATCAAAACACTCCATGCCTGTTATTTTTATTACCCATGTTGTCTTATGATCATATTTACTTCTAGTTAGCTACCAATTTTAAGAAACTTATTATGTCATTCCAGAAAATGAATCAATAGTAAACCCACCTTTCATGATACCCAAAAATAAATATGTACATAATATTTCCCTATAAGACGATTAATTGATCGATGTTACTCCTGGCGCCATGAATAGGGGACCACACGATCAGAAGGAATGAACACCATGAATGTTGAACCAGAGAGCTCAACCATAGGATCACTACTCATATAGGGATGATGGATCTTGGTGCACCATTGGGAAATGGAAAACACACAAAGGATGATATTAGCATTGAAGATCCAGAACCTATTTTAAAAGGAGAATTTTTTCTAAAAGACATTTTTCATGGAATCCTATTCTAGATCATGCAGTTTGATTCATTAAATTCCCTTGGAACATTATGTAGTTAATGTTATATTTAATATCCTTAACAATTTATCTTAAAAAAGGTAAAAAATTTATTTAAAATTGGTTTATGTCAAATAAGACATAAGAGGGGAGAAACTGGAAAACTGGGACAAACTGCAAATGAGTCACTAATGGGTGAGTCACCGATGTGGAGCCACAAATGGGAGAGCTACCGACGCGACCTACCAATGTTGAGCCACTGACACTAACCGACCAATACAAAAAACTACAAACAAAATTCCCACTAATTCGATGACCTATGGACTCCTTGACCTACCGACGCCACGTCCTACCGACGCCCTGACTCTCCGACGTCGACGCCCCAAACTCAACGATGCAGGCAGCCCTGAATTATCGATGTCAATGCCACTGAATCTTTGATACTGATGCCCATAACTCACTGATTCTAAAAACATAACTTGTCAAGTCTTGTAAAATCTGATACTGATACCCAGAGTTACTGATGAAAAAGAATAAATTTGGAAAACTGTTGAAATAATCCCCCGATAGCTCCTTGAAAACCTCAAACAATAGATTTTCACAAAGGGCTTGTGGAAATCCAAGTTATTTTGAATTAATATTTTAAACTTTATTTTTATATCATTATAAAAAATTATTTATGGTGGAATTCAATAGATTCAATTTCCAAAATATTATTGAATACAATAAAATCAATGTAAGAGAATTTTTTAATTTTTGATATTAATGATATTTTTTGATTATAAATATTTTGTTATATGATTTAATTTTTAATAAAAATATTATATTTTTCCAAAGTAATGGTTTATGGTTTAAGATATGAACCATTTTCCATTTATGATACCATTATAGTTTTATGTTAAAATTTATGACCCATAAATTTATTTTTACATGAGTTTTTTGTGTACATATCTTGCTAGTTAGGTCAATCGTACTGTAAAATTCCTCTAGTTATCATTAAATTGAAAAGGAGGGAGGAATGACTTATGGACTTAAGTGAAATCCCAAATGTATCAACCCAATCTTCCACAATATGCTTCTCTTTATATAATATAATAGCGTGTGTTGTACGCAACTTCGAGGTTCTAACATACACCACCACCAATCAAAGTAGCCGTTATGAATATTAATACCCACTTTTTGAAATTTTATAAATTTTATTATTCAAATTTGACATAATTTTTGTATTTGGAATATCAAAATTTTCTTAGGGTTATTTTTTGGTATATTTCTGAGAACATCCAATTTTTGATGAAAAGTGAAAATACTAAACTTTAAATAAAAACAACTTTTTTAATCCAAATAATTTATTTTGATAAATTACACTATTGTATGGTTTTAAAGTATAGTTAGAATATATTTTTACCATTTAATCCAATTTTTTCATAGGATGTAATTTCACATTTAATCTAGACATAAACAAGTTTCAATCTTTTGATAGTTATTATTTCTCAAAAAACACGCTTTTTTGTTTTAACAACATGAATTAATTTTAAATTAATATCTTCCACTTCTGTGTTTTGAATTTAAAAAAATGGATTCCATATTTATAATCATGAGGTCCAAATTTTGTATATAGGTAACTTTTCCATTTAGACATTTTGAATAATTACTTCGGTAAATATTTTATTTAGCATGGTTAAATGGAAAATTCGGTAAATAAGGGTAAAAAATAAAATTATAATAATATTAAATTACCATAACACATGTTCTAACCCTATTGGATGATACATATCCTACCATGGTCATCTCTGGGTCAATTTTGGGACCCCATGGAGCCACTTGTAAGTGATAATTACACTTTATATTAATTAAGTTAAAGTAAATCGTAAAATGACATAAGCATATATCATTTAGGAAAAAAAATTACATAGGGTTATATATGTTATCTGTTTTAACTATAACAATTCATTATAAATATAAAAATATTTCCCGCATAATGGTTTTTTATTTATAATTTTTAGACATTGAATAATTAAATTTATTTATGACACAATATTGATGCAGTATTTTCCTTATTAATGAAATATTCAAATAAATGGTATTATAAATGATAAAATAAATACAATTTGAAAGTTTTGATTCCATCCACAAATTTTATAGGTTAATATGACCTGTTAAGAATGATTAAGTTAATTTATTTTGAATTAATAAATTTTTTAGGACTATAAACAAATCATTTATTAAATAGTGTAAGAATTGACATAAATGAATTTTTAAAACAAATATTATATAATTAATTTATATAATATTCCTAAAAATATAAGGTTCATCCAAAAGAAATATATAATTATAGGTGTATCATTAATGAACCACTGGGGGTTCTCTTGGAGGTATATTATATATTTATTAACCATATAATATAAAAATACAAAGAGACATGATAACTTTAATACTATTTAACTAGGAGTTAAATTTAAAAGTTATGCTTAACATAGTGATCCAAACCTGTATAAAACATATTGGTTGTGTGGTTTTCGACCCAACCCCAAATTATTCTTTAAATAATAAAATTTTTAGCCATTTTAAACCAAAAAATATTTTATTATAAAATAATATTGCTAGCATTTCCTAAGGTGCCCCTCACCCCTCTTATAAAAGGGCACTCCCCCATCCCTCAAATACACACCTTCAAGCCTTTTGGCTCAGCCAAACCTTGCCCAAATACCATATCAACTATCCTACCTTGATTCTAGAGGCCTTTCATTAGTATCAAAGCCAACCTAAGATGCCATTTTGATCAAATGAAAATGAAAAACCCGAAGAAGAGGTAATTATCTCAACACCTCTTTCATGGTCATTTCTTCTTCCACTTAATTTATGTTTGTTTTTTCCATTATAAAATCATAAATCTAGTGTATTATATATACTGAAATGTTATTATAAATACATTACAACTAAATTCATTATTATATCCATCCTTTTAATGACATGTCACCATACATGCGTACGAACGACTTACCGTCTCCACGTCGTGGGGTAATTGTAAGTCAATACATTTTTATTTGGATTGGTATAATAATGACCTATAATTTATGTAAATAATAAATATAACATGATTATGATTCTTTATATATGATATAACATCCAATTATATATTATGTTAATAATAATTGAATGATATTGTTGCTCTTGCGTATGTACGGATTACCATCTCCAAGAACGTGATGAGATTCAATCCCCATCGTATCGATTCAAGAGTAATTTTAATTTGATGATTAAAAATAATCTATAAGTATTTGATATTATTCAGGATATGAATACGATACATCCCATAAACACAATTATGGCTCACATAACAATGAATATAAAGGGAAACGAATCCGTTAACACCGGAAACAACGATAATACTAAGATATTATGAACAAAGAATTGTTAAAAGATCATATATGATATCATATTAATGTATACGATTCTTGTATAATTTAATAACAATTATTTCACCATTATACAATAGTTTTACCTACCCTTTACCATGTAAAAGTACATGGTAAGGGTTAATTTCACAATCTCTTCATTTTCCGAGGTTGTTTATACATAATTATCTATTGGGATCTCTTTATCATCCACATCCTTGTTTCTTAAAAATTTATTTCAAAATAATCATAATATTTTATAGACTATGAGTTAATGTCATTTATACACTTATTTGACTTTTATACAATTTTTATAATGGAATCCTTCCATCATTTTCCAAATAAGGTCCTTTATAACCTTTTTGACAAATTTAAGGTAAGAATATATTTTTTTACCATATACGACGTGTGCAGCTATTTTCTGCCATTATGACATCGTCGAAGATTTCCTTACAAGATTATAATACTATTTTCAATGTAAATTTTTTCTTTTATAATTATTTTACTTTTAAATGTTTTCAAAAAAGAGATATTTATATCACATATTTTTGATTTCATCTAAGACAACATCCTTTAATGGATTATAATCTTATTTAAAGTTGATTTATTATGATACAAAACATCCATATTGTATTTAAGGGTTTGTGATATGTTTGACTATGGATGTGTCATTTTTATACCATTCACGGTTTATGTAGAAATTATTGACATTTTGTATGCAAGTTTTAATATGAATGTTTATGTTATGTTAAAACATGTTCATATTAAGAATGAGTTGGACTTAGTAAGTGATAGTTGGAGCCCGCTATAGCTCCTAAATGTATTGGTAGGTCTCATGAGACAAACTAGTGTCTTGGGGCAAGGGTTTGAAAATATCTTATTTGTAGTCTTGGCACAAGGCCTTGACTATATGGTTATGATAGTCTGGAATTATGCATTCCATCATTATGAAAGTGGTTATTGATATTTCATGTGATTATTCGACTACTAGAATAACCATGTGAATAAGTTAATGGCATTATTTCTTATTATTTTTTCCAAGTTATGTTGAAGTTCATGTTTAAAAATATTTTGTTTTAGTAATACATTTCCTTAAATGTTTATGATTACTTATTAAAGTTTCCACTATATTTTTATCCTTACTGGGAATCTGAGCTCACTCCTTTCTATTTTTAATTTTTTACCACGATGTGAAACAGTATTTTATAACTGACCCACGGGGATAGTCTGAGGGGATATGAGTGTGGACTATGGAGAATATGTTGTTTTAGTTTTCCATTTTATCATGTAATGTTAGACTTATGAATGTATTTAGTTTTTCCAAGGTTACTAAACTAATCAGACTTTTCAAACTTGATCTTTTTTGATCATGCCAATGTTATGTAATAATGCACCAACTCTGTGTAACTAGGGTTGGGAGTTACAGTTGGTATCAGTGGAAGTTTAGTACAATCCATGGAAGCTAGATTTAGAAAAATTTGATTAGATCACATAGACTTAAGATGGACTTTGATGATTAGTATAGAAGACCTTCCTATAATTTTGGAATTTTAGAGATTTTTTTAGTTTTTCGAGCAATACATCCATGTCTGGATACGAGTAGGTAGTGGCGACTCTAGCACAAATGTACCTAGGGTTAAAACACGAAAACACTACATTGATCTAGACTTGAACGAGAAATGGTGCACGACAATGGGATTTGCTGCACTATTGGTTTTGACACTCCTGGGGGATATGCATAGGATAATTCTAATTTTCTTTATAAACCATTATGAAGGGTTCATGATTATATACATCGTCAAATAATTTTTTTTATGATTATGGATTATATCCACAAACAGATCAATTTATGTTTAGTGTTTTACATGTTTGGATTTATGTATTTTGATTGATAAAGTAATCTAGTGTATACCATTATTTAGAAATGAAGCCTACTGGAAGGAATGGAAACCGTATCAATTCACGTAGTCCATGTTGGGATTTCCCTCCTACTCATGATAATTATAGTGGAGCTGGTGATACAACTGGTGCTGATCAACTCATCACCATACTATGACAACTCACTCAGGATATGAATAATATCCTTACCCATATGGAGCACCCTGATCCGCAGCATGGAGGATCAATGTTAGATCGCTTCATGAGGCAACAACCACAAGCATTAAATGGGAATACAAATTCATTGGTAGCAGAGAAATGGATAAGTTCCCTAGAGAAAATATTTCAGGCATTGGGGAGTAGTGAAATGTAAAAAGTTGTCATGGAAGTTTATCTCTTCACTGGAGATTCTGATCAATGGAGGTCATTGATTCAAAACATGAAGGAAGATTATGAAGTATAAAATAAGTAATGGAGGGAGTTTAAAGATATTTACTTAGAAAAATACTTTCCTCATTACAATCGAGTGGATATAGAGATACAATTTCAGAGTCTGAGGCAAAAGGAGGATGAGAATGTCGCAAAGTATGAGGCTAACTTTACAGGGATATAGAGTAATCCTACAGATTATATACGTAACCTAGAAAGTATGATTGATCATTTCGTTGATGGGTTACCACCGTTTCCCTATTGAGAATTATTCTTACAATCCTTCTCTTCGTACAAAGATATCGTCTCATGTGCTATCAAGACAGAAAAATAATTCTCTATGTCGTACGTCTTTAAAGAAAATCAAGAGAAGAAGAGATCTATTGATCACTCTGGAAATGGAAATATGGGGAATAAGGGAAAAGTCGAATATCTATCATGTAGTTAATGTGGTAAGAAACACCCCAGTACTTTCTTGATGGGAATGGGAGTCTGTTACAAGTGTGGTGAAAAAGGCCACCAATATCATTATATCAAGGTGAAGAAAGAAGATACTGATGTTCAATGCTACAATTTCAAGATGATGGGACATTATGAAAATGAGTTTTCTAAGCGTTCGGATAACTTACCATAGATAAGTCCAAGGGATCAAGGAAAAGCTTATTCTATCACTACTGGTTTGGAAGAAGCACCAAAAGACATGGTGGTGGGTAATTTAATGGTTTCCTCAAGTATAGAAAATTATTTATTGGTTTCTGGATCATCACATTGTTTCATATCTTCCCAGTTTTCTAAGAGAATTAGATATTTCCAATTTGATTTAACTAGGGAGTTGTCCATTAAAACTCCCATGGAAATTATCATCGTAACAATGATTTGTGACTCTGTTCCCATTAGATCATATACATGTTTTTTATCTACTGATCTCATTGTCATACCCATGATTGATTTTGATATAATCGTATGTATGAATAGGCATTTGGACCATGATGCGAAGATATATTGTAAGAAGAAGGAGGTTATGATTTTTGTTGTTGATGATAAAGAACACCTTATCTTTAGAGAAGAATCATCACCACCTAATTCCTTTATAGATCCAACCCCAGTAGGTCAACTAAATTCAATTATTATGGTGGATGATAATGAAATAACTGTGGGTGAGGAAAGGAATGTTCAAATAGAGGATGTACCTATTTTGAATGAATATGTTGATGTGTTACCAGAAGATTTACCTAGCCATCCTCTAGAACCAGAAATTGAGATATCCATTGATTTAATCCCTGGATCAAGGCCCATATCGAAGACCCCTTATAGAATAACCAATGTGGAATTAGTGGAACTAAAGAAAAAACTAGAGGAATTGAGTAATAAGGTATTTATTAACCCTAGAGTTTCTCCATGGGGAGCCCCTATCCTTTTTGTTTAAAAGAAATATGGATTTATGAGGATGTGAATTGACTACAATGAGATCAATTATATAACAATAAATAAAAAGTATCCCCTACCTTGCATTGATGATTTATTCTACCAACATGAAGGAGCTCAATACTTCTCAAAGATTGATCTTCGATCTGGATATCATCAGTTGTGTGAGAAGAAGGAAAACATTTCAAAAACAGTATTTTGAACCAGGTACGTGCATTATGAGTTTACAGTATTTCCTTTTTGGCTGACTAATGCACCCTCTATTTTCATGGATTTAATGAATAGAGTTTTCAATGAATATCTTTATTAACTTTTAGTAGTATTTATTGATGATATCTTGGAATACTCCAAAAGCTACGAAGATCATTAAAATAACTTGTGCATTATCCTAAAGAAACTTTGAAGATATGAATTATATGGGATGTTTCGCAAGTGTGAATTATGGCTTCAAGAGATTTCTTTTCTTGGCCATATTGTCTCTAAAGATGGAATCTATGTTGATCCTTCTAATATAAGAGCAATCCACAAATGTCCATCACTAACGAGTATAACCAAGGTACACCATTTTATTGGTTTAGCAAGTTAATATCGACATTTCATCCATAATTTTGCCCGATTGGCTAACCCATTAACGATGCTCACACGTAAAAGGGTTAAATTTGTTTGGAAAAAATAGTGAGAAGATTGTAATGAAGAACTGAAGAGAAGATTAGTCAATTCTCTTATATTGAATCTACCATCGGGGAATGATGGGTTTTTTTATTAATAGTGATGCTTTAAAGAAAGGACTTGGTTGTGTCCTTATGCATCATGATAGGGTTATTGCCTATGCATCACAACATCTAAAAATAAATGAGAAAAACTATCCTACCCAAGATCTTGAGTTAGAAGCTATAATCATTGCTTTGAATATAAGGATACGGTATCTATATGGTGAAAAATGTGAGATTTATACGGATCACTAGAGTTTGAAGTATATTCTCTAACAGAAAGAACTGAAGATATGGAAAAGGAGATGGCTTGAACTACTCAAGGATTATGATTACACTATACACTACCACACGAGGATGGAAAATATGGTGGAATATCCTTTTAGCAGAAAATATCATGGTGTTTTTAACAAGAAGAGAGTTTAAAAGGATCCAATATACATGGATCTAGTAAAGATGGATATGGGAATAACCATTGAAGGTGAAACATCAATTATTTTTCAAATGGTTGCTGAACCATATTTATTATAACGGATAAAGAGTTATCAGACCGATGATGAAGAGTTTAAAAAGAAGATTAAAGTTGTGAATGATGGGAGATTGAGTGACTTTTTGTATGAAGATGGAATTTTGAAATTTGCGAAGAGACTTTGTGTTCCCGATATACCTGATCTAAAAATGGTATTGTGTGACGATGCTCATAGTTCCAATTTTTCTATACACTCTGAGAGCACCAAAATGTATAGATATTTGAATGAACATTTTTGGTGGGACAACATGAAGAGGGAGATTTCTGATTTTGTGTAAAGATTTATGGTTTGTCAACAGGTGAAATATGGAAGGCAACAGCATAGAGGAGTCATGATACCTCTTCACATACATGAGTGGAAATGAGATAATATTACGATGGACGTTTTCATGGGACTATCAAAGACTCTTAGAAGGAACAATGCAATATGGGTCATTGTTGATCGTCTTACCGAGTCACCACATTTTCTTATTATAAGAGAAGTTTTACCACTTGAACATCTAGCAAGGCTGTATATTAATGAAGTTGTAAGACTTCATGGAGTACCAAAATCAATTGTTTCTAATAGTGATCCATGTTTTACATCACGATTCTACAAAATTCTTTAGAAAGTCCTGGATACTGAACATCGTTTGAGCACTGGCTACCACCCCCAAACTGATGGACAATCAGAACTGACTATTAAAACCATATAAGACATGTTGAGATCTTGATCACATGACTTTCAGGGTGTGCAGGATCATTATTTACCTCTGGTATAATTTTCTTGTAATAATAGCTTTCATTCAAATATTCGGATGGCACCATATGCTACGTTATACATAAAGTGATGTCACAAACCAACCTGTTGGGATGATGTTGGTGAAAGAAAAAACTTAGGCCCAAATAACATAGAGGAAACAATTTAAAATGTGAAGGATATCCAAACCCACATCAATGAAGCTCGATGTAGGCAGAAGGGCTATTACGATAACCGAATAAAGGATTTGTAATTTCATGTAGGAGATAATTTTTTCATGAAGGTATCTCCATGGAATGGTCTTATATGTTTCGGTATGAAGGGAAAATTGAGCCCTAGGTACATTGGACCTTTTGAAATTCTATAATGAACTGGGGTTGTATCTTACAGGTTGGAAATGCCGCCATGTCTCTCTAAATTTCACATTGTGTTCCACATATCACTATTGAGAAAATGCATGCCTAACCCAAAATATATATTCACTTATGAGGAAGTATAACTAGAACCCGATCTGTCTTCTTACAAAGATCATGTTAGGATTCTTGATATCAGAGAACCAGTGCTGAGAAACCAGACGACTCGTCTGGTAAAACATCCATGGAGAAAACATAAGATGAAAGATGCAACGTGGGAACCCGAGGAACTTATGAGGAAGAACCAACCAAGTATTTTTACGCAGTAATAATCTAGAAATTTTGAGGTTGAAATTATTTGAATGAGGGGAGAATGTAACGCCACAAGCTTCCATGGTACGTTTCTCTTTGATTAATACAGTAGCATGTGTTGTACGCAACTTCGAGGTTCTAACACACACCGCAACCAATCAATGTAGACCTTATGAATAGTAATTACCACTTTTTGAAATTTTCTAAATTTTATTATTTAAATTGAACTTTATTTTTGGATTCAGAATATCATAATTTTCTTAGGGAGGGTTTTTGGTATTTTTTTGAGAACATCCAATTTTTGATGAATTGTGAAAAATACTAAATTTTAATTAAAAACAACTTTTTTAATCCAAATAATTTATAGTGATAAATTATACTATTTTTTGGTTTTAAATTATAGTTAGAATATATTTTGACCATTTAATCCAGTTTTGGTCATTGGATGTAATTTCACATTTAAACTAGACATAAACAAGTGTCAATATTTTGATAGTTATTATTTTTTTTTAAACACGTTTTTTTAACAAGATGAATTAATTATAAATTAATTTATGCCACTTCTGTGTTTTTAATTTAGAAATATGGATTCCATATTTATAATCAGGAGGTCCAAATTGTGTAAATAGGTAACTTTAATTTTAGACATTTTGAATAATAACTTCGGTAAATATTTTATATACCATGGTTAAATGGAAAATCCTGTAAATAAGGGTAAAAAATAAAATTATAATAATATTAAATTACCATAATAAATGTTCTAACCCTATTGGATGATAAATATCTGACCATGTTCATATTTTGGTCGATTTTGGGGCCCCATTGAGCCACTTGTAAGTGATAATGACACTTTATATTAATTAAGTTAAAGTAAATACAAAAAGGACATAAGAATATATCTTTTAGGAAAACAATTTTTACATAGGGTAATATATGTTATCATTTCTACTATAAATATTCATTGGAAATTTAAATTTATTTCCTACATAATGGTAATTTATTTATATTTTTTAGACATTGAATAATTAAATTTATTTTTGACACAATAAGGATGAAAATATTTCCTTATTAATCAACGAATCAAAAAAATGGTATTATAAATTTTACAATAAATTCAATTTTAACGTTTTGATGCCATCCATGAATTTTCTAGATTAATATTACATTTTAGGATTTATTAAATGTATTTAGTTCTAATTAATAATGTTCTTAGGACTTTGTCAGAAATCAATTATTAAATAGTGTCAATATTGACATAAAGGAATTTAGAAAACAAATATTATATTATTAATTTATATTATTTTCCTAAAAATATATGGTTCAGAAAAAAGACTTATATAATGATATTGTATCATTATTTAACCACTTGGGTTTCCCTTGGATGTATATATTATGTTTATTAACCATATAATATAAAAATACAACGAGACATGGTAATGTCAAACTATTTAACTAAGAGTTAAATCTAAATGTTAAGGTTAATATAGTTACCTAAACCTGTATAAAACATATTGGTTGAGTGGTTTTAGACCCACCCAAACATTATTCTTTAAATAATCAACTTTTGAGCCATTATAAATCTAAAATGATTTTATTATAAAATAATATTTCTAGCATTTTCTAAGATGGACCTCACCCATCTAATAAAAGGTCACTCCCCCTTCCCACAAATTCACACCTTCAAAGCCTTTTGGATAGGATAAACTCTACTCAAATAAAGTCTCAATTGTCCTAACTTCATCCTAGAGGCGTTCCTTTAGTCAAAAAGCCAACCTATGGATCCTTTTTGATCATATCAAAAAGAATAACCCGAAGAAGAAGTAAATATCTCACAACCTCTTTCAAGTTCCTTTCTTCTTCCTTTTCCTTTATCTTTGTTATTTTCATTATAAAATAATAACTCCAGTATATTATATATAATTTTATTCTATTATAAATATGGTACAACCAAATAAATTATTCTATCCATACTTTGAATGAAATTCCTCTATATGTGCGTACATATGGATTACTGTCTCCATGTCGTGGTGTAATTGTTATTCAATACATTACTATTTGAATGGGTATAATAATGATTTGTAATTGATGTAAATAATCAATATAACATGATAATTATTCTTTATATATGATATACCATCCAATTATATATTATTTTAATAACAAAAGAATGATATTGTCAGTCGTGCGTACGTACAGCTTACCGTCTCCATGAATGCGAGGAGATTAATTCCTCATCGTATCCATTCAGGACTAATTTTCATTTGACAATTAAAAATAATGTTTAAAGACTTGATATTATTATGTATATGAATAATATACATCACATCCATAATAATTATTACTCACATAACAATGAATATAAAGAAAAACTAATCCGTTAACACCAGAAGCAACGATAATACAATGATATTATTAACAAAGAAATTTTAAAAGATCATATATGATATCATATTAATGTATATTATTATTTTATAATTTATTAATAAATATTTCACAATTATACAGGATGTTAACCTACAATTATTTTCACAATATTTTAATTATCTGAGGTTGTTTATACGTAATTATCTACCGGGACCTCTTTATCATCCACATCCATGTTTCTTAAAAATTCATTTCAAAACATTCTTACTATTTTATAGACTATGAGTTAAAGTTATCTATACCCTTGTTTGAATTTTATAAAATTTTGATAATAGAATCTTTCAATCATTTTCCAAAAAAGGTCCTTTATTACCTTTTTGACAAAAATAAGGTAAGAATGCCTTTTTTTAACTTATACGGAAGGTGCGGCTATTTTCTGCCGTTATAAAATCGTCGAAGATTACCTTAGAAGCTTATAAGAATATTTTAAAAGTAAAATTTTTCTTCCATATTTATGTGAATTTTAAATGACTCCAAAAAAGATATATTTCTCTCAAATATTTTTGATTTCATCTATGAAAACATCCTTTGATTGATAAGAAGCTTATTTGAAGTTGATTTATTATGATACCAAAAATCCATATTGTATTTAAGGTTTTGTGATATATTTGACTGTGGATGTGTTATTTTTATACCATTCATGGTTTATAGATAAAGTATTGATATTTCATATGCTAGTTTTAATATGAATGTTTATGTTATGTTTAAACCTGTTCATATGAAGAATGCATTGGGCTTAGAATGTAACAGGTGGAGCCTGCTATAGCTCCTTGATGTATCAGTAGGTCTCATGAGACAAACTAGTGTCTTGGAACAAGGCTTTGACAAAATATTATTTGTAGTATGGGAACGAGGCCTTGACTATGTGGTTATGATAGTCTGGAATTATGCATTCCATCATTATGAAAGTGGTTATTGATATTGCATGGGATTATTCGACTAGTATAATTTCCATGTGAATAAGTAAATGGAATTATTTAATTTTATTTTATCCATGTTATAATGATGTTAATGATTAAAAATCTTCTATTTTAGTAATAAATTTCCTTAAATTTTAATTCATACTTATTTTTGTTTCTGCTATATTGTTATCCTTAGTGAGAATATGATCTCAACCCTTTCTATTTTTTTATTTTTTCCCAGGACGTGAAGAATTATTTTATAACTGGCCATCAGGGATTGTCTGAGGGGATATGAGTGTGGACTATGGAGACTATGTTGTTGTAGTTCTCCATTTTATCATGTAATGTAAGACTTATGAATTAATTTAGTATTTCCAAGGCTACTAAAATAATCAGTCTTTTGAGACTTGATATTTTGTGATCATGCCAATGTTATGTTATAATACACCGAATATGGGTAACTAGGGTCGGGGCGTTACACCCATGACACCATTGGCTGGAGTAAATGGTGATGGTTTCATTTAAAAATTGGGGGATGATTTTCCGATTCAAGTTAAACAACTAACTAACAAACCATATCCTAATAAAACACTACATGATGCATGATATAAATGAAAGACATCCCAAAAATTTCATTTATATTAAAGGCAACAAAAAGTACCATATGAAAAGAAAAATAACATGATAGTAATGATTTAAAGATAAACTATTAAAACCAAAATACAGACATAACTCTCTAACGCTCCACATTCTCCAAGATCCAACTTTACCGAACATCCCATGTAAGACAACGTAGTACTAAATATGTGTGATACATTAAATTTTCTTATATTTCTATAGATGTTGTCTGCAAAATCACTAAATTACAAAAGAAGGGGTGCGTAGTAAAACTCAATATGTTTCCATGATGACTTCTCATCTCATGGCACTGGGATAGAACATGATTGTAGATTTATTTAAATCATTTTGTCATAAGGTCTAACATGATTCTAGAATTTGTATGAAAATGAAATTAAATAAATTTAAAATCAAACTAATTCAATTAAAAAATTAAAATATTTTTGTTTTTTATATATTTTATTTCTTATTTTAATAACATGTTTTTCTTAAAAATGGGTTTTAATGTTAGAACATTTAATTAATAATAGTTAATCAACATATATATATTGAATCATGAATAATTGATTCCGTGTACAAAAATAGAAGTTATAAATTTCAAATATATTACAATTTTATTTTTATACATTTTGGATAGTATTAATGTTATATTTTTTTCATATCATTGTCATATTAATGTAAAAACATCATCAAAACTAGGATATAATTTCTCAAAATAAACCCAGAAAATAAAATAATTTAATTCAATGGGAGAAAATATATAACATAAATGAAAAATTATAATATATGGATTCTTTTTACCATTTTACCTTTATAATGATGTTATTATTTTATTTTAAGTAATGAAAATTATAAATTATTTGTCTCTTGACATTAAAATTTCAAAAACATTTACAAATGAATAAAAAATGAAATATATGGTTATAAATTATTATTTGATGTAAAAATTAGTTTTTATGATATAAATTTATTTCTAAAATTTATTTATATAACAATAAAATTTATTTTTTTGCAACTTCAAGATAATATTTCATTAATAAATAAAATATTATAACAATTGTTTTTAAATATTTTAAATATTATACAATTTGGATGAATTATTATGTTAAAATATATTTTACATCAATATTACATATTCGTGACATTTAAATGGTTTATATTCATTTTGTACAACCTTAATGATTACATTAAAATAAATATATAATAATTATTCAATTATTGATATTAATGACATTTTATAATTAACAATATTTTATAAAATCATTTAAAATTAATAAAAATGTCATATTTAGAAAAATGAATGCTTTATTGTTTAAAATACCAACCATGTTCCATTTATGGGACCTTTATGGTTTTATGATAAAATTGATGACCTATAAATATCATAAAACATTAATATTGATGTACTTATTATAATTTTTTAATAGGGTCAAAAATAAACAGATAAGAGTTAAATCATATAAAATAAAAAAATTTACTATATGAGATTATTTATATTTTTACTAATATAATATTAGATATATTTCTATTTGGTGAAATTTTTCAATGAAAAATAATTTATATTAATTTTATATTTTATAAAATTCAAAAATTCCTCTCCCCGCGCTTAAAAAAGAACACCCCAATCCACTAAATTTTATACCCCTTCAAGATACATAGCTCAAAAAAACCCAAATTAATTCTATTATAAACATTCATATCCATGATTTATATGTATTTTTATTTATAATATTATATTCATAGGGTTCATAAGAATGGATCTAAATAAATTATATAGAAGAAAATGTAATCATATTTATCGACAATATAAAGTTGTTTCTTCTCCTACATCTTGTAAATCAATTATACCTATCCATAGATAATAACTCTAGTAAAATAAATATATTTATATTAGATAATTATTATGGGAGAACCATTTTCCAATATTTTCTAGAATATGTAAAACAGAGACATCTAACATTCATTAGTAACTATTATCATACACACATAGTGTTTTAATTCATCTTTCATCATCATTTCTATTTTATGGTAAAAAATATGAAACAAATAAGTATATAATATATTTATGAAATACATATTTTAAAGGAAATATATTATATCAATTATCTTATAATATTTCCATCCATTGAAAACCAATAAATATACTCTATTGTACTTGGAGACTACTAGCTCCACGACGTGATGTGATTAATTATTATGTTTATCATTACATTGATCATAATAATTGTTGATATAATGAATTTATATATTATAATTATTATATAGTTCAATTTTTTTATTTTTTACTATTATTAATTAATATTATTTTCCATTATTTTAAAAGTGAATATAGTTTTCCTGCATATGTAGGGACAACTATCTTAATTAATAGTGTAAATAAGTTTTACCTCTATACAATTCATGGATGATTATAAATATGTTTATATATAATTTATTAATTATTTAAATCATTGTTATAATTATTCAAATGATAAAACTATGATGGCATTTCATGGGTTGAAACTATCAATCTGAATATCCCATTAAAAATTAATAATTTAAAACCCTTAAAAGACAATGACATGGAAATAATAATTAATGTTCACTAAAATAAAATAATTTGGTGATATATGATATTATATGTAGAATGATTATTATTCGATAGAATAATAATGAATTTAATTTAATTTTAAAATAGGATAAACATACATATCATGCATGTTAGGCCTATGGTGATATATCATCCCTCTTGTTCTCACTGAATTGAGAAGGTCTGAGTAATTATTTTTGAATATATGTGACTTCCCCATGAATACAACGGAATGAAATAAATGTTGAGGGATTAATTTAAAATTGTGGGGATGATTTTCCCATTGAAGATAAAAACCGAACAAACAAACCATAACAAAATAAAACACTACATGTTTCATGATAAAAATGAAAAAAATATCAATAATTTTAATTATATATAATCCAACCAAAGAGTACCATATAGGAAGAAAAACTACCATTAATGTAAATACCTAGAGAAAAACAATTATAAATTAAATACAAATAGAACACTCCAATGCTCCACATGATCCATGCTACAATTCCACCAAACAAACCTAGTATAATGATGTAGTACTGAATATGAGTGATACATTAAAATTTCCCATATTTTGATAAATTATATATTCAAAAGGATGAATGTATGAAATAATGTGTGTTTTATATTACTCAATAGGTTTTCCCAGTTTACTTTCCAACTCATACCACTAGGATAGAACATTTTATAATGTTTATATAAAATAATTTATGTAATTTCTTATAAAATACATCACCAATATATATCAAAACCAAGTAGTTCACAAGAGAAACGTTTTACGAGTAATGTACAAATAAATTATTTGATATTTTTAACTTTATATTTTTGAATACTCATTTTATATTTCACAATGTACCCACAGATATATGATTATTTGACAGTTCCATACTCACGAGTAGTCTCTCATCCAATCACGTTGGGTCCCACTAAGACACACCCCCAATCCAGAGTCACATCCTTTGTACCCCACTGATACTTGAACCATATTTAGGGGCATGATGAACAGAAAAACACAATGAATCCATGTATATCAAAACCATTTCAATCAAACCATGTGAAATAATTTAAATAAAACATTTTTTTTACTGTAATCCTTTTCGACAATCCTTTTGAAAAATACATCATATCCATATTTTAGAAATAAAAATTTGAAAATAAAGAAAAAAAATCAACATTCATATCCAAAGACCACAATTCCAAAATATCACCAAAAATAATAAATCGCCAAAAAATAATATTTAAAAGAAGTTTTTCAAAAAATTATCAGGATGAAAATCACAGAATTTATTTATTTTGAAACTAAGACTTCATGTTCAAAATAGAGGTGTCGAGAGTGAACCCACTTACCTCGAGACTTTGGAAAAAACAATAAACGACATGAAAAACATCACAAAAAAAGATTGATAGTCTAAAAACATGCCAATGATATAATCCCATATCATAAACCAAAACAAAATTAATCATATTTGGTAACTATAACATTATATCCACCCACATTGGGTGTAGATGTATGAATCTATGGGAGAGGGCCAAGTAGATCAATGAAACAAATCATGAACAACCAGGAACGAAGCGTTACAATGAAGATCTATTTTAAAAACACCAAGGAATGGCTCCAAATTGATTCAAATTTTATTTTGATAGGGTCTCTAACCTTTTAGAGATGTAAATCCCATGTTATGGATTTTTTTGGGTGAAAATGAAATTAGTGGAGAAAATGTGATAGATCCAAAATTTGTGGATCTACTTCTTGACCCACACATGGTTTAGTTCCACAGCTAGAAATGTTTTTCACCAACCATGCTCCAACCCCTTCCTTAATGTGGACCCCATATAGTTGTCTCGCATATTTTACAAAATGGTTTTCCATCCTTGATGAATCTTGTATCATAAAACAAACAAATCCTAATTTCACAGCGCATGATTTATCCTTAGTGGACTCCCAATCCGGGAAAAATGTGTGCTGCATGTGAACCATCCCTTAATCCCATGTGTTACTATGTATAGTTTTTTATAGATGTTTTCTATTTTATCCAAACGATTATCATTCCATGAACCTATATAAAATTCAAATTTTGATTCCAAATTGTCTCCAAACCATCACATATATAACCCATATATATAAAATATGTAAATTAAATAATTAAATCTTTACTTATATGAAAACGGGTGTACTACATCCTCACCTCTATTAGCATTTCTGTTCGAGTAATGTAGAAACCCATACTTGCTATGAATCTGTTATGAACATTTATCTATCAATTCATTCTCACATTCCCAAATATCTTCCAATAGCTGACCATGTGTTACATAAAACCCTCACTAGACTAATGCTTTTTTCATGTATGACATTCTCCTTCATTTCCACAATTTACACTTGGATATGTACCAATGAAGAACCCAGATCATTGTCAATATTATAGAACCCCAAGAATTTAAAAATAAATTTATTATTGAATCCATGAGACACTATGTCTCTATGAATCATCACTTTGTTATAACCATTCCAATAAACATAAATTTTCCTCTTCTGTGATAGGAATTTTGAACAACTGACATACAAGGTTATGAACAAAATGGTATTTAGAGTCCGATTGGATCAACTTACATTTTTTGTGAATAATAACATAACATTATGAATAGTAACATAACCTTATGAATAGTAATGCACTTTTATGAATAGAAACCTCACCCATGTATGTATAAATAAAATGTAAGCACCATATAAATGAGAGTGAATATTTTCAAAATTAATAAGAAAATTTTGATAGTATTGTGAGTAATAAATATTTTATTGAAATTTAAAATTAATAAATTTATTTTAAATTAAATTAACATTAAAAAAATGTATTCCTAAATAAGTATTTATTTGTCATATTATTTTTGGCTAATTTTAGAGACCTTAGATAATTTTGGAATGTATTATAAAATCAGATTTAAATTTGAAATCTATATTTTCCATGCAAATATTGATTTAATTTAAAATTTAAATTTCACATATTTAGAAAATTATTCTGATTAAATGGATTAAAATTTTAAATTCTACACACTTAATAATTTTTGGGGTTAATTTTTGGTATTTCTCTGAAATACTCGAATTTTAGTGAATAGTAAAATATGGTAATTTAAAGAATAAATACATTATAAGATAATTACACTATTAAATAAATCATTGATGGTGTAAGAAAACTTGGTATAAATTACATGAAATCATTACAATTTTTGGTTATAATAATAATCACTATTTCTTATCTTGAGAAAAATAATAAAATAATTAATAAGATATTCAAAAGTCACACATATCCTTCACTATTACAACCATCCCGCACTCCCTCTTCCCTTAACTCCTAAAATACACGGTGCATCAAAATTTTATTTCCAAATAATATTTCCTTTTACCACCAAAAATCTAGGTGCCATTGGATTTTCCACAATTCAGTGACCCTTTCTCTTAAAGGGGTTCTCAATGAATTTATTTCAAGAGGTAAATCCTCTTCATTTTTCATTTAAATTCATTTCTATTTATCTTCTTTTCTTAATCTCTCATAACATCAAATATAAAATTGATCAGGATATTTCTAGTATAATATATATATATATATTATATCATTATAAAAATTATCAATCTCATTACTCTCCCACTATTAGTTTATAAAAGAAATCGCCTTTCGGAAGGTGTTTATTTACAACCTTCATGGACGAAAAATTTTCTTTCTTATATTTATTATAAAAAGATATTCATGAAAAAAATTTAATGGTTGCGAAATATTGAAAAAATAATTATATAACCCTTTTTTGTTTTGGATGTATCTTATTTACATAATACTAAATGATAAAACAAAATGAATTCGTTATGATCAATAACTGCCATAATAATCTAAACAATTATCACTAAATGCATTATCTATTAAGCCATTCTTATAATATGAAAAATAATGAAATATATAACCATTTAAATTTTTTTATTCTCATTAAAAATATCTAATTCCAATTATGGATATTAATATAAAATAAAAATGAACTCAATTACTTATAATCTAGCGAATCTATCATGAAATCAAGGAAACATACAATCCAGAACAATGGAATTCAATCATATAACTTATCAATAATGCCATAAATGAACATAATAAAACTATAATTATTTAAATATATGTACATAATATTTATTAATAATTAATTAATGGATTTAGTTTTATTATTCAGGATGTTAATGTTAAGTGTCAAACACATTCGGACATATGGTAATGGTTTTCTTCCCGAAAATCCATTTTCATTCGTTGTTACTATTATTCTCTACTTACCTCAATCAAATTATTATTAATTATTATTTTATCCCTATAAATTATGTTTTAATTTTCTGTATATGTGTACCAACTGTAACTATTCTTTATATTATGGGTACATGTTTTAAAATGTTTTTTTAAAAAATTCTTCCCAAAATACAAGCTCGATTCAATGAAATTTATTGAACTCTGAGCTATTTCCAAGGTAACTGTATAATCTATTTTTATCTAACATTATTTATTCTAAAATCAGTCATATTACTATAGAACAACTACCTTAGTTCACTTCTGGTATTATATAAATATTTTTCCAAATGAACTCTACTTTCCAATGTAAATGTTTATTTCTATAAAAAAATCCATGATGATATTAATATATTATTTTTTCCGTTTAAAAACCTGTGTTGAATTTTATGTATTATTGAGGTTAATATATTATTTTTATCATCTATCATATTGTATTTTATGGTTTATGATTATTTTGACAATAGATGTACTATCTTGATACCATTAACTATACTACTCATAATGGTTAGTGTTTAGGTGTACGGATTGGGGAATGTTATTTCATATTACTGAGGGTTAGATTCATTCATAATAGGAACAAATTGTACAAAGTAAGTGATAAGTGGGAACCTCTATATATCCTCTATGAATAGGTGGGTTTTATGAGACAAACAAGTTTGTGTTTTACCCGTTTATTTAGGGTCTTGGCATTAGGCCTTGACAGAGTGATTATGATCTCGATATTACGCATTCCATCATTATGAACTAAATATTGGTAGTTCGTGTAATTATTCTACTAGTATAATATCAACGGTTATGTTTTATGGAATTAGTTAAAATGGTGTTGCTCCTTGATTATTATTATAAAGTTTATTTTTTAAAGGAATGTGTTTTTAATTATTCACAATGCCTAGTGTTTATATTTATGGATACTTCTATTGTATTATTTTACGTTATTGAGCATTATATGACACCCCTTTCATAGGTTTTATATGTCCCTATGATGGGAAGAAGTGTGTTATGAATGAATTACAAGGAAAATCTAGGAGTAATGGGAGTTACTAATGGATATTTTATATTTTATGTCATATTAAGTTGTAATGTTTATCTTATGTATGTATCTAGTTTCCCAAAACAATTAAACTCTTAGGAACCGTGAGATATGAATTTATATTACTCAATATATTGTAATACATAATTCACTGGCTCTGGGAAATTGGGTTCATGGCATTACATTTAGTATCAAATAATAATTGGTAGAAAACAAGGAAAGATGATTTAGAAGATGTATATTAGAGAAAAAATTCCTAATATTTTTGTTGAGGATAAACATACAGTAACATCCTTGAATTTTGGTAAGAAAGAGATTATGTGGCTCTTCCTAGAAAATAAATCCCTATCTGGATACTACAAGTGGATGAAGTTCTAGAAAATTTATTTATTGGAGTAACAACTTTATTAAGGTGTTTTGGGCTTGAATTGGGGTAACCTAATACAAGACATTGGTCCTTATTATGCACCTAGGTTGAAACTCTAGGTGGATGAGATCTGGATAATTTACAAATACATTTCAAGCAATTAGTAAGGATTTAAAAGTAATTTTTTCCTCAAAGAAACCATATTTATGATTATGGAATAAGATATGTATATTATTTCAATTTATGTTTTGTATTACGCAAGTCAGGATTATGAATCATGATTCATATCCTAATCTAGTGTATTCCATCATTTAGAAATAGTGCCTTGTGGATGGAATGGAAATCACATGACCCCAAGTATACTGGGAAAAATGACGCATGTTATGAAACAATAACCTTACACATATGGAGCAACCTAAACTACAACGTGGAGGAGAAATGGTAGCCTAATATTATTGAAATCAACCTCCATCATTTAATGAGACTAAAAACCCATTGATAATAGTGAAGTGGATATGTTTCAGTGAGATGATATTTCATGATTCTGGAAGTGATGAAATGGAGAAGGTTTTCATGGATGTTTATCATTTATTGGGGGATGATGATCAATGGTGGTCACTAATTAAAAATAAAAAGTAGGAGGAAGAGATTTAAAATATGAAGTAGATGGATTTTAATGAAATATTATAGGAAATATACTTTCCTCGTGAATAGCACATGGATATGGACAAATAATTTATGAATCAGAGGCAAAGTGAGGATGTGAATTTTTCAAAGTATAACGCTATCATCAAAAGGATATAAATTCATTCCATAGACTACATATATAATCCATGGTGTAAGATTTATTGATTCCTTTATGTTTCAAATCCATTAATCCCAAGTGAATTATTATACAAATGTTTCTCACTTTATGAAGCAATAGTATCATGTCATATCAAGACAAAAAAAATAATTCTCTATGTACTATGATGATAAGGGAATGAATGGGAAGAAGAGGGTTGTTGAACACTTTGGAAAAGTAAATAAGGAAAATTTGAAGAATGGATGCATTTATTTTCCATTCGATGATAACTGGGGGGAAGAAACACCATAGTATTTTTCTAAAGGGTATGTGTTGTTGTTACAAGTGTGTGGGAAAAGGAAACCAATCCCAAGATTGTATGGGAAATAAATAATCCACCCATGTTCAATTATATAATTTCAAATTGATGGGTCATTATGAAATTAATTTTCTAAAGCGTCAAGGTAACATTCCCCAAAGAAGCTAAATGGAGAATTGAAAAGCTTATGTGATAACAACTGTAGAGGTTGAAGTTTCTAATGATGAAATGGAAGGTATATTAATCATTTCCTCATACTTATCCAATTATTTATTAGATTCTAGATGATCTCATTATTTAATATCTTCTACGTTTACAAAGAAAATTAGACATTTCAAATTTTATTTTCTATAGGAGTTGTCAGTTGAAACACATAATGGAAGATTCATTGAAACAATGATGTTTTGATCAATCCCCCATAAGAAAGATAAACATGATTTATATTCAATCCTTATCATCATACCCATGTCTAAATTTGATATATTCCGTGGTATGAAATGGATTTCATGTTATGATGTGAAACATCTAATTGAAGAAGGAAGTTACAATTTTTGAGAATGGTGTAGAATACCTTCTCCTTAGAAAAGAAATATCATCATATGATTCTTATATACATCCATGCCAATAGTTCTACATGATGAAATTATTGGGGAGGATGTGAAATCAATATCTATGTGCGAGGAATGAAATATTCCAAATGAGTAAGTACATATTGTGAATGAATATATTGATGTGTTTCCAAAAGATTTACATTGTCATCCTCCAGAGCAGGATGTTGAGTTAACTATATACATAATTTCTAGTTCAAACCCAATATCAATGACTCTTTATTCAATTTCCACTTTGGAGTTATTAGATCTAAAGAAACTACTATTATAATTGAGTGATAATGTATTTATTCCCCCAAGGGTTTGTCCATAGAGATCCCAAATTCTATTCATTAAGAAGAAATATGTGTCTATAAGGCTATACATTTACTAAAAAGAGATCCATACAATTATAATAAAGAAAAATTATCATATTCCCCGAATTGATGATTTATTTGATCAATCTCATGGAGACCAATATTTTTCAAATATTGAAATTTGATCTGGATGTCATCAGTTGCATGTGAGGAATGAAGATATTCAAAAGAATGCAATTCAAACCGATATGATAATTAGGAGTTTACTATAATGCATTTTGAATTGAAAAATGTGCCCTCTGTTTTCATGGATCTAATGAATAATGTTTTCAAGGAATTTTTTATTTTGTTTATTGATGATATCCATGTATTCACTAAAAGATACGAAGAATTAGAGAATAATTTTCATATTATTCTAAAGACTCTTATAATAAATGAATTATATGGGATGTTTAGCAAGTGTGAATTTTGGAATCAATAATTATATTTTATTTACCATATTGTCTCTAACGATGGAATCATAGTAGATCATACTAAGATAAAGGTAGTTCAGGAATGACCTACTGCAATGAACAGAACCAAGGTATATATCATTATTGGTTTAGCAGGTTATTATCATTATTTCATTTGATACATCACCCGATTGGCTAACTCGTCAACTAAGATTACACGTAAAGGGTCTCGGTTCAAATTGAAAAATGAATTTGAATAATTTTTGATGAATAAAATATGATATTAGTGAATTATATGTTCTTAAATATGCCATCATGAAATGGTAGATTTGTGATTTATATTGATTCATAAATGAAAGGACATGGATATGTCATTATATAGAATGATATAGTTATTTCCAATACATCAAGGAAGATATAAATTTATGAATATAACTATCTAACTCAGGATAATGATTTATAATCTATTATATCTTCTCTGAATATATTGAGATATTATATGAATGAAGAATGGTGTGAGATATATACAGATAACAAGAGTTTAAAATATATTTTCTCATAAAAATAACTCAACATAAGGAAAATGAGATGTCTAGAGCTAGTGAAGTATTTCCATTTTTCCAGACACCACCACCCAGTAAAGGAAAATAAGTTATCTAATATATTGAGTAGGAAGGATCATGGAGTATTAAATAAAATGACGATTGAAAGGGATACCATATTCGTAGATATAGCAATGATGAATATGGTAATTATTGAAGATGTTGAAATGTCATTACTTTTTCAATTGGATTCTCAATGATACATTTTAGAAATAATAATAACTTCTTCGTATGATTATGAGAATCATCAAAAGAAAATTAGAGGAATGACTGATGGGATGTTGGATGACTTTATTTGTGAGGATGAAATTATAAAATTTGGGAAGAGGCTATGTTATCCATCTATATCCAAGATGAAAGGGGAGTTATTGGATGATGTATAGAGATTTAATTTCTCTATAAACCTTGGTAGCACAAAAATGTACATTAATTTGAAGGAACATTTCTGGTGGTAAAACGTGACGTTGGATGTTTCTGATTTTGTATCAAGATGTTAATTCTTTCAACAAGTCATGGTTGAACGAATAACATCCTATAAGAGTCATGATACCTATAACTATTCCTAAATGGAAAGGGGAAGACCTCACTATGAAATTTATCAGTATATTTCCCAAAACACCAAGAAATAATGATGCAATATGGGTAATTCTTGATCGAAAAAAATGCACATTTCATCACTATATAGGAGAATATCCCAATATTGAACTATGCACGAATCTATATAAATAATGTTTTGAGACTTCATGCATCACCTCTCTCAATTGTGTTTGATCATGATCAATGATACATATCAAAATTATGGAAAAGTATTCAAATATATTTTGATAATGAGGTTCGATTGATTACTATTTATCACCATACAACGTATGGACAATTATAAAGAATGATATATAACATAGAATACTTGATGAGATCATGTTAACATGACTTTCAGGGTTTGTGGGATTAAAATTTACCTTTGGTAGAGTTTTCCTGCATTAATATATTTTATTATAGTATTCATATTTTCCCATATATAACATTTTATGGAAAGATATGTCATAAAAAAAAAAATTTAGATGATGTTGGATAAATAAATCTTGTGTCCCCATAACATGAGGATGAAACAACATAAAAGGTAAAGTCTATTCAAACCCTTGTAAAAGTATCCCAATGTAGGAAAAAGAGATATGCTGATAATTGAATGATGTATTTTAAATTTGAAAAGGGAAATCATGTATTCTTAAAAGTGCCTCCCAGGAAGGGTGTTATATTATTTGGAAAGAAAGTAAATCTAACCCATGTATACATTGGCCATTTTGAACTTATGGAAATAATGGGAGTAGAGGATTATAATTTGGAAATGCAACAAAGTCATTCAAAGGTACAATATTTCTTCTATGTCTCGTTATTGAGAATGTATATTCCAGACCCAATGAATCTCATACTTATGAGGGTATACATTTAGAACCAGACATATCTTACTGTGAAGACCATATCCGGATTCTGGACACTAAAGAGTATGGGTTGAGGAATCAGATGAATTGACTAGTAATGGTACATTGGAAAAGACAAAAAATTGAATAATTAACATGAGTTCCTAAGGAACAGATGATGAGGAACTCTCCAAATCCTTTATTAAGGTAAAATTTTAGAAATTTTGAGGATGATGTTTTTGTAAGAGGGGAAGAATGTAGGATCCCATGAATATTCAAATAAATTTACTAGTGAATTCATAAAAATCAAGTCTATATGAAACACCAAATTGTTATAAACTATCCAATTAACATTATTTTTCTTCCTATGTGAGTTGAATTTCAAAAAAATGATATACATTGTGTCGATCAGTATGATATTTAGTGTCCAATATGATAAAATATATTTTTGGATAATAGTAAATTACCCTTATGAATAGTAACTTACCCTTATGAATAGTAAAATACCCTTATGAATATTAATTAATACTTATTAATATAAACCTCACTAAATTATGTTAAAATAAAATATAGGCACTATATAAATGAGAGTGAATATTTTGAAAATTAGTAATTACGTTTTGCAATTTTTGTGAGTAATAAATATTAAAATAAAATTTAATGTTTATAAATTTATTTAATATCAAATTAATTTTCATAACATTTATTCCAAAATAAATATTTTATTTTCTTATGATTTTAGATTGATTTGAGGAGACCTTGGAAATTTTTTTATAATATTATAAAATCATTTTTAAATATTAACTATGTATTTTTCATGGAAAAAAATATTTTATTTAAATTCCATAAATCAAATTTTAATAAAATTATTTTTATTAAAGAGTGTAAATTTTTGAAATCTACATGTCAATAAATAGATAGGGTGATGTGTTTGGGATTTTTTCAGAAATAATTGAATATTTATTGAACATTAAAATATTGTAATTTAATGTATAAATACATTGTAAATAAATAAACTATTACTTGAGTCATCGATGATGTTAGAACACTCATCTCTAACTCAAATGAACATATTAATATTTTTGGTTTGAATTTACAACATTATTTATTTCTTGAGGAAAATAATAAAATAATGAATAAGATATTCAAAAATCAACCCTCTCCTCCACTATAAAAACTACCCCTCACTCCCTCTTCACTTCACAACTCTATGAATTTAAACTTCTCAATGTTCTTCCCAAAAACACTTACCTACTACCTCCTCATATCCACGAGACCATGGTATTTCCAAAATATCAAAACCCTTTCTCTAATGGAGGTTCTCAATGAGATTATTTAGAGAGGTAAATCCTCTTCATTTTTCTTTTAATTTCATATATATTTATTTTCTTTTATTATTCGATACAAAACTCCTATATTAAATTTCCCATTATAACTATAGATTCATCTATATATTTTAATTATATCATGATAAAAATTATCAATCTTCTTAATATCCTTCTTTTTTTAGAAACGAAATCATTATCTCGGAGGTTCTAATTTACCACCATTGCGAAAGGAAATGTTTCATTGTTCAAATTATTCTCGAAAGTTATTCAAGAAACAATTGTAATAGTTGATTAAGGAATGTAAAATTTATAATAAAACCCTTTTACTATTCTGTATGTAACTTATTTACAAAATACAATATGATAAAACAAAATTATTTTGGTAAGATCAATAATGGAAAAAAAATCTAAATGATTATCTCTAAATGTATTGTCTAATTATACATCCTCAAAATATGAAACCAAATGATATATATATACATTAAAAAGAATTTATTCTCATTAAATAAATTTAATTTCAGTTTTATATTTTTTTACTAATTTAAAATGAACTCCATTTTGTATAATCAAGAAAATCATTATGGAAATCAATTAAATAAAAAATCAAGGACAAAAGAATTCAAGAATATTACATGTCAAAAAGTCCATAAATGGTTATAATAAAACTATAATGAATCAAAGACATGTATATAAGGTCTGAATTAACTAATTAGTTTATTTAATTTTACTATCCAAGATGTTAAGGTCAAATTTAGAACATGTTCTGATATAAGGTAAGGGTTTTCTACCCGAACATCCATTTAAAATTGGTTTTCTCTTATTCACAACTTACATCAGGGAAATTAAAATTTATTTTTATGTGCTCCACATAAATTATGATTTAATGTTCTATATATTTTTATTAACCATAATTCTTCTTTTTTTATGTAGAGTTATATGTTTTAAAAGGATATTTAAAAAGTTTTCATGGAAATACAAGCCTGATTCAAGGTAATTTCTTGAATCCATACACATTATCAATGGAAGTAAATTATTTGATTTTAGTATTTATTAGTATTTATAAAATCAGTCCTTTTATTATATAAAAACTACCTTAATTCACATATGGTTTTATAAAATTATTTCTCAAAAACTAATCATCTTTTCAAAGTGAAAGTGTACTTCTATCAAAATTTTGTTGATGATTTTATTAGAGTATTTTTTTCTATTTTAACACATAAATTGAATTTTTTGTATTTATGATGTTAATATATTATGTTTATAATCTAACATATTTTATTAAATTGTTTGAAATCAATTTTTATATGGATGTGTTATTCCTTTTCTATCCACCATACTAATCTGAATGGTTCATGATTATGTGTACAGATTGAGGAAAGTTATTACATATGATTTGTGTTTATCCCCTTTCATATTAGGAATTTAGTGGAATTAGTTTGTGATTTGTGGGGCCTTATATATCCCCTCTATGTAATGTAAGGTATCTTGAGACAAATTAGTTTGGTTTTTTACCTGTTTATGAATTATCTAGGAACGTGAACATGGAAGAGAGATTATGATGTGCAGAATTATGCATTCTCTAATTATTAAACTAGAGATATATAGTTCACATTGTTAATGTACTAGTAAAATATTCATCGTTATGTTTTCTGTCATTATTTTACAAGTTGTTATTCATTCCTTATTATGATGAAGATTATTTTTTAAAGGAATTTGTTATTAGTTATTCACCATGCCTAGTGTTTATTTTAATGATTAATTTTTCTATATTATTTACCATTAATGGGAATTAGAGATCCCCACTTTATTATGTTTTATATTATCCCAAGATGGAATTATGATTATTATGGATGACATACATGGATAATATTGTAGTTAATGGTGTTATTAATGGATATAGTATATTTTATTTCATTTCGTGTTGTAATGTTGAACTCATATATTTATCTGGTTTTCCAAAACTCATACACTATTCTATCCATATTGATACAACTTTCTTTTAATCATTATAATGTAATAAAATAATGAACGAGATTTTTGAAAATAGGGTCGGGGCATTACAGAAATGATTACATCTTATCACATGGTTACAATCAAGATGATTCATTTTTGATAGAGATAAATAAAACACATTATTGGTAGAACTAAATTGTGTTAGAAATGCTGATTGATACGAAACCTCCCCATCATGTTCCAGTATCGCAATATGTGTTTTTTGTAAGGGATATACCATCCCCTGCTTTACAAAAGATGGATGACTAGTCCTCGGAGAGATAATCTGGAACAGATGATCACTAGTTTTGAACGAGAACAACCATTGATGATGATCCCCATACTATTTCATACAACTATATTCCATCTTCATCCATTACCTGATCAAATAAATATTCTCCATTGGTTCATTGACAAGGCTTATACCATCTATTAATGTCTCACATGTTTCCACCAAACAATGTGGTGAATGAAAAGGATTCCCATAAAATTCTTCAAGAGGATCCATATGTATCTAGTAATGATATCAGTTGTTTATGAGAACATAAATATGGGTATATGTTCCCCCTTGAGCAACCACATTTCAATACTTAATAAATCAACATGTTATATAATGCTTGTATTATTCCTTCATATTTATATTTTTTCTGAAAATGATACACAATACAGATAGACAACTGCGTCCCATGGGATTGTTACAAGGATTTATATAATCGTGACACGAACCGATGATCTCTGTATGAAAATACCGAAACTAGAATACCATGTCTCTTTAACACTTATTAGATATAAGTCATGGATAGATCATATACTATATAATTTTCATCAATAGGGTTGAAATTTGATGACTTTGTGTGAATATACACTGTCCCTCATATAGAGTCTTGTTTCCAAAACCGTTCATGGGAGTAATGTAACAAAATCTGTATCTATTTTAACACATTTCCAAGCCTGGATACATAAAGGATACAATATAATTATGAGTCAAAAATTCTTAGCATTACCTTTCTTAGTAGTTACGAATGTTGAAAAAAAATCATCCACCTTAATTTTCATACCAACCCACAAAAAATGAACTTTCAAAGACTTGTACATCCTATATATTCTTGGATGAAAATCCCATCTTGAATGGTGATAGTAATTTAGAACTTGTTCCTAAAAATCCATTAATATGACCATCCAATCTCGAAACCACCAAAATAAAATCCCACATAGCTTACAACAATAAATTTAATCTCCACCATTGAGTTTCAAACCCATTGAAAAAATAATATGAATCATAAGTTTGTGCCTCTTTAGACATGTTTTCTAAAAAAAGAACCATAATAACTACAAAATAAAACTAAAAAAATATCATTCTTCACAATAGACATGCATTTCATCTATGAACAACATCATCTGCCATTAATATGATGATTCTTTTTCCATATTAGTATAAAAAAGTTTATTTTTAATGCATAGGCCTTAAAATTACCTTCACCTAGTGTATACACCATGTTAATGATAAAGATTTATAGATACTGTATCTATCTTATTTGTATAAGATTCAAATCCCCTTGTAAGATTATATGATTCCGGATCTTATGATCTATAAATAGAATAAATTTCTCACCAAATAGGTAATGAATCAAAATATTCAAGGCTTGGACTATTATAGCTAACTCCAAATCAGGTGTTCGGTAGTTCGTCTCATGAACCTATAACTACCTTGTTCAATAATCCACAACATTGTTTCACATTATGAGATCAAATTCCAACCCTGATCCTATAACATTACAATACAACACGTACTCTTTTCCGGATTCTATAAGGATCGTGATTGCTGTTAATATAAGTAGAACATTATGTTCTTGATAAAAATTCAATCACTCATTATCACATTGAAATGGAACGTTCATGTTTTTCTAGGGTTTTATTAGTGAGGACAGCTGGGAAAACTCTTGCACAAGTCTCCAGCAATAACCAGCTAGACCGAGGAATGTCTTCATCTTGAAGGTGTTATTTGGTGGCTAAAAATATGGAACAATCATCCCTTAAGGTTCCAAAAACTGTCTCCATTTGATGATCTTGATCAACCCTTGCCTTTGAATGCATCAGTTTGTTATCCACAAACCCCGCCATAAAAGTTTACAGATTTTTCTAGAATATCTGATTCATCAATTCTATAATGACCACTGGTGCATTCATATGACCGAGAGGAATTACCACATATTCATAATTCCCATAACTTCTTATGAAAGCTACCTTTGGAATATCCTCTTTTTGAACACACAACTTATGATATCCTATTCACAATTCAATCATATAGAACCACCCATCTCCCCTCAGTTGAATGAAAATATCATCAATGTGTTTTGGTGGATATCAATTCTTTATAGTAACATGATTTGTCTTATAATATTCTATACTCATCCCTAGTATTCTATCTGCCTTTTTGACGAATAAGACTGGTGAATCCCAGAGAGAAATTCTAGGAAGAATGAAACCCTATCATTGTAGTTCTTCTAGATTCTCTTTCAACTCCCTTATTTTTGTTGGTTCCCTTGGATAATATATAAATGAGATAGAATTATTAATCAGGAGGAGATCAATCTTATATTCCACATCCCATACTAGTGGAAACCCTAATAATCTTTTTGGGGAAGTCATCTCCAAACTGATCCACCACTACCAGGATACTACTATTTTTATTCTCTTCCATCGATTCGAAATTCAACACCACAAATGGTAAGAGATTTTCCCCACTAATAGTTCCAATAATCTCATTGCACATATCTTTACATTCCTTTCTCCTCTAAAGAGATGCTCGATTCCATCATTAGTTTTTAAACTAAATATTTTTCAATAATAATTAATTCGAGCTTTGAATTTTTTATAGAAATCGATACCTTGGATTATATTATAAACATTCATCTCCAACACAAATACATTCCATTTCATCTTAGATATGTCTATAATTATAAAACATTCTCTGCACATAAAGGCTCAACATTCTATTTTACAAAAAATAGTTTGATGTTTTATCATAGAGGGTATCATATCATGTTTTAAACTCTAAAAGTCTAAAATAAAAGAATACATAAAAGACTTTGATGAACCAATATCAAACAATACATTAATATGTGTAGAATTCAAATAATAGAGGCATACCATTGTAGATGGTTCAGACAAATCCTCTACCATCACCTAATCAGGTCCACGCAATTTATTCATTGTTGCTAATTTCTCTTTGTTTTCCTATTGATATTTACCATTCATAGGAGTAATGCTATTATTAGAGTCACCATGGCTAGATTTATCCTAATGATGATATTGATTCTGTTGTCCTCACCCCATCGAAGTATACAATCCCTGCAATACCTGAGAAGTGACTCAATCATCTGACCTCAGAGAAATTTAGAAATAGAACTAAATAGTCCTTTTCTGGATTCAGTTGTAACATTTAAGAGGTAGTTATGTACACTCTTGATTTATATGGTCAATAAAACCACATTTGAAACATCAACCATTTCATTTTGTTCATCAAGGAATTTTCACTGATCCATCCATTTGATATTGATCCATGCTCCAACTTTATAAATTTATTTCCATATTTTTCATTCACACACATGTTGGGTTCCCACCATTTAATATGTATATCAACATACTTCCTCATCTCTTATCTCATGATATGTCCCTTTAAGACACTTTTTTTTCTATTGAATATCTTAGAATAGTCAGCATTTACAAAGCAAAATAATCTTGGATCGAATCTCATGTCTTATCCCTAATGCAAATATGCGGGCCTTCAAGGATGCACTATATGAATCATTATGTTGAATGTGCACTAATTTCATGAATTTAACTATATACTTGGATAAAGTGATATTTTCCTACTTCAGGCTGAAAAATTATATCATTATTCAATCCTAAATGTGGGAGTATATAATTGATGGTTGGAAAAATCATCAAAATCATCCTATAAATGGGGTTGGTCTAATTTATCCTAATATTCTAAATCTATACATTTTTATTCTTGATCATTCACCATATATATTTCTTTCTTGACATTCAACTTCACTGGTGTGCTAATAAAATCAAAGATACTATTTATCCTACTCAGCCATACCGTTAAATTTTTTGTTTCCAAATCAACCCAAAAGTGGATTGGATTATGATTTTATAACTATATTTACTGATCCAATTTCCCAGGCTCATCCCTTTGGGTCTTTATGTCCATAGCGTGGAAGTCATTTACAATACTCTAAACCAGCAATTGATTCCACTATGGCATAGGCACAACCATATTCTCATCCAATTCTTCTTGTTGGTTCCATAGACACCAATTGGGATCAATTTTCTATAAAAACTAAAAAATCTATATGTCTCAATCTCCATTAATTAACAGATAAAAATTAGAAATTATACCACATTAACTATCATCACAATTTGTTCCAAAATCAACCATTACCATGTTAAATCAATTTTGAAAATATTGAACTTTCTTTTTGAAAATTAACCAATTCTTAAAATACCATAATTCTTCTCTTTTTCAATGTCTTATATTTGAAAGAAAATAAAAATTTTCCAAAAATAAACACACTACACCAAATCATATATAATTACTCAAAATGAATTATGAAATCCATGTGGGATGTCATTCATCTAATTCACTTCATTCTTGTTTCATTTTCTAATCCCATGAAAATGATATTCCAATCTATTGAGTGTCTCTAAAAAAATATGTTCCCAACTCCCTGGTAACGTGATGTTCAAAATAAAATGATTTCTTGCAACTTTTTATGCTATAAATTTCATGTCCCAATAAGCCTTCTTCTGTATGTGATCACCACTCTTATAATATACAAGAATTGGTTAAAATCCAAACCAACAACCAATACCATGTCCAATTCCAATTTTTCTAGAAAACAAATATCTGAAGTAAAAATGTGATACAACTTGTAACACCCTTAGACATATTATTATCTTGAGAATGAGGGAGTACTTTTACATGGTATTAAGCGCCATCTTGAATAAAATTTATGTAAATAAATAATGAATGTATAATTTACAAATTCGGGGATGATTTCCCCTTTGAAGATAAAAAACCAACTTGAAATCCAATACCAAATAAAAAAATACAATATGAATGATAAAAATGAAAGACAACTCAATCATTCAATTTATATCAAATCGATCCAAATAGTACCATAGTGGAAGGAAAACTAACGTCAATGTAAACAATAAAAGTAAAACTATTAAAGCTGAAAGCCAACCAATAGACTATATTACTCCAAATTCTTTAAGATACAACCCCCTATACATCATAAGAATTATTAAGGTGTACTAAAGATATGTGATACTTTAACTTATCAATTATTTTGATTGGAGATATTGGGAAAAGTACCAACTTTTAAAAGCATGGGTGTGTACTAAAACTATTTAGGTTTTCCCCGATGAATTTCCAACTCACGATACTTAGATAGAACAAGTTGTGAAAATCATATTCAAAAATTTAAATGAAATACTTGTAAAATTATTCCAAAAATTATATCATATCCAAGATGTTCACAAAACAATTACAATCAACATACATACAAATTTCTTTAAAACATTTACCTTACTATTTTTGAATACCCTTTCCATGGTTCACTATATTCCCACTCATGAATAATTATTTTACAGTTCCATATTCACTAGTTATATCTCATCAAAACACTTTGTGTCCCATTGAAACATGACCCTACACCAGGGTCATTCCCCTTATACGCCACTATTAGAGGTCCCTCATTTATGGGTACATCTAACATGAACTCTCACAAAAACATTGTATTTAAATCCCATTTCAAGAATCAAATTTCAACCCATTTCAATAAAACATACTTTTTATTTAAAACCATTCCAAAATTCTATTTCAAATATCCAGAAAAACAATAGTTTAAAATAATTATTTTTAAATCAGGAAACCAAGGTACTTTCCACAACCAAATACCACAATTTCACAATTTCACAAAAAATCATAAGTCATCGCTAAAGTTGACTTATCACATTATTTTCACAAAAATTTCACAATAAATATAAATAAAATAAACTAATTTTATACTAATACTTCATGATATATATAGAGGAGTCAGAAGTGAATTAATATCCCACTATTGTTTTTTAGAAAAACATAAAGTTCACGAAAAACATCACAAAATCTTGTTGAATCTCCATCTTCCTACTTTATATCACTTACCCCTTATTTAACGAAAAAAAATTAATCATAATTGTAATCCACCCCTATAGATATAACCATAGAGGGTTTATATATATGAATCATAGAGAGTGGTCAAATTAGACCAATGAAAATCATCATGAACAAAGCCTTACTACAATGATCTCGCTTCAAAACACAATGGAACGACTCTATATTTCATTCAATTAGATGGGAAAAGGTTCCCCATCCTTTCAGATTGAAACATTTTGAGTTCAAGAAATTTTGGGGAATATTCAAAAAACTTATATGTGAAATTGAATTAGATCCAAAACATAAATATATAATTTTTGACCCGCACATGGTTTAGTCTCACGGTTAGAATAATTGTTCACTAATTGTATTAATTCCTCAGCATTAAGGGATACCATATACAGTTGTCTCCCACATTTACCAAATTATTTTCTAAACATGACGAAGTCCCTATCTAAGAAAATATATCCATAATTTTATAGTGCAAAATTTATCAGTAGTGGACACACAGTATGAGAAAATTGTGTGTCGCATGTGCAATATCTCGTTGGTCACTTTCTCATTGTGCATGGTTTCCTATAGGAGACTAATAGTTTAACCAAACCATTATTAAACTGTGAACCTATAGAAATGACCCCAAAACATTCCAGAAGGTCCCCAAACCATCCAAATCATAACCCAAATATGTTATATACTCATATTATGTAAATAAATTAATACTTACTTGAAACTCAGGGTACTAAACAAAATGGATTTTTCAAATCAATTTCCTATAATTGGGTTATACTAATACCTCATGGATTGTGTTATTCCTTGATATTATATAATATTTCATTTAATTATATTATGATTTAGTTCAATTTTTTTGTTTTTATTTTGTTTTTTTTCACTTTTTTTATTTGATTATCTCCCACCTCAATAATTTGACATTTGTAAGAGATTTCATATCAATTTCAAATTAATTGATTAATTTTCTTTAATGATTGAACTGTATTAAATTATGAGTTTTATATACGAACCCTTTGGTATATTTAAAATTAATCAATATTTATTCATATAAATTTATATTCTTCTTCATGGTTTCTCTTTCAAGTGGTTATATTTTAAAAATCACCAATTAAGAGTGAATCTATATTAAAATGACATTTTTTAGGAATTATCTAATTTTCATTTAATGGATTATATCATAAATATTTCAAAAATTCCATATTTTTTACTATCTAGATATTTATGGATTATTAATTTATTCATCCAAATTATACTCACTTTTTTCAATTGAGTCCACCAATTTAATGATAAGAATAATATTTAATGTTATTTATATTTTTATTTAATATATTTAATTTTTTTTCCATATTTTTCTAAATTTATTTAAATATTCCATTTTATATTTAATAATTATTTAGTATGGGCATTTTATGTTATCGATGACTTTTAAAATGTTTATAATGAATAAATATAATGTTTTCCTAATCTTCCATTTTTCTATATTATTTAAAGGTAAAAATGTAATGATTCTTTTTAATGTATACAATGATAATATAAGTCTCCAATATATCAACCATTTTTTATATTTTGATTCTTATAAATGTTTTCATAAGTTTTAAAATGAAATTTATTAGTGAATTTTTTTTATTTTATTTTATTTCATTTTTCAGTATCTTTTAATGAAAATTTTAATATAAAATTTAATTTCTAATGAATTAATGGTTATCAATCATAGGTTGATATTTTTCTGGTCATGAAATTTATATTGAAAATGTTATTTTTAATGATAAAATTTATTATCTTACATATACACATTATTTTCATCTTGATTATGCTTAATTCCTAAAATGTATTATATTTGAATATAATATTTTTTATATAATTGAATTTGAAAATAATGATATTTAATATTCTTTTCTTAATATAGATATATATTTCTGAGGTATATTTTTTATGAACTAAATTGAACCTAAAATATATTAGGAATGCATTTAACACTAAAAACAATTTCTAGAACCGTTTATGTGGCACTAATATATTGGAAGGTCTCCTGTGAGAAAATATATTGTCTATTTGGAGTAAAACCCACATGTTTACATATATTTTCTTTTTCCATGATATTTATCTAAATATTTGTGTGTATAAAATTATGAATTCATAGCGATGATTTTATTTATTGATGTAGATGTTATTATCTCGATAGTTATGATACATGTTTATAACATTATATATCATGATATTATTTATAAATCATTATTTTATTATCGTTTAATCAAAAAATATTTTATATCATGCTCATGAAATTTGGTTAAATAGAATTTCATTTAACATGATTACCTTTCTATACTGATAATTCATTATTTAATCATTATATGTTCTTTTATATGTAATCATTTCTAAAAGTTTCAAATCACTCTTGTTTTCTTTCTATTCCATGGTATATGATGATAGAATCTGTGAACCATTTCAAGGATGTAGGATAATTATAGTAACTTTGTTTTTTTTATTTTCCTTCCAATGTAATATAGGAACAATTTTTTTTATCAAATTTATCAAGATTACATTGTTATGTTTTCTTATTGGTATGTGATCACTTATATTTAATGATAATGAAATCAATCGACCACTATATCTGGGTAAATTGGCTCATAGTCTTTACAAAGAAACTCAATAAAATTGAAACTAAACCATCCCATCAGTATATTTACTTGTTAGTGAATGTGTTTGACCTTTTATATGATATAGATGTTAAAAATAAACCATAAATATGATGATGTGTTACTGTTAAAAGGAAACTGATTAACATGCTGAAAAGGGGATACTATATCTTAATTTCTATGATAAGTCCATCACAATATAAAACATTGTTACCATAGGGTTTTGTATCATCAATATATTTTCATCCACACAAATAATATGTACTATATAATCCTTGAAAAACATCGACACTATATAATTATGTAATTGTAATAGAATTTCATTGAAGAAAATATATATAGCTTATCTCTTAACAGAAATATCCGGGTAAGGATATATATTTCAAATATGTTTTAGGAATCACCATCTACTATTACATAGTAATTATATCATACAATATGACACAGATACTCTCTTTATGAGGGATGGATACAGATTGAATTTCAATTTATCAAGGAGATAAATGTATAAGCTGATGAATCCCCGGAGACTACAAAGAACTAAAAATATATCATGAAAAATGTATCTAATCCAAATTGATCGAAATTAATCTATATATTATAATAGAAAATAGTGGAAACATATCAATGTAAATAAAAAATATATAATATCATTAGTGACCTCTAGTGACTCAGTATCTTTTAGGATATCTATAATAAATAGAATACTAGTTTTAGATGATGGATTTATAATGTTAACTAGTCTAACATTAAAATAGAGATGATATATTATAAGGTATGGTCCCTCTATTTAATTATCACAATTTAATTTTTCATGATCCTCTACCATTACAACTAGTGAAAAAACTCTAGTAGAGGAGGTATCTATTGAACATTTCTAATCATGTTATTGGAATCATGTTGTCACCAATTGAGAATGAAAAAATTAATCCTTGAATTAATGTAACCATATACTAAATCCCCACATAGATTGGAAAAAGGACCATCTATATATGTAATATCATGAAATAATATGGAAATTAAACACTCAAAGACACACAAAAAATCTTGATTACCTAGCTCTAAATTATAGATAAACAATAGTCCACTATCTTTAATACCTATGCTAAATAATATAACACATGGAGGGAAACCAATCATATAATGGGAAAGACCATCAAAATAAAAAAACCTATTAAAAACATAAAATTTAATAATATGTAACTATAAAGTTACATTATTTAAAATACAATGATATACATCCCAATAACAATTTATTATTTTCATGACCATGGATAGATATTGAATTAAATATCAATATGGAAACACATATGTTTTTAATAAATGGAAAATATTATAAACTATTACAACAAATAGAGAATTAAATTATATTAAAACTACTTATAATTCATCCTAATTGAATAAACGATATATAAATATTCAATAACTTAAACATGTTATGTTCCATGAATTGAAAATCATATTTTACATTGTGTATCCTCTAGTATCATTACATTAACAATAGTGGGACACCACTTACAACACACATTATCCAATGTTAATATTAAATAAATTTCTATATAACCACTCATGTTACCTTGATTTATTATCCTCACTAAACAACTAAATATTCTAGCATTAATTTAATTACCACCATAGCCTCAAACTGATATTTGAATTCTCAAAATCACAAACATAATCAAAAACCCATGAAAACACTCACAATAATATTCCTTAAAGAAAAACTCTTCTGCAAAACCTAAAAAAATTTATAAATATGAAAATAAAAAAATAAAGGTATGAGAAATAATAATTACTGAAATAATATTACCATCTAATAAAATAATATATTATAAATATAATTATAAACACCCATGTAATAATCAAATACATGAGGATAATCAAATTAAATAATTATAATGTTGTAATAATTATAAATAGTAAACCAAGTAATAATTTATTCACCACTATGTGGGTGGTCCAATATCAAAAAAAGATATCATTTCTAAATTATGATAAATATGTTACTAAACTATATAAATTTATAAGAATAACGGATAAACAAAAATAAATTTTTATATTGAACATTTTTTAATTTATGAGAAAATATACTATTATAAATAAACAATCCCATCTCTTTTTTATCTATCTATCCCAAAAAATACATTGGCATAAATGAAACATATTAAATTAATATTAAATGATATTCATTAAAATATAATTCATTTATTATATCTATAGACAATAATAATTTATATTTTAATTTTCAATGAATTTATTTAGAAATCATGTTTATGAAATTATGAAAAAAAGAAATAATCATTAAAAAAATATTGAAATTTCTACATCATAAAATAATATATAAAAATCTTATAAAAATTAAATAAAAAAATAAACATTCATTTGAAGAAATAAGTAATCATATATTATTATTTATGCATATTCAAAAATGTATAATAATAAAATAGATGATTATCAATAAAATAAATCCTATAATACATATCAAAACAAATTTAACGTTAGATAAATCCTTCATAATTCCAAAATTAAATAATTTTATATATTGATTGATATTTAATTTACTATATATCGTTACAAAATAAAATCATACATTCATATTTAAAAATTAATAAAATTTAATTTTTATTTTTTCGGTATCATGTTGCATAAACATCATCAATATAACAAGATTTATCACATTAGATACATCAAATCAACAAATCAAAAAAATTAACTCAATTAATCCTATCATTAATTTAGTATATAATTAATGGAATCCATTAAATAATTCAACCTGTAATAAACCATATTCTAAATGAATATTATTGAAATCATGTCAAACTTACTATATCACTTTATCATTTCCAAGAATAATCACAATGATTTAGTGTGATTATACCATTATATGACGTAATTATATTATAAATTTTATAACCCAAAAGAAAAAACCATAAAAATATATATAGATGGGAAATGGAGGTGAAAAATAAATTATTTACCTAAAAACATTGAGATTATTTCATAACAATTTATTATTACTAATTAATAAATAATGGATGGTAATAATGTTCTATGTAATAGAGTTCCCATTCTATATTGGAGGTACCTCAAGGAAGTCCTTAAAAGGTGATTGAATTATAAGAATTTGTATAGGATAAACATCGGATGGTATAAAAACATCAATAGTTCCATGTATTACTCTATGTATATCAATGTATATCTATCATTACATAAGAGACCTAGTAGACTCTAACTAGACTATTAGTGGAAACCTAATTGATACACCACCACTGGTCATCTCACAATGTCACATGAGTTACTAGATTAGTTATCTGATTTCTAATTATATCCATCTCCATAATGATTTTAATTTCCATAAACCCTTAATTAATCCGTGATCACATAAATACTTTTACCCACTATAAATCACTCTTTTTATCTTTCCTATTTTACCTGTTAAAATACAAAAAATATCAAATAATCCCATACTTTTAGTGCCAAATCAATGAATTTAAATCTGTTAAATTTTAAATTTACAAAATAATTATACCGCACCTTAATTATCTAATGATATAAATATTACATAAATAAAATTTCAAATGAATTGTGCTTTATAAACTCTCTATTATGGTGATTTCATCAATGAAAATATTTACCACCCTCTAATCCAAAATTCAATACCTCTTCTAATCCCTGAATAAATATATATCATATAAATCCTTTATAATATTTATTGGAACAATTCTATTAAGGACCTTCAGAAACCATAACTTACCATTTCCATACATAAAAAAATCCATTTAAATATAATAATTTAATGTAATACACCATTCTCATAACCCGTGGAAGAAAAAAAATATGATATTGTTTCCCATTTTTATCCGTGAAAATATATTTGAAATCATATTATAATAAAATTTAGATAAAACTATCAATTATGAAATATATATACCTATTTATAGGAAACAATTATTCAAATCACTTTAATATATAGGTAAGACTTTATTAATAAAATCATACTTCAGATCACTTTTTTAATTTTTATTTGAGATACCCAAAAATCATAAGTACTTTTTTTTGGAAAATAATATCCCCATTTATTTGAAAATAAAAATTAATATTTTAAATTATATTTACATATCAAAAATAATAAACATTCTAACATATTATTGAAATAATATTTTCTATTAATTTAAATAAAAAAATAGTTTATCAATGTTTAAAATATCAATAATATAAAAAATATATTAAATTAAATCACAAAAAAAATAATAAATCCTTAATAAAATTACAAATTTTGTAATAGACTACAACCCAAAGGTTCTCTTCCTAGGCCGATAATGATTAAGTAGAGATAATGACACATGAAAAATTCTTCCAGTGGCCATGAATATGTGACTATAACCAAGACATTATAAAAAAATTATGTGATGAATTATCCTATTAAAATAATATTTGGATTGATAGATATGATAAACCCATAAAACATATTCCACTTTGATAATAATAAAAAATAAAAATATATGAATTTAATGTCATTGAACTGAAAAAATTCATAATAAAATATAAAAAATAAATGATAATCCTCAGCAATGACCATGAATCCCAAAAAAAACTCTTTAACAACACAATTAGCATGTAATGTCTAGTAATATAAGAAACCATCTTACATAGAAAAGAAAATAAATATAAATAATCATAGTTATGTCATAACATGTGTAATCAAAATGATTCTCCCCAGATCAAATATTTAAAAATCAATTGAATCACACTATGGTCCAATGAATAAAAAAGTGAATCTAAATCAGTCCCTAATCATGTTTTCTATGATTACTCCTCTCCACGACTCTCTCACCACATTTAAATTTAAGAAATAATGAAATAAAAAAATATAATATCAAATGAAGATACCCTGATACCAATACCCCACTAGTTTTAAGCTCTTCCCCGACAACACACATTATGGTCCACATCTCTAAAAATAATCAATCCTCGTGAAAATTACATGGAAGAATATACATTATAATGCCCCCAACTCCACACATCCTCAATATAATATCTCAAAATAATATCCATGACTCATCCTAGAACCACCCTAACCTATCCATAAAATAATATTTTGCAATCCATTATTTACAATATATGACATACTTCTTAAAATCCTCATGAAACTATATAAAGAGATACATGTGTCGAAAATAATGAAATGAAATTATAACCCTCTGTACACATTTTTGGGAAATTTTTTCACTGTAAAGACCATGATATAATAATTCATGGAGGAAATAGAGTGGAATTATTGGGTAGTCAGTCATCTATTCGTCGCTAACCTGGATCTCGTGGAAAATACCCTACCAGATCCCACTTTTAGCTAGTTTCAATACCCACATGCATTGGTTTGTCTTTGAAAATTTAAACATATGATGTATAAATATATGTCACCACTAAACAATGGGAAAAAACAGTAATATGCTAAACCGGAACTATAATCTCATTAATATTGGTTATCTTCATTCTATGGTTTGATATCCTATAGGCCCATTAACATTTCGAGAGATATTTAGTAAATTACTTTTGTTAACTATATATAGTTATAGTAATTACCATCTTATAGTATATACCAACCATCGAAAATATCCTTTTTTAATGTTCCTTATGTTTTATCATCATTCAGTATTCTACCAGGACACCATCCTCAAAGGATAAAACATTAACCATGAATTACAATTTTATAATATAGGTACTCATAGAGTCATCCTATTATAATTTAAAGGATGTATAGAATTATGACAAGCAAGAACCTCATGTAGTGGGGAATTTAGTACATATTTAATAAGCCTTTCCATCAATCCTTTAAGGTCGATTCCTTAAAAACCAATCATCCTATCTTTCAAAAAAAATGGTAAGAGGAACATCAATTTATTTCATCGTTCCGTGATTTATACATGGAAAAACCATGAAAAAAACATCATGGATCATGTCCTCCCATGTTCCATCAAATGCCACAATCTAATTCCTCCCCATCCATTCTCATAAAATAATTAAACATATAAGTATGACATAATTTAATGTAGAATGAATATTCATATAGATGAATCATATAGGGATGTAAGAAAACAAAAAAATTGAAAATGGTATCTAGGCTCGGTAACCATGTAATACATCCTTTGTAATAAAATAGGATTCTCGCCCCCAAAAAACAATCATTATCAAACAATTAATTTCATATATTTCTAAATTAACTAAATAAATTATAATTGGTCATAACAAAATTCAACATATTTAATCAATTATAAAAAATAATTAACTATTTAAATATACATCAAGAATAATTTCCATTTCAAAGAATTTAATTAATTACTATACTATGTAATCATTCCACATTTTATATTAGGAAAAAATAATTATAAGAATTAGGATCTTTATATAATTCAAAACATAGAAAAAATGTCAAACTCAGGAAAAAACATAGGTAAAATAAATTTTTGAAAATAAGTATGCATTCCATCGACATTTAATAACCATATGTAATATCTACAACCCAAAAATTTATTATTCAATTGGGGTTTACATTTAATATGGTTAATTCCACTAATATCCCAAGTGATAATGTTCAAAAACATTATTTTTTATATTTATAAATTAAAAAAAGTAATAAATAAAATACCTCAATCCATTCATTATTCTTAAAATGAGAGTTAAAGAATAATTAAAAATATATTATCATCACTTTTGAAAAGATACAACACACCACCAATGATAGTGCATAATGAATTAATTGAAAAACATGAAATGAACTCATGAAGATGATGTAGATCAACATACAAATCACTAAAGGATAACATGGGAGGTAAAATGTCATCCATGGAATATACCATAAGAAAATATAAGTAAACTCTCATTTGATAGCCAAAAAAATTATACTAATATATGGGTCAATCCATATTGAAAGGGATTCTAAATACCTCGATCGAGATCATTTTGACATCTAAGATTCAACGAAAAATTGGGGTTTTGAGAGAAATCATTAATGTGGTTTTATATATAGGAATTGTGGGAGATGTACCTTCATAAAATTAATGTTTCACTGAAATCATTAATGGATCTAGTTTCAATAATATCCAAAAAACATATCTTTGAGATGCAATAAACATTTATCAATACACATATAAACATTATATTCACAACATGAGTTTTTGGGGATAAAATCATCGAATATAACTCCTAACCCATTCCCAAAGTTGACTAAAGATTAATATCTGGATTTACACCATTTAAAATTCACTTTCTCAAATGGAGGATCAATATTTCTAATTAAAAACTACAAATTCACATCATGAACTATAGTTCACATCATGAATTGCTCCTTTGTTAATATATCGTCCCAAAAAATCCATCAAATCAACACAGGTATTCCTCAATGAACCTAAGACCATATAAATAATAAGAGTAAAATTGAGAAGGGTCCATGTCCTAATATCAAATAAATTGAAAACAATATCATTCCATGAGAGTTAGAAACCATAGAATAGGGAAGGAAAAAGGGGTTGTTTCTGCAACCACCCCATGAGATACTACTCAAGACTCTATCTATCACAAATGTTGAACCACATCAACAAAAAAGAACATGGATCAAACTATGATGAAAATTCATGGGGAGATACCATTAAATAATCAAAAATGGAAGAAACAAACCGTCATGGAAGAGATAACCATCAAAAAACTAAACTATGGTAAAAATCATTATTTAAATAAAGGAAACGATAAAAATAAAATTACTCATGATACTATGTGTGTATCTAAAACTCATTTTCATAGCCCCGCTCCTACTAACAATCATTATAAAAATGGAAATGAACAATGACAATTGATTTCTAGTAAAACTGCTTCACTTTTTTACTCCTGAATCAATAAGGTCAATCCTTCATGTTTGAAACGTCGTCACTGCTGACCTCATACCATTTGATAATGTTATAATTCTATTTAAAACCATATTGAATATTTTTAAGATGAAATTATTAAGGAAAATTAATCATCTACTATAGATTTTACAACCAAAAAAACAATGAATACAACAAAATAGAACATCATTAATGGGACAACAAACTGGAGATAATTATAACACACATTCACAAAACCTATCTTCATATGAAGAGGAGTGACCTTTATGAACACGTGAATTAAAATTTCAAACTCCAGAGGTATAATCCTATTTTCCGCATAATATTTAAGACAATAATCATTTGTACTCATTCACTCATGATCTACCTTATCTATCCTATTCATACTATTCAGAAGATCAATAATTGTTTTGTGGACTCTCCATCGACAGTCGAGATGAATGATGAATGGAAAGGTCATCAAGATAATGAATCGAGGATTTACCAACTAATAGTGTAATTTTATGAATTTTAATGAGAAAAAATTTCATATGGTAGGTTCATGAACCTTTTCCAATAAATATCTCAGAAACCAGATCACAACATGTCATCCCGAGTCTTGATGGTCCTATTTATTTGATCATCCTTAAATTAGTGAATTTTTTTACATAATAAATGAGTGTGAAAATAATTATGGATGCATGAATACAATAATTTTTTACTGATAATAATGACTTGATAAAATAATAACATGGACATTAAGGATCTCCACAACCTCTTATAGATAATATTTTCAAGAAATGACTAAGAAATAAGACTCTGTCATCTATAAAAAGTGAGACCATTTTATCAAACAATTCAATTAGACCCTTATAACATGTGATGTTTTATTAGAAGTGAATAATTGGTTATTAATTCTACATAAATTTACACCCACATAAACTGATGAAAATCTATCAGATAGTCCACAACCTTCACTTTTAGGTAGAGTAGACATCGATACATGGATTCACTAGTTGTAAGCTTCAACACAAGTAACTAGAACTACCCACTTTTTTAGGGAAAATCATTTTCATACTAGAATGTACCACTATGTGATAGAATTTAAAGATACCAATAAGTAACTCCTTAATAACTAGATATTATAAAATTATCCACTAAAATAGCACATAAGGATAATCATCTTCAGAATATCCATCAATGGATTCATGATAGATAACTCGAACCCACTAATATTCATCCTTGGAATTTCATATTTGGGACTCCTCAACCTACCATACCCTAGGATGTAGTATATTAATACATTAAAATAAATCCTCTTCCTCAAAACACTTCCATATCCAGATTCATCACAACATGATATTCCCTCATTCATGAAGATTCTCCAAAATCATATGAAAAATCAATACATGACGTATTACTTACTATATCTATCAAAACATTATATTTACAAGGTGATTAAGAAATATATATTGAATAATAATATATGAACTCCATAGGCATTTTTCACATGTATAGGTAGTTTTGTGAGAATAAAAATGTAAGGAATTTATGATCAGTAAATACCACTAACCCTTATCCAATGAATAAGTGTTATCCCAACATCATAGTAAACAAAATTGCTGCCAAATCGAGATATTGGGTGGAATAATTGTGTTCATTGGGAGGTTACTAAAGAGAAACCTAAGAAAAACATCCCTTTGATGCAACATCACATGTCCCATGATAAGATGTGAAGTTTCACATAAAACATCAAATTGAATTTCCTGTTTTGGAAAATAAATAACTAGATAACTTATTAGAATCTTGTTCAGATACTTGAAAGATTAAATATATCTATAAGTCCATATAACTACTTGTAATTTATTTTTTTATGCAATAAAATGAGTATTAATCAAAGGGATGCTAGGTATGAATCTCCTATATTGTCTATTGAGGATGTAAGATTCTATATATTTTCAATAGCATCAGGGGATACTCTAATATACCAATATGTTGTATTTGTATCCATTAATTTGCTTAATTATATAAATTAAATTCTATACTTCTCACAAAAACAAACTATATTATTGATGGATATATAAATACTCGTATAAAGTATAACATTTATGAGTTTATACATTAATGTAATAATAGATTACGAAAATAAATAAACTACTCCGGAATGAACCGTGTTATAAAAATCTCTCACAATGATGATATATTTTATAAAAACAATGTGAAATGACATGAAAACATGAAATAAAAGAATAATATATCATTAGATGAAATAACATTGATAACTACAATTTATAAAATTAGGGGACAATACATCCAAATTTTTATAAAAATGAAGATACTAAAATTCACGTCATCATGTTAAAGAGTAAGACGTATTACAAAATTTTTTAACTATGTGAGATTTAAAATGATATAAAATATTAGAACCAATATTCAATAGGTAAATTTAGAGATGCAAGGAAATTTTTTATAATAAGAGAAATGTTTTAGATATGAATGCTGAAAAATAGATGTCGGGTCCTTAGTAGACATTGGAGTGAGGTTATGACAATGTTATTGTTGTGATAATGTTAAATAATGTCTTTCCAATATATATATTTCAAAATAAATACTTCATTTCATATTTTTATTTATGTATTTAATCAGTTATAATGATAAAGATAATAATATTATTTAATTTTAGATTTAATATAAAACAATGATATGGGTTGGAAATTAATAAATATATTTTTAGAAATAGAAAAACTATATTAGAATATAACTATTGTTGAATTATATATATGTTTAAAAAATATATTAAAATAGTGTAATTTATAGTGAATTATTTTGAAATAATTAAGAAATAATATATGGAAAATATAAATATTAAAAATAAAATAACATATTATAGTATAAATCCACTAGTAGAAAAAAACAAAAAATATATATCTTATGAAAAATGGTTTGTTGGAAAATATTTAAATATGGAAAAATACATATTTAAATTTCAATGGTTTAATAAAATTAATAAATAACGAATATTATTAAAATTTATTATATAGAAATTAATTATAATTATTATAAATTTATGATAAAATAATATTTCTAAATTAATAAAATTACATGAATGTATAATTCAATATATAAAATAAAAATATAATTTATAAAAATAATAATTATATGCTTGGTTTTCACAATATAAATATATAATAGATTTAATTATTATTAAAAGTGTAATTATATTTATTTTCGATTTTTATTTAATGAAACATAATATTTGAAATTAGAGTATATTTTTATAAATTATAAAATATTATTATTTATTTAATAATTACATAAAATTTAAATAAATTGTGCCAACACATAAGGCCATCCATCAAATAGCCACAAGCCCCATATCAGCCCATTACGTTGTAGATATAGAGTTTCGAAGGATATTACAGAGGTTTTTCTATGGTAGTTCATGGAGAAATGGATATCCAATAGAAGATATGTTCTCCATGAGAGGAAATTACATGTTGTTGTGGAAGAATGTATTCACCCATTCAGTCTGGATCCAACGTTAGGAAGGAATCCCCTGCTTCATGACTAGATTATAATTTGATGATGATAAAGAATGGTCTCAAATTAAGCAGTGTCAACCACCGTAAATAGACTGATGTGGGAGAGTTTGGTCATCTTGATGTTTTTTCACATAAAAAATATACTAGAATTATACGAAATGTCAGATTAGACCAATGAAGTCCATACCACATCTCAAATTTGATGTGATTTATCATACACCATCACAATTTCATGATTAATTTAATTATAGTCACGCGGGAGAAAACAAACGTATATCGGATGCACAGAGAGGTTGAAAACTATGTTGTCAAAAATACGTAAATATTCATAACATCTTTTAAATTTCTACTAAAAATGATAAATTGCATGATTCCCCAAAAATATATTTTAAATAATACATCAATTATACAATGTAGTGAAAATTAATTATTTGGTTGGTTATAAAAATATATCCTTCGGTGTCCATCTAAAAATAATTATTTATTTTTTTGAATTATAGTAAGTAATTAATAGTATGAGAGAGAGAGAAAAGAGATTTTATGAGATGCATTATATAAAAAGAAGTCTAGTGGTGTTCAAATTTATGTATAAGGTAAGTGATAAATTATATTTAAAAATAAATTTACGTATAAAATATTGAAATTCAATGAAATATGATAAAATTTTATGTAATGGAAAATGAAATGAAATTTAGAAAATTCATGTGAGAGTTTTTATATTTATTATAGAAAATATAATAACATATTAATAAAATATTAATATTTAAAATACTATTATTATTGATGTTAGTTTAAAGGAAAATAATTATATCATTTCATGTGATATTATTCTAAAACTCTTATTTTATTATAATCTTCATGAAATACTATTTATTTTCTGTTTTTGAAATTATAATTCTTTGTATTTAACATTTATACTTAAATTAAAAAATTTATTATTTCATAAAATACATGGGGTTCAAAATTTATAATATTATAAAGTTATTTTAATTCATTTTTTATGATTCACTATATATGATTCCATGTGTGTAAAAATATTATTAGAACATTATTATTTTGTAATGAATTAAGTCATCATATTTTTTTAATATATTGCCAATTTATTATATTTCCATGAATTATTTATTTAAATGATTATCCCATGTGTCTTTTTTATATTACCTTATATTGATGTTTTGATATAACATGTGTTTGTTAAATAATGTTTAATAATTAAATTAGTATATATATATATATATCTATTCATATAGATTAAAAAATGATCAAAACTCAGATGTAAAATTGTATTAAAAATTTTTTTATGAAAGTTTAGTGCATGCAAAATGCAAACATAATGAGGAATAAAGAGTGAACTCAATTCATAAGGGTTTTTTCCACCATGATATACATGACCTACCCACATGTCATTATTATATATTGAATCATTTTTTCGAAGCATTCAATTTGTTTTTAAAAAAATGTATAATAATTATAAAAGAAGAAATTATTTAGAAAATTGAGAGAATTTTTTTATTATCAATAGATATCAATGGATTTATTTATGTATTGGGTTTTCATTGTTTATTCGATAAGTTTTCTTATGACTTTTCCATTTAATTATGTTTTCAAAATCAGAATGACATTTTCATAAGTAAAAGTATCATTCTATAGTAAAATTTATCTTAAAGAAACTCATTCTATAAGAATGTTTTTTCTTAACCCATGGTTTTCATTGTCTTATCTACTATTTTATTAAACCAAGTCTAACCATTTTTTTTCTAAAGAAAAATATCAAATCATAATCTAAATCAGAACCTTACATATCTTTAGAATCTGATTCTCCCAAAATTGTGTCTATGATTTCATCAAAACTCTGACTCCAATTTCTTTTAAAATTAGACTTTGATTTATGCTGAAATCATAAACCAATTTCTCTAGAAATTAAATTATTATTTCATCATAAATAATACATAGAATTCATCATAAATCAGATTACTAATTCATCAGAATTCAGACTCTGATTCTATGTTATTTTAGAATCTGATTTTATTATTTCTTGACTTTGGTTCGCAATGACATAAAAATCAAATTAAATGATTCTATTATAGTTACATCATTATCTTGACGTATAATTTCATTTTATCAAATGTTAAACATGTTAATGTTTATTAAAAAATTTATTTTTACTTAATCATGAAAATGTTTCCCATGTTTTCTAACATAAAACGATGTCGTACAATAATTTTTTATAACTAACTGTTGGAAGAGTGAACAATTTTCATGTCCCTCTATAATTTAAGGAAAAATATGACTAATGGGGAGGATGTCAACCATTTTTATACAATTTTATAATTACCCAGCCATCTTAACATCCTCAGTGCTTGAGTTTATGTAGTGTTTTTGTAGAGAGAAGTTGATCTCTAGAATGAAGTGATACGATGTGAGAGCACTGCTCAAATATTCCTTGTGAGAAGGGTGTTAACAACATTTTTGAGATGAGAACATATTTTTCAACATTTCTAGTGTGAATCTGATTGTTTTTTATCACACAAGAGCATCCGGGGATTTAACGATAGAGGTGTCGATCACCTTAGAGATTTAGGTATTGCAGGGATATCAAGACAGATTCAAATCATCATATAAAGGGCTTGTCCTAGTTGGGTTACAAAAAACATTCATGAAAGTATAAATAAATTGAATTTAATCCAAGGTTGTTTTATACCTTTTCTTTGGGTAAAAAAGTTTCATATACTTGTTATGATTTGATAAAATTATAATTCCGATGTATTTTTGTTAAATATAGAATGTATAACTTTTTAATACATTCTTATACATGAACGATATAATGCCATAAATGCAGAAGCCTTGAGTTAGTGCATTATTTTAATAATTTTCCATGATAACAAAGAATCATGTCCTGAAGGGCTAGTCAGTTTAGCTGTCTTGGAAAATAGATTACATACTTTAACTTTATATTACAATTTCAAACATAAAACACAACATAGATAGTTATTTGAGAACTCCATTATTCCATTTATCATAACCCTGCATATAAATCATAATACACTTCTTGGAATCCTCGAAAAATAAAACATAAGAAATGGGTGAGCTCAGATGCTCAGTAAGGGTAAACAGTTTAGCAGAAGATTATTTAAACAATAGGCATAGTGAATAATTGAAAACCCATGCCTTTACAAAAAATGGACCTGAACACATTATGGAAGAAATATCATCTGAGTAAATAATTCCATAATAAAATATATTTGTGGGTATTATACTAGTCGAATAACCACATGAACCATCAATATTATTTTCATACTGAGAGAATTTATAATGCCGAACATTCTGAGAAAATTATTCAAGGCCTCAACGAAGACCTCTAAAAATGATTAAGTCCTCGGCCAAAACCATATATCAAAATGGGAAAGGGCTCATCCAATTCCCAATTTATTGGTCTCATGAGACCTACCAATGCCTCGAGGAACTATAGGAGGCTCCACCCATCAAATACTATGTTCAATAGATTCCTCATATGAAAATGTTGAAATATAACATAAACATTCATATTAGAACTACCATACGAAAAGCCAATACTTTAACCATAAACTATGAATGGTATAAAAATAACACATCCAAAGTCAAAGTATAAAAAAACATTCAATACAACATGGATGATTTGTATCATAATTAATCAACTTCAAATGAGTTTAAATGACATCAAAGGATGTTGACATAGATGATAATGATTTGCAAAACTCTTTGAGTGAGATATCCCTATTTTCCGAAATCAAATAAAAGTCGCATAATTTATAATGCATGTAATTTAAAATATATCATTGAATTATAGTGTCTCAATAAACTTTGAAACATCTGAATGGAATTAACATTATAAAACATTCATGCCCATAAAAATATATCCTTAAAACCATTTTGAAAACATGGACATTAATAAGAAATGATTAGAAGCATAAATCATTAAAACATTAAAAATATATGTTTTTGTAAAAGAGTCCATTAAATTTAATCCATTTGAAAACACTTTTAGGAAACATGGACATGGATATTATATATTTCCAATTAGACACTCACATAAAAACAACCTTGGAAAATAAAGAGATTGTGAAATTAACCATTACCTTGCACTTTCCTTTGGTCGATGAAATGTTTAACCTCTTGTATAATAACCATAGTATGTTATTAGTTTATAAAATAACCATATACATATTTATTATATCATAAATGGTCCATTTATTACAATCTAGTACGCATTTAATAATGATTTCCATGTTAAATTAACATTTTGGCTAATAATCTATTTCTTTATCATACATGTTTTAACTTGTTATTCTTGATCATATTACATAGATCATGATTTAAATAAATCTAGAATATAAAACTGGATTTATATATCATATATATATAATATTATTTTGTATAATATATAGATATATAAAATTAAATACACCATTTATGGAGACGGTAGGCCACACGTACGCATAAACGTTGTTTCCGTTTTCAAATTGCATTGAATTAAAGTAATAGAATAATATATATGTAAGAAAATATATATATATATATAGATCTCCATTAGAATTTTTATTTCATATATTACATACTTAATAATAATATATATTTTTATAATCATCGTTGAATGGTGAATGTGTAAATTAATATCATATCTCTGTGGAAACGATAATCGGTACGGATTCACGAGTGACAATATAATTATATTGATGGAAAAATCGTATGTAATTGGATGGTATATAATATATACAGAATCATAGACATGTTATATTTATTATTTACATTAGTTATACTCGTTATTATACCCATCCAAACAATGAATTGTTTGAATAACAAACTACACCACAACGTGGAGACAATATGTCGTACGTATGCACGTATGGTGGCATAGCCATTTATAGGTTGGATAGAATAATTAATATGGCCATACCATGTTTATAATAACATCATAGTTTTTTGGAGGAACTGTAGTTATTATTTTGGTATAAAAACAACAACAAAATTGGATGTGGAAGAAGAAAAGAACATGAATGAGGGAGGTGAAATTATTACCTCTTCTTCGGGTGTTTCCTTTTGAGTTGATCAAAATGGCTCCATAGGATGGCTTTATGATCAAATTGAGGACTCTAAGATGATGTTCATGTAGTTGGGAGGATATTTGGATAGGTGTTGGCCAAGACAAATGGATATGGAGATGTGATTTTGAAAGAAGGAATATTGTCATTTTATAAGAGGGGATGAGGGTAAATTTTATAAAAGATTAAAAGATTATTTATTATACAATAATATTCACTTTATAATGGCTCCAAATAAATTTAATTAAAATGTAGGTTTTAAATAATAATTCATTGATTTTTCCTATTCATCAAAAAATGAACGTTTTCTGAAAATACCAAAAATTCCACCTATGTAAATTTGATATTCCGAATTCAAAAATAAAGTTGATTTTACCAAATTAAAAACATCTAAGTTTCATTTGTTAATTTAAAATTAATTCCCATTGTCAAAACAAAAAAACGAGTTTTTAAAAAATAATACTATCAAAATATTGACACTTGTTTATGTCCAGTTTAAATGTGAAATTATATCCACTGACCTAAATTATATTAAATGATAAAAATATAAACTATTGATTCTTTAAAAGCACTAAAAAGTATAATTTAACACTTTAAATTATTTTTATTAAAAAAGTATTTTAATTAATATTTACAATTTTTCAATATTCATAAAAATATGAAAGTTATCCGAATGCTACCAAAAATTTATCCAAAATAAATTTTTATGTCCCTATTCTAAAGAAGAATTTAATTTCACTAAATTTAATATATAAATGTTTCAAATATAGGTTTTAAAAAGTGTTTTTCATTAAAATGTGGTAAAAATGAATGTTTTGAAAAATATTTCTTTTAAATAAAAAAAGAATTTGTTCTTATATTATGTATATGGAACACATAATATGGATGTTAAAATTACATAGTGTATATATGATTCATAATGAAGTTAATACTATTCGTACACAGTTTTTGAACGGCTAGTTTGGTAAGTTGTGGTGTTCTCGAATGCTTTGTTGTGTTTAGCATAATCTATTGAATTACTTTAATGAGATTACTTAAGATAAAATATTGGGGTGTTACATTATTTGATATAAATTAGATTATATATGATTTATGGTTGAATTATTTTGTTGGAAAAATATTCATAATTTTCATTATCGGATCTTCTTATTGAATCCTAATCAAGTTAGTTTCTTTGTTAATAACTAATGAGGGTTTATGAATCCATCTTGTTTAATTTTTTAAGACATAGTTTTTATGAAATATAAAAATGAATTTTTAAATAATACAATTCACCCCTCTTCTTAATTAACAATCAACATATACATTTTTCTTGTACAATGGGTATGAGAGCATTTATCTGAAATACATATACTTGAATATATGTTTTTCATTCTCAATTAATATTTCATAACATTACTTGTATATTTCATGTATGATTATTATTTTAAACAATTTTCTTATAAAAATATTCTTCTAATTATTTTTGTGGAATATAATTCATTTTAAGAATGAAAGGAATGAACATTGGTTATATAAACAATATAAAACCTATCATAACCCCAATTTTTTAACGTAATAATTCTGAATACTAGAGAGATAAGATGATGTATTTTATAATCAATTCCATGGTTGATAACACTGTTATGTTAATTTGAGATTACATGATTTCAGACCAGGAAATCATAAAATTCACCAATCAAGAGAAGTAAGGGTATCATCTTAACATTAATGTATACAAAATATCATTATGTTCCATGACTAGATTTATCTATATCCAAATATAATTATGTGATGCTTCTAATAGCATCTGATAGAAATTTGAAGTTATGCATTTTGGAACATTCAATGGTTATTGAACAAAGAAGAGATAGGCTTACAGCTGAATACCTTGGAGTTTTGTATCCTTATAGAGAACATGTATGTATAGTTAAACAAATGTTTATAAAAATTGTGAACATCATTTACCCTATTGGTGAGAAATAACCTGATGATGGGATTATTGTGGATAAGATTATAGATATTATTACAAATTAGTGGGAATCCAATATAACTGCATTTTTGGGGAATGTGAATGATTCAAACATCACTCTTGATGAGTTATTTTGAACTCTTGTAAAACATGAAACTGGAATGAAGAGAGATGGTGAGATCAAAATAAAAAATAACATTAATGGTAGTTTTGTTTTCACTACTACGTCAAATCATATGAAATCCAAGACTCCTGGATGAGTTACTAGGTCAAAATATAAGAAGGCCACTATTATATATGAAACATGTTATAGTGATCATTCTGAGTTTGAACATGCCAATCATGATCAAAAAATGAACTAGATTATTGGAAATAATGATTTTCAATATAAATACAAGAATAAATACTGAAAAAATAATTATGACTCAAAAGTAACTTTCTATGTATTCAATAGATAAGGCCATATCAAAAGAGATTGAACAATTCAAAAAAATAAATAAATAAAGTATTGGCATTCCGAATGAAACCTGAACTAGAAATACAAGTCTATGTCTAAGAATTTACTGAAATCTAATAACACCTAGAGTGGTAGTGGTGGTGATTGTTTGGATGAATCATCAGATATTAAATCTTCTGGATAGAAGGTCATTGGTCTTTAGACACAATTCCTACTAAAAATAAATTTCCCATGGCTAAGGTAAATATTCCTGAATCCTTTAACAATATTTCATGAAATTAATATTATCCTGATGAATAATATTATGAATATTCAGATGATGAATATTTCTCATTAAAAGATATTACTTTACCTTAATTTGAATAAGTAAATAGGTTTTACAAGATACTTGAGATTGGATATAGTAACATCAATAAGAAACCAGTAAAGGAAAATTCTAGAATTTCTATTCTAAAAAAATAAATATGAGATATTTCAAATGATCATCATCAAAATATCGTTGATTTTTATGATATTTTATAAAACATTAAGGTAGTTAATTCTGAGAAGGATAAACTTTCTATTGATATTGAAAATATTATTTCCATGAGAAATGTTTTAGAGACAAACTCAAATTCTAATACTAATGTGTATGAGGTTATGAATTTAGTAATAAGAATCAAATATGAAATATTTTCCAAATATAATCTATTTTTAAAATTTTCTCATGGTTAGGATGGTTTTGACAAAATGTATTGACAACTTTGTCAACTGAGAAATAGTTCAGGATTTGGTTTTACGCATTCAAAACTAGTTTTGTCACAAATAATTTGTACCCCAGTGTTCTCTTTTTTTCACTAAGTGTCAATGAGGTGGACACATGGAGAAACTTTATTCTTTAAAAAAATCAAAATCCTTAGGTTTTCATAAAGATAAATTTTATACGAAAAAATTGGATACCTAATATTTTACTTTTTAATAATTATAGATCAAAAAATGTCTGGATTGTAAAAGTATAACTATTTTATTTTTAAGATAACAGAGTATGTTCCGATTAAAATACATAGAATGTCGATAGTGGATGTTCCTGACACATGACTGGTAACCAAAAAAATCATGTAACGGATTATCAAGATGAAAGGTGGATAATTATATTTGAGAGATACTGATCAAGGAGAAATTATTGGTATAGCTAACATTGGTCTACATGAAAAATCAATAATAATAATTGATTGGTTTGTTAAAGGTCATAATAAAAACCTTATAATCATAAGTAAATTATGTGAGGAAGGTTACCCTGTGAATTTTAGAAATGATAAATTCCAAGTACATTATTCCAAGTAAGAGTTTATTCTATCTTCCCATAGTCTTGAGAATGTTTATACAATTAACATAAAAGACCATAGGATCCAAGACATATCCTTTTATAGTGTAGTGGAAGATCAATCATGGTTATGATATAGATGACTATGACTCTATAGCATTAAGATCCAATGAAAACACTCAATGAAAATACATTTTTAGGATATATCATAGCTAATTTTTGATTCTTCACATGTTTTTTATCCTTGTCAATATAGAAAAAAACTTATGTCAAGATTTAAATCAATAAGTGTATTCTCAACGTCTGATGTGTTTCATATAGTAATTATCTATCTTTTAGGTCCAACAGAAACTGAATTTATAGGTGTAAAACACTATAGATTTGATTTAGTTGATGATTACAGTATATCTACATGGGTCTATTAAATATAAAATAAATCTATAGAATTTTCCTATTTTTTTATCTTTTTTTGCCTATGTTAAAATTGAGAAAAACCTTCCGTTGATAAATATTCATAGTGATAATGGATTAGAATTTGAAATTTTTGATTCTGAAAAAAAAAATTAGTATGAATGGAATTACTAATAACTTCCCAACTCCACAAACTCCTAAAAAACAATTTATGTTGTAGAAATAAGAAACCAAATTATTCAAGAGATAACAAGAACTATGTTGTGTGAATATTCTATTATTAAAAACTTTTGGGATGAAGTTATAAGTACTTATTTCTATATCATAAATATAGTTATAATCATATCATTACTTAATAAAATGATTTAGAATTCATGGACTGGTTGAAAACCTAATGATTCTTACTTATAAGTATTTGGATGCAAAGTAACAATCTTTAATACTAAAGATAAATTACTTAAATTTTCACACAAATTTGATGATGTAATTTTATTAGGCTAGTCCACTAATTCTAAGGCATATTATTTGTAACGACCCATAGTTTCATTAATGGAAAATCCATCTTGATCCAGTTAAATGTTCCTTATGAAAAATGTTTTTATAAGATGTCAACTTCTTTAGTTTTACGTTAAGACTTGTGACCGTTACTTTTTAGTCGTTGAGCAGTGATCATCTGGGTAGTATAAATATTAGGCTTTAACGAACCCATTTCTACTCAGACAAAGGAAGCGATGGCCTCATCCAGTAGAATTTCCCCATACGAAGCCCATTTGTTGGAGCTCGGAAAAGAGGTGGCGTCTTTGGGATTTTCCCATGACCAAGCCCAAGCTGAGCATCATCAAGTAAAGCTCGAACATGATCGCCTACGGGAAAAGTGGTAGTTGATTGAAATTACAACTCGAGCGATGTTATCTGAGCCACCCCAAGAGTCTGTCACCATCACACACGTTAACCTTAGGTCTTATGTTGCTTTTCTAAGGGGTTATGTACAAATAAGTAGCACCATGTTCATGTACATTATTTCTGTTTATAATAATGAATATAATTTCTAGTCATTTTTGATACATTGTAATTAGTTTCTAAAGTACAAATGGTGTTTTTAGGTATTATTTAATTAAGAAATATATTTTATTAAATTAAAGGATTTTTGAAATAAATAATATTTTAATAAAATATTATTATTAATATTAAATTAATTTTTATTAAATATAAATGATCTTATAATTTTATGAATGCAATAAAAATTTTATTAAGGTTTGAAACCCATTTCTGTCAAAACCCGTGAATTTTTTATAAATGCCGGTTTTTATTTTAAAAGTGAAAATTCACATATTTAGAAAATTATTTAGATAAAATAAATATTATTTTTGGAATCAGGACGTCGAAATTATCCAACGGTGAATTTTTCATAATTTTCTGAGATAGTAAAATTTTTGGGTAAAAATTAAATACCATTTAAATATATAATGTGTTTTATGACATCATAATGACCCAATGGTGATTTAATAAAATACCATAATCCTTATGTTCGTCCAGTATGTGTTTTATCATTAAAATAATGAGGTTTTGTGTTTGTTTTACTTACTTTTCAAAGCATTAATGGATCCCTCAAGACTTATTCAACACATTGCCTTTTAAAATTAATTTCCATGGGAGTGTGACTCACCTCCACATAAGCAACCCTAATTTTTTAATAAGTTAGGACATTGGCCTTGTAAAATATTGTATTCTCTTTCCTTTTCCAGAAATCATGGGAAAATACCATGGGACGGTTTGTGGTTTGTATTATTTTAATATAAGGGGTCCCAAACCTAAATAATAAAGAATTACCTCACCTTTCCTATATAAACCCACCCAAGATCCCACTTCCTCCTCACTCAAAGCCATTGGAGTTCGTCCAACCTCTGCCCTACTTTCTATAGAATCCTCTCAAGGTTCCCCATGCTCCCAAGAAGCCTCTCAAAAGCCTCTCTCTAGCCTTTGGAAGCACTCTTCCAAGTAAGGGGGTTTTCTTCCATTCTCATTTTTGTCAATTTTCATTAAGTTGTATTGCCCTTTTAATTTCAATTATGAATGTTGGTGTATGGTTTCGCACCTCTCCCATACTGCCCTCTTATTGTTTTATTGATGGGAGACCCCTTTTTCTCTCATTAAATTCCTCCCATGTACACCCGTTACTATGCCGAAATTCCGAAAGGAACCTTTTTCTCCCCTTCTATATTCAAGCAATATTTTTGTATCATGAATCTAAATTCCTTTTCAATTGTTGGGACATGTATCTATATGACCTCCTTACTGTCCATTACATGTAAATATGATGAGGAACCACTTTCTCTCTCATCAACCATTTTTATGAATTCTTATGTCACGCCGTTACGCTGCCGAAATCACACTGATTTTCTAAGCCAATATCATTGTGTAGTGAATACCATGCCCATTTCTCCATCAAGGGTATTCACCTTTATTCACATTTACTAATTGACTATAATGTTTCATGTATGAATTCCACATTCCTTCATCATGGAATAAATGATTATGTTTTATGAATCCATGTTTTATAATCCATGTGGCACACTTATGCATGAAATGAAATGTTTAAGAAGGGTGCGCCCTTTATAGTGCTCCAATGCATTGGGTAAAGTATAGTATCATGATACGTCATGTGAAATGAGTGTTGACTCATTCTAATTCAAATGAAATGAGGTTTTACTCGTGCTTCATGTGCAATGAGGGTTTACTCATGCTCCATGTGCAATGAGCCTTGGCTCATGCTAATTCAATGTTTAGTGTTGTTGCCACGTTTCCATGTTATGATTATCATGCTTTACCATGCCTTTATGTTCATGTTACTCTTATTCTCTATTGATGTTCCTATTTCCTAACATGTATTGTACTCCTCATGTTATTCATTGTGTACTCCCTTACTGGGCTTTATAGCTCACCATTTTCTTATGCATGTCCTTAAGTTATCCCATGCAATGCTAAGTACGAAGGAATGTAGTGGTCATGTAAAGGAATTTTTTCAATAAAGATGTTGTATTTCAAGTTTAATGTTTTTATGTAATTATCCTAATCCCCAAAGACACTAAACCTCTCGATCTTCTTTGTTGGATCAAGTGAAGTTTTATGTAATAAAGCATGTTTAAGTTGTAATAAAAAGCAGGGTTGTCATAGATGGTATCAGAGGATAGGTTTAGTTATTTTTGGGATTAGGAAACCCTAGTAAAGCCTTATATACAAGACTATGTATAATAATAACATCCCTAAGTTTTGTTAAATACTAAGTAAGTGTTTTATCAAACAAATACATCCCTGTCTGGATACGAGTAGGTAGAGGTGTCTCTGGCATAGATGTATCCTAGGGGTAAAACCCGAAAACACCGCTTTGAGCTAGACTCGAATGGGAACTGGAGCACGACAACGGGTCGTGCTGCACTCTTGGTTACGACACTCCCAGGGGATATGTTTTGATAAATTCACAATCTTGTTATGAACCCTTATTAAGGAAAAAATGCCCCAAAGAATATATGTTAGAAGGAAGATCATGAAATGCCTGGATTGAATCCTATAGACTCATGAGTTAACGATATTAAAGTTTATTTATAAGTCATCAACTTTTGTCTTTGGAATACCCTTTATGTGTTACCCCTAACTTTCCTTTTATTCCAGCCAATGGCCGGTAATAGGAGAACTCGGGCTAACAACCGTTGTGAAGATCAGTGTGATGATTGTACTAATGAGATGCCCAATCCAATGTGAGCGGGAATCGTGAACTTTGTCACCCTTCTCTCTCAGCTAACTCAAGTTTTGAATAGAAACACAGGTCAAGAGGAACTTTCAACCCCCCCCCCCTATGAAAGAACAAGTCGCTATCGAGAGCTTCATTAGACAAAGGCCTCCTACTTTTAGTGGATCTTCCGATTCCACGATAGCTGAACAATGGAACAACTCCACTGAAAAGATATTCTCCAACCTCCAATTCTTTGAAAAAGAGAAGGTTCTCCTGGCGGCTTATCGTATGGAGGGTGAATATGATCAATGGTGGACGTTGATCAAAAATATGAAGCCTGAGGAGGAGATCGAGGCTTTGGAATGGAAGGAATTCCGGAAGATGTTTTTCGATAAATATTTTCCACGCACCCTCCGTCTTAAGATGGAACGAGACTTCCTTTCCCTCAAATAGAAAGATGAAGAATCTGTGGGGGCGTACGAGGAAAACTTCACAAGGCATGCACAATACGCTTCCGGATTTGTCGTTACCCTCGAATGCAAGGTTGACCGCTTCTTTGGTGGGCTGAAGCCTAGCTTCCAGAAAGCATTAGCGATCCGTGACTTCGACAGCTATGAGGAAATTGTCCGATGTGCCCTCAAGGTTGAAATGGAGATCAGAAATCACAGGGGTATCATGGGGACATGAAACGTAAGGTGGAATTCAATGCTGGTAGTCTAATGGATAAATCCAACGGACCTAAGAAGTTCCAGCACCCCACTTGCCAAAAGTGTGGAAAGAAGCACCATGGAAATTGCCTCAGGGGGACAAGAAAATGCTTCAAGTGTGGAAGATAAGGGTACCTATCTGTTAACTGTCAGCAAGAAGGACCCGCGACTACGACAGAGGAGTGGAACGCTCCGTTCGAACCTCAACGCGTTGTTCAATGCTACAAATGCAGAGAACCTGGTCATTTTGAAAATCAGTTCCCTAATCCAAGGGTTATCGGAGGCAACCAACAACCTCCAAGACAACAAGGAAGAACTTTTTCCATCATATCTGCTGAAGTGAACCCCGACAATGAAGTGGTGATAGGTACGCTAGTTATTCATTCAATAATATCGAAGGTACTTTTTGATTCAAGTTCTACGCATTCTTTTATATCTCAAAAGTTTAGAAGAACAATCCCTGCACCACCACAAATCATGGAAGTAAAGATGTCGGTGAGTACAACAAATGGGGCAATCATTGCATACCATGAGTATAAGTCCTCTGCTGTTATAATCTGTGGATTGAATTTCCCGGAAAACCTCATCATACTCCCTCTGGTGGAATTTGATGCAATTCTTGGCATGGATTGGCTTTCCTTATATAGAGCCAGCTTAAATTGTCGGGAGAGGGAAATCACACTCCATTTGGAGAATCGACCCCCGATTCCTTACAAGTGTCAGGAGGAAGATGAATCTCCTTTATCTCAATCATCTCAAGCATGGATATTACTGCCTTATGAGCACGCGTATCTGGCTCAGATGATTGAGTACAAGGAAGAAACCACCCTTGAAGAAATGCCTATTGTGAGGGAATTCGCTGAAGTATTTCCCGAGGAACTTCATGGTCTTCCTCCAAGAAGAGATGTTGAGTTCTCAATTGAACATATACCTGGGGTGCTACCAATATCCAAGACTCCATATAGAATGGCTGTTGTTGAGCTTGAAGAGGTGAAGAAAAAACTACAGGAGAATCTGGATAAAGGGTTTATACGCCCAAGTGCATCACCATGGGGTGAACCAGTCCTCTTCGTCAAGAAGAAGGATGGGTCAATGCGGCTTTGCATCGATTATCATGAACTTAACAAAATAACAATAAAAACATGTATCTTCTCCCAAGAATTGATGACTTGTTTGATCAGCTGCGTGGAGCACAATACTTCTCCAAGGTGGACTTGCGGTCGGGATATTATCAAGTAAGGGTGAAGAAGGAAGATATCCCCAATACTGCTTTTCGTACAAGGTACGGGCACAATGAATTCATAGTAATGCCTTTTGGACTCACCAATGCTCCAGAAATATTCATGGATATGATGAATAGAGTCTTTATAGATTACCTATACAAATTTTTGGTAGTCTTTATAGATGATATTCTAATATACTCCAAAACCAAGGAGGACTATGAGGAGCATTTAAGAACTGTACTGGAGACATTGCGCAAGGAGAAGCTCTGTGCCAAGTACAGCTATTGTGAGTTTTGGTTGAAAGAGGTCTCATTCTTGGGCCATATCATCATAAGAAATGGGATATCTATGGACCCCTCCAAAACAGATGCAATTGAGGGATGGTCGAGGCCAACATCGGTAACTGATATCCGTAGATTCTTGGGGTTAGCTGGATATTATCGATGATTTGTGAGAAATTTCTCACGATTGTACAACCCTCTTACAAAGCTAACTCGAAAGGGAGTAAAGTTTTCTTGGAGTGATGAATGCGAAGAAAGCTTTAAGGAGTTGAAAAGGAGGCTTATCACTGCACCCGTGCTCACTTTACCCACAAGTGGGGAGCTTTTTGTGGTATTCAGGGATGCTTCGAAGAAGGTCTTAGGATGTGTGCTGATTCAGAATGATAAAGTGATATCCAATGCCTCAAGGCAGTTGAAAATCCATGAGCGAAACTATCCAACGCATGATCTGGAGTTGGCGGCGGTGATCTTTGTCTTGAAAATCTAGCGGCATTATCTATATAGAGAGAAATGTGAGATATATACTAACCACAAGAGTCTTAAATATATATTCACAAATAAAGAGCTTAATATGCGCCAGAGAAGATGGATAGAGATCATCAAGGATTATGACTATTCAAAACATTACCACCCTGGGAAAGCGAACAAGGTGGCAGATGCCCTAAGTATAAAGGATCCAGCGATTCTATCAATGATGAGAATTGAGAAGGATCCAATCTTCTTAGACTTAATGAAGATGGATGTGGGAATCATAAATAAAGGAACATCATAAATCCTTTCACAAATGATTGCTCAACCATCTCTTTTGGAAAGGTTAAATGATGCTCAAAAGGATGATTCGGCAATCCAAGAAAAATTGGAAGCTATCAAAAAGGGAAAATCCTCAGATTTTAATGTTATTGAAGAAGGAATTGTGCGGTTTGGGAAAAGACTATGTGTTCTATCCTGTCTGGAGCTGAAGAAGGAAATTTTGGATGATGCACATAGTTCAAATTTCTCTATTCACCCAAGGAGCACAAAGATGTATCGAGATCTCTTAGAAAACTTTTGGTGGGTTAATATGAAGAAGGAGATCACTGAATATACATCAAAGTGCATGGTGTGTCAGTAAGTGAAGGCAGAGAGGCAGAAGTCTAAGGGGATGATGCAACCATTGCCCATACCAGAATGGAAGTGGGATAACATCACCATGGATTTCGTTACTGGACTTCCAAGGACATCCAAAGGAAATAATGCAATCTGGGTTGTTGTGGATCGTCTTAAAAAGACTTCACACTTCATTGCTATTCTAGAGGATTTTTCTTTGGATCAACTGGCACATATATATATCAGGTAAGTGGTACGGTTGCATTGGGTACCACTATCTATTGTGTCTGACCGAGATCCAAGATTTACCTCTACATTTTGGAAGATTCTTCAACATGCTCTGAATACTGAACTGAACTTCAGTACGGCCTATCATCCTCAATCTAATGGACAATACGAGCGGACTATCGAAACACTTGAGGATATGTTGAGAGCGTGCTCAATGGACTTTAAAGGAATATGGTATCAACATCTTCCTCTAGTTGAGTTCTCTTATAATAATAGTTTCCACTCGATCATCCAAATGGAAACATATGAAGCCCTGCATGGTAAAAGGTGTAGAACACCGACATGTTGGGATGAGGTCGCTGAACGTAAGATGCTTGGACCAGAAATGGTCGAAAAAATGGTGGAGAAGGTGAAAACCATTCAGCAGCATATCATGGCAGCCCAAAGTCAACAAAAGAGTTATGAAGATATTCGTCGACGAGACCTTGAGTTTAATGTCAGAGACACGGTGTTTTTATGCATATCTCCATGGAAGAAGGTCATGAGGTTTGGAAAGAAAGCGAAGTTAGGTGCATGGTACATCAGCCCCTTCGAGATTCTTGATCATGTTGGGGCTGTGGCCTATCGATTAGCACATCCACCTACTATGGCCAAGGTTCATGATGTCTTTCATGTATCCCTCTTAAGGAAGTACATACTGTACCCTTCACATGTACTCTCTTCCGAGGTGGTACAATTGGAAGATGATCTTTCTTATGAGGAGAAACCAGTGAAGATCTTAGATCGTAGAGAAAAAGTTCTACGAAATAAGACAATGCCCCTCATCAAGGTGTTGTGGAGAAACCACAAGATTGAAGAAGCAACTTGGGAGTCGGATGATATGATGAAGCTGAGTTACCCACATTTGTTTTAGTGTGGGAAAAGGAAAATTTCGGGGGCGAAATTTCTTAAGGGGGGAATATTGTAACGACCCAAAGTTTCATTAATGGAAAATCCATCTTGATCCAGTAAAATGTTTCTTTATGAAAAATGTTTTTATAAGATGTCAACTTCTTTATTATTACGTTAAGATTTGTGATCGTTACTTTTTAGCCGTTGAGCAGTGATCATCTGAGTAGTATAAATATAAGGCTTTAACAAACCCATTTCTACTCAGACAAAGGAATCGATGGCCTCATCCAGTAGAATTGCCCATTACGAATCCCATTTGTCGGAGCTCGGAAAAGAGGTGGTGTCTTTGGGATTTTCCCTTGACCAAGCCCAAGCTTAGCTTCATCAAGTCACGCTCGAATGTGATCGTCTACGGGAAAAGTGGAAGTTGATTGAAATTACAACTTGAGCGATGTTATCCGAGCCACCCCAAGAGTCTATCACCATCGCACGCCTTACCCTTAGGTCTTATGTGGCTATTTTAAGGGGTCATGTATCAAATAAGTAGCACCATGTTCATGTACATTATTTCTGTATATAATAATGAATATAATTTCTAGTCATTTTTGATACATTGTAATTAGTTTTTAAAGTACAAATGGTGTTTTTAGTTATTATTTAATTAAGAATTATATTTTATTAAATTAAAGGATATTTTAATTAAATAATTTTTTAATAAAATATTATTATTAATATTAAATTATCTTTTATTAAATATAAATGATCTTATAATTTTTTGAATGCAATTAAAATTTTTATTAAGGTTTGAAAGCCATTTTTGTGAAAACCCGTGAATTTTTTATAAATGTCGGTTTTTATTTTAAAAGTGAAAATTCACATATTTAGGAAATTATTTACATAAAATAAATATTATTTTTGGAATCAGGACATCGAAATTATCCAACAGTGAATTTTTCATAATTTTTTGAGACAGTCAAATTTTTCGGTAAAAATTAAATACCATTTAAATATATAATGTGTTTTATGACATCATAATGACCCAATGGTGATGTAATATTATACCATAATCCTTATGTTCGGCCAATATGTGTTTTATCATTAAAATAATGAGGTTTTGGATTTGGTTGACTTACTTTTCAAAGCATTAATGGAGCCCTCAAGACTTATTCAACACTTTGCCTTTTTAAATTAATTTCTATGGGAGTGTGACTCACCTCCACATAAGAAACCATAATTTTTTAATTAGTTAGGACCTTGGCCTTGTAAAATATTTTTTTCCTCTTTCCTTTTCCAGAAACCATGGGAAAATACCATGGGATGGTTTGTGGTTTGGATTATTTTAATATAAGGGGTCCCAAACCTAAATAATAAAGAATTCCCTCACCTTTCCTATATAAACCCACCCATGATCCCACTTCCTCCTCACTCAAATCCCTTGTAGTTCGTCCAACTTCTTCCCTACTCTCTCTAGAATCCTCTCAAGGTGCCCCAAGCTCCCAAGAAGCCTCTCACAAGCCTCTCTCTAGCCTTTGGAAGCACACTTCCAAGTAAGGGTTTTTTCTTCCTTTCTCATTTTTGTAAATTTTCTTTAAGTTGTATTGCCCTTTTAATTTCAATTATGAATGTTGGGGTATGGTTCCGCACCTCTCCCATACTGCCCTCTTATTGTTTTAATGATGGGAGACCCCTTTATCTCTCATTAAATTCCTCCCATGTACACCTGTTACTATGCCGAAATTCTGAAAGAAACCTTTTTCTCCCCTTCTATATTCAAGCAATACTTTTGTATCATGAATCTAAATTCCTTTCCAATTGTTGGGTCATGTATCTATATTACCTCCTTACTGTAAATTACATTTATATATGATTAGTAACCCCTTTCTCACTCATCAACCATTTTTATGGATTCTTATGTCACGCTGTTACGCTGCCGAAATCACACCGATTTTCTAAACCAATATCATTGTGTAGTGAATACCATGACCATTTCTCCATTAAGGGTATTCACCTTTATGCACAATTACTAATTGATTATAAAGTCTCATTTATGAATTCCACATTCCTTTATCATGGAATAAATGATTATGTTTTATGAATCCATGTTTTATGATCCATGTGGCACACTTATGCATGAAATGAAATGTTTAAGAAGGGTGTGCCCTTTATAGAGCTCCAATGCATTGGGTAAAGTATAGTATCATGATACGTCATGTGAAATGAGTGTTTACTCATGCTTATTCAAGTGCAACGAGGGTTTACTCGTGCTTCATGTGCAATGAGGGTTTACTCATGCTCCATGTGCAATGAGCCTTGGCTCATGCTAATTCAATGTTAAGTGTTGTTGCCCCATTTCCATGTTATGATTATCATGCTTCATCATGCCCTTATGTTCATGTTACTCTTATGCTCTATTGATGTTCCTATTTCCTAACATGTATTGTACTCCTCATGTTATTCATTGTGTACTCCCTTACTGGGCTTTATAGCTCACCCTTTTCTTATGCATGTCCTCAGGTTATCCCATGCAATTCTAAGTACGAAGTAATGTAGTGGTCATGTAAAGGAAGTTTTCAATAAAGATGTTGTATTTCAAGTTTAAAGTTTTTATGTAATGATCCTAAGCTCCAAAGACACTAAACCTCTCGATCTTCTTTATTGGATCAAGTGATTTTTTATGTAATAAAGCATGTTTAAGTTGTAATAAAAAGCAAGGTTGTCATATTATTTTCTAAAAAAATCTTGTACTTTTGAAGAAATAATACATGTTAAATTTGATGAAATCTATACTTTTGTTTTTAAACAATCCCAACCAACAACTTCTAATTCATTTTCAAAAACTGATTATCAACCATTGATGGAAAATTATTCCAATAAGGAAAATACACAAGATAATGTTTTTGAAGAATTTACCCTAGAATATTTTTTACCTTATAATGATGAACATGTTTTACAAATCCCCAATATGTTGATTCATAAGAATCATCATAGTGATAGTATCATTGGTGATTTTAATCAACCTGTAAGGACTATAAGTTTTATAATAAATTATTGTGAACATTTATCATTTCATTCCCAATTAGAACCTAAATGTGATTATGTATCTTTAGGTGATGATGATTATATTAAGGCTTTGATAGGTGAAAAAATGAATTCTAAATGAAAAATGTCTAGAAAATGGTTGATAAAATTTAAAAAAATACACTGTAATTGGAGTAAAATGGGTCTTCTGAAATAAATTTGATGAAAATGGAATCATTTTAATAAATAAGTAAATATTAACTATTAAATATTATAATCAAGAATAAGGAATAGAATATGAAGAAACCTATTCTTCAGTTGCTGGAATTGAATCTATTAATATTTTACTTGCTTTTGTAGCCTTTTAAAATTTGAAACTTTTTCATATGGACATGTCATGTGCTTTCCATAACAGATATGTTCAATTGGACATTTATGTTGAAAAACCTCTGGTTTTGAAGACACAAAACATCATGAACATGTTTACAAACATACAGATGCCTTATATGGATATAAACATTCCCCTAGAGCCTTATATGATAGACATACATGATTTGTTTTACACAAAAAATTATGCTAAGGTAACTTCTAATCGAACCCTTTTTATAATTAAATATAAGAAAAATGTTTTTATTGAAAAAAAAATGTTTATGACCTTATATTTGGATCAAATCTACAATCATTAACTTATTATTTTATAAATCCCATAAAATATGGGTAATAAATGATAATGATGGATGAGTTAACATTTTTTCTTCCGTTTCAAATTTCTCAAAAACTATAAGGATCTCATATATCTCAACATAATTATATTAAATATATTCTTAGGAAATATTGATATGACAACAATAAAAGTACAAGTACATCAATCGGTACCACACACATTCTTGATGTTGATGAATATGGGAAACTAGTTGATCAAACAGATTTAGGAGGTATGATATGATGTTTATTATACCTAATTTCTTGTTATCAAGGCCTATGGTTTTCGATATTATTATATGCACGATATAAATCTTATCTAATAGAAACCCTTTTGAAAGTAGTGAAAATTATTTTTCGATTTTTAAAGTGAACCATAGATTTAGGAGTTTTATATTCTTCTGAAAATGGTTTTTTAAAATATTTTCATATGATGACTTTGGTGGTTATAGAATTGATAAGAAAAGTACATAAAGAACTGGTCATTTATTAAGAGGCTTATCTGTTTCTTGGTCATGCAAGGAACAACACTGAGTATCACATTCCATTACTTAAACTGAATATGTTGGATCTAGAAGATGTTATGCTCACATTTTGGGGATTTAACACACCCTCACAGACAATGGAATGATTTTTACCAAAACAATATAATATGTGATATTACGAGTTCCATCCCTAATCGATAACCCTGAACATCACTCCAATGAAAAACTCATATATATAAGGCATCTCATTCTTAGGTATCACACACTAAAAGAATATGTCATTTTTCATTTTATCAGAATGCATGGTTAACTTGCTGACATTTTTAAAATGTATTTACACTACAATATGTTTTAATACATTAAACAAATTTATGTAATTTTAATCATAAGATTATCCTCAATATTAATTTTTTTTAAAACCTATTTCATTAATTTATGTTATAAATTATAATACGGGTTACAAATGTTTAGTCATATTTTTTTAAAAAAATTTATTCCGAAACATAAATTATTTGAAACATAAAAAGTTTTATTTACCTATTAAATCTTTCCAAAAGCTACAAAGAACCTTATTGATACTGTAAAATCATTCTAAGCAATCTGGATTTTATGTTTCCATATCTATGTCACCATAATTGTAATTTTTTATAACTGGTATTTATACAATGTTTTATAACTTAACAGATTCAATTTCCATAAATACATCATTACTTTAAAACCTCAAAATATCAAAACCTATGAATTATTATTTGGTATTGTTATCGACCTGCATATCAAATCATGGTAATCTCAAATATTGGATTAAACTAGGAATTGGAACTTTTTCTGTGAAACCTATATAAATGACCCACCCTAGTTGCATCCCATAGAAGTAATCTTAGTTATTTTTCATTGAACCTAAAACACCAATCAATGTTACTAATTTGTTTTGTTTTTTACACTTAATCATTGAATTTCTCTGAATGTTTCCTTGTAGACACTGATGGACTCTAACAAAGAACTCATGGATTGGATAATTTTTACGGAAAAATTGGTGGACCCAATTTTTTTTGTGAAGTACGACTCCATGATTTGAAAATTCATAAAGAAGAATTTATAGGAATATCTATGCATAGCCAAGGATAAGAATCAGGATCCGGTATATCATGATATTATTATATTATTCAATAAAAAAAATTTATTTTTATGAACAAGGAGGAAGACAAATGAATTATTTCATAAGTTCTAGAAAAAATTATTGCGTTTATTTCAGCAAGACTTCTAGTATCTTGGATATTCATTACGATAAAGAGGTAATTATTTTCTCACACATTTTACATGATAATGAAGGTAATTTTATAAATTTAAAGGATATTTAATGCATTCGACTTAAAAAAGTGAAGACCCCATAGATCTCTCCTCTTTCATCCAATCATCAATTTCTATCCCACTAGATGCGTGGTTTTCTAATTTTGATAATGGTAGACAACGATTCCTTTCAAATATGTTACATATTAATGATGGAAATATTGGTGAACATAAGTAAGTTGAAACTTATCAAGTATATTTTTTTGATCATCACCAATATCCAAAACGGCATGGTTAATTATCATATCATAATGCATCTTGCAATCTTGTCAATATTATTGTCTTGTGCTTAGAATCCTTCAAAATCCCTTGCATCTCAAAGGCCAAAGTTTTCTTGATAATTTTTTTATGTGATGATAACATTATAAGGAATGATATTGGTTTTAGTTTTAATAAAAGAGAGTTCTTTGAACTAATTGATAAGGATGATCAAGATACCAGTAAGAAATGTGAAGTAGGAGAAATCTCCAAGAAAACACAAAAGAAATGAAATGGAAATGATCTGGAACCAAATAAACATTCACCAGTACCTATGTCAGTATCTACTCCACCCAGTCCATAGAAATAAAAGACTTTTCTCTAATGATGTTTTCACCAAATGGATAGAGAAAAGAAAAAGAAAAATAAGAGATGACTTTTAATTTTTGGGATAGACCTTGATGATGCTACAACCATAATGATCCACGAATTGGAAGAGCGTGAGAGAGAAGATAAATAAAAGAAGATGAAGAACATGATTTCAGAAGACGTGATTGTTCAATATATTATTAGTGATATTGATAAGGCATCTAAATAGGTTCATGTACCAAAATCTTTAATGCAGGAATCAGTTCCAATTGAAACTCTGATTGAAGATAGTAAAAAGAAAAAAATTGCAATTCTATAACATATAGTTGAAGAACAAAATGAATTAGAATAAGAGGTAGTGAAATGTTATTATGTGATAAGAATGGTGTAAGAGTATCAAGAAAAGAAAATAACTTCTGAAAATCCATATATAAAAACAACCCAAGATAAATTTACAAAGATACTTTTTGAAGGAAAATATGTTCCAAAGAAATTATGATCCTTAGGGTGAGGTTGATAAATATTCAGATGGTGAGAGTAATAATGATGATATTGTTCCACAAGGTAGTGATTTCAAGGCTGATAAGGGAATTTTTGGTCAAGGGGTTGATAAATTTTTTGATAATTTTGATTATAGAATAAATCATGTTTTAGATGGAGAGTATGAAACTCAGGTTACCGAGACGAAATTTTAAAAGAAAGGGAAAGGCAGGGAAGTTGATGTTGGAACATCTAAGTGAAAAGAAGATGAAAAATATGAAGATGGTTCACCAGAAAAGGAAGATTATTTAGAATATTCATCTTTCGAAGTACATGATTTTGTGGTTTCGTTGGTAAAGAATATTCTGAATACCATTCCACTGTTTCCATGTATTGATTCCATATATCACACTCTTCATGAAACAAAAAATCATATGTTAGATTCAACAAGAATGTTTATGTAAAAGATTATCAAAATTGAAGACGAGTTCTATTGTTTTTCAATTGGTTATAATTCTTATATGAGATCCTTCAATGAAATAACCCATTGGTGTACGTCAGTCATTGATGATTATAATGTTATGGATGATTTTAATGATTTAGCTAAAGTTGAGTTTTATTAGTCTGATGATAGGATCAAGAATCTATCAATATGTTTTTTAGAAAAGATAATGAATATACGAGGTAGACACCTTCATGTAGATAATTATTTTAATGGGAAGCTGAATTCTATATATTTAAATCTAAAAATGGAAGGGGAACTTAGGGAAGAGATGGTAGGCAAACTCAAAGATCAAGCAGTAGTGAGATACTCTCATAAAGAAGTCCTTAAGTCTCAATAAGACATAATAAAAGATATCGAAAATAAAAATGAATATCATGAATAGTGGATTAAGAAGTTTAAATACGATCATAAGGAATTTAATTAGGTGAAGGCTACCTTGATAAAGAGGATTCCAAAGGAGAAAAAATAAGGATGAATGTGTTATCAAATATGATTATTTGAAGAATTTAGTCCTTGTAATGAATTTTTTCATCATGATGAAATTTATTCTCTTTCCATTGTTTTTCTTTGTATATTCCTATCATTTTGGAAAAAATTTATTCTTCTCCTCTATTATGTTTTGAAAATCAAAAAGGTGGAGAAAATAGAGATAAAAAAGAATATTGTGATATAAAAAAAATATGGCAATGTAATGGGGATATTATATAAAAATAAAATTATTATGTAAATTAGATGTTTTTATTTAATAAAGTCATTAAAAAAATCCTTTAGTATTTCATAACCAAAGGGGGACTTAATTGTACTCACCAGGAAGTCATAAACAAATGGAAATATGTATTTTTTTATGTTCTAAAATGAAAATATTTGTTCCATATATTCATTTACAATAAGTAGTTTTTGAATCACATAAAGGGGGATATTATTAATTCAATATGTTTTCTTATGACTTTTCCATTTCATTATGTTTTAAAAATTATAAAACAAATTTTTTATGGAATAATAACATTCTCTTAGAAAATATGACATAATTAAATTTTTATTTCTAAAATATTTTTTTCATAGCCCTTGGTTTTCAATATCTTATGTAGTGCTCTCATAAATAATGTCTTATTATAATTTTCTTATGTAAAAGAAAGTAGATCCTCATCTAACTCAAAACCTTACAGTTCCATAGAATTTGATTCTACAAAAATTGTGACTCTGGTTTATTATAAAATAAAACTTCAATTTCTCTTAAAATTATACTCCAATTTCATAGGAAATAAGACATTATTTCTTCTCTTATCATAATCCAATTTATCTTGAAATTAGGCTCTAATTTCTCCACAAATCAGACTAAAATTTCTCCATAAATCAGACTCTGATTTTTCTAAAATCAGACTCCCATTCCATCAGAAATTAGACTCCAATTTATTCTAAAAGTGTACTCCGATTTCTCTGGAAAGTAGACTCTAATTTTTAATAAATTATAGTTTAATTATATATTATTTTAGAATATTATTTTCATTATTTGATGACTAAAATTATCAATTATTTATGAATATGATTAAATAGTTTTCATACAGTTACTTCGTTTTCTTAAAGCAATGATTCATTTAATTAGATCCTATTCATGTTAATATTTCATAGGTTAATGTTACTTATATATGTTAATTCTACCCAGGATTTCTAACATGAAATGATGTCGTATGATCTATTTTTTAACATACTGTTGACTGAGTGACACATGTATAGGTCCATCTTAAATTTAATAATAAAAATATGACTTTTGGAGGGGGGAGTCAACCATTGGAATACATGCCTTTAAATACCCATTCATTTGAACTACCTTGGTTATAGAGTTTATAAAAAAATATTTGTTGAGAGCTATTGATCTCTGGAATGAAGTGACAATCTATGAGATCTCTACACAAATATTCCTTGTGAGAATGTTGTGAATAAATTTTTTAAGATGAGAACATCATGTACAACATAGCTAGAGAGTATCAAATTATTTCAAAAAAATCTAGTGTTGTTGGGGATAAAATGGTATAGTTGATGATCACCTTAGATATCAAGGGACTGCAATGATAATATGATAGATTTTGATATTTTAATCAAGGAATTACCCTATTAGGGGTATTAAAGACATTATTGGATGTATACATCGAGGGAGGTTTATCTAAGGTCGATGGAAACCCTCTCTTTTGGTCAATATATTTCTTATAATTTTTATGTTTTGTAAAAAATTTAATTCCATTTCAATTTTGTTAAAGAAACAATGCCTATCTTTGTTATACATTCTTGTACATATACTATGATATAAATAATATTCCATATGATTTATGGTAGAATATTTCCCTACATATGCTTGTATTATGTTTCTATTTCGGATCCATATTATTTGATCATATGTATGTCAGTTTCATTTTTAATAACTAAAGAGGGTTTGTATATCTATCTTATTGAACTTTTCTAAACATTGATTTTTTAAGGATAAAAAAAACTGTTTTTATTCCTTGTATTCACCCACTCATGTAATTAAGATATATACATATACATTTATATCCTACATTCATTACATATAGTCTTATTATCTTCAATTTAATATTAAAAATTTTATGTTCTTAACTATTTCAGAAATATATTGTGTATTCAAGAGAACAGATTCCTTTATGTTTTAACAATGTTATATATAATTTTTTAATTTTTGATGGAATAAAAATAAAATAAAATAATTTTTATTTTTTTAAAATGGATAAAATTATATTAAAACACCTTATCCATCCATTAACTCATGAAAATATATATATATAATTTCAGATGTCTTGTTATATGAGTATGAGTTATTTGATAAATTTTTATGAAAAATATAACATATGAGGAAAAAAATTGATATCTATTAAGAATTACATTGATTAAAAAATGTGCACTATAGTGACATATTTGTTATATAAAATCTTTATAATTCATGAAATCTATAATTCTGATGATTTTCAAATTGTATTATAATTTAGAGATGATTAATTTTTTAAAAAATAAAAAATATAAACGCATGAGCACCAAATTTTTAGTATGGGTCTCAAGTATATTTCTTTATATAAAAAGAATGTTTCAAAAAACCATATATGTTATTATATCAATGATGATATAAAATTAAAAAAATCATATTTTGGGTTTCTAGATGATTATAATTTAGGTGACACTTTTGATTGAAGATCATGTGATCAAATAATTTATTATTCAAAAACTCATTGCAATTTAATTATCATAGCTATGAAAATGACTATTTCCATTCCTCGTATATATGGAAAACAATTTCTTATATATTTTGTTTCAAATCATTGTATGATTCCATATTGGATCAAAATTGGTTGAAGATTGGTCATGAGAAACCATGTTGAATCACATAGATAACTTAATATAATCCTTGTTACAAATATTAACTCCAATTATATAGAACAATTTTCTATCGTGTGGATATTATGATAGAATAAATATGGGATATCTAGCACCTGTCTTATTCCTTGAAACCACCATTGGTCACATTCCAATTTAGAAAAAACAATCCTAAAATCACCTTTTTTCATTTATCTTAAATAAGAATTTTTCAAAAATAAATTTTATAAATTTTTTCTTATTCATAATATGTTATAAGCCATGATGTCTTCAGAATGGAAGAATTAGCGGGGAACCCTTGCGTTTCCTTTATGTATGTTTTTTGACAATTTAAATATTTGAAAAAATACCCAGTATAATGAATGTACCATCAATCAAAATCCCAGAAAAAGACTCATTCATTCTATGATATTAAAATCATGACGATTCTATCATCATATAATTATATTTTTTTTATTGAAATGATTGGTCAATTATTTTCCCTACATCAATATAACAGTTTCAAATTTTTTGAAGTGTTATAAGATAAAGGAAGCGAATAATCCTAAAAACTCCCAGAATAATTGTTTCATGAAATGGGCCATCTTCCATCATGTAAATGTAAATAATGATGTGCATTAGAATGAAGGAATATGAATTAGAAAATATGATATCAAGGATTTTAATTGGAACATAATAATTCATAGTACGGTGAAATAGATATTTTACATTATGATGGTATATTTTTTAAGGGGTAGAATGTAACAACCCATGATGTTGTATTTTTTTCTGTTAAATGTATCATTATATTACTGAATTTAATAAAATTTCACCAAACCAAAAAACTAAATTGGTGATTAATTAAATAAGTATGGAAAAATATAACATCCAATAATTTTTAAATTAATTCTATATTTGTATATATAATTTAGATATACAGTCTTGAATGAACCACTCAAATAAAATCATCCCACAATTTTACAATGGTTGTCATTACTAGAACAAATAATAAGGAAACCATGACATTAAATAAGAAAATAATTTTATGATGATTGAAAATAGATAAATATTACTTGGAATAGAATTTCATACATATTAAGAAGGAACATAACAACAACCAAGATAAAACACACATCATTATGATCATCCATGAGAACTATCTGTTAAATGATAATCTTATAAGGAATTAATCTGTTTGAATATATTGTAATATTTTTATAATGAAAAATATATATGTGAGAAAGTAGTAAATATAGAGATAAATAAGGAATAAATTATTATCCAAAAAATAATCTTATGGACATAACTATATGTTTAGATAGAAATCATAATAATTTATATTTTTATAAAATGGAAAATAATTTACACAAAATAATTACATTTGAAAACATATATTTCAATTAAAATCAGTATTTATTCAATTAATTATCTATAAACATGGTTATAATCTAATGAATTAACATTAAATTTGAAATAGAACTAGGATAAGTGTTGGGAACTAATAAATGTAAATTTTTAAATTGAGACCTCATGATAGAATTTAAATATAGTTCAATGTTGATTACAATTACATAGAAACAATGTAAAATAGTACCAATAATTTTTCATTAATGGGAAATATATTAGTTATTTAGATTGTGATACATTAATATAAATAAAAAATTAACATAATTAACCGTAAATTAAATTAATATAAAATTCTAAGAAATATGTATATAATGATATCAAGATTGTTCAAAATTTATTATAAAAAATGTCTATTGATATTTTCCAATAAAATTAATTTATAATTACATTTAAAAATTGTTTTAATAAATATTTTATTTAATATTATAATTTTATGATTATATATTTGGGTTATAATTAATAAATTAACAGGAATATTGATGTGAAACTATATAATAAAATAAAAATTTCTAAATTTTTTTTAATAAATTTTCTACTGGATTGATATAATAATATATAGAATATATTTTATTTAGTATAGAAATTATAAATATTTATAAATAGTATTATTAAAGAAGATAATATTTTAAATGAAATATAATTTTATAAATTATAATGGATACTTATTTCCACAAGTAATTTTTTATAAAATATTTGATAAGATCCTGAGGTCAGAGCTAGGCTAACGAAAGTCCACATAACACCCCATAGGTTCACAAGACAATTTTATTGAAAGGCTATAGCATAAGTGTGGCTATAAGAGTCTTCTGCGCCGATCCTAACAAATATAGTCGAGTTTCACTTGAACAAATGAGGAAATTATATGTGACATTGATGGTGTACTTCAACATAGTGTGGAAGAATTTGTGGTGGGTAAGAGTCCCTAAACTATTTTCTGACATGTTAAGAGCTCAAGCTGAGGTATGATCTCTTACTAACCATCACAACCACATTTAACCTTTAATGATGGATTATATTTTTAATGAATTGATTTTATGAACTAACAACATACCTAATTAATAACAACCATTCTATTGGAATAATAAGGGCCTCATGATCACTAAACGGTGATGTTTTTTATCATCCCATGTGATATTGGATCGATTTTATTCGTGCTATCATCTTCCTCCAAATCTTATTTTTCAGTTCATTGAAAATCAAACTTATTGATACATAGTGTATCATGAGTGGTGGTCCTACTATATGAATTTCAAAATGAGTCACTTAGTATAGGGTTCAGACTATGTCATATCATACATACTTATAACATTTTACTCTATTGAATGATTTATAAATCTTACATATATATATATGTGTGTGTGTAAAAATATTCATACCCAAATACATTTAAAAACATATGGGAGTGATAAGTGGAGGTAATATATTATACTATTTCATTCTTCATTGACTAGTTACAATAATGGGAACAATAGTTATTTTTATAGCAATATATTTTTTTTGAAAAAAATATACATATATTGGAAGAGTGGATATGGAAACAAAACATATCCAAAAATAGAAAAAATCTACATATGTGAATTTTCAACTATAAATAAAATTTCATGAGTCTCCAAAAAATATATTATAAATAGATCCTCAATAACTCAATTTAGTGATATAGTGCATTGTATATTTTTTATACATGGGGATCCATTTGTATGCAGATAAAATACATTATATAATATTATTTTATTGTTTTTTAAAATTAAGGTATAAGAGTGTGAATGAAAAGAGTTTAGAATATATTGTAAGGACTCACATATCTATTACTCTTCTACTAGTTGTTTGATGAAGTAAAAACACTAATTTTAGAAATTAATATATTATTTATTAAAATTTCAATTAAATTGTAGATAATAAAATATTTTATTTTGAAGACACCTTCAAATTCTTATCTTCCTGTGATATATTATTATATGTCTTAGAAAATAAAATGACCAGTGAAGGGTATATTCCTCTAAAATGAGTCAATAATTATATGTCATTTGTATATATCATAAGATAATAATTTATAGTTAAATTATTCTATAATTAACGTTTTCATAATTATATCATTATATATTATTGTTATTAGGAAATTAAAATTATTATATTATTCATAAAAAATAATTAAATCAATAATTAGGATTAATATTTCATTATATAATATGATTTTATATTTAAAACATTATGAAGTTGTATAAATTCCTAATTTTATGTGTAAAATCATATCATATCATCTATGTTAACTTTTACATATTGTTATTAATCTATATTAAATTTAGAAATCATTAAATACGTTATTCCTAGGATTCTAAATTAAATATAAATGTTTGAAATATTTATTCTTATTCGACATCCATGTCAAATTTATATTACATCAACCTCAGTATTTATTTAAACATGTATTAGTTTATTCATATTAAGTTATGATATACTTACATGAACATACCAAAAAAACATGTTTTTTCTATTATAAGCATATTAAAAAATAGAAAATCAAAAGGACAATTACATTTATGAAAATTCATTCCATGAGATGAGTAAAAATGATATCAAATTTTGTTTGAACCCAAACCACCATAGACATTGTCCACTAGTATTGGAGGAACCTATATATCCCATAATGTTCCATGTTTCCTCATTAACTATTTTGAATATTGTCATGTTTTTTTCATAAAAAAATTATATTATTTATATAAGAAAGTATTTTTTATATGTTTTATTATTTTAATGACATATGATCTTCATGGTTTTATTTAAGACATAGTTTTAAAATAATTTTTTTTACTCTTAATATTATCACTTAAATACAATGAGCTCTCATTATTTCAAAAAACCATTTGATATTAAAGAGATCGACAATTTAATATTTAAATAAATTTTAAATTAATATAATGTCTTCATTTTTTAATGGATTATTTTCAAAAAATTAGTGTTACATGTTTTAATAATCTATATTTTGATATTAAAATGCCATACTAGGTTGTTTTCTCATCATAAGTTTAATTTTTCATTCCACATAACAGTAATCACCCGAATATACCCTATCCATTATTTTTTGAAAATCTTGTGTTTAGGGTGTTCTGGAAGGCAATGTATCTCATTTCAAGAGATTTCCAAATTTCATGTTTTCCATTAGTGAGTCAGGGCGTCGGTATTAGGGAGGTATGGGTGCTGACATCGGCGAATCAGGGGCGATGGCATCAGTGAGTCATGGGTGTCAGTGTTGGTAACTCCGAGTGTCGATATTGGGGAGTTTAAGAGATCGACATCAGTGATTCATGGGTGTCTGCATCATTGAGTCAGGGGCGTTCATATCCATGAGTTAGGGGCATTGGCATCAATGATTCAGTGGCATCAGAATCAGTGAGTCAGGGGCGTCAACCAGTCATGGCATTAGTGATTCATGGAATCAGTGAGTCATGGTTTCAGTGATTCCTTTTGTCTGTAGCTTAGTATTGGTGGATTGACATCAGTAGGTCGCATCGGTAGATCACCTGTCGGTGTCTCAACGTCAGTGACTCATGCATCAAAGACTCATTTCCAGTTTTTCCAATTTTTCCATGTTTTATCTATATCCCCCCTCTTGCATCTTCTTTGATGTAAACTGAGTTTATAGAATTGATTTGTCGTTTTAATGGAATATCAAAGGATATTTAGTATATCTTTAATATACTGATGTTATAAGGGATTTATGATACTAATATCGTATGATCTTTATCATGATCCCACGTTAATGGATTTTGAAAACATTATTCCTTTAATATAGAATATGACTCTTCAATACTAGGATCTTCTCATCTTAGTGTGTTTTCAATTCCATTTTGGTGTGCCCATACAGCTCCTCTCTAGCATATTTGTGCACCTATGTTTGAGCCACCCCCCATCAGCTCAATTTTTATAGAGTTTCAAACTGATCGTGTCATTCCTAGTTCTTAGCACAACTATGATCTTTGGTCGTCTTTAATTTTAGTATGGATTCATTCTCCCTCTATTTAATTGTTCATCATGTGGGGTGGGTGTAATAATGATTTATTGAGATGAAGGTGTAAATAATATTCTTAAAACGAGTAAAAATAATATTTAAAATTATCAAAATATAACATGGCTAAATAAAATAAATGGCTGAGAGTGGATTGATGTTGATTTCCTATTCTATTTGATTCTTTTATCATTTGTTGTGGTTGTATGCCTTATAAAAATCATGTATGTTTGTGATCTTTTCTTTCACACAATTCATATCATATTTTTTTCTTTAAGCTTGACAAATGGATGTAACATGAAATTATCATAATCATGTATACATGGATTGTTGAAATTGATTCCCTATGATCCAACCTGTTGTGTGATCACCGAAATTATTTTAATGTTTAATTAAAGCACCCCTATTTATCAACCAAAATATGATTTCCTAAATTCCATCATTTCATGATGTGTATAATTGATTATGTGAGTTGGTATTTAATGTTTGTGTAGCGGGGATATAGTTTTAGTGGTGGATGTTGCATGATTTTTGTATGGGGTGGTACATGGGGAATGTGAGAATCCCATTTTGAGTGACTAATTGCCTATTGATTTGATGGACATACAAGAAGTGGGACTACCTTTTCTTTTGTTGTGTCATTGTTGGGTAGCGGGGATTCTGGTCCTAGTTGTGAGAGGAGGATTGTGTGATAAAACTTTTAAGAACAATAGTTGACAGTGGTTGACCATGTGTCTATGGAAAAAGGGAATATGAATGGGAACTATAGTTGATTGTTCTCTGTTGTATTTATCTATGTGTGTTAAAAAGGGAAATGTTTTACATTGGTCCCTCTTCTCTACCTCAATATAGGCAGTACAGAAGAACGAAGTGAGATGGTTATTGTGAGTTTAGTTAATCGAGATCTTCACCTTCTAAGGTGGTTGTAGATTTTTTCATTGGTTGTTTCCTGGGGTATTGTTGGAATAAATTAAAAATACACCCCTTAACTAATGAATAGAAATTGGCTAAATGAAAAATGGGATTGGTTATGCGTTTGTAGTGGTTGTTTGTGTCGTTTTATTAAAGGGCTAGCATCAAAGGTTGTTTGTATGAGATGATTGTTTATTTTGGGACCAGTAGGTTGGTTAAAGTGTTTATTTACTTATTTATATAAATTTTAGTTCCTTTTTATTTCCATTCCCACCCTAACCATGTTCATAACTATGTGCCGAACACCAATATTTCATGGGGGAGGGTGTCATTCCTGATATCCCATCTAAAGGATGGATGGATAGTTACTGACATTCTTTCGTAAGCCCCCATTCATGTTATTACTGCTCTAGAATATCCGAGTATGTTATAATGGATTGAGGATTAATGTAGTCTTAGATTATTCGGGCATGTTTTTTGTGAATGAAAGGCTTAGTTTTTTGCGGGGTAGGATAATTTTCCCATGTGTCTTTTGGATGAGTCCCATGAGTCTTCAGGTGAAATGTGTGGTGGTTGGGGCCTAGGTGTCTGCATGTGGGGTTTGTTTGTAGTTTGTTTCCCATGATTGTAGGGGAGGGTTGTGGTAGTGAGACTAAATTTTGGAATATTGGTAGTGTGAAGACGTTTTCCATTAGGGATAACCAATTAACTAGTGCAAAAGTGGATTATGGTACCCTAATGTTGATGTTCTTAAACTACTACTATACATGACTTGCGTTATTTGGTGATTGTTCCTTGGGGCGGATAGGCAAGCTAGTATTCCATGGTATGTTCTATGAGGTGAAACACTTTTAAAATATGGACATTAGTATGTTCCCCTACTTGTGCATGGAATGCAGTAGTTTTCCATTTGGGAATACTTGTATACTCACCCTACATATGTAAAACAATTTTCTGGTTTATCAGAGGTCTTTGTGGTCCCTGTGAGTCTTTATGAGCTCAATCATTGAGATTTTTTTCATTATTTTTCATAGATTATTTTTTGTATTTTTTTAGTACATTGGATGTACTTTTGTCATAGTTTGCATTTAAATCATGCATGGGTTGGATCTTGGTTTCCACTGTCTAAATTTTTCGTGTTTTAATGATTTATACCATCACATCATCTAATCTTTTTTATCATTAAATGGCTCATGCCATCCATTTTGTCTGAGATTATATAACCTTGGTTCTAGTCACAACTCTGCATCATATTGAAGGTGGGACTCAGGAGTCATTATCTCTCATTCATCATGAAGAAGGATGGGTGTGTCACATTGTTGTCCCTTAACTCATATTGAAGAAGGTGGGTCGTGGTAGAATGGTATTGAAAGAAGGTTGTGGTTGATGGTTATGATGAGTTTTTAGGTTGGGAATTATTATTATTATATTTTATGGTATGAAAATAGTGTTAGGAATTCTTGGTATGGGAAATAGGTTATGGAAGACCAGCTAGAAAACTGGATTTTTGGTCCCCCGTGATCTAGTGAAAACACTCCAGACCAACTGAACAACCATGTGAGCCTACAAATTTTGTAGGTTAGAGACCTCATCAATGTTACATGAATAATAATTAGTTGTGTTATGGTGTTTCAAGGGAATTTTAAGAATTTAATTTCAAAAAAGTGTTAAAATAAATCTTAAAATCAAATATCCATATATGACGGGCATAGAAGTTCCGTGATTACTTTTTTCAGATATGGAACCCGAATATCACCCATGTGTGGTACGCTCAGTTGAGGCCTAGTAGGAAGAACCGACTGATTAGAATAGTGCTGATCAAGATGAGGAAGATGGCTTGTGGTACAAGTCCCATCATGATTTCCAACGGCAGTCCATGTGAAAGTATGAAGGAAGATTTTCAATCACCGAGATGGAGTGATGTCTCGAAGAGATGACAATCAACTTTACCTTGATCCATTATCTTTGGGACCACTGGGTTCTTCTTTATATCAACCAGATACATGGAGTGGTGCATTAGTGGTGGATTCTTTACCTCGGGCATATGAAGGAGAGTGATGTATCTTGGGATAACTTTATGAAATAGTTTTAGGAAAAGTAACTTTCCTTGACGATGAAGGCCCTGAAGTGGCAGGAGATTCTCTCCCTCTAGTAGGTAGTATTTAGGTGAGGGAACTGGGGATCATGTTTAAGGATCTCTTACCATTCACATTGGATCTCTTTCCAGCTGAGGAGTAGCGGGTGAGACACTTGGTGGAGGCACTCTGACCTTTTATTCAGTATGTCGTCTCTGAACTTACTAAACCTACATTCAAAAATTTTTTAAATAATGCTGATGCAGTGGATATGATTCACACACAGGGTGGTGTACTATAGTGGTATGTCGGCCATGTTCGTCAAATGGGAAAGCATTCAGCTGTAGGTCTCCGATGTTAAGGACTTACCTATTTCGGCCAGTGGGGAGTAGGCCAGAGCAGTTCTAATTCTAATATAATGGTCCTATCCCATTAACCATGGGTCATTTAATTAGGTTATTTATATGTGGGTGGCCATTTAAATTTTCAAAACCAGTTCCCAGTTCGAGCACAATACAGTGGGGGTGGGTAAGTTTAGCACCCACCGTAGTTGCAGCAGTTGTCGGTCATGCCTTTCCATCAACAGGGTCAATGAGCTCCTACTCCACCAAGGGTATAAGGTTCTGGAGGATTCCGACCAAAGGGTGCTCAATTGGGACCTTAACTAGGGTGTGGTCGGGGACGCGGTTGACAAAATAAGGGTAGAGAAGCTGGTCGTTGGCAGTTACATACTGCTGAGGCAGTATTTCAAGTGGGTTTGGAAGTTGTTCGTGGAATGATCAGAATGTTTAGCACTCTTGTTTTCTATTTTATTGATTATGGGGACCCACACTAACATGTTTCTTCTATTATATCCCTTTATTTGGGACTAGATATCAAGAGGATTCCAATTCCATAGGTGCTCAGTATTCCAGTTACAGGTCAGACCGGTTTGTTTGATATTTTTAGGGGTTGTAGACTAATGTTGGAGATGCATTAGTCCAGTGGGAATCTCCTTATGATATTTATGTATACATATGATGACATCGTAGAAATTTAATGTTTGTTTTTGGTTCATAATGTTATCAAATTACTTTAATAAAGAGTTAGGTTTTTAGGTGATGATGCCCAACGTGTTGTTTTCATGGGTGGGCGGAGCTTCCAAGTGGGTTATCAGTGTGTGGAGCCTCTTATCTCCTTTTCGGATAAGATATTAGTGGGATCAATAGACATAGAAATAGTGGAGTTATGGTGGGTTTTAAATATTTGTTGGATGACATCCCAGAATATGTTGTGACTCTACCACCATCAACATGATGTTGAGTTAAAATATAATTTCAATCTTGTTCCCTTCTGATTTTTATGTCTCTTTATTTGATGATGCCTTCTGAACTACATGAGCTGAAAGTTTAGGTTTATGACCTGATGAATAAGGGAATTATCTGGATAAGCATCTCACTGTGGGGTGATCTAGTATTGTTCGCAATGAAGGCAGATGGGGGTTTAAAAATGATTACAGATTACCAGTTACTAAATTAGGTGACTATCGAGAAATGTTACCCCTCCCTAAGGATCTTTGAACTATTCAACCATTTAAAGGGGGAAGGTTGGTTCTATAAAGTCAATATATAGTTTTCAATTTTCCAGATGAGTGTGAAGGAGGGTGACATCCCGAAAAATACATTAATGTGGAGGTATGGAACTTCGAGTTCTTGGTTATTCTCATTTTTATTATGAATGCACTTTTAGTGTTCATGGGGATCATGGACTCTATCTTATTCATGTTCCATGACTGGTCTATTGACGTGTTCATTGACAACATAATAATATAATCAAGATCATAGGAGGAACACGCCAAGCATCTAAGTAGTGTCTTAGAGGTCCTTAACACCACCATCTCTATTAGATGTATTCAAAGTGTTGTTTCTGGATGAGAGATGTGAACGTCCAAGGAAATGTTGTGTCTCATCATGAGTTAGTATTGGAAACAGAAATGTTGAAGGTGTTTGTATCTAAGAAGCACCAAATAATGTAGAAGATGTTCTTAACTTCATAGGTCTAGAATGTGTATACCAATGATTCGTAGATGAATTATCTCAAGTTGAGGATCTATTGATGACATCGACTAGAAAAGACTAGGCCTTCATGTGGAGAGACCAGTGTCAGTCAGATTTCATCTACCTAAAGTGAAAGCTAGTCAGTGCTCTAGTTAATAGGTTCCCAGATGATGGGGTAATGTTCTAGGTGTTTTATGACACTTTTAGTCTAGTATTGGGATGTGTGCTGATGTAGGGACATGGAGTGATCTATTATGGCTCTAGGCATTTATGTCGACATGAACATTACTATGGAACCCAAGTTCTAGATATTTCATTGGTCATGTTTTCATTTTTTGTGTGGAGACATTACATCATTTATGAGCACATTGTGGTCTACACAGAATACAAGACATTTCGGTATTTCTAATTATAGTGAGAGATGAACATGCATCAGCAAATGTGAATGGAGATTCTCTCATAATATTATTTTGAGGTCACGTAAACCTTAGGAAAGGGGAATGTGTTGAATAATTCCTTAAGAAGAAAGTTGTAGAATGAGGTAGTTTGAGAATCCACAGATTATTTGATGGTAATGGAAGAGTTTTCCCCATTACATATGGATTTGAGAGAGGATGACTATAGAGGTTGTCTGAATCAGATGACATTGCAATATTCCATAATGAGGTAGGTGGAGGAGTCTCATTGTGGAGACTTAGAGACTAAAGGGATCCATGATCAGGCTGTCCAGGGTGATTGTATGGAGTGATGGTTGGAGGATTTTCACAATCAGATGTTGTTCCATGGGAATATGTTTGTCCCAGTGGAAATGCACGCGGGCGTTCTCTATGAGTTTGATATCCAACACTTATCAATTCACCTAGAATATTCTAAAATGTACTGATGCTTGAGGTAATAATTTTGGTAGCCTACGATGAAGCTTGAAGTGGAAATGTTTATGGAATGGTTCTTAGTGGGTCAATTGGTGAAGGATAAGAACCATGTATACGGTGGTCTATTGCTTCCCATAGACATTCCTTAGAGGATGTGGGACGACATCTCGATAAATTACGTTATGGTATTACCATGAAATTAGAGAGGATGTGATGCTCTTTGGGTAGTAGTGGACCTATTGATTAAGTCATCTCACATATTGGCAATCTAGGAGTCGAGCATGGTGAATTGCATAGAAAATATGTATGTGGATAAGGTGGTGTGGATACCTGGAGATCCATGATCCATTATCTAGTATCAGGATAAATGTTTTACACCGCGATTCTGGAGGGGATTGAATCATTCTGTTGGAACCCAGCTCCACCTCAAGACTGCTTTCAACCCTTATATGTATTGGCAGACCTAGAGGACCATCCAGATGTTGGAGGACATGTTATAGGATTGTTTTATGGACTTTAGTGGACATAGGGTGTGACATTTTCCCTTGGTATATTTTTCATACAACAATAGATATCACTTTTCCATTGTAATGTCTCTATTCTCTACTCTATACAAGTGGATGTGTATGTCACCTTTTTACTGGAAAAATGTTGGGGAGGCAACCATTCTTGATAAGGACATGGTGTAAAGCATGGCAGAGAAGTTACAACTTCTCAATCTGAGAAAAAAGGTAGCACATGACTAATATACTTCACATAATGGTAATAGGAGGATGCCTATGGAATATAAGGTTGGGGACCATGTCTTTATAATGGTTTCCCCTTAATTAGGGATGTAGAGGATTGGTAGAGGGAGAAAGCTTTCGCCATCGTTCATCAGTTTTTTAAGGTGTTGGGACAAGTCATTAAGGTTGCATGTTAGCTTGAATTCCCACCATAGTTGGGGATGATTCATAATATCATCCATTTCACTCAACTCCATTGGTATCTACACAATGATTCCCACATAATTGAATAGGGAGAGTTGGATATTGAGGATGACACAACGTTTTTGGAGCGACTAGTAATAATATAGGATTGTGAAGATAAGGTTCCTCGTGAATAAACCAGTTATTTGTTTCATGTGTTATGGAGGAGTGGTGGCCTTGAGGACTGTTCTTGGGAGTGGGAAAAACATATGAGTTCCTAGTACCCGAATATGTAACAAGTTTGGTTTTTTTTTGTACTTTTGTGTATGTTTAAGGATGTAATGCTTGACCTTGTTTGTAATCAGATGAGTTGTTTCCATGTTATCTGAAGGTGTGTGAAACGTCTTGAGTGTGGGTTGGGGAAGGACTGATCCCTAATAGAGACGCATTAATGTGGATGCGATTAAATATCTGCAAGAAAGTCAGTGCTACCCAAAGAGGGTAGTATCTGGACATGGAGGAAAGTTCTCCCTAATCCATTTGTATGGAAGATTTATCCTTTAGTGTTTGTGTGGTTGTTTGGGGGAAATGTGAACTTAGTGTTTGTAAAATTATTAAGGAGTTATATTTTAAGGAGGTGTCTTTAGATTCCAGGACTTTAACTCCTTCTTCTGAAAAACACAATGGTAGTTGGTTCCTGAGAGGTATCTTACGGTGGTGGTTGTTCAAACCTCTCTTTTTTGGCATTTAGTTTTAAATTATTAAGGGATGATAATAGTTTGAGGGGTATCTGATATAATGGATCAGATTTACCCAGCCCATTCCTTTGTTAAAATCTAGTGTTTAGGGGGTTCTAGATGGCAACATATCTCATATAAAGAGTTTTCCAAATATCCAATATTTATATAGGATTCTTACGAATTTGGGGTCAGTGACACAAGGCGTCAATATAGGTGAGTTAGGGTCATCAACATCATTGAGTCAAGCACATTGACATCAGTGAGTCAGTAGCGTCAGCGTAGGTGACTGTGTTTTCATTATCGGTGAGTCTATGGAATTGGCATTACTAATTCATGGGTGTCAGTATTGGTGAGTCCGAGGAGTCAACATCGGTGAGTCAATAGAGTCATCATCGGTGAGTCAGGGGTGTCAACATCCGAGAGTCAGGGTTGTCAGTGAGTTGTGGAATCAGTGAGTCATGGCATCAGTGATTCGTTGCATAGATAGCTTAGCATATCTGTCTTTGTGTTAGTAGGTCATGTCGTTAGTTCAACCCCCAGTGGCACAGCATTAGTGACTCGCCCATCAATAAATCATTTCATGTTTTTCTATTTTTATCCTTTTTCAAGTTTTCCCCTCTTACATGTTTTTTAATGGAAACCATGTTTAAATACATGTTGGGGAATTTTTAACGGTGTTTCAAAGGATATTATGTATATCATTAATATCCAAACATACTAGGGGTAATTGAGATACTTAAACAATGGGATATTGACCATGATCCCACATGAATGTCGTCTAAATCTGTTCTTCATTTAATATAGGATTTGTCTTTTCAAATCCAGGATCTTCCCTTCCTAGTGTGTTTTTCATTCCCTCTTGGTACACCTAAGTGTTCCAATCTTGATGAATTTGTGTTCACATGCTTGAGACCTCACTTCTGATCATTTTTCATGGAGTTTCCTAATGATCACATGATCCCATATTCTTTGCGTTAAGAGGGGTATTGTTCTCCTTTTGTTTTAGTAGGGAATTTTCTTCCTCTCATTAAATATTCATCATGTGGGGTGAGTGTAATAAGGATTCCTTTTGAAGAATGAGTGAATAATATTCATAAAATGACTAATAAATAAGAAGGTAATATGATTAAAATATTTAGCGTTAAAAAAATAAAGGGATGAGAGTGTTTTGATGATGATTACATGTTATATATTATTCATTTATGGTTTTTCTGTCTATATTCCATCTAAAAATCATGGATGATGGTGTTATTTTCAATCACATTTATGATGTAATTTTTTTTGTGATTATTAAAAAATGGCTATATCATGAAAGATTCTTTATCAAGTATAATTTTCTAATTGAATTAGATTCTCTAGGATCGAACCCGTTGTGTGATCACACATATTTATTTAATGTGGAATTATATAACCCCTATAGGTAAACCCGAATATGCATGGATTAATAGTGTGGCTACGTGTTGTGTTTAGTTGGTTCTGTGAGTTGGTTGGGTATTTATGTGTTGCAGGGCTATGGTTTTAATGGTGTATGTTGAGTGATTTTTGTATAGGGTGGTACACGGGGAGCGTGAGTATCCGGGTTCAAGAGGCTGATTGATTGTGTAATGGATGTTCTTGTAGGAAGTTTAAAATCCTTTTATTGTGTTATGGCCATGGAGAAACATTGGGTAGCTGGACGGTGGTGTGTTTATGAACTTGTTATACAGTCGGACTGCATCAAGTAAATGTTTGGAATGCGGTGATATAAGACTAGGATGTATCGTGACTTCATTTGTATTAGTGTTATTGGTGTTGCGTTATTTTCTAGAGTGGTCATCAGTCCTAGTTGTTGGAGTTGGATTGTGCAGTATATCATTGAAGAATGATAGTTAGGAGTGGTTGAATGGGTTTCTTGGGAAAAAGGGGTTGTGTAGTGGGACTGTAGGTTTGTATTTCACTGTTGTGATTATGAATTGGTGTTAAAAATGTAATTTTTTTTACCGTGGTACATATTCCGTAGTTAAATGTAGGAGGCACTGAAAAACGAAGTGAGTTGGTTGTTGTGGGTTTTCTTAACCAGGCTCATCACCTTCTTAGCCAGTTTCAGAAGTTGTGCTTTGTAGTTTCCCTATATAGTATTGGAAAAAATTAATGTGAAAACCCTTAAATAATTAAGGGAAGGTGGTTAACTGGAAAAGGGGCTGGGTTATTCTTTGGAAGTGGTTATTTTTGTGTTTGTCCATATAGGGGTAGCAACAAAGGTTGTTTGTGTGGGCTGGTTGTATTTTGGGGACCGGTAGGTTGGGCCATGTGTTTGATTAATTTTATGTATAAATATTACTTTGTTTTGAATTTTATATGAACCCCACCATTTTTTAGAACCATGTTTCGAACACCCTAATTTCGTGGGGGAGGGTGTATTTACCTACATCCCAGTGGGAGGATGGATGGTTGATTACTAACATTCTTCCGCGTACCCTCTTCCTATTATTTACCACTCAATCATATCTGGGAAGATGTATTAGCTTAAGGCGTACCATAATCCATGATCCTTTGGTCTTGTTTTTCATGAACGAAGGTCCTAGGTATTTTCAATCCAAGATTATTTTCCCAAGTGCCTTCATGAGAGGCTCAGGGGTCTTCGGGCAAGAGGTGTGGTGTTAGTTGTCTAGGCGTCTATGGGATGTTTTTGTGTGTGGTTCCGGTCCCAAGTGTGTGAAGGGGTGTGGATGTGGGACTATGTTTTTCAGGAGTGGTATTGTCAAGACGTTAGCTGTTAGGGATGGGTAGTAAACTGGTGAGAATGTGGTGGGAGTACCCAAATGTCGATTTTCTTATACTACATATGTACTTGACTTGCGTTATTTGGTGAGTGGGAATTGGTGAGGCTGGGATGGTTAGTATTCCATGGTAATTTCTTTGAGGTTCTAGAGTATTCTCACAAGGGAATTATTTTGTTCCCCCAGTTGTGCATAGTTATCTTTAGTATTCTAACATGGTATACTTGTATACTCAAAATAAATTAGTAAAATGTTGTTCTACTTTTCAGGAGGACATTGAGTGTCGTGATGGACGTTACTAGCTCAAGCATTGGAATAGTTTTTCTTGTCCTACTTATTCTCTTTTTTTGGTACATTCTTTAGTATTTTGGATATAATTTTTTATAGTACACATTTAAATCCTACATGGGTTAGATCTTGTTTTAATTTATGTAAATGGTTGGTGTTGTTAGTAATTTTTCCATTTGATCTCCGGGTGGTATTTTCCTTTAAAATTTGAATGCCTTACATATTGTGTGAGATTGTATACCCTTGGTGAATGTTACAACTTTGGGGCCTATTAAAGGTGGGAATCTAGGGGTCATTATCTCTCATTCATCTAGAAGAAGGCAGTTCATAGCACTTTGTTGTCCCATCCTTCTTGTTTAGGAATGCAGGTTGTGACAATAACATTTAATGAGTATGATTTATTCTAGATACATGTCTTTCCTACATGTATTTTAAATGGAGAAATGTTAGACATTTCCTTTTATCTAAATAGATTAACATATATATTCCCATGTGGGATAAATTCTATTTATACACTATTAATCTTCAAAATAATAGAATATAAAAGATTCTCATACTTATACATTTTAGAGATTTTATATATCATTTTATATAATAAATATACAGTTATTTAGATCCATATCAGAGAGTGTAGGATTAATAAATCATATCTTTCCATTGAAAAAACACCTCAACCATCAAATAACTAATGAATAGTATATATTTTGAATAAATTCTGCATTAAATGGACATGATGGTACCTAAACTCACACATAGATCGATTCCCAAATATATATTAATAGTAATGAACTATCTATATTGATCATGCATGATATAGAATCTCATACTCTAACATAGATTACATATGAATTCGCTCTAAAAAACCACTGATAACTAGTCCCAAAACTCTTAGAATACATCCTTCTCCTGGTCAATCAATATTTATAGAGTCTTCGCAAAAATTATTGGCATTTAGATGAAGTCATATTTACAATAACAACATCAGAATGTAGTATTCGTACAACATTTATCCATGAAAAACATTTAATGATATTCCATCCATAAATTAGTAATAGAGAACTGACTAGATTTATTTAGAAGACTAAATAAATCAATATTGTATGGACGACGGTTGTGATTCTTCAATATCACCCAATTCTAGTGATTTTAATTTTTATATTAACTCAAGTAGTCTTCAGCCTCTTCTTGAACAAAAAATGGTGCACCCCAAGGTGAAATGTTCACAAGAGTAAAAACTCATTATATTATATATTCAATTAATATCTATAGATCCCATGACTTATAAGGATTCAAATTATATTGAGACTTAATGATAAGATAGGATATCAATTATACATTTATCCCAATCAAGATATCTCATTGAGGGGGTAATGCCACATCCTCCTCAACAAAAATCACTACTATATTCCTACAAAACTGTAGGAAACACTATTAGTTATACCTATGGAAGTACCTAAACCATCATGGACATAAAGAAATATAAGGAAAAAACAAACTTATGACCCATCCAAGGGTTATAATATATAATAAAACCAAAAAATATCCATTAGCATCATAGAATATTGTCCACCTTTGAAAAACCCCATGATATTTGGAAATAAATTCAACCAATTGATGCCATGGAAGATTTCATATACATTTATCAATATACATAGGATGTATATCCTGTAGTTTTTCTTACCTAGTACTTGATAACATTCTTTATATACATAATACAAATAAAATCATCCTTCAACTAACTATGTCAATGCAAAGTGTACTGGAACCCTCTACACATAAAATCATAAAAAATAATAATGTGGAAGATGATTTAATGGACTATCTAGACCCTAAAAAATTTATGCACACAACTATGGAGGAAAAATTGATAATTATGCTTAAAATTATCTTTTCGGAATCCGTTAATGGAATATTTAGAGGAAGATTACAACCACAACATTTTATGTGGCTTCTTTGACACTGATGTTGACTACCTCAATGATTATTCTATTCTTTGTTAGGATGAAGAGAATAATGGTGCACTAATATACCTACCTCATATATTTTATGATGTTCAATGACTATATCACTGAACTACTAGTGACACAGGAGAAAAAACTACAAAAATTGAACCCAATGTGGAGCACACAACATATGAACCATGTTCAGAATGAACGAATACTCCCGCCACAGTTTACAATGTCCTTGAACAAAAAATTATTAAAGCCTTTTTGGGGACTGATTTATATCAAACCATATAAAATTAATCAAATAAGGATTTTACAAACCACTAGACTTCAAAACCCACTTCAGTTTAGGAACCTCAAATGACAACTCTTGTATATATTTAATCATGATGTCTCCCATCACATGATTTTTCTATCTAGGCTATAATCTTATAAAAAATTATATTTACAATACCATGATATATTTTAGTATTCATTTATATTTTTAATATAAATATATTTCTATATTTATTGATTATTTTAATTGGTTCACATTGGCCATTTGATTCTGAAAAAGTATTGTTGTTTATAAGTTATTTTTTCAAATACAGCTCCCCAACTGCAGCACACAATCTCTCCCTTATTTAAGTGTTTGATGTTCTTAATGAATGGAAAAATTTATAGTTGAATAATTAAAAATTTCATGTTACTAATCTCATAATTTTTCTTATAAAATATTTTATTTCTTATAATCCCCGAGGAACAAGATCCACCATTGTCAGCCTACCCCATACAATACTGTTACACCCAGAAAAAACAATTGCTCATTATTTTTTCATAGTTAAAAATTATCACTCTATCCACATCCTCAACCATATAATTAGTCACTGAATCTGAAATAGACCATCCATACCATTATAGACATTTCACATGAATCTCCTTAAACATATTCATCTAATTCTCATCATTATTGACATCAGCAACAATTTGATATTTTGGAAAATATTCGGCATGAATATTATGAGGATGTCAACATATAGTCATTATTGTGAACAAAAATACGGATAGTTAATCATAAAAATTTAATATACTCGATTAAATTTTTTTAGTTAATGTTCTACAAAATACAAAGGTCTACCCATTTCAAACACAGGTGGAAAAAAAGAAAGGTATAGTCCTTTCGTAGTTATCTACCCCATAATCCGAATTAATGCACATAGGGCGCTATGGAAAATGAATTTTTAGAGAATTATATAATAGGTACAAAAATAAATGTGTCCTAGTTGGTATTTTTTACAAAAATATTAATCTATAATCAATTTAATCTATTTTTATACCAACCCATGCAGTCATCCCCATGACTACTTCAAAACCCTATCATGTTCCCCACCCTAACACTTTTTAGTAAATTGCCATAACAAATTTCCTAAAAGGTTATCCTCTTAGGATGACATTCAGTAAAGGGATATATTATTTCATCAATTCTACCATAAATAACCAATTAGATGGTGAAAATAATCAATGGTATATCATACAATTGGTTTATGAAATTACACTCTAAGAAAAACACAACGAATGAGATATAAGATAAAACAACCTAAAAAATTTCCACATAAGTTAATAATTTGCAAAAAAACATATATACTGTGTAATATTAAAAATATAATAAAAATTAAATTAAATATAACCAACTATAACACTCTCATGAGACCGGGAACCTCGTCCATAATCGAAGAGACATCATGATCTAAAAATGATTTGAATATTCATTAAATTTACTGAATTGATCAAAAATGTGGATTTGTATATATTTCGTAATAATAGATGGTATTCTTAGTATAATACTCATCAAATTATATAGTGCATAATTTAATTAGTGATTAATAAATACATTTGTATAATCGATTTAATATTATTTGTTACCTAGATTATCTTTTTAGTGTCACTATGACTCCCTTGTCGAGTATCACCTAATATAAATCATATCATGTCCCGAAAATTATCAAATTAATATAACATAATAACAGTATCCCATATGTTTTATGATCTTCCCAAAAATCTGACTTTTTTAAACATGACTATGAAATTAAACTATCTTTCCAAAACGAACATAGTAAATTGTAACATATCTTGCACTTCATGGGTCGCAATATGTTGTTATAAAAAATTCAATATTATAATTGAAAAAAATAGTTTCTGGGATCCAGCATAGAATTTTTGATAGAGATATATTTTTCTATAGGTCGTTATATTGGCATATTCATTGGAAACAATTAAACATAACACACTAAAACCTTGATAAAACATATATTGAAAATGTAACATCAATGTATACCAACACGTACTACTAATAGGATTAGGGAGCTAGGAAATTGGGTATATTCAAGAAATATATACCATGAAATCCTTGATTTTATTGAAATACCATTGCAGAGTCCATTGGGTTTCAGTCATCCTACATGAATGGATGGGTAGAATATAAGAACACATAACATTGAGAGTATGAAAATAAAACACAACCATGCAATGGGAAACTATATAGTCCTACAGTTAAATAAATCCATAATCTCTTAGACACTAGGCTACCACTACTAGAGGATAGATATATTATAAGAACACAATCATTTTAAAAACCAATTTTTAAATTCCTTCTGTTAAAATTATCTTAATAAAAATAATTTCCCACAAATTTTATATTCCCTTTATGCATAATACATCATCTTCCAACTCTCTTCAGTATTTATCATCATTCAAAATTCAATTAATCGTAAATCCCATGGGTTTATAATATTATATATTCTAAATAATTCTATGATTCAATTTAATCCAGGATATATCCTAAGATACCATAAAATATGTAAAACCCCAGACCAACAAGATTCTACAATCAATGGGGAAAGGAATTCCCAAAAATTCCACACTTATATCATTCCATTAAACCAAATTAATTAATAATCACACAACACATATATTATCCTATCAAATAGTAATAAAACTCCCATAATAATAAATTATATTTGTAATTTTTTCATACTCAACATGAATATGAATAACTCCATATAGCATAATAACAATGAATGAAACTATATTATTAATCACAAGTCTCCATTACCATTCTCATCAAACCATCTTCCATCAAAGGATTAGGTTACACAACCAAAAAGTATATCAATAATTATATATCAAAGAGGTTGGTAATGAAAAAAAATAAATGTTTCATATGAAATATATGACCTAGAAACAAAGAATCTCAAAATTCTATTAAAATGATCTTGCACTATCCAAAACAACTATTCATATCAATAAGCCAGTTGCATTCTGTATTCAGTTAACTGATTTATTTATTATTGGTTACTACCATTGTAATCCAATGGTATCATATTATACATAACTAAATTATTTAAACCTTCTTTAAGAATATTTTAATAATCTATAAATTGAGAGATGATAGTTGATGATCAACCAAAACTATTTTTTATTTACCCAAGAATAATTACTATAATTATTTTCATTTACTAATTCAGAACAAAAAAACCATTTTATATAATAGCATAAACATATATAGAATACATTCTACGAAATGAAAAGTGATTATTTTTACATGGAATAAACATATTAAATAATTAAAACCCAACCAAATATTTTCTTTAATATAGTTAAATATTTGTTAAGGTTTATTTCAGTATTACCTAATGAGAAAATGGAGGGTATATTTCCGGTTATATTTTAAAAAATAAGCAATGAGTATTCCACACCAAGGAATTAAATTTTTTTCTAATGAAAATAGAACAAGAACATGAATCCTCGATTGATTCGCCCAACAAAAAACTACACCTATATTAGGACATAATTTTATTAAAGCACTAAAATATTTCTAAAAAATCTAGGTGATCAAGGGATAACACCAAAAATAATTAGGAAGGTGTACATGGGAGGATAAAGAGATAAATAGGGATGAAACAATAACAAAAATAAGGAATATGATGATAAAAAAGGATGAATCTCTCTTTATAATTTGGGTATTAATTCCAATAAAAATGTCTTTGAAACACATAAATTGATCACCTCTTCCAACATGTGATTACATAGAAATCCATAGATTTTTAGGGAAATAAAGGGTGTGGTGGGATTTATAGTCACACAAGTAGATATACAGTCTTGTGATGAATGATTTATTCATTTCATTAATGGATATTGTTTTAATATAAATTGAAAAAAAAATCACCTAGATCAAATAAATCATGAACAATTCATTTCATAAAATAATCATAAGGTCTTGAATTCTCAGAGATATAGAGTCAGTGAATATGTTCATTCATCAAGTTACATCCTAAAACAAAAGTTTATTTCCTAAATCAAACCTTGTGAATGAACATTTCCCTATCCTTGAATACCAATTCTTCTTTTAAACTACTACCTCAAATGGTGAAATAAAAAATAAATAATGAATTCCACATGTTTTGAGATTTAATCACCAACACTCCACCAAACCTACTCAAATCTACATTGATGAACCTTAGACCTCAGAAACATGAAAAATGACACTGTAAAATGGTATGGGTGCCTATAAATGAACATAAAAAATCCTATCATTAATTAATCTATTATAATAATCTATTTTTGAAAATAATAGATTCATTTTTTGTTTTTGTTTTTGGTTAATTTATTTCATTCAATGATAATAATAAAAAGAAGAAAAATATTTCATATTTGGATAAACATAGAGTACTCTATTAAAAAATTGGGAAAACAGCTCTCAAGTCATACTATAACTCTTAAATTGATTTCACCCTTAAATCACAGAGATTTGAAAAATAAAATTACACTTATGCTAAAAAACAAAATTGAACACTCAAACAAAATTTATAATATAGTTTCATAATTTACGCAAGTTGAACTAATAAGCATATAGTGGTCCTCATAATTGTTATCATTTTATCTCCTACTATTACTAAATCTATTTACAAATAAAAAATAATCTAATGACCTATTTTAATAATCCAAATATGATTCTCTAATAATATGATTTAGAAAACCACATGCTTCATGAATGTTCTCTGACTTATGATTGTTAGAAAAAATAATCAATAATCTATAACATTAATTATGTAATGAATTATCACATTTGGGGGAAATATGGTAGACATTTTTATTCTATAAAAATTACAGTATAGATTTCTTATAAATGAATCATTTAAATAATCATATATATGTGAACTAAATGACATTTCATACCTATAGAATGTATTATAGTATCCAAAAGTTGAATCCCACTATACTTTTTGAATATAAAAAATTAATATATATATATATACAAATAAATAATTTAAATTTGATTAAGAAATAAAAATTATCTTTATAAAAAAATATTAATAAATAAACTTTTTATATGGTGTGTGATATATCATTCATTTGTTTCCCACTCTCGTTCCATAACCCGATGGAGTCCTTGCCTATTTCAATGATACAAAATGATGTTAACAACTATATAAATGACACTATATATACAATATTATAAATATAATTACATTTCTAAACATTCATGAATACCATGGTTTTCATCAAGTGTATTAGTATAAAGACACTATGCATTCCACCAAAAGGCATCCCCTCCCACATGTAAATAAAAAAATTTATTCATTCATTTGTTGAAGAATTTACTTATATAATATATATTTAGTAAAAAATAAATTAATAAACATATATTTCTACATATTATAGAATGTATGAATCAAAGAGTAATGATATTTAAATAACACACAAATTGGAAGATCCACATCATCTTCCGAAAAAAAAATCCATGATGAAATGGATATATTCTCATTGGATAATCAATATGGGTAATGATACATCTAAAATCGCAATATGATCAGATAGATAATATATAGTATATATTATTTTATAAAGGAATATATACACACAAATATCTATATACACTTTTAAGAGTAAAAATATTATAAATCACACACTCACACACCAACACACACACACACATATATAATAGTAACATTCCTTATTTTTATGATTATGTAACTAGAACAAGGTATTTGTAATAGTCTTTGTAAAATTAATGATTACTTATGGATTCTTTCAAAACCTTATAAATGTATGCAAATATAATTAAAAAAAAATTATAAATTATAAAAAATATAATATTATATTTTAATCATTAATATTTTATTCGATGAATGATAAACACATTCTATACATAAAATAGGATATATTAGACCATTGAAACAATTATTATATATTATCAATCGGGTATCAAAATTATAACCTGATAAAAAGTCACAACATGAATAATTTCACGACCAACAGTGAATTATACCATATAATAACCATAATAGTTGAACCTAGTTAACAACAGGACAAGAAAGCATTTTAGAATATATAGATTCCATATAAAATAGTTTTCTTTAAAAAAATCATCATGTATCGAATATAATTATTATAGTAATTATAGTTGGTCTTTTCATACCATGTGTATTTTTCCACATTGATATGATATTAATTGTATAATCACCACATTATTTATCAAGAATTTATGGCCTCAATAAACCACATTGGATTCCTCCACCTATTAATCTATGAAAATATTAATAAAAAATCATATAAATATGAAGATCCCAAACTCATTAACAAAAAAACACTCACCTCAATTTATCATATATTAAAACATGAATGTGTAAGAAATTGAGAAAATATAACCCATGTGAATAAATAAGAGCATAAAAAATATTGATTCACCCCCAAGGATATATCCACCAACCAATAGGATAAAAAATAATATTTCTTATTATTTTATTAGGACTTACATTGAATATAGTTTCATATACAATATAAGCGTAATTATGGGAAGGATGATTAGTAATGTAGTAATAATATTTAGTTAATTTAATAATAATAGAATTTTTCCCTATGTGGATTCCCCTTGATCACCCTGATAAAATTACTTTTTAAACCAATTGTTCATGAGTTACCCAATTATATACACATAGAGAAATTTGTGATTACTTATCAAACAATATGTCTCGATCTCGGTGGGCCACATGGTCTCAAGAACATCATCCTGAATGTCAATGGATGCCGAATAGCAGCAAGGGCCTAGGGTGTGTCCATGGGACCACTATGCCCTCATTAGATGTGTGATGCAAATAAGATGGAATATAATTGAATACTAAATAATAGAATCAATATAAAATAAAACGAAATAAATCAGATGCAATAGATAGACAATGATAATAATTACTATATCAATTTGAACTGTGATGATGTAATGTCATGTCACTAGAAAACTTGAATTCATAGATACATGACAATTGGCATAACATGATCGAAAAGGTTAATGAAAAAAATTCTACTCCAACAACACCGATAATCTAATTAGTCATCAACTTTCAAGGTCGATCCTATTAGCATATAATCAAGTATTGGAAGCCGCATGATTCCCTTTGTTAATACCTGCAACCATGTAATCTACTCTGGGTATCAAATGACACTCGAAAAGGGTTTGAGATAAATATCAGTGGGCCACCACCAATGATGTATATAACATTCAGCCCGTGTAATGGAACATAGTATAATGAAGGCATATATATATATATATTAGTATTGAAAATATTACAATAAAACTAAATAACCACGTACCTACATTATCCCTTGGCTGGTGTCTGAACTTATAACTAGTTCATTTTTATTAAACAATTAAAATTTAATGTTAATTGGTCACGTGAGGCATAGAAAGCACTGACATCACCCATAGAGTGTATATGTAGAGAAATTCCCAAGACGTAACAAGGCATCCAGACAATGATATCTAGTGAGAGTGTTCTAGGGTAATAACCAAGGTATTGTAGATCCCACAAAATGAAGTATCAGTAATATCTCAGTCTATCTAAGGGGTAAGAGTGTAATACTAGTATTTTAATCCATGTAATATCACAATAAAAATCCTATGAATGCCAAGGTGATCAGCTAAGGTAAAAACGACAAGAAAATACAAGGCCCTATGGTATTTCACCATAGAACCTTATAGTCAATGTTGGATCCAAGGAGTGTATCCGAGGAATCCTATAATAATGAAAGAGATACAATATTAGAATACAAGGCATCCATGGAGTAGACAACAAATAGAGTCTAGGTGTGTATCTATCTATGAAAACCATATCAATGAATTAAAATGGGGATCCCAATTTCAAATGTATTATCTTATCAGAATCCAAGGCGATCTCAAGTTATTCCATTCCTATTTGATATTTTAATCATTTAATAATTCATTTGGTTCAAGTCTTTCCTTCCATTATTGTGGAACGGTCATGTAGAGTTGAAACCATTTATTTATTCATTTATGCTTTGTCCTGCATTAGTGTGGATAAGCCATGTAGTGTTGTAACCATTTTATGATGTCTTAGTTAATTGTTATGTCTTATTAAATTTTTGAGGTTCACTCCATTACATTCTATCAACATATAAAGTGGTGCTATGGAAATTTAACCTTTATTGAATTTGTTTTAATAAGACCAAGTTATATACATAGTATAATTTCCATTTCACATTTCACATTTGACATTTAATAACCTTTTGGAAGAATTTAACATAGGAGGGTAAAGTGGTAATCATAAATGGTACACCCCATTAAGCAATTCATAGTAATAACAAGACGTTTATTATTAAAAGTCTGGCCATAACAAAGGTAAAGTAATTCCTGAAAGGTGGCTCAAACATTCTGAAACACTAAAAACCACATTATGGAAAAACATTTGACAAGAGGTGTGTTATTTTGTGGATAAAGCAACTAACAAGTAATCAAATACATGTAAATATCATAACTATATGAGTCTAATGAGTATGATCATGGCATGTTAATTTATGAAACAATTTCCTACGAAACAGGTGGGATCCGAACAATGATTATAAAAACAACGAACGTCGGGGTTGAGTTATAGACCACCCACATTAGGGTTATATGATCCATTTCTTTCGATATCATAACGTTATATTCCTTGGATCAGAGTAGATATAAGAAAAGGTGAACAATGCTCATAAGGTGATATTGAGGTCAAGGGTGGAATAGAATAAGAACTACTAAAGTGGACTTGAGTACATTCCATTGAACATCCAACGTGAAAAACAAAGTCTCGATTGGATGTTGGATGAAGGATATCCCTTGATCCATATATTTTTCCATTAAAAAGCTCCAAATGGGTGAAAATGAAAAAAATACCACTGGTTCATATATTAGTAGGAAAGAGGAGGATTAATATATCATTAATGGTGATTTGAAAATTTTACACAGGTTTTAACCGACACACGATTTATCTGAATGGTTTTTCAAGGCGTGAATAAACTATGCGATATGGTTCTACCAGAAATTCCTTATGTTCATGGTTGGATCACACTGGAAGCCTTATACGGACTGTTACAAGGGGAAAAGGGTCATTTTCATGGTTTTTATACACAATCATTTGTCAACTATGTGATGTGCCACAACCCGAAAAAACACCATCCAAACTGTTTGGAAAACCGTTCAGAAATCCATCACTGTTTACTCGAAACTGTGCGTTGAGTCTCATTACTCAAATAATATGGGTTCCAGGATCGAAAAAATCCCCAAACACCCTCGTAACCATTATTCACTTAATATTCATCAAATTTTGGTCCAAATTAATGGTTTAGATTGAAATATAAAGGATACATACCTGAGTGAAAATGTGGGTTCTTACAGTATTCCATACATAATGAAACTCCTGCCCAGTTCTCCTTCCACTAGTGAGGAAACACTGACTTCGAAAAATACTGGCCACTAATCATGTACATCAGTTTCCCTCTCCCAAGTCTTATCATGTATTCAGTTGTGCTTCCGTATCACCTTTATGAGATAGAAAAACATTCCTCGAAGAGCCTTTCTGCTTCGTTCAATGATGAGTACTGCATATTTATCAAAGGCAGAATCAGCATGTATCTTAACATTATTATGATCAAAGGTTTGAGATGAGTCAACACTATATTGGAGAAGCTGTGAGACATGAATGATATTGTGCATGAAACAATACATATGAGGAAGTAGAAACTGATAGGCTTTCCAACCGAACTATCTCAAGAATTTCATACTATACAACGTAACAGGTCGACAAAAATCCCTACTTCTATAACCATCTATGCCCAAGCATGTGTGATACCAAAAAAATTATCCCCAAACACAAATTCAAGAGTTCATCGATGACGATTGGCATAAGATTTATCTCTAGACTGAGAAATAGTCAAATTCTTCCTAATTGTCAGGAAATGTTCTGAAGTATCATGAACGAGATGAGGAACTGATCTGGATTCCTTGCCAACCTCTAGATAGAACAAGGTTGAATAGAATTCCCTACCATATAATGCCTCAAAAAGAGCCATCTAAACAATCTCTATAAAAATATTCTTATAACTGAACCCGATGAGAGGTGTATTCTTCTCCCATTGACTACCAGAATCACGGATGCATGCAAGGAGCATATCCTCAAAAACATGTATTGTCTGTTCTGATTGTCCAGCGATCTGATGGTGAAAAGATATGTGTAGAAAAACCTGAGTTCCCATAGATTTTTGCAAACCCTTTTGGATCCGTGAAGTTAAAAGAGCATCCCTATCTGAAATGATAGTATGTTTACCCCAATGTAGTCATATGATCTCAAAGACATAAAGTCTTCCTATCTCTTCAACTGAGAAAATATATCTAATTGGAAACAAGTGGGATTACTTTTTTAATCATTGAACAACTACCCAGATAACATTGATACCCCCAATGACTTAGGTAAGATGATTACGAAATCTATAACACCAAATTCACTTTTCCATTCATGGACTGGATGTCGTTGTAACAAACCCACATGTCTCTGGATCTCCACCCTCACAAGTTTATATGTGGAACACCTGGTGATGAAACCTATAATCTATCATTTCATCCAAATATACCAATTCTAGCGTCACATATCTCTATACATCTTTGAGATGCCTAGATGAAAATCCCCCATAACAAGCATGGGAATCATTCCTCAACTTCTATCTCACATATATAAGGACCCATATACGTCCACATGTACACAAGACATGGTCTTTATCCATAGTCCAATCAGGCGGTGGGTTATCTCCTTATATACATTCATAGAGAACAAAAAATTCTTGATCTAAAAACTGCATAATCGTTACCTTCGCATCGAGAGAAGATGTAATTATTATATCTAATAGGTAAGACAGATCTTGATAGTCATGAAACTCATGATGAAGCTCATTAAATAGGTACAATAAATTCAATTCACCACTGGAATCTTGTATGAACTGTGTTTGAGTTTTCCAACTCAGTGAAACAACGACCACATTCAAATTTCCAGAAGTATAGGCAACCTCAAAATCACAGGATTATTGATATTCTACTTATCATCATTTTTTGAGGATCATGTAACACTGAGAAAATATATAGCCAAATATTTTATGATCATTATACACCACAAATCACTCTCCCAACAGATAATGTCTCCCACAACGTAAAGCATGTACAACTATTACTAGATCGAGGTCAGGCATTGGTTAATATCTATTGTGAGGCCTCAAATGATGAGATTAATACCATATCCTTTCGTATACAACATCAAAATTTCTACTAGGAAAATACATGATTCATCAAACAAGATGACATAACCTTTACCAGATTTGGGAAGAATCAATATAGGTGTTAAGACAAGCATACCTTTCTTCTCTTGAATGAAATTCTCGCATGTTTCTAAATACATGAACATAACACCCTTATTTATAAATCTAGTAATAGGTGAATCAATATGTCAGATGCACTGTATGAAATTCCTGTAATATCCACCGAAAAACAAGAATATCTTGATATCAATCACATTCTGGGAATGGTCCCACGAAGCATCAAATCTATATTTTTCATGGTCAACAGATAGTCCATATTGTAAAATAATATGACCCCAGAAGTGGACCTAGTCATTCCAAAACTCACATTTAGAAAAAATGGAATCAAGATGATGCTCTCTCAGTGTACTCAGAACGATCTTAGGATATTGGGCATGGTCGTTATGAGTGCAAGAATACACCAAGATGTCGTCCACAAAGGCCACGATAAAAGTGTCCAAATAGGGATGGAAACCCCTATTCATCAAATACATGAAAACATTAGGCCCATTCGTAACACCAAACAACATATCAAGATACTCATATAGACCATACTAGCCTTAGAAATCTATATAAGGTATGTACGATGGTCTAACTCACACCTGATGATAACCTGACCTTAGGCCGATCTAAGGGAACCCCATTTTACCTCAGATCTGGTCTAAGAGATAATCTATTTGAGAAATTAGATTCCAGTTATTGATTGTATGCTAGTTCCACATTCTATAATGAAATCATAAATAGAGTTTTCCATCCACCTTCGTAGGAATAGAATAGGTAATCCCCAAGATGTTATATTGGCACTTATAAATACTTTGGACTCTAAGTCATCGATTTTCCTCATGATCTCTTGATGATCAGAAGGTTCCATACTATTCAGAGCAATGGAAAATGTAAATTCTTCTAGAACAGGCTCAATTAAAAACTATAACATTATCATAGTAGGTATGCTAGGAATGTTATTAGAAAATAACTCTATGAGACAATCAACTACTAGAGGGATATTGTTTTGATGCAAAAATTGATACTCAATGAATATATTGTCAATATGGGAAGTCAGTCTACATATACTAGGAATATTCATTCCATATCTCCCAACCTGGATATCCCACTCACCTTTGAAATTAAATTTGATACATTTAGGTGATATAAAATAAACCATTTGGCAAGAACATTCTATCAAGGAATGATAGTGGACCAACTAGTCCATTTTATTAATGACATAAAAGACCCTCATCTCTATATCAAAATGATTCAACATGAAAGGGTAAGTTCCAAACACAAGGGGGAGTCATTGCACTGGTGTATGCACTCTGCCCGTATTCCCAACGACATATCGAGGGTCATTACACCATAAGAAAAATATACATCTAGTCTGAGACATTCCATGATAGATAAATAAATAAAAGAGTTTTAAGTAACTGTAACAATCGAAGTAGAGAAAATATTAGAGGCTACAAGAATAATAGCTTGTATTGTAGATGGTTCTGAAGCCTTAACCACATGTATCAGCTGTATGGAATGCAACAGACCAGATCCACAACCATGTACAGCAGATGGACTACCGCGATCATGACTTCTCTGATGGCACTACTTCTAATTAGGGATCAGTCTACCATGGTTATGAACTCCTCCTCATCCTATAGACCTATCTATGATAATCCAACTCTATGCCTAACAACATGTAAAAGATATTTTTTTCGAAGGGGGATTTGGAACATATCCTTTTCCACTCAAAGATGATGGAAAGGTGCTGCAAAATCACTGAAGATGACACATATGGCCACAAGTCCAAAAATCCAGATGGTCTCCATCACGAGAGTTCTTGTTTTTCCCTGGTCATCCATACTAATTACACGGTACAAATCTATCAAACTAGATACTCTGGAAGCCACTACCATGATGAAAACCCTCAAGGGAATGTTTTCTGCCACCAGAATAACTAATGACATGTCACAGCCCCAATCATTTAAACCTAAAAATTATGCCTTCCCTCAGGGCATAATCAGTGATAAGGTCATGGTAAACTATTTATGAAATGTTTGGAATGAGAAATATATCCACCTATGTTTGGATGGTGCATTGGATCCCATCCTCAAACCTTGTAGTACGAAAAATCACTTCATTATCTAAAAGAGGTTCAATGCTCCATAAATCAGTAAAACATGCTAATTATTCCATAAGTTATATAAAAACCTACTCGAAATGAAGGAAATACATAGAATTGTCATCTTGAAGTTAAGGAGGAAAACATGTCAAAGAATATAGTCTGAAAATCAGACCATTACATGCTCTGATAATGACCGTCCTGGGTAACCACATCCCAACAATGCATGTACAACTCCTGCATCATGTATATAGCCAGATTGAATCTCTACTATGGATGTGTTTCTTGATGCTCAAAAATACACCGAATGTACTGTATCCATGACTCAACAGACTGAAAACCACCATCGCATGAAACAGTAGGAGCATGTTGCTGCTAGAACCCACGGGTCAGAACAACCATCATAGGTGCAACCCATAGATCTCCAGTCATGGATTTCATCATATGTAAGAAACACTAACAAACATTGTAATAAGTGTTCGGATTATGTAAATCAGGCGATGATATATTTTTGACACTTGGAAGTAAGATTGGTGGATCTGGGCCCACCATGTCTAGTTCATTGTCTCCACTACCATCAAAGATAATTACATAAGGATGTCGTGGTAACATTGGTCTACAGATGCCATCCACACACCAATGAAAAAGCATAGAAGCTAGATGATAGCCTCAATAGAATAAAATAATGTAAAAAACTCACTACTCATGGAATACTAAATAAAATACATTCTTAAACAACCATGAATCAGTATGTTCTCAATTATATGTTTTATGTCATTTTCTAGTAATTATTTGGTTATTTCTTTTACCATTCATAAAAATGAAAAGGTGGTATAAGGATGTGAATTTTTTTATCTAATTTTAAGATTCACTTTATAATGGATAGTCATTTCTGATGAATATGTCCCCATGAACCTATCAACGGAAACAACACCCATTTACTTATAGCATAATGGCTTGAACTGATAAATTTACTCATCCCAATCCATGAGGGCCCATACACCTCATGAATTTAGAGAGGCCATAACTCAATAAAATCCAATGTAATACAAGTACATGCAACTATCACATAATCACTTTTCAATTAAAGTCATATTGATGAATGAAATGAAAATAAATGAACTAATATGGCTTGGAAATTTTCATGACATGTGAATTATATGTTCCAATAATGATTCATGTTATAATGATCTCTGTACTCATATAATCGGGATACAGATTAAATAAATTATCATCTTGAGTAAAAATCAACAACACCAACCAACCAGTAAATCACCCAACGGTGATTTAATATCAATTGTAATAGGAAAATTAGAACAAAAATTGCATTTTGGGTAACATTCCATTTACCATGAACATGTGTTCGTGATGCCCAACTACGACTTATGAACAAGACCTTGGTGTTCATATTATCCAATATATTGTCACAAAATAGTAAATAAAGAGAAGAAAACACCTTTGATACAATATTGTGATGACCTAGACCTGGATTCCACTTAACGGGTGCCCCTAGAATGGTTTTCCACATGCCCTCAAGAGTATCTTCTCGAACGCCAGAGGATACCGACTACCAGTGAGGGCCGAGGGTGTGTATATGGAATACAATGACCTCATTAGCATTGTGTAGAAAATTGGAATAAATATAATGTAAAATTAAACAAAATAAGTAATATAAATAAATAATGGAAGCAAAATAACGTAATAGATATATATGAATAACAATAAATGTATCAACTCGAATAGTAACTATGTAGTGGCATGTCACTAGAAATCTAGAAAGAATGGATACTTAAAAATAAGAATAACATGATAAAAAATGTATAATAAAAGAAACTATACTCCAGGCATCATGTTATCATAGTCAGTTATCTACTAGGTAGCTCTATCCTATTTTCACTCAATCATGTATTGGAAGCTGCATACTTCCCCTTATCAATACCTACAAACATTTAATCTACTCAGGGTACCAAACATTTCATGGAGAGGCTGTGAGATAAATATCAATAGGCCACCACCAACGGTGTCTATAAAATCTGACCCATGTAATAGAATATAAAATTATATTGGAAATTATATATATGTAAAGAAAACAATACACTATAAATATATAACACATACTTTCTTCAGCCCCAACCTGGTGTCTGAACATCTAACCGTGTAATTTTAATTATGAAATTACCTCTTAATGTTAATATGTCACATGAGGCATATCCAGCACTTATGTCTCCTCAATATAGTATAAATTGTGATGGTTTGAATATGTAACAAGGAAACCAGACAATGATATCTAGTGAGGGATTTCTATTATAATAACCATTGTAATGTAGATCCCATGATACTCTAAATCAGCAGTATCTGAGTCTAGATAATGGGTAATATTGCAATCCAAGGAGCGTAATCCAAGGTATTCCAAAATAAGGTACCAACTGAGTTCAAGGTGATTATCCAAGGAAATATGGGTCTAGGAAAAGATAGGTCTAATGGTATTTCACCATGAAACCTACTAGACAATGCAGAATCCACGAAGAGTATCATATTTATCCTATAATAATGGAAGGGGCCCAATGGTAGAATACTGGGCATCCAATAAATGGATAAGAACCATATTCATGGATGGTGTCAACCTATGAAAAATGTATCCTTGAATCAGAATGGGGTTCCGAAGACACAAGATATTCTCCTCTAAGAATCCAAGGTAAGATAGAGTCATTCCATTCATATATGATATTTTAGTAATATAATAATTGATTTGGTTCATGTTTTTCCTTCCATTAGTGTGGATAGGTCTATTAGAGTTGAAAATATTTATTTATTGGTCCATGCCTTGTGTTTCATTAGTGCAGATAGGTCATGTAGCGTTGCAAACATTTAATCAGGTCTCACTTATCCATTTAGTATTATTCAGTTATTGAGGTTAACTCCACTACCGTCCATCAACATGGATATCTGTTCTATGGAAATTGAACCTTTTTTCAATCATTTTTAATTATGGACATGTTATAAACTTAGTATACTTGCCATTTCACATTTCAAATTTCACTTTAAATAACCATTTCGAAGAACATACATTAGGTGGGTCAAGTATTAAGAATACATGCTACATGACATTATGAAATTATCGGAAATAACAATCTATTTATAATTAGGAGACAAACTTTTAGAAATGTCATGTAATGGAACACCCGAATGGTGGCTCAAAAATGACGAAACCACAACAACCCAATTATGGAATAACCTTTGACATGAAGCAGGTTGAGATTTGGGTGATACCACAAACAAATAATAACATATTTGGAAAGAGTATAAAAATATGATTCTAACGAGTATAATCATGTAATTTTAATTCATGGTATAGATTCCAATTAAATCATTGGGCCCCACACAAGTATTAATAAAACCAAAAACATTATGGATGAGTTACGTACCACACAACATAGGTTCGTACGTGCCTTCTCATCTTATAACATCCCTTGAATTCCCTCAGATTTGAGTAGATCAAGGAATGGCTAAATATATCTCACAAGGAGATATGTTGGTCGAGAGTGAAAGAGAAGATCTTCAAAAGAGGACTCATGTACTTATCATTGCACATCCAACATGATGAAACGAAGCTCAATCAGATACTGGAAGAAGGAGGTCTCTTGATTCCTATTATTTTCCTTTAAAAATCTCAATATGGGTGAAAATGGAGGAAAATACCACTAGATCCTAGATTAGGAGGAAATAATATGATTAATTTACCAAAAGGTAGTTTTGATCATTATAAACCGGTTTTTTTCCTACACACATTTTTCTACAAGGTTTTTTCAACCGTGCACAAACCGTGTGATATGGTTCTATATGAAAATTATTCATCTACATGGTTTGATCAATCCAAGCACCATCCATGCATGATTACCATGGAAAAAGGTGGATTCACATGGTTTGGCTACATGACTGTGCCCCAACCCTGTGATGTTCCACTACTAAAAAAACACCATCCGCATAATTTGGAAAACTGTCTAATATGGTACTGCCCGAAAAGGCATCATCTGCATGGTTTGATCAAACCAAGCACCTTACATAAACAATTACATGGGAGAATGCGTCATTTATATGGTTGGTATGCATAGATGGGTGCTAACCATGTTAGGTCCCACTACTAAAAAGACATCATTGACATAGTTTGAAAAACCATGCAGAAATCCCCAACATTTTTCACTAAATAGTGTGTCGATTCTGATTACTCAAAAAAGGGTTCTGAGCTCCAAACAATCCGCAGAAACCCTTGGAATCTTTATTAACTCATTAGGCATCCAATTTTGTTCAGAATTAAATATTTAGATAGAAAAATAAAGGATCCACACATGAGTGAAAAATCAGATTACTACAATTCCTTTGTATAATTGTACTACATCCTTGATCATAGGATATTCATGAATACTCATCTTTTCCGGAACAATGTGGTCATACTTATATAACATATCAGCGACATTTTTTTCTCCTTTGGGGTGATAATGTAATGAATAATCATAGTATTTATGATGTTCCAAACATATCCTCTGTCTTGTGTTCAACTATTTTTGAATGAAAATATACACAAAATTTTGTGTGCTCGGTATAGATCACATTTCCCACCATAAAGACAGTTCCTACAAATTTTTTGAAATTAGATATAAAAAATATCTCTAGGTATTTTGTAGGATAATATTGTTCATGAGGCTATAATAGTCGATCTGGATATATAATTACCCTATAATTTTTCAAGAGGATTCACTGAATACCTTTCATATAAAAATCATTATATATTATGAATTATTCTCCAATAGATTGTAGAGATGAATTATGTGTAGTAACCAATATATTATTCAGTCCATGGAATAATTATTTACCCACCTTTTCAAGATGTTTTTCCCTTTTACTTGTTAACTTGTTTAGTGGATTAGAAATTCAGGTTTTTTTTTAAAATCTATTAGATTAGTACACTATACCAAGGAAACTATGGATCTTAGTTACCATTATAGGATGAGGAAAATCCTCTAAATCCATTATCTTTTTTCATCCATTTGAGATTCCATCACTGGTTACAATGTTCTCTAAGAGTGAAAGTCTTTGAAATAAGAATTCACACTTTCTAGATTTTCCAAAAAAAATCATTCTTCATAGTTCCCAATATAACCCCTAAATGATCCTCATAGACCTCAATTTATTTTGAAAACATTAGAATATCATAAAATAAAAACTAACTTGAATTTTTCTTGGTAGTACTCAAATATTATATTCATCAATTCCTTAAATGCAGTTGTATAATTATTCATGGGGGTGAGAATAATAGAAACTGATATTTCCCATATATTTTTTGGAATGTAGTCATTGTAATATGTTCATTCTTCAAATGCAATTGATGATACCATGATCAGAGGATAATATTGATTAAAAATTGATCTCCATTTATCTGTTCAAATTACTCATCAATTCTTAGGATATGTTACGTTTTCGACATATTTATATTGTCATGATATTTATAATTAATCCATATATGTGCTGATCAATCTTTCCTCTTAAAAAAAAGAATATGCTCTCCCCAAGGAGACACACTAGGTTGAATAATTACCTTTTCTAGATTATCATAAATTTCATTCATGCACAATTTCATATTCTTGTGCAGCTCAAATAGGTGCTTAAAATTGCATCACTTATGTACATCTATTCCAAAACCACATCCACCTATAGTTTATAGACATGGATGTATTTTTTTGGAATCCGGATACATAATACAAAAATAAATACCAGGATATTTTTCTTATATCTAGACTCATCCCTTGGGTTATTCCTATTGTTATATAATAATAATTAAAAAAAATTAAACCATCCTTTGATAAAAGGTATGGAATTTGTTATTTTTCTACCTAAAATCTTATTAAATTATAAAAAAAATGTTTTTGTAATGGTTAGTTTCTTGGAAAAAGGGAACATGATATATGAAAACATAAATAATCATTCTATATCCACATTAAAAACATATTCATGGGTTCACCCTAATTTAATTTTACTGCATCTATTATCCAATGGAAATAAAACAAAGGAAATGGGTGAGCATGAATCCATGTAAATGAGTAAGAAAGAGATACATATAAGATGTCATGTTGAGACATATCAATAAAAAATTCACATAAAAATATGGCATTATCAGCATGCCTTTTATAAAAATAAGAACATGACTCATAAAATTGAAACGTGGATACAAAATTTAATGTATTAATTCATAATCATATCACTATATTTAATAACCAAGGTGTCAAAACAGAAAGTTATCATTGTTGTTCACCATCATACCAACACGTCATCTCAATGGATTAAATTAACTATATAATTAATTATAGAACTATTAGGGAACACCCTTCACATGTCTTATTTTTTTTGATTCAAATAGATCATAATTTAATTAATGAATCATTGGGGATAATGAATGGGTTTCTTAAAAAAATATTGGCATATTAATGATCTTAATGATATAATAATTATGTCATTTAACTTGTAAAATTAAATATGGTTTTCATATAAGTAAATACCCCAATCATAAATTAAATTTCAAATGTAGTTGAATAAAAATTTAAAATCATATAGGATTGGGTATTCAAATAAAAAATAAAATTTATTTTTTAATTTATAAAAGTGAAATTTTTGATGTAAATTTGGAAACATGTTGGTATGAATCAAGGTTTTATAAAATTTCAAAACTAGTGAGGATTATGGAATACCAATAAAAAAATAACATATTATAGTACTTGGATAATTGAATGTGGAAAAAATATATATGTTTGGAAATTATAAGATGCACCACATTAAAAGAGAACATGAATGGAAAAGAGAAGGGAATATTTCCCTTTAGAATATAGTGTTTCTCATAAAACATATGGATGGAACGATGAGGGCTTAAGGAAACCATGGGTGACTATAATGGATGAAAAATAAAAAAAATTGTGGATGATGGATTGGGAGTGAATTTAAATGCACAAATGGTTTTTTGTTTATTGCAAATGATTATGACTTTTTTTAATAATTTATAAATATAGTTAATGGAAAATGAGGATTTGGAAAATGAAAAAAATTGAAATACCAATGGGGTTTCCCATAGTATGGGAAATTTGGGAAATATTTTAGGTTATTTTAATCCAAAAATACAAAAATCAACTTTAATACTAATTTTGTCATGGAAAAGTTAATATTCCACAATGTACTGTATTTAAAAACCAAATTTTGTATCTTAGTCTTTTGAATGTATCATATTGTTTCAAAAATTAATTAAAATAAATTAATATAATTAAATATAATAAAATAAGGTATATTAGGTCATGTAATGTGTTCAGTTAATTATTATATCATTATGACCTAATTATGAAGTCATAAAATATATAGATTAGGCAATAATGTATTTTTTACTATTCATGAAAAATAAATTATTTAAGGAATTCATTCAAATTCACTATAAAAAATTTAGAAATGCTGATTTCAAATACGTTTTTATTTTCCTAGACTAATTCTCAAAATAAATGATTTCTTAAATTTAAATATAAAAAACATATTTAATTAAAAATTATTTTTTTACAAAAAAATTTAAATTTATGACACTAAAAAATAATTTCCGAAGACATTTAAAAATTACTTTAGTGATATACTTTTTAATGACAGTGTCTAAAAATAATGTTCTAATAAAACAAATATTATGCATAATAATTTATTTTATTATAAAACAATATGTATTTTCTAGAAAAATACAACTAATTTTCATTTGTGACAAAAAATAAATATATTAAATTCATCTCTATTAATGATATATGTTGTTAAGAAAAAAACACTTAAAATGGAATTAAGGGAATAAAAATTTTACTTCTACAATGGAATAAACACTATGTTTAAGACACATAACTCCTTATTACACCCACATACACACTAATGTTAAGGTCTGTGATTGTGATAGTTTCATGGGGTGGCTCATCGAACATCAATAGAGTAATAAAAACCTCTAATTTGAAATTATATCATTGGAGATTTCAATGATGCTTAAATTGTTGAAACATGGTTTGGTCATGGTCAAGGGAAAACCCTAGTGATGATACCTTCCTACCAAGTTCTAACAAAAGGGATTAGAATAAAATAACCCTACTGGTTGAGGCTATAGACTCTCATTTCATTATAAATTATCCTTTGTCATTATTAGTTATAAACTCTACTAATAATGGTAAGATTATCAACCAAGGGTATATATTCCAAATATAAAATTGAATAATGATCATATTTGACTAATGGTCATAAAATTGTTCAATCCAAATTCCTATATTTCCATTGGTACCCTATGAATACCACTTCATTGTTTCACTCAAAATTCACAATAATTTCTCTTAAGAATATAATTACATTTTCTTAATATTATGATTTATTTACAAATATTATTTTAATTTCTACGGAATTTGTCATGGGAGAGATGATAATTACAAATTAGGGTGATCCATATATTTCCATTTTATATATTATTTTCTAAATTTTATTCTAGAATTCACGTTTTTCTTTTTAATATTTATCATATATGACTAATTAAATGAGAATTTTTAAATAGAAAAATTTATGTCAATTTTTATTTAATATGTAAGAGTCATTTATTCAAAAAATATCATTTTAAAAATATAAGGGTAATTAAAAATAATTCACCCTTCTACATCCTCTGAATGGATAAAATCACACCTAACTATCTACTTCATTAAATGAGCATGATCAAATGCTAATATTGATACAATGTCTAAAAAATTAATTTTATTCTATTCTTATTCCTTAGAATGAATGAAATTACTTCCCCTTAAAATATGAAACATGTAATGCATATCACCCTCTTCTATTCATCTATCATTAATCTGAGATTGTTTCATCCATAATATAGATTTACATAAAATGAATTGTACTAGTTCTATTTCACAAATTCATTATTCGTCTCCTTCATTAGTGAAAAAGAACACAGTTTATTCTTATTATAATCAATATTAATCATCTATATATGTATGAAATTAAAATAGTTAGTTATCTCCATTTTCATCATTATTAAAAGGTTATATTCTATTTTTATGAACTATCATGTCTTAAAGACTAAATATTTTCTAAACAAATATATATATAAGTTATAGTAAAAACAATAATTACAATTTCTTCATTATTATTTCTATTATAAATTCTTTTATTTGAAAATACATGTCATTTTCTTAATTATATTACCACGTATTATTATACATCTAATCCTCATTAATCAATTTACACATCCATTGACTTGATCCAAAATTCATGAACTCGTCCCCATCTCATAAAAACCATATATATTTAAATTATCAAAATATATTGAAAATGTAATAAATTTCATGATTATTAACATTTATAATGCTTCACAATATATAATTGAAAAATTCTAGTGAATTTATACATCCAAAAAAATTTAAAAAATCACAGGATTATCAGCAACTCGTTCTTCAATTCATTATAAAAATCCAAACAGTTTATAGTTTATAAATTATTTAATGCATGAATATCATAGAAATTCAATTACAATATAGAATAAAATCTATGTTTAAACACCATTAAAAAATTTATAATATTAAATTTTTACTATGATAATTGTTTATCAATAACAAACACCTTACATATAATTAATTGATTATCTCATCTCCATTACATGACTACATAATGGATCATATTCTTTTATTAGTTCCCATGAGAAAAATCAATGTTGTTTTTATATCCTTAATTCATAATAAACACTTAAGCCTTTATGTATTATGCATTGATTCAAGGATGTATATATTATATTTAATTATTCCCACTGGTATTTATGTATTATTAGAAAAGATGAAAGCATGTAAAATTATTTCTATCTCAGCAATGCTTATAATTAGATTAATAAATGGATAACATAGAGAAACATTATTTTAACAGTCATGGAAAAATAGTATGAAAAATCTTAGACAATACTCGTGAATATTTGAGAACTATCTTGCATTTTGATCTAAATAATATGATATTCACTACAAAGAATAACTTCATCCTGATCGATTGATCAAATTATTGTTGATGAATTAAATCAAATTAACCTTTTTAAATAATTACATTATTGGTTGATAAGTATATATAATGTTGTCAAACCATATGTTTAATTTATCAATATGATAGACTTTATTATCATATCATTAGTGTCAATATTTAATTTTTTTATCTAAATTTGAATTATCAATCATGAAACCATATGATCGATCCAAATGTTCTTATTAAGTAACAAGTAACATTTATGGACGATCCAAACATTGTTAATGATCCATATATCATGAGGTTTCTTCTGAGAAGGCATGATCTCCATCTGAAACATGGATTTGTAAATTTAAAATTATTCGTCACACAATGAAATTCGACTATGAAGAGGGAGATGATGATGTGGTGTAATTTTCTTTGATTGTGTGAAGGATAAATCTTTAAAATGTTATAATAACAATGAAATTATACTTTTGGAACTAATATTAGAATTTAATTTCACCTTCCAAATCTTAATAATTCATTGATATTTTAATTCAACTCAATTCAATATATCTTAGTCTATTTATTGAACTACCTCCCTTATCATCATTTCTCCATGCATAGTGGTGATATAATGATCATGGGGGTGAATTTGACAACTTTCATCCATCCTCTGAATGTATTTCAAATTCATTATTTTTCATAACTATTATGTCAATGAATTTATTTGTTTTCTACTTTTGTGGTTGATGATACTCTATGAAATTCAGTTGAGGATGGTCTATTGGGATGGTTCTAGGATGTATTTTTTTAATAATTGAACCATATTAAAATTAGTTCGTAAATTATTCATATAAAAAAATTCCATATCAAATATCATCATACAATATTTTTTGTATAGAACTCATGAAATAATATTATTTATCAATATATATATATATACATGTGAAATATTTTTTGGAAGATTATTTATCAATAATTGTTTTGTAAATAATTGTAATAGTCCCTGATTTTTCTTCCATCATGTGGACATTGATAAATAATGGAACTCCATTAATACTGATAACATTTACAACACACATTATGTGGGATCAAAAATCTCTTTATTTATATTCATTGGTTAATACTAATACATTAATGATATGAAAAATTTTGTTTCCATATTCATCTTTTCTACTTTTTTATCAACCATTAATTTAAAATTATCCCACTTGTGGGAAATTAAATAAAAATAATATGTGAAAATGATATAAATTATTTCTTAATTAGTATTCATTCAATTATTTTACTCTATGTATGTGTGAACCATAATCGGAGTTGAAATCCATATGTTATTGTTTAATAAAAGTGATTTTTGTTTTAAATTTAACATAATACCAAAATAAATGAAAAAAACATATCATTAATGGATTTCCAATTGTATATATACCAATTAATATAAATTTCACTCATAAATGTGATCACAAATTTAAATCAATCAGTTTATCATATAGATTAAAATAATTCATGTTCACGTGTCTAGATTAACAGCCATGGTACATCATTATAATTTAAATATTCTCAAATCATTATTTAATTATATGTAACCCCATTAGAATAAGAATATGATATTAATTATCTAGTATTTATGAAAATAATTTCATTCATGATCAATGACACTAATATGACGCTCTTTTCAAATAAATAAATTGTTTTTAGGTGAATAATTTTTGATGTTTCATCGTTATTAGACACCCATATCCCACTTAAGGATACACTCTAGAATGTATTCAAAGTGGTGGATATATTCTGTAGATTTGTTTCATGATTTTTTATATTTTACAAAAAAAATTGAACACTTCTTATTTTGTGTATATAGTTTTGAAGACTTCTATTTTTTTCTTTTTTTTCTTTTCATCAGAGTGTCATGTTCATCATTTTTAATGATCGGTTATTAATAATTTTTTTTCTCTATCATTCTATCTATCTGAATAACCGAAGGTGGAATATTATTCTCCTAATATAAATGATATGATATTTCTCATTCCTCACTATCTCCACATGGTATCATAATTTAAATTCAATTCCATAAATTTTATGTATGATTTTCCAAATTAAAGACAAGTGAATGTGTTAAATCATCACAATTATCAATATAGAAATCACGTTTGAGGTGATTTCCTCAAACTTATCAGTATATTTTCCCTGATATCATTTTTTTTCAAATTTACACTAGTTTTTGGTAATATTGAGATCATATGTCCTCATATTTCAATATGAGATATGGATCTTATTTTACTAACAATCAAATCCTATGACAACCTTGTAAAATATTCATCTTTTTAGAGATTCTTTTTGCAGTGTAAATATTATTATAAAACTTAATATAGTGTTTCCAACCATATAGTATCTCTAACATTAGTTATCATTATCATAATATTTTTCAATTTTTGAAAACCATACATTAATTTTCAAATATTCCTGTATATTTTATTTTCATCTTTTAGAAATCCCACATGATTTTTACTCTTCTATCAATATCATTCTCTCCAAAATCGTTTGATAAATTACTATAATCTCTTTAGTTATATTGAAATTGTATATAAATGAGCCTCTGGTAAATTAATGAGTTATATTTTTTATATAATATCCAATGTAATTTTCTACATTTTAATCTTCTAGTAATATAATATTAAGTGTTCTTCTTTTTCCACATTATGCATGGGAAATTTAATCTTCACCTAAAATATCATAATTGAATTATAATTCATTGTTTTATTTTACTTCATCTCTAGTATTTGATATTTCTATGTTTGAAATATATGTGTCATTTTCATTCAAGTTACTTTTAGTACATCTTGAGAATTATATTTACTTCATCTATAACCACATTTTCAAGAATAATTATACATAATATCATAAATGTCAATAAAATTTGATATTAAAATATTATTCCATATCATTTGATTCCACTTCTTCTATAGTATATTACCCTTTGGAATGGTTCTCCTTTATCCTTTTGAAATTTATGGATTGTAAAAAAATTCCAATTCAAAATTATTGAATGATTTACAAAAAAAATAATTACCTATAATTGTTGAAATCATTATATTAACAGCATACTTTTTTTATTCCAGATGAAAAACAATTTTTGTACATCATTCACTATGGGCTGGTGTAAAATAAGAATGCCATCTTATACACATCATCGTATATACTCTATAGATGTTCTTGGAGGGTAATCATCACTATTAGTCAGAAATTATTTTTTATATCTTGATTACAATTCAGTAACAATAATGAAAATAAAATTTGATAAATCATTATACACAGGTATCAATGGTACACTTTAATTCAGATATACTTATGATAGATCATCAGATGATTTTATGGACTTCTTGGAACATGTTTTAGGCCTTTTACCATCAAGTTTGTCTATATATAAATACACAGTAGTAGATTTTTCTTTATATTTTTTTACTATGAAGTCTCAAAATTTTTATTCTCAAGATTATATTTTTTAATTTCCCATTTAATATATTTTATTTATATAAAATCATTATGATCATCAATTTATATTACATTATCTTCACATCGCACTATGTACATATCAATATCTTCTTCTAGGATTATATTATTTTTATATAGCAAACTAGAAAGATCATTTTTCAATATTATTTAATGTCAATCTTATTATTATTTACATAAATTATATTTTTCATTTTTTACACATATTCATTTATATCCTTTTGAAATGTGTTATTACACTATCTCTTATCATAATTTTTTTTAAATATTATCTTAAAATTTTAAGGAATGTTCTTTAATATTTATATACATAAATCATATGACACTTGCCCTATTAGGGATAATTATACAATGGAGAATCGTTCAATGTAATTCACTCTAAATATGGTATCTGTCTTCCTTAGTATATGTGTTTTATTCCTTAATTCGTGAAGAAAATTAACACAATATACTCTTTTCATTGGTAATGAAATAATGAATTTCTTATAATCAACTTGTCACAATCTGACCTAGTAACCATGTTGGACAGGTAACTGAGCTTATCTTGACATATACCAAAGGGAATTTTTGTTCCCTAAGTTATGAGGAAGAGAAAATGTATTTATAAAATACAATAGTGAGAACAACATTTCCACAATTATGTTTGAATATAATTATATATATCAGTATGATCAGTTTTCATTGAGAAGATAATAACTGAAAATAAATTATTATATCAAAAATCCAAAAAGTATACCCAAAACATACCATATGTCTAATAAGTAAACTCAATATCCCAAAGGATATGTCACTATATTCTCCATTGGATCATTAAAATCCACCTCCTATAAGAGGTACCTTCCCTTTACTCAGACCTTCTAGTACAAATATAAAAATGATTTCAATATGAGGTAGGCTCTACTCTAAAATTCCATATTTAGCCTCACCAATTGTTCCAAAATAAGTTTCCAAAATAATAAAAAATTATTCATTAAAATTTCAATCCAGAAATTCATAAGATTAATTTTTTCATATATTCTAAAATCATTATTTTCTATTGAAATGATGGAAAACATTTGAATCATGGATTAAAAAACATAATATAGTGTATATAAATTAACAAGCATGAGTATAGAATTTATATATAAATTTAATATATATAAAAACAAACTCGAAAAACAACATGTTCATATTCATTTTTGTACAATGGTTTCTAGTTAATGGATTCTACCACATCAGAAATAAAAGATCATGGAAAATATGTACACACAAGTCCATAAGTCTCATGCTTAATAGGTCCCATCAACAACCCATCAGGGTTATTATATTATGAAGTATGACTTTTAGAGTTTTAATAATCAATATTTTTCTATATAACTGACATCCTTTGATGTTTTTCTAAAATAACCCACTATCTACAAAGGCACAGAATTTCGAAATCATTGGATAATGAATTGGAATATTATTTCAAACTAGTTTAAAATAAAATTTCCCAATTTTAATTTTTAATATGAAAATTTCATTTCAAAACAAAATCATTGGTTTTTTATCTTATTACTCCTTTTTCAAACATAATAAATTATTGTGTATTATTAATTCAATTTAATTACATATTTCTCAGAAAGAATTCACAAATCCATCAATTTCAAAACACTAACCAATCTCCAGTATCATTGGAATTGGGGTGTTTCCCCGAAAATTAATACAATGTAAATTGATGATCTAATTCATATCAAATTGTTTTTTCAGAGATCAATTTATTGGAATTTATAACAGTAAGTAATTATAGTTTTAATAAATTTGCCATTTGTAAACATTACCATATAGAATTCTAATGGAAATAGAAGTCCTACAATGCGACTCACCAATGGAATATGAAGGAATAAAAGATCTAGGAAATAAATTTATAAAAATGATTCAATAGGAAAGTGTATAGATCTATCTGTAGCATGAAAATATATCAAAATTAATTGAAGAAAATTGAGGGATAAATTAATGAGAAAGGGTGACCACTTACTATGAGAGATAAAGCACATCCAACATGATGATCAATCATCAAATTGATGTTCTAGAGGTATTAGATATCTACAAAATTGCATATGGATGGATCTAGATAGAGAGGCAAGAGAAAAAATTTTGATTTCATGAAACAAATTATTTGATTAGTAGAATTAAAACATCATTCTTTGACAATTACACCGTGTCTGACCCTATTACAAAGAGTTCAGTTTTCATGCCCCACATACTACAAAAAAATAATTCCCTTTCCCAAAAAAATTTATTTTTATTATTTACATGGCGTGTTAAAGTTTTTATTGTTTAAAAATTTCATGGAATCGTCCATCTAATGATTACAGATCATGTAAATCTCTAGAGGAATGCAAAAGTAGTATATCCTATATTGATAATTATAATAAAACCCCAAAACACATATCTATATGTATCTTCCCAATTTCTTCTCATTATTACACATCCAAAAAAATGAAAACCTTAACAATGGTTTAAAATATAACTGATAGAAAGGTAATAGTGCGTTACAACCTCCCAACCATAAAAAAATATCTCCCCATAAACCCTATCACAATGCTTCCATATAAAAATGATGAGGCCAGTACCCTCTCATCATTACCTCACAATCCAATGTACTAAGGGAATAAAAAGTGTGATTCCATAACACATAGACCAAATTAATCATCCTCCCACGAAATATCAAGTTCTCATTATAAAAAATCCCAACCAGATTATCAGTCACTGATAAATAGGGATATACATCAGGGTCCCTCCAACTCAAATCATGGTATGGATTAGAAATTTTATTTTTTTAAATGTTTAGTTTGGAAATATTTATGTATCGATATTAACATTGTAATAGTTTTTAACTCATAATCCAGTTTCCCTACCTACACAGAAACATAAAAAGCTTACATAAAACAATGATCAAGCTTCCCTTTCCTCCAATTTCATTGATGGATTAATGTGGTGATACGTTCAAGAACATGTGTTAACCATATGAAAAATCTAATAGTATATAATGATGATCGAAAGAAATTTTATACTAACTTTTTTCCAATCATAATCTTGTAAGGAATAAACAAAAACTTATTGTTGTATCTTGAAGCAATCACGGTTTTTTGAAGGAAATATTACCAATATTCAATGAACACAACATAGATTTACATGGAATTCAATACAATTACTCAAAATGATCAAATATTATTTCTGGCTGGTAACAATTTTTATAAGAAAAATCATCCAATCCAACATGGTAATCCTAATATCCACTAAAATTGAGGATGAGGGAACAATATATACAATCAACAATCTGTAAAGCCCACAGTATCTGGAATAACTTCCCCATATGGTATTACATACTTAAATTAACCAAATTTCATAGTGCCTCATGAATGACCCTCCAAACCTATAAGTAAAACAATAAACCCTATAAGATTCAATATCAAAGTGGACACTATGAAAATGAACAATATATATAAATTATAGATTTATCATATCCTTGATTATATTTTCATAATTAATGTTTATAAATTGATCCAATTTTTTCATCATATCCATCTAAATACTTTTCAAATCATTTTTCTTAGGGTATGGGAAACCCAACTACAATGCCCATAAAAATTTCATCCAACATCTAATTCTGACCAGAAGTGGATGAGTACAACTAATAGGTATCTAATTCATATTATTTACATATTTTAATGTCTAAAAATGAGATGAAAAATCATTAATGACCCATCTCATACATGGCCACCAAAATCTATGACACACAATATATATCATCTTTATGGTTGCATGAGAAACTAACCATTGGAAATTACTGAAATATTCAGACACATCATTCCTCACATGAAATGGTACTACATACTGACTTCAGAAACATAAAAAACACTCCATGGAGAACAATAACATAGAATTTCAATCCTAACCGTAATGAGATTCTGTAATGAATCTGAATTCAACATGTAGCTGTAGTTTTTGAATATCAATATTGAGAAGATATGTGGTTAAATAATCATTATCAAAGACTATCTTCAAACCTATTTCCAAAACTCTAATATGAATATATGAAAACAGAGCTATAATATTCCACTCTTCTTATGTTTTTTCAGGGCATGGGTCTGATGATTCTTTTACAATGCATTAGTAATGACATTCACATTATTTGTATTGTAATACATTCAAAAATCAAACTATTAAATAATCACTACCCAACTCTTCTAGAAAGAAATAATATGTATTAGTGTAAATATATAACTAAATAATTTTTTTTCGGAATAAATCATAATCCATTCTATAAAAAATTAAATTTTTATACTCATAGGTTCATGAATAATTGAAACAGGTTCATGGTCATGGGTTGGATAAATATTTTCATTTCATATCAGATGTAAATATCCACATGGAACGATGTGATCACCAAATATATGATCCCACTTCAAACCAAACAATATGCATTATAAAAGACCACATAGCTCTACCCATCCCCTAGAAGATTCAACACCGACACATGAGTCAAAATACATATCTTCTCTACAAAATAACACTAAAATTTCTCAACCCATAGAAACATTAACCATTCGTAGAGAACCATACATTGATAAATCCTTTAAAAAATGATGATAATATCCAGAAAACCTCATAAATATATGAATCACAAAAATAATATATAGATTTTTTCATGTCATAAATTATTTCTTTATCCTAGAATCACCTGAGATAACATGTTCTGACAACATGATTCCCATGATAATCACGTCTTATATATAGAAATCATATTTCTATATCATGGTATAATGTGGATGATTTGTCAATAATTCCAAAACTACTCATACATGTCATGAATTATACTTATATTACATATAATAAACTTAATTTTCATCAACAAATGTCCTATAAGAAATTACCAAGATAGTTATGGAAAACCATGTTCTTCAAGTCCTTAAAAAATACATTAGCATTGTTATGACCAAATAACATGAAAAATAAGTTTATCTAGATGTCGTATTATTTTATTCCCAACCTGTGATAACTAGATAAAATATCAATCGTTAACAACTATGAATCCCCTTAAAAATATTAAAAATTATAATTAACATGGAGAAATAGCTAAAAATTATATATGATGAATTTATTTTTTTAAGGTTGGGGAAAAGCCTCATTTATTATTTAATCAAGGAAAAGACCACTATTAACTAGGTAAAGGGAGACCCATTACATATCCTGAAGACCCATTGGGAATTTAAATGATTACATGGCCCATAGGCCCAATTGTTTTGGCATAAGGCTCATTTTTCAAATAGTACTGCTATAGTACCCATCTACTAGAAATACTGCACAGTGCCCGTCGTTGCTGCAGTACCATGTCGCTGCTAAAGTGACCTGCCACCACTACTGTACGGTATAATAACCTATTCCAAATGGGTTTTGAACCCCATTTTTCATGTAGGATTATTGGGTGATTTCCACTAAGCCAAACCCCAACTACAATTATGATGAATTGATTTGGATTTTAGTAATCAACATAGTGGCTAAGTTCCCCATGATCTTTCTCAATAAAGAGAAAATCCATCAACCATGGTGAGACAATCAAATTCGTAAAACATTCTCAAACAGATCATTCTATTGAGTCTTCAAAACATTAAGTTTTTATACTTACATGTGGTAAAATAGAATAGATAGTAGTTTATTAACATGCACAAAACAATTAGAAAACTATAACTCTCTTACTGGTAGAAAAGTAGAAAATCTATGAAAGAAAATGTCTAGAAACACAATGATAAATTGAGGGAGATCATCACTTAATGATTCCAAATATATATCAATTGAAATCACTGATATTATAATAGGAAAATATGGATAAAGAGGTCTAGCTCAACTCGACCACATATCCCATTCTCCCTGAATGATATGACACAATACATAAAGTGTAGTAAAAGGGACTCACCAAATATAACAATAAATTCGATATTTAACAGTAATAAACCACTCCATACCAAATATGATATAAATATTTTTCATTTCATGAACCAAAAAATCCCTAGTATGATTTATAATTTATAATGAGAAAACAAATGATGGAAAATAAAGACCCCACTACATCTCCATTCGAAGGTTTTTAGTAATATCCATCACATAAAAAAGATTCTTTATGGGGTGATATAGCATATTTACAACATGTGATGATATGTGCAATTGATATAAACCAGTAAAAAATAATTTATATTATAATGATTAAGCTATAGTGATGGTACCTCTCAGAATCACTGTACATATATATTCTTCCTCTCGAGAATATTCCACCATGTGACAGAGCTTTGTTTCAGATGATTGTGGTAGGAACCCCTTATAATGTGAAGCAAACTATTTCACAATATTACATTGTTCTGATGATGATCAAATTCCACTACATAGAGTACAATATATATAAACTAATTTATTCTAGTTTCCAAAACACCGTAAGAATCACTTATCTTGGATATCTTGGAGAAAAAATTTTTCAAGTGACTAGACATACCAAAATATAATCATTTTAGTCACATTATATAAGAAAAAATATATGTTGTCTATAAGAACCTTGATAGCATGGTCCACCACTAGAATCATCTTTCATTATCTCCCCCTTAAAGGAAGTTGAAAAACGACCACTAGGATGAAATAGAGCCCCATTAAAACTGATACACCTTCAATATAATGATCCACCATCAAAGAACTATCATTCACATCAGTATAACATGGTAGATTATGAATGATATCATTATAAAAAATTATAGATTAATGTCTCATCTTGAACAAGTGATATTTCATATTATTATTAGATAGAATCGTTGGAGAAAACATTACATGGTATGTGGATCAGTACACATAGTCTACAATGTTCATTTCATCCTTCTCGTGTTTGAATGAATACATTCCAGTCTAATATACCATATAGTACAGATAATACTATTAAGTGAATAGAACATTAAATACCTTGTACTATAAAACCATGTCCATATTTTCCGTAACAGTGATATCCCACCATCTCTAGCTAGGTTCCTCAAGCATAAAGGTAACACACATTAACATAACACCTGCAAGAGATTATAATAAATCATATAGAAACTGAATATTTCTCGACCAATCCTTATCCTCTTGAGGATCATTAGAGACTTGTAATGTAGGTGGTTTATGATGAAGTAACTATTGATCACAATTATAATATTCATCATTTTTTACATCCACAACATTGGTATGAGAGAGTATGGGTGAAGGTGTCTGTCCAATATCATGGACAACATGACCAACTATAAGGCCCCAGCCTTAAACCTTACTTAATCTTGAGTTATTACAAGATTACACATTGAGGATCTTTTCAGGTTTAGAGTTTTAGAGAATTAGATCATGAAACTTGAATTACATTCCACATTTAAACAAAGTGGTTACATAAAAGACAATATTCATTCTTCCCATCAACGGAAACCTATTTAAAATAAAACACGGATTCTTTCTTGACACATCCTTGACACTATCATCACATCATGTAGCTTTCTCTTGACCTGTGAAAAACATTTCAAAAACATGGGATGAGCATAAAAAGCTCAATAAGGGTTATAAAAATATGGAAAGGAAATAGGAGTTCATAAATACATACGAATGAAATCATACTTTACCCATAAAACATAGGCATATCAAATCATGAATAAATCATAGAAAACATAAGACATAAAGGTAACTTGAGGCATTCATAAAATTCTTACATAGGGAGTAACCCTCTTGGTTATGTTTGGAATACCCATCACAGTATATTCCCTAAATCTCTTCAGAGAAACCTTAACGTTTCACTCCATCGCGTTACCCAATGCATTGGAGAGCTATATCGGGCTCACCCACCCTTAGTTTATCACGGAACCACCCGTTCTTCATAACAATGCCCAAGAACCATAACATAATCGTATCACATAAACATGAATAAAGGAAAAATAACATTTCCACATTTCAATCACAATATAACATTTTAGGATATTGAAATAATGAATCCGTTCAAAAAAACCATTTCCAAAACCATTTAAAACATTTAATAAAGAGATTTTTGAATCAAAGTTTCCCATACCACCATGAAGCTTTTAACATTTTAAACCATTAATATCCATATAAATAAATCCTTAAAACCATTTTTAAAACATGGATATTAATAAGAACAAATAATTATAACATTTAAAATGATATTTTGGTTAAAGGGGTTTTACCAAAATTAGAGACACTTGAATACAATAATCGAGGAATAACATTTAGTCAGAATTTTATAATATCATGAGAATAAAAGGATTCATGATATAATACTCCAAAGTACAGTATATACACCATATAAGAGTGAATTGGTGCATAACAACAATGAGCCCTCAATAGAAATGTCAAATGTGATGAAATCCCTTAAAAAGAAGGTATCCTTAAATTAAGGACAAATAAATCTCAAAAAAAATATGTGTGACAAATATATATACACCCAATATAAGTGGATATTAAGTGTAAAACAATAAAAGGTCATTCACACATATTCAATGGATGACATATTCAATGACTACAAGTTGAACCCAAAGAAATCGAAATTGGGTTAAAAAGTTCCCTTGACAGCCTAACGGCATAACATCAAAATGAGTTGATGAGAGATAAAAAGTGTATCTCATCACTTGGAAATAAAATTTACATCAATAAGGATGTATGAGAACATATCCTAACATAAAAATATGTAAATTAAAAGACCCAATAAAATAAGTCTTTTAAAAAAAAGAGGAGGGTGAAAGGTTCCCTTACCGACTTGGGTATCTTTCAAAACACACACCCCATGAAATAAAGACAATAGGTCATTGATGTAAATACTCATAAAAGAAAGTATATTACACAAAGAGTAGAATAATGGGAAGTACATACACCACTCAATGGAATTTGTGGCAGATGTAGCATAAATCTCACGGGAATAAAAGTGAGATGAAAAATCCCTCACGAAAACTCGGCAGCCTAACAGCGCCACATAAAACATCCGAATATGGATTGATGAGATCAAATAGGGTATCTCATCAAATTACAATATAATTTACAGAAAGAGTAATATAAAAGAACATCCCCCAACATTACAAATAGGAGCTTAAAATAAGTGACATAAAGGAGAGTACTTAAAAAGAAAGAGAGAAGTTAGATCTCTTACGAAAGTTCGGCAGCCTAACGGCGCCAATCAAAACTTCCAAAATGGATTTCTGAGAAAGAATAGGGTCTCTCATCACATTAACATAAAAATTACAGTAGGATTAATATAAAATATCATCCCAATAACAAGAAAGATGAGCTTTAAAAGGAATGACATAAAAGAGTGTACTTAAAAAGAATGAGAGGAGTAAGATCCCTTACCTCGGGTCCGACTTGACTCGATCGTTCTTTAACGTCCTGAATAATAAACTTGAGTTAATTTCCACTTTATTAATAACCCTTTTCTAGTTCATTATTCCTATTAGATCACTTATTTCCATGTTATAAACATTATGTAAACATTTAAGTTAATAATGTTTGTTTTGTCGATATTTGGTTCTTAAGTCGAAAGTGGACTTCTTACCATTACATGTTGTTCGTGTGGTCAAATGTTTATTATATCCTGAATAATATTCATGATTTGGATATCATATATGTCATATATATCCAGTACATGCATGCATTTATAACATTACATAATCATTTAGAGGTAAGAAATGAAATGCACCGTTCATGGAGACGGTAAGCCGTACGTACGCATGAACGCTACTTTCATTTCTATTTCATATTTTATAGAATGGAATAATAATGATATAAAGGTATATTATAATTACAGTATAATATCATATATAATATCATAGTTCCATCCTTTATACGTCCCACATATGGTATTTAACGAATCAAATCACTTTGAGGGGGCGGTAGTCCGCACTTCCTTAAATGAAGATATCGCGTATACCCATAATTGAAGCCATAAAGGTAAGACAAAAATGAAAAATACAGAAGCGTAAATAAAACATAAACATATTATATATCATATATAAAAATAGTGACATCATAATGGCCACCTTTGAAGGTGTTAAATGAGTATTGAACAATCATCGTTTCGGGAGGCAGAATTTCACCATCCACGGAAACCGTATGTTCTTTAACCATTTGATGTAGTTGTGTGAGAGTGTAGCTCGAATAAATATTATAACATCATCATAGTATATTGAAGATATTGGTGTTGTTACAAAAGAAGTAAATAAAAAGATTTTAGGGGGTTGGAGAAGCAAAATAAAACAAATGAACATGAGAGAGTGAATTACCTTTAAAAGTGTAACTTCTTTTGATTTGAGCCTAAAGGCTTCCTTTGAAAGGATTATGCCCAAAGTGAATCCTCTAGGATTAGGAGAGGGATGAGGAGAGAGTAAATGGGAAGGGGTTGGCCGAGCCAAAGGCTTGATGAGTGTGTTAAATGAGGTATAGGTGGGGGTCCTTTTATAAGAGGAGAGGAGGGGCACTTTTGGAAAGTAAAGAAATATTACTTTCTTTGAAAATGTGTTTCGGTTTCAAAAGGTCCCACATTGATATAATTCGTGTCTAAGGTGATAAGTCTTCGAAATCCACTCATCCAATAAGTTTTGGACATGTGTAGTTCATATATTTTACATTATCTTTCCATTTTATTTAAATCGTCAAATAATGATGTCATCGTTGCAACATTATTATGTCATAAATAATTTAATTTATTTAATGTATAAAAATTATAAAAAAAATACCATGATGTAGGAAATCTTTTTAGATTTCCAATTAATATTTATAATAAAAAAGATGACTTGTATAACCTCACTTAAAAATTGTTTTAGTAAAACATATCATGTTTGTGTCAATTTTACTTTTACATTAAATAAAATGTTATTTATGTCATTTCCCAACCAAAGTGGATCCATGGGGTCCCCAAGTTGACCCATGGCTTGTCTTGGTCGGCCATGTTACAACCAATGAGGGTAAGACATGTGTCAAGCTCATCTCATTTTATTAAAGCATTATTTTTACCTTAAACCACACTAATTACCACTAATCGCGATTAAAAACTTAATAAGTTACTATTCACCAAAAAATTATTTTAATCTCATTGAACCACATTTTACTTATTAATGAAAACCATGTATGTCGGATTTTTGAAAATCAAAACACAATGATGGAAAAATTTCATTTAAACGGAAAATCAGTTTTTATAAGTACCACTTAGTGGTTTCACTATTCATCAAAAATTGAAGTTTTTCAAAAAAATCCCAAAAATTCACCCTAAGCTATATTTGATATTCTGAATTAAAAAATGAATTCTGTTTTACAAAATTCAAAACATATAAGTCACATTAATTAATTTAATAATTAATTCCTGCTGTCATGACAAATAGCGAGTTTTATGAAACAATAAGTATCAAAAGATTGACACTAGTTTAAGTCTGATTTCACAGTGAAATTGATTCCAACGACCACTATTGGATTTAATGGTAAAAATATTTTCTAATTTCACTTTAAAACCAATTCAAAATATAATCTAATCATATAAATAAATTAGATTAAAAAGTGGTTTTGAATTAAAATAAAACATTTTACACTATTCATTAAGAAAAAGAACTTTATCGGAAAGATACCAAAAATTTACACAAAGTAAATTTTGATGTACCGATTCTTAATAACAGTTTTATTTGGACAAAAAGAATGTTTAAGAGTGAACAAAACTATATTTAATGATGGTTCTCCATCAAAAGGTGATAAGTGAACCTTTAGTGAAAACTAGGGCATATACGCCTAAAATTGAATTCTTTCCGTATTTTAAGCCTTTATCTTTTATTGTATAAATGTAAAAATATTTAAGAACATATATAATCATATTTTAGTTATTTCTATCCATTCCTGCCATTACAACGACTAAATGTTAACTACCATTTAGAATAATAATATTTTATTATTGGAGTGCAACGTAAGATTCCCAAGAAACTCGTTGTTGCGTGTTGGGTACGCCATCGAGCATAGCGTCCCCTTTAAAGTAATATTAATATTTTATTCACAAATATGGATAAATATGAAAATGTCATATTCCTTATTTACCTGGGGTGTTACATTAATACCATTTAATTTCACTTATGGAGTTTTATTTCTATTACATAATAACATCCATAAGTATACAAAAGTTAACCTACCATGAAAACAGGGAACAAATGCTCCTGATACAATGAAAATAATGAAATATAATTAATTAAATGGTTATAAGATACTTGAAAATAATCATATTAGGTATTATAAATTTTAATATAGTTCTATAATTAGTTTATTACATTCAATATATAATTATACATGGGATTAATATGATTGAAATTAAAGGGAAGCTTGAGGTAAGAGTTTCTCATCCCACATTTACCAAAATGATATATATTTCTTATTAACAACTTATTTAAATTTTATAATGTATTTATACAAAAAAAATTTATATCATTACATGAATCAAGTTTTAATTATGGAATTAAATTATTTAGTTTTTAATTAATAATTATATGGTGTATACAGTTTGTCTAATAACAAAATTTATGGGAATTCTCGACCCAATATACATTTTTTGGGTTTCACCTCAACATTATTAATAATATCCTACAATGATTATATGTGAAATTATTTTTCATTTTATTATTTTTATTAATTTGTTTATGTTTATTTAAAGTAGATATACACAATTTATTCATTTGAATAATGTTCACTTCAGTGATATGATATTTGTAGGGGATTTTATTTTATGAATCCTTTTTTAATATTTTTTTGTAAAAATAATTTTTTATAAAATATATAGAATTAGAGGAATTTCACTATATCATTCCAATTTAATATTATTTAATCATAGAAAAAAAATTATTTGGTTACATTCAATGATTTTTTTTAATTTTACATGAGATTTTTTTTTTAAATGAGTGATTTCAAAATAAGAGGAGTATTTTAATTTAAGAATGATTTTAATAAATGTATCACAATTGTTTATGATAATGATCATGGGAATTGACTATGTTGATTTTTGGTTATTTAATAAAAATTAAAGGTAGTTTTTTTGACATACCAATGATGTGTGGTTATGTGATTATACAATAGTGTTTGGTAACACGATAACCAAATGACTGGTAATTACATGATATACCAATGATCAATGGTCACATGATAAACTAATGGAGGGTGGTTCAATGATAATACAAGGATAAGTGGTTACATTATATCTTATGGTTTATTTGAAACCCTATATATAGATGTTTAATATATTGGTTCATTAATTGATACCAAAGGATTAACCCCATTTTACCTCATGGGTGAGCACGATATAGATTGTATGAATGCTTGAGCCCCAATAATGTCGATGGGTTATCCTGATATTGATTACATGGAGGTTGATACCCAATATACCTCTTCAATAATTTTTATAGTTATTATATTTTTTGTAGTACATATGATTATTTAATACAAAAGTGGTTTTGAAATGGGTTTTTATTGTGAATATCTATATTTCAAAAAATTATCTAATTTTTCTTTTGAGAGGTTTTAATGATTATCTATGAGCTATATTTCGGATTGTTTTCATATAAAAATGAGTTATCTTTTTTTCATCATAATAATTGAGAAAAATTAATATATTTCATGGGATTTAATGGTTTAAGTGGAATAAAAGCTTTCCAAATTTTATATATCTTACTGAGCTTTTGTGCTCACCCCATGTACTAAAATGTTTTACATAAGTTTTATGGAAGAGTAGAGAAAAGGTTGATATCATGTGTAAAATAGTAAAAATTTATATTTAAAATTATTCATGTTTTATTTTAATTTTTTTGGAAAATTATGTATACAATATATAATAATCCACATGTAATGTATAATTTGTAAGAGTTTGTCCTAATTATTTAAAACTATAATCCAAAAGGTTAATGGGAATCTAAAAATGTCAGTACTATATTAAATTCAATATAATATAGAATTTTTACATTCATGCCAATCCCATATGTATTAGATCAAGGTTTAGATAACTGTAGAGGTTATGATGTTTTTAAGCATATGTTAAAACTCATATATACAACAATACTTACCACGGTATGGAGATTCATAGTTATTTTGGATAAACTCAATGATTTTGAGAATACATGAATACGGAAATCTATGTGTTTATCTCTACCATAATATGATATATTATGATTTTATTGATATTATTAAACAATACTTTACCGTTTTAGTAGATGGATCGATACCCCGCGCCAAAAAATAATAATCATTGTGAATGAAAATGGAATGGTTGTCTAAATGAGAAACAAAATTAAAATAATTATACTATGAAAAATTATTTTTATTATAAATGATTAATTATGATTAATGGTTATACACTTCAACCCTAGATATTTTTATAGTTCATAAAATATATGAAAAAGTAAGCCTTTTGGATACTCTAGTGCCAATTATCATCAATGTTACTATAATAAGATACTTATGTCTGAATAATGTGAAAATAAAAACTTATGAAAATATCTTAAATAGATGATATTATGTATTATATTTGGAAAATGGTATCATATATCAATAAACTGTTAATTTAAATATAAATCCTTCGATTAACTCCATGAATGGGAAATAGTTTCTTCCCAATTTAAAATTTTAATGTATTAATTATAGAGAGAATGATAATTCTTCTCACTGATGTCCTAGGAAGATGTCCCCACAAAATGGGATCAAAAAAATGATACAAATAACTATTTAGTAATACATAATTCAATTACAATTGGCAATTATAAAACAAAAAATGATATATTAAATGTATAAATTATTTATTGGTTCACACTTTGATTTTGTTGAATCATAAGAAATGACTTATATTTTTATTAATATGAATAATTTATAAGGGAAAATATTGGAAATCATGGTTACATTTTTATGAATAATGTTGAATAATTAATATATCTATATTCATCGGATTAAATAATTATAATATATTTAAGGGTGATGAAATATTCAAATTTATAAATATAGTTTTTGTGATGGCAGTACATCGAGTAATATTTAATGAGATTGATATATTTTTACCCATTATGTTTATCATGTGAAAACTAAATTTCAGGAAGTATTATAATTTCATTTTTCGACATATTATTAATGGTTTGAAAAACATTATGGTTTACATAATCTCTGCTTTTGATATATTTATGGGTTATTATTTTTCAGAAGGAAAAAACGAAATATATGATAGAAACATTAATGATAAAACATTAATTTAATGTTGAATATATTATGTTTATTTTGGAGGATGTTTGTATAATTTTTTTAAAGTTATAAAGGATGTATAAATATAGTTTTTGAAAAGAAATACATGCAGACTATTTGAAAACATGTCGAGTCTGGAATGACTGTTGGGATCGATCCTAAAACTAATGGGAAAAAAATTGGAACACCTACCACTGTCCTACATGAATGTCCATGTTAGTATGAAATTAATTTCTTAGTTAAACTGTCTCTCTAGATAAAGGTTACATTCATTTTTTGAACATATGTTTTGTCAAAAAGATAACCATGAGATTTAAATTTTATTTAGTGATTAAGTGATTAATTTTTTTTTGGCATATATTAAACATTTTTCGAACCATATATGATTAATTAATTTAGAATATAATTGTAATTTATTTTATAAATAAACTATTATTTATATTTTGGAAACATATATGATTAATAATGAATTATTTTACTTATGAAATGATTTGTTTATCTTGAAGATTCTCTAATTGAAGAGATTACATTTTGGTGTGATACTTATATAGGGATTGATATTACGTGAATATGAATATTGAATTTACCTTGTCAGACTATGTGATCAAATCTATTTTATTTTTTTCAAACTTTAGTCTATAATTTTATTATTATTTTTAAGGATATTTCATTGTTGAATAACCTATGATGAACATTTCATGTTATTGATAAATGTTTTTAGATTAAATAAGTTCTCATCATTTAATTGTTTATTATTTTTTAAAAATAAATGATAATTATAAAAAAAATCGTTTTTGAATATTTCCAATAGACAGGATGAATATATTTTAATGATTTTTTGGATTTTATTTTTCGTAGATGTTGATTCTGATACCTCATGTATAAAAAACTCATTTTTAATACATTTTATTTAGAGAAATGATGAGGGTTAAATTATTCATTTCAGGTAAGTATATTTCGTTATGTTTTTATTCTAGGTAGTAAAATAATTTATCAACTATAGAAAAAGGAATTATAATCAAAAATATTATCTCATTACATTTCATTCTGATAAATCAATATAAATGTAATCCATCAGAGATTTATGGTTTTATTATGGTTAAAGTTATCAAGACCTTGTTCATTATCACTCTATATCATTCTATGTGAGTTATTTTTTCTCCTCCATCTCCATGTTTTCTTATATAGAAACCTAATATGTGTTATATTAGGTGACATTCATACTTTTCTATCTTTCTTTCAAAATGATTCATTATAGATTCGTTTTACGGTGTCATATTTCATCAAATGTATTTTTAAAGTTATATACAATAGTATTTATCTAGTATGATTAAATTGGGAGGGATCAGTTAATTAAATAGGGATAATGTTAATTCCTAAAATTTTAATATAAAAAACTATATTCAATGACATACAAGACACACTGCATTGATCTAAAGAAATGACTAAATATTAAATTATTAATTTTATATTTATGACATAGAAATTGGAATGGAAATACTTAATGAGATAAAAATAAATTATGAAAATATTTTTTACACATCACTGTAAAAATAATTCATTGTATTCCAATTAATTATAAATTAAAATAAAATCTAATTGAAAAAATGTATGTTTTTTATTAAAAAACTATTTTTATGCACTTAATTTAATTTTTTCTTTATATGCCATTATTGGTGAATTACATTAATTAAAATTATATGATATATATTAAAAAAATGTATGTTCATTAAATATGTTTTATAGGCGTTAGATAAGAATAAATCCAATTATTTGTATAAACGCTATTTTTTTCTAAAGTCAATTTTCCTCTTTTTGATAGAGGTGTTATTATAAAAATAAAATTTCACACAATTATGAAATTTATTTCACTAAATAAATAACATTTATGAAATACGAATTTGGATATTATATTTAGGTGACATTTTTATATGTTTTTGATAATATTAATTTTTGAGGAATATTAAAAAATACTCAATTTTAATTGAAATATGAATTTTCATCTTAATAAATATTACGTAAATTTATATTTGATATTGTATATTATGTAATATTAGATCAATTATACATAATAATCCAATTTATTTTATTAAAATAATTTTTATGTTGAATTAAGATATTAATACATTTCAAACATTTGATCAATTTCAGATTAAAAAGGTGATTTCTCATATCATATGTGGGAATAATGTTAAATATTTTTTTAATTATATAAATTAGATTTTATAAAATCAATTACATATTTGGAATCATAGGATATTATTTTTTTAATTTTAATTTTAATTTTTAGAAATTAACATGTTAGTTTGGGGAAAAAATATTTACCGCATTAATGGTTAAATAATGAAATGGGTTAAAGAGAGAAAATAGAAGCTTACAATACCAACAAACATAAAAATTATATTTTTAGTTCTATAATTTATCAAATATAAGAATCCTATAAAACATAAATCAAAAATATATTTATATTATATTTATACCACCTCAATTTGGTTGGCTTTAATTATTAAATAATCATTATTTAATAACATAAAACCAACCCTCCTCAAGTATAATTATAGCCACTCGCCACCCCATTTAAACTTAAAATCCATTAAGTTTTATAAATATGTACCAAACTATATAATATCCACATTAAAAAATTACATGTTCTTATAGTAATAAAAAATGAGAATCCAACAGTCTTTATGGGTTCCTTTAATGTGATTATACTCAATATTCAATTCTGTCAAACTATCTTTATTAAATTATTTTCATCTTATAAATACACATCACCTCCTTTATCCATAATATCATAATTAATACATAATAATTCAAAAAATAAAAATTTATGCTTTTAATAGAATATATTATATCCATTTCATTTATTACCTCCCCTTATTTAATGAAACAGAACCATTGTCTATGTTATACTGCTCTATCATATCCTTGAATATCAATTATTTTATTTTCCATTACCACCTTCATGTATGGTCATAAAAAAATTATTCTAGTTAAATAATACATTAATAGGTATAATATAACACATTTATTGTTTTTTAACTAATATATAGATATGATATTATACAAAAAGTCACATGTTTGTGATGATTACGAAAACCGCCAAAATTAACAAAACAATTATCATTAACATTATATAAAATGATTCTTTTTTTAGGAAATAAAAATTTTATATGGGACCATTTAAAAATAAATATGTTCATAAATAAAAATATATCGTGCTTCTATTGTTTAATTTCAATTTCATAAGAATTTCTATAATTATTTTATGGTGAACAGACCAAGAAACCATGATAAAAATCAAAAAATAATGAAAATAATGATATATTATTCATGAAATGGTCATAAGATATTATAAAATAATCATTTAAGGTTTTATAAATATTAATATATACCTACAAATATTTAATAACATTATCTAGACCATTATACATGAGATTAATGTTTTTCAAACTAACTGGATGTGTGATGTAATGGTTTATCACCTCACTATTATTTCTATGAGATGTATTCCTTATTAACCAATAAATGAATTTATGTGGATTATATAAAAAAACATAGATATATCATGTAATTAATCTCATTTAACTCATCATATTCCTTGTATAATTTGATACTTATTAATTTTATGGTTCAAATGAATCGACTTATTGAAAAATATAAGTGAATTCTCAACCCAATTTCCATTATTTGTGTAAAACATCAAGTTAATTGATAATTTTTTTTCTATGGTTATGTGTAAAATAAATTTATATTTTATAATTTATATTAATATTTTGTTTATTTTTATTTTTATTTTCTACAAATAATTTATTTATTTGAATAATTCCAACTTCGTTGAAATGATATTTGTAGAGGTATTTCTTTTAAAAAACAAATTTTAATGTTATTTTTTTAAGAATGTATTTTTATTACATATAAAACATGAACGAAATTTCATTCATTATTTTTTTTTTATGTTTTCTATGCATACATTGAATTTATTTATGGATACATTGAAAAAAAATTCTTTTATAATTTCCTAGTTTATCATGATTACAAATATCCGAATGAAAGGTATATTTTTTTTTGAAAGAGTGTTTTTTGAAATATTTCAAGATTTATATCTATTATATAGTTGATGGGTTTTTCTATTGATGATGAGTGGGAATTTGATAAAAATTATGTTGGTTACGTGATAAACCAACGACAGGTGGTTAGGTGATAAACCATTGATGGGTTGTTATTTGATAAACAAAAGATGTGTGGTTACGTGATAAACAAATGATAGGTGGTTATGTGATAAACCAATAATGATTGGTTCCTTGATAAACTAGGTATGGGTGGTTGTATTATAAAACCCATTCCATTAGGTACACAAGATATGGATGTTTGACATATTTTTATTTATAAGAAGGGATATGCCCCATTATTTCTTGCTGATGAGTTCTACATATTTTATATGAAGGTTCAATCTATATTATAGATCACAGGTGAAACCAACATAGCTTATAAGAAGGGTGAACCCATAATACCTCTGCAATACATTTAGTAGTGATTATTTTTTAATTTGGAATTATATATATTAGATTTTAAAAATATGTTTTAATGGTTTTTAAAAATGTGATTCTCTATGTATCCAAGAAGGGTTTTCTTATCCATTATATGGATATTAATTATTATCTATGATATACAAGTGTTTTTGTTTATATATAGATTTTTTTTAATAAATTTTCTTTCAGATAATTTAGATAAACGTAATTATTTCATTGGGTACAATTTTTTTCACTATACTAATTGATTTTCTATTTTTATGTACTCTAACATACATTTGTATTCATCCCATGTTTTAAGATGTTTTTTCACAGTATTTATGTAAGAGTGTTTAAAAGGATGTGATAACGTATAAAATATGGAATATTTGTCAATGAAATTAACTTTTTTATATTTTATAAGATTTTGATTTATGGTTAAAATGGATAATTTAGAGAAGTTTCCATATGTAATGTATGATATAAAAGGGTATTTGAATATTCTATAAAAATATTAAAAAATTATATTATTTTGATTATAATAATGTAAATTACATTTTACATTCACTTAAATATGATATATTTATGATTGGGTCTATATAGTTGTCATCAAAGACGATTTTAGATAAAAATTTTAGTTAGGATTCAATTTAAGCATATGATATAATTCATATATATCCATAATGCTTACCATTGTAGGGATAGACATTGTTATTTCTGATAAATTAAATGAGTTTGAGATAAAATTATTAAGCATATCATAGTATTTTTCTTCATCTAAATATGGTATATAATAATTTTATTGATTTACTTAGACACACTTTTTTGGAATTAGTAAATGGATGCATGCATTAGAAATCTAATTTGTTATGTACGTGAAATAAAATGAAGTGGTTGTATGAATGAGATCATGACTGAAGTTGGATGTATATTAACAATAATCATGGTTATTATAATCTAGCTATCAAGTTTAATGATTAAACACTTGAATAACGGTGGGTTTCCTACAATATAAAAATGATATAAGTTAATCCATGTGGATGATATGGGGAAAACAGTCATGACATTAAATATATTAAATGACCAATGATAAAAGAATGTGAATTGAATCACATATGAATATTTCTTAAAAGGATGATAAGTTCCTTTATATTTGGTATATAATGTCATAAATCAATAGATTATTAATGAATAATGAAGTGTTTGGTCAACCCCATGAATATTGAAGATTTTCTTCATGAGTTAGGAATTGAATGTTTTAAATGTGGGTAGTATGGTCAATATGAACCTTGTTTTCCTTGGAAGAAGGATAAAAACGGCATCATAATGATGGTAGAGATAAATATTTATTGATATCTAAATCCATTAGAATGGAATTGGATAAAACAAAAAATCACATTTGAATAATATAAATTATTTCATCGGAATTTCTTTGAAATTTTTGAATCTTATTACATGAATAATACATTTGATCAAAGAAATTATATAATGAGAAATAATATGTGAAATCAATGTTAACAAATTACGACGAACATTGAATAATTGAGATGTATACATGTTAGGGATTTATTATTTTTGTTATTATTAAGGATAATGAAATGTTTAAATATATTTTTACCCTTTTGGTGATGATATTACATTGAGAGAATATTATTGATATTGAATTATATGAAACCATAATGTTTATAATTTTAAAATGTAATTTAAGGATGAATTATTGTTTCTTTTTTTTAAATAATATTAATGGTATGGATAAGTTTTAGTGTTTATGTACTCTATTATTTATAGGTTATTATATATTGTTATTTATTTGGAAGAAAAATGAATGTTATAAGACAAACATATATAATAAAAATTAATTATAATTTTAATAAAATCATTTTATTTTAATGATTCTTCTCACTATTTTTTAATTTTTTAAGGATTATAGAGATATAATTTTTGAAAAGGACATTACAATGAATGAGTGAAAAAATGCATGTTACAAAATTTCATGGGGATCAAACCCACATATAAGGAGAGACAAGGATAAATTGCAAACCAGTAGCCTACACAATGTACTAGTTCGGATTAAAATTGTTATTTAATCTATTAGACAGATAGTGGTTAATGTTTTATGGGAATATATGTTCTTTTAAATTGATACACATAGGATTGGAATATGATTTTTTTTATTTAGTGATTTAGTGGTTAATGTTATTTTATCAAACCTTCGCATTTTATGAAAATTTTTAATTTTAATGTAAACTGAATATGAGGGGAATTTATTTGAGAAAAAATAAATTATATTTTATAATTATATAAGTTTTATGGTGATTGAATGTATTAAGAGAAATGAATTTTATATGATGATAATTATAAGATTAAGGCAATTAAATTTTATTATGAGGCAATATGCGTTAATATTATTACATGATGGTGAATAATAAAATTATCTTGGAATATAATGTGATATAATCATTCTTATTTTTTGGTTTTATTTTTGGCCTAAAATAATTTTATGAATATTACCTATAGTTAAATTTTTATCAACCTATGATTAATATTTGGTATTAATGGTTTATAATTTTTGGAAATTACATTATCCTCTATTGTTTTTTGTCAAATTCCCATGAAAATATGACTAGATATTTATACATTGGTGGATTTTGTGGTATGTAGATGTTGATTATAATGAATTTGGTACTACAAATTCATCATAAATAGTCATAATTTTTAGAAAATGTATAGATTAAAATATTATTTTTATATAAGTATATTTTATTATGTTATTAGAATATGAATTTAAATAATTCCCAAACACTATAAAAGATATTTTGAAACCACAAAATTATCCGATTACTATTCATCCTTTGAAGTAAATGGTCTTATAATCCATCACTAATTTATGGTTTTGTGATGTTCAACATTCTGATTAATATGTTCTATATCACTCTCTATGATTCAGTGTGTGTTATCTTTTCTTTTCTACAAATCTGTTTTGTTATATGGAAACCTAGTAGGTGTTATTTTATGTGACATTCTAACATTCAATTATCTATTTTAAAACTTATATCTATTGATAATTTTTATCAGATACGATTTCAAAAAATGTATTTTGAATATTTAAACCCCTAGTATTTTGATCCGGAGATAAAATTTTGAGGCTAAAATTAATCGTAATTCTAGAATATTTAACATTCGGAGATTTTAAAATGAAAATCCTCTTTCAGTGTCATAAAAGTTACACACAATGAATCATAAAATAATAACTAAATATTATTATTTAAATGTGATATTTTTCACCTAGCTATTACAGTGGTGGGAATAAATGATATTGAAATATACTATTAAAATATTATTTTTACATGTTTTCCAAATTACTTCATTGGTTAAAAAATAATTTTAAAATGAATATAAAATCTTATTGACTAAAAATAGTTAGATTTTAATAAAAAAATATTTTTATGCCCACAATGGAATTATATTTTGGTAAGTCAGTATTGGGGAAATATATTATTTAAATTTGTATTATATAAATCCAAAAAAATGTTTTTGAAATCATACATCTTTATAAATAGGATTAAGATAATAATAATTAAAATTTTATTCATAAAAAATCCATTTGTTTTCTAAAGGTTATTTTTCCACCTTTTGTGGTGAAATTTTTTGAAAAAAATAATTTTGACTTTTATAAATTTTATTTGAAAAAATAAACTTCAATTATAAATTAATATTCACAAAATTATCTTATGTTTTTTCTAAACTGTAATTTTTTATTAATAAAAACAAATATTGTATTTTTAATGAAAATTTATTTACATATAAAAATTTAAATAGTTAAATTATTTTATAAAATATATTTTAAAGTAATATTATGTATATTATACATATATTAAACAAATTTAAGTCATCTGAATCATTTTCATGTTGAATATGGATATAAAACATTTCAAATAGTTGATCATTTCCACTCTAATAAACAATTTCTTGTTTTGTCTGTGGGATTATTTTTAATTAAAATTTTTTCAATGAATTTAATTTCATAAAATGTTCTCAATATTTTTATATTAATATAAATATTCATTTTTATGTCCATTCTACTTTTTAAGATTGAAAATTTTAATTTTCTATGAAATAATTTATTGTAGTATATGTAAAATTATGAAGTGGCTTAATGTTAAAAGCTAAAATATAAAATTATCTATAAAATAAAAATTTATATTCTTTTTATGTGGTCCATAACCATAAATATACTTTAAATTATTCTTTATCAATATAATATTTCCAGTTCAATTCAACATTAATGTGGTTGGCTTTAATTATAAAATAATCACTATTTAATCACATAAAATAATCTCTCATCATGTATAAATTCCAACCCTCAGTAACTTAATTATCATGAAAATGAATGAAGATATCGAAATCACTATGGAAACCTCTCTTCCCCACTATACCCTCAATCATGTTCTATTGGCATCACTTAACAAAAAATTCATGGTCTCTAATGGGTCCTTCAATGTGGTGATCTCTAAGAAGTAATTTTCTCACACAATATGTCTTAATTTATTTTCATCATATAAATTTTCAAAATATCCTTCATCCATCATTGAATAATAACTCTATAATAAATTAAAATGATTAATTTTATGATTCTAATATAATATATTATGTATATACCTTTTACTTCCTCCTCTAATTCAATGATACAAAACTATTAAGTTAATTATGCCAGTTAATCACCTCGATGAATATTTTTTTTTGTTTTCCATTAAAGACATCATGGATAGTCATAAAGATATCATTATAGTACAAACATATTTTAATAGGTATACTATCTCTTATTTCATGTTCATGTTTTGAAACTAATATGTATATATATATAATATTAAATAGATCAAAATTATATTTTGTTTCATAAATCAACAACATTAAACTAAACATTTTTCATTACCATTTTCACCAAATAATAACCAAATTTATTAAATAAAAATGTTATATATGGATATTTAATTTTATTTAATTGGATTAATACAATTTTATTTCACTTATATGGATTTATTTCCATTTTATAACAATATGGATAATTATACACTAGTGAACCGACCATGAAACCATGAAATAAATGCTCCTGAGACAATTAATATAACGATATATTATTAATTAACATGTCACATGATGTTTTTAAATCCTCATATATGGTATTATAATCACTAATATTTTTTTAATTAGTTAATTACATTCTGTTAACGATTATACATTTGTTTGATGTATGAAATACTAATGGTAAGTGTGAAGTAAGAGTGTCTCATCTCAATTTTTCTTGAATGAGTTGTATTTTTTGTCCCCCACTTTTTTCATTTTTTTGGTTTATATACAAACAATTGATATATAATTTCATTAGTATCAATTTTTTCATGGTATTCAATATTTTATTTTATAAATATTAATTATATAGTTTTTTCAATTTGACTTGTATAATAATGTAATATAATTGTTAACAAAATTTCTATTCTATGGGTTAAACATGTACTTCGTTTTTAATGAATTTATATTTAGTTAGTATTTATTTACACATGATATATGTATTTTTAAAGAGTATAAAAATAAATGTCTCATTTTATTAGCTCTAAATTAAATTATATGATATTTTTACAAAAATTTATTTTATAAATTATATATTAATATCCATTTTTCAAAGATAATATATTTTTATTACATATTTTTTATAAATGGAATTTAACACATTCATGTCAATTTTATATTTTTAATAATAACTTATAAATTTATACAGTTAATTTCAAATAAAATGTTTCCCATTGTATGTGAATAGTTTTCGAAATTGATTGATTTCAATTTTTAGGGATTATTTTCATCAAAAAGTGTTTTATGTAACAATTAATGAATTATGATTATGATATATTTTGTGGGATTTGATTAAGATGAAGACTTGTTCCATGATAATACAATTATTTTTTTCTAGGTAATAAACCAATGATGTTTAGTTGCGGGTTAAACCAATGATGGGTTGTTATGTGATAAACCATTGGTGTGTGATTATGTAATAATCCAATAAAATATATTTTTGAAATAATCAAACAATTGGTGGCCATATTATAACCTTCATAGAATATGGTACTACTGATATGGGAGTCAAACATATTTTTTTCAGTATATATGAATGTTTAAGCCCCATTATAGCTCATATGTGATCTCAATATAGCTTATACGAAGGGTTGATCCCCATTGTAGCTCACATGTGAGCAAGATATAACTTACATACAAGGTGATCCCCATTACATCTCTACAATACATTTTATAGTAATTAAATTAGAAGTTTTATATATATTTATTTACATAAAAATGTTTCTAAAAGGGTATTTATAAATATCATTAATTATGTTTCCAAAAGGGTTCTCTTTTTCATTATATACACTTTAATGATTTCACATTAGCTATATGGGTTTTTTATTTTATATAAAAATTAATTATTTGATATCATTGATGAATATTAAGTTGAATGTAAATATTTAATTGGCCTTAATGTTTTCAAATAAATTTATATATTTATTCTTTTTATGTCCCTCACGAAGAATTTGTTCTCATCCCATGTTTTAAAATTATTTTCATTTGGATTAAGGATGTTTAAGGACATGGATGTGGTCATGTGTAAAATAATGAAGATTTATCATGGATGGAAATCGTTTATTTTTTAATGGGATTTGATTTAGGTAAAAAAAATGGATACATTATAGATCTATCCTTGTGTTATCTGTATTATGAATGATTTTTCCTTATTTCTCAAAATTTATCAACAAAAATTATTCTTGGGAATATAAGAATGTGTGTAATTATTAAATTTATTATTAAATGTATTATTTAAGTCAGGTTCCTTATAGATATAGTTTCCATCTTCATTAATTTTATTAAAAACATTATGATATTTCTTCACAAAATGATAATTATGTTTATTATTATAGTTTTACATTGTTATTAAACTATGACTTATTCAATTTTCAAATTCTGAATGTAACACCCCAGGATTTCATGGTACATTATTTTTTCAATGTAATTCAATAACATTCACTACACGCAACACCGAGTTCTAGCACACCATGACATACCAAAAAAGTCATTCAAAAGCGATTATGAATAATAGTAACTGAATTTTAAACTTTATATAATTATTATAATTTTAGAATCCATATTATGTGTTTCTTAGACATAATGTACAAACAAATACATTTTTTCAGATAAAAGAAATTTTTTTCAAAAAATACAATTTTACAGCTTTTTAATGGTGAATCCTTTTTAAATCCATTATTTGAAACATTTATATATTCAATTTTACAAAATAAACTTCTTATTTAGAATCGGGACATAAGAATTTAGTTTCTATAATGTTTTTTGGGTTTTTTTGATAACATTCACATTTGGGTGAATAGTGAAAAATGCTCTATTTTAACTGAAAACAACTTTTTTAATCAAAATAATTTATATTGATATAATATAAATTTTAATGGTTTGAAAGTATAAATAGTTTATATTTTTACCATTTAATCCAATGATGGTCATTGTAAGTATTTTCACTTTGAAATTGGATATAAACAAGTGTCAAACTTTTGATAGTCATTATTTCATAAAAATACGCCTTCTGGTTTTGACAGCATGAATTAATTTTAAGTTAATAAATGAAACTTATATGTTTTTAATTTGTTAAAATATATGTCATTTTTTGGATTCGGAATATCTAAATTAGCATAGGGTGAATGTTTGGTGTTTTTCTGAAAACATTCAATTTTTGATGAATAGTGAAAAACACTGAGTTATTGTTTACAACCAACTTTTTATTTAAATAAATATTTATTTTAATTCAATTTAGTTTAAGTAAAAATAGATACATAATACCTGTATAAATTCAATGTAATTCATTGGAGTCAGATTATAATAATTTAAGATATATAAAATTTTTATTGAACTTTTTCACCGTCTTTTACCCACCTTCTAGAATAATTTGTAAATTCACATAACACATAATTTTACTGCTTCTATGAGTTTAAATTCAAAAATCCGAGAGACACTGTTAATATCAAAGTGTAAAATTTGGATCAATAAGATAAAAATAATTTTTGGTGAATAGTAACTTTGTAATTTTATTTATTCCTGTTAAAAGTAAATAGGGTAATTAAGGGTAAAAATTATATTAATATTTCCTAACACATGTATTAATTCTGTTGGAAAAGTGTATCTTGTCCAAAAACAACCTTAGGAATAAAAATATTATCATTTAGGTCCACATGGATTAGAGTGGAAATTTATTTTTATTTAATTCAACGAAGAATTAAAAGAGTTAAAATCAATGTTTAATAACTAACACATTTTTAATATAGTGTTATTCATAAGATAAATTCGATTATAAATATTCATTATAAAGATACAATTATTTCCTACATTATGATATTTTATTTATAATTTTTAGAAATTAAATAAATATGTTTATATATGACACAATGATGATGAAGTAATTACCTTATTCATAAAATAATCAAATAAATGGTATTATAAATATTAAAATAAATATAATTACAATGTTTTTATTAAATACAAGAATTTTCATTGTGAATATGACATGACAGAGATGATTCAATGTATCTTGTTCTTTGTTGTCATGTTTTTATGACTTTATCGAAAACAAAATACCAAATAGTGGAAAAATTGACATAAATTAATATTTAAAACAAATATTATATTATTAATTGATTTTTTGTCCCTAAAAATATAATGTTCATCCAAAGGACTTATATAATGATATTTTTATCATTAATGGACCACATGGGGGTCTCTTGAAGTATATATTATGTTCATTAATGATATAATATAAAAATATAAAGAGACATGGTAAATGTCAAACTAATTAACTAAGAGTTAAAACTAACAGATAAGGCTAATAAAGTGACCCAACCCTATCTAAAACCTATTGGTTGAGTTTTTTTCGACCTATCCCCACCATATACTTTTAATAATACTCTTTGAAGCTATTAGAAACCCAATATTAATTTATTATAAAATAATACATAAAGTCTTTCTTAAAGAGCCCCTCCTCCCCCTTATAAAATAACACCACTGCTAACCAATTTCTCACACATCTCAAGCCTTTTGACATGTACAAAATATGAACAATTAAGCTCCCTACATCACTATCCTCCTCCTAGAAGCCTTACTATAGGTATAAAGCATTTCAAGAGTCCTTTTTGGTTCAAACCAAAGGCAGTTACCCAAATTAAATGTAATGATATCTCTTAGCTTCTTTTCATTTATTTTACTTCTACAACCACCAAACTCTTCTTATTATTTACTTTTGTAACAAAACAAGTATCCTAAATATACTAGGATATTTTTACGAGATGTATTCTAACAACAATGACACACACCTCAATATAATGGGTGAAAAACATAATGTTTCTGTGGATGGAAACCAAACGTCTCATGAAACGATGATTGTTCAATTATCTCCTACCACCTCTCATGGTGGCCATTATGATAGAACTATAATTAAATAGGATATTTCTGATGTTTATTTTATATATAATCTTATTTAATTTTTTTTATATCATACCATCATTCGTTTCAGGTTATATATATATATATATATATGATAATTTCATTTGAAGAAATGCGAACTACCGCCCCCTCAAAGTGATATGACTCATTCATACCATATATGGAACGTATAAAGGATGTTGTTAATGAACGTAAGTGACATATATAAGATACTATATTATACTGGAATAATAATATACCTATTTATCATTTGGTTTTTATTCCTTTTAAAATGAAAAATGAAATGGAAGTAGCGTTTGTGCGTACGTACGAATTACTGTCTCCACGAATGCGATGAGATTCATTTCCCCATCATATCCTTTAAAGGCTTATTCTAATTTGATGATTAAAATTAATGTTTATGTACTTGATATCGTTCTGGATATGAATAAGATACAACTTATACATAACAAACACGACTTACTTAACAAAGCATATAAAGGAAAACGAATTAGTTAACACTCAAAACGATGACAATACTAAAATATTATTAACAAAACAATATTAAAAGATAATATATGATATGATATTTATATATATGATTCTTTTAAAATTTAATAAAAAAATTTAACTATTATATAGGATTTTAAACTACCCTCAACCAAGGAAAAGTACAAGGTAAGGGGTTTTCATCTCACTCCGTATTCCATTGAGATTAATGCCATATTGCCACTATTACCTTTTGTGTAGTGTATGTACAACCCATAATTGTATTATTTGTGTAATAAAATTTAATTTATATGTATTTACATATTCAATGTATGATACCTCTTTCAAGGGGTGTATGTTTCATAAGTTACCAAATAGGTAAGGGTTAATTTCACAATCTCTTTATTATCTGAGGTTGTTTTTACGTAAGTATCTATTGGGACATATTTATTATCCATATCCATGTTTTATGAAAGAGTTTTTAAAGGGATTTTTTTGTGAGTTTTTTTTACTAAAACATCATTTCAAATGTTTTAAATTTTTAATCTTCTAAATCTTTCTCATTAAGGTCCATGTCTTCAAAATGGTTTTTAAGGATTTATATATATAGACATGAATGTTTTTAAAATGATAATTACGTTAAAATGTTTCAAAGTGGTATGGGACACATTGATTCAATAATGTCTATAAATGTCTTCCTTTAAAAATTTTCTGACTTTTAAATGTTTTCATGAAGAAGTGCTATTTCTCTCAAAGAGTTTTACAAATCATTTTAATCTATGTCGAATTTATTTAATGGATTTTAAACTTGTTTTGATGTTGATTTGTCATGATACAAAACTTACATATTGTGTTGAAGGTTGTGAGATATGTTTGACTATGGATGTGTTATTTTTATACCATTCATGGTTTATGGGTAAAGTATTGAAATTTCACATGCTAGTATTAATACGAATGATTATGTTATGTTTAGACCTTTTAATATGAGTAATGCATTGGACTTGATAAGTGACGGGGGGAACCCATTATAGATCCTCGATGCATCAGTAGGTCTAATGAGACAAACTAGTGTCTTGGCACGAGGCCTTGACAAAATTTTATTATTAGTCTTGGCACGAGGCCTTGGCTACGTGGTTATGATAGTCTGGCATTATGCATTCCATCATTATGAAAGTGGTTATTGATATTGCATTAGATTATTAGACCAGTAGAATATCCATGTGAATAAGTAAATGGAATTATTGCATTTTATCTATTCCATATTATGTCGATGTTCATGTTTAAAAGGCCTTTTGTTTTGTTATACATTTCCTTAAATGATTATTATTATTTTTGAATGTTTCTTCTATATTGTTTTCCTTATTAAGCATATGAGCTCACCCCTTTATATGTTTTAATTTTCCTAGGATTCCACGAAGTGTATTGTGATTGATATGAAGGGTTAATCCATGAGAATGATGTTGTTCATGAAGGATTAATTATGTTGTTTTGTATGTTATGATGTGTAAAGTAACATTCATGTATGTAATCTATTTTCCAAAACTGCTAAAACCATCAGTCCTTTGGGACTTGATTCCTTGTAATCATGCCAATGTATTAAAATAATGCACCGACTCAGGATTACTGGGGTCGGGGCGCTACATTTGGTCTCAAGGGAAGTTTAGTAATAACCTTGGAAGCTAGATTTATACAAACTCTGATTAGAGCACATAGACCTAAGATAGGCATTGAGGATTAGTATAGAAGAAATTCCTAGAATTTTGGTAATGTAGAGAATTTGTGAGTTTTCCATGCAAATACTTCCCTCTCTGGATACGAGCAGTTAGAGGCAGCTCTGGAACATATGTACCTAGGGTTAAAACCCGAAAACACTGATTTGAGCTAGAATCGAATGGGAACTGGTGCCCGACAACGGGCCTTGCTGCACTCTTGGTTACGACACTCCAGGGGGATATGCTTAGGATAATTCTTATTTTCTTTACAAATAATTATGAAACGTTTATGAGTATATACTTCCTCAATGAAAACATCATTATGAATATGGATTATATACATAAACCGTTCAATTTATGTTAGGTGTTTTACATGCTTGGAATAATTTTAATTCATAAACTGGCCTAGTTTATGCTATTGTATAGAAATTGTGCCCACTAGAAGGAATGTGAACTCCAGAAATACGTATGATCCAAAGAGTAAGAAAGATAATATCTTTCATAGTATTAAGCCAACATTTAGAAGGGAAATAGTCTCCCTTGTATTCTCATCATATGAAGAAATAGTATAATGTGTTAATAAGATAAGTAAATAATTATCCGATTCATATGGATTTGAGGGGAAGCAAGAGAAGAAAACGATGGAAGAGAGAAATATGGAAAAGGAAAGTGGGAAAAGAAGAATTTTCCCATATGTGATAACAGTGGGAAGAAACACCCTATAACTTGCCTCATAGGTATGGAATTTTGTTATAAGTGTGGTGAAAAAGGATACCATGTAATAACTACAAGGGTAAGAAAAATGTTTCAAATGTATAATGCTTCATCAGCCCGGAGTTGGGACACTATGTGAAACAATGTCCAAATCATCAGAGTATAACCCAAATGATGCTATTGGAAAATAATCATGTTATGATACTACCACAGATGAGGAGGAATGATTAGAGTTTTTATGTTTTTATTTGAGAATTATGTCATTTTAGTGTTGTATCAATAATGTATTAGTTATAATAATTATGGAGTATATAAGGATTGTACTGAAGTACTATTTCATTAAGGATTTGAGATTTCTTGTTATAAGAAGAAGTGACTCAATAACAGGTTAAATTTTTGGAAATTATATGGCATAGATAAATATAAACCATAATATGGTTCTGACACTGAGGTAGTGATTTTGAAATAATACATGATTCATTTGGATAAATTATATTGGAAATTATTCACTACCTTGAAATTGATTAATGATTTGTATATTCCATAATTGTTGGATATTACAACATTTTTTGGACATAAGGAGTATATCTAGTATTCTAGAAGTAATAAGGGATCATTAATTTAATCAATAAGGTTTTATGGTAATTTGGGATGTTGCAGTGTTTTAAAAGAATACATGATTAAGGTGTTCACATGTTATTACGCGGAAAAATTGGATCTTCATTGTGTTTATCTTTCTTAAAAAATTTCACTGTGAGTTTGGACAGATGTATTTTGGATAATTCTAGTTTGAGACTATTTTTTGAGTTCCATAAATGGACAACCCGGAGGTTGGGCGACAACCCATCGCGTCTGGAAATGGCGCAAGACGTGAACTCGCAACTGAAGGGAGACAAGGGTGTATCACTTACCACTGACCCACGTGATGTTCTGGATTGAATAATGTAGTTTTTTTAATGGGTATGGTAGATTAATTATAAATTCATTTTTTGGAACCCTATTCGAATAGGATAAATAGAAATTTTTTATGTTCTATTATCATTAAGAGTTAAAGATGAGTTTGTGGTAGAATTATTTAAAGGACAGAACTCTACTTGAAAAGTATACTTTTTTTTCTTATCATATTCTATGAATAAATAAATTCATAAACAATGGGTAAGGAATCTTAAAACCATAAATTTTTTATCCTAACACCTTTTGTTTTTTTTAAACTGATGGTATTTTAAATCATCATAGATTGGTGGCTTTGAGTCCTATAATTCTATAATTGTTTGTGATTGATGACCTCAATCAATCCCTATCAATATTTACATTTCTCCTCCAATTATATGTCTCTAATATCCACCAATGTTCTCCTAATCGAGATCATAATTTGGTGGTGACTTTTTCATTCCCCTTTTCCTATTATTATGTATAAATTTTATTAACACAATTTACGATGTGAGTTTTCATGCAAAGGTATTTTCTATTTTTGACCTTTTATTTTCAAAGAACAATTTCAAATTCCGAGGATGCAATTTATTTATAGAGGGAAGAATGTGACATTAGAAGATTTCATAGTACTGTATTTTTTCAATGTAATTCAATCACTTTCACAACACGCAACACAGAGTTCTAGAACACCATGACTTTCCAAACAAGCCGTTCAAAAGCGGTTATGATTAGTATTAACTAAATTTTGAACTTCATATAATCCTTATAATTTTACAATCCATATTATGAGTTTCTTAGACATAATGTAAGAACGAACACATTTATTCAGATAAAAGAACTATTTTTCATAAAATACAATTTTACCGCCTTTTAATGGCGAAGCCTTTTTTAAATCCAATATTTCAAACTTTTATATAATAAATTTTAAAAAATAAACTTCTTATTTAGAATCGGGACATAAGAATTTAGTATTGAGGATGTTTTGGTGTTTTTCTGATAACTTTCATATTTGGGTGAATAGTGAAAAAAACTATCTTTTAACTAAAAACAACTTTTTAAATGAATATAATTTATATTGCTAAATTATAAATTTTAATGATTTGGAAGTATAAATATATAATATTTTTACCATTTAATACAATGATGGTCATTTTATGTAATTTCACTTTGAAATTGGACATAAACAACTGTCAAACTTTTGATAGTTATTATTTCTTAAAAATACGCCTTTTGGTTTTGACAACAGGAATTAATTTTATGTTTATAAATTCAACATATCTATTTTTAATTTGGTAAAATAGACATCATTTTTGGATTCAGAATATCGAAATTAGATTAGGGTGAAATTTTGGTGTTTTTATGAAAACATTGAGTTTTTGATGGATAGTGGAAAACATTGAGTTATTTTTTAAAACCGCCTTTTTATTTAAATAATTATTTATTTTATTTAAATTTAGTTCAGGTCAAAATATATACATAATAACTATATAAATTCAATGAAATTAATTGGAGTCAGTTTATAATAATTTTAGATATATAAAAATTGTATTGAACTTTTTCACCGTCTTTTACCCTCCTCCTAGGAAAATTTGTAAATTTACATAAAACATAATTTTACCACTTGTGTGATATGAATTTAAAAAATCCGAGAGACACGGTTAATATCAAGGAGTAAAATGTGGTTCAGTGAGATAAACATAATTTTTGGTGAATAGTAATTTTTTACTTTTATTTACCACGGTTAAAAGTAAATAGGGTAATTAAGGGTAAAAATGATATTAATATTACCCAAACACATGCCCTAATTCTATTGAAAAAGTGTATATCGACCAAAAAGAACCTTAGGAATAAAATATTATTATTTAGGTCAACTTGAATTAGATTGGGACAATTATTATTATTTAATTCAAACAAGAATTAAAAGAGTTAAAATCAATGTTTAATAACTAAAACATTTTTCATATAATGTTATTCATAAGATAAATTTGATTATAAACATTCATTAGAATGATAAAAATATTTCTTAAATCATGGTATTTTATTTATAATTTTGAGACATTATATAAATAAATTTATTTATGACACAATGATGATGCAGTAATTACCTTATTCATGAAAGAATCAAATAAATTGTATTATAAATATTATAATAAATATAATTTCAAAGTTTTTTTTGAAATCCACGAATTTTCTAGGTGAATATGAAACGATTGGGATGATTCAATGTATCTTGATTGATGTTATCAAGTTGTGTTGACTTTCACAAAACAAAATATCAAAAAGGGACAAAATTGACATAAATTAATATTTAAAACAAATATTATATTATTAATTGATATTCTATTATTAAAAATATATTGTTCATCCAAAGGACTTATATAATGATAGGTGTATCATTAATGGACCACTTGAGGGTCTCTTGGAAGTATATAGTATGTTTATTACATTTATAATATAAAAGTACAAAGAGACATGGTAAATGTCAAACTAATTAACTAAGAGTTAAAACTAAAAGATAAGGTTAATAAAGTGATCCAAACCTGTCTAAAACATATTAAATGAGTTTTTTTAGACCAATCCCCACCTTATAAATTTAATAATCCACTTTGGTTCCTTTAGAAACCGAATATGATTTTATTATAAAATAATACTTCATGTTTTTCCTAAAGAGACCATCCTTCCCCTTATAAAAGAACACCACTTCTAACCAATTCCTCACACCTCCAGACCCTTTTTCATCGTCCAAACTTTAAACGATTAAGCTCCCTACATCCCTATCCTTCTCCTAGAAGCCTTACCTTAGGTAGAAGGCACTTCAAGAGTCCTTTTTTGGTTCAAACCAAAGGGAGTTACCTTTCTATGGATGGCAACCAAACGCCTCACGAAACGATGATTGTTCAATTATCTCCTAACACCTGTCATGGTGGCCATTATGATGGAACTATAATTAAATATGATATTAATGGTATTTATTTTATATATAATCTTCTTTACTTCCATTTTTTATCATACCATTATTTGTTTCATGTTTGTATATATATACGATAATTTGATTTGAAGAAGTGCGGACTACCGCCCCCTCAAAGTGATATGACTCATTCATACCATACATCGAACCTATAAAGGATATTGTTAATGAAAATAATTAAAATATATAAGATACTATATTATACTGGAATAATAATATACCTATGTATCAATTGGTTTTTATTCATTTTAAAAGGAAAAATGAAATGGAAGTAGCGTTCGTGCGTACGTACAGATTACCGTCTCCACGAACGCAATGATATTCATTTCCCCATCATATACATTAAAGAATAATTCTCATTTGATGATTAAAAGTAATGTTTAATAACTTTATATCATTCTGGATATGAATAAGACACAACCTACCCATAACAAACACATCTTATGTAACAAAGCATATAAATGAAAAATGAATCAATTAACACCTGAAACGACGATAATAATAAAGTATTATGAACAAAACAATATTAAAAGATCATATATGATATCATATTCATATATATGATTCTTGTATAATTTAATAACAATAATTTAACTATTATACAGGAGGTTAACCTACCCTCAACCAAGGAAAAGTACAAGGTAAGAGGTTTTCATCTCACTCATTATTCCGGTGAGATTCATGCCATATTGCCATTATTAACTTTTGTGTGGTGTATGTACTGCCCATAATTTTATTCATTGTGTAATAAACTTTACATTATGTGTATTTACATATTAATTGTATTATACCTATTTCATGAGGTGTATGTTTCGTATGTTACCAATTTGGTAAGGGTTAATTTCACAATCTATTTATTATCTGAGGTTGTTTTTACGTCGGTATCTACTGGGACATGTCTATTATACATGTCCATGTTTTATGAAAGAGTTTTCAAAGGGATTATTTTATGGGAGTTTTTTTACGAAATCATCATTTCAAATGCATTAAATATTTATTCTTATAAATCTATCTCATTAATGACCATGTCTTCAAAATGGTTTTGAAGGATTTATATATATGGACATGAATGTTTTTAAAATTTTAATTACATTAAAAAGTTTCAATGTGGTATGGGAAACTTTGATTAAAAAATGTCTTTAAATGTCTTCCTTTTTAAATTTGTGTCTTTTAAATGTTTTCATGAAAATGGTGTATTTCTCTCCAAGAGTTTTACAAATCATTTTCATCTATGTCAAAAAAATTTAATGTATTTTAAACTTATTTTGAAGTTTATTTATCATGATACAAATATTACATATTGTGTTTAAGGTTTTGTGATATGTCTTACAATGGATGTGTTGTTTTTATACCATTCATTGTTTATGGGTAATGTATTGACATTTCTTATGCTAGTTTTAATACAAATGTTTATGTTATGTTTATACCTTTTCATATGAGGAATGCATTGGACTTAATAAGTGACTGGTGAATCCCGTTATAGCTCCTCGATGGATCAGTAGGTCTCATTAGAAAAACTTGTGTCTTGTTACGAGGCCTTGACAAAATCCTATTTTATGTCTTGGCACAAGGCCTTTTCTACATGGTTATGATAGTCTGGAATTATGCATTTCATCATTATGAAAGTGGTTATTGATATTGCATTGATTATTCGACTAGTAGAATATCCATGTGAATAAGTAAATGGAATTATTTTATTTTATCTTTACCATATTATGCTAATGTTCATGTTTAAAAGTATTTTGTTTTAGTTATATATTTCCTTAAATGTTTATGCTTTTTTATGAAAGTTTATGCTATATTGTTATCCTTACTGAGAATCTGAGCTCTCCCCTTTCTATGTTTTAATTTTCTAGGATTCCAAGAAGTGTACTGTGATTGATCATAAGGGTTAAGCCAAGGGAATAATAGAGTTCTTGAAAGAATATTTATGTTGTTTTGTATGTTATGAAGTGTAATGTAACATTCATGTATGTAATCTATTTTTCAAGACTGGTAAACTGATCGGTCCTTCGGGACTTGTGTAAAGACCCGCAAATTTCAAGGGAATTTTTTTCTTAATTTTCTTTGGAATTTTACAAGAGCGCAGCTTCAGACGGTACCTGATTCCGAGGCCCGGTGTGCCCGGAATCAATTTCCGAAATTTGGCTCGTGTACGTTCAGTGAACGGACGAGCAGGTTATTCTATCTTTTGAACCGGTGCCCGGAATCGAATTCTGAGGGCACCGATGAAATCGTAGCGCCGGTATTTGCTTAGAAACGCCTCTTCCGGAGTTGCGTTTGCTCAGACGTGGTTTTTAAATTTTGGGGCTTTAAGTCAGAAATAAAATAAAGTTTGTGCGACAACTTTATTTTATTTCACATAAGCCGCTTGGAAGTCACATGGAAGCCACTTGAACTGAGTTAAAGCGGATAGGGTGCTATCCGGAAATATCCTACCCCTTGTTAGGATATTTATGTGGTGGGGCCCGCACGAGCCCCGCCGTTTCTTTCGCTAAGTAACGCACCCGCGAAAACCCGTCAAAGTAACTGAAAAGTCAACCGACGCGTTTTCTTTAATTCTTAACAGACCATTTAATCGAGCGGTTTATTTCGTGAATTAAATGAGATGTTTCGCTCGTTGAATTAATTCAACGAACTGATTGGTCGTTACTTACGCTTTTGCGTTTGTTGGCATGTTTATAAAATAAGACCAACCTTAAAATCCTTTGAAAGGATTTGAGAGGATCCCTGATTCTTCAGCTCCCCCGCGAAGAACGCGAAGAACGCGAAGAACGCGAAGAACACCGGAACCGGAATTCGACGACGCACACCATGATCTGCGACGTCGACGAGCTCTACCCGCGACGTTCTTCGGCGACGCCTCTTCTTCCGCGGCCGATCCTTGTTCGGCAACAAAGGTGAGAATCGAACCTTCTAATTCTCCCCTTTTTATATTTCGATATCAACGGATTTAAATTAATTAAATCCGTTTGATCTTGATCCGGAGATTGGCGACGCGACTCCGGATACCGCGACGACGCGACGATCTCCTTCTTCCGCGACGAGCGATTCCGCGACGACCTCACGTCCGACGGCGACATCGAGGTAAGGGTTGTTGGAATTCTTTTATTCCCCGTGTTTATTCTTTTAAAGTAAAGAACATGATCTCCGACAATTTTAATTTATTTAAAGTTGTTGTTGATTATTATCTTTTCCTCCCGTTGTTTATGACTAACGCGGAGGGTGCGGGTCTAACGAACAAGACCCGGCAACCCTCCGTCGATCTCTTTTGTTGTGCGGATATGGTGGACGACGACGAACCGCGCGGCAGGGGCGATCTGTTGATCCCGCAGTGAAGGTCGGACCCCGGGAGGAGCAACGGTGCAGACGGGAGGCAAAACGGGCCACTGGAGCAACTCTGGCGGCCCGCGGAAGGCGGCGGCGGCGCGGGTCGCCGGCGCGGCGGCGCCGGCGGCCGGAGGCGGCGGCACCCGGCGCGCCGCCGTGGAGAAGATCCGCCACGGCTGAAGCCGCGACGGCGGCGGCCGGTTCCACGGTCGCGCGGAACCGGAGAGGGACGCGGCGGCCCGGCCGCGTCCGCGTGACAGGCGGCCCCCCGCGGGGCCGCGTTTCCTTCAAGTCGCGGGTCAAACCCGCGGCAGCTCTTCGGCCGCTCGGTCGAAGCCGAGCCGGCCGGTCTGGGCGGCCGGGCCGCGCCCAGGCCGTACCGGACCCGGCCTAGCCGGGTCGGGCCGGGTCAGGCCGACCCGGTTCGGCTGACCCAGGGGGGGGTTCGGGCCGGGTCGCCCCGGGCCCAGAACCCCCGTTTCGGGCCTTCTTCGGTCTTTTGCCCATATCTTGGGCCTGGGACCTCCGATTGACGAACCGTCAGAGGCTACGCGATCCTTGGATCGAGACGCTCGTTCCGTTATATTATACTCAAGGTTTCGGAAGACTTTGGGTTCGGCCGGGTTGGTTCGTACACGAAACCAACCGGGCCCTCGGAGCGGAAACGCTCATAACTTGAGCTACGGACGTCCGATCGACGTACCGTCAGCTGTGGTAGTTTCCTCTAAGTGAGACGGAACATTTGGCATACTTCGCCCGAGGATCGGATACAGGCGGAGTACGGTTGGGTTGGTTTTGCCCTAAAAACCAACCGGGCCCCTGGGACGAAAATGCCAATAACTCTCAGACCGGGCGTCCGATTGACGCGCCGTCTGTTGCGTTGAGATCCTGTTGTCGATACGGAACTTTTGGATACATCAACTTCGGACTACGTGTCAGTTGATGTATCAGCCTCTCGGCTCGTGGAGCGGACCCTCCTAAACGAGCTCGCTATGTGCGGGAACCCTAGCGCTGGCTGTGACTTCGACGACAGAGCAGAGATCCTCCGTGGACTGCGACGACGGCAGAGCAGAGATCTTCCGTGGACTGCGACGACGGCAGAGCAGAGATCCTTCGTGGACTGCTGTGACGACTGTGCAGAGATCCTCAGTGGACTGCATCGACTACTGCACTCAGCGATCCTACGTGGATCAGTGCTACAGGTTCTGTGTGAGCCCGATCCTATGTGGGTCCTTACTACCGGTTCTGTGTGAGCCACTGCCTACAGGTTCTGTGTGAGCCCGATCCTGTGTGGGTCTTTTTCGGGGGTTAGTACCTATCGATCCTTCGTGGGTCCGACGACTTAGATGGATCAGTGATCATCTTTGACGTCATCTGAAAATGTATACCTGGTTGAGCTGAATCTTATGTTACTCTCCTTTGTGGATTGTGTTGAACTATCCTATGTGGATTTACTGTTTACTCTCCTTGTGGATTTGAGTCTTGCTTTCCTTTGTGGATTGAGTTGTTCTTGAGCTCGTGAGCAGATCTAGAATTGGGGACTGAGGTATATGTATGGGCATATACCTAAGTCGAGTCAGATGTTACTTCGTGATTGCATCTTTCTTTTGTGCTATATCCTTTGTGGATTTCGGGAGACCTTCGGGGGTCTCGGGGTCCTTACTGAGTAGCTTATACTCACCCCTGCATGGGCTATGCCCGCACCTTGTTGTGTTGGTTGCAGACGACGGACAGCGCTGATCACGGTTGGGGCGTGGAGCAGAACGGTACCTGAAGGTGGACCACTGGGCGGGACGTGCTCGGAGCGGACGTGGGACCCGAGGAGCCTGGAGGCTATCTGTACCCACCCTTCAGGTGGGATTGCTAGTGGACGACACGAGGCCGCCGTCTTTTCTTCAGTTGTTGTTCTTTACTTTTTCAGTTGTACTTTACAGTTGGGCTTGTATTTCCGGCCCCCTTTACTTTTCTGCACCTTGTAGTTACTTTCCGCTTGGTGACTCTGTGGTGGTTGTTACTTTTAAAGGCAATGCCTTCCCTGTTTACCGGGATTTTACGCCTTGGTGCTAGTCGCCAGCCCCTGGCCTATGGAAGGCGGGCTTGGGGTAGTCACGGCACGGGCCCCGAGGAAGGGTCGTGACAAATTGGTATCAGAGGCGGTCGGTTCTACCGCAGACTCTGATCGTCCTTTCTTTCTATATGAAGCAATAGTGTTTAGTGTATTGAGTGTGGTTATCAGTTCAGGGAGCCCAGTGTTGGTGCGGCGACCGACGTATCCGTACACCAGGACCCTGACTCCTGATTTCTGACTTAATGCATGAAAACATTGATTGTGTGTGTGTTTCAAGTTTTCTTTGTGATTACTTGTGTCAGCTCACCGGGTATACTGATCTGCTTCATGAAAGTCTCAAGTTTTCCTTGTGATTACTTGTGCCAGCTCACCAGGTATACTATTCTGACTGTGGTTCTCTTGTTCTCCTTTTCATGATGGCCCCGCGACGACAGTCAGCTAGGGTTCCGAGTGTAGGGCGCGACGGCAGCCCACCGAGCGACGAGGCCTCGGTGCAGGGCCCTTTGCCAGTAGTGGCCCCGGCGGTAGCTTTACCCGCCGAGCCACCGATGCTACCAGTACTAGACGCTGACGATGCACGTCGCCTCAGGGCACTGCATGAGTTTCAGAGCCAGCGACCGCCCAGGTTTCGCGGTGAGGCGGAACCCCAGGCCGCCGAGGACTGGCTAGAGGCGGTGGTACGGATCTTTAGGCTAGTGAGGACACCAGCGGATCTCATGGTGATTCTCGCGGCGAGCCTCCTGCAGGCGGCGGCAGGACGATGGTGGAGCTTGATGCTCCAGGTTCACGATGAGGCATCCTTGCTCTGGGCGGACTTAGAGAGCCTCTTCCGCTCTGAGTTCATCCCGGCCACCCTCCGAGCGGTGTGCATCCAGGAGCTTCTCCAGCTGCGCCAGGGCAACATGACAGTCGCTCAGTACGCGGCGAGGTTCACTGACCTATCTCGCTACACGACCGACATGGTACGGGACCCCTTCTTCCGGGCCCGGACCTTCGAGCAGGGCTTGCGACAGGAGATTCGGGCGTCGCTGGTCTCCCTCAGCATTCCGACCCAGGCGGGAGTGCTGGAGCGAGCCCTCCTGATCGAGAGCTTCCTAGCAGAGCCTTCTTCAGCGGCGAGACCTAGCGCAGGGCGGTAGGTAGCTGAGTCTTCGGCAGCAGGTAGCCGACGGATGACTCTCGGGTCCAGGCAGACCAGACCCCCACGCAGATGGCCTCAGGACACCGGCTCAGCAGTGCGAGGCACACAGCGGAGTGCCAGCCTTCCGAGAGGCAGGCTGTGCTACTCCTGCGGCGGGCAGGGTCACATGGCTCGTGACTGCCCGACTCGCCGATCAGAGGAGCAGCAGACGGTGGAGGGGCCACCCAGGCAGAGGCAGAGGGTCGACCGTGGCGGTCCGCAGGGAGGAGGCGGACGAGGCAGAGGAGCTGGCCGAGCAGCGGGTGGTGGGCGACGCTTCCAGGCTCTACCCCCACCACCACCAGGAGGGCCACCTCGACCACAGGGAGCTGGCGGGCAAGGACAGGCCCAGCTCCAGTCAGTGGAGGCCTATGACCCCGACATGCCAGAGATGATTCGAGGTACGATCTGTGTCTATTCCACCCTTGCTGCAGTACTTATAGACACAGGAGAGAGTCACTCTTTCATAGCCTCTTCCCTTGTTCGGAGCTCGGAGATTCCGACTGAGCCGTTGGCTCGATCCTTACGGCTAGAGACTCCTACGGGAGCAGACTCGACGATTACGCACTGGTGCCGGCAGTGTGAGCTTACTCTAGGAGGTGAGAGCTTCGGCTGGGATCTCCTTGTAGCGGCGTCGAGGCCTTACGACGTCATCTTGGGCATGGATTGGCTATCCACGGTTCATGCCTAGATCGACTGTTTTAGGCGCAAGGTGCGATGTGTTCGCACCGACGGGAGCAGGTTTACCTTCACCGGCGAGAAGGGAACCTTTGCAGCACAGGATGGACTTCCGCGGAGGAGAGTGCAGACCATCTCTCAGCAGTTGTCTAGCCTCATCCTAGGAGCAGTGGACGTGCGGAGTCCAGTTTTTCCTACAGTGGTGGACCAGTACATGGACGTCTTTCCCGACGACGTTCCAGGGCTACCTCCTCGTAGAGAGGTAGACTTTTACATCGACTTGTACCCCGGGATAGCCCCGATATCTGCTCCAGCATATCGAATGGCCCTCGCCGAGCTTCGAGAGCTGCAGGTACAGTTGGAGGACTTGCAGAGCAAGGGGTTAATCCGACCCAGTGTTTCACCCTGGGCTTCCCTGATTTTGTTCGCCAAGAAGGCGGACGGGAGCTTGCGACTGTGTGTCGACTATCGTCGCCTGAACCAGGTGACAGTGAGGAATAAGTATCCGTTGCCACGGATTGATGACCTCTTCGATCAGCTCAAGGGAGCACGGTGGTTCTCGAAAATAGACCTCCGGTCAGGCTATCATCAGCTCAGAGTTCGAGACGAGGACGTGCAGAAGACGGCCTTCAGGTGTCGGTATGGCCATTATGAGTTCTTGGTTATGCCGTTCGGCGTAACCAATGCTCCAGCAGTGTTCATGAGCCTCATGAACAAGATCTTCCAGCCATACCTCGACCGATTTGTCGTGGTCTTCATTGACGACATTTTGGTATACTCGACGACTGAGGAGGAGCATGCCTACCACCTGCGAGTTGTGCTAGACACACTCCGAGAGCACCAGCTTTATGGCAAGCTCTCAAAATGCCAGTTCTGGTTACGTGAGGTCCATTTCTTGGGGCACGTCATCTCTGAGGTGGGAGTTGCAGTGGATCCCGCGAAGATCGAGGTAGTGCTAGCTTGGGAGCCACCCAAGAGCGTGACAGAGGTGCGGAGTTTCTTGGGCTTAGCCGGATACTATCGGAGATTTGTGCCGGACTTCTCCAGAGTTGCGGCACCACTCTCAGACTTGAAAAAGAAGGGGAAACCCTTTGTGTGGTCAGACAGATGTCAGCAGGGCTTCCAGGAGCTGAGACAGAGATTGACCAGCGCACCTATCTTGAGGTTGCCTGAGGAGGGAGTTGGATACGTAGTTTACTGCGATGCATCAGGGACTAGACTCGGGTGCGTCCTGATTCAGGAGCGGGCCATGATCGCCTACAGATCACGTCAGTTGAGGTCGCATGAGCAGAACTACGCCACTCATGACCTGGAGTTAGCAGTAGTGGTCTTCGCTCTGAAGACTTGGCGGCACTATCTGATGGGCGAGCGCTTCACAGTCTTTTCTGACCACCAGAGTCTCAGGTATATCTTCTCTCAGAAGGAACTGAACCTGAGACAGCGGAGATGGCTTCAGTTCCTCCAAGACTATGACTTTGAGATAGTCTATACTCCTGGGAAGGGGAACGTGGTAGCCGATGCCCTCAGCAGGAGGACGGGCATTCAGCTACTTGAGGAGGCAACGGAGCAGCTAGCCTCCTTGCAGATATCCTTCGTGGATAGAGACGGAGCGGCCTTTCTTCAGTCTCTCACAGTCTCTCCTCCACTTCTACAGCGGGTCAGAGAGGCTCAGCGTGGGGACGCTGATTGTGAGACCCGGCGTGCACTGATATCCTCAGGTCAGGCGCTTGATGGTTTCTCCCTTGGAGCAGAGCACGGCATCCTTTTCAAAGGACGTACCTTCGTACCAGTCGCTTTACGAGAGGAGGTGCTGAGAGATTTTCACACTTCTCCCTTGGCGGTGCATCCCGGAGTGGCGAAGATGTACCAGGATCTCAGGCGACAGCACTGGTGGCCGGGCATGAAGAAAGCTGTGGCAGAGTTCGTTTCACGATGCCTCACCTGCCAGCAGGTGAAGGCAAAGCATTAGGTACCAGCAGGCTTGGTACAGCCCTTGGAGGTCCCGGAGTGGAAGTGGGACGGTATATCTATGGACTTCGTGACTGGACTTCCACGCACTTCCAGAGGTCACGACTCCATTTGGGTGATTGTCGACCGACTCACCAAGTCGGCACACTTCATACCCATCAGAAAGCAGTGCTCAGTGGAGAGCTTGGGACGTCTTTATGTCCAGGAGATCGTACGGCTTCACGGTGTTCCATCGTCTATCGTCTCCGATCGAGATGCTCGTTTCACTTCCCGGCTTTGGAAGGGGTTGCAGGAGGCGTTCGGGACGCGGCTCCATCTGAGCACAGCCTTCCACCCTCAGACGGATGGTCAGACGGAGAGGACCATACAGACACTCGAGGACATGCTCCGTGCATGTGTTCTCGACTTTGGTCGCAGCTGGGAGGACCACCTACCCTTGGTGGAGTTCGCGTACAACAACAGCTACCACTCCACCATCGGGATGGCACCATACGAGGCGTTGTACGGCAGACCCTACAGATCACCGTTGTGCTGGACAGACCCTGGGGAGTCAGCACTCGTGGGACCAGAGATGGTCCGAGCCACGACAGAGAAGGTCCAGATCATCCAGGAGAGGATGAGGACAGCTCAGAGCCGGCAGAAGACATATGCTGACAGGAGGCGGAGGCCACTAGAGTTCGAGGATGGCGACCACGTCTTTTTGCGTGTCTCACCTCGACGTGGTTTACAGAGATTTGGCCGAGGCGGCAAGTTGTCTCCACGCTTCATCGGGCCTTTCCAGGTCCTCAGCAGGATAGCAGAGGTGGCTTATCGCCTGGCTCTACCACCTCAGTTGCACCGGGTGCACGACGTCTTCCACGTGTCTCAGCTGAGGAGATACATGCACGACCCGACACACATCATCGACTTTGGGGAGCTGGACGTGGACGATGGGGCGACTTTTGCGGAGGTCCCAGTGGAGATCGAGGATCGACAGGAGCGGGTCCTACGTGGGCGGTCGATTCCTCTTGTGCGTGTCAGATGGCAGCACGGGAACCTCCAGGAGAGCACTTGGGAGCGGGAGGCTCAGATGCGTGCTCAGTACCCCCATTTGTTCCCCTAGTTTTTGATTATCTTTACGGGGACGTAAAGCCCTGAGGTGGGAGTAATGTAAAGACCCGCAAATTTCAAGGAAATTTTTTTCTTAATTTTCTTTGGAATTTTACAAGAGCGCAGCTTCAGACGGCACCTGATTCCGAGGCCCGGTGTGCCCGTAATCAATTTCCGAAGTTTGGCTCAGGTACGTTCAGTCAACGGACGAGCGGGTTTTTCTATCTTTTGAACCGGTTCCCGGAATCGAATTCTGAGGGCACCGATGAAATCGTAGCGCCGGTATTTGCTTAGAAACGCCTCTTCCGGAGTTGCGTTTGCTCAAACATGGTTTTTAAATTTTGGGGCTTTAAGTCAGAAATAAAATAAAGTTTGTGCGACAACTTTATTTTATTTCACATAAGCCACTAGGAAGTCACTTGGAAGCCACTTGAACTTAGTTAAAGCGGATAGGGTGCTATCCGGAAATATCCTACCCCTTGTTAGGATATTTGTGCGGTGCAGCCCGCACGAGCCCCGCCGTTTCTTTCTCTAAGTAACGCACCCGCGAAAACCCGTCAAAGTAACTGAAAAGTCAACCGACGCGTTTTCTTTAATTCTTAACAGACCATTTAATTGAGCGGTTTATTTCGTGAATTAAATGAGCTGTTTTGCTCGTTGAATTAATTCAACGAACTGATGGGTCGTTACTTACGCTTTTGCGTTTGTTGGCATGTTTATAAAATAAGACCAACCTAAAAATCATTTGAAAGGATTTGAGAGGATCCCTGATTCTTCAGCTCCCCCGCGAAGAACGCGAAGAACGCGAAGAACGCCGGAACCGGAATTCGACGACGCACACCGTGATCTGCGACGTCGACGAGCTCTACCCGCGACGTTCTTCGGCGACGCCTCTTCTTCCGCGGCCGATCCTCGTTCGGCAACAAAGGTGAGAATCGAACCTTCTAATTCTCCCCTTTTTATATTTCGATATCAACGGATTTAAATTAATTAAATCCGTTTGATCTTGATCCGGAGATTGGCGACGCGACGCCGGATACCGCGACGACGCGACGATCTCCTTCTTCCGCGACGAGCGATTCCGCGACGACCTCACGTCCGACGGCGACATCGAGGTAAGGGTTGTTGGAATTCTTTTATTCCCCGTGTTTATTCTTTTAAAGTAAAGAACATGATCTCCGACAATTTTAATTTATTTAAAGTTGTTGTTGATTATTATCTTTTCCTCCCGTTGTTTATGACTAACGCGGAGGGTGCGGGTCTAACGAACAAGACCCGGCAACCCTCCGCCGATCTCTTTTGTTTTACGGATATGGCGGACGACGACGAACCGCGCGTCAGGGGCGATCTGTTGATCCCGCAGTGAAGGTCGGCCCCCGGGAGGAGAAACGGCGCAGACGGGAGGTAAAACGGGCCACCGGAGCAACTCCGGCGGCCCGCGGAAGGCGGCGGCGGCGCGGGGCGCCGGCGCGGCGGCGCCGGCGGCCGGTGGCGGCGGCACCCGGCGCGCCGCCGTGGAGAAGATCCGCCGCGGCTGAAGCCACGGCGGCGGTGGCCGGTTCCCCGGCCGCGCGGAACCGGGGAGGGACGCGGCGGCCCCGCCGCGTCCGCGTGACAGGCGGCCCCCCGCGGGGCCGCGTTTCCTTCAAGTCGCGGGTCAAACCCGCGGCAGCTCTTCGGCCGCTCGGCCGAAGCCGAGCCGGCCGGTCCGGGCGGCCGGGCCGCGCCCAGGCGGGACCGGACCCGGCCTAGCCGGGTCGGGCCGGGTCGGGCCGACCCGGTTCGGCCGACCCAGGGGGGGTTCGGGCCGGGTCGCCCCGGGCCCAGAACCCCCGTTTCGGGCCTTCTTCGGTCTTTTTCCCATATCTTGGCCCTGGGACCTCCGATTGACGAACCGTCAGCGGCTACGCGATCCTTGGATCGAGACGGTCGTTCCGTTATATTATACTCAAGGTTTCGGAAGACTTTGGGTTCGGCCGGGTTGGTTCGTACACGAAACCAACCGGGCCCTCGGAGCGGAAACGCTCATAACTTGAGCTACGGACGTCCGATCGACGTACCGTCAGCTGTGGTAGTTTCCTCTAAGTGAGACAGAACTTTTGGCATACTCCGCCCGAGGATCGGATACAGGCGGAGTACGGTCGGGTTGGTTTTGCCCTAAAAACCAACCGGGCCCCTGGGACGAAAATGCCAATAACTCTCAGACCGGGCGTCCGATTGACGCGCCGTCTGTTGCGTTGAGATCCTGTTTTCGATACGGAACTTTTGGATACATCAACTTCGGACTACGTGTCAGTTGATGTATCAGCCTCTCGGCTCGTGGAGCGGACCCTCCTAAACGAGCTCGCTATGTGCGGGAACCCTAGCGCTGGCTGTGACTTCGACGACAGAGCAGAGATCCTTCGTGGACTGCGATGACGGCAGAGCAGAGATCCTCCGTGGACTGCGACGACGGCAGAGCAGAGATCCTTCGTGGACTGCAGCGACGACTGTGCAGAGATCCTCAGTGGACTGCATCGACTACTGCACTCAGCGATCCTACGTGGATCAGTGCTACAGGTTCTGTGTGAGCCCGATCCTATGTGGGTCCTTACTACCGGTTCTGTGTGAGCCACTGCCTACAGGTTCTGTGTGAGCCTGATCCTGTGTGGGTCTTTTGCGGGGGTTAGTACCTATCGATCCTTCGTGGGTCCGACGACTTAGATAGATCAGTGATCATCTTTGACGTCATCTGAAAAAGTATACCTGGTTGAGCTGAATCTTATGTTACTCTCCTTTGTGGATTGTGTGGAACTATCCTATGTGGATTTACTGTTTACTCTCCTTGTGGATTTGAGTCTTGCTTTCCTTTGTGGATAGAGTTGTTCTTGAGCTCGTGAGCAGATCTAGAATTGGGGACTTAGGTATATGTATGGGCATATACCTAAGTCGAGTCAGATGTTACTTCGTGATTGCATCTTTCTTTTGTGCTATATCCTTTGTGGATTTCGGGAGACCTTCGGGGGTCACGGGGTCCTTACTGAGTAGCTTATACTCACCCCTGCACAGGCTATGCCCGCACCTTGTTGTGTTGGTTGCAGACGACGGACAGCGCTGATCACGGTTGGGGCGTGGAGCAGGACGGTACCTGGAGGTGGACCACTGGGCGGGACGTGTTCGGAGCGGACGTGGGACCCGAGGAGCCTGGAGGCTATCTGTACCCACCCTTTAGGTGGGATTGCCAGTGGACGACACGAGGCCGCCGTCTTTTCTTCAGTTGCTGTTCTTTACTTTTTCAGTTGTACATTACAGTTGGGCTTGTATTTCCGGCCCCCTTTACTTTTCTGCACCTTGTAGTTACTTTCCGCTTGCTGACTCTGTGGTGGTTGTTACTTTTAAAGGCAATGTCTTCCCTGTTTACCGGGATTTTACGCCTTGGTGCTAGTCGCCAGCCCCTGGCCTATGGAAGGCAGGCTTGGGGTAGTCACGGCACGGGCCCCGAGGTCGGGTCATGACAACTTGATTCTTTGTAATCATTCCAATGTATTAAAATAATGCACCAACTCTTGGTAACTGGGGTCAGGTCGTTAACCTTAATAGTGTTGAATAAATATAACTTCATCTTCTATTATAATAATAGTAGTTCTCACTACATTCTTCATCACCACAAGAGTAATCTTGATGGTGGATTTCAATGAATATATGAGAGAAATGTTCTTCTCTTGTCACTTTACCCATGCAATAATGATAAAAACTTTATTCAATATATGCATATAGGATACACACAACATTATTCTATTGATGTCTTATATTATTTCTCTACTTATTCTATTATTCAATATTTATTTCACATAATTTAAATTAGGTCTATTTTCACTATTATTTTATTCATATCCTATTTATTGAACAAAATTATATTAGTTCTTTCTCAACTATTAAAATAAAATTATTTTTATATTCGGAAAATATTAATTTAAATTGTCTCATTATTCTAAATAGATATCAAAAAATATTTTTTATTGATTCTTCATTACATCATAATTTTTTTTAAGTAAAATATATTTTTTATTATAATAACAACTCTATTAATTTTTCTATCGATATTATTTTTTTATATTTAAAAAAGTGCTTCTAATGATGAATTAAATTTTTTCTTTTTATTAAAATCCTCCACAATCATTGGTCACTTAAATCGATTAGATCTATAATTCCAGGTCACATCTTTTCTCATAGTAAACAAATATTTATATTAATTTAAAATGCATGAACATTAAATATAAGGCATATTTTTTATATTTTTTATATTTTCTTTGTGATTAAAATTATCATACCACATGAATAATTATCCCAAACTCACTATGAAATTTCCATGAATATTTATTTGTCTTTCATAATCTCTCTATAATAATCCCATGAATTTAATGTTTTATATCATCATTCATTAAAATGGAACATGCATACTTCATTTGTATAATAGATTAATATATATGTTTTCGCATCAAAATAACTTTTTTAATAATGTGTTAATTATCATGATATTTTATTTTCAATAATGAAAACATAATCTGGCATGAACTATCTATCTCTTCTTATTCATGTGACCATTTATTTTGGATCATTATTTAATGATTTACTCTAATATATCATTTAAAATTTCTTTAAGACCTTTATTACCAAATCTTCATAACTTTATTTCATATCATGCATTTGTAACCTATCATTCTTTCATGCATAGTTTTATGACCAGTTTTTTTCACATTCATTTTTATGCATTACGAATTATGGTTTAAGAATATAAAATTAATTAGATCACACCAATATATAAATTACTATACTTTAACAATGAACAAGAGACCAAATTATGAAAACATGGATGTACTAACATTGAACAGATATGTGACTCTTCTATTGAATATTTGAGACCTTTCATGAATGGTGACCAAAATACAATTCTCTTCACCTCAAATTTTAGAGTAATCATTCCAAGTCGATTAATGATTTTGTTTCTTGGTCGGTCAATGAATTCTATTGTCAAACTTTATACACATGATCGAAAAACACATCCCCTTTTTTCTATCCGTATGATTATCAATTTTATTTGATATTCATTTTAGGGATTCCCTGACATTTAATTTGGTGGTGTGGTTGATCTCATATTACAAAGTCGATTTCGAAAACATATTTTTTATTGAGAATTAGAAAAGTGGTTTACTATGACATGAATATATGATAATTCAATATTCTTTGAAACAAATGAAATATGGTAAATTGGAATAATTAAATTGGTCATTCCGAAAAAAGTTTACATAAATTTAAAAATTTGGGCATAGGTTGACTTCTGACCCTAAGGAATAAGTTGGATATGTCACAACCTTTCATTTATGGACCTGAAAATTTAATCTTCTAAATGATAAATTAATAATGATTTAATATCTTGGATTTTACATTGGATGTAATGTTATACTTCGGATACATAATATTTCTTAAATCATATGATGATTCCCATTTGGGTGAATTTAGGTTTGCATCGAGCCCCATCTATTATGTCATTACAATTCTCCATGTGTTGGTGTTCTTCTACATATATGTTCTCTATGTGCACACTCTTATACTTTTATAACTATTATATATAGTGATTACTCTCCCCATACAACTTGATATATAATTATATGGTTATCTATTATTTAATTGAGCATCATTTAGTGAATGTAGTTGAGATATGTAAGAATGGTTTGATTAGGTGAATGAATTTTTATTAATAATAGTTGTAAATAATTATATAATAAATTATTGATGTAATAAAATTCCTTTTAAAGTTTCATTATGCTATATTTTTTATAGAAAATCCTAAAATTGTATCTTTATTAAATATTTTTTTTATTTTATATAAAAACATATTAGAGATCATCATACTTGCAAACAATATTCTTTACCAATATATATTCCAATTTTTTATACATGTTCAGTTTGACAAAATCATGGGATATTATTTTTCAATGAAAATAATTGGAATACCCAAAATCCTAAATTATTTTTTGAAATTGTATTTACACCAAAAAACATTGAAACTCTATCAGAAATGACGTATATATAATAATGTCAACATATGATCATATGTGAATTTTTTATCCACTTTTTAACGAACCCATTTTTTTGAGTACTTACACCACCACTACGAAATATTAAATCCCAATTTTTTAAATATTATTCCACCTATACATTTAAAAATTAAATTAAATTTTCATTGTCAATTATTGGAATGTTATTAACAATACTATCACTACTTCTCTATATTGTTCATTAGTATATATTTAAACATTAGTATTTTGAGTAGTCACTATTAACAATGTCATCCAGATGAAATTATAAAAAAATTATAATTTTTTATATAAAAATTTAAAAATAATTGAATCACCAGCATCAACATCTAAAAGACCCAATAAATTTGAATATTTTCTAATAATTGGCTTAAATGGCTTCTAATCATTCATTCACTTTTGAAAAAATTCAATTGTTCTTTATTATTTCAAGAGTAATTATTTATAAATTACTCTAAAATTTCATTGATGTTTATACCATAAAAGGTTATCATCCTATAAAGGAAACCTAAAAATAACTTCTTCACCCATAAAACAATTATTGCCTTTATATATTTTATCTTTATAAATGATTCAATCCACTATAACATTAACAATGTAACTTTTTTTCCTCTAAATAACATTAAATATTCCAAATAAAATAACTAAAATAAACAAATATTGTATTTAAGACCGTCTACCAAGAACATATATGTTTTTATAATTGATTTTCATTATAACCTATCGTTTTAAAAAAATTATTTTATGTATTTTTTTATTTACAAATGGATCCACCATTTTTTATAATTGATTATATTGATAAGATCATCATTTTGGGAATTGTGGGAGGTACATCTATTATATGAAACCATAACACAAACATTTCATTTTTTTAGAAAAAATCAAAAAATATTTCCATCCCATCTCTATTTTTCTCTACCCATGACCACTTCATATCTTATCTCATGATAGACATAGGTTTAATTCTAGATCATTAGATTATTCCTCATTTCATATAATTTATTATCTCTTATGATTTTCTCCCTTATTTTATATGACATCATAATTACCTTCATCTTATCTGAGACACATGATGTATATTATTGTGTCCAAATGAACAATTATATATCATCTAGGTTCCAATGAATTTAAACTCATACAGTTAATATTATAATAAAATGATGAAAAACTTCCTGTGTATTATTATTGTTATTTTTGTTTTAAATACAACATAAAAATAAGATACACATATTGAACGTGTTCATAATTATATATAAATAACAAAATAGTTTTCATCTAATCATTTTACCCTTTACTACATTAATGTATTCATTTCATCTAATTAAGAATATATATTCTTTTGGGGTGTTTATTTATGTGGTATAACATTAATTATGGATATCAACTAATTATCATCATGCTACAATACATTATAAAGTGCTTCAATATTGAGATTGTAATATATTTTAATCCATTGTAATTTTAATAATAATAATTTTATGACCTTGTAAAAAACATTAATATAATTTGTTGGGTAATTTTCATAATAACAATTTTATATAATTTGTTAGATGAAAAATGATATATTATTTTAATTTATTAGTTTTTTATTAATTATAATGTTTCATTAAAAATAATAATGTATAACTTTTGTATATTTAATTTGACATTATAGACATCATATTTGTTATAATCATAGAATATATAGCATATAATAATCATTATAGATTTTTTAAACTAGTTATTTATGTTTCAATGTTGAGAAATTTATTTTTATGAAATATACGTTATTTTAATTTAACAATTTAATTTAAAATCTAAATTATATTTTGGATTTAGTATCAATTTAATATAAGATATATTTTATTTTAAAAAATATAATTAATCCTATATAAATCAAAAATAATTTTAATGTAGGATTAAGAGAATAATTTATATAATAACACATTTTAAAGAATAAATATATTTATTATTTTTTTAAACATATATTAAAATTAAAATCTACCAACTAAACAAATTTGAATTTTTTAAAAACATAATTATTATATTTTATGTTTTTGTTAAAATTTAGTTATTAAATCAATTATAATAATTTTTATTATGTGCATATATTGAAATTAATCCCTAAAAATTCACAAAATTTATCTTCAATAATATATTCATATTTTGAATTTTGTTGTCACAATTTACTAATTACATCAAATTTATTATTTGTAATTAAGAATACTGACATTGTTAAAAAAATCCACCATTTAAAAATGGGAAAATGGGTTAGTAAAGGTAAAAAATATATATGACAATGACCCCAAATATTAACCATTATCTTATTGGATAAATTTATTTCAAAATTTATCACATAATATATTAATTTTATTTATTATGTTCCACATGATAGTAATAGTGAATAAAGAATATTTTAAGACATAAAACAATTATAATAGTGAGATCCATCACTTATAAAAGAGAACCTACTATCCTCTCATGATCACATAACATTAAATTTTTCTCTAGAATAATCCTTAAAAAAAACCTTACTCACATACAACCCCTTATTATAAAAGTCATGGACTCACCAAATGAATAATCCTCGAAGTCATATAGTTTATAATAAAGAGGTTTTTAAAATGTGATATATTTATTAATAGAGTGATTCCCTAATTATTTCATATTATTAAACTTTAGATTTTATTAAACAATGATTACATAATATCATCATTATCCTGTAAAATATTTAAATTATCTTCATTTTATAAAATAACAGATTATTATCTCTTTTTAAATCATATCGGTATTGAAACAAAAACTCATGTGTATGTGAAAACAATGCATTACATTGTTATTTCATTAATGGATCATATAGATCATTATAATTCTCAATAAAACAACATTAAATTATATATTATGAAATAACTATTATTATGAAAACATGATATATTACATACATGATATTTTTTACCTATATTAGAAAATTGTAAAGTCATTTGCCTATGCATTCGAATTATCATCTTAAAAATGTGGTTAGATTTTTTTCATTAATGAATCACATGTATTATCATAAGGATGGAAATAATTAGTAATTATATAATTTATAACATATTAGTGATTCCAGGAAATTATATTTTTATCTACATTATTAAATTTATACTAATTTCCAAAACTACTATATTATTCATGTTATGTGCATACAAGCATCTCCAATAAAATATTTGTATAATTTTTCATATCCACGCTACATGGATGGATATATATTTATTTTTAAATGATGAAAAAGATAATTATAACATTTTAATGATTCTTTATATTTTTCAACTATGAAAATATTAAATATGATCAAAACTCCTATGTTATTTTGAAGATAATAATCGAACATCCCCGAAATGACTAAGAAATTCATTACCATTTTCATTAAAAAATAAGTTAAGGATGTCAACGGTAAATAAAAAGTGGAATAAATAATGATGAATATTGTTATGAAGTGTATAAAACACAATAATGGATATATCAATTTTAATAATGAAAAAAATTAAGGCATAAAATGGAAATCAAAAAAGTTTAAAATTTTATAATGATTATCAGTTCGTAATAAAGTTCAATATCATGAGAAAATTATAATCCCAAATCATTTTCCTGGAAAGTATAATGATATAAAAAAATAATGAAACAAATTTAATTTCATAGAAATTTCTATATCAAATATAAAGAGTGAAAAGAATAAAATTTTATAATTATTGATGAAGACATTAAAGTGGGAAATTGAATTGTTATATATTCAGTAAAATACCAGGTGTATGTGAATAAAATGAATGAAATAAAAAAACCTTCAAATAATGAATTATTTTTTTTATCAAAATTATGAATTATTTTGTACAAATATAATCTCAATAATTAGGAATAATTATTTTTTATATATTTTATTCCATCATTTTTTCAAAAATTATTCCAAATATAATTATTTGAATTTATGTCTATATTTCATTGATTAATGTATAGTTAGATTTTATGATGATTTGTTTTGTATAATTTTTCTTTGTATAATTCATTCAAACATTTCATACAGTTACTACATCCCAAAAATAATATCAAAATTCATAATCCTGTAAAATGTTTTTTTTTGGAGAATAGAGAAATGATTACTGAGAAATAAAAAAAATCATTTGAGAAAGTAATTTTTTTTTGAAAATGTGAAGAAAGATAAGAATGATTTATCTTTTCATGAAAAATGTAAAAGGGGAGTTTTATTAAGAATAAATAGAAGGATTTTATGGATTTTAACAATACATTATCTCATTAAAATATTTTTTAAGATGAGATATTATTTGATAAAATGGAGAACTTTTAAAAAAATACAAAAAATGATTTTGAAAATAACAATCCAATTTTTCAAAATTTTACAATCAACTAATTTTATATATTCTCAAGATCAAAACAATAATTTTATTAGAAATTAGTTTTAGTAAATACAGACTCAACTTATACAAGGAATAAAATAATATATAATCAGAGAAGTTAGTATATTTTTAATTAGATAGATGGAATAACTATTTATCGTATGTCGGTTAATATAATTTTATTAGACATTTTGTAGTGAAATCCAATCAGACAAGATTTTTCCATCTTTATGCCAAATACATCATCAGATGGAGGCTCATTTTCTATCTAGGTAATCATTTTTGATGACCTAGAAGCATAATTTCATACATTGCACAAAAAATACATATCATTCTAACAAATGTAATAGAATACGTTTTAATGTTAATTTATCAATATGGACATTAGATGTAGTATTTTTATTAAACCTTTAATGTGGAGAATGTTTTTGTTCAATTCTATTGCAACCAACTCCTTTAAATGAGAAATATTACTGATATAAATATTCCTATAAATAATTACTCATTAAATTAGGAAGAATAAGGTTACAAAAAAATAATTATATTAAAATATTCATATGATTTTCTATAATATTTTTACATGATACTTCTTTATTTTAATTTTATGGCTGTTGTTGGGTTGGGAATGTCATTTATAGTATATATTGTATATTCATTAGGAAAATCCTATGCAATCATTATGTTCATTTTTTTATGATTAAGATCACGATGGTTTTGGAGAGTTATGGGATTTAAATCATTTGATTGAGGATACTTGGGTCTAAAAAACATATGTTATACCAATATTCTTATTGATGTATTTTTTTTAGAGAGACAAACCTGATAATAGGTTGATATCATCAATATCTTATGTTTGATAACATACATCCCCAATCCATAATATTAATGAGGGTAATATTTTATTATAATGTTTTTTATACACCCTTAATAATACATCTGCTACATTTTTTGTTATTTTGACTTATGGATTTACATATATTTCCACATTGAATATTTTAAGGAATGTATAGTTTTTTGTTATAAATTATATTAGAACATGATAACATAGTATATTGTTACATTATTCTAAATTATGAAATTATTATAAAGGTTATGGTAAATTTAATTTTTTACTTTGTAAATTAACATTCACCCCTTACTCATCTCATAGTAAAACACATACTCTTACGATCCTACAATTTTTATAAGTAAATGTTATAAAATTTGTATGTGGGAATACATGGTGATGAGTTAAGGAACTTTTTTTGTGACTATTGAAATTGATTGAGTGAGGATTATTGTAGGAATACTTTTTAATAATTATTAAAAAATTTATATCAAATTTTATAATGGTTTGAGTTAATTCTCAATTGATATATAGAAAAATCATAATTGATTATAAAATCTTGTTTCATGGTCTATGATATGTCTATTAACAGATTTTTTGAAGATTACCAAGGGAAGTAATGAAGATAATGTTAATTTCTATTGTATAAAACATTATTAAAATTTATGATTTTATTTTTGTCTAAATATATTTCACTCATATAAGATTATCATTATTTAATGATGAAGCCAATTAATGATAGATGGATTTTAAATTGATTTGTCTTATATTGATTTCAATGAACTATTCACGAGGGGGTTATATTTTGAGAATCATGTCTTTTATGAAATGATTAAATTCTATGTTAATTTGAGTTTTATCATTTGGTTGATGTCCTATTTTTTAAAACTGGCCTCTATGAGTAAATTATAGTTTTGAAACACTTTTAAGTATTGTTTTTAGATTCGGTTGGGAGACGTGAAGGTGTCTCGAGTAGTTCGTTGATAATAGGGTCCACCATGAACTAGAAACTCAATGTTTTTGGGGAAATTGGAATTGAGAATGAGTTTTCTGAATTTGGGTAGCCAGCCATTATAAAGTTTGTTACTAAGGATTGTGAAAATAAATTACCCACAATTTGTGTGTATGGTTTTACCAAATTGAACTCCAAGGAAACATACATATTTCTATTTAAAAAGTGTGCGTGAACTACTCAATTCATGGTTGGCACATGGTTTGGTAACATTGTGTGAGACAACCGTACTTGGATAGGATTTCTATATAGTGGAAACTGCAAGGTTGAAAAAACAATTCAAACCATGTAGCCAAACTATGTGACCATTTTTTGAGGTCGAAAACACCATTTTCCATTAATGAATCTTTTAAACACTATTCTAATTTCTTTATTCTTTTTCAGCCACATGATTCTCTCGCTTTAATTGTCAGTTCCTCCTCCTCCCTCTAATAATGATAATTATATCTCCCTCCAAAGAGAGAGGAATCAAACATTGTTTATCAAGTAGGATCCTCTTAGGTATAATCTATTTGCCTATTGATAATTTCATATATTTCTCTTATACCATGTTGTTCTATTTTTGTGAGACATTATTTCCCCTATTTTATGATGGATGTCCATTTATTTGATATCTGTTGAAATAAAAACAAATTATACATCGATATTAGATGTATGGGTCATCCAAATCATGAGTTAGTTTTTCAATATATTTTCTACTCATGTTTCATCATTTTATTCAATGGCGTCATGTTCCACATACCTGAATATACTTTTCTGTCATAAAAATTTGAAATTGAAATAATTTATAATTTATAGAAATAGTTTTTTTTATATTGTACCCAACATGTTTCAGATAGAGGTTACAAACCCATCCAGAACAACCCCCATACTGTATGTTAATTAAATAGATTGTGTTGAACATAGTATGGCTTATGTATAAGACACCACATTGGGTGTCCTATTTATTTAAACATTGAATTTAGATGATTCATACTTTAATATATTGGTGATATGGGTTCCTTTATGATGTCATATGAAATTGATATATTTTACATTAAGTGATAATAATTATTTGATAATAATAACTAGTTTTTTAAAAAAACACTTCTTTTGATGTGCACTATATTCTATGGATAAAGGACAATACATATATGTAATATTATTTCCTTGGACATATTGAATGAGTGTTTTACCATGAATATATTTTTTACATAATTATGTGGTCTAATTAAAATATTGTTTTGTGTGATGGAATTCTTAATTTTTTTCAATTGTGAAATGCTCAAGTACATGGGTTTTTTTTAAAAATAGTTAATGTGAGTGGCCCTCTAGTAGCATCACCGAATATGTCATGGCATGTTTTTTTAGAATTCACTTATAATTTGGGTATATTTAAATTAATTAATTTAATTATTTAATCCACGAGTGGTAGTCAAGATTCCATTCATAAAACAACGACGATGGGCACATTACCCTTGTCATAAATTTTTATGACATATTTTACATATGTCGAGGGTGATTTCGGTATTCATATACATGCTCACGGTGTGTTCTTTATACCACATTTTGGGGATTGTATTTCCCAATATGATAAACCATTGATGATATCATTGGTGAAATTTTTTTACTAGGCCATGAGTGATACTTGGTCCCCAATGTGAGATACATGGTACGTGCATAGAGGTATTTTACTCACATTAATTTGGGAGTAATACTTGGGAGGCCTTTCGTGGACCACATTGTGTAGACTACTATGGATGTGAGCTATTATGGATATCACGGTGAAATACAAGGGAAATTTCTTATTGTTGACGTTATTCCAGACTATGATTCTGCTAATTTAAATTTTGGTACTTAATTTTATAGAAAATAAGTTTAATGTACTGCTGTTATCCCGGAGATTTGTTTTCCATGCCAAACATATGGATGGTGTAAGTCCATCTCTTAGGAACTATTTTATGGTGTTTTTATCATTTTTTCCATAACTAATTATGAAATTTTATTATAATTCAGAGATTCTGGTTTAAGTAATAGAATGTATGTTTAGGCTAGGTGTCCTTGAGGAACTTCATCGTGACATGGTTTTTTGTTAATTTTTTTTTTGTTTCACTACTCTGGTTAGAAATTCTTGAATCTTATTTTATATTAAAAAACATGATTATTCTTTAGAAAGTATTGGTGGTGTCCTAGTGAGTATATCACAAACCCTTTTTAGGGCACCATTAAATTGGGGAGGTAGAGAAAATCATCTTGTACAAATGTCTATGTATTTTACCATGAGTTTTAAATTATACATGGATGTTAATAGAATATGACTGATCTAGTACCCAAGATGCTCAAGAATATAGTTTTGGGGATTGTATTAATTTATTTCATTATTATTTAATCTATATTTCTTTTTCTCTTTTTCTAGTAGCAACATCTAGACATGAATACATTGGTTTATACCAAGTCAAAACACATTATTCAGTTATTATATTTATTCTTATTCTATTATTTATCATTTATAAATGTAACCACTATTTTCTGTTATATTCTTTCTGATATACAACAGTGCTACTATAACCACGAGGGAATAGTCTACCCACTGTAATCCCCATTATACCCTTTTTTCCAATCTAATGCTTATGTCATTCTAGAAGGTTTTCTTGAGGACATGTGGAGACTAGTTTGGCTTCCTATTTTGTGGTCATTTAGTTTGGTACATTATAAAAGTTGTATTATAACTTTTTTTTCATTTTATGTTACAATTTTTTTTTCGTGGATAAGACACTAAAAATGATTTGGCCCTTGTAAAATATTCATTTTTAGGAGTGATCAACCCATGTACAGGGAAAAGTCCATTTTCTGGGACGTGATAGTTATTAATGTGGTGAATTATTATAGTTGATTTTTTTTCACAATGATTGATTTGAATACATTTTGATGCATATTAATTTTTTAGATTTATAATTTACACTTTTCTGGGTATTCAAGGGTGTATGTACAACATGCATCATTATTGACATGTAGGGATTAACATTAAATATTTTTAACATGACTTGTATATTACATTTAAATGTTTCATGAAATTTGATGATGTTCTTGGAATGTTTTATTAGCATGTAATTTAATGTATATGTTAGAAATTTCAATAACAGGTTTATATTTCAACTATTTAGATAACAGATTAGTATAATTAATTAATTTTAATTTCAATTATATTCTTATAATACATGCCTATTTTACAATCTAGGGATTATTTAGTCTGGCTTGTGATTTTTGTACCATATATTACTTCTTAACTTGTTTTGGTCACCAATTAGTGTTCCTGTTTATAATTTTTGTGCTTCCATTACTGATTAAAAGGGGAGAAACATTATAGTCTTAATTATTCCTCCTTTTTTTATAGTTATCCATAGTTTCAAACCTAATGGTTGTGTACTTATTTAATGTGATGATTTAAAATATGGTTTCCACAACCCTTAATATGGTGTTCCACATATGTTTTTGGTGTAATCATAGTTGACATGTATATATTTGTTAATGAAGGGCCATCATTTTTTTGAGATATGCCCAATGTTAATTATTATTCCAATTGAAACCAAAAGGATTTATTCCTCCTTGTATTTGTAATGAAGTTTTATTTATCAATGCCAATCATGAAACATTTTAAATAAAATATTTATCTTTAGTTAGGGTGTCTTAAATAAATAACCTTTTTATGATGGGATGTCTGTGAAATGAATAGCATTAAATGTATATTTAATATAAACTACTCATGTTTCCTTGTATATTTTTCTAAATTATGTGAAATGGATAGAAAAATTTCCCTTAAAGGTACATGATCTTAAATTAACACATTAAAATTATTAAACAATTAAATGAAGATTAAGGTAATGACTAGTATGTAACCTCATATAGTGTGAATGATTTTCCCTTGAGTAAGGGTAGTATAAAATATTTATAATTTTTTAATATTGTAACATCATTGAAATGGGTACATGATAATTACCTATTTTACACTTTCCTTAGTAGCTAAAACCAAATTACATGCTCTTTTACATCAGTTCCTTTTGTAAGTCTGACATAATTTCATGTCATCCTTTTATGATTTCACAAGGGGAACCATCACTGTAGGAAGTTCCCTAAGATCATTAATTATATTTCTAGTCGATAAGACAGAAATTTTCTTGCATGTTATACTTTAAGTGCTATTTTATATGTAGGACTCATTGTTTACATAAATAAAACCCATGTTTTAACGAGTGGTCATTCATTGTTTTTACCTTTTCTATGAGCGTTATTCTTAAGAAACGTTCAGTTCTAGTGAGTTATACATTTAAAGGGAATGGTTATCCATTTTTTAGGTCGTTATAAACCAAATCCTCCTCTATAGTGATGATGAATCAATATTTAATCAGGAAAGTTAATAGGATAATAGGGTAATACAACTTATAGATCAATATTTTTCATAACATCAGATATAAAGATTCATAGGGTTATTTGATTCAATGGATAGTGTCATAGATATCATTTTCATCCACTAATACCTCATTGTAGTATGAAATGATATATAGAATAACTTTAGAATTTTTATGTTGTTGAGTGAACCATTTGAGTTTATTGTTTCTCGTTTGAGCCTTGATCTCTTATGTTTTAAAATAATATCATCTCCGATGTAATGTCACATGGGAATAAGAAAAGATACATACATATCCTAATTTTGATAATGATTTTACCTGATGAGTCATGTTTTTTACACACCGGTAGGTTGAAATTAATATTCACACATAATACATTATCATGAGAGGATGTAACGTAGAATGTGTTTCATTCTTATTATGAGAGAAAATCTATTTGAGGGTTCTTTTTAGTATCTAGATTTTTTTCCCCTTGGATTATTATTTTTCATTTATTGATATCCACTTTTCATATCCATCACCAGTGGTTGATGGAGTGTGAATCATAGGATTAGATACCCTATCTAGTATATCCCAATAATATGAAACCCTTAATGGTGGTAACTTCATGTCAAAAATGCCTTCGAATTTCCTCTCTATAGATGGAACACAAACGTGGAACTGCCAATTTTAAATTGATGGTCTTTTATAAAATTCCATGTGAATTATATTCTTTAGTTTTATTTCTGTTCATTTGAAGTAACATAATGACTAATGGTTTCCTATTTACAAAAACCTGATGGCATTGTATGTTGGGGGTGTACAACAGTGGTCGTTCTCGAGTGGCTGCAAGATGCCTCATGTGGTGATGGCATCTAGGTCGAGTAGTCTTGATGTGATGGTAGGTGAAGCAGATGTTTTTTAAGAATATTTCAACCATTAGTAGTCGTATTGTTCCTCCATTTTTATATGCAGTTTTTGTGGATTGGTCAAAACCGTATTGTGCTCTTTTATTGGTTATAGATGTATTTTATCTATCATATTGGGAACATCTTCTTATTATCTGAATGTTCCTTTTCATAATGATAACCATGACACATAACTATACATTATATTGTAATATTAGAAGATATTACATTACACATTATTCATTATTTTAAATTATGTTTGGCATTATAAGTGGTATCTATCATATTTCACTGTGGAATTTTGGATGTTTTAGATGAATGGTTTGTCTTATGTGATACCTGGTTTTCCTAAGTAAGAATGTCTTCAATGAACATATGGATAACATATATTTACAATTTTATTTAATCTCGTGGATAATTCTTCTTTTGAATCATTAAAATTTCTTGATATGGGAGAATTCGGCCTTGTACCAACATCTCTCTTGTATGTGTTGTTTAACTTTTTCAATGGATGAACTCCTTGAACACCTTGTGATGATTCTGGGGACACCCTAAACTACACTAGAACTCATAAGAGGCATTTGGAGGGTGAAAACCATTTGATATGGAAATATCATACACCAAGGATTGATCCAGGGCACCAAAATATGTTGTTGTAATTCTCGCTAAGTAAATCACCCAAAGCTGGTTACATACATTGGTGAGGGTGGTCGAATATAATCTTGAGATAAACTAGTTTAAATTAATAGGGATAGATTTTTAAATACATCATCCATTTAACTATAGAATTTTGAGAATATGTGGAGGGTAAAGACTTTTAATGACTTCTCTATATTTTTTATATACATTTGATGTGGTACGGTTTTAAGAATGACGGCAGTTTAGGGCATCTGTAATGAAAATTTCAACAACCAGTTTTCATGGATTGGTTTACTTGGTCATTTTAAATGGGGTAGGTTTGGAATTGAACCTTCAACCGAATCATGAATCTTTTATCCCCTCATGAATTTCATTTGAATTCAAATATCATTTTTTGAAATATTATTTCAATGGTACATATACTATTATTCGAAACTAACATTTAAATGCTATAACAAATGGTGGTAACACTATTGATGGGATAGTTAATGAGATGAGTTCTATATCCTAAATCGGGTTATATGGCTATAGTTAAGACTCATATCCAGATTTTTTTTAATTTGGGCATTGAAACATGTTTTCCTTTATTCTATTTTGTACACATAAAGTGGTACATAGAGATGCATTGGGACAATGATAATGAAAATTTTCTATTTAAATAAGACATCATGAACCAGGTAAAAGAAGTGATGTTCACATAATTCTCCTAGTGTTTTTTGTGGATGGTCAGTTTTATGATTGGGATACAGTAGTGTCCTGTGTTTTTGGACTTGATAAAAATCATTTTGAATTTATGTTTTATCATTTTGTGGATGACACATTTTTTAAGAAAGCCTTGTTGTTTAAATCCTAGCTTCATAACACATAATTGTTTTAGATGTGTTTTAGAGACTAGGAGGTGTCTTAGGTGGTTTGTTTAGTATTTGGAGTTCCATACAAAGGAAACTCAATTTTTGGGATGGAATAGTTAGGGTTCACGATTTATCTCAAACTATTTAACCAACTAGTGTAAATTGTAGACCTTTTTCATGTGAGTATATGTTTCCTACACAGGTTGTGCAATGTATTCAAAAATTGTTTCCCAAGGCAGCACAATTATAGACATTTTCAAAGTGTGTGTGGACTATTCAATGCAATGTTTGATCGGGGTTTCGTTATTCTATTCATGAAAACTATGTGATGTTAGGGTTATAACATAGTGGGAGCTACATGGTTGGCATACAGTTTTGAAAATCATATGGAAAACCCTAGTGAACTAGTTTTGAAGGTGAAATGACACTTTATACATAATAAATACTTTAAACCCATGTCTTCTTTTATTATTCTTCACCATCCATGTAAGGCTCTCTCTTACATAGTGGGTTCCTCCTCCTCCCTCTACTATTAATAATTATTTTCCATCATCTGAAGGATGATTCAAATTCCATTGGTTACATTTTATTTTCATAAGTAATATCTCATTTTATCTTTGCTTCTTTCTATGTTTATCTTTTTATCTGATGTGTTATTTTGGTATGAGCTATTTTTTCTTTATTTTTATGGTCGATGTCCATTTCTTCAAATTATCTAAAACTAAACCGAATCAAGCCTTGATATTATATATGTGGGACATCGTAAGCATAAGGTATGTAGTTTATATATTTTCCCCCATGTTTATTAATTTTATAAAAATATTTTTGGGTTTCTTCCACTAGACATTCATGCTTCAACTTCTATATAATAAAATTCCACAATTAAATATTATTATACAAAGTTGTTATATATTTTGGAGCCTTATTGAATTTGGTTGTATCTTATAACCTCATCCTGAACCACCCAATTAGGTTAGGATCTTTAAATTGATTGGTTTGATCAAAATATGCCTTATGCCAAACCCACCCCTTTAGAAATGCATTTTATTAATATTTTTTAATTGAAATAGTTACTACTTTACGATACTATTGAAATTTGACCCTTTATCATTTTGGTTGAAATTGAAATATTTAAAAATATATGAAATTAGTTTTTTGATAATAATAATAGTTTTTCTATTAAAACCCTTTAGTTTAGTTACACTATCATTAAATGCAAAGGAATATTCCATATACTTGTTATTTATTAATGAAAAATTTTTTAAAGTATTTTACTATTTCCTCATTATTTAATAATTAAGTGTTCCTTTTTTATTATAGTTGTTTGTGATGGTATTGTTTTTTTCATGATGTGCTTTAATTGAGCACATGGTGATCCCTTTCGAAAATAAATTAGTAGATGGTTTTGGACCTCTTATGAAATCCTTGTTTTATTTATTGAATGACACCTAGAAGTACCTTTTTATATTTGTAACTGTAACATGAATAAATGGTCAATATATGTCTAGAGTGATACTCGAGTTACATTACATATATCTATGAGGACATGATAATCATTCTTTTGATTAGCCTCTATGTTTTATTTTTTATATGCCTGGGACGATAGTAGAATACCAGGATGAGATCACCATGTGTTCCTCTTAACACGGTATGGGAGATACATGTTCCCTAGTGGAGACACATAATATAGGCTAGATGTTGAGATGGTTGTACACAAGCATTAGTGATACTTGGTCCCCTATGTTAGATAACAAGTGTGGGATTAGATGTCGTTTTCTCATATATGAATGAGAGTGAAACATTTAGGGCCCATCCTGAAACCTATAGGACAGAATCCAAAGGATTTGATCTCTTCTGGTGATCTTAGTACAATACATGGGTTCCTTGTTATGGTTCACCTATTATAGGCTGAGGATAATTCCCATTTTAATATGTGTTGTTAGTTTTATAGAAAATTCTTTTGATTTAATTTTGATATCCACGAGAATATTCTATAAGTAAAATCACATGATTGGATTTGTTCCATCTCATGAATCCTAATATACATAGATTATTATAATAATTTACATAGATTATTATAATAATTTACATACCACGTTTTGATGGTTTCCTTTGGTTTAGACATTTATATATTAGGTAGAAGTAGTTTTGGTTATACTAGGATTCATTGAGGAACCTGATCCTGACCTAGTAGTTTATTTATTCTACATTGATACTTTACTAAAATTATTCATGCACAGTCCTTATTTTATATTTTAAAAAAATGGATTATTATTTAGGAACCTTTAGTGGTGTCCAATGGGCTATATCTCACACCATACTCAAGAAACCATTTCATTTGGTTACCCAAAATGATATTCTTGTTATCTTGTTAATGGTGTGTATCATTATATAATATTTGTATCTGAGAGATATGAGCATAGGAATGAGTTGGTACTCAGGATGCTCATGGAGCTAGTTTTATTGATATTATTATATAATTTCATTGTGATAATTAATATATTAATATTTTATTATACTAGTTATCCAGTAGGATATTAAAGTGTACATTTTTAGGTAGCGTTGGACACATTATTCTTGTTTTTTTCATCCTGCCATGACTTGTCCCCCGGGACCTGCGCCATTAGTACTCCAAGCACACCGTCCATAGGCCAGGGGATGGTGACTAGCATCGAAATGTGTATTCCATAAAACTAGAAGGAATATCCTTTAACCTATACAAACTCACTGTCAGAGAACAGAACAAGATGAAACTGTGATGTAAACTACTGTAGAAACTGTGTACTAAAAGTAAAGGGGGAGGAATTCAAGCCCAACTGGAAAAGTACAAGTACAACTGAAATATAAACAATAGCTGAAATGGTAATAGAAGATCATGGATAATCCACCATGGATCATACCTGAAGGGTAGGTACAGATCGCCTACACATTACTCCACATCTTCCCGTCTCATCCGCGTCACGTCATGCCAAATCTCCACATCAGATCTTCATCTTGTCAAGGCTCCCCCATCCTCGATCAATGTTGTACATTGTCTACACAAGACATAACAAGGTGCGGGTGAAGCCCGTTCAGGGGTGAGTATAACGATACTCAGTAGGGAACCCGAGACTCCGAAGGTCTTCTATAATTATAAAAAAAATACCACAGGGTAACACCATGAAGGTAAATTACCACACATGTAAAGTACCAGAAATCATTACCTCAATAAAAAGTAAATAGTAAAGACAACTCAAATAGAGTCTCATGTTGTGCCTCTCTGACTCGCTGAACGTGTGAGGGAGTGGTGATCATAGACTAGAGGTAGCTACTCCATATTTATCCATGATGGATATCCATATTGTGACTATCTGCTCTGATGCCTCACACAATAATTATAGACCTGACCTCTTATAGAGTGCATCTACTACCAGGATCCCGTTCTAAGAAATATATACTATCTCAAAGTTATAGTCATGTAATAAATATAGCCATCAGTACTGTCTTAGGTTCAGGTCATTTAGAGAGAAGATATACCTGAGACTCTTGTGATCTGATTAGACTTTAAACGTTCACCCATCTAGTAGTGTTTCCACATCTTTATCGCAATTCCCAATGCTGCTAACTCCTGGTCATGGGGTGCATAGTTTGACTTTTCAGTCTTTGTCTCATATCCTAAATTCTCTGCGGACACTTCTCCGTCCATAGGAAAGAATCCCCCATTTTTTTCAAAACTGACAGGGGTGCCGCTACCCTAATGAAGTCGGGCACAAATCATCTATAGTACCTATCCAAAGCATATGTCCTACTCCCTTTGGGGTGGTAATCCTGGAAACATCTTTTGAAAATATGACCCCAATGCTCTAATACTCTTGTTTGGAATAGAAATCTCAAAACTCCTACTGCCACTAGGGTAGGTCTGGACTAATTAAGAGGGATCTTATGCACCCTCCAATGCATGAGTTTATCATGTGCTTCTTGGGTTTCCTTTTTCACTAACCAAGGAAAATAACATTACAACATTGTCGGTAAAACACAACATATTTTCATAATATAGTAAATCTATGTATGAACTATGGATGTCTATTCCATACCCAAACTAACTTCGTAAGGCATCGATGTTGCCGCCGAGAGGTTCTAATTGAGACTCTAACCTAAAGGGTCAGATCTCACCATTGACGTAATTGTGATTATTGAGTCTCCTCTCAATGGTATCTCTAGACATGAGGGTCAACTCAACGGTTTAACCTAAAACTCTATGTTTGGAACCACATTTGTCGAAGGAAGGAATGATTGTTTCATATGTCTAATAATTTGATAACTATTAGTAGACACAGACCATACCTCTAATCATTCATGGAGTCTTTGAGTACACTCCTTTACCGTATGCAGATACTCCCTTCCCATGTCCTCTACCTCCTTGAGCCTGGTGGGGACCACATTGAAGTGGTCGTTGTATCTTGTCTAAATGTATACCACCTCATGCTTCTCTCCTAGCTCCACTTCCACATCAGCTACCCTAAAGATTCATTTATCACTGTCACTTCCTCTATCCATAACATTTTATATGCACAAGTCTCCGGGACATGAATTAGATTATTGCTTTCATAATGCTAACATTAACTAGCTATATTTTATATCCCAAATAACATTCAACCAAAAAGGTTCTCTCGAGTACCCAAACAAAAGTATGAATTAATAGAAGATTAGTGATGGTTTGGATGTCCCTAAACACACCACACTCGTGGGGGTCCGAGCCTAGATGCACTGAACATACTATATTGATCTAGTACCTAGGAATGGACGGTACACCTCGATGAATACTCGGATACCGACATATTGTGTTTCCAAAGCTGTAGAATCTCTAGGTAACTCTCATCCCTTATCCATTTATTGAAATATACCCCCTTATATAAGGAAGGTTCTCAAGATTGTACATAGAAAATTCATCTCTTTTCAAGATCAGGGTTACCTAAACCCTGTCATCATATGGTTGAGCTACTTAGAAGGCTCTATAATAGGACCTCCATCTGATCGAATGGTTCTTGGGCTAGAGTTCCTCCAATGCTATGTCTTTGAGACTTCCTATACTCATGTGAATGGGAACGTGGTAGAATATGCACTTAGCAAGAGGTCAGGTCTACAACTATTGTGGGAGGCGTTAGAGCATCTAGTAATGCAGTGGATATCCTTCGTGGATAAAAATGGAACAGATCCTTCCAATATATGATAGTCACTCCCCCACTCCTTCAGCGAGTCCAGGAGGAACAACTTGAGACTCTATGGGAGCTGTCTGTACATTGTTCTTCTGATTGAGGTTATGAAATGTGGTACTTTACTTGTGGTGTTCTTTACTTTCGTGGTGTTACCATGTTGTTTTTTTGTGGAATTATTGGAGACCATCAGGGTCTCAGGATAACTACTAAGTATCGCAATAATCAACCCTACACTGGCATTGCCCACAACTTGTTGTCTCCTATGCCGACGACATACAACATTGATCGAGGCTGACGGAGCAAGGACTGGACGTTGCTCAGTGGTGGAAATTCGGCATGACGTGACGTGGAGGAGATGGTGGGATGTGGAGGACCGTGGTGTTACCATGAGGTTTTTCATTGTGGAATTCTGGGAGACCTTCAGGGTCTCGGGGTCCCTAATTATTATCGTAATACTCAACCATTCCCAAAGGTAATGTACCACATAGGTAAAGTACCACATTACATAACCTTAATCACAAGAACAATGTAATGACAACTCACCATGTGTCTCAATATGTGCCTCTTTCACATGCTAAATGAGTGGGGGAGTGACTTTCATAGACTAAACCTTCATTATCCATGAAACATATCCACAACATGACAACCTGATCTGAAGCCTCACACAACAGGTGTTGACCTGTCCTCCAGCTGAGTGCATCTGCTACCAAGTTACCCTTCCTAGAAGTATAGACTCTCTGAATGTAAAAGTCCTAAAGGATATTTAGCCATCTTGGCTATCTAAGGTTTAGGACCTTCTGAGAAAAGATATACGTGAGACTATTCTGAATAGATTTTACTGTAAATCGTTCTTTAATTAAGTAGTTCCACCAAATATTTATCTCAAAGACCACTACTTCTAACTCGAGGTCATGGGTTGCGTATTTATACTTGTCTATGTATATCTCATTTCATGAAATCTATACTGACTATTCCAAATCCACAAGAAAGGCTCCCCCTTTTTTGTCAAAGCTAATAAGGGTGCCACTACCCTAAAAAAATAAGTAAAAATATTCTGTTTTACCTATCCAATGAAAATGGCCATCTAGCTTCGGGGAGGTAATCCTGGAAACAACTTGTGAAAAGATGTCCCCATGCTATGACACTCATGTTTGGAACTGAAAACTAAAAACTCCTACTACCATGAGGTTACATCTTACCGACTCATTAGTGATTGGGTGAACACTCTTATGCATGAGTTTATCATGTGCTTCATGGGTTTACTTTTTTTCCATAGAAGGAATATCCCATTCCAAAGTGGTGGGTAAACCACAATCATTCTTCCTAATATAGCCAATATGAGTATAAACTGGGGATATCTAAACCATACCCAAAATGATGTTGTAAGGCCTCGACACTACCACCAAGACATTCCAACCTAAACTCGGGCCTCAAGGGTTAGATCATAACAATAGAGCAAGTGTGATTATCGAGTCTCCTAACCATGGTATCTTCAGATGTGAGGGTAAAGTCAATAGTCTAACTACAAACTCTTGTTCTTGGACATGATTCGTGGAAGGAAAGAATTATTAGAACATATTCTTATTGATACGACATATAGTAATAGACATAGACCATACCAATAATCATTCCTGGAGTCTTTGGTTCACACACCTTGACCACATGGAGCTAATCCCTTTCCATATCCTCCTGCACCCTGAGCCTGGTGGGGACCACATTTGGTTGGTGGTTGTAACATGTCAAAATGTATACCACCTCATGCTTCTCTCATAGCTCCACCTCCTTGTCTGCTGTCCTGCAATATTCATCATTACCTATCATTTCCTCTTCCCAAAACATTTTACACACCCATGTCTATGAGATTGGAATCATTTTCCTGCTTTCATACTGCTAACATTCACTGTATGTATTCGCTCAGCCAATGAAAATTCAACTACAATGGTTATCTCTAGCACCATACAATAATTAGAACTGCATAGATGATTTGTGTTGGCATGGATGTCCCTAAACACACCTCTCATAGAGTTCCGATCCCCAAAGCAATGATTTTACTATATTCATCAAGAACTTAGGAATGGTAATTATGCCTCGATGAATACTTAACTACCGACATGTCGTCATGTCGAAGCTATAGAAGCTATATGGAACTCTCATCACTTATCTCTTTATAGAAAGAGACTCCATTCTCTAAGGAAGGTTCATGAAGTCTGTAAATAGAAAATTCATCTATTTTCAAGATTAGTGTTACCTAAAACCTATCATCATCCTGTAGAGCCACATAGAATGTTCACTACCAGGACCACCATCAGATCGAATGTTTCCCTGGTTATATGGAAACTCAGCCACCTCCACAATCAAATCTTTATCCATCAGAGTGTCAGGCTCTCCATAGAACATGAAATAACTAAGATGGCTAGAGGTACTCCAGGACTATGACATTGAGATAGTATATACTCCGGGGAAGGAGAATGTGGTAGCAGATGCTCTCAGCATGAGGTCAGGTCTACAACTGGTGTGTGTGGCATCAGAGCAGCAAGTGGCACTATGGAGATACTTCGCAGATGAATATGGTGAAACTAACTACAGTCTATGAGAGTCACTCCCCCGCTTATTCTGTGAGTCAGGGAGGAAAATCATGATACTCAATGTGAGTTTTCTTTACATTGTTCTTATGATTGAGGTTATGCTATGTGGTACTTTACCTATGTGGTGCTTTAACTTTTTGGAGTTACCTTGTGGTTTTCCATTGTGGAATTTTAATATAAATGATAACTATAATCATTTTATTATTACTTTTTATTAAAAAAAATTTAATATATATTATCACTATAATAATTTAATTTTAATGATAAATGTTATGTTTTATGGGGCATATTTTTTGGTATTATGAATATACTCATTTCAAGACTGTTTATGATTAACATCAGTAGCCTATATGATGTCAAATAACACCCACATTTTTTCATTTAATAGAATATAAATAAGGAGTGAATGTTTTAAATCAATATATTTATTTTCATTATAACTATTTGGTGTTAGGATTATTAGTGGTTGATTTGAGATACAAGTATAAACTAATAGGGATATAGTTATTCATTAATATGTGTGGTGGTATATATCTACATAGAAATCATTTATTATCCCCACCCTCAGGGGTGATCATATTTCTTATAGGACCACTGTCATTGTATTATATAATAAATTAACACTCAAGTATATGTCATATATTATTGATCCACACTCAATTGAAAAATAGTACATTGACTCATATGGTTATATCTATTTGGTATTAATTTTTTATTTATAATAAATAATTCATTCATGTTGTTTTTTATGATTTCTCCTTTTATTTGATGGATAATCATAACAAATACAATCAAATAAAATATAAATTTTATATAAATAAATTAGAATTCATTTATTGTTAGTGATTGTATTTATATATGGAAATTTTTACTATTAAAATTATATTGTTATATATTTGTGAATATAAATTTTTTTTTGATCAATCTATAAGTTAATATTAAAATATTTTTACTATTTAAATAGTTTAATTGAAAATATGACCTTATAGAAATACAAGAATAAATAAGAAAATATGATGAGAATAAAACCAATGAGATTGAAAAATGATAAAACAAAACATACTATGATAAATAATATTTTTTCCTACTATACCATAATTATAATTTATAAATAAAACACCAAATAATTTAAGTATTAACATTTTTAGATGAAATTGTTTTTATGAATATGTGGTAGAAATTATTTATTTAAAATAAATATCAAAATTTGGAATTAACCTGATTGAGGATCAAAAAATATCCTTACATGTATCTAATAACTCATGTACTAGTTTTTTTATTATAAATATATATTATGAAATATATATGGGGAAATTTCAACATTCGATAATGAAATAACCATCTCAAATAGATCATGGATAAGATGAAATGTTTTTAATTGATGCATATGAAAGATGAAATTTTCTTATCGTCTTGTAATGTTTCATTTCATGTTTTTAAAAATATCATCAAAGGATTAATGAAATAAATCATAGATTCAATTATTAAATTACACAATGAAAATTATAATTTGTTACATTTAGACATCTAAAATAAAATAGTATTTTGATAAAGGTCAAAACTTAACTCTTACATATTTAAGTGATTCATGGAAAATTGTTATTTTATTATATAAACTTATTTATGAGGATTAAATTTTTCAATGTGTATATTCTAAATTTCATATTGAAATTAAATTATAAAATAACATTGAAAAGAAAATTTTTGAGACTCTCTTCAAAAGGTGATTCAAATTATTATCATTTGATCTCTAGAAGAAAAAAAATTCATTTAGGGAAAAGGATTCTCCTGGGAAGAAAATATATTTGTTTGAATTATGGATGTGTCTAAAATAAATATCAATTAAAAGGATAACACCTATCGTTGTGTGGTCAATTAGTAATGAGATGATTAAATATAATTTTTTTTAAAATCATTTATTTTTATTAATGAAAATGAGAGGAGAAATTTTCTATGTAAAATACAATTCGTAAAAGGGTCTATTTTGAGACTTGACCATGGAAGTATGTATCCTTAAATTTCCTCAATAAATAAGATATATAATAATACTTTTCTATGATTAATGAAAAACAGAAAAAATTGATATAAATAAATTGTTGTGATATAAAATAACAAAATTTTATTCTATAAAATATTTATAGTGTAAATAGTTGTCAGAAAACTTATATAATAACATTAGATCACTAAATAATATGAGGATTTATATATAAAAGGTTGAACAAATATTTAAATAATTAATTAAATTCCCCATGAATATTCTTCCGAGAAGTCAGTCTCAAATCATGATGTTTCGTGTGACAAACAAGAATTTTATTTAGTATAATGACAATAATACTTATATATATAATTATTTTTGAAAACTTTAATGTTTAGAGTACAACATAATTTCTAAATTGATCATAATAAATCATCACTGGAAAATTATTCTAATCATGGAATGAATTTGGTGAATAAATATTATCGAATTTTATGGATATGCACTAAATCCCTTGATGATTCAAAAGGGAAAACCACTACTAATTTTTTTGGAATATAAATATAAACCATTATATATATATATATTATAGAATTAAATAATGACAAATAATTTTTTATATTTTTATAAATTTATTATTAGGACATAATATGTAATGAATGGGAATATTAAAATTTAATATTTTTGTCGGTATTTAACGATTGTTCAATATTCAGATGATGATATTAAATTTTAAATTTGGTTATTTATTAAAATATATTTTTAAAAATTTTCTCAACCAACTTATTAGAAATAAAAACATATGTTTTAGTTTTTCAATTTAATTTTGTTTCATATAAAGAATAACTTTTAGGCATAAAAATGTTGATTTATTTCTCTGATTTAAGATAAATTGTATAATCTCAAATAGATAGAGTCATTTTTAAATATTATTAATGTAATAAATCAAATAAAAATTTATATTTTTTCATTAATTAACCATTAAGTGATTATAAATTAAATAGTTATTCATGTCTTACTTTGAATCAATATATCAAAATATTATAGAGACTCAACATCCATCCCCTTAAATTCCATTAGCTTTACTACATTGGGGAATAAATTTCTCTTAAAGGAAGGATGATGTTGCCTTTGGAGAAATATGATTATATTAAATAATGAATAAATAATCCCCATTCAATGGGGAAAATAGTTTAAACCCATTTAGTGGATGAGAATACAAATCTACGACAATCTCGAAAAAATAAATTTTCATTAGATTTTTTTTCAATGGTCAGTAATGCCACATAAGAATACATTTAAAAATCATGTAATCAATGGGTAGTTTAAATATATTATGTTGTACGTTTGATATATATATATATATATATGAAATTATATAGAGAATTAGGATTTATGTTTTCCCTTGATCTGTAAAAATGTTTTGTCCAATTTATTCTTATCAATTACTATAATTAATTACAAATAGGTATAGTGTTTCTGGTTTATCTTACTCTATAGATTTTTAATATATTTTGGATTATTTAACAGCCATTTTCTAGATATTACTCTTCAAATTCATTAAGAATTATAATTTTTATTTTTTTGTTAGGCCAATTAGAGAAACGATCTACGAAACCGTTTTTTGTGGATTAATATATATCAAGAGATTTTTTTTCATATGAATTATCCATTATGAATTATCCTGTGGGTTAAATTGATCAATAGGAGGAGAAGGGTGGACGTAGTAGTAAATGATGTTGTTCTTTAATGGGATAATTAATGGTGTCTGGTGGTAGTTATTTCACCGTATGAATCACAATACAGATAATGTTCTCCATGGGTATTTTTTAATAACCCTCATCTAATTTTAATAGGGAATCCCACTTTCTCCCTCTTATGTTCCCCCCACATGAGCCCCATCTCTATATCTCTCCCTCAAAAATCCATGTATTTTGAATATGTTGTTTTATGGAATTAAAAAATGGATCAATGTACGTATTATCCTCCACTCACCTCTATTGTTTATCTCTTCAGCGTTTCCAAATCGCTTCTTCAAATATTTATGTTATTATTATTTATTCCACCATAGCATGGTTGAATCACCTGAATCCTTTGAAAGATATATTCTTATTATCATCAGGGAATCTTGTAATGATTTCCATCAGTCATTAAAAAATTACTCCACTTGGTATGGTGGTGAAATAGATTTTTCTAGGTTATTTTTTTATTTTAAATTTAAATTTCATTTGTATTGAGTTTTTTTCTTTATGATTTATTAATTAATCATGTTAGTCATCCGATAGGATTCTCTAGAGAGCCATTTCATTACAACTAATTAAGTTGAAATAAACATATGATATATTTGATCCATCTTCCACTTGGAATAAAATGTTTTATTTTATAATTAAAATTATAAATGGAATTGTTTTTTATCTGGAGAGAGGGACTCAATGTCTATGAGACATAAAATTGTATGGTTTCATCCTTGGATGTGAAGGGATGGAATATGATAAATGATCTAGTACATAAAATATTTCATCAAAATATTAATTGAACACATTTTTTTATCATACATTACCTTTTTGAATTCATTAAATTACAGATATTTCATCTATAATGATCAAGCCATAGCACTTTTAAAAAGTGAACCATTTTTTTATTATCACATCAAATAAAATGAATTTATAACTAAATTAAATAACAAAAATTGTTAACAAATTAATTTAGATGGATAAAAACGGAAGGATGTATTATAAATTAATTGAAGTAGATATTATCCATCGATATCAGAGAATCCATGAACATTATCCCCATTCATAGGTTGGGTGCCCCAAATATTTTATAACCATAGAAAGGGAGTGATAGGGTTATGAATAGTAATGACCAATGGTTCCACCCAAAAAACTATATTGACCAATATGGACATAAACAATAGGATAGGGAAGTCAGATTAATTGGTTGGAAACTCTTAAAAATATAAATTAATTATCATAGGAATTTGAAATAATGTTAATTTAAACATGTTTAATTAATTATATAATACTAAATTACTTGTGGAATTGAATGCCTCGATTCATTTCATTACTGAGTTAACTGGAACTCCATGGACCACATATTAATAATTATAATTGAAGATAGACACATAAGATTATAATTATAAATAAAATGGTATATATGTATATATATTATTATATCAAAATACATATGTACACAATTTAATCTTTTAGTATAAATATATATGTATTTCTTATGATGCATTCTCAACATACAGGGTTTCCACTATAAATTTCCTATATTAATCATTTATTCATAATACAATCCTTGAGTAAAAATTAAATAATAATTGAAATAAATTAAATACCTAGTGAATTCAAGATCTATGTTTTGATGATATACCTATTTGAAATCCTGGTTATTCCTAAATTCCACCACGTATGGGATAAAAAAGTAGGTTAGTAATTAAAACTCAAAAAAACATGTTCATTAATTTATCACATATAATTCCAAAAAACATGCGGATTCATGTTATGATAGTGGTTATTTTGTGGCTATATTTCTCCAATGAACATGATATTATTTAAATCCTTTATGTATATGGTTGTGTCATTGACATTTACCAAGGATACTTCCCAAGATTGAGTGGATACACTATGATGTTATTGATGTTATGTTTCTTGAAATAGTCTATATAATAATATATTTTTCTATTCCACGTTACTATCTAAAATAAAAAACATCACATATTTATTTCTAAAGATTAGTCCACATAGAATTTCCAATAGAATCAATGTCACTATCGCATATGGGTGAGGAATGTTGGACACAATGTCATTTAGTATTTGGAACTACAAATCACTAATTGGATACCATTAGATACCCTCGAGAATATAATAAATCCTATGATGAATATGGTTCAAATAAATTCCACATGATATGTTTTCATTATAGTAAATTGAATAGATATTGTTCTTTTATTGGAGTTGAGTTCATGTGATCTCGTAGCTAGGAATTATATCCCAATCTGGAGACACTGAAGGATCATAGACACAAAAGTGTTGTCCAATGTAGTTATGGTTGTAACCAAGTTTCCATAATTCTAAAGGATTGAACTAGTTAGTTTATATATTTTTATTGAATAATTATTTAAATTTTGAATAAATGAAACTCATACTCTTACACCTTATTTACTGTCTTTGAATGGGATCCTATTAGATATTAAATATTGGTTTTTTTATTAACAAAAAAATATATTCTACAACATCACTTATATACCTGAGTATTCATACACATGATCCATGGTCATATATGTTGAGGTCTAAATGATTGAATGAGTTCAATATATTGATTAGTATCAGGAAAATGGGATATGATTTTTCTATTATCGATGATTCTTGATTTTTATTAATAATATTTTTAAAAGAGAATTTTATATTTATAATTTTTTTTCAAATTTTAATATAATACTTTTCGATACCATGTAAAAAGTTTTTCAATTAATTTTATTAAAATAATAAGAGGGTATACTATTCCTGAGGTTACACCTTATCCATTCATACCTATTGGTAGCCTTGGGATTTTAGAGAGATGTTCCCGAGGCCTTGTGGTGATATGATAAGGTCACTATACACATAAACCCTATAGGCGACGAGAAATTGGTTTTTCAGGTAGCTCCCTTCTTATTATATCACTATTTGGGATGTGCTAGAAATTTTTGTTAGGAATGTGTCAGAGAATATGTTGTATATCAAGTTTCACAATAGGGAATAATTATTCCCATATAATTATTTTTTACCATGTATAATGGATTATTGTTTTCAATTTTCAATGTTATAGTTCAATATCATATTTACTTTGACTGAAAAAAATTAATTTGGATTTAAAATTAATTATGGATTTCAAGTTCATTGGCCAGTGGAATGATTCTAGTGATTTGAGTCACGACCCATCCTCGGGGCCCGTGTCGTGACTACCCCAAGACCGCCTTCCATAGGACAAGGGCTGGTGACTAGAACCAATTGCGTAAATCCCGATAAAAAGGGAAGGAATTTCATTTATAAAATTAAAAATGAACAATAGAGTATTCACCATAAGTAAGAACTATGTAATACTGAATACAAAATTAGGTGCTGAAAGGAAAGGTGCTGGAAATACAAGCCCAATTGTAAGTAAAGTACAACATAAAACGCTAGTACAACTACAGTAAGGTAAAACAACAACCAATGAGTTGTCCTCTGGGAATCCCACCTGAAGGGTGGGTACATATGGGATCCTCAGCACCGCGGGTCCTTCTGAATGCTCCGTGTATGTCTCGCCACGTGGTCCACCTCCGGGTACCATCCACCTCTACAAGTCTCTACATAGATCAGTGTTTTCTATCATATGCATCCAACACAACGTAGTGAAGGCATAGCCCGTGCATGGGTGAGTATATGGTACTCAGTAGGGACCCCGAGACCCCCGAAGGTCCCCCCGAATCCACGAAGGAAAAACCACATAAGATTGATACAATCATGAAGTATCAACCAACACTACATAGGTATATTCCCATACATATACTAAGTTATCAACAACAGTTCTGCTAAAACTATCAATCCCATGAACAACCTAGTCTACAGAGGAAAGTAAGTCAATCACATCGATGATAATGACTGAAATTCATGACTCAGCTCACATAGATATACATATTTCGTATACCCATGATACAAGACCATCTAAGCTGTTGGACCCACAAAAGATACAAGACCAACTACTCTCTCAGACCCACACATGATACAAGTACAGAGGTCAAACTACTGGACCCACACAGGATACACGAATAGTAGTCTTTGCTGTAAACTTTCATACCCACACAGGATACAAGAACAGTAGGCATTACGGTCAAAGCCACATAGGATTCCATAACATTAGTCATCGCTGTCGAACCCATGGAGTATTCTTGTACAGTAGTCATCGATGTCGAACCCATGGAGGATTCTAGTACTGTAGTCATCGCTATCGAACCCACGGATGATTCCAGTACAGCAGTGAACACTGTCAAACCCCCGGAGGATTCCAGTACAGTAGTCGTCGATGTCGAACAAATGGTGGATTCCAGTACAGTTGTCCTTGCGGTTGAACTCACACAGGATTCCAGTAAAGTAGTCGTCAGAGTCGCAGCCAGCTCTAGGTTTCCCGCACACAGCATGCTCAATTCTTGGAGGGTCTGCTCCTCGAGCAAAGGTTCCGTCTATCAGGTTCAGTTCCCTTTGATTTAAAGACCTCTTTTATCGAGGAGCGGAACCTCCCGGAATAGAGCGTGTTGTGTGAAGGAACCCTAGAGCTGGCTGCGATTGTGATGACTTCTGTACTGGAAGCCTCTGTGGGTTCTGCAGTGACCCCTACTGTACTGGAATCCTTCGTGGGTTCGACAGCGATGACTACTGTACTGGAATCCACCATGGGTTCGACAGCGACGACTACTATACTGGAATCCTCTATGGATTCGACAGTTACGACTACTGTACTGGAATCCTCTGTGGGTTTGACATCGATGACTACTATACTAGAATCCTCCGTGGGATTGACATCGACAACTACTGTACTGGAATCCTCTATGGGTTTCATAGAGATGATTAATGATCTTGTATCTGGTGCGGGTCCAGCAGTTTATAATGAAGTCTATTGTTCTTGTATCCTCTGTGGGTTCGGCATTTTGACCTCTGTACTGATATCCTATGTGGGTTTGACAGAGTAGCTGGTCTTGTATCTTATGTGGGTCCGACATCTTTGCTGGTCTTGTATCCTGTGTGGGTCTGACAGTGTAGATGAATCATTGACTAAATATGATTATCTCCCTTTCTATACGAAAGATGTATACATGTTTGGGATGATTCTGGATTTTCAATCATTATCATCGATGTGATTGACTTACTTTCTTGTGTGGCTTGGGTTCTTCATGGCCTTGACAATTGGAGCTGAACTATGGTTGATATCTTAGATATATTTTTGGGAATATACCTAAGTAGGGTTTGTTGATACTTCGTGATTGTATCTCTCTTTTGTGGTTTATCCCTCGTGGATTCTGGGAGACCTTCGGGGTTCTCGGGGTCCTTTTTGAGTACCGTATACACACCCCTACATGTGCTCTGCCCGCACTACGTTGTGTTGGATACAGATGACGGAAATCACTGATTGAGGTATAGACTTATAGAGCTGGACGATAACTGAATGTGGACCACATTGCGAGATGTACATAGAGCAGTCAGACAGACCTGATGTGCTGAGGAGGCCATATGTACACTCCCTTTAGGTGGGATTCCTGGAGGATGACTCAGTGGTTTTTGTTTTACCAAACTACAGATGAACTAGCTTTTTCAGTTGTTTTGTACTTACTGTTAGCCTTGTACTTGCAACCCCATTCCTTTCAGCACTTTCTTTTGTATTCAATATTACCTAGTTCTTACTTTTGTTGCATACTTTGTTGTGTTTGTTTACATTTATAAAGGCAATACCTTCCCTTCTTATCAGGATTTATGCCTTTGGTGCTAGCCTCCATCCCCTGGCCTATGTAAGGTGGGCTTGGGGTAGTTACGGAACGGGCCCCGAGGATGGGTCATGACAAATTGGTATCACATGAGTCAGTTATACCGCAAGAACATAGGAATCTGATCTTTATTTTTTGTGAAGCAGTACTGTTAAGAGTATTGAGTATGGTTTTCAGTCTATCAAGTCTAGTGTTGGTGTGACGACCGACGTATCCATACACCAGGACCCTGAACTCTAATTCCCAACAGAGTAAATGGAAACACTGATTGCATGTGGTTTTCAACAGTTTCATTTGTGGTCTCTTTGAGTTAGCTCACCAAGTATAACTTATTGACTATCATGCACCTGTTCCTTATCAGGATGCCACTATGAATAAAGCTAGCTCTAGGGTTCCTGTACACAGCACGCTCGATTCTGGGAGGGTCTGATCCTTAATCAATGGTTAGTTTCATCAATTATCACAAAGTTCAGAGTTTATGTACCCCGAAGTTCCATCTCATCAATAGGAATCCAACAAGACAGATGACATATCAATCAGACGCCCGGTCTGAGAGTTATTCACCTTTCCATTCCAGGGGACCGGTTGGAATTACGCTCGTTCCAAACCCAACCATTTTCCAAAGTTTTCCAAAACTCACATAGAGTATCACAAAAGAAACTCTTCCTATTAAGGGTCCCAGTGCTGTAGACGGTGCGTTGATCAGACACACTGTCAAAAAAATATTCGCATTTAAGTGAAACGGGTCCAGCCTGTCAAACCCGGTGGGCTGGTTGGTCGACCCACCCTAGCTCAGCATGTACGACCCGACTGAAGGGTCGGCCCGACCCGTGGCTGGCCTCGGCTCGGCCAGATGGACAAGTGGAGTTGGGGGGGGGTCATGAAATGTTGGTGCCACCCGTCTTGCCACCGGCCTCCTCCGGAAAGAGTGGGGCACTGTTCCTCCGCACACGGCACCAGTGAGTGCAGCATCTCCCTTCATCTCGGTCGGCAGGCGGCAGGGTGGTTTGTCGTTGAAGCGGCCCATAGAGCATGTGCGACGGTTCTCTGTTGGGCGGCGCCAAAGGGGCGTTGCAGTTCTCTTTCCCGGCCGGCTATAGCCGGCCAGTTCATCTTCGGCTGAGCAGCCCGGTTGCGGGCCTCAGTCTCCTCCGCCCGCACGACACCTGGTGCAGCGGTCCTCTAATGGGCAGGTGCATAGCCTCCATTGTCGCCACCGCTTTCAGTCGTCGCCGCCATTGCAAATAATAACAATGATCAACAGATGGTCTTCGGGTCGTGTTAATTCGGCCCGCACCCTCCTCGTTAGGCGATATCAGTTTCCCGATGAAATTCAAGAGAATTCAACACAAATGAGATAATTTATTCACTTATAAATTATACAAAACCCCTACCTCGATTTATGGTTCGTTTTTCAACGAGCTATGGAAGACGAGTGTTGCGGAGGTCAGGTGTCGCTGATGATGGTGTCATTCCGTCGACATTGGAGGAAGAGAAATTTAGGAAGCATTCAGTGTGGCGTCACCTCCATTCTCGCTCTGGTTGAAGAAGTGGAGGAAGGAGATCGTGTTCCTCATGTTCTTCACTAGAGAGGAGGAATAAAGATCCACCAAGATTTTCTCCCCAAATCCCTTAGAATATTTTCCCAGGCAAATGAAATAATAGGCTTCTCTAATATTATAAACATGCCAAGCATTTCAAAATAATTGAAATCTAGATTAATTATGTGGCATTAATTAATCTCAAGAGTTGGAACATTCATGATAGGAGGGAGGTGGAGAGGCTCCACCATTAATGAGGGGAGGTGTCAAAACTTATGAGGAGTTAATGGGAGTTGAGGGGAGGTGAAAGGGTTTAGGTTCTTCTGGGCCACAACACACTAAATCCTCTCATGGGAGGTTATGTGGGGTGTGGGCCCCACCCTATGCCCCCTTTGAAAGAAATAACTAACTCTAGAATAAAACTGTACAATACAACAATTTTATTTAATTTTCAACTAATCTCAAAATTATATCTTTCAACCCGCATAAAACGCAACTGCGGTAAAGGTCACCTTAAGCGAATACCGGTGCTACGAGTTCATCAGTGCCCTCGGGCATACCGGGCCTCGGAATCATGTTTCGTCAAAAACTGCAGAATAGTAATATTCCAAAGAATTTAAGAAAATTATTTCTATGAAATTTCTAGGTCATTAAATTACCCCCACATCAGGCTTTTTATCATTGTAAAGCTACAACACACACTAGGAAATCAAATGGGGGGTATTGAGCACACATTTGAGCCTTCTTCTCCCATGTGCACTCCTGGAGGTTCCCATCCTGCAAGCAAATGCGCACCAGAGGAATCGAACGTCCCCGGAGAACCGGCTTATGTCGATCATCGATATACCCCTGGACCTCCATGAATGTTGTGTCATCATCAATGTCCAACTCCCTATGGTCGATGATGTGGGCCGGGTCGTGCACGTATCACCTCAGCTGAGATACATGGAAGACTTCGTGCACCTGATGAATCTGAGGTGGATGGGTCTGGCGGTAAGCCAACACTCCTACTCTACTAAGGACATGGAGAGGTCCGATGAAGCGCAAATATAATTTTCCACCCCGAAAAAATCTCTGTAGACCTCGTCGTGGTGATACCTGTAGGAAGACGTAGTTTCCATCCTCGAACTTCAATGGTATCTATCATTAATCAGCATATGACTTCTGTTTACTCTGTGCAGTCTTCATCCACTCCTGGATGATCTGCACCTTTTCTGTAGTAGCATGAACCATATCTAGTCTTATATGTAGTAACTCCCTTGGGTCAATCCAGCACAGAGGTGATATGAAAGGTCGGTCGTACAGTGCCTTGTAAGGTGTCATCCCGATGGTGGAGTGATTATTGTTGTTGTACAAAAACTCGACCAATGGAAATTGATCCTCCAAGCTGTGGCTAATGTCGATAAAACATGTATGAAGCATGTCCTCGAGAGTCTGAATGCTCCTCTCAGTCTGGCCATCTGTCTGAGAATGGAAGGTGGTTCTCAAGTGAAGCTGCATCCTAATAGAATCTTCTAATCCCATCCATAACTGGGATGTGAAACGAGCATCTCGATCGGAGATGATAGTCGATGGCACACCATGAATCCTTACGATCTCTTGAATGTAGAGGTGTCCCAAGTACTCTACTGATCCCAACTCTCTGATCATTTGGACGTGGCCCGACATGGTGAGTCGGTTTATGATCACCCAGATAGTGTCCTGTCCTCTGGATGTACATGGATGCCCCATCACAAAATCCATTGACATATCATCCCACTTCCAATCTGGGACCTCTAAGGGATGTACCAAGCCTGATGGTACCTGGTGCTCTGCCTTCACATGCTGAAAAGTGAGGCGTCGTGAAAAGAACTCTACTAAAACCTTCTTCATACCAAGCCATCAGTGATGTCGTCTGAGGTATGGATACATCTTCGCCACTCTTGGATGTACAGCTATAGGGGAACTGTGAAAATCCCAAAATACTTCCTCATGTAATAAAACTGGTACCATGATACTTCCGCAGAAGAGGATGACGTTGTCCCATCCTTCAGAAAATACAGCAGGTTCCTGCCTTGTGGATATCTAACCATGTCACATCTCATAGTCAACATCCCCACGTTGTGCCTGTATGACTCGCTGAAGAAGTGGAGGAGTGACTGTGAGAGACGTAATAAAGGCTTATCCATCTCTATCCACGTAGGATATCTTCATCAAGACCAGCTACTCTGTCGTCTCTCCTAGAAGATAGTGCCGCCACATATTCAATGTGTATACCACTTCTTCTCACTCCAGATCATGGGTAGCCTAGTTTTTAGTGTGTTGTCTCAATTGTCAGGAACGGTACCCATTCACTACCCGCTCCTGCATCAGGACACACCCGAGTCTAGTTCCTGATGCATCACAATAAACTACGTACCCAATTCCCTCCTCCGATAGCCTCAATATGGATGAAATAGTCAACCTATTCCTTAGATCCTGAATGAACTTTTGGTATCTCTCTGACCACAAGAAGGGTTTCCACTTCTTCATCAATGCTGTAAGCGGTGCTGCAACTCTTGATAATTCTGGCATAAAGGTAAGTCTGGTCGACTACAGAGTGATCGACTGCACCCACTTACGCATGATTCTATCTTGTGCTTCCTGGGTGTTCTTTTTCTCTGACCAAGGAAAACTTCATCCCAACATTGTACATAAAACAAAACCTTTTTCCTAATACAATCAATTTGTGTATGAACTATGGTTGCCCATTCCATACCCAAAATAACATCGTAAGGCCTCGATGCTGTCAGAAAGAGGTTCCAACCAAAAATCTCACCTCAAGGGTCAGATCACACCGTCTTCATAAGTGTGATTATCAATTCTCCTCCCAAATGTATCTCCAGAAGTGAGGTTCAAGTTAATGGATTAACTGGAAACTCTAGGCCTAGGACATGATTCATGTAAGGATGGAATGATTGGTATCTATGACTGTTGATACGACAGTTAGTTTTAGACATAGACCATACCTAAAATCATTCCAAGAGATCTTAGGTCACACTCATTGACTGCATGAAGCTACTCTTACCCTGACCTCTAGCTCCATGTGCCTAGAGGGGACTATAACGGTGGGTGGTTGTAACATTTCGAAATGTTCACCACCTCATGTTTCTCTATTAGCTCTGCATCCACGTCTACTTCCCTACAGATTCATATGTCCTTTACACTTCCTCTTCCTGAGACATCTCACACGCCGAAGTCTCTGAGACTGACGCCATATTCATGCTTTCCAACTGTTAACATTCACTGGTTGTATCTACTTATCCAATGACCATTCAACCACAATGGTTCTCTCTAGCACCATAACATAAGTAGGAATGCATAGAGGAAAATGTCAAGGCTCAGATGTACTTAAAACACCTCGCTCAGAGGTTTGAGCTATAAATCACAGTTCACATCGTATACATCAAGTACCTTGAATGGTCAATATGCCTCGATGATTACCCAACTACCGACACAGAGTCTTCTTTAAGCTGAATGATTTCTAGAAAACACTCAATCACATCCTCAATCCAGTGCTCAGCAACCTGTGGGTCGGGCTCAACTCAAAACATGAGGGATATCTGGTGCTGAAACGCATGTTAAGAACTAAGCCTACAAGTGTCCTCTACCTGTACTACCGGTAGTGTTTGCTGACCAATGGAGAGTTATGTAGTTGGCACACTTCCTGAAGATACCATCTCATAAAATAGTTCATGTACCGAAACTTCAACATTATGTGGACCATCCTCATGGCCACTCGCCGAAAAATATTAGTAGCTAAGATCAACATCTTCTCTACTAGTGTATCAACTAGGCGGAAAACTCCAGTAATCTCCTCCACCTAGTCCTCTGCTTCCTTGGAATCTGTCTGGCCTCGAAACCTCAGAGGCCTCTGTCGCTAGAACTTGTGCAACACTATCAGTCAGTATGCATCGTCCGATACTGCGGCTGGAGGCATCTTCTGCCCAATGGGTGGTGGTGCTGCTGGTACTCCACCAGAAGTTGCCCCCCCCCCCACTCCGCCCGTCCAGCCAAAGGCTGGGACGGGCCCCACTGGGCTGGTCAGCGCCCCTTCAGGTCAGACTTGCTGATCCAGGATGGGCCTCACTACGAGCACAACGGGCATGACGGGCCGGGCCCGTTTCACATAAATGAAAATATTTTCTTGAGAGTGTGTCTGATCGACACGTCGTCTGTGGCACTAGGACCCTTGTGGAGAGGATGTCCTTTTGAGATACTCTATATGATTTCTGGACAACTTTGGAAAATAGCAGGGTTTGGAACAAGCATAATTCCAACTGGGCCCCTGAAACGGAAAAGCCAATAACTCTCAGACCGGGCATCCGATTGAAGTGCCGTCTGTTGCGTTGGGTTCCATTTGAGGAGACAGATCTTCGAGGTACATAAAATCTAGACTTTGTGATAGTTAATTTAACAAACCCTTTTCTCAAGGAGAAAACCCTCCCGGAATCGAGTGTGTTGTGTGCGGGAATCCTATAGCTAGCTGTGACTGCGATGACAACTGTACTAGAATCCTCCATGGGGTCGACATCGACGAAAAAAGTACTGAATACTTCATGGGTTTGATAGCGATGACTACTGTAGTGAAATCCTCTATGGGATAGATAGTGAGAACTACTGTACTGGAATCCTACGTGGGTTCAACAATGACAACAACTATACTGGAATACTCTGTGGGTTCGACAACGACGACTACTGTATTGGAATCCTCCGTGGGTTCGACAGTGAAAACTACTATACTGGAATCCTCCCTGGGTTCGATAGAGATGACTACTATTTTTGTATCCTATGTGGGTCTAAAAGTTTATAGAGAATACTACTGTTATTGAATCCTATGTGTTTCATGCAGTTTGACCTCTATACTTGTATCCTGTGTGGGTCCGACAGAGTAGCTGGTCTTGTATACTGTGTGGGTCAGACAGCTTAGCTGGTCTTGTATCCTGTGTGGGTCTGATATCTTAGATGAATCAGTGACTAAATCAGATCATCTCTATCACTATACAAAAGTAGTATACCTATATGAGCTGATTATTGACTTTTAATCATTGTTATCGATGTGATTGACTTAAATTCCTGTGTGGACTGGGTTGTTCTTAGGCTTGAGAGTTGGAGCAGAACTGTGGTTGATAACAGTGTTATATATATGTTAATATACCTAGGTAGGGTTAGTTGATACATCATGACTGCGTCTCTCTTCTATGGTTTATCCTTCATGGATTTTGGGAGACCTTAGGGGGTCTCAAGGTCCCTAATGATTACCGTATACTCACCCATGCAGTGGCTATGCCCGTACTACGTTGTGTTGGATGCAGATGAAGGAAAGCACTGATCGAGGTAGAGACTTGTAGAGTTGGACGATACCTGGAGGTGGACCACTTAGCGAGACATACATGGAGCAGTCGGACAGACCCGAGGTGCTGAGGAAGCCATCTGTACCCACCCTTCAGGTGGGATTCCCAGAGGACGACTCAGTTGTTGCTGTTTTACCTTACTACAGTTGTACTAGTTTTTTATATTGTCCTGTACTTAATGTTGGGTTTGTATTTATGGACCCTATCTTTTTATCACTTACTTTTGTAGTCAGTATTACATAGTGCTTACTTATTCTACACACATTGTTGTGTTTGTACAATTTTATAAAGGTAATTCCTTCTCTTTTATCAGGATTTATGCCTTTGGTGCTAGTCGCCAGCCCCTGGCCTATGGAAGGCGGGTTTGGGGTAGTCACGACACGGGCCCCAAGGATGGGTCATGAAAAATTGGTATCATTGGAGTTTGTTATACCACAGAACATAGGACTCTGATCTTTATTTTCTGTGAAGTTATAGTGTTAAGAGTATTGAGTATGGTTTTCAGTCTATGGAGTCCAGTGTTGGTGCAACGGCTGACTTATCCATACACTATGACTCTGACCTCTAATTTCAGACATAGTTCATGTAAACACTGATTGCATGAGTGTTTCAAGAGTTTCCTTTGTGGTCTCTTTGATTCATCTCACTAGGTATAACTTATTGACCGTGGCATACCTATTCACTATCAGGATGCCAATATGAAGATTGCCAACATTAGGGTTCCTACACACAACATGCTGGTTTCCGGGAGGATCCGCTCCTCGAGAAAATGGGTCATTACGTCAACTATCACGAAGTCCAATGTTGATGTACCCCGATGTTCAGTCTCATCGAAAAGAACCCAACGCGATAGACTGTGTATCAATCGGATGCCTAGTCTAAGAGTTATTGGTTTTTCCGTTCTTGGGGCCCGGTTGGAATTATGCTCGTTCCAAACCCAGACGTTATCCAAAGTTGTTTGAACCTCACATAGAGTATCAGAAAAGGACCCCCTAATCACAAGGGTCCCAGTGTCGTAGACGGCGTGTCGATCAGGCTCACGGTCAAGAAAATATTCGCATTTAAAAAAAATGTGCACGGCCTGTCAAGCCCAGTGTACTGGTGGGTCGGCCCGTCCTAGCAAAGCGTGTACGGCACAAATGATGGGTTGGCCCAGCCCACAGCTAGCCACAGCTTGGCCAGCTGGCCAAGCGGAGTGGGGGGGGGGGGGGGGGTGCGGCCCCCCGGTTTTGTGAACCAGCGGTGCCGAGCGGCGCGGCCCCTCATGTCGGTCGGCCGTAGCCAGCCGGTCTTCTCTGGGATGAGTGGACTGCACGGGTGGGTCGTTGTTCCTCCACACATGGCACCAGCTGGGGCCGCAACTCCCTTCAGCCTGGCTGGCAGGCGGCCGGCCGGTTTTCCGCCAAAGAGGCCCACAGAGCACGGGCCGCGGGTCTATGCAGCGCGACACCAAATTGGTGCCGCAGTTCTCTAGCCCGACCAGTTATAGCCAACCGATTTTTCTTTGGCTGAGCAGCCAAGTTGCGGGCCGCAGTCTACTCTGTCCGAGAGACACCAGGTGCAGCAGTACTCTGACGGGACGACGCGTGGTCACCGTTTCCACCACCTCTTTAGTTCATCGTCGCGTCTTTCATTACAACTTCCATTGAATATAATAAAAAGGATCAATAGAGGGCCATCAGGCCATGTTCATTTCTCACGTGCCCTCCACGTTAGGAGATACCAGTTGGCCGAAGAAATTTTAGGGAACTCAACACAATCAAGATAATTTATTCACTTATAAATTATACAAAACCCCTACCTCGATTTAAGGTCCGTTCGTCGACGAGCCATGGAAGTCGAGCGTCGCGGAGGTCGGGTGTCGCTGATGATGGTGTCATTTGGACAACGTTGGAGGAATAAGAAGGTAGGTAGCATTCTTTGTGGTGTCAGCTCCTTTCTTGGACTGGTTGAAGAAGTGGAGGAAGGAGATTGTGTTCCTCGGGTTCTTCACCGGAGAGAATGAATAATGTTCCACCAAGAGTTTCTCCCCAAATCCCTTAGAATATTTTCCCAGGAAAATGAAATAATCATATTTTACAAAATTATAAACATGCCAAGAATTTAAAAATAATTCAAAAGTAGATTAATTAAGTGGAATTAATTAATCACTACTGTTGGAACATTCATGAGGGGAAGGAGGTGGAGAGGCTCCCCCATTAATGAAGGGAGGTGTCAAAAAAGAAGAGGTTTTAACGGGAATTGAGGGGAGGTGAAAGGGTTTGGGTTTGTGTGGCCCCCACCACAATAAGTCCTCTCATGTGAGGTTATGTGGGGTGTGGGACCCACCCCAACTCCCCATTGGAAGATATAACTAACTCTTAAATAAAATTGTACAATACAACTATTTTATTTAATTTGTTTTGAATCCCCAAATTATAACTTTCAACCCGCATAAAATGCAACTGCAGTAAAGGTCACCTTAAACGAATATCGGCGCTGCGAGTTCATCGGTGCCCTTGGATTTCAATTCAGAGCACCAGTTTAAGAGATAGATAAACCTGCACGTAGATTTACTGAACGTACCCGAACAAAACATCAACAATTGATTCCGGGCACACCGGGCTTCGGAATCAAGCGCCGTAAGAAACTGCGGACTAATAATATTCCAAAACAATTATGAATAATTTTTTCGTCAAATTTATGTGTGTCTAAAATTTGATACAAACTCTTGACCTGTAGTCTCTAATGGATTATATGCCTCATATTTAGTATGTCGATTCACATTAATAATTCCAATCTATGTGGTATTTTAATTACATACAATGAAGATACTATTTAAAAATTTATAAAAAAACTAAAATATTTATTTCCCTTATAAATTATTTAAATAATTATAATAAACTATAACTCAATAATTATCTATTATCTTGATAGATTTTATGGATTAAATATTGATGTGACTATAAAATGATAGTGCAAAATTAGTCTCTTTTTTATAAGAGGTAAAGTGACCCATTGATTGTAATAATAAGTATGTAGGGCCTCATTAGATTACAAATAAGTTTCTTTTGGAATGTGATGTCTTGTTGAGGGACTATATAGAGAACATTGAAGGAAAGTGATGATTTTTTTAATTAACAGAATATAAATGATTGTATGTCAATTATCCTATGATAAAATTTTTTGTCAATGTCGTTAATAAATTCCATTCTATAACAAAAAAATTATTCCACATATTTTTCATGAGTGGATGAATATAAATTCATGATATCATATAATGTATTTTTCTATGTATATTTATTTAAAATTTTACTAGTGTGAAGATCAATTATGAACATCTTATTAGATTATCCAATTCGATGCTCATAATTAACATAATTCCATTTGGATGAGATCAACTCTAAGGGGTATTATAATCTATAGAAACCAGGTGTGGGTTATTTAATGAAATTTTCAACTTTTTTATCAGGACCTCTAAGGAGAATCCCTAATTGAGGGTTATTTAATAGGGTCAGTTCTTGGTGGGTTGATGCATGAAATGTGATTACTTAAATGGTTAAGAAAATTAAATTGTCCAATTAAATTAGTAGTTAATTAATTTGATTGAAATAAGTTTGATTCTAATAACAACGTATAGCATGTTTTACTCTATATAATTGAATAGAAAAACCTTATCACAGAACTCATGTATACTTGGTTCGACTATATTAGGTCAATAATATTATTTCATGACTTGGAATATATATATATATATACATAAGGTTTTTTTAATTTTAGGATTATTTTAAATGTAGAGGTGAAAATAAGGATGTTGCTAAAGAATATTAATTAATAAAGATGGAAAATATATGTTGGAACCTTATAGGATAGGTAGTCAGGCCTAGATACCCATTTGGAGATCAAACTATGGGGGGAATTCTTAGTGGATCATATTTGCAACATTGGCCAGGGAGAGTCATTGTATTGGATTTTAAGGGAACCCATTAGATGTATTCTCCCAAATTCTATAGAAGATATGGAGTGAGTAGTCCATTGAGATGTTTTTATCCAATAGAATAAAAAGTTCTCACATGGTGCTATCAAGGTAGGTTATTCCCTTATTTTCATCATTTTTATACACCTCTAGTTCTTTATCCTATGGTATGGTCAGATAATGTGGGGAAGGATAATTAAGATTAATTATATTACTATTTTATTGTATATCAAAGAAGTCTTATGGTATAATTGATTAGTAATTGAATATTCAATGAGGATCATGGTAGGTTGTTAATTGGTGAGATATTATATTTGATAATTCATTATTTTTAATTAAATTTCAGAAATAAACTATTGTGTTGGGGATGATATGGTAGGAGGACTGGAAATATATTAATATGTGTTAAACATAGTTCTATAATATATTACTAAAATATTCAGGACCATTGATATTGAAATGTTTCATAGATATATATTCACCACATCATTGTGATTATTCATGTACGGTATGTTCATAATTATATAAAACAATAAATTTTTCTGATTAATCAGTACTATATGATATTATGCATGATCAGATCAAATTATATCAAGAATGTAAATCTTATTTTTTCATGGTTTCAATATTCATAAATGGTGAAACAATATTTATGAAGGTTCATGTATAGTGTTCAGTTCAGGGAATAACTATTTTGAAGCATGGTGGTGTAACCATATGAGTAACTATTCAAGATGGATGAGAGGAAAGTCATGAGATAATGATATGATTTTCAATTCAAAACTCATGGAGTGAGAGAGTAATAAAATTTGAGGATTATTTTTTATTTATATATAATTGAGAGATAAATGATAATGAGGAATTGTTCCTCTTTGGTGATCGAGAAAATATGAAGAAATAATGTAAATTATTATCATGTGTGTATGAGTAAAAAAAGACGAGAGACACACATAATCAATTGATTAAATGTGTTAATTTTATTCATATGTTTTTTTATAAGTTAATCACTATAGTGGGGAGATTATCATATCCTTATGGGGGAAATATCCTTCATTTAGAGTAAAATTAGTCAGATTTTCTATAATATATTTTTGTATGATAGTAATAAAAAATTACATAGTAATGGGATGAAATAATTGAGGATGAGGAGGAAGGAAATATTTATATATCCTGGTGATGGAATGGTTGTAGACCATGTAATTTAACAATTTATTTTCATGGAGTTATAATTTGGATACACTCAATGTATTAGTGTTTGAAAGTTCACATGCATATAATTCATGAATTTATTGGGTATACATAAATAGTGATGGATACATGGAGATCAAATTGGAATCATATTCTAGCCTTGATAATAAATATATTGAAATAAAACTGGATTCCTAGAATAATTAAAGGTATTAATTTTCAATTTATTTCAGATAGAGTCTGATCTCTATTAATGGGATCAGATAAATAGTTATAGAAACTTGAATATATATTCATTGGTTTATATAGTGGTTCTTTTGGAATAATAAAACATACAGTTCAGTTAGTTATCATTTTAAAAATATTATCCCTGAGAATTCAATATATATATTGAAAAAAAATTGAATAGTAATGAGGTTCTTTTAGGATGGAAGGTTTAATGAATAGATGAATTAATAGGGAATTGAATATTTTCATCAAGTAAATATAACAAGTAATAGATTTAATTTTTTTAGTTTTCATCTCATTTGAATATTTATTTACTGAGTATAAATCTATAACACGAAATTTTATTTGAATGGAATTTTTTTTAATTAATATGACCTATTCAAGGACAACCATTCATGAAATTATTTTTTATTTTAGACGATTAGAGTCATCCATTTCTATTAATCATAAGTGACAGAGGTTGTTTCTTTGTATTCCCAATAGATTTAGTGTTTTCAATATGTAATATAGGTTATAAAATTACAATAGATATGAATATTTTAGTATGAGTTGAGTTATTTGTTTGGGAGAACCATAAACTTGATTTAAGCGTGTAACGATCATGTTTTGGTAGTTCTGTAACAATTGATATTTCTGAAATAGAGTGATGAACTGGTTTGATATTTGGTTATATGTCAAGTTAAATTTAATCTTATAATATCATTATTAATATTTTGAGAGGGGTTTTGAACCATGTATTTATTTTTGGTATTTTAGGAACTGTATGGTTAATGTATCCCTTTAGGAATATATCTGGCATTTAGTTATCAACTAAGGATATTTTATTGAAACTAATTACCAATGGATGTAAGTAAATTATTTTTTATTATGATAGAGGAATATTTTGGATAATATGTGTTATAGTTGGGAGGTTTTATGATATTATTTCAGTTTTGGATTTCTGAAATTTAAGGATAACTTAAAATTGATTTGGTGGCTAGGTCAATTTATGAAATGATATTAAAAACTAATTTATCAGCCTTGTAATATCTCATTAGAGATTTTTTTAACATTAAAACCCCTAGAAATTCACCATGAATATTTTATGTAGCCCAAAAATGAGTTGAGAGATTTCTTCATCCAATACTATATTAGTGGCATAAGCTACCTTGTGGGGTATGTAATCATAAATTTCTAATTCTTCTACCCAGTGGGTATTAAAATTCTTCAATCATATATATTGTGGATGTTAGTAAGTATTTTTTATATTTAAAAAAATTAGTAGGGTAATTCCCATTTTCTTTGATATTTTTCTCTCACATGACAGTTTTATCTATCCCGCTTCCATTCTTCTCTATGGTTATTAAAGTTGGTATTTTTTGGGGGATTTAATACCAAACATATGTATTTTTTTACCTCCACTAACCATTATGTGTTATATCCATACCAAACCATATACTTCACCATGTATCATATATTAATTAGTATAGAATCTATGTACATGGTTGTGGAGTTAGGTCATGTGTTTAGCCACCCACATAGAATAAATAAAATATCACTTACATTTACATTTAATAACATTTAAAATTGTTAAAATAAATATAAATAACCAGATGACAAAGGCAATAAGCTTCCTCAACACATTTCAAAAACTAGTCTATTAGTACACCATGTACAACACTTTATTAATAATAATGGATGATGGAAAATCCTGGTTCCAAGTTGTAATAAAAGGGTATATATATATATATGATTTTATAAAAATAATGTTATATATATTTATATTCAGATATATAAATTTATAGGTATATATCATGTTGTATTTTTGATATACCAATATAAAACTCTTAAATGAATATGTTAATAATTTTAGGATAATACTTTTTTGAAATAAAATGTAAGTATTTCTTGTAATAAATTGGAATCCTAGTTGGTTAAGGATCTAAGAATTGTTGTATTTATTAATAGTTTTCATATATTAGGATTCTTAATCGTAAAGAGATGTTATATAAGATTTGGACTGAAACCAAAAAACTAATTTAAATCATTTTAAAATGTAGAAAAAATAGCACAACACGATTTAAAGTATTTTATATGTTATTGGGTGGCCACTTTTCCCTAGATAACTAGATTTTTGTATAATCCATATGGTTGATGATGATTTAGTAGATTAAATATTACGATACCCCTTTGGGTAGGGTAGATGAAACATGATTTGATTATCAAATATTGTGTTGATGAAATAGAGGCATTAATTTTTTGTTGTCAAGTTACAATCTAATATATTGAGATTAGGGATTATTTATTATTTAAGTGTTTTAAACTTATGAATTTCTCCCAAAATAATCATCTTGATCACCTATAGTTTTTTTTCTAGTGATCTAATATCAAAATTGTGAGGGAATTATTTCATAATATTCATATTTGACAAGTAACCATTGACATATATTGAATTAAAAATATTCCTAGTGTACCACTCAATGATGCATGAACAATTTAATTGATGGCACCTATAATCCATTACTATATTACTAATAGGTGAGAAAAGCATATCCCAATGATATGACTTGTAGAATATTATGGTTACATTTATTACTCAATGATACATATGATGATGTATAAAGCAGGTATATTTTTTATTATGATTCCATCGAGAATGTGATATGCCTTAGAAAGAGTATTTAAATTCATTAGATATTTTCTTCATTTTATAGTTAAATAGATGAAATTAAAAAACAATAAATTTAATGGCTATGTACAATATCACATTGGTGGTTCCCCATAATTTTTTAATCATACTCATCTCAAGATTACATTTCATATGTGTAACTGTGAACCATACATATATTCTAGGTTCTTCTTGGGTAGAGGATTAATGGTTACATTGAAAAGGATAGCACAAGCAGTATTAAGTGACCTAGATGAGATATCTGAAGTTCCTATATGTCTATATCCTCAATTAAAACATCTATATTTATATAACATGTCATTTTTTAGAATCATTCAATGTGTAATTTTTTATTTTGGATATAATATTTTTTAATATTACATTTTATTATTACTTATATAAGTTAGTTTAATATACCAAGTGTAACCACCTAAGGCCTTACTAGTAATCAACAACCTATAGATTATATGGAGGAATTCTTTAGTACATGTGGAAACATGATATTATTCATATTAATTAAATCATATTTGGGGAGTGACTGAGGATTATTATACCATGGTTCTATGAATTACACTACGGAGAAATGGGTTTTAATTTTTTGGTTAGACTACCTAAAGGTGGATTTCATTTCACTCTAGTATTTTTCAATGGATTGTAAGGATAAATATATAATGGTTTTAGATTTCACCTTGTTTCATAGAGGATCATGAATTGAGTAATTAAACCCTATGTCGTGTAATACCCTCTATTTAATGAATTGAATAATAGAAAAAATTAAAATAGATTTTGGGAAAATAATGGGAAGACACTGTTATATTTAAAAGATTTTATTTTTTCATAACTTTTAATTGGGTAACTATAAAAAAATTTTGTAAAATTTTCGTTTCAATATATTTTTTACAATATATAATAATATATGAAATTCATTATATTGTACATGATTTCTTCCAAGACTGAGGAGATAAGTGTTGCATTCTTGATATCATTTAGCTTCTATGGTATCTTCAATACCTCTTCATTCACATATCAATGTCCATTAAATCTAATGAAAATCCAAATCCACTAATACATTGATAGGAATTATTATTCTTAAATTGGGAGTCTATGGATATGGTGTTTGTTTTGCGTGGATAATGATTTTTCATGTAATTAATGGAGGCTAATTTGTTATAATTAAATGAGAGTTTCTCATGGGTGTTTTAATAGTTTTAACAATAAAATACTTATCATTGATTCAAAATTATTTTTGATTCTCTAGTAGAAATATGTTTCTCATAGGTATTTATTTTTTTACTTATATTTTATTTCTAGAATTAGTATTCATAGAAAATGACCCTTGGTAATAGTAATAAATTTATTATCATTTATTTTTTAATTAATTTGTTAAATAAAATAGGATTTTAAAATAAAAAACATACAAATGTGGTTGTAGATCAGGGTTTAGTCTAGGGGAATTATTAGTAATATCCATTCACAAAAACTATGTGATGATAGAGGTTTTTTTTTCTAGTGCATTTTTGAATTTTATCCCATGGATAAAAAAATAATGTGGATTTTGTGGTAAATGGTGTGGATTCATTTAACTTATAAGAGTAGGGGTGTATAATTATTTGAATGGTCATCATAAATCATGATACCATATTATGTTAGGGGACATTAATTATAGGGTTACATCATAGTTCCACCCACATGGAATGTGAATCATTTCCCAAAACAATGCATCCAGAAAATGCATACATATAAAGATTATTATAATTTGGGAATACCTATTTTATATAGATGAATATTATACTTCCTCATCCTAATTTTCAAAAAAAATTCACCTGATTTGTTTTTTATAGAGACCACTTCTTCTCAATGATTCCAGGAAAATATCCTTTTTATTTGATCACATTTTATCAAGGTAAATATTTATTACATAAATACATTATCATTTGTTTATTCTATCTTATCTTTTCATATTCCTTCATAATTCCCTATAATATTAATGAAAATATAAGGTTTCATGTTATTTGGAATTGTTAAGGATTTTTATCAAGTCCTGAATTTAAATGTACTCTTACAATTCTATTTAATTCTATTTTTGTGGAACAAAACACATTATCTGTGATTTCATTGAATAACTATATCCAGCCTTTTATATTTAATTTTTTATAATGTTATGTATTTTTCCATCATTAATATAATTATTTATTATTTATGAATGCAATATTGATATGGTTATGGTTCAAACGTTCTGATCCAAAAAAATACCAAGATCCTCAAGTAAAATAAATATTTTTGTGAACGTATAATAAAATATATACGAACACATCTGTGTTTTTTCAAAACTGATTACTGTGGTTTTTCCAAAAATTATTTAAAAAATACCTTATAGAAAAATCATTCACGATAAATAAATATGTTCAAATTTAGTTTTGAAAAATTTACCAATGAAAATAAGTGAATTATCATGAATGATGATTTTTGTAAAGTGACATAATTGAATATCTAGAAAAGATTGTTTTTTTTCATATTGAAAGGTATATTTATCAAATAAACTAATATAATTTTTTTATATTATTATCATCTTGATTACATGACTCTTAGATGATATTATATTGTATTTTTATGTTTTTGGAAATGTTATTAAAATCTATGATAGTTTTATATTTTAATAAATTTGGTCATTCATCAATGGATTCTCGTGAACAAGGAATGATTTAATACATTGGTTACATTATATTATTATGAATAGTGTATATATTGAATTGATATCACTCCATGATTTTTTTATTGGAAAATTTTTTTAATTCAAGTGGGAGTTCATAGGATGGTTACGGCAATATATATTTTTATGAACTAACTAGATTTCCATGTTTAAATTTTGTTATGTCTGATAAATTCATGAATCATGGTATATCTATGAGTTGGAAAACATTATCTAAGTGATGTTTTATATCAGATATCTGCTAAATGATATTTCACCATTGTGATTTTTTTAGAATCATATCATTAATGGATAAGTATCATCCAATAATAATTTTTGATGATTACATGTATTTTATCATTATTGGTTATGCTTTAATGGTTAATTTTGTAAATTTTATTTGGATAAGAAGAAATCTTTTTAGTTTATTATTAATCCATAAAATTCATATTGAATTCATCAATATAAAGGTACATGGTTATAATTAATAGTAATTATCATACTGAAAGATCTAATGTATGGAATAGTGTACTAAAAATGTTAAATATATTTTTATTACGACATAAAAATTAGTTCTCTTAAAAAATTGGTGTCAGAAGTTTATATATATAGTTTTGTTTCTATATATACATGAATACACTCTTTAAAAATTTGTGATATCTATTTTTAATTGATGGTTTTCATCCTGATAATTTATTGATTTAGATTTCAAAATACTCTGTTAAACTGATATGAAACTCTGTTAGTTTCATCATAAAATGAAAAATGGTTACTTTTGTTTATTGTGATTAAATTTGATATACATATAATTATTCTAAAAAATAAATGTAATGAGTACATGGATGCTTCCAAATGGTAATATATTTATCACACTCATCACACACACCACATATAACTACATTTTCCTTTTAAATGTCATATGTTTTATTGACTGATTCATAAGATTATTGGTTTGACTAGTATATTATTTCATATTAGTTAGAGGTGGGGAGTGATGTGAGATAGATAAATACATGGGTGATTTTGGTTTGGATTCATTTTTGATGAAGTTTTATGTTTTTTATTTCTATAAAATGTTTTATAGTATAAAATCGACCTCTGTTCCCAAAATTCATTATTTTTAATTTCTTATTTTTTTATAAATTTTTGTATAATTATATTTTCAATTCACGTAGATCATAGCATATTCATTAATTTTTATTATCCCAATTTATTTTGTAGTATATTTTAATGGTCACTTATTTATTTACAAGTATATTCCATTATGTGGATTTTTCATTATATAATTCATGGTAGAGTTTATCTATTTTTTGTGAAATCAATAACAAGTTGAGTATGGATGATTCCCTAACATTGGAATTCATCCCATTGAATTTACGAGTGTTCATTATGAATTTTAACAGATCAATATTTATACTTGGTTAGGGATCCTCGTGCTAGTTTGTTACCAAATGGAATCAAATCATAGTAATTTTTCCTTTAGGAATTCTATGTAGACATAACCTAATATTATATGTTCTCAAGGGGTAGGTTAGAGAGTTTATCTATAAATATTTTTCCCATGATAATCATTGAGATGACATGGTTTGATGAGAGATGTAATTATAGTATGAGAATCATATTCTAAATATTCATTAGTTATCCTAACTATATTAGATAATATTTTTTTCATACAAATTATTATTTTGATATTTCGAGTATTTTTTCCATTTATAAATGGGGAGTGTTTTGGAATTCACATAGTTTTAGATTATAGGTTGGTAAAACAATATGAAATAGTAAATCATGCCAATTAATGTCTTCGTATTATTTTTCAAGATTCATAAATTAATTGTAAAATAATGTGATTGATCTTTGCACAACTAAATCACTTTATATTTGGGATTATTTTTATTTTCAATAGTTTATGTTCTCTTCTATTTAAAATTATACCATTTCTATTATAAACATTTATAAATATTAGAATGTATTGATACATGGTGAGATTTATTTTATTGTGTTTTCATGCATTATTCCGTTCTATTTTGATTTATTTGATTATATATTCATTTATAAAATTATTTTTAAAACTATATTATATAAATTAAATTCGACAATAAATATGTTTTGATATTATTTTGATTCAATATATTCAAATTTTATGATATTCAATGTGGTTTTAAAAAATATATAACATATATTGAATGAATTATGTCACTATATATCAGTGTAGTTTATAATTTATTATTATATTTTACCATATGGTTTCCTATATAGGTTATTCATTCCATTTATATATCATTTGAAAAGGTTTTGTTAGTACAAACAGGTCTATAGTATCCTTAATGGGTGGATAGATTATAAAATATTGAATTTTGTTAAAGTGATGGGGATTTTTATATATTTTACAATGTTGATATATCCCATGAATAAATTGGTTTTAAAATAATATTACTATATTCCAAATATAATGGATTAATTTTAAATATTAAATTTAGTTTATTTTCAAAATATATTTCAAAATTTAACATCATATGTATTCATTTGAAATGAATTAGTTTTTATCAAACATGGTTTATTTTGGTTGGTTCGGTCCTTTATTGTAAAAGACATCTTCTCTATTTTGATATTGTTAAAGTGACTCATTTATATCATCACTTCATATTTCCACCTATATAGATATGGTTTCATGCGTTGAATATTTTCTTCTCATATTATTATTGACGTATCCCCCAAATTTGTTTTGAATGAATCGGTAAAAGGAAACTGTGAGATATTTTTTACTTATTAATCTTCTATCTGATAGTAGTTTAGTTATTTTAGGTATTCATTCTATTTTAGATATAGTCATAGTTGAGAATCCCATTATAAATTAGGTTATATTTTGGGAATGAGAATTAAATGGAATCATATCACATATTTTCATAAGGTATAACGAATCATTAGAATTGGAAGACATGTTAATGTTGGTTAAATAATGATAAAGATACATTATACAAGATTGCGAGTCTGGGATGTATAATTGTGGGATACACCATATTCACATAATAATTTATATATTAAAAATAGTGGCATTCAAAAATTAAGGACCAACCATTAAATGACCAACCCTGGTAAAATGTGGAAGCAATGACCACACAACCTATTTCAACTAGAATCATTGAAAATGAAAATTTTAATGTAGTTAATTTATAGTTAACAAAATTATCAATCAATGTTTCATAACATAATTTGTATAGTATTGTTCTAATTTAATTTACATGTTTACCAAAGACAACTTCTTGAATGATTAAATATTTAAAATGTGTCATCTCTATAATATCTATCTCAATTTTCCTTTCAATGAGAAAGCATTTAATATAGAAATTATTATTTAATCCATTGAAATATAAGACCATAAGTCTATTCACATGGGTACTTATTCTATTTCCATTAGACAATTAGTGTTTTAAAGGAGTTTTATTTTCATTATAATCTAAGAAGACTAATCCTGATTAGGATGGTGGAGTGGGTAAAAAATATCATCTTTGATTCTATATTTTCGAAACACAAAGAATAATCACCAATGTTCGATAAATATAGAAATTCATGTAATAATAATACTTCGTCCTAGAATACTCAGATTAATTTTAACTATTCTGGGAAGATATCTTATAAAAATGTTAATATCAAGGTTCATATAAGATTAGTTTAATTTTATATTTGGAGGAATTTTTATTAAACCATTGTATTTGGTTTTTTCATTTCTTTTGTAGTGAACATTCATATGCGGTTTTCCCAGGGTCATTCATGTTGATCAGTAAATACATTCAGTGATTTTGTTTTTAAAATTCAAAGTATATTGAGGATACTTATGTTTTGGGAATATTGTTTCATTAAATAGTGTTTATGGTGGATATTATTTCTAAAGTTCATTCTTTTCTTATTATATAATTTTAACGAAATACCAATAAATCCATTATTTTTCACCCTAAACATTAATTCTTTATTTAGACTCACATAATCTATGATAACTATTCTAAATGAATTGGTGACCATGAAATTATGGGTATCCTTTCTTGTGTGTTAATAACTCTATTTTATAATTAATTTTTCATACCCACCAATACATAGGAAATTAAATGGGTTTCTATATAAAAAATCCATGGATTTTACTGGTAAATTTTTCATGAGGAGTTTATGTTTACTGATATCATGACAATGATTTGCATCATAATATTCTATTAATTATTTATTAATTAATAGGGAAATATTTGTGTTTATATGTTGAATGCCATGAATAATTTTGACAATGTGGGGTCACTTTTATGACTTAATTTTTTAAATTAAATTTTTTAATGAGAATTTTTGATTATTCATATTTTTTAGTATATAAACATTATATATTTTAATTTATAACAATATATAGTATCAGTTCATGGTTAGTTATTACCATGGCCGATTTTGTTTATGGGGGAGGGTGTTGTATGGTTCCTCTTTGATGCTTAGTGAATGGTATTCCAAAACATAGAGCCTTTTCAGAAATATTTGTAGCTTATTTTGAGATGTAACATTATTGAGACATGTTTAGAATAATTTTTGGATTATCTTAGTGAAAAATAATGTTCATAACAACTACATGTGTGGTTACATCATAATAAAAACCATACAAATTATTCTTGATATACCAAAACCATGTGGAAAAACCATGTAGTCGTCTAATTATAATTAAAAATGTGGAAATCCCCTTTTTTATTTATCATTATATAATCCCCATTCATCAAATTTTATTCAATTTTCCTACTAATAGAATCCTCATAATATAATACACCCTTTTTGAATTATCCATGACATCCTCATCTTGTTTTGATATCATTTCCTAAAGGTACATGCTTATCTCTTCAATATTTTTGTATATACACTTATTTATCTCATGTATCTTATGTCAATAACATAAAACAATTATTATGGAGACATTGGGTTTAAGGTTTCTTTTTGACATGTTTTTTCATCAGTTTATCTAGTTTTACTTATTCCAAATATTATATTCACTTCTATTTTGTTGATGAAACTTCCATTCTTAGTGAATTCACTGATTGTTGTTAGCTGGCTTATAACATTTATTTTTTCTGTATTATTATTGATTATTGAATCAATCATATAATGTGTTCTATGTTATAAAATATTTATTAAAATGACTATGATTTCAATGTCTTGATTCAAATTTTCTTTCATCTCTCCAGTGTCATCAAGTGTATTATATACTTATAAATATTTTAATTAATCTCCACAATAAATTTCACAGTAATGGTGTTTCATGAGATTCATGGGGTGGTTTATTCAATTTAAAAAAATGTTATTTATGTTTAAATATTTTTAAAATAAAAACGATTATTTTAATTAATCTCCACAATGAATGAATTATTTTTTTAATGTCAATTTTTAAAATAAAAACGATTATTAGAATTATATAAAATAAAGAATTTGTTTTGAAAAGGCTCATTTTGATATTGAATTTGTTATTTTCCATATATATTTCTATCAATTTTCACGTTCCCCTGGGTTTTCATTTGGTCAAATCAAATGTTATTTGAAAACATTTTCGAACCCATGTCAAGTGTCGTACTTATTTTAATTTTTTGTTACATTGAAGTGTTATTATATAATAGATATGAGTTTATGAATTACTCATTATGTCCTTTTAATAAGATTCATATATTTTAGAATACATTTCACACCTCCTTTGATTTAATTGTAATAAATGGTTATATACATGGGAATTATAGGAATGGTTACAACAATAATTGAACTTATTAATTAAATATAAACTATTTTATATATTTTTCATTAAATATAAAATTATATTCCCTCAAGGGTGGGTATGAAAGATAATTTTGAGCGTAAATGTAGCTACATGGTCATTGAATGTCATTATGACGTTTCTACTTTATGATTCATCTTGGAATGCATCATTAATTCCACAATTTTATCAGTAAGGTGATTATTGATAATTAATTTTTTGATACCATTATTGTTAATTATTAAGTGCACATATGTTTATTTTTTACCTAGATATTCCTATCTTTTGATAAGTTTTCGTTACAATTCACACATGATTTATTTCATAAACCAAAAGGAAAATGGTTTGAATTATAAAATGTTCAATTAATGAAATGTTAATTTTTAAAAAACATTTTTTCAAAAAATATAATAAGATATTGGTAATGCTTCCCCCAAATACAGTTTTTTTTTGAAAAAATGGAATATTCAGAATTTTTAGTTTTATTTCATAAGTAATATGGATCCTCAATAAAAAATGGAATTAATATATTTGAATCATGTTTTTCCTCACAAAATTTTATGGTTTAATTTTTTTTATCAAAAAAATACATAGGATTTTTAATATAAGAATAATATTTTATAATTGGCATTCCAAAATGAAGTAACAGTTTAAATTTTTATATAAATATTCAATCTATTGGACATTGAATTATTGTAAAAAATATATTTAAATTTAATTTTATTGTATTTGAATAAGAATGTCTATTTTATATCCTATATAAATATACACACAAACATCATATTTGATATCATAAAATCATTCGTCATCATTGATGGGATTGAAATTTTTAATGGATATAGTGTGGGACTATATTGTTATATTAAATATTTTTATAGTGGTAGGTGATTTGGGATCACTATCTATATATTATATGATTTTTTAGTATCATTTTATTTTTAAATTTTAATTAATGACTTATGTATTATCTTGTAAAGTTCCACAAAAGGCACTAATTTTACGCTTCATCAATTACAAGTATATATTGTATTATAAACATTTTCCGGTTTTTATTATTCTTTTTTAAACAACAACAATTTGTTAAAATTTTATTATTCCTTGTTTTGTTTTTGTAAATTCACATTATTTAATATTTATTATAATTGAAATTCCATTTTAGTATTTGAAAATTCATGTATTTAGTTTATGTTTCTTCAACTAATTTATTTTTATCATGAAAACTCATTCATAGTTTGAGTAATGTTTATTCCGTTGTTGTATTTCTTATCCCATATCAATCAGGAATACTCTTCTAGCCTTGAGTAAAACTGAACACAAAACACGGATAAGATATCCTATGAATTATTATTATTATTATTATTATATTTAATATATTATATCCTTATTGTAAAATATAATAATAAATATTCAATATGTTCGAAGTAATAACAAGGAATAATGGTGTGTTTTCATTTTTATTAATTTTTTAATATTACTTCCAAGGTGATGAAACTTATTATATGATTTTTTTATATTAGATACATTGTTAATTTTTGGTAAAACATTTCAAATAAATCACATAAAAAGTTTAATTAAATAATGATTTTAGTTAAATGGACAGGGTTGAAATATTGTTTTATTGATGTTTATATTTGTACATACAATTTTCAATAGATATGGGATGATTCGTAATTGATTTTGTTTATTATTTTATAATTTTTTGATGATTTGTTTTCTATTAAATCAGTTGATGACTGATATGAGACAAACTGGTAATAATTTTTTTTCTATCATTTATTTTATTTTTATAGTTTGAAATTTAATGATAATACAATGTTATTAATTAGCAAGTTTATTGAAATTACATAATTACGGTGTTGAGAATATAAAAAAGTTTCAAAATTCAAATAAATGAAGGATAATTTATGTTATATAACAAGAATTTATTCTATTTTTAATCTTGAATTATTCTATATGTGGGAAAATACATTATTTTTAAATAAGATTTTTTAGTTGTTATGGTATATTTGGATGATTTGGTGTGATTGGATTATGAACATGCTGTATATGTTATTTTGTGGTTATGTTTGTGGAGGAATTACATTTATTGTGGTGTGAAATTGGAGTTATAACTATTATAGGGATTTTATGGGTTGTGTGGTGTCTTATACAATGTTGAATTTGGTACCTATTGTATTTTTTCAATGATTCCAGTGGCAGGGACCATACATCAAATGAATGAATCCATAATGGATAGTGTTATTGGAATGGAAATGATAGTTTTTAAAATGAATAATTGTACACTTAATTTATTTTCTAACATTTCATATAACTTATTTTCTAATATGATCTATATAATGTTATTCTTAGTAATCATGAATCTAATATTAGATGAGGAACAATGGTTTGTTCACTGATGAATTATTTTGGGAGCTATTTTTATTAACGGAGAGATGGTGGATGACCTGAGTGAAAAAATTTTTATCCAATCTGATGATCAAATAATATATAAAAATGTTGTATTAATGTTTTTAATAGTTATTCTTCATTTGGGTCATGATGAAATTGCTTTTTCTTGAATGGAACTGTGACATTTTTTTCAGAATCTATGCTTCCGCGAGGATTAAAATCTCTCTAATACGAGGGAATTTTGTATTCTTTATATAAAATATAGGTGTGAGGAAAGGAGAACCATTTTCCCCAACCTTTTAATTATTAAATCATAGGATCTAAAAATAAACTTCAATAGAAGCATGGATTATATAAAAATAATTCCTATTAATGGTAGGTCCATAAATTTCATAATGTCACACATTATTATTGCTTATGATATTTTATTTTTTGTAAATGGAAAAAAAATAAATTGGGGAGATCATCAAAATCATGATTCTTAATTTAATTTTAAGTTTATATATTAAATCATATAATGAGTACTCTGTATATATCTTGTATATTCTCATTGATTAATACAATGGAAATCCAGAAAAAAAAATTTGGCATCCAAGGGAAATGCATCCAATAAATTACCTCAAATCCCATATCACATCCAAAATAGTAAACAAGGACTACCTTTATGAGATCAATATCCAGATCACATAGAGAATTATTAATTGAAAAAATAAATTTCTATCATATGGTGATTGAAATTCATTGATCAATTGGGTACCTAGATGGATTCCTGTGAATGTTTTTCCTTTGATCAACCCTCATAATATAATGACTACAGAGATGAAAAATATAGTATCTAACATCATGTTTGATGAGAATTACAATAGTCACTACCACTATTTTTAATATAATGGAATTGATAAATGGATTGGGGATGATTTTATTGGGCTATGTAGTGTTTTAGGGAAAATGCATACACTGTATGCATGTTTGGTTTGGAACTACATTATTATAGAATACTTGTAGGTATGATTCATGAAGTATAGATCTAAAAATGTATAAGAACATTGGCTGATGAGGACTAGTGGAATTATTGTTCTTATAGAATATCATTTAGAAGAGTTAATAGTTCGAAATAGAGTGTTTTTTTGGCAAGATGACTTATATTTTTTGAACAAAAATTGGGATATAGAATTTGTGTAGTGTTTTATATTCCTCACAACAACTTTAGGGAGTACAAAAAAGATTTTTGAGTTCAACAACCATATTCTAAATCCAGACAAAATGATCATATAAAATATCATTTTTTGGTTGAAAAACTATATATTATCAACTTTTCAGGTGAGATTTTAGAGAACTTCAGCATCCGGGACACCATAAAGGAGGTTCATTTCTAGCTATGGGACATTCATTGGGGCATCCTTATAGTGGTAAAATGATACAACATTGAAGATTATATTTTTTTTTTGGTTTTGAAAATGATGAATCATGCTCTATCCATGGATGAAAACATCATGAAGAAGGGACTGGTTACATATTCTATATTTTAGTGATGTTATTCACCCCCAATAGAATCAAAATGATATGTTTTCATTGAATTTGATTGGGTTGTGTGCGTATGAAGATTCATTCATAATGGATTGAATACATACGGATGTGGAGACACTATGTAGGTGCTTCTTGAGATATGGTTTAATGGGTGTTATAGAATGGGTTTGAATGAAAAGAATATGCACTGGCCATCACAATAATATTATGGAATCCTTCAGAATCACTAAATATTATAAGTTATGACAACTAGATCTCCATTATTTTCATCCATGTATGTGTGAAGGTGATTATAAGAAAATGGGAACTCTAATAAAAGATGGTATTTCATTACCAACATTAAAAATTATTCTTCCATCTCCATGTTCTATACTATAAGATACTTGTAGTTTGATTCATGGATATATCAGGTAGAATCCACCCATAACTGGTCATAAAATGAGAGTTGATGTTTCATGAAATTTGGTCAATGGAATTGTGTTAGGATTGTCAAATATAATATGGTATTGGTACCTATATTATTTTGTACTTACTACAGACATGAGACATACTTCAAAGAATATGTTTGAGTAGTGTTCATCAACATCATGTTGTGTTTGTTATAAAAAAATTCAGTTTTCAGTTATTAATCAGAGTTTGTGGTGCTGGTTGGGTTCCTCTTCGAGATGTCTAGACCCACATGAGAGTGTACATATCTTATTAAGATGTGTTGACTGATTTTCAATCTAAGGATTCATATTACCCTTGCCTAGATAGATGAAATTTTGTGGTTGATTCAATTTCCGATAAATGATATTCATGTGACACTCTCATTTCTATAATGGTTTAGTATCCTTACAATATTTTTAAAATTGATTTTTAAGCAAGAATCCAGTGGCCTTCATTATATTTACCCCCACGACAGGAAGTCATCATGTGTGTATTTTTTACCAAAATAAAATATGAAAATTTAATTTTCATCTAGTAAACCATTATAATGGTATGGGGGTTTATATAGAAATTAATATATATATTTAGAATGAATACATTAACTGGTTTTAATTTGTGTTTGCATTATTTTTTAATTATTTTAAATTTATATTCCAAACTGATTTTATTGAATTTATTTCATTATGGATGGATTGTGTTTGAATTGAAATTAATGAATCTATACAAAATTCACTTATTAATTTCCAGGTTTGTGTAATGACCATTCATAAACAAATTCATATTTATAGATAATTAATATGTTATATTCCAATATCATCAATTGAAGGTGATATATTTGATCTGAATACGATTCATACCATCACCCACCATTCACATAATAGATGAAGACACAATGGAGAAAATTATATGTAAAAAAAATAATCAAACTACAATAATCAATTCTCAATCTCCAAATGAGTTGAAAATGATATATATTCCAAATATTAATATTTTGACTATGTGAAAAATAGGTTATTCCATTAATTTTGATGAGGTGTGATAAAATTCACATTTATACTCTTGGATTCCATCAACATGTTAATATATATTTCATTATAGTTAGTGTAGTTATGGAAAATTATAATTTAATAATTTTAACTTCTCAATGGGGAAGTGAAGATACCAATTGGGGATTCCAAACTTTGGTTCTATAAACAGTTTTCATCAAATCATTGCTAAAAACCCATGGTTATTAACTTTTCTAAATTCATTCTATAATCTTATTTCTGTTTACGTATTTTATTTTTTTCATTTTTTCAAATTTTCATTTTGATTGAATATAAAAAATGTTCATTCATTAATTAATGGGTTAAATACTAAAATACAATGATTATAATCATGAACCATACTCATAAATCACAAGGAAACAACAAAAATTATTCAATCTAGAAACAAAAACCCATTTTTACCATAAAAATGTTCTGCCAAATCATTAAATATAATATGATGAATTATATTAATATAGTAATGATTAAAAATATATCAATGTTAAAAATTTATGTTAACATTTCACAAGATTCAATAAATAAATTTGAATTGAAATGAATGGGAAATGTATTTTATAGAATCCTTTTTAGGAAAAAAATTCATTCACGTTATTAAGATATTATATAATTAATAATATATAAAAAATATATATTGATTTAAGAAAATTATTTTTTACATTTCATCATATATAGATATAATTTATGGGAATCACAATTCAAAAGATCAAGTATTTCTAGTTTGATCTTTATTGTGAAAGTGTTTCCTATATCTACAAGTAAAAGATATATTTAAAACCTTTTGTCATAGAATATAATCAAATTGATCTAATGAATAAATATATTTTATTTTATAAGAACATAAGATAGAAAAACTATAAATGTAATAATGTATATATATAATACAACCCTTTCATGAAGTTCTTTAATTGACTCGTTACTCTATTCACATTCATATATTTTCCTTTATTCCATGAACATGATAAACCAATTTTTGACATTTGAAATTAATAGAATTTAAAAAATATCTAAAATATTACTAAATAAATCATTAGAATAATTTATTGATTAATATTTTAATGCTATTTCCTTGAAATAAATTTTATAACATGGTTTTTGCATCATATAGATCTTCCATACAGTAGTTATCTATAACATATTATCTTTGCTTCATGTAATTGGAGAATATAAAAAAGTACGTAAACCAGTTGTAAAACTAACATCAAATTCTATGCATTTTACATGAAATTTCACCATCACTTGCATTATGTATTTGTAAAACCTTATTATTATGGGATTCATATTATCATTATTAATATGAAAAATAAAACAAAATTAAAAAATGAATATATTTTGAAGTACTAATTATCCACCACTTCATCAATATTATTTTCATTGTTCAGTTCTACGATAATTAATTTAATTTCATAACCTAAATCATGTTTTCCATTATAATAATATTTATTTTTTCTTGAAAATATTACTAGGATCTAATGATTCTTTTTTTACTTCTCCCTCTTTTTACCATTCTTATGTTATTGGATTTTAATCAATGTTGAAAATCATCCCCTTCAGATTCATTTTCCACTCATTGGGTTCCATCATGATATTTTATTTTTATTATTTTATTAATTTGAAGCATGATTTTTATTCATCATATTAATCTTCTTATAATAATAGAAGGTATGCATGATGTCATACATCCTATACCTAATGATATAAATGTTTAACTTTTCTGGTCTTTTTAACAAGATTCAAGAATTAATCTCTGTTGTAATGAATAATATTTTATTAATGATGTTATCATTAGATATATTAATCATTTTTATTTTAATGCATCACCAACTATTCTCCCTTCCCTTCATTAGATTCCCGAACAAAATAATTTAAATGATAACAAAAATTTATTACAATAAATGTTATGTGAATAGTAATTTATCTAATTTCCTTGATTTATGACTAATGATTGACCAAAGTTTTATCAAATACACTTGTTTTCATTATTAGAATTTTTTTTAATTAATCTTGAGGGATATAAAATTTATGTTCACTATGATTTTAAAACTCATCATAGGATCTACTATTTTAGGCATGATTGTCTAGATTTCTTTAGTAGGTATAATAGTTGAATATTCCATTATTGGGTATGAAATTAATCATTTGTATAAAAAACATCTCACTTGAGTCATCTATTTACTATGGATATCCTTCATAATTTTATATATTCTATATAAATGACATATAATGTATATTGATTCATTATTGTGGTAATAATACATTATATTAATGAATTTTTTATTGCATAATGTAACCCAAAATAACTTACCATAAATATAAAAGTAATATATACTCAAATAATATAAAAAAATTAATTTATTTAATATAAATTATATATTAAAATATATTAACCCAAAAAATCAATCCAGAGTCTTTTCTAATGTTTTAGTACTCCTAGGAAATGGTGCAGATATTTAGAATCACCATGAAAATGTAATCATGGTTCACTAGAATTTAAACTTTTGGTGTTGTTGTTAGGGAGGTGTGTAATGTATGTAAAAGAACAATAACAAGTTAGTATTAGATCATTATTTCTTATAACATTATTTATTTTTGAGAATGTATTTGACTTTGGGTTTTTATTCATATTTTATTTTACATTTATGACCTTGGTGGATTCTATTTGTTTTCATGTTGGGAAAAAATTTTCACCTATATCATGTTGCATATTCTATAATGTACATAAAATTATAAAATGATTCTACTAAATTGGTATCCCTCAACTGTGGAGGACTATCAGAATTTGAAGATGGTATGATTTATTTGTTTTTTAAGGATATAATTAATTCCATTTGTAAATACATAATATATTAGATTATGAGACCTAAAGTAGTGTTTTGGACTTTCAAGACCACCAATAATGATCTATTGATGAGAAAATCAATCAAAGAGGGACTGGAATATGAGTAATGCCATAGAAGGAATCATACAGGATATAAATGGAATTTCCCAATAATTATATTATTTTCCATGAAAAGAGGATGGATGATCAAGAGTGAAAAAATTTAGAATAGGGGAACTAACTAAAGATCATTCTTCATTTATAATAATTCAAATTCAAATATAAAATATTTTGATTTAAATTTCATACAGTGATGTAATAATAGAATTTGGATGAAGATGTGAAAAATGTTGAATAAATGGAGTTCTGGATTCATCAAAAAAAAATATGAAGGCGAAACAAATTAAAATACAAGGAGAATGCCGAAACTTTTGGGACATATAAATCTCCAGATTATAATGACATTGAACAGAACAATGTGGATTTGTTTTGCACATACAATTATACGGGGAAGGATAAAAAATAATCCCTCTTGTGATTAAAAAAAGATGATAAAAATAACACATTCGAACACTTTATGTGTATATTGATTGAAAATGGGGAGCTTTCTGAAGTTTATAAAAATCCTAGAATTGAAAATTTGCAAATATAGAATTAGTCAAAGTGGAATATTTAGAGCCTCTTGATTTTATTAGTAATTAATAAACATAATTAATGTAGAATGAAGAATTAGGTGAAAAATTATAAATTCTTATTAATGAATTCACCAAATGAAATGCATAAAGAAGGAATAATGATGTAATATTACTATAAAATCTGGATAGATATGGGGTTATTTCTATTTTGTATAAATCTTCCGTCATTATGTAATCCATCACAAGAAGTATTCAAAAATATTTGAAGGTATAGCGAGTGAAATTCTTCCTTAGGATTTATAAATTTGAAGAATATTTTACTACCAAATCACATATCATTATTTTATTCTCAAATTACATGACATAATGGAAAAATGTATAATTACATAACTAAATCAATAACTTATATTAGGATACCCAGCTAATTAAATTGATTTCAAGGAAATATTTTAATTGGATTAGGAAATGAACACCATATATCTTTTATTCATTTTATCATATAGTTATTTTATTTTGTTTAAATTTAGATCGTCACATTATTTATTTTCATCTTTAAGAATTTAAGATTAAGATAATGAAATTAATAATTGATAGAGAACCAAATAAAAATCGCATATAGGGGAGTACAATTTACAATTATTAATATCATTACATACGTAGTATTTTCTTCAATATTTTAAAACAAATAAGATGAATTATTTCAATATATTAATTATATTAGTGTCATAAAACATCTACTTATGTATTTTACATAGTGATATAAGATTCAAGGTAACGTAGGAGAATGTTTTTGAAATATTTAATGTTTTTAAATATCATTCCCAAGTATGATAGAGATATTGGTGGTCATTTTAAATGTCATATTGTAACATCATTCTGTAGTTGATCAATTACGAGTAATGATATAATTAGATTCATAATAATGATTACTAGACTATTTCATTTATTAATCTTATTATTAATATCCATATCTTGACATTATTTACTTAATTATTCTGGATCGCATTCCATAAATGCTTTTATCCCTACTATGATCCATCCTTTTATAAGAATATTTATTGAATGAATAATGTGAAATGAAAAACAATTTGAATAAGCAATTATATCTGGTAAAAGTTACAACTTGTCAACATTTCTGATAATATGATTGAGAAATTTATAAATGATAAAATTTAATTGTTGAACCTATTATAGATTTAAACTACTAATCCCATATAATCCAATGATGTCCTATTATGGAATAAATACTTTACATTATATTATTATTAATTCATTTTGTACTCGATTAAGTTTATGTGATATTAAATTGAATGTGGGGGTGGGGTTCTATGTAGAACACTATATTTTTTTCAATAGAGAATATAATATAGTTGTTATTGGATATGGGGGTATGGTTCAATAATAATATCATTTTATTTAAATTTTTACTTTTCATTTGTTGAAAATAGAAAATACATGATATTTTAAAAATAAAACATATAAATAAATGGATTAAAAGAATATTTTTGTTAGTGTATTGATAATTCATCATTACTCGACTGATTATCATCGTCTCAATTTGGATTATTATATAAATGTGAGGCTTATACATGGAACATGTCTCCAATTAAAAATAATTTAAGAATCATAAAAATATAAAATAGTAGAGGTTAAGCATACATTATGATAACATAGTTCGTTACCCGCAACATTGCACTATGGTCGGTGTGGAAGATTACATTCAATTATTTGGAGTGATTTTTTATTGAGTTTACTTATAATTTTCAATCACTATATTTAATATTTTAGTTACATGTTTTATCCTTATAATTTTTTAGTAGTCATTTCTACATACCCTCAATCTATATGTCATTTAATATATAATCACAATCCAATAAATATTTATATTTATATTTTACATTACAAGGTAATGTATGTAAATTTATTTAGAGCTTCTAATTGAGTAGTTTAATCATCGTTTAATCAGAAAACCATAAAATATTCCACATAACTATTGAGAGATGGAATTTCATGGGGTGTTAAATCATAAATGAAAGGATTTATAATGATATGTGGAAATATATAATTGGAAATGGGATGAATATTGAGTTGTGAATTTTAAAAGTATCATGGTTTGTAATTTTTTATTATGAAGGTTTTTTATTATAATAATAATTTCTAACTTGTTACTAACCCATAGAGAAAAGTGGGAACTTCTTGTATTGACCTGGTGGTTTAACCCAAGGATTTTAAAGAGTTTCATTGTTTTAAAATTTGTTGTACCTATTTTTTTTAATATTATAAAGAGTTTTAATATGGGTTTACATTATGTTTTGACTAACTAAAATTTTTAATAAAAATGACTTTTTTATGTTTTATATATTATTATATTATATTATTATAATTTATTTTCAATAATATGAAATGAATTCATACAAATAATGACTGGTTTTCATTGTGAGATTTTAAAAATAATTACTAAGAAAACTATCATTTGAAATGTGTAGTTGCACACCATCAATAAAATGTGATGAAATGTATATTGAGGTGATTCATGCCTTGGATTATTATAAACATTATGAATATAGACAAAAATAACCCAATTTAATAGCAAAAACATCACTCCAGTTATAATTTAGAATCCTTGATTGTGGAACATGTTGAAAAAATTGTTTGAATATGGTTTTTTATAGTTTCATGGAAGGAAAAAATTGCATTCCATGAATTTTTATGTGTGTGTATAAATTCCTTTTTTATATACAAAACAAAATGTCCTCATAATTCATGAATTTAGGAGGAGAATTTGGTTCATTTATAGATTCAGAAAGTGTATTTTATAATTTTTTATTGAATTTATTATGTATTATTAGAAAACCATCAGTATGAAATTGATGACATAAAAAGTGGTGATAAAACCTAGAGGAAAGAATCATTTTACAATCAGTTTGTAGATACTACATAGGTTCTGACACAAATATCATTCACAATAATTAGTTTTTTCTATTTATATATCTTATTTATACACATTTATATATAACTAGTTCATTTTAAATTAAATTTAATACTATTTTATTCATTATAAATATTTTATTTTATGCTCTATGTTGCCTTCCCAACACATCATCAGGTATAACACTCTAATTATTTAGGAAAACCATATGGGATAGTATTATTACTCGATGTGGGTGCATTTTTATATTTTACATTTAATATTTCTCTTCCAGGGGTATTTCAAACAACTATTATGGTATTTTAATTATTGGTTTATATATTTATTAAATCACTGACTCGGTGTGTATTGCAAAATAAGAAACCAAACATGATAAATTTAATTCATTAATGAACAATAAAGAGATTTATATATCAGTAATTAAAACATAATATTCATGAATCATGTTTATTGATATTCAGTGTTCCATGATTAATTTAGATACTAGAGTAATTTTTTAGGTATTTGACATTAAAAAAATTAACGACATAATAAATGTTATGTATGATGGTAAAAAGTATTACTAGTATTTTAATGATGACATAATCAAATGATATTTTATTGTTTCAATGGATAAATTACATGTATATGTGGGTATGGATAATCATTCAGTAATATAAGAGGTTTTTTTGAAGGTTGTAAATATTATATTGTTGATGTTATACGTGTTGATAGTTTTAGAGTTTAGTGATCATTATGTTTAAAATGTGGGAGAAATTATATTCATTATATATTCATTTGGTTTTTTGAGAACCTCCACCAAATTTAGTAAACCATATAAATTCAAATAATCTTTTAGGTTCTAGGTGTTTTCACTAACATCTATGTTGTGAAGGGATGAAATCGATGATCTCTACCTATTACCTTATATCACTTGATTACTAGTAATTTATATAGTGTCTCAATGTAGTTGTATCCATATAGGATATAATTGAATGGGTTCATATAAGTAATATGTTATCAGTTATATATGTCATTATATGGAACATGGAATGTATATATTTATAAGTGGCATGTAATAGATATTTGTAATGAATACTAAATATATAATGGTTTATCTGGTTTGTAGATTTAGTGTGGATATATGGTGAGTGCGGTTCATGGTTGTATGGGGGAACAATGTTGATGTCCTTTATATTCATGAAAAACTATTATTTTGATGATGTTATTTGATCTTTTAAACTAATTATGTTTTGTGGAATGTTTCTGTAAATATTTCATTCTATGTCTACCATCCTATATATAGATATTATGAAGCAAAAATATTTTTTGGATTGAATCACATGACATTTTCCAATGTGGAATTATCGTTTCTATATCAATATAGATGTTTTTTGGGGTTTCAATCAAGAAATGTCCATTTTTATTTTGTTATAATTGTTTTTGTGAAAAATATAGTTTTTAAGAATTTGTGAGGATGATAAATAATGGACAAAATATAGATATGAATCAGTGAATACATTTTTTATTAAATATTTCAAATACATATTTGATATTTTAATAAGTGGTTATTAAGGATCGTAATATTTTGTATATGTGCATCCTATACGAAATATATATATAGTATGATTTAATATTTTAATGATATATTTGGGGAATTTATTTTACATTACTAAACAATTGAATTCATGGATGGTTGTCTTGAGTGTATAACATGATAATTTTATTAAAACATTATAAATTTATATTATATATGAAATGTCATGAATTTTTTTGTTGATGTGTATATTCAAAATTAAATATATTTTATTTAAGGTATATTTTATATTTAATGGATACTAAGGGTAATTATTCTAATTGATATGTGGTACACCCAAGATGTTATATAATTACTGGTAAACATTTAGTGGGGATATTTATGGTAAATATAATGATTACATTTGGATTGTGAGGGGTCATTAGTAGGGGATGGTTGTGAAATATTGGAATTAATGTTATTAATATGTGTATTTTTGTATTTTATAAATAGTAACATCTACGTTTGAATTTATTTTCTAGAAAAGGATTATTTTTTGAACCGAAACACAACATATAAATGGATACCTACTATGATTTCATCATTTATATAAATTTTCAATACCTTAAAATGACCTTAATATCAATAAATATATAATAAAATATTTTTTATTATAAATTAATGCACTCTTTGTGGTACATGCAACATGTTTTTTTGATTAAATTATACCTATTTTGGGGAAAAAATGTTAACTAAATTATATTATGTGAAATTAAATTTTTAAAGATTTTGGATTATTTTAATGTCTCACACATATGTTGAGGTATTATTTATAAAATAGGGGTTATTAAAAATCAGATTTTTATTTCTTCTCATTTCGTAATAATGGGATATTGCAGTTTCCCCTTATGATGTGAGAAAATATATGTCTATGTTAATTCGAATATATGATATATCTATTTATAATTATTTGTATTTGAATTTATTTTCTGCATTTCATATATAGTAAAATTAATGGTAAAATATAAAACACTATTAATTTCTAACATTAATCTATTAGAAATTGTTAATATGAAATTTGGAATCCATCACAATGATCAAACGGATTTTATATATTTTTCATTTCTAAAAAAATATATAATGTTATTGTTAACTCTATATACAATACGACTCATTAGGTTGATACAATTTGGAAGGTAGATGTGTCTATGAGAAATCACGGTAATTTTAACTGAAAAAATTCATATTTGCAGAATTTGTAATTATAGAGTGATGACTTTCCCCATAAGGGTAGTAATTGAAACCTTGAGTATCCAGTTATGAAATAGAGAGGGTGTGGATTATGAGTTCTGGTTAATTTATGTAGGGTGGTTATTTGTGTTATGGAGATATATCATGTTGTATCTCTCTCTTAGTAGTTGAGGAATGCAATATGGCGTAATGAACTCGATAATAGGGGATCGATGTAGGGATTTCATTTGTACTTCTTGTTTTGGTGTACTTAGGTCATGTTGTTGAGCAGCAAGGTATCCATCCTTTATATTTTTGGGTTATAAGACATAACGATCTGGGATGCCCAAAAGTCCCATTAATATGTTATATAATTTCTTAGGTAGACATATCCATGGACAATGGAGGGCACTTTTACAAGTGCCATTATAGCATGGTCCCTTATATGTTTTTGTGGTCTTGTTTTTTTCATTCTGAAATCTGAATGCATTGATCATGGGATGGACTATGGTCTTTGGGGTAAAAATATTAACTATAACATTTAATATCCATAAACCCCTACATTATCCATCAATTATCTCATTTCACGGGAAACCAATGTTCATCCATAGGAGGTCTTTCATCCCCAATTCTGTGAAAATAACATTTCACTAGAATCTCATAACTTTTTTATACATTAATACATTAGTTCCCTATACAATACATATCACACCAATGGCATATATAGTGTTGTGTTATTTGATAAAAACCAATATAAATAATTCGTATATGAAATTTTAATCCCCAAATTTAACAATTATTTTTTTACAATGCCAATATTCAGACTAGAATATATTTGAAGATCATTCATAGTAAACTTATCTGATTCTTATAAATGAAACAAAATAAGTGTGAGATAAAAAAATTTGTATTGGTGATGTACAATATAATCTATCATGAAAAAATAAACAATGTTCAGTAAGGAATAATAATCATGGAATTATAAATATCTGAATACACATCCCTTTTAATCAATAAAATTATTATCATGATTAGACAATGAATAATCAATTTGGAATTTTAAATAAATGAATATTAAAACCATTTAATCAATAAAAACGAAAATAATGATTCCATGTATAATATAAATAAAATAACATCATGGGTAATAATAACTAAATTAATAATGATTGATATTTATATTTATTTGATTGTATGATCTTAATAATTATGATCCATATATTTTCAATACCATGTGACAATGCAATTTAATAGTTGGGTAGTTATAAACCACAAACAAATTTAAATAATTTTAGCCAACTAATTTATCTCATGATACTATTGATGCTTCAATGAGTGAAATATAACTAGGCTCCACCCATAACATCTAGTCCACACATCCATTATATATATAAGGATCTATATAAATCTTCAACTATATTCTTTTTCCACAAATTTCCACATTAAGTAGGGAATATGTGATGACAAAAATTTTAGTTGGAAAATGTAATATAACAATTGTAGAAATTATATATATTTTAATTAATATTAATATCCATGATAGATAAGGAGGAAATTTTGCGTAAATGCAATGTCCAATGATCACAATAAAGTGAATAATTCAAAGAAAATTTAAAGACTACAAAAAAATTTCAATAAGCATTGTCTCAATAGTTTCTCTATCAATACTGATTTTATACCATCCATATAATTAAGAAGGTTGAAATCATTATATCATAAAATTAGTGTAGTATATGTATAATATATATTTTTTGTCATTGATGATTATAAATACCATAAAAAACATATTTATAAATAATATTGAAAAAATATCCACTTTGAAAATAATTTTTATAACAAAAAAATGTGATGAATATTCGAAAATCTATTTTCCTTAAAAATGTAAATTTTAACAAGAAAATGAATAATCGATGAAATGTGTAGTCATTATATAATAAATTTTCGTTCATGTTGATTATTTTTAAAAAATGATTCATCCCATAATTTTTTAAGAAATGTAAAAAGGATTCATGGTCACAAAATGACACAAAAATGTCTTTTAAAAACTAAATAAAAAATATGTTAGAAAATGACATTAATAAATCATATTTAAACATATTTTAGTTTTTTAAAGAAATTATTTTGAGGGAAAATTGATTTTCGATGAAAATTATAAATGATGTCAGGTGTTATTTAAAAATAATTCTCAATCATTTTATTTTACAAATAGTGGAAAAATGTATTATTACATGAGAAAAACATGAATAACCATAGGGGGATAAATTTAAAAGGATTTATAAATAAATTATCAAATAATCACTATTAATGGTATTTCATGTATATTTAATCCTGGTTAAAATTACATTGAAACCTAAATCTCTTACTAAATTTGTATCATTTGAATAAAAAACCACTGAAAGGGAAAACATAAAATTATTCATTAAGTACTATTATCATATATATATTCTTGATATTACATATCAACGGGTTCTTGAATACACATTAAAAAAGAATATATGTTTCTTACATTACATATGTCCCAAAGAATATGATTTGAGACACGAAACCCTTATTATGATCCTAACTGTCACGAACCAGCCCGGGTCGACCCTGAACCGGTCACCCGAGCCGGTCCGCGGCAAGTCCCGAGGGGCGTTCCCGATCCCCCCGGGATGGCAACCAGTGCCGGGCATTAAGACTTGATCGTTGGGAACGATTTCAGCCCAAAACAAAAGTAAATAGAACAGAATAAATAAACACTAACAGCGGAAAAGAAATAAAAGCCACACAACCACGTACCTCCATGTGACCTCTCAGGTCACCACCCAACTAGAGAGCAACCTCGCTCCAACACTGAGCGACTCAAAACAGAAGACCTGCGACTGAAATGGTAAAAGATAGCCGTGAGCACAAAAGTACTCAGTAGGTGAGCCCCACAACAAATCCCAATGCACTGCCAGTAAAAATAGAATCTACATAATCCAGGTTTGAACTATAATGTATAAAAGTAATTTTTCACAATGTTTTACTTGAAAAATCAAACACAAGACATTTCCCTTATTCTTTTTCGAAAGGTACATCCATTTCATCAGTTTTAAACTCATTCTGAAAAGCAAAGTGTTACATTTTCAAATCAAACCCAAAGCGAATGAAGCATTTTCATTTGAAAACCATTTTTCTCAAAGTCTAACAGTATAGGCTGTGAAATATGACTGAAGGAAAACAAGCAGGGAAAACAAGTGCAAGTAAAGGTAAACAGGTAAGGAAAACCAAGTGCAAGTACAAATAAACCAGAAGTTATCAGCAATAACCAAGGGTGATCCTGAACATCCCTAGAAAACCCCTGGACGTACTCGGGTTCAGACTACCTGCCGGCATGGTACTCCATAGTCAATAACCAACTGGCCGCCCTAACAGCCAACCAGTGGCACATCCCTCCTGGCCTGTCTGCAACTCCAGGGGGTACTAACCCGTCTAATCAGGGTTAGCAAGCAACCGTCACTCGATAATCTACAAGACGCCCAGGAACCCGTGGTAGTTTAGTAACACTGTGTAAGTGGGAGACCCTCGCACGCGTGACTCATCTCACCGCACTTGCCAACCCCTTACACGGACATCACTACACGACAACCCTCGAAGGGAAGTCCCCCTGTAGAAATGCCCTCACAAGTACGTATATATATATATGATCACTTCACATTCAAAAAAGTGCCAACCGGGCCGTCATGTCACTTACATTTTGATCATCTAAGACTAAAGCATTTTTAAAGAGGGATGACACACGCCATTTCATTGAAAACCAGAAACGCACTTAGAAATTTATTTAAGAAACTCAAATCAGCATCTTAACCTGGAACACATTTGTTTCACAAGTAGAATTATTTTCCAATATCAAAACACACCCCACTTTTATCAAGAGCCAAACGGGCCTTTAACCACCTTTTGAAAGAACACCATTTCCAAAATGAAATCCAAACTTTTGTTCGCGTAACAATGGAAAACATCTTTCATCAACCAAGAGCCACACATAAAGTTTCCAAAACAAGTTCAAAGGTCACACGACGTTTTCTCTAATCAAGGTTCTAAGAAAACACCATTTTCCATAAACAATACATCTACTAATTTACAAACGCCAAAAGCATTTCAAAACACAATTTAACATGACTTTCATTATTCAGGAAGAACCATTTAGCAATGCTACCATGGAAGCACAAAACTAAATCCAAGAAGAACACTTTCAATGAAATGCTAAAATTAAAATAACTTTTATCATCAGCAGGTCACCAAACTATAAATAACTACTTAGTAATACTTTTGAATTTGATGAAACTTAATAAAAAGTCAAGGAATAAATAAATTCTAAATTTAAAGGCGAGTGCAAAGGGAGACCTACCTCAAAATCCAAGCGCGACGGTAAAAAGATCTTGGAACCAAGGCGCGATGACCCGATGTGTGTCCGAAACCACGTGATAAAATCCGACACTCTCGGAACTGAGGTGCGGAGACGGCAGAACCTCGGAAACAAGGCGCAGCGATGGCGCTTCCTCGGAAACGCCCTGCGCGGGTCCTAAAACAGTAGACCGTTAAAGGTCTCAACAATATTAATAACAGAATAATATTAATAATATTAACAAAGTGAAAATAATCGCGGTGATAACAATAATAATAATTATAACACAACATAATAATAATAATGATGTTATAATAATAACAATAATAATATAATTAGCATAATTATAATATATCAATAATAACAATAATAATAATATCATAACATTAACACAATAATAGGAACAATGCCAATTTAACATAATCATAATATATTAATCATATAATAATGATAATAATATATAAAAAAAATGTTAACATAATAATATTAATAATAATAATATAATGACCATAGCATAATAATAATAATAATAATAACAAGAGTATCATAACATAATAATAATAATAAAAATAATATGATAAAAATTAAAATAATAATAATTATATTAGTATTAATGATAATAGTAATAATAACATTAATAATATGTTAATAATCATCATAATAATAATAATGACAATATGAAATGTTAATATCAATAATAATAATCATAAAAATAATAATAATAATATAATAATAATAATAATAATAATAAAGTAATATTAACATAATAATAATAATAATAATATAGTATTAATAATAATAACATAATAATAATTATAATTATAATAAAGATGTAATAAGATAATTAAAATAATAATAACAATAATAAATATAATAATAATAATAATATAATAACTATAATTATAATAAAATAAAAAGACAAATAAAAAAAATAAAAAAAAAGAAACTTACAGCGGGAGGGGGGTTTTGCGGAGCAGCGGTGAGGCGGGATGGCGACGAGGGTGCAGGGGAGAGGGCGCGCAGGGGTTTCGGGAGCCGGACGGAGGTGCGGGAGAGCAGGGGGGGCGGCGCGGCCGCTGGGCGTGGCGAAGGCGAGAGAGGGAGGCGGCAGGTCGGGGCTAGCCGGAGGCGGAACAGGGGAGCAGCGTCGGAGGGGGGGGTGCATCGGAGGTCGGAGCAAGGCAGGGGTCGGCTCGGCGGGTTGGCGAGGCGCCGGTGACAGGGAGCGCACGAAGGGGTCGCTGGGTGGGGTGTTCGCCGGTGAAGCGGGACGAGGGTGGAGGCCGGGGTTCCGGCTTGGCTGGGTGTGGCCGAGCAGAGGAAGCCGGCGCGGCAGGGGGAGGAGGAGGCGCGGCTGGGTGTAGGGCGCGAGGCGGGGGAGCAGGGAAGAGGAGCGACGGGGCTCCGGCTTGGGCGAGGAGGGCGCGAGGGTGCAAGCAGGGGTGCGCCGGGGTGCGGTGCCAGAATGGCGAGGCCAGAACGGCGGAGCCGGAACTGCGAAGGGACGGGACGGTGCGGAGGTCCGGGAGCAGCGAGGTGTAGGGGGCGCGGTCCGGCATAGGGCGCTGGTACCGGCGAGGGCAAGGTTGGGGCGGTCGCCGGAGGAGAAGGCCGGATGCGGGCCGTGGGCGCTGCAAGGCCGGGTGCAGGGAGGCGGAAAGCGAGGCCTGGACGGGGAAAGGTGCGGCTGAGCGCGGAGTGAAACGGGGACGGGAGAGAGGGAGGGAGTGGCGGCTGGGTAGGGGATTAGGTTAGGGTTAGGGTGGGGTAGGTCTATATATATATATATATATGATAAAAATAATAATATTAATAATTATAATAAAACACTATAATAAAAAAAATGAAAAGTATAATTATAATCAAACCATTTAATAATAATAGAATTTATCATAATAATAATAGTAGAACTTATATTAATAATAATAATAAAACTTTTATAAAGATAATAAAAATTATAAAATTTGCAATAATAATAATAATAACAAACTTAATAAATAAAATAATAATAATAATAAAATAATTTAACAATACTAATTATAATAACTATGAACATAAAGTAGAAGTTAAAATTTAACCGCCGGGCGAACATGTGGTCACCCGGGCCGAACGCACGATCACCGTTAGTGATGCGATGACCGCACACCGGTGCGAAACCATCAATCACAAATAATCTTCGAAAAATTTAAACCGGGTCCAAGAAAAGAGAAAAATTATGGACGTCCGCGGTCGGGGTGTGACAATTCTCCCCACCACAGACACTTTCTGCCCCCAGAAAGTCACCAGGTCACAAGTCATCCAAAAACCAAGTCTATGCCCAAACAGAACTAAAGGAACTGAAGAAACTGAGGTTCTCGGGGATGACCTTACTCTACACAGGTCACACCCAACCGATTCAAGAGAAAACTGGGGTCCGAGATTGAGGGGAGAACGCGAAGGGGTTCTCCCCACCACAAGAACTTAACTAGTGCAGAAAAGATGACCATTCGAAAAGAAATCCCCGGGAAGGGGGGGGGGTCGACGCGGGAACTCCCAACCGGTTTAAACCAACTCTCATAGCACGAGTGAAAAGCAACGCCTTCGTCCAGACATTAAATTCTCGACCAGAGTCAACAACCTTCAACACCAGTGAAAACCCATAGAAAAACATCTAACCGACATCAAATTGGAGACATGATCCACCGAAGTCCACAAAGCATAACCACATCGACAACATAACTAAAACGAGGTCAACCCACACGAGAGTCAAACACACTTTTAAGGACACACGATTCAGAATATTACATTCTCACGACAAGTCCGCTTAGATTTATCATCGAACAAGTCCATTGTCACTTTTTAGAAAAACCACGCATTTACATAAACCAGACTACTTGGATTATAATAGAACAAGTCCATGATAACCCCACGGTAAAATGATGAACATACAACAACGTCAAAACTTATCAGCAGAAAAACAAGTACTAAAAGATCTTGATTGTTCCACTGCTAACACGGAACACAAAACCTGGACCAAGGCTTGACAACCCTGGGGACTCCTGACTGTGCGCGAGCTTCACCCCGAGACTTGTGGCTGGGGCTCTGATGGCTGAAGCATCTTCTGCCTCACAGTCAGGTACTGACATTCTCTCATCACAGCTTCCTCTTCAAGTGACGCTTCTAGCAAAACTTCTGCAGATGACCCAGACAACCACAGCGATGACACGTCTTCGGAGGGTTGCGACAAGACGGCTTTAAATGCCCGAAACGACCACACTGAAAGCATACCATCGAACGATCTGATGAACTGGAAGCTGGGACCAAAGGGGATAACTCATTGGGGACAGGTATCTCTCGCGCCTTTTCCTCACCAGAGGGGGAACTCTTACGAACAACAGGGGATGCTGAAGTATTAGCCACCCGCACACCGGAAACCAACTCAGCCAAGAATGCTTTCTCCACCAGCTTCTCGAAACAATGGTCTTTAGAAGGGAGGACACGCTCCTTGATCTCTGGACGAAGACCTCCAGTGAAAAGAGAGGCCTTCATGAGCTCATGCGACGCTACATCTGGAGAAAAGGAAATCAGTTCCTTGAAATGGTCAACATATGCCTTCACCGTCTGTTGGCCTTGCTGAATATGCACAAGCTCTCTCTTTTTCTCCAGCATCACTTCCTCAGGTACAAACCATTGGATGAAAACAGTTCTGAAGACATCCCACGTCATTCCACCTTGCGTTGACGGTGGGGTAACCATCTTCCACTGGTCCAGAGCTGGACCCTCAAACAACTCCATAATTGCACGAACCTTAACACTATTGGGAGTTCCCAATATTCTAAAGACATGTTCCACTTCCTCGAGCCATTCCACTGCCTCTAACGGACCCTGATCACCATGGAGAACAGGAAAAGTCTGAGGAGGACTAAAAACTGGGCATGACATATCCGAATCCTTAAAGACCTTTCTGGGCGGCATTTCCTGAGCGACATATAAAACACAAGGCCAAAACCCACCTCAAACCAAAGCAACATCAATAAAAGCGCCTTTCTCAAAAATAGTCAGCACCAGGACCAAACAAATACAACACAACCCACAATAAAATCTCCTCCTTAAAATTTCCTTTTCATTTTTGATTTCAAAACCACCCTTTCTCAAAATCACTTTCCAAAAACCAATCCACTTTCAAACCAAAAACTTTCCAAAACCATTTTCCCTTTAAAACCAGTTTAGAAAACAAGGTCAAGCCCTTAATTTCAAATACATACCCAGGTAATCTCATGAACTGTTGCACATGTCTTTATCCACATTCTATTCATACGTGCATCAACACACACTTTCCATGCATTCTCACACATGTGCAGACGTTCATAAAGAGGAACCGAGGTTTCAATCCAAATCATTCTTATCCAATTCCAAGAAAGCAACGGATTTCCAAAACAAGAGATTTCAGTTTTAAAATCCATTTCATATATTTAAAGTCCTTTAAAAGGAACCAGTCCAATTTTCAAAAACCCTTTTTCATTTCAACAACGTACTCACACAAACCAAAACGAAAGAAACATCCAAATTTGCATCAACCACTGAAATGAGGGACTAGTAGTCACGCTCGACCTAGCGACATGGTAGTGGGCCATGTCCCAAGTCAGCGTCGACCACTAGGAGGAATTCAAACCACGTACTCGGGCTCCACATGGGTCACTACTCCATGCGAAATCACGACGTAACGTTGGCTTGCCTCCGTTGTCATCTCTCAATCCAAGACAAACCAGGAAAGACAAGGACACAATTCCCGAACTACCCCTGGTAACTCGAGGATCAGTGCGAGCAAGAGTTCGCGACGCTCTTCCCGCACCTACCTCTCGAGTTCCGACAGTCCTAATCTCCTTCTACCGGACAACCCAAATAACAAGAACCACCTCTGATACCATTTTGTCACGAACCAGCCCGGGTCGACCCTGAACCGGTCACCCGAGCCGGTCCGCGGCAAGTCCCGAGGGGCGTTCCCGATCCCCCCGGGATGGAAACCAGTGCCGGGCATTAAGACTTGATCGTTGGGAACGATTTCAGCCCAAAACAAAAGTAAATAGAACAGAATAAATAAACACTAACAGCGGAAAAGAAATAAAAGCCACACAACCACGTACCTCCATGTGACCTCTCAGGTCACCACCCAACTAGAGAGCAACCTCGCTCCAACACTGAGCGACTCAAAACAGAAGACCTGCGACTGAAATGGTAAAAGATAGGCGTGAGCACAAAAGTACTCAGTAGGTGAGCCCCACAACAAATCCCAATGCACTGCCAGTAAAAATAGAATCTACATAATCCAGGTTTGAACTATAATGTATAAAAGTAATTTTTCACAATGTTTTACTTGAAAAATCAAACACAAGACATTTCCCTTATTCTTTTTCGAAAGGTACTTCCATTTCATCAGTTTTAAACTCATTCTGAAAAGCAAAGTGTTACATTTTCAAATCAAACCCAAAGCGAATGAAGCATTTTCATTTGAAAACCATTTTTCTTAAAGTCTAACAGTATAGGCTGTGAAATATGACTGAAGGAAAACAAGCAGGGAAAACAAGTGCAAGTAAAGGTAAACAGGTAAGGAAAACCAAGTGCAAGTACAAATAAACCAGAAGTTATCAGCAATAACCATGGGTGATCCTGAACATCCCTAGAAAACCCCTGGACGTACTCGGGTTCAGACTACCTGCCGGCATGGTACTCCATAGTCAATAACCAACTGGCCGCCCTAACAGCCAACCAGTGGCACATCCCTCCTGGCCTGTCTGTAACTCCAGGGGGTACTAACCCGTCTAATCAGGGTTAGCAAGCAACCGTCACTCGATAATCTACAAGACGCCCAGGAACCCGTGGTAGTTTAGTAACACTGTGTAAGTGGGAGACCCTCGCACGCGTGACTCATCTCATCGCACTTGCCAACCCCTTACACGGACATCACTACACGACAACCCTCGAAGGGAAGTCCCCCTGTAGAAATGCCCTCACAAGTACGTATATATATATATGATCACTTCATATTCAAAAAAGTGCCAACCGGGCCGTCATGTCACTTACATTTTGATCATCTAAGACTAAAACATTTTTAAAGAGGGATGACACACGCCATTTCATTGAAAACCAGAAACGCACTTAGAAATTTATTTAAGAAACTCAAATCAGCATCTTAACCTGGAACACATTTGTTTCACAAGTAGAATTATTTTCCAATATCAAAACACACCCCACTTTTATCAAGAGCCAAACGGGCCTTTAACCACCTTTTGAAAGAACACCATTTCCAAAATGAAATCCAAACTTTTGTTCGCGTAACAATGGAAAACATCTTTCATCAACCAAGAGCCACACATAAAGTTTCCAAAACAAGTTCAAAGGTCACACGACGTTTTCTCTAATCAAGGTTCTAAGAAAACACCATTTTCCATAAACAATACATCTACTAATTTACACACGCCAAAAGCATTTCAAAACACAATTTAACATGACTTTCATTATTCAGGAAGAACCATTTAGCAATGCTACCATGGAAGCACAAAACTAAATCCAAGAAGAACACTTTCAATGAAACGCTAAAATTAAAATAACTTTTATCATCAGCAGGTCACCAAACTATAAATAACTACTTAGTAATACTTTTGAATTTGCTGAAACTTAATAAAAAGTCAAGGAATAAATAAATTATAAATTTAAAGGCGAGTGCAAAGGGAGACCTACCTCAAAATCCAAGCGCGACGGTAAAAAGATCTTGGAACCAAGGCGCGATGACCCGACGTGTGTCCGAAACCACGTGATAAAATCCGACACTCTCGGAACTGAGGCGCGGAGACGGCAGAACCTCGGAAACAAGGCGCAGCGATGGCGCTTCCTCGGAAACGCCCTGCGCGGGTCCTAAAACAGTAGACCGTTAAACGGTCTCAACAATATTAATAACAGAATAATATTAATAATATTAACAAAGTGAAAATAATCGCGGTGATAACAATAATAATAATTATAACACAACATAATAATAATAATGATGTTATAATAATAACAATAATAATATAATTAGCATAATTATAATATATCAATAATAACAATAATAATAATATCATAAGATTAACACAATAATAGGAACAATGCCAATTTAACATAATCATAATATATTAATCATATAATAATGATAATAATATATAAAAAAAATGTTAACATAATAATATTAATAATAATAATATAATGACCATAGCGTAATAATAATAATAATAATAACAAGAGTATCATAACATAATAATAATAATAAAAATAATATGATAAAAATTAAAATAATAATAATTATATTAGTATTAATGATAATAGTAATAATAACATTAATAATATGTTAATAATCATCATAATAATAATAATGACAATATGAAATGTTAATATCAATAATAATAATCATAAAAATAATAATAATAATATAATAATAATAATAATAATAAAGTAATATTAACATAATAATAATAATAATAATAATATAGTATTAATAATAATAACATAATTATAATTATAATTATAATAAAGATGTAATAAGATAATTAAAATAATAATAACAATAATAAATATAATAATAATAATAATATAATAACTATAATTATAATAAAATAAAAAGACAAATAAATAAAATAAAAAAAAAGAAACTTACAGCGGGAGGGGGGTTTTGCGGAGCAGCGGTGAGGCGGGATGGCGACGAGGGTGCAGGGGAGAGGGCGCGCAGGGGTTTCGGGAGCCGGACGGAGGTGCAGGAGAGCAGGGGGGCGGCGCGGCCGCTGGGCGTGGCGAAGGCGAGAGAGGGAGGCGGCAGGTCGGGGCTAGCCGGAGGCGGAACAGGGGAGCAGCGTCGAAGGGGGGTGCACCGGAGGTCGGAGCAAGGCAGGGGTCGGCTCGGCGGGTTGGCGAGGCGCCGGTGACAGGGAGCGCACGAAGGGGTCGCTGGGTGGGGTGTTCGCCGGTGAAGCGGGACGAGGGTGGAGGCCAGGGTTCCGGCTTGGCTGGGTGTGGCCGAGCAGAGGAAGCCGGCGCGGCAGGGGGAGGAGGAGGCGCGGCTGGGTGTAGGGCACGAGGCGGGGGAGCAGGGAAGAGGAGCGACGGGGCTCCGGCTTGGGCGAGGAGGGCGCGAGGGTGCAAGCAGGGGTGCGCCGGGGTGCGGTGCCAGAATGGCGAGGCCAGAACGGCGGAGCCGGAACTGCGAAGGGACGGGACGATGCGGAGGGCCGGGAGCAGCGAGGTGTAGGGGGCGCGGTCCGGCATAGGGCGCTGGTACCGGCGAGGGCAAGGTTGGGGCGGTCGCCGGAGGAGAAGGCCGGATGCGGGCCGTGGGCGCTGCAAGGCCGGGTGCAGGGAGGCGGAAAGCGAGGCCTGGACGGGGAAAGGTGCGGCTGAGCGCGGAGTGAAACGGGGGCGGGAGAGAGGGAGGGAGTGGCGGCTGGGTAGGGGATTAGGTTAGGGTTAGGGTGGGGTAGGTCTATATATATATATATATATATGATAAAAATAATAATATTAATAATTCTAATAAAACACTATAATAAAAATAATAGAAAGTATAATTATAATCAAACCATTTAATAATAATAGAATTTATCATAATAATAATAGTAGAACTTATAATAATAATAATAATAAAACTTTTATAAAGATAATAAAAATTATAAAATTTGCAATAATAATAATAATAACAAACTTAATAAATAAAATAATAATAATAATAAAATAATTTAACAATACTAATTATAATAACTATGAACATAAAGTAGAAGTTAAAATTTAACCGCCGGGCGAACATGTGGTCACCCGGGCCGAACGCACGATCACCGCTAGCGATGCGATGACCGCACACCGGTGCGAAACCATCAATAACAAATAATCTTCGAAAAATTTAAACCGGGTCCAAGAAAAGAGAAAAATTATGGACGTCCGCGGTCGGGGTGTGACACTAACATTGATGATTGATTTATTAATTGATCTTAATATGTGTATCAAATTAAATTCAACTTATATATTTTGTATTTAACATAATACATATTAAAAATTCATTAAACACATATCCTAATAATATCAAACACAATTAAAATGTAATGTAACCCAATGAAATGAAATTGAGGTGTAAAACTATATACATGTTGGTAATTTTCAATTGAAATATTATTTTATTAAATAATTCAAAATATGACAAAAAATACAATTATCATTTAATTATTTATCATAAAAATGTGAAATATTTTTTTATACACCTTATAAAAGAAATTAGGATCATATCATTCTAATATTCCTGAATTAAAAGAAATTTAGAAATAATCAATTACCTCCACATTCCCAATAGTTGATAACTCCTTAAAATCTGGAATAATGGTTTAAAATATGTTAGTAACTTATACGGTAACCTTATTATCATTTATAATATCATATAATATCCTTTTATAACATCTTATCGCATTTTCATTAATAATATATCATTATCAATATTATTTTGGTGGGAAAATGCACTCTTTTCCCAAGCTTTTTTTATTGTTAAAGATGAGGATCATGAAATTATTGTATAATTACACAATCTACCTAATTATATTAGTGTTATAGATATAATTTTTTAATTATATGCCTATTTATAATCATCTTTTTTTATCATGGAGAATGAATCACATCGCTACGTGTAGATCGCATGTCAGACCTTTAGACGATCGATGTTATCGATTCAGTAATAGATGAAATGGAATGATAGTGGGTGTTATATTATTTTTATTGAAAAAATATCATCTAATATATCACATATATAATGTAAATTTTTAAATATTAAATTTTATGTAAAGAGTAATTGATAAACGAATCACATGGATTTGTGAGAAGCTAGTCCACCGTACAGGCTAGTGATGTTTTGAAAATTTAAAAGGAATGGAATGTACGAAGACATATATAATATTAAAAGAAAAAATAATATGTATATCATTAATATAATATATATTCTATAATCAAAACATTATATCCTACTTTGATAGGATTTTTCTTAAAAATGTGTCACGTCAATACATGATGTTATAACGCGGTGTAGAAATAATTGACGATTTTGTTCCCCATTTGATAGAAGCTAAGATGAATATCACTTATTCTATAAACATATAATCGTAATAGTATATTCTATATACTTTTGTTATTATATTTTAGTTATAAATAGATGAATTTGTGAGGAATGAGGAGGATTAAAAGAAAGAGCTCAGTGAAGACCATTACATTCTATTAGGAAGATCATCCTTTGAATATCTTATTATGAAGCATAGGGATAGTCTGTATGAAATTAATTTATCATTAAAAAATTAATATGTATGTCATGGATATTTTTTTAATGTTGTTGGTCAAGCCAAGGGGCCTAATAGTGTGATGACATAAGGAGATGATGTGACCATTTTTTTGAGGAGTGACATTTTATAAATTACCCCAAACTAATGAGCAATAAGAAGTCACTCTCCCCTAAAGTGACTGAAAAATTGATATTTAATTTATTGGATGGATGTTATATTCGTTACACACATCCATAATAAGAAATAATCATATTATTGACAAATTTTATTCATTTTCCATAATGTTACTCACTTTTTAAATTTTGATTTTTCACCCTGAAAATTAGTTTTTTTACCATGGTATTTACGGTCACAAGTATAAATAAATTGGGCATTATTATATATATTGGTCCAATTATTTATAAATATGAAATAAAATATAACATAAAAGTACTATTTCAAAAGGAAATTAATTTCAATTTATAAGCATATAACATGAAGTACACCATTTTTAACATCATTGTTGTAAATAAATTTTATGATCATTACAAACATTTACGAAAAAAAATGAATAAAATTTTATATAATATTAATTATTATTATTATTCAAAAAAATTAATAAATTTTATGAATTGTAATTTCAAAAAAAAAATTAATTTAATTTAATTTTAAACACATAGAAATATAAAAAAACTGATTTATTTAAATGCAATATTCGGGTATTGGTTTTTGTTATATTTAATATATGAATTCTAGTAATCATTATATAGATTTAAAATAATATATTAATATATCTAATATATGAATATATTTTATTTCATTCATCACAAGGTGTTATTTTAATTATATTTACTAAATAAATATTATTTTTATTATAAATAATCCCATAAAAATGGTTTTGAGGCCTAAAAATAAATTATTGTGAAATAAAAAATGTAGATTATTTAAATATAATTAAATCAATTGAATCAAAATAAATAGTTTTTATGTTTCATTTATGCAATAAACTGGATCTTAAATTTCTTAATTTAATAAATTAATAATACATCTTCCAAAAAGTTTTCTTTTATCTATTCACTAAACAAATCAATACATTAAGAATTATCCAAATATTTCAATCTACGATAAAATTGATATTCTCATTAAATAAATATTTCCATTAAAAAATTATATAATATAAAAAATTAATTATAATATATCTCAAAAACTGAAATATAAATATTTATTAAAGGAATAATTTTCTATACAACAAAATAACATTATTAATATTTTTTTTATTAATTATGGATTTTTAAAGATATTTATATTTTGAATGAAAAATATTTATATTTAAAAAATTATTTTAAATTATTAATATTATCCCAATAATTGTCTTGTATATTTTATTCATATTTGTGTAATATATATTTTTGGTTTATTTAAGATATCGGTTTCGTGTCATATACACTGTGAATAAAGTGTTTTTATTTTAAAATGTCATTGTTTATCATAATGAACTGTATATATGAGATTAATTTTTCCTATAATTAAATATAATAGAAAATTACGGGGTTTCATATTCTTACAAGCTTTAAAAAATTGTATCCTTGTAATCTTAATATGCACTTGAAACTAATGGATATAATATTTTTTCCGAAGATTTTTGAAAAAACACATTGTAAAAATGGTTATGAAATGATACAATTAAAAGTGGGAAATGTTATTGTGAATGTCATCTATAATACCACATAATTATTTTTCTATGTAGCAAATTATTTTTTCGATGAATTTAATGGAATTTTAATGAAGATCTATTTATGAGATATTGTTATACAATTTTTTGTGAGATAAGAGACTACAAATTCATTGAAAATTAAAAAAACATTTAAATATATTTTTTCTACTCTTGAGGGTTTTATTGAACTTAATTACTAGAAATAGAAGGATGTATCAAAATATGACCAGAATATTTTCTTATATAATCAATTTCTTGAATAATAACATCATTTAATCAAATTGATGAGTATTCAAGATGAATTTTTTTTCTAAACGCACTAAAATGAAATTTTAACAATTCAAATGATTCCAAAAACTAAGATAATACTAGTAGGCATATCATCAATGAATATATAATGCCTAAAAGTTATCAATAACATTAAACATATTTCCAATAAATTAAAAAATCATTAGTTCTCTAATTAGTTTTTTACATTCCCATTCTAATAAAAAGTATCATGTTATCGTTAATGTCCTCCATAATACTATAAATCATATTGGATTTAAAACATTTAATACAACTAAAGAAGTATCAATGATTTTAATAATATGATTAATTTTTTACAGAACATCCAATGACACATTATTTTTATCCCATATAGTATGCCACATAAATTATTTCCATAGTTTCTATTTTATAATTTATCATACTAGTTCATATAGAAAATGAGAATTATCAAAATACTATACCCCAACAGTGACAGAGTATGTGAACAATAAGGGAATACTCACAGTGCACCACAATGGTGATCGATACATGTTCAAATATATTATTTATTGTTTTTGCACAAAGATTCATAGATTCTAAAACAACAACCAAATATAGCATCTATAATGTGATGTATCGATAGGAAACGCAAATAATATCTACCATACCAGAAATTATTATACATTCATGGTCATTGATGTATCATTAGATTTATTCATATGTTTAGGTTATATAATAAATGTTCTCCAAAATCAAGTTCAATTGGATATTAAAAATATTTTTTTATACCCACTTTTATGACTTTGACCCTAGTAGTCTGGATCAATGTTTTCATTATTTCATTGGTGGGAGATATAAGAGATTTTATCCTAATACTCCGAATTGATTAGTACTCATGCTAATATAGATACATACAGGATTCTAAAATAAAATTTTAATACAAAAATTACTGCATAATGATATAAAGGTATGTTATAATTCCATTAAAATATCATATATAACATCATAAACTCCATCCTTTATACGTCCCACATATGGCATTAACGAATCAAATGAATTTGAGGGGGTGGTAGTTCACACTTCATAAAATGAAATTATCATGTTTACCCATAATGGAAACCATTAAGATATGACATAAATGAAAAATATAGAAGCATAAGAAAAACAAAAACATAATATATATCATATATAAATATAGTGACATCTTAATGGCCACCATGAAAGGTGTTATAAGAAGATTGAACAATCATCGTCTCGTGAGGCAGAAATTCGCAATCCACAGAAACAGTATGTTCGTTAACCATTAGATGGAGGTGTGTTTAATTGTAAATCAATTCCATCTCATAAAAAATCCTAGTATATTTAAGATACTAGTGTTGTTACAAAATAAAGGAATATTAAGAGTTTAGGGGGTTTGAGAAGAAAAATAAAACAAAAGGACATAATAGATGACATTACATTTAAATCGGGTAACTCCCCTTGCTATGACTAAAAGGGTTTCTTGAAGAGATTTATGTAAATTGTAAGGCATATGCTATTAAGAGATGGATGTGGAGGGATAAATTGATTAGTGTTTTTCCATGCCAATGACTTGATAAGTGTGTGTATGCTGGTAGAGGTGGGCGCCTTTTATAAGAGGGAGGACGGGGACTCATGGAAAGTCATGAAATTTTACATTATTTTAAAATGTGTTTTGGATTTTAAAGGTCCCACAGAGATATATTTCTAGGATAAGATGATGAGGGTTCTAAATCCACCCATACAATAGGTTTTTACCAATGTAAGTCTTATATTTTACATTATCTTTTCATTTTATTTAAATCATTCATTAATGAGGTAATCGTTGTATAATCATGGTGTTATAAATAAATAAATTTATTTTATGTAAAAAATTTATTGAAAAATACAATGATGTTGGAAATATTTTTTTCTTTTTAATGAATATTTATAGTCTAAGAGATCATTTACACAGACAAAACTAAAATTTTTGTACTTGAGTGATACATACATTGGTTATACATTCCTTTAAAAATAATAATATAATAAAAGGAAACTATCACACTAAAGTGATTCCATGGGGTCCCGTAGTCTGACACAAGGCATCCCATGGTCGGCCATGACACAACCAGTAGAATTATGACAAATTTTGGGGTCAGTTTATATTATTATGATATTATTTTATTACCCATAACTCCCTGATTACTAATTAATCACGATAATTAATGATAATTACCGTCGTTACTATTCACAATGTCCAAAAACAAATGTGTATTAATAACATAATTTGGACCTTATAATTCAAAATATGGAATCCATTTTTCGAAATTCCAAACACAAAAATTGTAGTAATTAATTTATAAATAATTCTCATTGTCAAAACATATAGCGGGTTTTTTTTGAAACAATATCATTCATATGTTTGGCACTTGTTTATGCCCAATTTCAAAGTGAAATTAATTAAAATGACCAAAATTGGATTAAATGGTACAAATATATTCTAATTAAACTTTATAACCAATTAAAAATATAATCTATCAATATAATTAAATTAGATGAAAAAATAGTTTTGAAGTGAAATGTGGTATTTTTCACTATTCATTAAAAATGAACATTGTCAGAAAAATTAAAAAAATTATCTAATGTAAATTTCAATGTCCCAATCCAAAAGAATAAGTTAATTTAGACAAATAGAGCTTAAAAAATTGTCCAAATATGTATTTAAAAAAGGTTTTCCATCAAAAGGCGGTAAAATAATCTTTTAAAGATATTAGTGTATTTTATGCTTATGATTGGATTTATTCTCTTCTAAAACACTATCCCATTAATAAATAAAGATAGATATGAAAATATATTGTTTATTACTTACATTTGATGTTACATCCTTCCCCCCTTTAGAAAATTGTGTCCCCGTAATTTATTAACTTATTGAATAAGTGGGGGTAATTATCCCTTATTGCATTTTCAGATTCCCATGTTGCCTCTTCAATCATGTGGGTTTTCCACAAAACCTTTACTTGATGAATCACCTTATTCTACCATACATGCTCCCTCTGGTCAAGAATATGGACCGGTTGTTCCACATAAGATTGATTCTCTTCCAGCTGAACTACTTCTGGACTCAAAACATGATATGGATCTGGCATGTACTTCCTTAACATTGAAACATGAAAAACATTGTGTACCTGAGATAAACTCGGATGTAAAGTCACTCAGTATGAAATTGATCCAAATCTATCCAGAATTTCATATGGTCCAATGAACCTTGGACTCAGTTTCCTTTCTTTCCAAATCGCATCACACTCTTACATGGCGATACTTTCAGGAAGACATAATCACCTACCTCAAAATAGAGAACCTTCCTCCTGTTGTCCGCATAACTTTTCTGCCTGCTCTGAGCTGTTCTCATGTGTTTCTGTATCAGCTGAACTTTTTCTTCCAACTCTTCATCCAATTCTAGTCTCATCAACTTCCTTTCACCCACTTTATCGAAAAAATCTGGAGTTCCCCACCGCTTCCCATATTATTCCTTAAATGGTTCCATATGTATACATGAATGAAAATTGTTATTATAAGAAAACTAAACCAATGAAAGATGTTGGTCCCATCTTCCCTGATAATCCATAAAAAAAGAACATAGCATATCCTCCAATGTATGAATTGTTTGTTCTGACTTCCCATCTTATTGAGGATGAAATGTTGTACTAATATTTAATTCAGTACCCAATGACTTCTGAAGGTCTTTCCAAATTTTAGAAGTCATCCTGGGATCACGAATAGATACAATGGAGAGGGTAACTCCATGTAACCAGACTATCGCTTTAGGATACAAATGAGAAAGTTGATCTAGGAAAAATATATCTCGTATAGCAAGGAAATGAGCAGATTTAGACAAACGATCAACAATAACCCAGATTTCATTATTACCTCGAGGTGTCTTCGACAATATCACAAGGAATTCCATGGATATATTTTCCAGTTTCCACTCTGGAAATGGTAAAGGATAAAGCATCCCTTTCGGTAACTTCCTCTCTGCTTTAACCTGTTGACATGTCAAACACATCGCAAAAAATCAACAATATCTCATTGCATTCCATCCTACCAGTAATACTCCCGAAGATCTCTATACATCTTAGTACTTCCAGGATGGACTAAAAACAAAGAACAATGAGCTTCACATAACAACTCTCTCTTAAATTGTGAATCACAAGGCGCACACAATATCTTCCCAAATCTCTAAACACAATCATTATCAATGTTGAATTCAAGAAAATTACCCTTCTAAACCAGCTCTACCGTTTATTACAACTCACTGTCTTGCTTCTCTGTTTCTTAATTTTTTCTAATAGAGAAGATTACACTGATACCTGAGAAAAAATAGAATAACATCCTACGCCAACAATATCTATGCCAAAGTTCATCAAATCATAAACCAAAGGATCATGTTCTATATGTATCTTGTTTAATGAAGTATTACTTTTTCGACTCAAAGTATCATCCACTTTATTTTCTTTTCCCAGATTATAATGAATTGTACAATAATATTCCTTGATTAATTATAGCCATCTCCTCTGTCTCATGTTAAATTCTTTCTAAGTTAATATATACTATAATCTTTTGTGATCAGTATATATTTCACACTTTACTCAATACAAATAATGCCTCCAATTTTTTAAAGAAAAAACAACAGTAGCTAATTACAAATCATGTGTAGGGTAATTTACCTCATGAGTTTTCATCTGACGTAATGCATAATCAATTACCTGATCATTCTGAATTAGGATGCAACCAAGTCCTATTAATAAAGCATCACTGTAGATAACAAACTCATCATTCCTGGAAGGTTATGCCAAAACTGGAGCATTCACCTATCTTTTTTCAATTCCAGAAAACAATCATCACATTATTTTTTCCAAATGAACATAACACCCTTTTGAGTTAGCTTAGTCATTGGACTAGTTAACTGTGCAATTTTTTTTAACAAACCTTCAGTAATAGCTTGCCGAAACAAGAAAACTATGAATCTCGGTTACATTTGTGGGTCTTGGAAATTCCGCAACAACCCTTGTTTTTACCAGATCAACATTTATTCCATATTTATAAACAATGTGACCAAGGAAAGAAATTTGTTGCAACCAAAACTCACACATGCTGAATTTACCATACAATTTATTTTCTTTTAAGGATTTCAAAATAACCCTTAAATGACTTTCACGATCCTCCATACATTTAGAAAACAACAAAATATCATCAATGAAAACAACCACAAACTTACCCAAGAACTCATGGAAAATTCTATTCATAAGGTCCATGAATACAACAGGTGAATCGGTTAACCCAAAAAGCATAACTACAAATTCAAAATGGTCATATCTTGTACGAAATGTGTTCATCAGAATATCTTCTTCCATTACCTTCAACTGACAGTACCCCAATCTCATGTCAATCTTTGAAAAATACAAAGCTACATGTAGCTGATCAAAAAAATCATATATATGAGGCAAAGGATATTTTTTCTTAACAGTGATGTTATTCAAGGCTCTATAATAAATTCAATGTCTCATTGAATCATCTTTCTTTTTAACAAATAAGACAGGATCACCCCATGGTGATGTGCTAGGTTGAATGAAACCTTTATCTAATTAATCGTGCAGTTTCTCCTTCAACTCTAAATGTTCAATTTGATCCATTATATAAGGGGGTTTTGAAATTGGCTTAGCATCAGGAACTAAGTCAACAATAAATTCAACTTCACGATCTGGTATTATTCGAGGAAAATCATCCGGGAAACATCATGATACTCATTTACCACTGACACATCATTATTTTGAACAGTTCCTATGTTTTCAACAATATGTGAAATGTAACATTCATTTCAATATTTTACAAGTTTCTCAGCCTCTTGATATGTAACCAGGAGTAAGGGTTCATTATTGTACACAAACTGAAATTCTTTCTGAAAATAAACATTTTTAGCTTTACACTCAATCATAGCATGGTAATTTGAGATCCAATTCATACCCATAATAACATCAAACTCTACTAGAGTGAAAACAATAAGGTTTTCAAGTATGTTATTTCCCCGGATAAGGATTGGAAGATTCTTATAAAGTATTTTTTCCTTGACATTTCCCCCATGTATTTTTACCAAAACTTCAGGAGTCATTTCTTGAGATGGAATTCCAAATTTACTAGAAAATTATTCAGATATGAAAGAATGTGTAGACCCTGAATCAAACAACACATTGGCATAATCTGAAAAAACAAACAAAGTACGTGATAAAACTTCATTTGATGTCCCATCATCTTCTGAAGTAGTTTCAAAGGATTTAACCACACCATTCTACATATAGTCTGACAGCCTCCCATCATTCGAGCTCTTTGTCGAACACCCATTTCCATAATGACGCGTCTCATATCACTTAAAATATTTCACTAACTGTAAATCAAATTTTGTCTTACCATAACCCTTATCCTTTCTAGTGCAATCACAAGCCATATGTCACATATAACCACATCGGTAGCACTTTCCAGAAATCAAAAGACATTCCCCAACATGCTTTTTACCAAATTTATCACAATCTGAAAATTTAGTTTTCTTACCATCAAACCATTTTTAAGGATTCTTCCCTTTCTCCTTCCACCTCGGTCTCTTCTTATGTTGGTTGTTATAGAACACTTGATCATCAGAAAATTCCATTTACACCTTATCAGCACTTCGAATAATCTTTTCATAACTTTTTAACTCACAAGAAGATAATTCTCTTTGATATTATGGCTTTAATATTGAGTAAAAATGTTTGATTTTACTATCAAGGTCTTAGGAAAAAAAATTGGAGCATACCTTTCCAATCGAGTGAACCTTTCTTCATAAGTATCCAATATGTCGTCCTCTTAGCTCAATTCCAATAATTGTTTTTCCCTCCTATGTCGAACAGCCTTAGGAAAATATTTCTCAAGAAACATACCTTTTAATTCATCCTAGTCAAGATCATCAATCTCATCAGCGTCCCTGATATTTTTAACCATCGACCACCACTGATCTGCTTCACCCTCCAAACATTAAACAACAAGACTAACCTTTTGACTGTCTAAACAGCCCTTGACATCGAAAATATTCTTTAGTGCTTTAATCCTCCCTTCTGTTAGCACATGGTCAGATGATCCTCTCAATGAAGGGGGATGTTGCCTCATGAAATGTTCCACCAATGACATGTTCCATTGTGGTTGATCTGGATGATCTCTTGCATTGATAACACCACCATTTATCTCTTGAGTCAACTATGCCATTACTACCACAAACTATTCAGTTCCAATTCCAACCATCTCAAGATGCTGATTTGGAAGTTCATTTCCTTCTGTATGCCTTCCTAGCACTGCTTCCCAATTTCCTCTACGGAAAACCATTCTGAACAGACATGTCATGGATGAAGCAACATGGTAATCATAAAATGCTATGTCATTATCAATTTGACCATAAAAAATATATATATATTTTTGGATAATCATTTAATATTTTTATAACTCCTAAAGTTATCTAAACCGACCTTTTATACCAACTATAAGGCCCCAGCCATAAACATTATTTAATCATGATTTATTTCAAGAATACACATTGAGGATCTTCTCACGGTTAGAGTTTTAGAGAATTAGATCATAAATCATGCATTACATTCCACATTTAAACAAGGTGGTTACATAAAAGACAATGTTCATTTTTCCCATAAAAGGAGACATATTTAAAATAAAACATGGATTCTTTATTTACACATCTTCGACACTGTCATCACATCAAGTAATTTTACCTTGACCTATGAACAACATTTCAAAAACTTGGGATGAGCATAAAAAGCTCAGTAATGGATATAAAAATAATGAATGAAAACATTAGTCCATGTGTACATAAGAATCAATGAAATCATACTTTACTCATAAAACATAATCACATTAACTTACCTCATAAAATCATAAGATTCATGAATAACTCATAGAAATCATAATACATAAAGGTAACTTGGGGCATTCATAACATTCTTACGTAGGGAGTAACACTCATGGTTATGTTTGGAATACCCATCAGAGTATATTCCATAAATCGCTTCGGAGAAACCCTAATGTTTAACTCCATCACATTACCCAATGCATTGGAGAGCTATATCAGAGTCACCCACCCTTAGAATATCATGGAACCACCCGTCTTCATAAAAAATTCACAAGAACCATTCCATAATCATATCACATAAAACATGCATAAAGGAAACATAACATCTCAACATTTCTATCACATGATATCAATACAACACATTGATATAATCAAAACATTATCAAATCTTTTATCAATACCGAAATAAAATAAAATTAAAACATGGTATTTATTTTTCATTTAAAAAAATGTTATGGCTTGTAGCGGAAGCCGAAACTCAAATAATGGTCACGGTGGCGGAGAAGTCGTTGACGCCACATACGTAAGACAAAACATTCCGTTCGTAGTTTAGTAAAACACTTCATATAAAAAGATTACATTTGAATAAAAGTAAAATTAAAAGGTATTTATACACCATATAAAAGAATGTTTTGTATAAAACAAAATATGCCTCAATGAAAGGAGATTGAGACGAAGTCCCTTACCTTGTGTCCGACATGAATCAGTCATTATTTAATTTCCTGAATAATAAACTAGAGTTAATTTCTACTTTATTAAGAACATTTTTCAAGTTCATTATTCCATTTATATCACTTATTACCATTTTATGAACATTGTGTAATTATTTATGTTAATAACGGTCTTTTTGTCGATCTTTGGCACTTGAGTTAAAAATAAACTTCATATACTTAGAGGTTATTCATGTGGTAAAATATCCATTATATCCATAATTATATTCATAATGTAGATATCATATATATCATATATATATCCAGTATATACATATATTTATAATATTACATAACATTTAGAGGAATGAAATGTAATGCACCATTCATGGAGACGGTAAGCCGTATGTATGCATGAACGCTACTTTCATTAATATTTCATATTATAGGGAATGAAATCATAATGATATAAAGGTATGTTATAATTCCAGTATAATATCTTATATAGCATCATAAAATCGATCCTCTATATGTCCCACATGTGAAATTAAATAATCAAATCACTTCGAGGGGGCGGTAGTCCGCACTTCCTAAAATGAAATTATCACGTTTACCCATAATGGAAACCATAAAGGTATTACATAAATGAAAAATACAGAAGAATAAGGAAAAAATAAGAATAATATATATCATATATAAATATAGTGACATCTAAATGGCCACAATGAATGGTGTTATAAGAAGATTGAACAATCATTGTCTCAAAAGGCAGAAATTTTCCATCCACGGAAACAGTACGTTCTTTAACCATTAGACGAAGGTGTGTGTAAGTGTAAATAAAATCCTTCCCATAAAAAATATTAGTTTATTGAAGATACTGGTGTTGTTACAATAGAAAGGAATAAAAATATTTTAGGGAGTTGGAGAATCAAAATAAAACAAAAGGAAAAAAGAGAAGACATTACCTTTAAATCGGGTAACTCCCTGTGGTTTGAACCAAAATGGATTCTTGATGAGAATTCTGCCTAACGAAAGTCTTCTATGATGAATAGAGAGATTTGGAGAGATAAAATGAGAAAATTTTGAACGAGCCAATGGCTTGAGAGGTGTGGGTATGGTGGTAGAGGTGGGGGCCTTTTATAAGAGGGAGGAGGGGCACTCTTCCAATGACATGAAATGTTACTTTATTTTAAAATGAGTTTCAGATTTTAAAGGTTCCAAAAAGATATATTTCGGGGATAAGGTGATAAGGGTTCAAAATCCACCCATCTAATAGGTTTTTGACAAGTGTAAGTCTTATATTTTTCATTATGATTTAATTTTATTTAAATCATTCATTAATGAGGTAATCGATGCATCCACATAGTGTCATAAATAAATTAATTTATTTAATGTCTAAAATTTATAAGAAAATACCATGATGTTGAAAATATTTTTATCTTACAAATGACTATTTATAGTCTAAGAGATTATTTACATAGACAAAACAAAAATTGTTTTATTTGGGTGATACATACTTTTGTTATACATTCTTTAAAAAAAATATATATAATCAAATGTCACTATCACACTAAAGTGATTCCATGGTGTCCCAATGATTAGAAAAAGGAATACCATGGTTGGCCATGACACAACCAGTAGAATTAAGTCACATGTTGGTCATTTTATATTATTATGATATTATTTTATTACCCTTAACTACCCGATTACTAATTAATCATGATAATTAATGATAGTTATCATCGTTACTATTCACAATGTTAAAAAACAAGAGACTTAATTACATAATATGGACCATCTGATTCCTAATATGGAATCAATTTTACCAACTTCCAAACACAACAATTTCAGTAATTAATTTAAAAATAATTACCATTGTCAACACAAATAGTGGTTTTTTTAAACAATATCTATCAAAAGTTTGGCACTTGTTTATGCCCAATTACAAAGTGGAATTAATTAAAATGACCAAAATTGGATTAAATAGTAAAAATATATTCTAATTAATTTTTAAAACCAATAAAAAAGATAATCTATCAATATATATAAATTAGATGAAAAAGTAGTTTTGAAGTGAAATGCATTATTTTTCACTATTCATTAAAAAATTGATCATTGTTAGAAAAATTCCAAAAATTTATCCAAATTAAAATTCAGTGTCCCAATCCTAAATAATAAGTTTATTTTGTAAAATTGAGCTTCTAAAATTGAAAAAAGTTTGATTTTAAAAGGTTTATCATCCAAAGGTGGTAAAACAATGTTTTAAAAATATTATAGTATTCTATGCTTAAGATTGGATTTATTGTCATCTAAAACACTATCTAATTCATAAATATACATATATATGAAAATATATTGTTCATTACTTATATGGGATGTTACAATAAGTGAGATGATTATTTATTATATTTCATTATCTTTGAAATGATTATACATTTACCACCAATGACATTTTTTAATAAAGTTTAACTAATGGGTATTTATACACTAGAAAAATATTTAAATAAGGCTAGAAAATTGTGTAATATCATTATAATACCTATGCATATATGAGGTATCTATAACCAGGCCCTTCCCATTTCTGCATGTCAAACACATTCTTCATATATCAAATTATCAAATTAATTCAGGAAAAATATTACTTTTTAACAAATTCTAAAATTGACTATGTAATGAATACTAATAATAATTTTCACATTCTATCATATAACATTGAATTCCATATAATTTATATTAAAATGATATTTTTTTTCCCTGATATGTATATCCATGATAGATAAAATTTTTATTTAGTATAAATTTAATGTCTAATGATCACGAAGAACAATGAATATTTTTTGGAAACATTGATGGTATCAAAAATTAATCAATATATTTTGTGTAAATACAATTTTTGGACAACCGTATTTTAAAAAATATAGAGAAGTAATAAAAAATATGTCATTTAAATATATCAATAGAACTGTATATGTATAACCACTCCAATACTTGATACACATTATTTCATGATTTATGTTATAACAATATACATAATAAAACCCAAAATATTGGGTGGTATGTCATCATTGGGAATTTGGTACAATAAATAATTTACTTATAAAAACCCCACTATTTATTACTCATTGTCTTAGAGTGCTATCTGGGAACACCCATCATATTCATTTCATTTTTATGCTAATTTTTTCCACATAGATCATACAAAATGGATTCATTAAACATAATAATTTATGAAATGATCATGGAATGTGGAATAATTACATGTATGTACCCAATAAACATGTATATGTTCATTAATGTAAATACCATTGATAGAAAAATCGTTACTGTATTCACTACAAATTAATTATGGAAAGAAAAATTTTGGTGAAATTTACGCAATTCTGAGGATACATAAAAATTCATAAATATGATTGATGATAGTGAAAGGGGTATTTAATTATTTGAAAATTAAATGGGAAGTAATGTTTTCATAGAAAATAATATCCAACATTATATTTTGTGTAAAAAAGTGCTTAATGGAATGATGAAACAAAAATAATGAAAATAATATATACAAATCCGCGGCATGGTAACAGGATTACATAATGGATCATGGGAGGATTAATGACAGTTAAAGGAATATCACATAGTTTATAAATAAAATGAATAGAAATGGGAATATAGAATATCATATCCTTTCATAATAAAATGAAAAATAAAACTCCCAACTTAAATGGAATACATGAAAAAATAGGATAATGGAAGATAAGGTTCCCTTACATTAATGTGTTACCCAAAAGGCATAGTAAGGTCAGCTTGAGATATTTTATGTTGACTTATGATGACTCTAGGGAGTCTAGGGTAGAGTTTTTATTCACTATAAGTACATTGAGATAATATAAATTGATTCATGGATGGGTTTATATTTTTATTGAGTGGGAATTCAATATAACTTATGTTTCATAATATACATAATAAAAGATCATAAAACTAAAACCATTCCACAGGATTGAAAATGTTTTCTAATAAACGAGAGTGGTTTTAATTATTTTATAATTCTAAAGGAAAAAATTATTAAAATATATTTTTCGGTGATGTGGAGGTGAGTCACACTCTTTATGAAATTAAAATTAAACAACAAAATATATTATATGTCTTGGAGGATTGATAATATATTTAAAAATAAATAAAATAAAAATAGAATTATATTTTTTAAAATGGAAAATATATTTGGTCATGTATCCCATTTTTTTATTTATTCATATTTGGGTCATTATGATGTCATTAAACACAATGTATATTCTTACAATATTTATTTGTTACCTGAAATTTGATTGGCCTTGAAAAAGAAAAAAATGAACCATTATATAATTTCCACATCCTTAATTCAAAATAATATTCATTTTATCTAAATAATTTAATAAATATTTGAAGATTATCTTTTATAAAAAATGTCATTTATGGAAAATAAATTGTTATTTGATAATAAAATTTTCCTGAACCCTTATTAAAATTAAATATTACATCATAAATATAATATGATATTTTATATTTGATACATTGTATTTAATAATAAAAATACAATAAAATATTATTTATTTGAAAAAACATTATTTAACAATTTCATAAATTGAATTAGAATATTATCCAATAATACAATTTATCATTAAATATCATTTATAATAACAATAATATGATTAAAAAATATTCATTATTCTATTCAAAATAATGAAAATATTACTATTTCTATGTTCTTGATATGTACGCCTTTAATACAGCATCATACACCATATGAGTAACATTCGTGATGCCTAGGATTTCATAGGTTCGTTCGGAGGGCATGGTTTGGGTCATAATCTCAATTAGATTGACCTTCTCAGATATTGGTTTCACTAATAGTTAGGATGGTGGGTCATCGTTTGTGACTGGAAAGGGAATATAATATAAATGATATCCCCTTTGGATGTATTGACAGATGGGATTCATATGTTATGATCCTATTGGTTGAGGTCATAACCTCATTTTTCTATGTCAATTGGATTGTCAAAACCATATATATATACATATACTAACAATGTTCTCACTTTTCATTTACTATATTATCAACAATAAAATTAATTAACGACCGTTTAAATATGATTGGATATAATAAAACTAAGTAAGTGAATTTGAATTCTATATCGATATTTCTTAATATGATATTTAATTAAATAAAAAGCATAATTTTATTTATAACAATTCATGTCATTACAAGCTTATCTAGTAAGAAAAATCTCCACATAATTTTATTTTTGCACACAAAAATATATTAGGATAACTATTCATAATATCTTCCCCAAATTCCACTGTTTCTTCTTTAATCATTTGGTTTCTCTACAACACTTTGACTAGAGGTATTTTTTATTTTGTAGAATGTTTTATCTACGATTTAAAAACATCCCCATTTTTTCCTCATAAAAAATCCTATTATACAATAGTACCAACTATATATTGAGATCATATGAGGGGTATATTTTGTACAATCGCAAGAGGGTTAAATTGAATATATCATGGACATGAGATTGGCTCGATGTGAGTGTTAGTCGATAGAACACCACTCCGATGCAATCAAGGTTATAAAAAATATTGATGTAACTTGAACTAAGAATTCACTTCATCTGAAATATCATAACTTTATTCGATGGTGTGATATACAGAAATACCATGTTTCCAACATGAAACTTCTGACATCTCGGTTCCGGGTTCCTCCCAAATGTGCCCTGATCCCGGTTGGTCACATGACAATAAAAACATTTCTTCAAACACAAGAGGCTACCAAAAATCAGCTAGGGCTTCAGTGTGTTAATGGGAAAACTATTCCTTCACTAGTAAAGTACAAACAGTGGACATAAAATAGTATATAATATCGAAAGTATTAATAACATTTAAATAAATTAAACAATATAAAAGTAATAGTAACATAAAAAATTGGAGCATATATAAATGATGGATGTCACATGTGTCTAGGTAATAATCCAAACATTTCATAATGATAGAAATAATATACTAAAAAAAATGTACAGAAAAGCTGTAAATTCCAATAGCATCGCAATCCTTATCTTGGTCACTTGCTCTCGAGCTCCATTAGTAATAATTTTCCGGCTGAAGAAGGGAAATTTCCCTTATCTATACATATATCCATATAATCTTTTAGGGTCAAAAAACATGACCCATATAGTGTGTCAGATGAATACTCATGGGAAATCATTATAATATATATGCATAACTGTATGCAAATATATATAGTAGGCAACATGTAGAAATGAAGCAAAAAAAGAGGAATTACTCAAATGTAAAAAATCATACAGTTTTGAATTACATTCATTTGACATTTATAATTCATCTATAGAATCATGTGAACATGTCACAAGATATTTTAAAATCATCATATATGTTATTATATATATTAAGAAAAATTAATGAGTTAATTACAATTTTTAAACGATTATAAATATGTTGGATGTATGAAAAACAAAAGGGAAGTGTTAAGTAAGAATGTCTCATCATAGTTTTTTAATGAGTTTTATTCCTTATTCACCCATTATTTAATTTTTCTTGTTTATATAATAACAATTTAAATATAATTTATTTAGTATCTATTTATTCTTGGTATACAATATTTCATTTTATAATTAATAATTATATAGTGTATACAATTCGACTGGTTTAAAAATTTAATGTAATTTTTAACAAAATTTCCATTCTATGGTTTAAACATGTACTTCGTTTTTAATGAATTTATATGATTATATTTGAAATGAATTTATATTTCGTTATTTTTTATTTACACCTGATATATGTATTTTTATATAGTATAATAATAAATGTTTCATTTTATTAATTCTAAATTCTTTTATATGATATTTGTACAAAAATTTATTTTATAAAATATATATTAAAATCCCATATTCAAAGATAATATATTTTTATTATATATATATGGTATAAATGGAATTTAAAACTTTCATGTCACTTTAATAATTTCAATAATAACTTATAATTTTATATGGTTACTTTCAAATAGAATGTTTCCCATTGTACATGCATAGTTTTCCAAATTGATTCATTTCAATGTTTAGGGTTTATTTTCATCAAAATTTGTTTTTATGATACAATTAATGAATTATGATTATGATATAGTTCATAGGATTTGTTTTAGATGAATTTTTTTCAATGATAATACAAATATGGTATGATAATTAATAAACCAATGATGGTTATTTACGAGTTAAACTAATGATGGGTTGTTATGAGATAAACCATTGGTGTGTGATTAGGTAATAAACCAATAATAGATGGTTTTGTGATAATAAATGGATTGCTGGTTATATTATAACCTTTATATAATATTGTACTATTGATATGAGATACAAATATATTTTTTATTTAGTCTATATGAATGTTTGGGCCCCATTATAGCTCGCGAGTGAGCTCAATATAGCTTATACGAAGGGTTGATCCCCATTATAGCTCACATGTGAGCCCGATATAGCTTACATACAGGACGATCCCCATTATAGCTCTTCAATAAATTTTATAGTGATTATATTGTTTTCCTTCCATATTTTTATTTAGTTTAAAATGTTTCTAAAATTGTTTTATGAATATCAATATTTATGTTTCCAAAAGGGATCTCTTTTTATTTAAATAAATTTTAATGATTATACATGAGCTATATGGGTGTGTTCTTCTATATAAAAATTAATTATTTGATTTCATTGATGAATATTAAGACGAACGAAAATACATAATTGGCTTTCATCTTTTAAAATATATTAATAGATTTAATCTTTTTTATGTCCATCACTAAGCATTTGTTCTCATCCCATGTTTTAAAATGATATTGATATGACTTAAGGATGTTTATGGACAAGGACGATGTCATGTGTAAAATAATGAAGATTTATCATGGATGGAAATCATTAATTATTTTAAAGGATTTTTATTTAGGTAATAAATAGATAAATTATAGAATTATATATGTGTTATCTGTACTATGTATGATTTCTATTTATTTCAAAAAAATGATAAAAAAAATTATTCTTGGAAATATAATAATGTGTGTAATTGTTAAATTTATTCTTAAATGTATTATTTAAGTTAGGTTCCTTACAAACATAGTTTCCATCTTAATTAATTTCATTAAAAACATTATGATAGTTCTCCACCAAAGGATACTTATGTTTATTACTACAGTTCTACTTAGTTTTTAAAATATGACTTATTTAATATTCAAGTTCTTAATAGTGTTTAATAAATTTCACTTCATCTTCTATTATAATAATAGTAGTTCTCACTACATACTTCATCTTCATAAGAGTAATCTCGAAGGTGGATTTCAATTAATAGGTGAGATAAATGTTCTTCTCTTGTCACTTTACCTATGCAATTATGGTAACACCTTTTTCAATATATGCATTTACAAATACACACAACAATATTCTATTGATGTATTATATTTTTTAGCTACTTATTTTTCTATTAAATATTTATTTCACATGATTTAAATTAGATCTCTTTGCTATCTTATTTTATCTATTTGGTATTTATTGAAAAAAACTAGTATTAGTCCATTTTCAACTATTCAAATAAAATTATTTTTATATTCTAAAAATATTAATTTAGTGTGTATCATTATTCTTAATTGAAATCAAAAAATAAATTCTATTATTTTTTTATTATGTCCTAAATTATAATTTTTTTACCAAAAAATATTTTTTTTATAATAATAAGAACTGTGTTAATTTTTATTCTATCTTATTTTTTGATATTTAAAAAAATGCTTCAATTGAGGAATTCAATTTTTTATGTTTATTGAAATCCTTTATAATAATTGGTCACCTAAATCGATTTGATCTATATTTCCAAGCCTCATATTTTCTAATGGAAAACAAATATTTAAATTAATTTAAAATATATGAACATGAAATATACGAAATATGTTTTCTAATTATTATATTTTCTATGTGATTAATATCATCATACCACATAAAAAATTATCCCAAACTCATTATGAAATTTCCATAAATATTCATTTATCTTACTTTATCTCTTTATAAAAATCCCATGAGTTTAATTTTTTATATGAACATTCATTCAAATGGAACATGAATACTTTATTTGTAGAATAGATTAATACACATGTTTTAACGTCAAAATAACTTCTTGAATAACGTGTTAATTATCATGATATTTTATTTTAAATAATCAAAACATAATCTGGCATAAATTATCTAGCTCTTCTTATTCGTGTGACTATTTATTTTGGATTATTATTTAATGATTTACTCTTATATATCATTTAAAATTTATTTAAACCCTTGATTACCATAACATAATTACGTTATTTCATATCATGCATTTTTTTTCATATAATTCTTTCATGAATAGATTTATGACCATTTTTTACATTCATTTTTTATGCATTAAAAATAAAGGTTTCAAAATATACAATTAATTGGATCACACCAATATATAAATTACTATACTTTGACAAAGAACATGAGACCAAATTATGAAAACATGAATGTAGTAACATTTCCTAGATATATGTCTCTTCTAATGAATATTTGACACCTCTAATGAATGGTGATATAAATACAATTCTCTTCACCTCCGATTTTAGAGTAAACATACCAAGTCGATTAAAGATTTTGTTCCCTGGTCGGTAAATGAAATATGTTGATAATTATTACACATATGACCGATAACAACAATCCATTTGGCCTATCCGTATAATTATGAAGTTTATTTGATATTCATTTTTGGGATTTCCTGACATTTAATTGGGTGGTGTGGTTGATGTCATAATACAAAGTCGATTTTGAAAAAAAAAATTTATTTAGATTTATCAAATTGGTTTACTATGACATGAATTTATGATAATTCAATAGTCTATGAAACAAATGAAATGTTTTATATTGGAATAATTATATTGGTCAATTTGGAAAAAGGTGAGATAAATTTAAAAATTTTGGCATAGGTAGACTTCTTACCCTACGGAAGAATTTGGAGATGTCACAACCTTTCATTTAAGGACATGAAAATTTAATCTTCTAAATGAAATATTGATAATGTTTTAATATCATGGATTGAAAATTTTAAGAAATTTCAAACATGGGATACGAAATATTTCTTAAATTATATGATCCTTCTCATTTGTGTTAATATAGGTTTGCATTGGGCCCTATCTCTTATGTCATTGAAATTATCCAATTGTTTGTGCTCCTCAATAGATATTTGTTCTATGTGCACACTCTTATAATTTTATAACTATTTAAAGAGTAATTATTCTACCTATAAATTGTTATTTATAATAGTATGATAATCTATAATTTAATTGACCATCAATTAGTAAACGTAGTTGAGCTATGTAATAATAGTTTGATTAAGTGTTTCCATTTTTATTAATAATATTTGTAAAAAATAATATAATAAATTATTTATGTAATAAAATTCCCTATAATATTTCATTATGCTATATTTTTTCTGGGAACTCCAAAAAATGTATCTTTATTAAATATTTCATTAATTTTAAATAAAATTCTATTGGAGTTCCTCATACTTGGGAACAAAATTCTCTACCATGATTTTTTACAATTATGTATACATGGTCAATTTTTTAAATTCATGGTATATTAATTTTCAATGAAAAAAATTGGAATACCTAAAATCCAAAAATATTTTTTGAAATCGAATTTACACCAAAAAACTATGAAACAGTATCATAAATTATGTATATACAATAATGTCAACATATGATCATCTGTGAATTTTTTATCCTCCATTTCACAAACCCGTTTTTTGAGTACTTATCACCACATCTAAGAAATATCAAATCTCATTTTTTTAAATATTATTCCACCTATAAATTTAAAAATATATTTAAATTTTTATTGTCAATTATTGAAATGTTTTGAACAATACAATCACTACTTCTCTATAGTGTTTATTAGAATATATATTTATAAATTTGTACTGTGAGTGGTCACTATTAACCAAGTCATCATGATGAAATTATAAAAAAATACTAATTTTTTTATATAACAATTAAAAAATAATTTAATCATCATTATCAACATTAACAAGACCAAATAAATATGAATTTTTTCTAATAGTTGGATTAAACAGCTTCCAATCAGTCTTCCACTTTTGAAAAAATTCATATGTTTTTTATTATTTCAAGAGTAATTATTTATAAATTACCCTAAAATTTGATTGGTATTTATACCATAAAAGGTTATCATCCTATAATGGAAACCTAAAAATTACTTCTTCACCAATAAAAATTGTTTTCCAATATATATTCTCTCTTTATAAGTGATTCAATCCACAATAACATTAACAATGGTCCTTGTTTTTTATAAATACCATTTAATATACCAAACCACACAATTACAGTAAAAATGTATTATATTTAAGAACTTATACAATGAATATATGTGTTTTTAGAATAAATTTTCAATAAACCCTATCATTTTTATAAATTGTTTTATGTATTTTGTTATTTAAAATTGGATACACCATTTTTTATATTTGATTCTATTGATAAGATCACCATTTTGGGTCATGTGGGAGGTACATATATTATTCAAAACCAATAACACAAACATTTCATTTTTTCAGAAAATATCAGACAAAATTTCTATCTCATCTCTATTTTTCATCACCCATGACTACTTCATATCTTATCTCATGTAAGACATTGTTTTACTTCTTTACATTAGATTATTCCGTATTTCATATAATTTATTATCTGTTGTTATTTTCTCTATTATTTTATATGAAATCATAATTACATTCATCTTATCTGAGACACTTGAGGTATCTCATTGTGTCCCAGTAAACAATTATATATCATCTTGGTTCCAAATAATTTAAAAACATACCGTTAATATTATAATAAAATGCTGAAAAACTTCATGTGTATTATTAGTGTTATTTGTGTTTAAAATACCACATAGAAATAAGATACACATATTTAATGTGTTCATAATTATATATAAATAATACAATAGTTGTCATCTCATAGTTTTACCCTTTACTACATTAAGATATTCATTTCATCTAATTTAGATTTTATATTCTTTTGGATGTTTCTTTATGTGGTATAACATTAATTATGGATATCATATAATTGTTATCATGCTAGAATGCATTCTAAAGTGCTTCAATATTGAGATAGTAATATATTTCAATCCATTTTAATTTAAATAATAAAAATACCACGCCCTTGTAATATAAAATAATATAATTTGTTGAGTAATTTTAATAATAAAAATTTTATATAATTTGTTTGATGAAAAATTACATATTTTTTTAACATATTAATTTTTTATTAATTATATTGTTTAATTAATAATAAAAATTTGTAACCTTCGTAGATTTAATTTGATATTATAAACATAATATTAGTTATAATTATAAAATATATAGCATAGGTTAATCATTTTCTATTTCTTAAACTGTTGATTTATGAATCAATAGTGAGAAATTATTTTTTATGAAATATACTTTATTTTCATTTAACAATGTAATGAAAAATCCTAATAATATTTTGGATTTAGTTTCAATGTAATATAAGGTCTATTTTATTTTAAACAATATAATTAATCCAAAAAGGAATCAAAATTATATTTAATGTTGGTTAGGTGAATATTTTTTATAACAACACATTTTAAAGAATAAATATTTTATTTTTTTAAACATATATTAAAATTAAAATCTCCCAATTTTACCAATTTTTTTTTTAAAAAGTAATTATTATATTATTATTTTTTGTTAAAATATAGTTATTAAATCAATTATAATAATCCTTATTAGGTACATATATTGAAATTAATCCCTACCAATTCACAAAATTTATCTTCAATAATTTAATTCTTATTCTACATTTTGTTGTAACAATTTTGTAATTATATCAAATTTATTATTGGTAATTAAGAATACTGACATTGTTAAAAAAATACACCATTTAAAAAAGTGTAAATGGGTTAGTAAAGGTAATAAAATATGACAAGGACCCCAAATACTATCCTTTATCTTATTGGATGAATTTATTTCAAAATTTATCACATAATATATTAATTTTATTTTTTATGTTCCACATGATAGTAATAATGAATAACTAATATTTTAAAACATAAAGCTATTATAATAGTGAGATCAATAACTTATTAATGTTAACCTAATATCCTATCATGATCACATACAATGAAATATTTATCTATACCAATCCATATAAAAAACCTTCCCCACATACAACCCCATATTTTAGAATTCACGTACTCTTCAAATGAATAATCCTAGAAGTTGTATGGTTTAAAAGAATATGTTTCTAAAAATGGGACATATCTATTAGCAGAGTGATTCCCTGATTATTTCATATTTTCCCCATTCATATTTATTTAACAATTATTACATAATATAATAATTATCTTGGAAAATATTTAAATTATATTATTTTTATAAAATAACACATTATTATCTCCTATTAAATTTTACCTGTATTGAAAACAGTACTCATGTGTATGTGACAACAATACATTGTGTTGTTATTTAATTAATGTATCATATAGCTTGTTATAATGATCAATAATAAAACATTAAATTTTATATTATGAAATAACTATTATTCTAAAAATACGATACATTACATACCTAATTTCATTTCCATATGTTGGAAAATTGTAAATTCATTTCTCTGTGCATGAAGATTATCATCTTAACAATGTGGCTAGTCGTTTTTCATTAATGAGTCAAACAGATTATCCTAAGGATGGAAATAATTATAAATTATAAAATTTAAAACATATTAGTGATTCCAGAATATTATATTTTTATCTACATTATTAAATTGACACAAATTTCGAAAACTACTATATTATTCATGTTATGTGCATACAACCATCTCCAATAAAGGATTTGTTTAATTTTTCGTATCCACAATATATGGATGGCCATAAAATCATTTTTAAATGATGAAAAAGTTATGTATAACATGTTTATGATTCTTTATATTTTTTTACTATAAAATAGTTTATATGATCAATACTCTTGTGTTATTTTGAGGCTAATAATCAAACCTCAAAAAAATGACTATGGAATTCATAAACATTTTCAAAAAAAAATATGTTAGGGATGTCAACAGTAAATAAAAACTAGAAGCAATAAGGCTCAATATTGTTATGAAGTGTATAAAACACAATAAGGGATATATCAATTTTAATAATGAAAAAAATAGGGGACTAAAATTGAAATCAAAGGAGTAAAAAGATTTATAATGTATATCAATTCATAATAAAGTTGAATTTCATGAGAAAATGATAATCCCAAATCATTTTCATGGAATATATAATGATATAACCAAACAATAGAACAATATTAATTCCATATAAATTGATTTATAAAATTTAAAGAGTGAAAATAATTAAATTTTATAATTATTGATGAGGATATTAAAATGGTAAATTGAATTGTAATAGATTCAGTAAAATAATTATTTTATGAGAAGAAAATGAATAGAATAAAAAAAATTCAAATATTGAGTTATTTTGTAAAAATATAATCTCAATGTTTAGGAATAAATATTTTGTATTTATTTTATTCCATTAATTTTTGAAAAATGATTCCAAATATAATTGTTTAAATTTATATCTATATTTTTTGATGAATGTGTAGTTAAATTTTATGATTATTTGTTTCATATAATTATTATTTTTATAATTCATTATAACATTTCATTCAATTTTTACATCCTAAAAATAATTTGAAAATTCATAATCTTATAAAATGTATTATTGGGAGAATAGAGAACTGACTCAGGAGAAAGAAAAACAAATCATTGGAGAAAGAAAAAATTTGGGAAAATGAGAAGTAAGTTAGAAATGATTTAACTTTTCTTGAAAATGTAAAAGGGGATATTTAATTGAAAAAAATAGAAGGTTTTTAAGGATTTTGAAAATACATTATCTCATTAAAATATTGTTTTTAATACGGGAGATTCTTTGATAAAATAGAGAACATTAAAAAAATACAAATAATTATTTTGAAAATAACTATCTATTTATTTAAAATATCACAATCAACTCATTTTAAATATTCTCATGATCGAAACAATGATTTTATTGGAAATTTGTTTAAGTAAATGAAGACTCATATTATACATTAAAAAACATATATAATCAAATAATTTAGTAAATTTTTAAATACATAGATGGATTAACAATTTTTTGTATAATGGTTAATATAATTTTATTAGACATTTTTTATTAAAATCCATTCACACGCCATTTTTCCATCTTTATGCATAAAAACATCATCAGATGGAGGCTCTTATTTGATCTGGGTAATCATTTTTATTGACCTAGAATAATAATTTAATACATTGCACAAGAAAATAAATATCATTCTAACAAATGGAATAGAATTCATATTAATGTTAATTTATCAAGATGGACATTAGATAGAGTTTTTGTAATAAAACTTTCATGTGAAGAATGTTTTTGTCAAAATTTTATTTCTCTTGCTCGGCCTAGGGTTCCACCAGCACCAACACCTCCTCTATTCATTGGCCTTCTCAACGGCTTCTCCCCCACCTCCCTTCGTCTCCCCCCACACACGACGCAGATCTGACCCCCAAGACTCATGCCTTGCTGTCTACTTCGACCTCCTTCTATATCAGCGAGCATCTCCCTAGATTCCTGCTCCGAAGTCATCTAGATTCCCTCGTGCGACGTAGCGGTCGAGCCGCCCCATCCTGGTTTTCCATCCACCAACCCCACCAGTGCTGCTGTCCCTCCCGAATCCTTGTGGCCGCTACCGAGTTTCTCCACCCTATGGACTAAAGGAATCTACTGTCGTGCATCCTTAGAAAGAGTTTATGGTCCTTTGGTTCTGACATGGTTCCTATGATGATAGATTGCAGGTGTTTTTGGCGAGGTCTTGGTTCAATGTGGTCTAGTGTTCTAGATCCGGTCTCCAAACTAGCCTTCATCCCACCTCAGTTTGACCCTGATGATCCTGCCTCAACTTTTGGCTCTCAAGAAGCTTCATCAGATCGCAGTGAGAAAATGGAGAGGCTGATGCTTTAGATCCATGGATTTCCTCAACCGGCAGTGTTGGGTTCCCCTTCCCCAAACCCACCACAGATGGCCGCTCAGACCAAGTGCTTCCTTGCATCGGTTTGGCGCGACCTGAGAATGTGTATTTCTATAGTTCATTTCTTTGTTGCTATTGTTGTGAGTTCGTTGTACTTCCACTGGTTTAGTTTTTTGGAGGCAGATAGTTTGTTAGTTTTTTAGAGTTAGTACACATTTTCGGATGACAGATGCAGGAAATTCTTGGAACTGATGATGTCCTCTCCTCATCAGTTCATTTTTTATTTTCTTCGGGATCGGAATAGGAAGGGTCAACATCTTCTCCTAGGTCATTACAAGGTAGAAAAGGTCAACCTCAAGAACGCTCAGTGACTGAGAACATCCCTCGCATGTTCTCTACTATATTTGGAGTTTCTTTTTTGTTTTCTAAGGACTAATAACATCATTTTATGAATCTCCTCTACCCTTTTGGATTTTCCCTTTTCCTATGCCCCCATTTTGTGGTGGTTCGAAGGTTTTCTTGACTAATTTGGATGATGTTGGTGGATCTCATGATGACACTTTGTAAATTGGAGGATTGTTAGTTTGGTTCTCACTTCACCACAATCATGTCTACAATGGTGGATTTTCTTGGACAATTTGTTTGGGTTGGTCAGGCTTATGTCATCAATGGTGGATCCCATTGGACACATTGTCTTGGTTTTTTTCGATTGTTTGATTCTCACATAACCAAAAAGTGTTTTTAAAAAATCAAGAAAGGAATTTTCAGTCACTCATTGTAACACCCCAGGTAAATATAGAATATTACATTTTCATATTTATCCATATTTGTGAATAAAATATTAATATGACTTTAAAGGGGACTCTATACTCGATGGCGTACCCAACACGCAACAACGAGTTTCTTGGGAATCTTACGTTGCACTCTAATAATAAAATAATATTATTTCAAATGGTAGTTAACATGTAGCCGTTGTATTGGCGGGAATGGATAGAAATAACTAAACTCTGATTATATATGTTTTTTAAAGTTTTTTAGATTTATCCAATAAAAGCTAATGGCTTAAAATACGGAAAGAATTAAATGTTAGGTGTATATGCCCTAGTTTTCACTAAAGGTTCACTTATCGCCTTTTAATGGAGAACTGTCATTAAATATAGTTTTGATCACTCTTATACATTATTTTGGACCAAATAAAACTCTTATTAAGAATCGGGACATCAAATTTTACTTTCTGTAATTTTTTGGTATTTTTCCGATAAAGTTCATTTTTTAATGAATAGTGTAGAATGTTGTGTTTTAATTCAAAACCTCTTTTTAATCTAATTTATTTATATGATTAGATAATATTTTGAATTGGTTTTAAAGTGAAATAAGAAAATATTTTTACCATTAAATCCAATAGTGGTCGTTGGAATTAATTTCACTTTGAAATCAGACTTAAACTAGTGTCAATCTTTTGATACTTATTGTTTTATAAAAACACGCTATTTTCTCTGAAAGCGGGAATTAATTATTAAATTAATTAATGTCACTAATATGTTTTGAATTTTGTAAAACAGACTTCATTTTTGAATTCGGAATATCAAATATATCTTAGGGTGAATTTTTGGGATTTTTCTGAAAAACTTAAATTTTTGATGAATAGTGAAACCACTAAGTGGTACTTATAAAAGCTGATTTTTTGTTTAAATGAAAATTTACCACTTATGTGTTTGAATTTAAAAAATCCTACAAACGTGGATGTCATTAAGAAGTTAAATGTGGTTCAATGGGATAAAAATAATTTTTTGGTGAATAGTAACTTATTAAGTTTTTAATCGCGATTAGTGGTAATTAGTGTAGTTTAAGGTAAAAATAATGATTTAATAAAATGAAATGAACTTGACACATGTCCTACCCTCATTGGATGTGTAATGGCCGACCAAGACAAGCCATGGGTCAACTTGGGGACCCCATGGATCCACTTTGGTTGGGAAATGACATAAATAACTTTTTATTTACTGTAAAAGTAAAAATGACACAAACATGATATGTTTTACTAAAACAATTTTTAAGTGGGGTTATACAAGTAATATTTTTTATTATAAATAGTCATTGGAAATCTAAAAAGATTTCCTACATCATAGTAATTTTTTTAATAATTTTTAGACATTAAATAAATTAAATTATTGATGACATAATAATGATGCAGCGATGACATCATTATTTGACGATTTAAATAAAATGGAAAGATAATGTAAAATCTATGCACTACACATGTACAAAACTTATTGGATGGGTGGATTTATAACCTTTATCACCTTATCCACGAATTATATAAATGTGGGACCTTTTAAAACCGAAAAACATTTTCATATAAAGTAATATTTCATTACTTTCCCAAAGTGCCCCTCCTCTCCTCTTATAAAAGGCCCCCACCTCTACCTCATTTCACACACTCCTCAAGCCTTTGGATCGCCCAACCCCTGCCCATGTACTCTCTCCACATCCCTATTCTCATCCTAGAGGATTCCCTTTGGGAATAATCCTTTCAAAGGAAGCCTTTATGCTCAAATCAAAAGGAGTTACACTTTTAAAGGTAATTCATTCTCTCATGTTCATTTGTATTATTTTGCTTCTCCAACCCCCTGAACTCTTTTTATTTACTTCTTTTGTAACAACACCTGTATCTTCAGTATACTAGGATGTTGTTATAAGATTTATTCGAGCTACACTCTCACACAACTACATCAAATGGTTAAAGAACATACGGTTTCCGTGGATGGAGAAATTCTGCCTCCCGAAACGATGATTGTTCAGTACTCATTTAACTCCTTCAAAGGTGGCCATTATGATGTCACTATTTTTATATATGATATATAATATGTTTATGTTTTACTTATACTTCTGTAGTTTTTCATTTGTGCCTTACCTTTATGGCTTCCATTATTGGTATACGCGATATCTTCATTTTAGGAAGTGCGGACTACCGCCCCCTCAATGTGATGTGATTCGTTAATGCCATACGTGGGATGTATAAGGGATGGATTTAATGTTATTATATATTATTTTATACTGGAATTATTATATACCTCTATATCATTATTATTTCTTTCCATTAAAGTATGAGATAGAAATGAAAGTAGCGTTCAAGCGTACGTACGGCTTACCGTCTCCAGGAACGGAGCATATCATTTCTTATCCCCAAATGTAATGTACTATTATAAGTACATGTATATAATGGATATATATGATGAATGATACATATAAATGATGAATATAATTCTGTAATTCAAATATACATACCTATCATTTAGTTTTAATTCCATTAATATGACAAAGAAATGAAAGTAGCGTTCATGCGTACGTACGGCTTACCGTCTCCATGAACGGTGCATTTCATTTCTTACCTCTAAATGATTATGTAATATTATAAATACATGTATATTCTGGAAATATATGATATATATGATATCCAAATCAGGAATTTCATTCTGGATATAAAGAACCTTTGACCACACGAACAACATGTAATTGTAAGAACTCCACTTTCGACTTAAGAACCAAATATCGGCAAAACAAATATTATTAACTTAAATGATTACATAATGTTTATAACATGTCAATAATTGATATAAAAGGAATAATGAACTTTGAAAAGGTTCTTAAGCAAGTAGAAATTAACTCAAGTTTATTATTCCGGACTTTAAAGAACGATCGTGTCAAGTCGGACCCGAGGTAAGGGATCCTACACCTCTCTTTCTTTTTAAGTACACTCTTTTATGTCATTCCATTTAAGCTCATATTTCTTATGACTGGGATGTTATTTTATATTACTCCCACTGTACTTATTATGTTCATATGATGAGAGACCCTATTTCCTCTCATCAATCGTTTTTGGAAGTTTTAAGTGGCGCCGTTAGGCTGCCGAGTTTCCGTAAGAGATGTTTCATCTCACTTTTATTCCCGTGAGATTTATGCTACATTTGCCACAATTTCCTTTGAGTGTTTTATGTACTACCCATTATTACAATCCTTTTGTAATATAATTCCATTTATGGGTATTTACATATTCATTGTATGACACTTCTTCAATGGGGTGTACTTTTCGAATGTTACCCAAGTCGGTAAGGGAACCTTTTACCCTCCTCTTTTTTAAAAGACTTATTTTGTTGGGTCTTTTAATTTACATATTGTTATGTTGGGATATGTTATCATATATCCTTATTGATGTAAATTTTATGTCCATGTGATGAGATACACTTTTTATCTCTCATCAACTCATTTTGATGTGATGTCGTTAGGCTGTCAAGGGAACTTTTTAACCCAATTTTGATTTCTTTGGGTTCAACATGTAGTCATTGAATATGTCATCCTTTGAATATGTGTGAATGACCTTTTATTGTTTTATACTTAATATCCAATTATATTGGGTGTATTTATATTTGTCACACATAATTTTGATATTGATTTATCCTTAATTTAAGGATACCTTCTTTATAAGGGATTTCATCACATTTGACATTTCAATTGAGGGTTCATTGTTGTTATGCACCAATTCACTCTTATATGGTGTATATACTATACATTGGAGTATTATATCATGAATCCATTTATTCTCATGATATTATAATGTTATGATTAATGTTATTCCTCAATAATTATATTCAAGTGTCTAATTTTGGTAAAACCCCTTTAACCAAAATATCGTTTTAAATGTTTTAATCATTTGTTCTTATTAATATCCATGTTTTCAAAATGGTTTTAAGGATTTATTTATATGGATATTAATGGTTTAAAATTTTAATCTTCACGGTGGTATGGGACACTTTTATTCAAAAATGTCTTTATTAAATGTTTTAAATGGTTTTGGAAATGGTTTCTTTTTGAATGGATTCATTATTTCAATATACTAAAATGTTATATTGTGATTGAAATGTGGAAATGTTATGTTTCCTTTATGCATGTTTTATGTGATACATTTATGTTATGGTTCTTGGGTATTGTTATGAAAATGGGTGGTTCCGTGATAAACTAAGGGCGGGTGAGCCCGATATAGCTCTCCAATGCATTGGTTAACGCGAAGGAGTGAAACGTTAAGGTTTCTCCGAAGAGATTTAGGGTATATACTGTGATGGGTATTCCAAATGTAACCAAGAGGGTTACTCCCTACGTAAGAATGTTATGAATGCCTCAAGTTACCTTTATGTCTTATGTTTTCTATGATTTATTCATGATTTGATATGCCTATGTTTTATGGGTAAAGTGTGATTTCATTCTAATGTATATATGAACTCATGTTTCCTTTCCATATTTTTATAACTCTTACGGAGTTTTTTATGCTCATCCCAAGTTTTTGAAATGTTTTTCACAGGTCAAGGGAAAGGTACATGATGTGATGATAGTGTCAAGGATGTGTCAAGAAAGAATCCGTGTTATATTTTAAATATGTTTCCGTTGATGGGAAGAACGAATACTGTCTTTTATGTAACCACTTTGTCTAAATGTGGAATGTAATGCAAGTTTCATGATCTAATTCTCGAAAACTCTAAACCTGAAAAGATCCTCAATGTGTAATCCTGTAATAACTCAAGATTAAGTAAGGTTTAAGGATGGGGCCTTATAGTTGGTATCAAAGGTCGGTTCAGATAACTTTATAGGTTAGGGTATTCTTTAAGCATAAGTGACATTACCATAATGGTTAAGATTTCAGGAAGAGTCCTAATTGTAGATAAAGTGAATGAGTAAGTATATATTAGTGTTTACCTTCCTCATTAGTACATGATGGTTTTGTTGATATACTCACACTGAACTTTTTGGTTTTTGTAAATAGCTGGATCTAGCAGGCACCAAAGTGACAATGGGTTTGAAGGAAACTGTGGTGGTTCTCTAATTAAGATACTAGATGAGATGGGGGATTCAATGAGGAATCTCATAGTTGTTCTAAACCAACTATCAAGGAGTCATGATCAATGACTTCAACCTTGGTGAGTTCTCTAATGGATCATGTACGAGATGGCCAACTCGATGTGGAAATTCAGGTAATAATTATTAAGGTAACCATTAGGGTTTATATGATCCTTACTTTTGAGGTAATTATGGGTTATTATATGTTCTGATGGAAAATGAAAGGTATGAGATAAACTTGAGGTTAAAATATGTTATGATCATCTTTGAAGATTTTATCTCATTTTGGGGAAATGTTTTAAGAATTATATTGTTTTGGAAAAAGGACAACACGTAGACCGTGTGACTACCCGTCGCGTCGGAAAAAGCTGCGGGAATCAAACCCACAACCAAAGTGCGACTGGTATTTATCACCTACCACTGGACTACGTGAAGTCCCTATTTAGTTTGACTGATTCTTTCTAGTTATATGATTTTATGAATTAAGAGTAAGTTGATTTTGGGTTATTTATGAAAATGATTAACCTATCTTGGAGGATATTTGATTAGGTTAATTACTTTTCAATACGAGACTTTAGGGGCAACTGATGTTGTTTGGAGATAAATGTTACGATTTAACTTGGAAGACTATGTGACTTAATCCTTCAAATATTTGGGTTTCAATCTTATATTGGTTTAATTTGAAGAATTTTATTGACAAATTGATTATAGAATGGTCCTCGTTGAACTTTGGGTTTTGTTGGACAAATTTTGGAGGTTAAGAATAGATTTTCTTTTTATAAAGGGTTATCCTTTTCTGGATTATCTGACCTTGTACTAACCTTTTTTGTTTTGGTTTTGGTAAAAGCCTAAAGAAATGGGATGTATATAGTTCTATTTGGTGGATTAGGTGATTCTCTAGAAGTTGATTATAGTACTCTTAATGTGAACAAGTCTCCCTAAATACTCGTCTTTTGGAAAAAAATATGAGTTTGATTAAGGAATCTAGTAAAATTTGAGAGTCAACATGATAAGTGATTATGTTTCCTTTTGAATAAATTCCTCAATAAAAATTAACTTAAAACAAAAATGTTGTCTATTAAATTTTCCTACTGGGGAATCGAATACCGTTTAACCCATCACAAGTTTGTGATTTTCTTGTGGTTAACTTTCTCCTAAACATGTTTTCTATCACTCTCCATCAGAACATGACCCTATGTTTTCTCCTCCATGTCCATGTTTTCCTACATGGAATCCTAGTATGGGTTAACTCAGGTGACCTCTGTACTTATCTTCCTTTATTTTAAAGTGATTGTTTTACCGACTCTTGTTCCGATGTGGGACTTTCAAGGATGTTTCCAAGCTCAATTTTAAAATTGCGAGGATGCAATTCCCAAAAGGGGGGAAGGATGTAACACCCCAGGTAAATAAAGAATATGACATTTTCATATTTATCCATATTTGTGAATAAAATATTAATATGACTTTAAAGGGGACGATATGCTCGATGGCGTACCCAACACGCAACAACGAATTTCTTGGGAATCTTACGTTGCACTCTAATAATAAAATAATATTATTTCAAATGGTAGTTAACATATAGCCGTTGTATTGGTGGGAATGGATAGAAATAACTAAAATATGCTTATATATGTTTTTTAATATTTTTACATTTATCCAATAAAAGCTAAAGGCATAAAATACGGAATGAATTAAATTTTAGGCGTATATGCCCTAGTTTTCACTAAAGGTTCACTTATCGCCTTTTAATGGAGAACTGTAATTAAATATAGTTTTGATCACTCTTATACATTATTTTGGACCAAATAAAACTCTTATTAAGAATCGGGACATCAAATTTTACTTTGTGTAATTTTTTGGTATTTTTCCGATAAAGTTCATTTTTTAATGAATAGTGTAGAATGTTCTGTTTTAATTCAAAACCTCTTTTTAATATAATTTATTTATATGATTAGATAATATTTTGAATTGGTTTTAAAGTTAAATTAGAAAATATTTTTACCATTAAATCCAATAGTGGTCGTTGGAATTAATTTCACTTTGAAATCAGACTGAAACTAGTGTCAATCTTTTGATACTTATTGTTTTATAAAAACACGCTATTTTCTCTGAAAGCGGGAATTAATTATTAAATTAATTAATGTCACTAATATGTTTTGAATTTTGTAAAACAGACTTCATTTTTGAATTCGGAATATCAAATATATCTTAGGGTGAATTTTTGGGATTTTTCTGAAAAACTTAAATTTTTGATGAATAGTGAAACCACTAAGTGGTACATATAAAAGCTGATTTTTTGTTTAAATGAAATTTTACCACTTATGTGTTTGAATTTAAAAAATCCTACAAACGTGGATGTCATTAAGAAGTTAAATGTGGTTCAATGGGATAAAAATAATTTTTTGGTGAATAGTAACTTATTAAGTTTTTAATCGCGATTAGTGGTAATTAGTGTAGTTTAAGGTAAAAATAATGATTTAATAAAATGAAATGAACTTGACACATGTCCTACCCTCATTGGATGTGTAATGGCCGACCAAGACAAGCCATGGGTCAACTTGGGGACCCCATGGATCCACTTTGGTTGGGAAATGACATAAATAACTTTTTATTTACTGTAAAAGTAAAAATGACACAAACATGATATGTTTTACTAAAACAATTTTTAAGTGGGGTTATACAAGTAATATTTTTTATTATAAATAGTCATTGGAAATCTAAAAAGATTTCCTACATCATAGTAATTTTTTTAATAATTTTTAGACATTAAATAAATTAAATTATTGATGACATAATAATGATGCAGCGATGACATCATTATTTGACGATTTAAATAAAATGGAAAGATAATGTAAAATCTATGCACTACACATGTACAAAACTTATTGTATGGGTGGATTTATAACCTTTATCACCTTATCCACGAATTATATCAATGTGGGACCTTTTAAAACCGAAAAACATTTTCATATAAAGTAATATTTCATTACTTTCCCAAAGTGCCCCTCCTCTCCTCTTATAAAAGGCCCCCACCTCTACCTCATTTCACACACTCCTCAAGCCTTTGGATCGCCCAACCCCTGCCCATGTACTCTCTCCACATCCCTATACTCATCCTAGAGGATTCCCTTTGGGAATAATCCTTTCAAAGGAAGCCTTTATGCTCAAATCAAAAGGAGTTACACTTTTAAAGGTAATTCATTCTCTCATGTTCATTTGTATTATTTTGCTTCTCCAACCCCCTGAACTCTTTTTATTTACTTCTTTTGTAACAACACCTGTATCTTCAGTATACTAGGATGTTGTTATAAGATTTATTCGAGCTACACTCTCACACAACTACATCAAATGGTTAAAGAACATACGGTTTCCGTGGATGGAGAAATTCTGCCTCCCGAAACGATGATTGTTCAGTACTCATTTAACACCTTCAAAGGTGGCCATTATGATGTCAGTATTTTTATATATGATATATAATATGTTTATGTTTTACTTATACTTCTGTAGTTTTTCATTTGTGCCTTACCTTTATGGCTTCCATTATTGGTATACGCGATATCTTCATTTTAGGAAGTGCGGACTACCGCCCCCTCAATGTGATGTGATTCGTTAATGCCATACGTGGGATGTATAAGGGATGGATTTAATGTTATTATATATTATTTTATACTGGAATTATTATATACCTCTATATCATTATTATTTCTTTCCATTAAAGTATGAGATTGAAATGAAAGTAGCGTTCAAGCGTACGTACGGCTTACCGTCTCCATGAACGGTGCATTTCATTTCTTATCCCCAAATGTAATGTACTATTATAAATACATGTATATAATGGAAATATATGATTAATGATACATCTAAATGATGAATATAATTCTGTAATTAAAATATACATACCTCTCATTTAGTTTTATTTCCATTAATATGACAAAGAAATGAAAGTAGCGTTCATGTGTACGTACGGCTTACCATCTCCATGAACGGTGCATTTCATTTCTTACCTCTAAATGATTATGTAATATTATAAATACATGTATATTCTGGATATATATGATTTATATGATATCCAAATCAGGAATGTCATTATGGATATAAATAACCTTTGACCACATGAACAACATGTAATTGTAAGAAGTCCACTTTCGACTTAAGAACCAAATATCTGCAAAACAAATATTATTAACATAAATGATTACATAATGTTTATAACATGTCAATAATTGATATAAAATGAATAATTAACTTTTAAAAGGTTCTTAAGCAAGTATAAATTTACTCAAGTTTATTATTCAGGACGTTAATGAACGATCGAGTCATGTCGGACCCAAGGTAAGGGATCCTACACCTCTCTTTCTTTTTAAGTACACTCTTTTATGTCATTCCTTTTAAGCTCATATTTCTCATGACTGGGATGTTATTTTATATTAATCCCACTTTACTTATTATGTTCATATGATGAGAGACCCTATTTCCTCTCATCAATCCTTTTTGGAAGTTTTAAGTGGCGTCGTTCGGCTGCCGAGTTTCCGTAAGAGATGTTTCATCTCACTTTTATTCCAGTGAGATGTATGCTACATTTGCCACAATTTCCATTCAGTGGTTTATGTACTACCCATTATTACACTCCTTTTGTAATATAATTCCATTTATGGGTATTTACATATTCATTGTATGAAACTTCTTCAATGGGGTGTACTTTTCGAAAGTTACCCAAGTCGGTAAGGGAATCTTTTACCCTCCTCTTTTTTAAAAGACATCTTTTGTTGGGTCTTTTAATTTACATATTGTTATGTTTGGATATATTCTCATATATCCTTATTGATGTAAATTTTATGTCCATGTGATGAGATACACTTTTTATCTCTCATCAACTCATTTTGATGTGATGCCGTTAGGCTGTCAAGGGAACTTTTTAACCCAATTTCGATTTCATTGGGTTCAACATGTAGTCATTGAATATGTCATCCTTTGAATATGTGTGAATGACCTTTTATTGTTTTAAACATAATATCCAATTATATTGGGTGTATTTATATTTTTCACACATAATTTTGATATTTATTTATCATTAATTTAAGGATACCTTTTTTATAAGGGATTTCATCACATTTGACATTTCTATTGAGGGTTCATTGTTGTTATTCACCAATTCACTCTTATATGGTGTATATACTGTACTTTGGAGTATTATATCATGAATCCATTTATTCTAATGATATTATAAAGTTCTGACAAAATGTTATTCCTCAATTAGTGTATTCAAGTGTCTCTAATTTTGGTAAAACCCCTTTAACCAAAATATCGTTTTAAATGTTTTAATCATTTGTTCTTATTAATATCCATGTTTTCAAAATGGTTTTAAGGATTTATTTATATGGATATTAATGGTTTAAAATTTTAAGCTTCACGATGGTATGGGACACTTTGATTCAAAAATCTCTTTATTAAATGTTTTAAATGGTTTTGGAAATGGTATCTTTTTGAATGGATTCATTATTTCAATATACTAAAATGTTATATTGTGATTGAAATGTGGAAATGTTATGTTTCCATTATGCATGTTTTATGTGATACATTTATGTTATGGTTCTTGGGCATTGTTATGAAAATGGGTGGTTCCGTGATAAACTAAGGGCGGGTGAGCCCGATATACCTCTCCAATGCATTGGGTAACACGAATGAGTGAAACGTTAAGGTTTTCTCCGAAGAGATTTAGGGAATATACTGTGATGGGTATTCCAAATGTAACCAAGAGGGTTACTCCCTACGTAAGAATGTTATGAATGCCTCAAGTTACCTTTATGTCTTATGTTTTCTATGATTTATTCATGATTTGATATGCCTATGTTTTATGGGTAAAGTGTGACTTCATTCTAATGTATATACGAACTCATGTTTCCTTTCCATATTTTTATTAATCTTACTGAGATTTTTATGCTCATCCCATGTTTTTGAAATGTTTTTCACAGGTCAAGGGAAAGGTACATGATGTGATGATATTGTCAAGGATGTGTCAAGAATGAATCCGTGTTATATTTTAAATATGTTTCCGTTGATGGGAAGAATGAATACTGTCTTTTATGTAACAACTTTGTTTAAATGTGCAATGTAATGCAAGTTTCATGATCTAATTCTCTAAAACACTAAACCTGAAAAGATCCTCAATGTGTAATCTTGTAATAACTCAAGATTAAGTAAGGTTTAAGGCTGGGGCCTTATAGTTGGTATCAAAGGTTGGTTTAGATAACTTTAGAGGTTAAGGTATTCTTTAAGCATAAGTGACATTACCATAATGGTTAGGATTTCAGAAAGAGTCCTAATTTTAGATAAAGTTAATGAGTAAGTATATCTTAGTGTTTACCTTCCTCATTAGTACATGATGGTTTTGTTGATATACTCACACTGAACTTTTTGGTTTTAGTAAATAGCTAGATCTAGCAGGCACCAAAGTGACAATGGGTTTGAAGGAAACTATGGTGGTTCTCTGATTAAGATATTGGTTGAGATGGGGGATTCAATGAGGAATCTCATTGTTGTTCTAAACCAACTATCAAGGAGTCATGATCAATCACTTCAACCTTGGTGAGTTCTATAATGGATCATGTACGAGATGGACAACTCGATGTGGAAATTCAGGTAATAATTATTAAGGTAACCATTAGGGTTTATATGATCCTTACTTTTGAGGTAATTATGGGTTATTATATGTTCTGATGGAAAATTAAAGGTATGAGATAAACATGAGGCTAAAATATGTTATGATCATATTTGAAGATTTTATCTCATTTTGGGGAAATGTTTTAAGAATTATATAGTATTGGAAAAAGGACAACACGTAGACCGTGTGACTACCCGTCGCGTCGAACAAAGTTGCAGGAATCGAACCCACAACCAAAGTGCGACTGGTATTTATCACCTACCACTGGACTACGTGAATTCCCTGGTTAGTTTGACTGATTCTTTCTAGTTATATGATTTTATGAATTAAGAGTAAGTTGATTTTGGGTTATTTATGAAAATGATTAACCTATCTTGGAGGATATGTGATTAGGTTAATTACTTTTCAATACGAGACTTTAGGGTCAACTGATGTTGTTTGGAGATAAATGTTACGATTTAACTTGGAAGACTATGTGACTAAATCCTTCAAATATTTGGGATTCAATCTTATATTGGTTTAATTTGAATAATTTTATGGACAAATTGATTATAGAATGGTCCTCGTTGAACTTTGGGTTTTGTTGGACAAATTTTGGATTTTAAGAATAGATTTTCTTTTTATAAAGGGTTATCCTTTTCTGGATTATCTGACCTTGTACTAACCTTTTTTGTTTTGGTTTTGGTTAAATCCTAAAGACATGGGATGTATATAGTTCTATTTGGTGGATTAGGTGATTCTCTAGAAGTTGATTATAGTACTCTTAATGTGAACAAGTCTCCCTAAATACTCGTCTTTTGGAAAAAAATATGAGTTTGATTAGGGAATCTAGTAAAAGTTGAGAGTCAACATGATAAGTGATTATGTTTCCTTATGAATAAATTCCTCAATAAAAAGTAACTTAAAAAAAAATGATGTCTATTAACTTTTCCTACTGGGGAATCGAATACTGTTTAACCCATCACAAGTTTGTTATTTTGTTGTGGTTAACTTTCTCCTAAACATGTTTTCTATCACTCTCCATCAGAACATGACCCTATGTTTTCGCCTCCATTATCATGTTTTCCTACATGGAATCCTATTATGGGTTAACTCGGGTGACCTCTGTACTTATCTTCCTTTATTTTAAAGTGATTGTTTTACCGACTCTTGTTCCGATGTAGGACTTTCAAGGATGTTTCCAAGCTCAATTTTAAAATTGTGAGGACGCAATTCCCAAAAGGGGGGAAGGATGTAACACCCCAGGTAAATAAATAATATGACATTTTCATATTTATCCATATTTGTGGATAAAATATTAATATGACTTTAAAGGGGACGCTATGCTCGATGGCGTACCCAACACGCAACAACGAGTTTCTTGGGAATCTTACGTTGCACTTTAATAATAAAATAATATTATTTCAAATGGTAGTTAACATGTAGCTGTTGTATTGGCGGGAATGGATATAAATAACTAAAATATGATTATATATGTTTTTTTAATTTTTTTACATTTATCCAATAAAAGCTAAAGGCTTAAAATACGGAAAGAATTAATTTTCAGGTGTATATGCCCTAGTTTTCACTAAAGGTTCACTTATTGCCTTTTAATGGAGAAATGTCATTAAATATAGTTTTGATCACTCTTATACATTATTTTGGACCAAATAAAACTCTTATTAAGAATCGGGACATCAAATTTTACTTTGTGTAATTTTTTGGTATTTTTCCGATAAAGTTCATTTTTTAATGAATAGTGTAGAATGTTGTGTTTTAATTCAAAACCTCTTTTTAATATAATTTATTTATGTGATTAGATAATATTTTGAATTGGTTTTAAAGTTAAATTAGAATATATTTTTACCATTAAATCCAATAGTGGTCGTTGGAATTAATTTCACTTTGAAATCACACTTAAACTAGTGTCAATCTTTTGATACTTATTGTTTTATAAAAACACGCTATTTGCTCTGACAGCGGGAATTAATTATTAAATTAATTAATGTGACTAATATGTTTTGAATTTTGTAAAACAGACTTCATTTTTGAATTCAGAATATCAAATATAGATTAGGGTGAATTTTTGGGATTTTTCTGAAAAACTTCAATTTTTGATGAATAGTGAAATCACTAAGTGGTACTTATAAAAGCTGTTTTTTTTGTTTAAATGAAATTTTACCACTTATGTGCTTTGAATTTCAAGAATACGACATACATGGTTGTCATTAAGAAGTAAAATGTGGTTCAATGGGATAAAAATAATTTTTTGGTGAATAGTAACTTATTAAGTTTTTAATCGCGATTAGTGGTAATTAGTGTAGTTTAAGGTAAAAATAATGCTTTAATAAAATGAAATGAACTTGACACATGTCCTACCCTCATTGGATGTGTAATGGCCGACCAAGAAAATCCATGGGTCAACTTGGGGACCCCATGGATCCACTTTGGTTGGGAAATGACATAAATAACTTTTTATTTAATGTAAAAGTAAAAATGACACAAACATTATATGTTTTACTAAAACAATTTTTAAGTGGGGATATACAAGTCATATTTTTGATTATAAATAGTCATTAGAAATCTAAAAAGATTTCCTACATCATAGGATGTTTTTTATAATTTTTAGACATTAAATAAATTAAATTATTTATGACATAATAATGATGCAACGATGACATCATTATTTGACGATTTAAATAAAATGGAATGATAATGTAACATATATGAACTACACATGTCCAAAACTTATTGGATGGGTGGATTTCTAACCCTTATCACCTTATCCACGAATTAAATCAATTTGGGACCTTTTAAAACCGAAAAACATTTTCAAATAAAGTAATATTTCTTTACTTTCCAAAAGTGCCCCTCCTCTCCTCTTATAAAAGGCCCCCACCTCTACCTCATTTCACACACTCCTCAAGCATTTGTCTCGGCCAAACCCTACCCATTTACTCTCTCCACATCCCTCTCCTCATCCTAGAGGATTCCCTTTGGGAAGAATCCTTTCAAAGGAAGCCTTTATGCTCAAATCAAAAGGAGTTACACTTTTAAAGGTAATTCATTCTCTCATGTTCATTTGTTTTATTTTGCTTCTGCAACCCCTGAAACTCTTTTTATTTACTTCTTTTGTAACAACACCAGTATATTCAATATACTAGGATGTTATTATAATTTTTATTCGAGCTACACTCTCACACAACTACATCAAATGGTTAAAGAACATACGGTTTCCGTGGATGGCGAAATTCTGCCTCCCGAAACGATGATTGTTCAATACTCATTTAACACATTAAAAGGTCTCCATTATGATGTCACTATTTTTATATATGATATATGATATATAATATGTTTATGTTTTACTTATACTTCTGTATTTTTCATGTGTGCCTTACCTTTATGGTTTCCATTATGGGTATACGCGATATCTTCATTTTAGGAAGTACAGACAACCGCCCCCTCAAAGTGCTGTGATTCGTTAATGCCATACGTGGGACGTCTAAGGGATGGATTTAATGTTATTATATATGATGTTATACTGAAATTATTATATACCTCTATACCATTATTATTTATTTCCATTAAAGTATGAGATAGAAATGAAAGTAGTGTTCATGTGTACGTACGGCTTACCGTCTCCATTACGGTGCATTTCATTTCTTATCCCCAAATGTAATGTACTATTATAAGTACATGTATATAATGGATATATATGATGAATGATACATCTAGATTATGAATATAATTCTTTAATTAAAATATACATACCTCTCATTTAGTTTTAATTCCATTAATATGACAAAGAAATGAAAGTAGCGTTCATGCGTACGTACGCCTTACTGTCTCCATGAACGGTGCATTTCATTTCATACCTCTAAATGATTATGTAATATTATAAATACATGTATATGATGGATATATATGATATATATGATATCCAAATCAGGAATGTCATTCTGGATATAAAGAACCTTTGACCACATGAACAACATGTAATTGTAAGAAGTCCACTTTCGACTTAAGAACCAAATATCTGCAAAACAAATATTATTAACTTAAATGATTACATAATGTTTAAAACATGTCAATAATTGATATAAAAGGAATAATGAACTTTTAAAAGTTTCTTAAGAAAGTAGAAATTAACTCATGTTTATTATTCAGGACGTTAAAAAACGATCGAGTCAAGTCGGACCCGAGGTAAGGGATCCTACACCTCTCTTTCTTTTTAAGTACACTCTTTTATGTCATTCCTTTTAAGCTCATCTTTCTTATGACTGGGATGTTATTTTATATTACTCCCACTTTACGTATTATGTTCATATGATGAGAGACCCTATTTCCTCTCATCAATCCTTTTTTGAAGTTTTAAGTGGCGTCGTTAGGCTGCCGAGTTTCCGTAAGAGATGTTTAATCTCACTTTTATTCCCGTGAGATTTATGCTACATTTTCCACAATTTCCTTTCAGTGGTTTATGTACTACACATTATTACACTCCTTTTGTAATATAATTCCATTTATGGGTATTTACATATTCATTGTATTACACTTCTTCAATGGGTTGTACTTTTCGAAAGTTACCCAAGTCGGTAAGGGAACCTTTTACCCTCCTCTTTTTTAAAAGACTTCTTTTGTTGGGTCTTTTAATTTACATATTGTTATGTTGGGATATATTCTCATATATCCTTATTGATTTAAATTTTATGCCCATGTGATGAGATACACTATTTATCTCTCATCAACTCATTTTGATGTGATGTCGTTAGGTTGTCAAGGGAACTTTATAACCCAATTTAGATTTCTTTGGGTTCAACATGTAGTCATTGAATATGTCATCCATTGAATATGTGTGAATGACCTTTTATTGTTTTAAACATAATATCCAATTATATTGGGTGTATTAATATATGTCACACATAATTTAGATATTGATTTATCCTTAATTTAAGGATACCTTCTTTATAAGGGATTTCATCACATTTGACATTTCTATTGAGGGTTCATTGTTGTTATGCACCAATTCACTCTTATATGGTGTATATACTGTACTTTGGAGTATTATATCATGAATACATTTATTATCATGATATTATAAAGTTCTGACTAAATTTTATTCCTCAATTATTGTATTCAAGTGTCTCTAATTTTGGTAAAACCCCTTTAACCAAAATATCGTTTTGAATGTTTTAATCATTTGTTCTTATTAATATCCATGTTTTCAAAATGGTTTTAAGGATTTATTTATATGGATATTAATGGTTTAAAATTTTAAGATTTACGGTGGTATGGGACACTTTGATTCAAAAATCTCTGTATTAAATGTTTTAAATGGTTTTGGAAATGGTTTATTTTTGAATGGATTCATTATTTCAATATACTAAAATGTTATATTGTGATTGAAATGTGGAAATGTTATGTTTCCTTTATGCATGTTTTATGTGATACATTTATGTTATGTTTCTTGGGCATTGTTATGAAAACAGGTGGTTCTGTGATAAACTAAGGGCGGGTGAGCCCGATATAGCTCTCCAATGCATTGGGTAACGCGAAGGAGTGAAACGTTAAGGTTTCTCCGAAGAGATTTAGGGAATATACTGTGATGGGTATTCCCAACGTAACCAAGAGGTTTACTCCCTACGTAAGAATGTTATGAATGTCTCAAGTTACCTTTATTTCTTATGTTTTCTGTGATTTATTCATGATTTGATATGCCTATGTTTTATAGGTAAAGTGTGATTTCATTCTAATGTATATATTAACTCATGTTTCCTTTCCATATTTTTATAACTCTTACTGAGATTTTTATGCTCATCCCAAGTTTTTGAAATGTTTTTCACAGGTCAAGGGAAAGTTACATGATGTGATGATAGTGTCAAGGATGTGTCAAGAAAGAATCCATGTTATACTTTAAATATGTTTCCGTTGACGGGAAGAATGAATACTATCTTTTATGTAACCACTGTTTTTAAATGTGGAATTTAATTCTAGTTTCATGATCTAATTCTCTAAAACTCTAAACCTGAAAATATCCTCAATATGTAATCATGTAATAACTCAAGATTAAGTAAGGTTTAAGGCTGGGGCCTTATACTCATGTTACAATATAATAACTATATTAAAATTTTCGTATGATTTTCTATCATATTATTACATGATACCTCATCATTGTAATTTTATGACTCTTCTTGGTTTCATAATGTCATTAATAGTATATATTGTATATTAATTATGTAAAACATATGAAATTGTTATGTTCAGTTTATTATGATTAAGATCACGATGGTTTTTGATTGATGATACTTGGGGCTAAAAAAATATATGTTATACCAATATTCACATTGATGTATTTTTTGGTTTTGAGAGAAAAAACATATAATAGGTTGATGTATTCAATATCTTATGTATGGTAAAATACATCTCCAACCCATAATATTAATGAGGGTAGTATTTCATTATTATTTTTTATATTTTTTTATACACCCTTTATCATACATGTGTTACATTTTTTGTTATTTTGAATTATTGTTTTACAAATTTTACCACTTTGAATGTTTTAAGGAATGTATATATTTTTGTAATAAATATTTTTCAACTCTAATAATATAGTATATTGTTACATAATTCAATTTAGGAAATTATTATAAGAGGTAAGGTAAATTGAATTTTTTTATATTGTAAATTATCTTTCAACCCTAACTCATCTTGTAGTAAAATACATACTCTTATGATCCTAATTTTTTTATAAGGTTATGTTATTAAATTTTTATGTTGGAAGAAATTGTAATGTGCTAATGAATTTTTTGTGAATATTGAAATTTATTGAGTGAGGGTTATTGTAGGACTACATTTTTATAATTTTTATTATTTTTTGTATTCAAATTTATAATGGTTTGAGTTAATTCTCAATTGATATATAGTAAAATCTTTATTGATTATAAAATATTGATTCATGGTCTATGAGATGTCTATAAATGAATTTTTTAAATATTACTATGTGATGTAAAGAAGTTAATGTTAATTACTATTGTATAAAACATTTATAAAGTTTATAATTTTCTTTTTGCCTAAATATATTTCAGTCATATAAGATTAACATAATATAATGATGAAACCTATTTATGTCATATGGATTTTAAATTGATTTATGTCCCATTGATTTCAATGAATTACTCTTGGGGAAATATATTTAGAATCATGTGTTATTTGACAGGATTAAATTCCATTGAAATTTGAGTTTTATCGTTTGGTTGATGGCCTATTTTGTAAAACAGGCCACTATGAGTAAATTATTGTTTTGGAACAATTTGATGTGTTTTTTTAGATGTGTATTGGAGACTTGAAGGTGTCTCGAGATGTTCATTGATAATAGGGTCCACCAAGAACCAGAAACTCAATTTTTGGGGTGAAATTGAAATGGAGATTGCGTTTTCAGAAATTGTGGAGCCAACGATTATAAAATGTGTGTCTTGTGAATGTGAAAAGATGTTCCCCACAAGGGGTGTGTATGGTTTTACCAAATCCAACTCCAAGGACACATACATATTTATATTTAGGAAGTGAGTTTGAACTACTCAACGCATGGTTGGTACATGGTTTGGTTACATTGTGTGAGATAATCGTACCTGGATAGGATTTCTAAGTAGTGGAAACTGCAACATTGGAAAAAAATTCAAACCATGTAGCCAAACTATGTGACCTTTTTTTGAGGATGAACACACCATTTTCCATTAATGAATCTTTTATTATCATTTCTTGTTTATTTCTTCTTTTCCAGCCACATGATGCTCCCCCTTTCATTATTGGTTCCTCCTCCTCCCTATAATAATGATAGTTATATCTCCCTCATAAGAATGAAGAATCAGACATTGTTAGTCATGATGGATCCTCTTAGGTATGATATAGTTGCCTTTTGATTATTTCATATGTTTCTCTTATGCCTTGTTGTGTTATTTTGGTGAGATATCAATTACCATTTTTTTATGATGGATGTCCATTTATTTTATATCTCTTGAAATAAAACAAATAATACCTCAAAATTAGTTGTATGGGAATTACAAATCATGATTTAGGATTTCTATATATTTTCTACTCATGTTTCATCATTTTATAAGATGGTGTCATGTGCCGCATACCTGATAAACTTGGTTTTGCATAAAAATTTGAAATTTCCAAAACATAAAGTTTTTAGAAATAGTTGTTGTTTATATTGGACCACACATGTTTCAGATGGAGGTTACAACCCTATCCAGAACCACCCCCATAGGGTATGTTCATTAAATAGATTGTGTAGAACATAGTCTGACTTATGTATAATCCACCACATTGGGTGTTCTATTTATTTACACATTGAATTGAAATGGTTCATACTTTAATATAACATTGATATGGGTTCCTTTATGATATCATATGAAATTGATATATTTTAAATTATGTGAAAATAATTATTTGATGACAATAAATAGTTATCTAATAAAACTCTTCTTTTGATGTGCACTATCTTCTATGGATAAAGGAAAATACATATATATATATTATTTACTTGGAATTATGGAATGACTATTTTACCATGGATATACTATTTTCTAATTATGTGTGCCTATTAAAATATTGTTTTTTGTGATGGAATTGTTAATTGATTATTCAATTGTGAAATGCTCAAATATATGGGTTTTCTATTTAAAAAAAATTGTTGATGTGAGTGACCCACTAGTAGCATCACTGAATATGTCATGGCATGATTTTTAGAATTCTATTATAATATTCGTATATTTAAATTAATTAAAACAATAATTTAATCTATGAGTGATGATCAAGATTCCATCCATAGAACCACAATTATGGGCTCATTATGCTTTTCATCAGTTTTTATGTCATATTGGGCATATGTCGAGGGTGATTCTGGTATTCCTATACATGCTCACAGTGTGTTCCTTGTACCTCATTATCGGGATACTATTTCCCACGATAATAAACCATGGATGATTTATGGTGTTTTTATCATTTTTTCCAAAACTAATTATGAAATTTTATTTTGGTTCAGACATTCTGGCTTATGTAATAGAAGGTATGTTTTGGCTAGGTTCCCTTAAGGTACTTCATCATGACTTGGTTGTTTGTTTATTTTTTTTGTTTCCCTACTCCTGTTAGAAATTATTACAGCTTATTTAATATTCCCAAACAATATTATGCATTATAAATTATTGGTGTTGTCTTAGTGAGTACATCTCACACCCTGTTCAGAGAACCATTAAATTTGGGAGCCAAAGAAAATCATCGTTTACACATGTCTATGTATTGTAGCATGAGTAGTGTATTGTACCTGGATGTTCATAGAATATGAATGAGCTATTACCCAGGATTCTCAATAATATAGTTTTGTGGATTTTATTCATTTATTTCATTATTATATTTACTGTATTCCTTTTTTCTTTTATTGGTAGCACCATGTAGACATGAATACGTTGGTTTATACCTAGTCTGGTCACATTATTCAGTTATTATATTTATTCTTATTCTATTTTTTCTCGTTTATAAATCATACCACTAATTTTTTTATATTCTTGCTGATATACCATAGAGGTATTAAAACCATCAGGGAATAATCTACCCACTTTAATCCCCATTAGACCCTTTTCGCCAGTCTAAAGCCTCTTTCATACTGAGAGGTTTTCTTAAGGACTTGTGGAGAACAGTCTGGCATCCTGTATTGTGATCATTTAGGCTGGGAGGTTTTAAAAGTGGTATTTTAACTTTTTTTATTATATGTTTCAATTTTGTTGTGGTATATAAGAGACTAAAAATTATTTGGCCCTTGTAAAATATTCATTTTTAGGAGTGATCAACCCACATACAAAGAAAAGTCCATTTTTTCAGGGATGTGATGGTTATTAATGTGGTTCATTGTTACAATTGATTTGATTTCCCCTGATTAAGTTGAATACATTTTGATGCATTCTAATTTTTGAGATTTATAATTTACACTTTTCTGGGAATTCAAGTGTGTAAGTACAACATGAATCATTATTGACATTTAGGGATTAGCATTAAATATTTTCTCCTTGGCTTGTATATTACATTTCAATGTTTCATGAAATTTAAAGACGTTCCTGTCATGTTTTATTAGCATGTAACATAATATATATGATAGAAATTTCAATAACATGTTTATATTTCAAAAATTTAGATAATTGATTAGTAAGATTCTTTAATTTAAATTACCATTATTTTAATATAATCCATGCTTATTTTACATTCTGGAGGTTATTTTGTGTGACTTGTAATGCATGTACCATATAAGACTTTTTACCTTGTTTTGGTCACAAAATCATGTTACTGATTATAATTTTTGTGCTTCCATTACTTTTTAAAAGTGTTGAAACATTCTAGTCTCAATTAAAAGGGATTTAGTTTTCACATTGTAAGGTTTATGGGTGCTTTATTAATTAAAAATTGAAAACACATATAATTAATCCTTTGTTGATGCACTTTATATACTTACGGTTTATTTGAAAAATTATAAAGATGTTGAATTTTTATTTAATTATAGAGAAATAATTTCTGCATATATGGTGGCATTTTCTAATTTATAATGTGTATGGAATCTTAATAAATTTAGATATGGTAACCCATATAACTAAACCATCTAATATGAACCTTATATAGGTAGAGACATATATAAATATAAATGTTATTTGATTATACGTTGAATGAAATGGTTTCATTTAAAAGAGAATTCACCTTTATTACATTGGAATTCTGACACAAACAACCAAATTCATTAATTCACAACTGGACCCACGTAGTTCAGTTAGTCAATTTCATTAATTATATGAACAACTAACAGTGTTTTAAATAATTAAATTTTAAAATATTTGGGGTTCATTTAATAGAACACATAATGGATTAATGTAACCCTCTTATGCCTCCTTTTGTTTTAGTTTTTCATAGTTCCAAACACCATGGTTGTCTACTTATTCTATGTGATGGTTTTAATTATCTTTTCTAAAACCATCTATATGGTGTTCTACATATGTTTATGGTGGAATCATACTTGACAAGTATATAATTTTTAATGAAGGAACGTTATTTTTTTGAGGTGTATTTATATGTGGCCATGGTTAATTATTATTCCAATTGAAATAAAAAGGATGTATTCCTCTTTATATTGGGAATGATATTATATTTATCAAATCCAATCATGAAACTCTTTTAATAATAGAATAATTCTTAGTTAGGGTGTAATAAATCAATGATCTCTTTATGATGTGATGTTTGCGAAAAAAATAGTGTTAAATGGATGTTTAATATAAATTTCTGTTTTTTCCATTTGGATTTTTCTAAATGATGAGACATAAATAAATTTTTTACCCTTGGAGATACTTGATGATAAATTAACAAATTAAAATTATTATAAAATTAAATGAAAATTAAGGTAATGACTAGTATAGAACCTCATAAAGTGTACGTTTTATTCCCTTGAGTATGGGCAGTGTAAAATTTTCTTAATGTTTTTCACATATAGCATCATTGAAATGGGTACATGATAATTACTTGTTGGACACATTCCTTAGTATCTAAAACCAAATCATATGATCTTATTCATCATGACCATTTGTATGTGTGACAAAATTTTGGGTCAACCTTTTATGATTTCATAGGGGGATACATCGTTGTATGAAGTACCCTAAGATCATTAATTCTATTTGTAGTCGATAAGACATATTTTTTCATTCATGGTATAATTCTAGTGACATTTTATATGTAAGACTCGTTGTTTACATAAATAAACCCCATGTTTTGATGATTGGTCATGCATTTTTTACATTTTCAATGAGCGTGATTCTTACGAAACGTGCAATTCTAGTGAGCTATACATTCCAAAGGAATGGTAATCCATTTGTAGGTCATTTTAAACCAATTCCTCATCTATAGTGACGATGAATCAATATTTCATCAGGCAGGTCAATAGGCCTATTGGGTAATATGACTTATGGATCAATATTTTTCCTGCCATCAGATATGAGGATGCAAATGAAGTTTGGTTCAATGGATAGTGTCATAGATATCATGTTCATCCACTAAAACGTAATTCTAGTATTAATTGATACATAGAATACCCTTTGGTATTTTTATGTTGTTGAGTGAACCATTTGAGTTCATTGTTTCTCGTTTGAGCCTTGACCTCTTACACTTTAAAAGAATATCATCTCCAAAGTAGTGTTACCGGGGAATAAGAAAAGATGCATACTAATCCTATTTTGGGTAATTATTTTCTAGTATGGATCAAGTTTTTTACACACCAGTTAGTTGAAATGGTTTTTCACACATAATACATTATCATGAATGGATGTAACGCAGAAGGATTTTCATTCCTATTCCTAGAAAAAATCTATTCGAGGGATCTTTTATGTTTCTAGATTTGGTTCCCCTTGGTTTATTATTTGTCATTGTATGATACCAACTTTTTAGAACCATGATCAGTGGTAGATGGAGTGTGAATCAAAGGAAACGATCCCCTCTCTAGTATATCACAATACTAAGAAACCCATAATGGGGGAAACTTCATGTCAAAAATGTCTTCTAATGACCTCTATATAGATGGAAAAAAACCATGGAAAGTCCAATTTTAAATGGATGGTATTTTATGAAATTTCATTTGAATTGTATTCTTTAGTTTTATTTTAGTTCGTTTGATGTAACATAATGACTAATGGTTTCGTGTGTACAAAACCTTTATGACACTATAAGTTGGGGGGTGTACATCAGTGGTTGTTCTAGAGCGGCTGCAGGATGCCTCATGTGGTGATGGCATCCAAGATGAGTAGTGTTGATGTGTTGGTAGGTGAAGCAGATGTTTTTTCAGAATATGTCAACCATTATAAGTCCTATTGTTCCTCCATTCTTATATGTAGTTTGTTTTGGTTCGTTCAAACCTATATTATGCTCTTTATATTGGTTATAGATTTATTGTCTTTATCCTATTGGGTACATGTTCTTATACTCTCAATGTTCATAATCGTAATGATTTCCATGACCCATAACATGACATTATACTTTAATATTAGAAGATATTACATAACACATTATTTATTGTTTCAAATGATGATTGGCATTATCAGTGGTATCTATCATATTTCACTCTGTATGTTTGGTTGTTTTAGATATAGGGGTTTTCCTGTGTGATAACAAGTTTTCCTATGTAGGAATGAATTCAATTAACATATGGATAACAACTATTTTCAATTTAATGTAATCTCCTAGATAATTCATCTTTTGAATAATTAAAATTTCTTGATATCGGGGTATTCAGCCATGTACCAACATCACTCATTTATGTGTGGGTTAACTTTTTCACTGGATGATCTCCTTGAACACCATGTGATGATTTTGAGGATACACTGAACTACATTAGAACTCATAACAGGAATTCGGAGGGTGAAACCATTTGGGATGGAAATATCATATACCAATGTTTGTTCTAGGGAACAAAAACATCTTGTTGTAATTCTCACTAAGTAAATCACCCAAAGCTGGTTAAATACATTTTCAAGGGTGGTCGAATATAATCATGTGATAAGTTAGTTTAAATTAATTGGGGTATATTTTGAAATACATCATCCATATAACTACATAATTTTGAGAATAATTAGAGGGAAGAGACTTTACATGACTTCTGTATATTTGTTACAAACATTTGGTGTGGAACCGTTTTAAGAATGACGTTATTTTAGGGAATGACTAATGTAAATTTCAACAACAACTTTTCATGGACATGTTTACTTCATCATTTTAAATGAGGTAGGCTTGGAATTGAACCTTCAGTCAAATCATGAATCCTATATAACCTCATGCATGTCATTGGAATTAAAATAGCAATTTTTGAAAGATAGTTTCAATGGTACATATATTATTATTCGAATCTAGCCGTTAAATTGTATAACAGATGGTGGTATCACAATTGAAGGGACTATTAATGAAAAGAGTTTTATATCCTAAATCGGGTTAGATGTCTATGAAAAAGACTCATCTCTATATTTTTTTTAATTTGGGCATTGAATCATGTTTTCTAATCTTCTATTTCGTACACAGAAAGTGGTAATTAGGGATGCGTTCGGATTATGTTAATGAAAATTTTCTATTTAAATAAGACATTATGGACCATGTAAATTAAGTTATGTTCACTTCTATATTCAATGGTTTTTTGGGGATGGTTAGTTTTACGATGGGGATACTGTAGTGTCCTGTCTTTCTGTACTAGATAAAAATCTTTGGGAATTTGAGTTTTATCATGTTTGTGGATGATTCATTTTGTATAAAATCCTTGGACTGTAAACCCTAGATTTCTAAAACATTATTTTTATAGATGTGGTTGAGAGACTAGGACGTGTCTCGGGTAGTTTGTTTGGTATTGGGTGTTCCATAGACAGGAAACTCAATGATTGGGGTGGACTGGTAAGGGTGCATGATTTCTGTGAAACTATGAAACCCACTAGTGTAACTTGGAGACAATTTTCATGTGAGAATAATTTTCCTGCACATGTTTTACAATGTTTTCGAAAATTATGTGCCTAGGGAGCACACTTATAGACATTTTCGAAGTGCGTGTGGATTTTTCAATTCAATGTTGGTTCAGGGTTTCGTTAAACTGTTCATGAAAAATAACTAATGTTAGGGTTATAACATAGTGGGAGCTGCATGGTTGGAATACAGTTTTGAAAATCATATGGAAAACCCTTGTGAAATTGTTTTTAAAGTGAGATGACAATTTATCCATAATTAATACTTTATAACCATGTCTTCTTTTTTTCTTCGTCACCATCCATCCGAGGCTCTATCTTACACAGTGGATTCCTCCTCCCTCCTCTACTATTAATCATGATTTTCCCTCATATGAAGGAAGAATCAAATTCCATTGGTTACACAGTATTTTCATAAGTAAGATCTCATTTTATCTTTCCTACTTTCTATGTTTATCTTTCTATATGATGTTTTATATTGGTACGAGCTATTTGTCCATACATTCAGTGTGGATGTCCATTTCTTCAAATTATCTCAAACTAGGCCAAATCAAGCCTAGATATTATATATGTAGGATTTTATAAGCATAAGTTATATGGATTATATATTTTCCCTCATTTTTAATAATTTTATAAAAATATTTTTGGGTTTCTTCCACTAGACATTCAAGATGCCACTTCTAGATAATAATACACAATAGTTTTATATTATTATAGCTAGTTGTTATATATTTTGGTTCCTTATTGAATTTGGTTGGATCTTATGACCTCATCCCGAACAACCATATTAGATTAGGTTCTTTAAATTGAATGTGCTGATCAAATTATGCCTTATTCATAACCCACCCCTCTAGAAATTCATTTGATTAGAAAATTTTAATTTAAAAAGTTACTACAAGAAGTTACTATTGAAATGAGTCCCTTTATTACATTAGATGATAACGAAATATTTAAAATTTAATGAAATTATTTTTTTGATAATAATAATAGATTTTCAAATAAAACCCTTCAGTTTAGGTAAAATATCATCACATGAAAATGAATATTGAATATATGTGTTATATCTTTATGGAAATATGGTTATTGTTTTTTACCATTTCTTTATTATTAAGTAATTATGTGTTCCTTTTTTATTATAGTTGTGTGTGATGATATTGTTAATTTGTTTATGTTTCTTAATCGAGTACATGGTGTTTCATTTCTAAAAAATATTAGTAGATGGTTGTAGGCCTCTTATAGAATCCTTGTTTTATTTATGGAACGATCCCTAGAATTGCCTTTTTATATTTATAAATTTAACAAGAATAAACGATCAATAGATTTATTGAGTGATACTCGAGTTACATTCCAAAGAAAAATGTGGTCATGATCGTCATTCCATTGATCAGTTTCTATGTTTGATTATTCATACTTCATGGGCGATACCAAAATACCGGGATGAGATCACCATGAGTTCTTCTTTACATGGTATGGGAGATACATGTTCTTTAGTGGAGACACATAATACATGCTAGATGGGGAGATGGTTGTACACATGAATTACTGATCCTTGGTCCCCTACGTGAGATAACAAGTATGGGATTAGATGTTGTTGTCTCGTATAAGGATGAGAGCGATAATTTCAGGGCCGATCGTGAATCCTATAGGACAGAATCCAAAGGATTTGATCTCTTCTAGTGATCAGAGTACAATACATGGGTTCCTTGTTATGGTTCTCCTCGGATGGGCCCATGTTGATGGCCATTTTAATATTTCTACTTAGTTTTATAGAAATTTCTACAGATATAATTTTGTTTTCCATGAGAAATTTCTATATGATGAATCACATGATTGGATTTTGTCCATCTCATGATGCCTAATTTAAGTGGATTATTATATTTATTTCCATAACAAATTGTGATTTTTTACTTTGGTTCAGACATTTATGACATAGGTAGAAGTTTCTTTGGTTGTCCTAGGAGTCATTGAGGAACCAGATCCCAACTTGGTAGTTTATTTATTCGGCATTGATACGTTACTAAAATTATTCATGGACATTACTTATTTTATATTCAAAAAATGGATTATTATTTAGGCACCATTAGTGGTGTCCAATAGAGTATATCTCACATCATACTCAAGCCACCATTTCATTTGGTTACCCAAGAAGATCTTCTTGTTCTCTTGTCAATGGTTTGTACCATTATTTAATATTTGTACATGGGAGATATGAACATAGCACCGAGCTGGTACTCAGGATGCACATAGAGATAGTTGTATTGAATTTATTATTTAATTTCATTGTGATAATTAATATATTTATATTTTCTAATACTAGTTGACCCACTGGAATATTCAAGCATAGTTTTGTTAGTAGAATTGGACAATTTATTCAGGATTTATATTTTTTTAACATGTCATGACTTGCCCCCCGGGGCCCGAGTCGTTACTACTCCAAGCCCACCGTCCATAGGACAGGGGCTGGTGACTAGAACTGAAAGGCATACCCCTAAAAATGGGTGTCATTTCCATTAACATATAAAAACACACTGTCTGAGAACATAACAAGAAGAAATTGTGATGTAAATTACTATAGTAAAATTGTACTAAATGAAAAGGGGGTAGAATTCAAGACCAAATGGAAGAGGACAAGTACAAATAAAAAGAAAAAAATGGTTGAAATGTGGAAACTAGCTCCAGGATCATCCACCCTAGATCGTACCTGAAGGGATGGTACAAATATCCTCTACAGTACTCCACGTCTCCTCATATCCTTTGAATCATGTCACACCAAATGTCAACATCTGAGCACCATCTAGTCCAGGCTCCCACAGCCTCAATCAATGTTGTTTGTCATCTGAAGAAGACACAACAAGGTGTGGGTGAATACAATGCAGTGGTGAGTATAATGATACCCAGTATGGACCCCGAGATCCTAAAGGTATTCTATTATTCCACAACAAAAAACCATAGTGTAACACCATGAAGGTAAAGTACCACATAGAATTACCTAAATCACAAGTACAAAGTAAAGACAGCTCACATAGAGTCTCAAGTTGTGCCTCCATAACACGCTGAGGGAGTGAGAGAGTGACTGTCATAGACTAGAGGTAGCTATTCCATCATTATCTGTAAACTTTATCCATAGTTCAACAAGCTTCTATGATGCCTCACACAATAGTTGCAGACCTAGAATCTTGTAGAGTACATCTGCTACCTGGTTCTCATTTCCAAAAATATAATCTATTTCAATGTCATTGTACTAGAGGAACTCTAGCCATCACTGTTATCTTAGGTTCAGGTCATTCAGGAATAAGATATACCTGAGACTCTTGTGATTGGAGTAGACTGTAAAACATTCACCCATCAAGTAGTGCCGCCACATCATTAGCTCAATGTCCACTGCTGCTAACTCCAGGTCATGGGTAGAAGAGTTTGATGTTACAGTCTATGTCTCATCTCTTAAATTCTCTGCTGACTCTTCTCTATACACAGGAAATGCTCCTCATTTTTGTCAAAATTGATAATTGTGTAACTACCCTATAGAATTTGGACACAAATCTTCGGTAGTGCATAGACAAAGTAGACGTCCCTCTCCCTTCAAGAAGGTATTCCTAGAAACAGCTTTTGAAAAGATGACCCCATGCTCATCCACTCCTGTTTCGAACTAAAAAAATCAAAAATCATACTACCATGAGGTTACGTGTGGTCGAATGAAGAGTGTTCGGTTGGAACCTCATATGCATGAGTTTATCATGTGCTGCATGGGTTTCCTTTTTCACCGAACAAGGAAAATCCCATGACAACATTGTAGGTAAAACACAACTTTTCTGCCTAATATACACAATCTGAATATGAACTGTGGATGTCTGCTCCATACCCAATCATACGTCATAAGGTCTTGATGCTTCCACCAAGTGGTTATAACTGAAACTCTCACCGCAAGGGTCAGATCACACCATCGATGTAATTGTGATTATCGAGTCTCCTCCCAAAGGAATCTCTAGACGTGAGGGTCAAGTCAACTATTTTACTGGAAACTCTAGGTATGGGACAAGATTCGTGGACAGATGGAATGATTGGTACCTATTTATAATAATTTGACATCTAGTAGTAGACACATTCTATACATCTATTCATTATTAGAGTCCTTGGGTCACTCCATTACCATATGCAACTACTCCCTTTCCCTATTCTATAGCTCCTTGAGCCCGGTGGGGACCACATTGAGGTGGTGGTTGTATCATGTCTAAATGTATACCACCGCATGCATCTCTCCAAACTCCACTTACACATCAGCTGCCCTCCAGATTCATCTTTCACAATCACTTTCTCTTCCAAAAACATTTTACATGCCCAAGTCTCTGGGACTGGCATCAATTTCTTGGTTTCATAATGATATCATTCCCTGGTTGTATTTCTTATGACAATGAAAATTAAACCACAAATGTTCTCTCTAGTACCCTATCATAAGTAGGAATGCATAGAAGATTAGTGTTGTCCTGGATGACCCTAAAAACACCTCACTAAGAGGTCTGAGCCCCATAGAATTGATTGTACTATAATGATTGAGTACCTAGTAATGGTCGGTACGCCTTGATGAATTATCGGCTACCAACATGTCTTCCTGCCAAAGCTGTAGAAGCTCTAGGAAACTCTAATCCATTATCTCTTTATATAAATAGACCCTATTATATATAGAAGGTTTTCAAACTTGTTCACAAAAAAGTCACCTCTTTGCAAGATCAGGGTTACCTAAACCCTATTGTCATCTGGCGGAGCCATATAAAAGGCTAACTACCAAGACCACCATCTGATATAATGGTGCATGGGCTACATAGAAACTTGTCCACCTATTCAAGAAAATCCTTACCCACCTGTGTTTTGGGCTTTCCTCGGAACCTGAGACAACGGTGATGTCTACAGTTCCTCTATAACTATCACATTGAGACAATATATACTCATGGGAAGTGGAACTTGGTTGCAGCTGCACTCAGTGTGAGGTTGGGTCTACAACTACTGTGTGAGGTGTCAGAGAAGGTAGTCACATAGTGGATATCAATTATGGATAAAGTTAAAGCATCTCCCTCCAGTCTATGATAGTCACTCCACCACTCCTTCAACGATTCTGGGAGGCAAATCTTTAGACTCTATGAGAGATGTATGTACATTATTCCATTGATTGAGGTTATGTTATGAGGTTCCTTATTGTGGTGTACTTTACAGTCTTGGTGTTACCCTATTGTTTTTATGGAATTTTTAGAGACCATCAAGGTCCTGGGGTCCCTACTGAGTATCTTTATACTCACCCCTTCACGAGATTTTCCCACACCTTGTTGTGTGTTGTGCAGATGACTTACAACATTGATCGAGGCTGTGGGAGCCAACATTGGATGGTTCTCGAAGGTGGAAATTCGGCATGACGTGATGTGGATGAGATGAGGGGCATGGTGGAATGTGGTTTTAGCCTATGGTTATCCCTTGTGGAATTCTAGGGGTCCTTCAGGGTCTCGGGGTTCCTACTGAGTATTGTTATACTCACCCATGCCCGAAGGTAATATACAACACAGGTAAAGTACCACATTTCATAACCACAATCACAATAAAAAACAAAAGAGAACTCACAGAGAGTCTCAAGATATACCTCCTTGACATGGTGAATGAGTGGGGGAGTGACTGTCATAGATTTAAGGTAGATACCCCTTATTTACACATTAATGATATCAACAATGGAACTAGATACTGGGACGCCTCACACAACAGTTGTTGACCTGACCTCTTACTGAGTGCATCTGCTACCAAGTTCCCCTTCCTAGGAGTATAGACTATCTCAAAGTCATAGTCTTATAGGATCTCTAGCCATCTTCACTATCTCAGGTTCATTTCCTTCCAAGAGAATATATACCAGAGACACTTGTGATCAGAGTGTACTGTAAAATGTATTCTCATTAAGTAGTGACATCACATCTTTATCTCAAAGACCATTGCTTCTAACTCTAGGTCATGGGTAGCATATTTCTAGTTGTTTGTATCTGTCTCATCTCATGAAATATCTGCTGAATCTTTTCCTTCCATTGGAAAGGATCTCCCATTTTGGTCAAATCATACAAGGGTGTCGCAGCCCCGATGAAGTCAGGACGAAATATTCCGTAGTACCTAGCCAAAGAAAACGTCCCTCTCCATTCGAGGAGGTAATCATGGAAACATCTTTTGAAAAGATGTCCCCATGCTATGCCACACTTATTTGGAACTAAAAACTAAAAATTAATACTACCACAATGGTTGGTCTAGATGACTCAAGATTCATCGGGTGCACCCTCCTATGCATGAGTTTATTCTATGCTTCCTGCGTTTCATTTTTACCAACCAAGGAATATCCCATTCCAACATTGTAGGTAAACCACAATCTTTTTTCCTAGTACAGTCAATCTGAGTATGAAGTGTGGATATCCAATCCATACCCAAACTGTCATCGTAAGGCCTCGATGCTTCAACCAAGAGGATCCAACCAAAACGCTCGCATCAAGGGTTATATCACACCATTAGAGCAAGTGTGATTATCGAGTCTCCTCCCGATGGTATCTTCTCATATGAGGTTCTAGTCAATAGTTTAATAGGAAACTCTAGTTCTTGGACACGATTCATGGAAGGAAAGAATGATTGGTACCTTGTATATTGATATGACGTCTTGTAGTTGACAAAGACCGTACCTATAATCATTAAAGGAGTCCTTGGGTCACACTCTTTGACCACATAGAGCTACTCCCTTCCCATTTCCTCCTGCTCCTTGAGCAGGGTGTTTGTAACATGTCAAAATGTATACCACCACATGCTTCTCTCCTACCTCCACATCCTTGTATGCTGCATTTTAGATTCATCTTTCCCTATCACTTCCACTTCCCAAATCAATTTACACGCCCACGTTTTTGATATTGGCATCAGTTTCCTGCTTTCATACATCTAACATTCACTGGATATATTCACTCATCCAAAGAACATTCAACCAAGAAGGTTCTCTCTAGAAACATACCATAAATAGAAATTCGTAAAAGATTTTTGTTGGCTTGGATGTCTCTAAACACACCTCTCTCAGAGGACCGAGCCCTAAAGCAGTGATCATACTGTATTCATCATGTACTTAGGAATGGTCGTTAAGCCTCGATGAATACTCAGATACTGACATGTAGTCCTGTCAAATCTATAGAATCTCTATGGAACTCTCATCCCTTAGCTCTTTATGTTAATAGATTACCTTCTCTACGTAAGGTTCTCAAGCTTGTACACAGAAATGTCACCTATTTTCAAGATCAGGGTAACCTAAACCCGTTCATCATCCGGCTAAGACACATAGATTGATCACTACTTGGAACACCATCAGATCTAATGTTTCCCTATCTTTATGGAAAATCGGCCACCACCTCATGAAAATTCTTATCCACCAGTGGGTCGGGCTCACCTCCGAACCTGAGATAGCAGTGATGGACATAGATCCTCTAGGACTATGACATTGAGAAAGTCTATAATCCTGGGAAGGGGAACATGGTAGTAGATGCCCTCAGCATGAGGTCAGGTCTACAACTATTGTGTGAGGCATCAGAACAGCTAGTCGCATTGTGGATATCCTTCACGGATAAAGATGGAGCAGCTTCCTTCAGTCTAGGATAATCACTCTCCCACTCCTTTAGTGAGTCGGGGAGACACAAAATGATACTCTATGTGATTTGTATTTATTTGTTCTTATGATTAAGGTTATGCTATATGGTACTTTAAATGTGTTGTACTTTACCTTCGTGGTGTTACCCTGTGGTTTTTATTTGTTGAATTCTTGGATAACTTCATGTTATCGGGGTCCCTATTGAGTATCATTATACTCTCCCTAGAACGGGCTTCACTCGCACCTTGTTGTGTATTGTGAAGATGATGTACAACATTAATCGAGGCAGAGGGATCCAGGACTGGACAAGGCTAAGACTTAGAAATTCGGCATGACATGACACAGAGCATACGGGCGCACATGTTGTACTATGAAGGAGATTTGTTCCTACGCATGAGTTCGGAGCCGCTGGGACGATCCGGGAGCTATTTTCACATTTCTTTTGTTTTTTACTTTTCATTTTTTCCCTAGTGACATAACAACCACCTTACCTTATCATGGTTGTCGGTTCCTGGCCCGCCAGGTACCACCAGTGGCCCCACAGACAAGTGGTCCCCACCCCGGGGCCCAAAAAATTTCATGAACGGGATCTGACTAATGACTATCCCCACTGGAAAACACATTTCATTTCCAGTGTGTTTTTTCCACACACACACACACACACACCTTGGGAAACATCCCAAAAGGTCACCCATTCTGATCACTACTCCATGTCTAGAACTCATAACAATGGTGTTCTAATCAGTAAGGCACTCAAAATTGAAGGTGCATCTTGTTTACAAGAGTCATATCATTTAGTCATTTTACCCTTTCACATTTTGGGGTGTTACATTACCCCCCCCCCCCCCGATTTACTACACAATGTCCTCGTTGTGGGCCCTACATCTCAACCCAGGCAATGAACCACACTTAAGGCTCGAATACTCCTCTGATAAAAAATGTAATAAATAGGACCCAATGATAGCACAAATGCCCCTCCATAACATGAACATTGGGTCCTGGCCTACCAGGTACCACTAGTTTCCCCACAGACTTGTGGTCCCCACCCAGGCTCCCACCCACATGCCCGAACATGGCATCTGACTAATTATTGTCCCAACATACCAACACATGTCCTTTCAAGTGTGATTATTCCTCACTCACACACACCCTTAGAAACATTCCATAGGGTCACCCATCATGATCCCTACTCAAGGTCAAGCACACTTAACACTGGAGTTCATATCAGGTAGGCTCCCAAAACTGATGGGTCACATTGTTGACTTGAGTCATATCAATTACTCATTTAACCATTTATCTTTTTGGGTTTTTACACATCTAATTTTTTTTTCTCATATATAAAATAATAACACTATTGTCTACTATTTGATTTTTGATATACAACTCTAAAACTATGACCATGAAGGGATAGTCTACCCATTTTACCACCATAACACTCTCACCGTTAGTCGACAGTTTCTTCCATATTAGGAGGCATTCTTAAGGCCAGGTGCTGATACATCTGACTACTATTTTGGTGGTTAGTTGCGAAGGGACGTTAAAATTATTACCATAAATTTTAATTGAAGAAGTATTTAATGAGGGGTTTTGAGTTCATGGTTTTAGAATATGTGACTCTAATAACTAGTGGACATTATTATTGTATTATGTATTATATTGAATAATGAATATTTGTTTGTGGTGATCTATTATAGTTGATACATGTTCATCGGTTTTAGAATATTATAATGAACACTAAAAGTGTTTTCTTGTTGATGAATGTGTTTAATGTTTCTTGTGATAATATACATAACCCTATGTGTACTCTAGTTTGTAAAACATTCAAAATAAAAAATAGTATAAAAATTAATAAGTTGTTTTTCTATTAAAAATATAACAAATTAGTAGCTAGGATCAATAATGGTTGTGGTGAATTTTAATGTTTGAGAATGAAATAGTAAAAATCTATATAATAGAGCCTATAATGGGTCCTAAATTTGTTACATATAGAGAAATAGGGTAGGGTGTGACCAAGTTAATTTATTCATGGTATGTGGTTTTAACTCGATATGCAATGGCTGCTTGGATCACACGATGAATATAATATTAATACTTTAATAAAAAATTATATTGTGGGATTTCTATAAATTAGGAATGATTGGAATTTATTTTTCAAACAACCATTTCCTTGAGAATTATATTTTTCATATTTATATAGTTGAACTATAAAACTAGAACATACCAAAGGGGTAGTCATAATAAAATCGGTATGTGGTGTTCTTTACGACTAAAAACAAAAAAACCACACCAACAACTCGTTTTTCTAAGAGTTTTGATACGTTCTCATAACATTGTATAGTATAGTCAATGAAAAATAGTGAAAACCATGTTATGGATCATTTTTAAAGGTGAAAAATATATTTTTATCAAAATATATTTGTAGATAACATATTTTGGTGGTTTTAATTTGGTTTAAATGAGGGTTATTGTATGTGAATTAAAACTATAATCTTTATTCATTTTTCCATTGTTTGGACCATTCTTTATGTCCATGATGTAAGAGGGTGATTGATTATAAATTATTTACTTATAAAGAGTTTTAAATGTGTAGTTATACAATGGGGGTGTCATGTTTTTTGAAATGAATCCTTGTTTGATAAGAAAAGTATAAATTTTTATTCGATGCAATGTGAATTAAAAAAATTACAAAGAGGATTAAAAATGATTAAATTATATGTTTTTAAAATAATCATAGAGGTGTTAATGAATAGATATTTTTCCTAAATTGAATACAATAGTACCTATTCATGGTCATGGATGGATTATAATTCTATATTATAAATGAAAAATATAAGATGTATCTTTCTAGACTAATGAGGTTACTCTAATCAATTTATAATGTATATAAAATATATAAATGGTTACATAGAGGTCATGTAACATCTAATATTTTGAAAATAGGTTCTATTCATTTATTAAAATATTAAATGAATTTAAATAAATACCATTTTAATGTTTAATGTGATGTTAAATTATCAGTATTCCAAATAAATTGGGAGAGATATTGTATCAGATACTGAGAGGATATATAAAGAAGATGTAGAGTTATAATTGGATAATGAAAATGGAAATTTATATAGAAAAGGAAATTGATTAATATAGGGAAATTATAAGTGCATCAAATAATTAATGTAAAAAAATGTGAAATATTGAAAAAATTATATGAGAATGAATTTTTAGATTACTCTTTTATATTTTTAAAACCCTATACTTCATTGTATTTGTAAGAGAAACACAATCAGATATGTGAGATGTGTAACGTGATATGATTGATAATTGTGCATAATTTGATCATGGTAGATTCCACATCACAATGTGCAATGAAATTTTTAATTACGATGGTGATCCTTATTACACAACTATTCCTTTTTGGGGGTTCTTGTGTGGGTGTGTTTTATTTTGAATTAGAAAAAATCCTTAATAATTATATAATGATGTTTAAAATATAATATTTCTTAAAAATTATCATCATTCATTCACCCCCACCCTCCACAGTCCAAACAATGTAATTATTAATGTTGGTGTATTTTTAAGTGGAGAATGTGAAAATATTTAATAATATATAAATTTGAAAAATTATATACGCCACAACAAGAGTATGTTGATATTTTTTTTATTTTTAGGAAAGAAATATTACATATATATATACATATAAAATGGTACATAAAAATTGACAACAAAATTTAAATAAACACCATAACTAAATTATAAAATTGCCACCGTTAATTTCCTCAATGACCCCATATATTAAAATTTTAAAGATTATATCAATTTTAGAATAAATATTATACATAATAATTGGATTTAATGATTTATTATTATGAATTCATTCTATTGGATGATCAGATGGTAAAGATTCATATTAGAAGTGGCGGACATCTCCATGGATTGGATGATGTCTTCTATGATTTCATACTCCAAATAACGATTCCATAAACCATCAGATTCATACATCTCCCACTCTCGAGAATACATGCGTTACTAGATCTATCTTCTCCATCGAAAACATCTCGCACATTCCATGATGTTGTTTCATTCCCTTCTAAATATTCGAGGATGGTTATCGACAAGGACTATGTTCAATCAGCCTCGTTTCCTACCTTGGCCGATAGGTCTAAAGCTGATTCGAGGTTTTATTTCCTAAAATCCACTATTTTTTATACTTTAGGTTGTATGAGTATAACAAAATCATTATCTTCCTCTTATGTGGTGTTCTGTAATACTTGTATAAATATTTAAGGTGAGGTTTCAGGTGGATCCTATGATAATGTGATGAAGAAGAATACAACATTAAGGATGAAGATGAGTGAAGAAAAGTCCTTTTCATTACTAATGGATTCATGTCCTTGTATAATCCCTTAAAACACCTCATCAACTCATGTTGAAGACAAACCTGAAATATTCACTGAGATATTATAAATTGGAAACAAATATCTTATTTCATGCATTATTTTACCTAAATTTGGACAACCATGGAAGCTTTATGTCTTGGTACATATGATCTCGATTTTTTGGGGTTTCCTTAATTGGAAATGTGTCTATCATGGTTGATGATTTTTTCACTGCTTATTTCCTTCAGAAGGAATGATGTTTCAAGCATGGGGAATTGGTTCCCTATTGTTGAAACCTATATGGATTTATTTACATGAATGTTCATTGGATTTTAGTGTCTTACATGCTTGTAATTCCTTTTATCAGGTTAGGGTTCATATGTATGGATGTAATTGGGTTCTATGGCCTTAGAATATTTTACATGGAATCGGTGAAGAATAATGAATCCTATTAGCATAGACTATGAAACTGAGTATTTTATCATTGGAGACTTCACAAGGATTCTAGTGGAGGTTGATCTCAGCTCCACCATGATTGACATGGTAAGCCTTTCGACTCCTTCTAATAAAATCCAAATTTATTTTGAGTATTAAAAAAATCTTTTATTTAAGGAATTTATGGATATCATTCATTCATTAGAATTATGTCGGACGAATGTTTCTTATAAGAGACGTGGGATGAGAGGTCACAATGATTATCTCTATCAAAATAATTCACATAATAGAAATGATGACATTCCAAAATATAATTTATTATGGAGTTTCCTTCAAATAGATAGTTAACACTATTGTAGATGTGTTATTTCTAGACTCTCTAGAGGAAAATGGAAAATGGATGTCGGCTGAAAAATATTACATTTCTGGAAACAACTAGAAATTCCGGGATGTCATCTTCTTGGAAGAAGAAAATGTACTCGATGCTGAAATATCTAGAAATGGAAAAAGTGATGAGTTCTAGCAAATCCAAACCTAAGATACAATCATGGGAAATGATCTAATGGTTGGACAAGTCAATGAAGAAAAATTAAAAAAAAATTGTTGACTATCAAATTTCTTTTAAAAGAATGGATTCTTTATGTAACTGAAAGGGTAAAAAAATTAAGATGATTATCCACTCACAAATAAAATTAACCTTTCTTCTCACAAATCTTTTTTTAGTACTGAGACATTTCAAATTTATTCTTATAAGAAGATGAGGTCTTCTGTTGATACCCATGGGGTGTTTGAGAAACCAATTGTATGCAGAATTTTTCTAAATTATGATCAAAAAATTTATTGATCCATTGCAATTCATGATATAGTTATAAATATTCTGACTGAAATAACAAAGAAACAAATAATTGGGAGAGTCTTCCCCATTAGGAGGTTATGGGGAAGTTGACATCAAGATAAACCTCCCATGAAAAAATCCACGATTTGCAGGAAGATGTCTCTAACTCTGAAAGCACTGATGCTGATACTATTCTTAAAAATTTTAAATATCTTCCTTCTTACGGGGGATATCCACATGTCCGGGGCATGGACATGAAATAGATTAATATAACACAATTTGAAGAGAAGTATGAATACAAAGTGAAAGATTGATGAAAAAGATAGGTAGTCATCTCATATGATTTTCATAGTTAGTTTTATTTCTTGTACCGTATTTGGATCCTAGGTATTGTTTTCATATTACCAATAAAATAGGAACTACCTCCATCCTTAAAATAATAATGAACCCATTATTGTATGATATAAAATTCTCATGGGTTCTAATTGAGAATATGTAAGGATTTCATGACAACACATCTTATGTATATCAATTTTGGATTCAATAACATTTTCTAAAAAAAATATAAATGATAGAAGAATGGATACATGAGTATGAATAGTCCATCACCAAATGTTTGTTTGATATTAATTTAATAAATACATGAATTATATATAATATAGTTCTATGATAATAGGGAATATGTGTTATCTATTACTGAATAAGATTTTTGAGTTATTTAATAATGTTGAACACAAGGAATATATCACAATAAAATGTTGTGAATAAATATTATAAAACAAAAATATATTATTTTATATTAATCTATAAATAAATTAGATCTCATTTATAACATTCTTTATATTGAACAACAAGTTATTTGTTTTGATACATAATGGAAATACAATTATCATATGTTATAGTTATATCTAAGAAATTATATTTAAATGTAAAAATACGACTAATTAAATGTTAAAAAATTATTGTTTAATGATTAAAAAAATGAAATCATCGTTTATAAATGTGATACAAATGAAAATGAAATCATTATAAAGTCAAAGGTAATTCATTTAAAATATATTACTATGTGCTCAATGTTTTTATCATAATAAATTATTTTAATCTCTATTTAAGCATACATTTATTTTGAAATAAATTTAATGGTATATACATGTTAAGTAATAATAATGAATTTAATTTTATGATTAATAATTCATGTTTTCTAAATACAATATTCATTTCATTTTTTCAGATAATTTTTAAAATGGATTTATAACAATTATTTAACTTGAATGTGCTAACATTGTTTTCATATTTAGAATCATAATTTCATAATTTACTAATGGGAAATTTTTTCATTACCTAAAATATTTGATGTAAAAATTAATTACATTTGTAATGGTTAAAAGTGATAAGAAATGGATATACTAATGCAATAAGTTATAAAATAACTTATAAACCAATGTAAACCCTATCAGAAAAGATTATTTTAACCCACACATAACATATCATTGAATTATAGATGATTTGGTTCTATATTCAGTTGAAATTTAAGTTATTGTTTTTTAATGTTATAAGTAATTACCTGACAGTCAATCCAATAACATATAAAAGAACACCTCACATCCATCCTTCACCACATTACCCAATATTATTAGATCATAATATATCTTCTAAAATACATTAGTATAATTATCATAAATTTTTATGGGGATCTAGTATTTATACGAGACCCATGAAATATTAAATAAGGTCCCTTAAAAATGAAGATACCTAAAGAATTTGTGTATGTTCTTACCGATATTTTTTATCATATTTTTTTAACATATTAAAACTGTACTATAAACATATTAAAATTATTAAATTGTAATATTAAAATTAATCATGGTTTTTTGATATTTTTATTTCCATTTTATATATCATTTTTATAAATTTTGAGATGATAACTTTTCAGATGTGTATATATAGAAAACCCACTAAATGAAATGTGATTTCTTTTTCATTGGATATTTACATGAATAGAATTAATAAAAAAAATAAAGAATAAAAAAAATTATTCAATATGTAATTATGATTCTATAATATTGAATTATTATAATAAATGCATTCATTTTATACAGTTAATATTTAAGGAACGTGATGGGGATACATGTTCACTAACACATCAAAGATGTGATATTATTTATTTTATATCACTTTACTATATAGATAGTAAATAAAATTTAATGAATGAATTTTTATGATTATTATAATTGGATTAACATACTATCTATGATTAAAAATCTCCCAAGGAGAAATGAATAGATCCATAAAATAGAAACATGTTGGTTAATGATGCTCATTTTAATTATAATATTCAGTTATAAAAATTATTTATAAAAGTGTAAATATGAGTGAAAAAATATAGATATATAGATATATTACTATGAATATGGTTCTGAAATAGAATGAAAATAAATAAATATTTATTATAAATGTTTTTTTAATCATTATAATATTGAATGGACATGAGGTATGGTTTTTCATTATAATCTACCTTCATCATCAGATTGACCTCGATATTTTTATTTTTAGAAAAATTATGTTATCATCCTACTTCATAGTAAATAATTTATTATAATATTTTATTTACACATGATTTAATTTTGTCCAACTCATTTACTTAATTTTTTTCTATAAAATATTAAAAAAATATTGTCTGTATTAATATCCGAAATTATTTATTCTTCTCATCTAGAGTGTATTTCACATCTATGTATATGTTCATTATAATTTCATATATTTGTTTTCCTCTATACATAATTATTTGGGAAATGTATTTTTTCCTTCAATTTTTTTTAAATGCTTGAAATGAATCATATGAAAGGTTCTATTTTTTTCACTCATCTTAATCATTATAATAGAGTGAGAATATTGTTTTCTTAGATGTTTGATATAATAATATTTATGCATCGTAATTTTATTCCTTCATAATTAATAATACAATAATTGTTTCCATGGATATTTTTAGTGAAATTATTTTCTCCAATATTGTGATATTTTTCATTATTTAAATATTAAAAAATTGTATCTTTTTTTTATAATTTCAACTAAATGATTAAATAATCTTTGAAATTATATTTTTATTATTTTTCATCATCATTTATCAATTTTTATGATACATTGCAGAGATGTTCTTATAATACAATACACTTGTTTTCATCTATCTTTTTCATGATGATATTATAAGGAATAATTAATGAAACCCATTTCCGTCCCATTGTATTATTAAATATATGAATAAATAATTATGAATCCCATTTCCATTATTTGGGTGATGTTTTGAAGAAATGGAAAATTATTTATGAAGCTCAATTCATTTAAATTGGATAATATAGGATGAAAGTATATTAGGGTTTGTGATCATGCATTAAAAATATATATTATATTTTTCATGTTATACGTGGGATCCTAAATAAATACCCCTATAATAATTTTGGTAACAATTAAAACCCCATGAGATAATATGAACTATAATAGGGAGTTAAACACTGTTTAATAAGGGACTCTTTCCAGTATGATGGTTTTTAGAAAAATGATATCTTAATTAGGTAAATTTTAAACCATCTATAATGTTGATGAATATTTAGGCACAAAGTGATGACGTAGAATAAATAATTATCTGATAAATGATTATGAGTTAAACCAAGAATATGATGGAATTACATGTTTCAATAGGTGATTTGGTTTCAATTAGATTCCATATTTGACTAATTATTTATTGGATGAAGATCATTGTTCATCATTATGTATTCATCCCAAAAATAAGAAGATATATATAAATTAAAATAATATTTATAGGGGGTTAAATTAAAATTTTAATTAATATGAATATATTTTTTTTGCATAATATTTGTTCATGTTATTTTTATAAATAATAATATAATGTAATTTCATAGTGATTTCCAATAGATTTATTGAAATGGAAATAGACAATGAAATAATTATTTATTAGACTCTATAATAAATCATAATGTTATTGTGCTACTTGTGTTTTTTAAATCTATTGAAGAAGTCACTACATTTAATTTTAGTCAAATAATTTTTTACACTTGATCATCATTTTAGTGTATAAATCAATTATGTTTTTATGCTCTATAGAGTTTAAAAATCAAATTTATATGATTAATATAATGTTATTACATTTATGATCTAAGGATGTATGCATTATGTGATCAATATATTTTAGAAATCAACAATAAATAACATAATATAATAGATGGTTAGTCAATGTGGAAAATTTAAAACATTAAGAGAAATGAAGATATATTTTATTACAAAATTAATTTTTTTTTCTGAAAAAATATTCAGGGGATTACAATGATAGATTCCACTAATTAATTAATCATTTAATATATAAATACTCATATAAAATTTATTTTCAAAATTCCTTGTTTTTATATGATTTTAAAATATTAAACCTATTTAGATGTGACCATGTTAAATAATTTGATGAGAATTTTAGTTCCAGTTCATAGAAAATTAGAGTAACTCATTTCCAAGTGAAATGTTAGTGTAAAAATCATTGGTGGGATAAAGAGTTTGAATTTTGTGACATGGAATTCATAAAAATATAATACATAAAGAAGGTTAATCCAATATAAAATAATAGAAATATTTGATTGTGATATATCAGTCCAGATTTTTTTATTTGGATTATTTTTTACCAATTGTTACTTCCATATTATCTTCCCTATGTTAATGTGTTGTTCCCCATATCAATCCTATGAAAATATAGACAAGACCATTCATAGTACTGAAACATATACTTCACACCATTAGAGTATTATATCCATAATAAGGAATATCCATGGAAGACAGAATATATACATGAGTTAATGTTTTACTAGATAATAACTCTCACCTCGTTACAATATTATGAATAAACCATAAATTTTAGGAAGCTATGTGGGAACCAAAATATATGATAAGGTGGAGGTATACTCAGTAATTTTCATCATTGTAATGATTTTTCATAGGATAAATTAGTATATGGGTTGGAAATTAGAATCATAATATTTAATTACTTATTTCTCAAAAAATAAATTTTCATTCTTTGATAGATTTATCTATATGTAACCACATGTTAAAACATACCACGATATACTATTTAAATATTATTATATAATTTTATAGTAGTGGTTTTTTATTTGATTGGTGAGTACTAAATGAAATGAAAATATGAAAAATCAAATTTAATCATTTATAAAAGGTTATATATGGTTATTAGATGATTGAAATAAAGGGAACAAGATTTCATTTTAAAAAATGATACATTTTTTTAAAAATATTATTTTTTTATAAATTAATTTTTTATTTGTATATTAAATATAATGAAACTTATGGATGATAGTAATGAAATTTGTATATATATTATTCAATAATATATTCCCAAACACATCTAATGGTTTTAAAATGGTAGTGAAAATGAATATATTTAGTTATAAGATTAAAAATTAATTTTCCTAATTACAGTGTTCCATGTGTTTTTCATAATTATCTGAAAAATAATTTCCTCCACCTAAAAAATTATTATAATATAAAATGGTTTCTATATTTGGAATCATCATTTTTCTATGTATTAATGTGGTAAATTTCATTTTTGATCATTATGAATAATAACCTTGCTAAAAATTCATTAGATTTGTAAATTTTAAAAATCACGAAGGGAGGTTAAACTAAAGTTACAATGGTTAAAATACCCTAAGAAGTATAAATCATATCGTTTATGTGTATATCATCCTAAAATACTCATATCGATTATTTTTTGACTTCTTAGTGAAACAGTCACATATAATATTTTATCCATGTTTAATGTTTATTTTATATACAATAGTTCTACTCCCCTATCTTATAGAGGGACCATTTTCTCATATCAATTACACACTTATTGAGTCTATTATATTGAATATTATTATTAGAAATACTCCTCCTAAAACCCTATTATAAACCCATTGATGCTTCTATTCCCAGAACCCATCAAATAATTTTCAATCTGATTTTAAATGGATGATACCTCAAGAAGTGTTAATCGCTCTTACTGATATTTTCACGATTTTCAAATTTTTAACCAGATGAAAAATTCTATCATCCTCATAACATAATGGAATCAATCTCTTAAATATAAACATATGTTATTATCTTAATTGTATATTCATCTTCAATATTCTTCTAATTCAATGGAAAATTATAATATATCCCATGCATAGATTTTCAATTCAACATACACAAATTAATGGGTTTATTTTTTAATTTACTCATTACATAGATGATCATATAAGTAATTTATCATTTAATTATAATTTTTTGAAGGGTGAAAAACTATTTATATATTTTTTATTAATATAATTAATTGAGAATTTATTACATCTGAATACGTATAGAGAATCACCACCTTTAGGTGATGCAATTCCTTTTTCATCAGCGTATTTAATAAATTTTTATTAATTTTTATATAAAGAAAAATATGATAAATAATTAATTAATTTTTTACTAAATATGATTAATACAATAACATGATACAAGGACAAGATCCATAAAAATAAATCATTTCATGAATGAAATTTTTTGAACTAAATGATTATAATAATGACCATTGATAAATGAAATGGAAATGGATTTTATTGAATAATTTTCTATTATTTTTTGAATAAATAAGGTTGTATAGTATATTAATTATAAAAATATATTCATTATACCATAGGATTGAATGTGTATGTTGAAATTTGATATATGAGGTAATGTTTTATGACATAATCTATTTTCCATTCAAAAATTTAAATTCAATATTTACTTTAAGGAATATTTTATTCATTTTTTAAATCCACAAATATTTTTCAATTTTTATTTCATGATTTTACAATATATCTATAAATTTTAATTTTATTCTACTAAAAATTATAAATAACAATATTCTTAATAAAATAAACCTTATTTATTCATGTTTGGTCCATAATATATCTCCTCTATGTTCTGGTTTTACAAAAAACAATTATATATGTTTTTATGTTTAATTTATTTTTTCATAAATGTTTTTTTAAATCATAGTATTTCATTACCAATTATTAAAATGAATAACATCATATATTTTCAATAATAATCACTTTTAACTATTTTCAAATTATTGTAAATAGTTTTTAAATGTTGTTTACATGAAAATATCTTCCAAATGTGATTTCATTCTGTCTTCATGAATCTTCATTTAGTATATTTAATAGTCATTTCAAAATGAAATATATGTTTATTTCTTATATTTTAACGAAATGAATGTAAATTATATGTTCACATATTTTAATGAAAATATCATTTGTTATTTTAAATTTTATTATACATCTACTTCTATATCATTTATAAACTGTTATACGTAATTGCATATATGATCTTATGATAGTGTGATATTATTTCCATATATTTTCTAAGATGATGTTTATTTATGAATAATATATTGAATATAATTTCATTCCCTAAGATAAATTTTGGTATGAAGAAATAAAGAACTATTTCAATCTTAATGACCATATGATGGAGAAATTATTAAATATTTATCAAACATGTTTCTATATAATTTTTTATTCTTTGAAAAAATGATGAATACAATTAATATATTTTCAGAAACATATGTGTATTTTTTATAATGATGTTGGTTGGACCAAAATTATATATCCCTCTAATGCGTGGGGTAATAACTGACATATAATAGTATAATATTGTTTAAAATTTGTAGTGGGCCCATTTTAATAAGGTGTCATGTTTAATAAGATAGTCTTGGGAGTGAACCTTTACTAAGAAAATGATATAATGGATGTAAAACCAATGTATTATGATATCATTGAAGTGGTACATGAGTAATTAAATGTATTTAAATGATTACATATATTCAAAAATCATATGTACTATTTGTATGATATGTTTACATTGCTCATTATTGATTAATAATGACCAGATACTATTCTAGATTATTTTTTCTATTATGAAGACTCACAATGATGTGATTAATGATTAATGATCTTTGACATATTATTTGTTACGTTTATATTTTATTATATTTTTATTATACGTAGATTCTTATATTATTATCAAATATGATCATTGATGGATATATCATTCGTTGACATGTAGTATGTAATTTATCTAACGGTTAAATGTGTTTTATTTTCCCATGATATATATAATGTTATAATTTAGGGTATGTCTAAGAAATGTAGTATGTGAGATGAAAGTTTTTGCTATTATTGATGATAATTCATGAAATTAGATGATTATCAAAATAGTCTCAATATACAAGAATCTGTTATGGTTCTTATGTGAGTATTATTATGAGATGTAATGAGTATACAACTAAAATGGGGTAGTATTTTTGTATGGTATTTTTGGTCCACTAAAAATTCCCATAGAAATAATATGATTCTATTTTAAGGTGAGGTGATATATTATTATCCGTATTTCTGATTTCTCCCCAAGGAGTGCATATTCTATGAAATCATCATTAATTTTGTATAATGATATACATGAACCACAAAATTAGATCTACTAACAAATAAATTTAATGTAAAATATTATGTAACACGATATCGATTATAATATTTTAAAATATTGATGATTTATAAATGAAAATCATACATAAATATTATAGATAAGATTTACTAATAATTAGTTGAAATGAATTATCATGAATAATAGAACAATTTACTGGCATGTAAGTAAGATGAAGGTGTAATGTCATACACATAATATAAAATTTAAAATATAAATATTTGTAAAACATCACCCATATTGTATTTAAGTAAATAATTTTATAATTTTAAAGTGAATATGTTTGGATATAATTATAATTAGACAATGGATATGAATATTAATTAATTCTAAAGAATAACTGCTACAAAAAACACATATTAGCCTCTATGATATTTGATATGAGTAAAAACAATAGTTCATTAGTACAAGAAAAAAATTGTTTAAATATTTAATTTTGTGAATTGAATGAATATTTTTATAGAATAAATGTTTAAGAAAAAAAATTAAATCTTAATTGATGTAATTGTGGTTATGAAGAAAATAGATATAATTAAAATTACTGATGTGGAAAATATTTTTTTATGTTCTTGTGAATCACTAAAGGAAACTAATTAAAATAATTTATTGTTTTTTGAATAATTCTTTTTATCTACATGGATGTAATGAAATATATGTGTTGATGATAATGGTCATATAATGTATAAAAATATTTTTAAAAATTAAACCATGTCCTAAAAAAGAAAAAACCCTATTATGGTTTTTTATATATCATTATGATATTATAAATAAGAAACATAAATATATTTTTTAGATCTGCTGAAATAAATAATAGCATTATTATATTAAATTTATTACGAAATCCATGTCTTGGGAAAAACCACTACATGGTTTATGAATCATTTCAAATAAACTTATCTTATTAATAAATTTTGGGAGGGGAGAAGTAGTTGGAATAAAAGAATATACATGAACTGATTGAGCGGAATGAATGATTTAGATATAAATAGAATAAGAATGGCTTCGCATAGATACTTTATATGAAATCCTTAAATGAATTAATAAAGATCAAACGAATGACATTATAATTACATTTTTTTAATATTTGTATTCAATTAGTTGATACTTAATAATATAATATTGGTTAACTCATTGTGATTAACATATTCTCAAGGAAATAATTTTACATTTAATATACATGATCACTATAATAATTTTATTTTAACGATAAATGTTATGTTTTCTGGGTAATATTTTTTGGTTTTATGGATATCCTCATTTCATGACTAATTATGATTAAAATTGAAAGTCTATATAATGTCAAATAACACACACATTTTTCCATTTAATATCATAGAAATAGAGAGTGAATATTTTAAATCCATGTAGTTATATTCATTAACACTTTTTGTTGTTGTGATTATTAGTTGTTTATTGGAGATACAAGTATAAACTAATCGTGATATAATTATTCATTAACATGTGTGGTGGATTTTATCTACACATAAAGAATTTATTCTCCCCACCCTCAGGGGTGATCATATTTCTTAGTGGCCCACTGTCTTTGTATTAGATAACAAATGAACACTCATGTATATTTCATATATTATTGATACACAGTCAATTGAAAAATAGTATGTTGACTCTTATGGTTATATCTATTTGGTATTGATTGTTTATTAATAATAAATAATTCTTTCATGTTGTATTTTCTGATTTCTCCAATTATTTAATGGAACATCCTATTATATAAAATCAAATAAAAAATTGATTTTAAATAATCAAATTAGAATTCATTTATTGTTGTTGATTATATTTATATATGGAACTTATTACTATTAAAATTATATTTTTATACATTTATTAATACATAAAATATTTTTGATCAATCTATAAGATAATATTAAAATACATTTTCTATTTAAATAGATTAATTAAAAATATGAAATTACAGAAATACAAGAATAAATAAGAAAATATGATGAGAATAAAACCAGCGAGATAGAAAAATGATAAAAAACATACTTTCATGAAGAATATTTTTCCCATTATATAATAATTACATTTTAAAAATAAAACACCAAATATTTAAAATACTAACATTTTTAGATGAAATTTTTTTATGAAGATGTGGTAGATATTATTAATTTAAAATAATTATCAAAATATGGAATTAACCTAATTCAGGATCATAACATATCCTTACATGTATCTAATAACTAATGTACTAGTTTTGTTTATTTTATAAATATTTATTATGAAATATAATTGGGGAAATGTCAACATTCAATAATGAAATCACCATGTCAAATTCAACATGGATAAGATGAAATATTTTTAAGTGATGCATAGGAAAGATGAAATTTGTCTATCATCTTATAATGTTTCATTTCCTATTTTTTAAAATATCATCAAAGGATTAATAAAGTAAATAATAGATTCCATGATTAAATTACACTTTGAAAAATATAATTTGTTACATTTAGACATCTAAAATAAAATAGTATTTTGATAAATAATAAAAATCAACTCATCAATATTTAAGTAATTCATGGAAATTTTGTAATGTATTATATAAACATATTTATAAGGATTCAATGATTAAATGAGTATATTTTAAATTTCATATTGAAATTAATTTATTAAAAAAATTAAAATGAAAAATATTTAGATTGTCTTTAAAAGGTGATTCAAATTATTATCATATGATCTCTAGAAGAAGAAAGAAAATTCTTTTAGGGAAAAGGATTCTCATGGGAAGAAAATATTTTTTTTAATTATTGATGTGACTAAAATATTTAATCAATGAAAATGATAAAACTTAAGGTTGTGTGATCAATTAGTAATGAGATGATTAAATATAAAACAGTTTTAAAAAAATCATTGATTCTTATTAATGAAAATGAGAGGATATAATTTCCTTACACAATAAAATTATAAAAAGTTCTATTTTGAGAATTGAACATGGAAATATGTATCCTTAAATTTCCCTACTAAATAAAATAAATAATAATATTTTTTTAAGATGAATTAAAAATATAAATAATTGAAGAAAATAAATAAATAAAATGTTGTGATAAAAAATAACAAAATTTTATTCTATAAAATATTATTAGTGTAAATAGATGTAGGAAAACTTTTATACTAACATTAGATCACAAAATAATATGTGGATTTATATATAAAAGGAGGAATAAATATTTAAATAATGTATGCAATTCCCCATGAATATTCTTCCAAGAAGCTAGTCTCTGATCATGATGTTTCGTGTGATTAACATGAATATTATTTGGTATAGTGATCATAATACTTATATATATGACAATTTTGACAACTATAAAGATTATAGTACAATAGAATTCTTATAATGATCATAATAAATCATGACTAGAAATTTATTCTAATCATAGAAAAAATTTGGTGAATAAATATTATAGAATTTTATGGATATGCCCTAAATCCCATGATGTTTCAAAATGGAAAACCTCTAATAAAGTTTTTTTGTGGAATGTAAATAACAACCATTTTTTATCTATATTACTGAATTAATTATTGAAAAATAATTTGTTATATTTTTTTAAATTTATTATTAGGATTTAAAATGTACTGAATGAGAATACTAAAATTTTATTTTCTACTCGGTATTGAATGAGTGTTCATAATTCACATGATGATATTAAATTTTAGATTGGTATATTTATAAAAATATATATTTTAAAATTTTTCACAATCAATTTAATAGAAAAAAATTATTTTTTATTTTTTCAATTTAATTTAGTTTCATTACAAGAATCACTTTTAGGCATATAAAAATGTTGAATTATTTCTATTATTTAATATAAATAGTATATTTTTAAATAGATGGAGTTATATTTAAATATTATTAATGTACCTCATCAAAAAATTTATATTGTTTCATTCAGTAACCATTAAGTGGTTATAAATTAAATAGTCATTCATGACTTATTTTGAATCATAAATATCAAAATATTATAGAAACTCAAAAACCATCCCCTTATATTCCATTAACTTTACAACAATGGGGAAGAAATTTGACTTAAATAAAGGATGGTGTTATCTTTGGAAATTTGATTCTACTGAATAAAGAATAAATAATCCACATTAAATGGTAAAAATATCTTAAACCCATTTAGTGGATGATAATACAGTAATACGACAATCTGGAAAAATAAAATGTTCATTAGATTTTGTTTTCAAGGGCCAGTAATGTCACATAAGAATACATTTATTAATCATGTACTCAATGGATAGTTTAAATATATTATGTTGTTAGATAGATATATAATACATTATAGAGCTAATTCGGTTTTATGTGTTCCCTTTATCTGAAAAAATGTTTTGACAAATTTATTGATAACAAATACGATAATTAATTCCAAATAGGTATGGTGTTTCTAGTTTAACTTACGATATAAATTTTGTAATATATTATGGATGATTTAACATCCATTTTCTAGACATTCCTCTTAAAATTCATTTATAATTATAATTTTTATTTTTTTTGTTAGTTCAATTAGAGAAAAGAGATGTAAAACTATGTTTTGAGGATTAAAATATCTAAAAAGAGTTCTTATCATATGAATGATCCATTATGAATGATCCATTGGGTTAAATGAATCCATAAGAGGAGGAGGGTCGACTTAGTAGTAAAATATAGTGTTCTATCATGGGATAATTAGTGGTGTCTTATGGTAGTTGTTTCCACTATATGAATAACAATATAGATGATGTTCTCTATGGGTATTTTTAATATCCATCTTCTAATTTTAATATGGAAACCCACTTTCTCCCTATTATGTTCCTCCCACATGACCCTCATCTCTATATCTCTCCCTCACTAATTCCTATATATTGAATGTGTTTTTTATGGAATTAATTAATGGATCAATGTATGTATTAATCTCCACTCCCCTCGATTGTTTATCTCTTCAACTTTTCCAAATCGCTTCTACAAATATTTCTGGTATTATTACTTATTCCAACGTAGCAGTGTGGAATCATATGAATCCATCGAATGATATATGCTTCTTATAATGAGGGAATGTTTTAATGATTTCCATCAGTTATTGAAAAATTACTCCTCATGGTATGTTGGTGAAATAGAATTTTCTAGGTTATTTTGTTATTTTTAATAGGATTTTCTTTTGAAATCAGTTTTTATCTTTAGGATTTATTATATAATCTTATTAGTCATCTGATAGGTTTTTCTAGGATGCCATTTCATGATGACTCATTAAGATGAAATAAACATATGATGTATTTGAACCATATTCCACTTGGAATAAAACGTTTTAATTTTTTTATTAAAATTATAAATGCAATTATTTATTTATTTTTATCTAGAGAGAGGGACTCAATGTATATGCGACAAAAAATTGGATTGTTTTATCATTGGAAGAGAAGGGATGGACATTGATGAATGATCTATGATATAAAATATTTCATCGAATGGTTAATTTATCATATTTTCATTATCATACATTACCTCTTTTTATTCTTTAAATTATGGATATTTATTGTATAATGGTCAGTCCATAACTCTTTTAACAAGTGAAACATTTTTTAATTATCACATCTAAAAAAATGAATTCTTAACTAAATTTAATAATGAAAATATTAAAAAATTAATTTCCATGGATAAAAAGTGAAACATGTTAAATAAATTAATATAAATAGGATATGATACATCGATATCATAGAATCCATGAGCTTGATCCCCATTCATATGTTTGGTGCCCAAATTATGTTAGAACCGTAGTAAGGGAGTGATAAGGTCATGAATAGTTATGTCCAAAGGTTCCTGCCACAAACCAACCCCAGCACCCTAGTAACCCGATAACCGAGTCGACCCTGACATAGCCCGAATGGCATGTCCAATCCCCACGGTTTGGCGACTAGCACCTGACATCGTACAACATACTAGTGGGAAAAAAATTTCCCCTATAATGCGGAAGCAAGAGTAAAACAAATAGTATGCATAACAAAAGAAACTCCACTGGGAGTGATGTACCAGAATACAAAGAGGCATAAAATGCCAAAGTACTAAAACCAGAGTACTAAAACTAGGAAAAAAACTCAAGGTCCTTATGAACACAACTCCCCAAGTCCAAAGATCAAAAACTGGATCCAAATCAAAGATATCCCTTCCCATTGCTCGAACCTGGAAGGAGAAAGTCTAAAATCACCCGAAGGAAAAAGTAGGGTCTGATCCTAAGCCTAGTAGGATATCACCAAAGATTCCATAACAGATTCCAAATATTTATTATCCAATAAAAAACATTCAATTTTCAAATAAATAGGTTTGGAAATTCAAACGCACACCTTAACAAATCGTGCTATACATTTTCAAATGATAGGAAATTTATCAATCAAGGCTTTACAATGTTGGATTATTTATGAAAAAATGGCTTAAATAAAAACAGTTTCATAAAACAGTTTATCTAAATTCATCAGGAATGTATGAATTTTAAAATCAGTGTCATACATTTATATCTAATATATAAATAAACAAGCAAGCAATATGGTCATCTTCCAAAATTTAAGATAGTATTAACCAGTTATTGGAATCCACACTCTCTAAGTGAACACATCAAAATGTGTATACACACATCCCTATGACACTGGACAAAGGAGACTCTTCACCAACCCGTCTAGGATATGACCCACCACAAGTATATTTTAGAATGTTGTCATAGCATAGAGTGTATCCAAATAACTCACTAACTACCTAAGGCGTGCATGTGCTCTTAAATGATGGGTGAACTATTTTAAGAATGCTTAAAATATGATCAATCCCATTCTTCTATTTCCAAAGTGTCAATCTCATTCCATTTAAAACCAAAACATGTTTTATTCAAAACATGCCTTTTTCCCAAGATAAAACCAATGGGTTTCTATCAAATCATTTTATGCCATTTCACCAATTTGAAAATCCATTCAAAACCAATTCCATCATTTCAAAAATTTATTTCCACAATTACATTCAACAATTTAATTGAAATCATTTCTATCAAATCCACCAATTAAATTAACCAATTTAAATCGGCCAATTTCTATAAACACACACAATTTAATGGAATTGGGGTTTTCTAAATATTTATGACAAAACCATTTCAAATATCTCGATTCAATGGAATCGAGTTTTGATCAATTTAATAGAAAGCATCATGAGCAATTGAATTTAAATCAACCATTGAAATCAACCATGAAATAAAAGGATAATTCAATTTGGCAAGAAATAACAAAACCACATACCTCGATTTATTGATGGGATTTAACCAAACGAGAAACCCCAAAAAACGAGCAGTACAACGATATCGATCTAAATCTGGATCTAAATCCTTCAAATCAAAATTAAGATCAAAGGGTTCATGATCTTTCAAAACTAGATCTAGCTTCACAATACTAGATCTATACCTCAACTCATATGTTTAGATCCATGAAAAAAAGGAAATATTCCACGAAAAGATCAGGGGAAGATAGAAGAATAATTGAGAAACGCAGTGGGATGAAATCCACTTAACGGGAGGAGAGAGAATCTTTAATCAAAGAACTAAATATTGACGAAAGATGTTTGGATCACCTTGGAATCTCTCTAGAATGCTTTGGAAAGACCTAAAATTAGTCAATCTCAATCCAAGGCAGATCATATGGGAGTCACGGGGGTTCATGTGGTTTTAAAAGGAATTTTCGGAATTAAAAACCACATGCACAGTTTTCCTGGGTAGAGGCACACATTTTGTCAAACCGTGCACACATCGTGCGGCCCTCACTATCTAGAGATGCTCAGTCTGCATGGTTTGGTCGCACGATCTGTTAAACCATGCGCACAACGTGCGTACCTCTCTGTCCAATGCTTCTTGGTTGGCACAGTTTGGTCACACGGTTTGTCAAACCGTGCACAAGACATATCATTTTTTTAATAAAAAAATCACCCAAACGCATCCCCCAAGTCACTACTTCAAAATAGAAGTACTTGGTAATATCAAAAGTACCGGAAAACGTAACGTGATGTTACAACCTCCCCACCAAAAGTCCTTTCTATCCCCATAAAGACTATGAAGAAACCTTCATGTAAAAAAGATGATTCCACTGATATATCATTAGTGCCTCTGCTACCCATGTCTCATGAGAATTAGAACCATGTTTCCATAGTACAAGGACCAGAGGTATCGTTCTCCCACAAAGTACTTTTTTATCAGAATCTACAACCCTGACTGGTCATTCAGTCATAGATAAATCTGGTTCAATCTCACGATCACTCCGCCTCACAACATGAGATGGATCAGAGAGATACTTTCACAGCTGTGATACATGGAATACATTATGTATCGACGTTAGCTATGGTGGTTGAGATAGATGGTATGCAACTTTCCCTATAGGACCAACAACCCCGAAAGGTCCCAAAAATTAAGGATCAGGCTTCCCTTGCCTCCCAAGCCATCAACGACCTAATCGGGGTGCAATTTTCAACAACACCTGGTCACCAATTGATAATTCTAAACATCTATTGAGAAGATCGTAATAGGACTTGTACCAAATCTGTGTTGTCAACATTCTCTGATGATTAAACTAGATCATAGATGTCATCTCTTGGACCAAACTCAGACCTACCTAAGAGCATTCACCAATCACTGACCATCATAAAGGAGATTTACAAGGACAGACATACAAATCCTCAAACAGAGCATTTTTGATCGCAGATTGATAACTATTGTTATAAAAAACACAACTATCCCCAGATGATCATCCCAAGAACCACCAAAGTAGAGAACACAAGCACAGAGCATATCCTCAAGAATCTGACTAACTCTCTCTGTCTGGCCATCTGACTGTGGATGATAGGTCGTGCTCAACGGACCTGAGATCCCAGTTCCTTCTGAAGGCCTCTCCAAAAGTGAAAATTAAACCAATGATCTTTATCGGAGACTATTGGAGATGGAACTCCGTGAAAACGAACAAATTCATTCACATAGATATTTCCCAACTCCTTAACATTGGTTGTATATCTAATAGGTATAAAGTGAGATGACTTTTCAAACCTATCAATCACAACCCATATCGCGTTCTTCTTTCTCTGGGTTTTAGGTAACCCAACCACAATTTCCATAGAGATTTCATCCCACATCCATGTAGGGACTGGAAGTGGTTGAAATAAACACAAAGGTTTTTGGTGCTCATATTTCACCTGTTGGTATGTATAGAAATGCGATACAGACTCGGTAATGTATCGTCTCATACATGGACACCAAAACTACCGACACTTGTAATAGAACATATTCATGGTTCTTGGGTGTACCACCCATGGAGAGTTATGTAAACCCCTATTCACATCATTCCTTGCTGCTAATGGCACAACGTAACAGTTTTGATAAGACAAAACACCCCCTTTGGAGAACAACCACATAGTTTCAGTCTCCCCACCATAAAAAGAGACCATAATGCTATGGAATTCATCATCCAGTTGTTATTCCTGATGAATTAACATGAGGAGAGGAGAAGTCAACAGAACACAGGCTAACGAAACATCATTCCCCTTCCACTGAACTCCAATATGAAACTGAGAAAAAACAGCCATCAAAATCCACTCTTCTGAAGATTCATTTACAGCCTGTGATGGAAGATTCCTTCATAACGCATCTGCAACCACATTCCCTTTTCCAGGAATATAGGAATTGTCAAAGTAGAAAGATTGAAGGTATTCGACCCAACGCCATTGGTGGAGATTCAAATCTTTTTGAGATAAGATATAACTCAAGCTCTTATGGTCTGAATAAACAGTAAACCATTCATTATAAATGATCTGTCTCCATCACTTTAGTGCATGCATTACAACTGAATGTTCAAGGTCATGGGTAGGATATTTCTTCTCATTAGGCTTTATCTGACGGGACCCATAGACAACGACATTATTACCCTGCATGAGTACACATCCCAAACCTGAACCCGATGTATCACAAAAGACCACATAACCTATCCAAGCCTCAGGAAGAGTTAACACCGGAGTAGTAGTTAAGAGATGCTAAAGCTCAACAAAATAATTTTGACATCTATCATTCCAGGAAAAATTCACCCCCTTTCGAGTCAGAGCAGTCATTGGATAAGATAACATTGATAAGTATTTAACAAAATGATGATAATATCCTTCTCAGACCAAGAATCCCCGAATCTCAAAAACATTTCGTGGTTGTTCCCAAGACATAACAACATTCACATTTTCAAGATAAACTGATATTCCTGGTTCTGACACAACATGTCCCAAGAATTTCACTTTCTGAATCCAGAAATTGCTCTTTGAAAGCATGTCATAAAGTCGGTGATTCCTTAGAAGACTCAGAATTGTTCTCAGATGATGCACATGATCCTCCTCAAACTTAGTGTAGATAATAATTTCATCCAAAAAGACCACCACAAAAGTATCTAGGTACTCACGGAAAACCGTCTTCATCAATTCCATGAAAACTACAAGAGAATTTGTTAGATTTAAGGGAATAAAAGGTTAATCACAATGGCCATACCTACTCCTAAATGAAGTCTTATGAATGTCAGATTCCTTTATCCTCAACTAATGGTAACCGTATTGAAGATCAATTTTTGGAAACCAATTTCCCCCTTTCTATTGATCAATCAAATCATCAATTCGTGGTAACAAATATTTTTTCTTTATCGTAACTCGATTGAGCTTTCAATAATCAACACATAAGCAAAGAGACCCATCATCCTTCTTGGAGAAGTGAACAGGTGCTGCCCAAGGTGACACACTTGGGCGTATAAACTCTTTCTCAAGAAGATCGTCTAACTGAGACTTTAGTTCTTTTAATTCTGCTGGATCGATTCGGTAAGAAGGAATAGAAACCGGTAGAGTACCCCGTATTAAGTCAATATATAAATCAACCTCTCTTACTGGTGGAAAACCCGAGAAGTCAGAAAGAAACATGTTGGGAAACTCTGCGATGACTGGAGGATGATCACCACAAATCGAATCTCTCTGTAGATCAAAAAAAATGCTGATATAACATTCCCCACCTCTGGATAAGAGGTTTCGGCTCTTCTTGGCCTTCGGTGCCATTCCCGTTGAAAAACAAGAGGCACACCACTGGGTGTAGTAAGGTAGACTCATCAAAGGTAACAATCGATCCAGGCTTTATTGGAAATGATCCAATCCATCCCAAATACGACGTCAAAATATTTCATGTCTAGAACCAAGAAACTCCAAACATGATCAACATTTGATAGAGGGAACACAAAAGCAGGACTAGAGAGACCCTTCTCTCTCATTTTACCAAGGGTTGTAGTAATATCCATTGTACAAGATAAAATTTCCATAGGTAGATTAATAAGATTAACAATATGGGTTGAAATAAAAGAGTGAGATGCACCAGTATCAAAAAGAGTTGTCACTAAAGATGAAGCTATCATAATGGTACCTCTCACAGTTGCAGGACCTGCATCATCTTCCTCTGGAGACTCTTCCAATGTGTAAATAAGCTTCATTCCAAAAGCCTGTGGCTGGAACTCTTTTGCACGTGAAGCATTTGATTGCCCCACTATTTCTAGAAGTGATGATGATCATGTTCCACCACGTGGAGTAGAGAAGTGATGGAAGTATCTCTGAAAGTTCCCTAAACGTCCACAAGATCCACAGTTCTTGGGTGCCTCAGTGCAAACCCTCTTAGAATGTCATGGTTTTCAACACTGATAACAAGTCAAATAATCCCCTCCTGGTGCTACCGGAGTTCTGGAATGACTCTGATGTCAAGACCCACCATGAAAAAAGTCACGCTAACATTTTCCATCAAAGGAACCCACACTGCCATTAGGAGGGAAAAGAACCTCCTTCAACCCTGAATTTCATGCCAAGTCCATCTCAACCATCATCGTTCTATCCATCACATCAGCATAAGTGGGTATCTTTAGTAAGAAAACATGAGAACGGATATCTAATCGATGTTCAAACTCTAACCATTGAGATTTCATCCTCTCATTAGATACAATCTCAGGAGAAAACTGTACCATGTCAGAAAAATGATTTGAGTAACCAAACACAGTTTTGTTGGTCTGCTCAAGCTTGAAAACTCCACAACCTTGGCCAACACCATTGATTTTGTATAGAACTGGTCAATGAAAAGAACCCTGAAGTATTTCCACACCAAACCCTTATGTTTCCCAGCTGTCACCATCGTGTCCCACCATCTCCTACTTGGTCCTTATAGCAAGAAGGTGGAACACCTCACCTTGAACACATTAGGTGTCTCCAAGAACCGAAACAGACGTTCAGTCTTACTCAACCATTCCTCATCATGTTGAGGGTTGGCGGAGCCTTTGAAAACTGGTGGCTTCTGGCGTAGGAACTCTTGAGAAAGACTTCAAAGAATATCACTACGAGGATCTACAGCTGGAGCCTGAATAGGAACTGGAGGTGGTGCATGTCCCATAGCTTAGACAGTTGGAACAAACACCTCAACCAGACTCGGATCCACCACAAGACTTGCTTGCTGAGGTTCAGCAGTAGCCTCTTTTTGGATCTGATTTCCACGTCTTCTCGTAGGAATGATGCAACACAGCATCAGTAGACAAGAAAAATACATTAGTTTACCACTCAACCTGAGCAACATGGAAAACTACTCTTAATAGAAGGGATAACAAGATTTGAATTTCACTCTATCCAAATAAAAATAGAGAAAAGACTAGAACTTATCCACATGTCGCCTCTCCCTAACCACCCATGGTAACTTAAGGTTCATTGTGGTTAGTGCTGGCTAGGATCTCAATCATAGCTATCTCCTATGTCCCGACATGAAAACTCAAATGCATATTATCATCAAGGAAAGATTCTTAACCTCCCTTTGATACCATTTTGTCACGAACCAGCCCAGGCACCCTGGTAACCTGATAATCGAGCTGGCCCAGAGATAGCCCGAAGGGCATTCCCGATCCCCAAAGGTTGGAGACTAGCACCTGGCATCATACAAAATAAAAGTGCGAACTATTTTTTTTACAAGAATGTGGAATCAAGAGTAAAAAAATAGTATGAATAACAAAATAAACTCCACTGGGAGTGATGTACCAGAAATAAAAGAGGCAAAAAATGCCAAAGTACTGCAACCCAAGTACTAAAACTGGGATAGCAACCCCAAAGTCCCAAAGGACACAACTAACCATGTCCAAAGAACAAAAACTAGATCCACCTCCAAGTGATCCCTTCCCTTGGCTCAAACATTGATGGAGAAAGTGTACAAACAACCGAAGGAAAAAGTAGGGTTTGAGCCTAAGTCCAATAAGATATCACCAAAGATTCTATAACATATTCCAAATATGGATTATCCAAAGAAAAACATTCATTTTTCAAATAAACCGGATTGGAAATTCATACACACATCCTAACAAATCGTGCTATACATTTTTAAATGATGGAAAATTTATCAATCAGGATTTTAAAATGATGGAATATTTCTAAAAAAATGGCTTAAATAAAAATAGTTACATAATACATTTTATGTAAATTCATCACGCATGTAAGCAGTTCAAAAGAAGTGGCATACATTTATATATCATATATAAATAAACAAGTGAGCAACATGGTCATCTTACAAACGGTACAATAGCATTAACCAGTTATAGGATTCCACACTCTCTAAGTGGAATCATCAAAATGTGTATACACACATCCCTATGACACTGGCCAAAGGAGACTCATCACCAACCCGTCGGGGATGTTACCCGCCGTAAGTATATTTCAGAATGTTGTCGTAGCATAGTGTGTATCCAAATAACTCAATAACTACCTAAGGATTTCATGCTCTCTTACATTATTGGAAAACTATTTTTATAATGCTTAAAATATGATCACTCCCATTCTTCCATTTCAAAAGTGCCAATCTCATTCCATTTAAAACAAAAAAAGGTTTTATTCAAAACATGCCTTTTTCACAAGATAAAACCAATGGGTTTATATCAAATCATTTTAAGCCATTTTAACCAGTTTGAAAATCCATTCAAAACCAATTCCATCATTTCACAAATTCATTTCCACAATTAAATTCAACAATTTAATTGAAAACATTTCCATCAAATCCACTAATTAAATTAAACAATTTAAATCATACAATTTCCATAAACACACCCAATTTAATGGAATTGAGGATTTCTAAATATTCATGCATAATCCATTTCAAATATCTCGATTCAATGGAATCGAGTTTTGATCAATTTAATAGAACGCAACTTGAGAAATTGAATTTAAATCAACCATTGAATTAAACCAAGCAATACAAGGATAATTCAATTTTTCAAGACAGAACAGAACCACCATCCTCGATTTATTTATGGGAGTTAACCCAACAAGAAACCCCAAAAACCGAGTAGCACAATGATGCCAATCTAAATCTGGATCTAAATCGTTCAAACCAATATTAAGATCAATGGGATAACGATCATTCAAAACTAGATCTAGATTCACAATCCTAGATCTATACATCATCTCATAGGTTTAGATCCATGGAAAAAAGGACATCTTCCATGAAATGATCAAGGGATGATATAGGAAAAAACTAGAAACACAACGAGATGAAATACAGTTACTGGGAGGAGAGCAGATATTTAGTCCAAGCCTTCAATCTTGAAGAAATATGTACAAATCGCCTTGGAATCTCACTAGGAGGCTTTGGAAAGACATAAAATGAGTCAAGACCGATCTGAGTTCGAACATATGAGAGTCTCGGGGGTTCTTGTGGTTTTAAAAGGAATTTTTAGAATTAAAAACTACGCGCACGATTTACCTAGCAGAGGCGCACGGTTTGTCAAACCGTGCCCACATCGTGCGGCCCTCACTGTCCAGAGATGATCGGTCCGCATAGTTTGGTAGCATGATTTATCAAACCGTGTGCACACTGTGTGTACCTATCTGTCCAATGATTCTTGGTTTCCACGTTTTGGTCGCACAGTTTTTCAAACCGTGCACAAACCGTGCACAATCCATTTCCCTTTTTTTACTAAAAAAGCTCACCCAAACGCACCCCCATGTCACTACTCCAAAACAGAAATACTTGGAAATATCAAAAGTAGATGAAAACATAATGTGATGTTACAGTTCCACCCTAAAACCTATATTGACCAATATGGACACTAACATTAGGATATGGGAGAAATATTATTTGGTTGGAAACTCATAAAAATGTAAATTAATTATCATTGAAATGTGAAATAATTTTCCTTTAAAATTGATTAATTAATTATATAATAATATATTAGTTGTGGAATGGAAAGCTAAAATTCCTTTCATTATTGAGTTAACTGGAACTCTATGGACCCTATATTAATATACACAACGGAAGATAGACACATAACATTACATGTAGAAATAAAATGATATATAAGTATATGTATGATTATATCAAAATACATATGTACACATTTTTATCTTGTAATATAAATATAAATGTATTAATTATGATGCATTCCCAGCATTCTAGGATTACACTATAAATTTCCTATATTTATCATTTATTAATAATACAATCCTTAAATTAAAATTTAATAATACATGAAATAAATTAAATACTTAGTGCATTCAAGATTTATGTTTTGATGATATAACTATTTGAAAGCCTAGTGTTTCCTAAATTCCATTATGTATTAGATAACAATGTAGGTTAGTCATTACCACACAAAAAAAACCTATTCATTAATTTATCACATATAATTCCAAAAACATGAGGATTCATGTTATTCTAGAGGTTATTTTGTGGATATATTTCACCAATTAACTTGATGTAATTTAAATCAATTATGTATATGGTTGTGTCATTGACTTTTACCAAGGATACTGACCAAGATTGAGTGGATTCACTATGATGTTATTGATATTATTTTTCTTGAAATAGGCTATATAATAATATATTTTTGTATTATAGGTTACTATCTAAAATAAAAAAACATGACATATTTATTTCTAAAGATTAGTCCACATAGAAATTTATATTTAATCAATGTTAATATCTCATATGGATGAGGACTATAAGAAAAAATATCTATTAGTATTTGGAATTACCTATCACTAAATGGATACCATTAAATACCCTCGAGAAAATACGAAATTCTATGATGAATATTTTTCAAATCAATTCCACAAGATATGTTTTTAATATAGTAAATTGAAATAGATATACTTTTTTATTGGAGATTAGTACATGTGATCATGTTACTAGGAATTATATCCTAATTTGGAGACACTGAATGATCAGAGACATATATAGTGTTTTCCAATGTAGTTATGATAGGAACCCCGTTTACATAATTCTCAAGGATTGAACTAATTAGTTTACATATTTTTATTGAATAATTTATTAAATTTCCAATAAATAAAACTCATACTCTTACACACTATTTACTGGATTTTTATGGGAACCTATTAGCTATTAAATAGTTAGTTTTGTAATAACAAACTAATATATTCTACAACATAACTTATATACCTGAGTATCCATAAACATGATCCATTTTCATATATGTTTAGGTCTAAATAATACAACGAGTTCAATATATTGATTAGTATCAACAAAATTGGATATATTTTTTCTAATAATAATGATTCTTGATTTTTAGTAATAATTTTTTAATATAGAATGTAATTTTTTTAGTTTTCGTTCAAATTTAAATATATTACTTTTTGGTAACATGTTATATTTTTTTCCATTAATTTTATTACAATAATAAGAGTGTATACTATTCTCAAGGTTATCCCTTAGCCAATCTTACCTATTGGTAGACTTTAGATTATAGGGAGATGTTCCTAAGGCCTTGTGGTGATATGATCTGGTCACTGTACACATAAACCCAATAGGAGAAGGGCAATTTGTTTTTCAGGTAGCTTCCTTCTTATTATATCATTATTTGGGATGTGCTAGAAAATTTTATTTGGAATGTGTTAGAGAATTTGTTGTATATAAAATTTCATAATAGGGAATAATTATTCCCAAAAAATAATTTTTTACCATGTATATTGGATTATTGTTTTGTGTTGTCAATGTTGTAGTTTTATATTATATTTACTATGATTGAAAAAAAAATTGTTTTGGATTTAAAATTACATATGGATTTCATGTTCATTGGCCAGTGGAATAATTCTAGTGATTTGATCCAAACTATTGACCTGTAGAGGCTAATGAAACATATGCATCATATTTAGTATGTTCATTCACAATAGAAATTATTATTTATGTGATATTTGAATTACTTACAATGAAGATACTATTTAAAAATCTATATAAAAATTTAAATATTTCATTCCCTTATAGGTTATTTTTATAATTTTACTAAACTATAAATCATTAATTATATATTATCTTGGTATGTTTTATGGATTACATGTTGATGTGACTATGAAATATTGGTGCAAAATTATACTCTTTTTTACAAGTGGTAAAGTTACCCATTGATTGTAAAAATAATTATGTAGGGCATTATTAGAATATAAATAAGTTTCTCATTGAATGTGATGACTTATCGAGGGACCATATAGAGAACATTGATGAAACATGATGATTTTTTAATTAACCCCATATGAATGATTGGATGTGAATTCTCCTATCATAAAACATTTATGTCAATGTTGGAAAAAAATTCAATTTATATAACAAAAAATTATTCCATATATTTTTCGTAAGTGGATGAATATAAATTCAAAACAACATATAATGTCTTATTTAATTTATATTTATTTAACATTTTACTAATCTTGACATCAATTATGAATATTTTATTAAATTATCCAATTTGATGATCATATGTAATATAATTCCATTTCGAGGAGATCAACCCTAAGGTGGTATTATAATATATGGAAACATGGTGTGGTTTTTATTATGAAATTATCAAAATTTCTATCAGGACCTCCAAGGAGAATCCCTATTTGAGGGTAAATGAAGAGGGTCGGTTCATTGTAGGTAGATGCCTAAAATGTGATTACATAAATGACTGTGAAAATTGAATCATCCAATTAAATTAGTGGTTAATAAAATTGTTTTATAGAATTTGGTTTCTAGTAAAAACGTACAACATTTATAACTCTATATAATAGAATAGAAAATCATTATAATAGAACTCATGTATTCTAGTTTCAACTATAATATGTCAATATTATTATTTCATGACTTGGGATATATATATATACAAAATTTTTGCTTTTGAATTTCATGATTACTTTAAATATATAGGTAAATATAATGATGTTGCTGAAGAATATTAATTAAAATTGATTGAAAATATACGTGGGAACGTTATATAATAGGCGGTCAGACCTAGATACCAATTTGGAGATCAAACAATGGGGGGGGGGTGATTCCTAGTGGATCATAGATGCAACATAGGCCATGGTGAGTCGTTAAATTGGATTTTAAGGGAACCCATTAGAGGTATAATCCCAAATTCTATAGAAGACATGGGGTGGGTAGTCCTTTAAGATGTTTTTATCAAATAGAATCAATTTTTCTAGCATGGTGCAATCAAGTTAGTTTATTCCCTTATTTATATAATTTTTATACACCTCTAGTTCTATATTCTATGGTATGGTTAGATAATGTGGGGAATGAAAATTAAGATTCATTATATTACTATTTCATTGTATATCAAGGAAGTCTTATGATATCATATATTAGGAATTATGTTTTTAATGAGGCTAGTGGTAGGTGTTCAATTGATGAGATTTCACATTTTATAAATCTATATTTTTAATGAAATTCCAAAAAAACTGTTATGTTGGGGATGATATGGTGGGAGGACTACATGTTTTATAATATTTGTTAAACATAGTTCGATAATATATCACTAAAATATTCATGACCATTGATATTGAAATGTTTATTAGATATATATTCACCTCATAATTCTGATTATGCTTGGATGGTAAGTTCATAATTATATAAAACAATGAAATATTTATGAATATTCAGGTAGTAAATGATATTATGCTTGATCAGATCAAATGATATCAAGAATTTACATCTTATATTTTTATGGTTTAATTATTCATAAATGGTGATAATCAGATTTAATAGGGTTCATGGATAGTGTATAGTTCAGGGAATAACTACTGTGATGCATGGTGGTGTCACCATATGAGTAACTATTCACAATGGATCAGAGGAATGTCAAGTGAGAATGATATTATTTTCAAATCAAACCTCGTGGAGTGAGATACTAAGGAAATTTGAGGATTCTTTTCATTTTTATATAACTGAGAGATAAATGATAATGAATAATTGTTCCTCTATGGTGATAGAGACACTATGAAGAAATAATGTAAATTATTAACATTTGAGTATGAGTAAATAAAGATGAGAGACACACATAATCAGTTGATTGAACGTGTTAATTTTATTCATATGTTTATTGATATAAGTTAATCTCTATTGTGGGGAGATTATCAAATCCTTGTTGTGGAAATATCCTCCTTGGTGAGTACAATTTGTTAGATTTTCTAGAATATATTTTTGTAATATAGTAATGGGAAATTACATAGTAATGGGATTAAATGAATGTGGGTGAGGAGGAAAGAAATATTTATATTTCCTATTGGTGGAATGGTTGTAGAACATGTAATTTATGAATTTTTTTTCATGGAGTTATGATTTGGAAAATTTCAAAGTATTTGTGTTAGAATGTTCACATGCATATAATTAATGAATTGATTGGATATACTAAAATGGTGATGGAAACATGAAGATCAAATTGGAATCACATTCTACAATGGATTATTAATATATTGAAATAAAACTGGATTCCAAGATTAATTAATGGTATTAATTTTCATTTTATTTCAGATAGAGTCTGATCTCTAGTAATGGGATCAGGGTAATAGTTGTAGAAATTTAAATATATATTCATTGATTTATTTGGTGGTTCATATGGAATAAGAATACATCTAGTTCAATTAGTTACCATATTAAAAATATTATTATAGAGAATTCAATATATATATTGAATAATTTTTGAATGGTATCATGGTTCCATTAGGATGGAAGGATTAATGAACAGATGATTTAATAGGGAATTTGATATTCACATCAATCACATATAAGATGTAATATCTATAAATGTTTCATTTTTCATCTCATTTGAATTTTTATGTATTTAATATAAATCTATAACACTAAAGTTTATTTGATTGGTTTTTTTGTAATTAATAGGACCAATTTGAGGACAACCATTCAAGAAATAATTTTTTACTTTAGTCTGTTAGAGTCATGTATTTCTATTATTATTTAGTGACACATGTGATTTCCTTGTAATCCCTTTGGATGTAGTGTTTTAAATAGGTAATATAGGTTTTCCCATTAGTTCAGATATGAATATTTTAGTATATGTTGAGTTATTTTTTGTGGAGAACCATAAACTAGATGTAAACGTGTAACGATCATGTTTTGGTAGTTCGGTGAAGATTGATATTTTTGAAATAGAATTATGAACTGGTGGGAGATTTGGTTATGGGTCAAGATAAATATAATCATGTAATAACAATATTAATGTTTCTAAAGGGGTTTTGAACCTTCTCTTTTTTTGGTATTTTCAGAACTGTATGGTTAATGTATCTCTTTAGGAATATATCATCCATTTAGTGATCATTTAAGGATATTTTAATGAGAATAATTACCAATGGAGGTATGTACATTAATATGTATGAAGATAGATATATATTTGGGATAATAAGTGCTATAGTTGGAAGGTTGTATGAAACAATTTCAGTTTTGGATTTCTGAAATTCAAGGATAATTTAAAATTTATTTGGTGGCTATGTCAATTTATGAAATGAGATTCAAAACTAACTTACCAGCCTTGTAATATCTCAATATATATTTTTTTAACATTAAAAAGCCTAGAGATTCACCATGAATATTTTATGATTCCCTAATTTAAGTTGAGCGGTTTCTTCATCCAACACTATATTAGTGTCATAAGCTATCTTATGGGGTATGTAATAATAAATATTCAATTATTCTACCCCATGGGTATTAAAATTCCTCGTCATATATTTATTGGAACATAATAAGTATTATTTCTATTTAAAAAAATTAGTACTGTAAATCCCAATCTCTATAATATTTTACTCTCACGTGATCATTTTATCTATCCATCCTTCATTCTTCTCCATGATTATTAAAGTTATTATTTTGGGGGGTTTTAATACAAAACATATGTATTTATTTACCTCCACTAACCATTATGTATTCTATCCTTACAAAACCATATATTTCACCATCTATCATATATTAATTAGTATAGAATATATGTATATGGCAGTGGAGTTAGGTCAAGTGTTTATCCACCCACTGAGAATTAAATAAAATATCATTTACATTTAAATTTAATAACATTTAAACTTGTTAAAATAAATATAAATAACTAGATGACATAGGGAATAAGATTCCTCATCACATTTCATAAACTGGTATATTTGAACACCATGTACAACACATTATTAATTTTAATGGATGATGGAAAATCCAGGTTCCTAGTTGTAATAAAATGGTATATATACATATATATGATTTTATCAAAATATATATTTATACATTTATATTAGGATATATAAATTTATAAGTATATATCAAGTTGTATTTTTGATAGACGAAGAAAAAACTCTTAAATTAATATGTTCATAATTTTAGGATGATAATATTTTGAAATAAAATGTAAGTATTTCATGTAACACATTGGAATCCCAGTGATTTCAGGATCAATGAATTGTTTTATTTATTACCAGTTTTCATATAATAGAATTCTTAATCGTATATGGAAGCTATAAGGGATTTGGACTGAAACTCAAAAACCAATATAAAACATTGTAAAATGTAGAAAAAATAACACACCAGGATTCAAGGGATATTTATGTTATTAGGTGGCCACATTTCCGTAGAGAACTAGATATTTGTATGATCCCTAAGGTTGATGATGAATTTGTCGATTAAATATTATGCTACCTCTATGGGTAGGGTGGATGAACCATGATTTCAATATCAAATATTGTGTTTAGGAAATAGAGGCATTAATTTTTGGATGTCAAGTAAAAAATCTAATATACAAAGAGTATGGATTATTTATTATGAAAGTATTGTACACTTATGAATTTCTCCCAAAAAAACATCTTGAACCCCTATAGTTCTTGTTCTAGTGATCTAATATTTAAATTGTGAGGGAATTATTTCATAATATCCATATTTGACTAGTAACCATTAACATATGTTGAATTCCAAATATTCCTAGTGTACCACTCAATTCCACATGAACAATTTAATATAAGGTGCATATAATCCATTACTATATCACAAATAGGTGAGAAAAGCATATCACAATGATATAACATGTAGCATTTTATGATCACATTTCTTACTTAGAGATACATATAATAATTTATAATGTAGTTATAGTTTGTATTATGATTCCATTGAGAATGTGATATGCCCTAGAAATAATATCTAAATTCATTAGATATTTTCGTCATTTTTTAGTTAAATAGATGAAATTAAAAAACAATAAATTTAATGGACATGTACAATATCTCATTGGTGGTTCCCCATAAGTTTTATACTCATACTCACCTATGGATTCCATTTCATATGTGTAACTGAGAATCCATACATATATTATAGGTTCTTCTTGGGTAAAGGTTTAATGTTAACATTGAAAAGGATAGCGCAGGAAGTATTAAGTGACCTAGATGTGGTATCTCAAGTTCCTATATGTCTTTATCTTCAATTAAAACATTCTATTTATACAAAACATCATTTTTTTAGCATCAGTCAAAGAATAATTTTTTATTTTTTGGATATTATATTTTCTTATTTTACATTTTATTATTACTTTTATAAGACAATATAATATACCAAGGGTTACCACCTGTGGCCTCAATTTTAATCAACAACCTCTCGATTATAGGGATGAATTTCTTAATATATGTGGAAACATGATATTCTTCATATTCATAAAATTTAATTTAGGGAGTGACTGAGGATTATTATACCATGGTTCTAGGAATTACACTATGGGAAATGAGTTGTAAATTTTGGGGTAGACTACCGAAAGGTGGATTTAATTTCACTCCAGTTTTTTTCAATGGATTGTCTCGATAAATATATAGTGGTTGGAGATTTCAACCTGTTTCATTGAGGATCATGAATTGATAAATTTAACCCTATGTTGTGTAATACCATCTCTTTAATGAATTGATTAATGGAAAAATTAAAATATATTCTAAGAATATAATTGAAATACATTGTGTTATTTAGAAGGTTTTATTTGTGTCTAACATTTTATGGGGTCACTATAAATAATGATTCTGTGAAATTAAGATTTCTATATATATTTTACAGTATATAATGATATATGAATTTCATTATACTGTGCAGGATTTCCCCCAAGACTGAGGAGACAAGAGTTTCTTTCATGAGATCATTTAGCCTCTATGGTATCACCAATCCCTATTCATTTACATATCAATCTCCTTAAAATCTAATGATAATTCAATTACACTAACACTTTTATATGAATTATTATTCCAAAAATAGGAGTCTATTTATATGGTGTTTTTTAGTTATGGATAATGATTTTTCAGGTTGTTAATGGATGCTAATTTGTTATTAGTAAATGAGAGTTTCTTAGGGGTGTTTTAATAGTTTTTACCATAAATTCGTTATCATTGATTCAAAATTATTTTCAATTATATAGTTGAAATATGGTTCTCAGAAGTTCTTATTTATATATATATATTTGATTTCTAGAATTATTAGTTCTATAAAACGACCCTCAGTAATGGTAAGAAATTTTTTTGACATTCATTTTTTTAATTAATTTTTTAAATAAATTACAATTTGAAAGGAAAAAACCTAAAAGTGTTGTTTTATATCAGGTATTATTCTTGGGGAATTATTAGTACTATCCATTTAGAAAAACAATTTGACTATAGAGGTTTATTTCTAGTGAATTTTTCAATATTATCCCATGGATAACAAAATCATGCGGATTTTGTGGTAAATGTTGTGGATTCATTTAACTTATAAGAGTAGGGGTGTAAAATTGTTTGAATGGTCAAGATAAATCATGAGACCATATCATGTGAGGGGACATTAATTATAGGGATACTTCATAGTTCCACCCACATGGAAGGTGAATCATTACCCAAAACAATGCATCTAGAAAATGGACACATATAAGGATTATTAAAATTTGGGAATGCATATTTTATACATATGAATATTTTACCCCCTCATTCTAATTTTCCCATTTGTTTAATCTAATCTATCCTTCGATATAAAACTCTTCTTCCCAATGATTCCTGGAGGATCTTCTATTTATTTGATCTCATTTTATCAAGGTAAATATTCATTATATAAGTACATTATCATTGTTTATTATTTTTTATCTTTTCATATTTCTTCATAATTCACAATAATAGTAATGAAAAAATATGGTTTCTTGTTGTTTGGAATTGTTATGGATTTTCTTCATGTCAAGGATTTACAAGTACTCATACGATTCTATTTCATTTTATTTTTGTAGAACCAAACACATTTTCTGTGATTTCATCGATTAACAATATCCAACTATTTATATTTAATTTTTTATAATGTTATGTATATTTCCATCATTAAAATAGTTATTTATTCCAAAATATTGAAATATTGATATGGTTAGGGTTGAAATTTTCTAATTCAAAAAAAATTCCTAGATCCTCAAGTAAAGTAATTATTTTTGTGATTGTATTATAAATTATATACGATCACATCTTTGTTTTTACGGAAATGATTACAGTGGCTTTTCAAAAAATTAATTAAAAAATCCCATATAGAAAAGTAATTCATGATAAATAAATATGTTCAAATTTAGTTTAGAAAAATTGACTGATGAGAAGAAGTGAATTCTCATGAATGATGATTTTTCTGAAGTGATATAATTGATTATCCAGAAAAGAATATTTTTTTCAAATTGAAAGGTATATTTATCATATCAACTAATATAATTTTTTTATATTCTTATGAACTTGATTACATGACTCTTATATGATATTGTATTGTATTTTTATGTTTTTTGAAAGGTTATTTTAATCTATTATAGTTTTATATTTTATTAAATTGGTCATTCATTAATGGATTCTCGTGAACATTGTGTGATTTAATGCCTTGGTTACTATGTATTATTATAAAGAGTGTAAATATTGAATTGATATAACTCCACTATTTTTTAGTTGGAAAAAATCTTCAATTCAAGTGGGAGTTCATATTATGGTTTCGACAATATATTTTTTATGAATGAAAAATAGTTCTAAGTTTAAATTTTGTTATGTCTGAAAAATTCATGAATCATGGTGTATCTATGAATTAGAAAACATTATCATCGTGATAAAAACTGATACTTATATAATATATGAAAAAGAGTATTAAAAAAATGATATATTATCATTGGATAAGAATAAAATTTTCTAGTTTATTATTTATCCATAAAATTCATATTTAATTCATCGATCTGAAGGTACATGGTTATAAGTCATAGTAATTATCATAGTGAAATATCTAATGTATGGAAAAGAGTATTAAAATCTGATACATATATTTTTATTATGACATAAAAAATAGTTCTCTTAAAAAATTGGTGTCTGAAGGATATATATGTGGTTTTGTTTCTATATATATAGGAATTCTCTCTTTAAAAAATGTGTTATCTTTTTTTTTAATTCATGGTTTTCTTCTTGATAATTTATTCATTCAAATTTCCAAATATTCTGCAAAACTGATATGAAACGTTTGTAGTTTAATCATAAAATACAAAATGGTTACTTTTATTTATCAAGATTCAATTTTATATACATATAATTATGTTGGATTGGATTCATTTTTGATGATGTTTTATGTCTTTTATTTCAATAAAATATTTTATAGTAAAAAATCAACCTCCTTCCACCAAAATCATCATTTTTTTATTTCATATTTTTTTGAATAATTTTATTCTTAATTCATGTATTGTAGAGACCAGAAGCCTGACGTACAATGACATGACATTACATTTTCGGAATACTTAGTACATAACAAAAAAACACACACAAGGATCGTAATAGTTTAGTGTCTTTGGAAACTCGAAATATAATCTTCTAATCCTGGTGAAAGATCTTCAACATATCTCATAAAGATATTCCTTTTTTTAATACCTAAAACCTTTCTTTATATCCTGTGGAAAAGATAACATAAAAGGGTGAGCTCAAATGCTCAGTAAGGGTAAAAAAAAGAAATATCAATCACATCATATTCATAGTAACATAACATTTTGGAAATCTTAACCTACAAAAGAGAGCATAATTTCATAACATGGGATAAATCTTAGTAGTGAAATGAAACCCCAATAATCATAACATAAAAAATGAAACTTTTTGGAATACACACATAATCATAGAGAATCATATCTTATTAGTCAAGACTCATTGCCAAGACTATCTTAGTGGACAAAGTCCATTTCTGAACCGAGTCACCCTTGTTTCAGTCATGTTTCACTGAACCGGTATAACCTACCGTTCCAGCCATGTCTATCTCATGAGATATAAAATCTTTACCCAATTCATTGGAGAGAGATATAGGTCCCACCCATCATATAATGAATCATTTCTTATGTGTGCCACATAATCATAAATCATACATCATCGCATAACACATGTAACAAAAATGGGATTCTTGAAACATCATGAAATCATAAAACAAATCATATAAGCTAAATGACTTAATAAAAATAATTCCCTCACAACATAATCAAATCAATTTAATAATAGGGATAAAAACAAAACCCTATATTATCTTAGATGGAAAATAATTTTGATAAAACATTTGAACTCCATTCTTGAGGAAAATATCCTTTCTACTTCAAAAACACTTTTCTTTTCATAACATGTCATACAATTATAAACTAAAAGAAGTTGATTAAAAATAAACTTGAAAACTTATAAAGGAAGATTCTTGGAAATAATGTTTTAAAAATCCATTCTTTCCATATAAGTTAAAAAAACATTCTTCTCGTACTTTTTTCAGAAAAGTCAAAAAGTACCTCGTTCGGAAAACGACAAAAGATTCCTTTTATATCTTTTACTAAAAACTCACTGAAGGGTAAAATTGGTTATAAACTATTGTAGGTGGATAAAAATAATATTACATATTGAGGAAACATGGATTTGGATGATGAAATACAACCCAGTAAATACCAAAGTATAAACAATCTTGGATAAAAAAAATGAGATTGTGATGTTTCCCTTACCATAGGTCTGATTTTCTTCATAAGTGTCCGAACCTCCTATATAATGATTTAAATAATGTAATTGACTTATTCCAGAATCATACTCATTGTTATTATATCATATATGGTTCAATTATGACTTTATATTACCCTTTCTTTTGTAAATTCTATGTTAAAGAGCATTTTGGGTAAAATTGTTTCATTTGTCGTCCGTGTTTTGACTTGTAATTATTCATATGATTGCTTAGATCATAATTACTTACTTCCAGAATATAAAAAATTATTTATATATAATATATATTCAAAATATACATATATATAATTAATTAGTAAATGGAAAGAAATACACCGTTCATGGAGACGGTAGGCCGTACGTACGCATGAACGCTGTTTTCGTTTCCTTATTGAGTTGAATGGAATTAAGTAGATGACATACATATATACATAAATACAGTATCTTTATAATGTCATATATTTCATTATTATTTCTTATATATACTTTATAATCATTCTTAAATGGTTAACATGGAAAATGAATCTCATCATGTCGTGGAGACGGTAGTCCGTACGTACGCACGAGCGATGATATCGTTTCCATAATTATTGAATTGAATTGGAGTGGATGATACAATATATCAGAATCAATATTATGTTCTAATAACTATGTATAGTTATTCTTTACACCATTATACCCATCCATGTAAGGTGTTGGTGGAAAAGCAGATTACGCCACGGCGTGGAGACGGTATTCCGTACGTACGCACTCGCGATGATTTCCTTTTTCTGTAGGATGGATAGATGGGGAAATAGGATTGTTTCGTACTTATAATAACATATCAGTATATGAGTGATACTGATGTTATTACCTCATAATGAAACAACGTAAGAAGAAGAAGTGGAAGAAGAAAGAAAGGTGAAAGAATTGGTAACGGAAATTAACTCTTCTTTGAAGCGCCTCTCTGAGACCTCCTCTTAGGGAACTAAAATTTGTCTTTGAGGAAGACCAGAACCGCTAGGATGTATCTAGGGAAGTGGAGAAGAGATTTTTTCAGGGGTTGGACGAGCTTGAAGGTTCATAGTTGTGTGAGGAAGAGAGGGAGGAGGTTCCCTTTTATAAGGGAGGAGAGGGGCTCCTTTGGAAAAACTAAAAATATTATTTTATTATAAAGTCAAGATCGGTTTTAAATAGCTCCATATTGATTTATTTTGAGTCTAAGGTGTGTATGGGTCGAAATAATCTCATCCAATAGAATTTAGACAAGTTTAGGTTCCAATTTTAACCTTATCATTTAGATTTAACATTAAGTTAAATAATTTTACTTTTACCGTGTCTTCTTGTTTTCTTACACTGTAAGGTTAATAAACTTACTATAATAAGCCAAACTAACACCAAGTTGTTTATTATTAATATATATAACCGGATCTAAGTCATTTGGCCGATCCTTAGTTTTTTAGGAATAAGGTAACAATTAATAATATAATATTTGTTTTAAAAACTATTTTATGTCAATTTTGACACTATTTTGTAATTGATTTTTGTGAAAATCATATCAGAATGATAAGTTCGAAAAAAGTTAATTAAATCAATACTAACATGTCATACTAACCTATAAAATTAGTGTAATGCATAAAAAGTCTTAAATTACATTTATTTTTGTATTTATAACATCAATTATATCAATATTTCATTAATAAGATAATTACTGCATCGTCTTTGTGTCATAAATAAATTAAATTATTTGATGTCTAAAAATTACAAATAAACTTCCATTATGTATTAAATCGTTTTATCTTTCTAATGAATATTTACAATCGAATATATCTTATGTATAACCCTATATTAAAAAAATTTTAGTAAATAAACTTTGATTTTAACTCTTTTAACCCTTCTTTAAATAAATTAATAATAAGTTTCCTAATCTAATCCAAGTGGGCCTAAATGGTCATATTTTATTCCTAAGATTGTTTTTGGTTGAATTTAACTTTTCCAATAGAATTAGTACATGTGTTAGGGTAATAATAATATCATTTCTACCCTTAATTACCCTATTTACTTTTAACCCTGGTAAATAAAAGTAAAAAGTTACTATTCACCAAAAATTATTTTCATCTCATTGAACCACATTTTACTTACTGTTATCAACTGTGTCTCTAGGATTTTTGAAATTCCACTCACAGAAGCGGTAATATTACGTTTTATGAAAAATTCAGTTTTTTTAACTACCACTTAGTGGTTTCACTATTCATCAAAAATTGAAAGTTTTCAGAAAAATGCCAAAATTTAGGCCTAAGCTATATTTGATATTATGAACTCAAAAATGATTTCTATTTTACCAAATTCAAAACATATTAGTTTCATTAATTAATTTAAAAATTAATTCCCGTCGTCAAAACAAATAGCGTGTTCTTAAGAGATAATAACTATCAAAAGATTGACATTTGTTTATGTCTAGTTTAAATGTGAAATTACATCCAATGACCAACATTGTATTAAATTGTAAAAATATATTCTAAATTTACTTTAAAAGCACTCAAATTAATAATTTATCACTATTAATTATTTCGATTGAAAAATTTGTTTTTAATTAAAATTTAGTAATTTTCACTATTTATCAAAATATGAAATTTATCCGAAAATCACCAAAATTTCACCCTAATCTAATTTCGATATTACGAATCCAAAAGTGAATTCCATTTTGAAAAATAAAATAAATTTATTTCAAAAGGTGGTTATTACTATTAATAACGGCTAGTTTTAATAATATTTTAATAGCATATTGTTGTTTAGTGAAACTCGTTATTGCGTACTACACACGCTATCGAGGAAGGTCGCGATTGCGTGTAATGCAAAGAAAATCAAGGATGCATGTTGTGCAAGCTCCTTTTGGTGTAGCGTATAACACAAGACATTATTGAAATTAAAAAGAATATTTTTCATAAAATCTCGGGGTGTTACATTCTACCCCCCTTAAAATGAATTTTGCCCTCGAAATTTGTCGGGGTTATAAATGGTTTACTATTCGAAAGTTTCTTTAATAGAAACCCACATCGTAAAAAGGAATACCAAAACCAATCTTTAAAAACGAAAGTATGAAACGTAACGGTTACCCAAATAAACTAATTACTAGGTTTCCATATAGGTTAAAATATGGATATGGAAGAAAAATCTAACCATCATGTTCTGATGGAGAGTGGTAGAGAACGTGGCTATGAAGAATCCAACAATCACAAATCCATAAATTTGTGATGATCTAAGGTACCATCCGATTAATCAGATATAAGAGTACTAGGACATCATTTTTGGTTTTCAAGATCGTTTCCCTAAAGTTGATGAATTTGAATTAGAATAAATACTTACTTTATTTTGGTACAATCTCACTGTTGTTCGTGCATTGAACAATTTACAATTCATCTCTTAAATAAATGAAGTTGAATTTGTTATTCGTGAAGTGTTAAAAGATCATGTGATAGAATGATGGGTCATTCCATCTGTCTCAAACAAAAGTTTAGCAAAAGATATTAAATATACACAAGTCATTCTATAGTGAGATTAATCATATATGGTTCCTAAAATGGAGTTATACTTCATATATCATACTTCTTAATATAATAAAACTAGTTTCTACTAAAAAGGGACTTCCTGTAGGCCAGTGGTAGGCGATAAAGGCCAGTCGCACTTCGGTTGTGGGTTCGATTCCCACAGCCTTGTCCGACGCGATGGGCTGTCGCCCGTCCTGCAGGTTGTCCTTTTTCTAAAGCTATATTACTATAACATCCCATCAATAATATCGAAAAACGTTTTATCCTAACTTATGTCCAACATAATCCATTCTAAGCTTATCTAAAATAATTCGGTCCAAGCTCATAGTATAAAGAAAATGGTTACTTGAAATGTCATAGAACAATCACGTGAATGCCATCATTTATCCCCCATATATCATAAGATATATCTTGCTGGTCAAATTACAAATATGTGAATACCTTAATCATGTATTCTCTTGAATAATGAATACCCATTGAACCTTAGTGAAAACATGAATGTAGTTAAAAGTTAACACTTTCCACATACCAAAATCCTCAAAATTCAATATACTCAAACCATGATATCACTTATTCCTTATATCAATCATGAGCTCATGAATACTGTTAAACATTTCATTTTCTCGTTTTCCCTTCATTATGCGCATATCATCTTATTTCCAAAAATATCTCAATCACTTTGAATACCACATTAGACCAATACATAAATATTCCAATACTCCATGATACAACATTATTTTGGAATCCCATTACATAAACACTTAATCATTCCACCACATCTTTGTCATATTCAACATCGCCAATAGTGATCGCATGTGACTTACCATTTTCCTTTTCCTTAAGAGGTTTCTCAAGTCGATCATCACTAACCCTTGGATTAGGGAATTTATTAGCATAATGCCCCATTTCCTTGCACTTGAAGCACTGAAGTGTTGGTGGTGCGTTCTCTGCAGTGTTTGCTTTGTTCACATCATTAGAAACCCATTTTCCATTACTTCGACACTCAACTTCTTGATGACCTTCTTTTCCACACATAAAACATTTTCTAGTCCCTTTAAGACAATCTCCACCATGATTCATTCCACACTTTGTGCATAAGGAAACATTTATCTTCTTTTCACCATTATTCTGAGATTTCTCCTTAAACTCCATCTTTCGTTTCTTGTCAACACCATGAGATGGATATGTAACACCAAAATCCATTTCTACCATGATAGCACAATGCCAAATTTCTTCATATCTACTGAAGTCTCTTATAGCTAATGCCCTTCGAAGACTTGGTATTAAGCCACTGAAAAATCGATCAACTTTACTTTCAGGTTGGATGATAATGCCAGATGCATACCTTGCAAGTCTTGTAAAATTCGCTTCGTATATACCAACAGATTCATTATCCTTCTGCTTCAGCTCAAGAAACTCCTTTTCCATCTTTGTTCAAAGAATACGAGGGAAGTACTTACTGAAAAACAAGTTCTTGACCTCGTCCCATTCCATGGACTCAATTTCATCTCTTGCCCTCGTATTCTTGATAAGATTCCACCAATGATCAGCTTCACCTTCCAAACGATATACTGCTAAGATGAATTTATCATGCTCAGAACAATGAAGAACTGAAAATATCTTTTCAGTGGTACTGATCCATTGTTCAGAAACAAGTGGATCAGAAGACCCACTGAAAGAAGGTGGACGTTGCCTCATGAAGGACTCAATAGAATATTGTTCCCTTCTCTGCTCATTTGGATGTCCAGAATGATTCATAGCTTGTGTAAGTATAGAAATAATATTTTTCACTCCATCTCCCATAACATTTGATTGTTCAAGAGGGCAATCATTGTATTTTCCATTGCATTGATCAACACGGTTCCTTCGGGTTCCAGCCATCGTCTAAAACCCAAAAAGAATAGTGTGAGAGGAAAAAATCATGCTAGGGAAAAAAACACAATAAAGGGGGATTATCCTCAATATCTAACATCTTAGGTTATATTCTATGATCGTTAGCGCAATTCTAGGACTATAACCTATACGTATACTTACCCTTAGAGACATCCCTAGACATACCTTAGAAATATCTCTAGGGATCTCACTAACGTTTTCACATCCTAGTTTCCAAAGGTTAACTAAAACTTTCCTCTAATACCAACTGTAGAGACCCGAAGCCTGACGTACATTGACATGACATTACATTTGCGGAATACATAGTACATAACAAAAAAAACACACACAAGGATTGTAATAGTTTAGTGTCTTTGGAAACTCAGAATATAATCTTATAATCCTAGTGAAAGATCTTCAACATCTCTCATAAAGATCTTCCTTTTTTAATTACCTAAAACCTTTCTTTATATCCTGTGGAAAAGAAAACATAAAAGGGTGAGCTCAAATGCTCAGTAAGGGTAAACAAAAGAAATATCAATCACATCATATTCATAATAACATAACATTTTGGAAATCTTAACCTACAAAGGAGAGCATAATTTCATAACATGGGATAAATCTTAGTAGTGAAATGAAACCCCAATAATCATAACATAAAAAATGAAACTTTCTGGCATAAACACATAATCATAGAGAATCATATCTTATTAGTCAAGACTCATTTCCAAGACTATCTTAGTGGACAAAGTCAATTTCTGAACCGAGTCACCCTGGTTTCAGTCATGTTTCACTGAACCGGTATAACCTACCATTCCAGCCATGTCTATATCATGAGATATAAATTTTTACCCAATGCATTGGAGGGAGATATAGGTCCCACCCATCTTATAATGAATCCTTTCTTATGTGTGCCACATAATCATAAATCATACATCATCGCATAACACATGTAACAAAAATGGGATTCTTGAAACATCATGACATCATAAAACAAATCATATAAGGTAAATTACTTAATAAAAATAATTCCCTCACAAAATAATCAAATCAATGTAATACTAGGGATAATAACAGAACCCTATATTATCTTAGATGGAAAATAATTTTGATAAAACATTTGAACTCCATTCTTGAGGAAAATATCCTTTCTACTTCAAAAACACTTTTCTTTTCATAACATGTCATACAATTATAAACTAAAAGAAGTTGATTAAAAATAAACTTGAAAACTTATAAAGGAATATTCTTGGAAATAATGTTTTGAAAATCCATTCTTTCCGTATAAGTTAAAAAAACATTTTTCTCATACTTTTTTCGGAAAAGTCAAAAAGTACCTCGTTCGGAAAACGACAAAAGATTCCTTTTATATATTTTACTAAAAACTAACTGAAGGGTAAAATTGGATATAAACTATTGTAGGTGGATAGAAATAATATTACATAATGAGGAAACATGGATTTGGATGATAAAATACACCCCAGTAAATACCAATGTATAAACAATCTTGGATAAAAAAAATGAGATTGTGATATTTCCCTTACCTTAGGTCCGATTTTCTTCATAAGTGTCCGAACCTCCTGTATAATGATTTAAATAATGTCATTGACTTATTACAGAATCATACTCATTGTTATTATTTCATATATGGTTCACTTATTACTTTATATTACCATTTCTTTTGTAAATTCTATGTTAAAGTGCATTTTGGGTAAAATTGTTTCATTTGTCGTCCGTGTTTTGACTTGTAATTATTCATATGATTTCTTAGATCATAGTTACTTAATTCCAGAATATAAAACATGATTTATATATAATATATATTCAGAATATACATATATATAATAAATTATTAATTGGAAAGAAATACACCATTCATGGAGACGGTAGGTCGTACGTACGCATGAACGCTGTTTTCGTTTCCTTATTGAGTTGAATGGAATTAAGTAGATGACATACATATATACATATATACAGTAGCTTTATAATGTCATATATTTCATTAATATTTCTTATATATACTTTATAATCATTCTTAAATGGTTAACATGGAGAATGAATCTCATCGCGTCGTGGAGACGGTAGTCTGTACGTACGCACGAGTGATGATACCGTTTCCATAATTATTGAATTGAATTGGAGTGGATGATATAATAAATCAGAATCAATATGATGTTCTAATAACTATGTATAGTTATTCTTTACACCATTATACCCATCCATGTAAGGTGTTGGTGGAAAAGCAGATTACACCACGGCGTGGAGACGGTATTCCGTACGTACGCACGCGCGATGATTTCCTTTTTCCGTAGGATGGATAGATAGTGAAATAGGATTGTTTCATACTTATAATAACATATCAGTATATGAGTGATACTGATGTTATTACTTCATAATGAAACAACCTAAGAAGAATAAGTGGAAGAAGAAATAAAGGTGAAAGAATTGGTAACGGAAATTACCTCTTCTTTGAAGCGCCTCTTTGAGACCTCCTCATAGGGCACTAAAATTGGTCTTTGAGGAAGACCAGAACCTCTAGGATGTTGCTAGGGAAGTGGAGAAGAGATTTGTTCAGGGGTTGGCCGAGCTTGAAGGCTCAAAGTTGTGTGAGGAATAGAGGTAGGAGGTTCTCTTTTATAAGGGAGGAGAGGGGCTCCTTCGGAAAAACTAAAAATATTATTTTATTATAAAGTCAAGTTCGGTTTTAAATAGCTCCAAATTGATTTATTTCGAGGCTAAGGTGGGGATGGGTCGAAATCATCTCATCTAATAGAATTTATACAAGTTTAGGTTCCTATTTTAACCTTATCATTTAGAATTAACATTAAGTTAAATAATTTTACTTTTACCGTGTCTTCTTGTGTTCTTACACTATAAGGTTAATAAACTTACTATAATAAGCCAAACGAACCCCAAGTTGCTTATTATTAATATCTATAACCGTATCTAAGTCATTTGGCCGAACATTAGATTTTTAGGAATAAAATAACAATCAATAATATAATATTTGTTTTAAGAACTATTTTATGTCAATTTTGACACTATTTAGTAATTCATTTTTGTGAAAATCATAACAGAATGATAAGTTCGAACAAAGTTAATTAAATCAATACTAACATGTCATATTAACCTATAAAATTACTGTAACTCATAAAAAGTCTTAAATTACATTTATTTTTGTATTTATAACATCAATTATGTCGATATTTCATTAATAAGATAATTATTGCATCATCTTTGTGTCATAAATAAATAAATTAATAATAAGTGTCCTAATCTAATCCAAGTGGGTCTAAATGGTCATATTTTATTCCTAAGGTTGTTTTTTGGTCGTATTAAACTTGTCCAATAGAATTAGGACATGTGTTAGGGTAATAATAATATCATTTCTACCCTTAATTACACTATTTATTTTTAACCGTGGTAAATAAAAGTAAAAAAGTTACTATTCACCAAAAATTATTTTCATCTCATTGAACCACATTTTACTTACTGACATCAACCGTGTCTCTCGGATTTTGGAAATTCCACTCACAGAAGCGGTAAAATTAAGTTTTATGAAAAATTCAGTTTTTTTAACTACCACTTAGTGGTTTCACTATTCATCAAAAATTGAACGTTTTCAGAAAAATACCAAAAATTAGGCCTAAGCTATATTTGATAATATAAACTCAAAAATATTTTCTATTTTAACAAATTAAAAACATATCAGTTGCATTAATTAATTTAAAAATTAATTCCCGTCGTCAAAACAAATAGCGTGTTCTTTAGAGATAATAACTATCAAAAGATTGACATTTGTTTATGTTTGGTTTAAATGTGAAATTACATCCAATGACCAACATTGTATTAAATTGTAGAAATATATTTTAATATACTTTAAAACCACTCAAATTAATAATTTATCACTATTAATTATTTCGATTGAAAAAGTTGTTTTTAATTAAAATTTAGTATTTTTCACTATTCATCAAAATATGAAAGTTATCCGAAAATCACCAAAATTTTACCCTAAGCTAATTTTGATATTACGAATCCAAAAATGAATTCCATTTTGAAAAATAATATTACAAAATTTCAAAAGGTGGTTATTACTATTCATAACGGCTAGTTTTAATAATATTTTAATAGCATATTGTTGTTTAGTAAAACTCGTTATTGCGTACTACACACGGTATCGAGGAAGGTCGTGATTGCGTATAATGAAAGGCAAATCAATGATGCGTGTTGTGAAAGATCCTTTTGGTGTAGCGTACAACACAAGAAATTAGTGAAATTAAAAAGAATATTTTTCATAAAATCTCGGGGTGTTACATGTATATCATAGAGTATTAATTACTTTTTATTAATCCAATTTTTTTTGTAGTATATTTTAATTGTTAATTATTTATTTACAATTATATTCCATTATTTGGATTGGTAATTCTATACCTCATGGTAGAGTTTAACTATTTTTTGTGAAATCAATAACTAGTTGAGTATGGATGATTCCCTAACATTGGTATACAACCCATTGAATTTATGAGTGTTCATTGTGAATTTTACCAGATTAGTATTTATAATCGGTTAGGGATCCTCGTGTTCGTTTGTTACAAAATGGAATAAATCATAGTATTTTTTCCTTTATGAATTATATATACACATAACCTAACATTATATGTATTCAAGGGGTAGATTATAGAGATTATCTATAAATATTTTTCCAATACTAATCAATGAGCTGACATTGGTAGTTAAGAGATGTAATTTTAGTATGAGACTCAGATTCTAAAAATTCATCAGTTATCCTAACTAAATTAGATATTATTTGATTCATATATATTTTCATTTTTATATTTTGAGTATTTTTTCTAGTTATAAATGGGACGTGTTTTGGAATTTAGGTAGTGTTAGATTATAGTTTAGTAAACCAATATGAAATAGTGAATCATGATAATTAATGTCTTGGTATTAATTTTCAAGATACATAAATAAATTGTAAAATAATATGATTGAACTGTGCACTACTAAATCACATTATGTTTGGGATTATTTTTATTTTAAATATTTCATGTTGTATTCTATTTAAAATTATACCATGTATACTATAAACATGTATAAATATCAGAATGTATTGATACATGGTGAGATTTATATTATTGTATTATAATTCATTTTTCCATTCCATTTTGATTTTTTAGAGTATAAATTAATTTATAAAATTGTTTTTAGAAATATTTTATAAATTACAATTGACAATCCATATGATTTGAGTTTATTTTGATTAAATATAGTTGAATTTTATGATTGAAAATGTGGTTTCAAAAAATATAAAACATATTTTGAGTGAATTGTGTCACTATATATCAATTTAGTTTATAATTTTATATTCTATTTTACAATATGGGTTCCTATTTAGGTAATTCATTACAATTATATATCATTGGGAATGGTTTTGTTAGTACAAACAGGTTCTATAGTATCCCTAATGGATGGATTGATTATTAAATATTTAGTTCTTTTGAAATGATGGGGATTTTTATATATTTTACAATATAGATATATCCAATGAATAAATGGGTTCTAAAAAAATAATACTATATTCCAAAGATAATGGATTAATTTTAAATTTTAAATTTGGGTTATTTTCAAAATATATTTCAAAATTTAACATCATAAACTTTCATTTGACATGAATTAGTTTTTATCATACATGGTTTATTTTCATTGGTTCGGTCCCTTATTATGAAATACATCTTCTCTATTTTCATTTTCTTAAAGCGATTCATTTATTTTATCACTTCATATTTCCCCCTATATAGGTATGTTTTCATGCGTTGAATATTTTCTTCTCATCTCATTATTGATGTATCCCCCAAAAAAATTCTGAATGAAATAGTAAAAGGCAGCTGTGAAATATTTTTTACTTATCAGTCTCCTATATGATAATATTTTAGTCATGATATCTATTAATTGTGTTTTAGATGTAGTCATAGTTGAGAGTCCAATTATAAATTAGGTTATATATTGGGCATGCTAATTAAATGGCATCATTTCTCCTATATTCATAAGGTACTAAGAATCTTTATAATTGTAAGACTTGTTAATGTTGGTTAAATAAGGATAATGATACATTATAAAATATTGAGAATCCGGGATGTTTCATTGTTGGATACACCATATTCACATAATAATGAACCTTTTAAAAAGAGTGTCTTTAAAATATTAAGGACCAAAAACTAAATGACTAACCCTGGTAAAATATTGAAGCATTGACCACTCAACATATTTTAACAAGAATCATTGAAAATAAAAAATTTAATATTGTAAATTTTTAGTAAACACAATGATCAATCAATGTTTCACTACACTAGTCCTATAGTATTGTTGGAATTTAATGTACAATTTTTCCAAAGACTATTTCTTAAGTGATTAAATATTTAAAATGTGTCATCTCCATAATATCTTATTCAATCATCCTTTCAAGGATGAATCTGTTAATATAGAAATTATTATTTATTCCTTTGAAATATAAGACCATTACTCAATTCCCATGGGTTGTTATTTTATTTCAATTAGACAATTGGAGTTTTCAAGGCGGTTTATGTTCAATAAAATTGAAGCAAGTCAATCCTTATTAGGATGGTGGAGTGGGTAAAAAAATAACATCTTTGATTTTATATTTTCAAACACAAGGAATAATCACCATAGTTCGATAAATATGGAAATTCAGGTAATAATAATCCCTCATTATAGAATACTTTGATGAACTTTCACTATTCTGGCCGATATCATATAAAAATGTTAATATCAAGGTTCTTATAAGATTATTGTAGTTTTTTATTTTGAAGAATTTTTATTAAACCATTGTATTTGTTTTTTTCATTTCTTTTGTAGTGGAAATTCATATGGGGGTTTCCCCAGGTCCATCATGGTGATCAGTAAATACATTAAGTGATTTTGTTTTTAAAATACATAGTATAGTGAAGTTCTTTATGTTTTGGGAATATTATTTCAATAAATAGTGTTGATGGTGGATTTTATTTATAATGGTCATTCTTATCTTATTATATAATTTCAATGAAATAACAATGAATTCCATATTTTTTACCCTAATCATTAATTCTTTATTTAGGACTCACATAATCGACTTTCACTATTTTAAATTAATTGTTGACTCTGCAATTATGGGTATCCATTCGTGTGTGTTAATCCCTCCATGTTATAATTAATTTTCCATACCCACCAATACCTAGGATGGTAAATGGATTTCTATAAAAAATTCCATGATTTGTATTGGCAATTTTTTCATGAGGATTTTATGTTTAGTGATATCATGCTAATTATTTGCGTTATAATATTATATTAATTGTTGATGAATTTATTGGGAAATAATTGTGGTTGAATGTTGAATGACAAGATTAATTTTGATAACATGGGGTCACATTTATGACTTAATTTTTTTAATTTAAAATTTTTAATGATTTTTTTATTATTCTTATGTTTTTGGATATAAACATGATATATTTTAATTTATAACAATATATGGTATCAGTTCATGGTTAGTTATAACCATGGACCATTTTTTTGATGGGGGAGGGTGTTTTATGGTTCGTCTTTCATGGTTAGTGATTGGTTCTACAAAACATAGGACCTTTTTAGAAACATTTGTAGCTTATTTTGAGATGTAACATTATGGAGACATGCTTAGAATAATGTTAGGATTACCTTATTGAAAAATATTCTGCATAACAACTACATGTGTGGTTCCGTCAAAATAAAAAAATTACAAATTGTGCTTGATATCCCTAAACAATATAGAAAACCCATGTATTCATCTAATTATTATCAAATATTTGTAAATCACCTTTTTTATTTATCAATATGTAATTCCCATTAATCAAATTTAATTCAATCTTCCTACTAATATAATCCTCCTAATTTAATCCCACCTTGTAGAATTATCCATGTTGTTCTCATCATGTTTTGATCTCATTTCCTAAAGGTAGATGCTTATCTCTTCATTATTTTCCTATATACACTTATTTATCTCATGTTTATTATTATAATAACATCAAAAAATTGTTATGGAGACATAGGATGTGTGGTTTTTTTTATTTTTGACATGGTTTGTCACCAGTTTATCTAGTTTTAATTACTCCAAATATTATATTAAATTCTCTTTTGGTGATGAAACTTCCCTTCTTAGTGAATTCACTGATTGTTGTTAGGTGTCTTATAACATTTATTATTTCTGCATTACTATTGATTATTAACTCAATCATATAATGTGTTCTATGTAATTTAATATTTATTAAAATGATTATGATTTCCATGTCTTGATTGTCATTTTCTATCATCTCTCCCTTGTCATCACGAGTACTATGTACTTATAAATATTTGAATTAATCTCAATAATCAATTTCACATTACTGGAGTTTCATGAAATTTATGTGGTGGTTTATTCATTTTTTAAAAATTTTATTTATGTTTAAATATTTTTTTACTTATTTAAGGACCATGTTTTCCAATATAGTAAATATGAAAAATTATTTATCAATGTGAAATTTTTCAATAAAACTGATTATTAGAATTATAGAAAATGAAATATTCCTTTTGAAAAGGCTCATTTTGATATTGAATTTGTTATTTTCCATATATATTTCTATCATTTTTTACATTCCCTTGGGTTTTTATTAGGTAAAATCATATGTTATATGAAATCATTTTCAAACCCATGTTAAGACTTATACTTTCTTGAATGGTATGTTACATTGAAGTGTTCTTATAGGATATATATGAGTTTATGAATTAATCATCATGTCCTATTATTAAGATTCATATATTTTAGAATTTATTTCAAACCACCTTTGATTTTATTGAAATACATGGGTATATACATGGGAATTATAGGAATGGTGACAACAATAATTGAAATTATTCATAAAATATAAACTATTGTATATATTTTTCATTAAATATAAAATTATATTCCCTCATGGGTAGGTACGAAAGATAATTTTGATTTTAAATGTAGCTACATGATCATTGAATGACATTTTCACGTTTCAAGTTTATGATTCATCTAAGAGTGAGTCATTATTACCAAAATTGTACCAGTAAGGTGATTATTGATAATTAATTTTTTGATACAATTATTATTAATTATTAAATGAAAATATGTTTATTTTTTATCTAGATATTTCTATCATTTGATAAGTTGTATTTACCATTTACAAATGATTTATTTCATAAACCAAAAGAAAAATGGTTTGAATTGTAAAATTTTCTAGTTATGAAATGTTAATTTTTTGGGAAATGTTTTCCAAAAAATATATTCATAGATTTGTAATGCTTCCCCCAAAAATAGTTTTTTATGGAATATTCAATTTTTGTAGTTTTATTTTCTAGTATATATGGATTTTCAATAAAAAATGGAGTTAAAATATTTGAATCATGTATTTCCTCAAAAAAAAAATTATTTTGTTTTTTAATTGTTATTACAAAATACATAGTATTTTTAATATAAGAATAATATTTTATAATTTTCATTCTAAAATGAAATAACAGTTTAAAATATTAAATCACGATACAAACTATTGTACTTTGAGTTATTCTAAAAAGTATATTTAAATTGAATTTTATGGTATTTGAATAAGCATGTCTATTTCATATCCTATATAAATACAATCACAATCATCATATATGTTATCATAAAATTATTCATCATCATACATGGGATTGAAATTTTTATTGGATATAGTGTGGGACTATGATGTTAGATTAAATATTTTTATAGTGGTTAGAGATTTGGGATCACTATCTACATATTAGATGATTTTTTGGTGACATTTTATTTTTAAAATTCAATTAATGACATAGGTATTATCTTTTATAGATCCACAAAGACACTAATTTTATGTGTCATCAATTAAAAGTGTGTATTGTTTAATAAACATTTTCGTGTTTTGAATTATAGTTTTTTAAACAACAAAATTTTGTTAAAATTTTATTAATCGATGTTTTGTTTTTGTAAATTCACATAATTTGAAATTTTTTATAATTGAAATTCAATTTCTTTATTGGAAAATTCATGTTTCTTGATTTTGGTTATTCCACTAATTTATTTTTATCAAGAAAACTCAATCCTAGTTTGAGTAATGTTTATTCCATTGTACTAGTTCCTATCACATACCAAAGAGGAATACTCTTCTAGCCATGAGTAAAACTGACCATATAACGTGGAAAGGGTATCCTATGATTTATTATTATTATTATATTTAATATATTTTATCTTCATTGTAAAATAAAATAATAAAAAATAAATAGGTTTAAAATAATAACAAGGAAAAATGGTGTGTTTTCATTTTTTAATAATTTTTTAATGTTATTTCTTAGGTGATGATACTTATTTTACGATTTCTTCATATTACATACGTTTTTAATATTTGATATAACATTTAAAATAAATCCTAAAATTTTTTAATTAACTAATTATTTTAGTTAAATGGAGTGGGTTGAAATAATTTTTTTTTTGATGTTTGTATTTTTATAAAAAAAATTCAATAGATATGTGATTATTCGTAATTGATGTTGTTTATCATTATATAATTTTTTGATGATTGATTATTCTATTGAATAATTTGATGACTGATATGTTCCAAAATGGTAATAATGTTTTTTTATCATTCATAGTATTTATAAAATTTTAATTTTAAAGATAATACAATGTTATTAATTATCCAGTTTGGTGGAATTACATAATTACGCTGTTGATGATTTAAAAAAGATTCAATATTAAAATAAATGAAGGACAATTTTTGTTATATAGCAGGAATTTATTCTATTTTTAATCATTAATTATTCTATATGGGGGATGTTACATTATTGGTAAATAAGATTTTTTGTTTAGTTGTTATGGTACATTTGTATGATGTGGTGTGATTTGATTATGACCGTGTTGTATATGTTATTTTGTGGTTATGGTTGTGGGGGGAATAAATTTCTTGTGGGGTGAATGGGGATTTATAACTATTATATGGATTTTATGGGTTGTGTGGTGTCTTATAAAAGGTTTAAATTGGTTCCTATTGTATTTTTTCATTGATTGCAATGGCATGGACCATACATTAAATGAATGAATCCATAATGGATTGTGTTATTGGAATGGAAATAATAGTTTTTAAAATGAATAATTATACACATATTTTAGTTTATAAAATTTCATACAAATTAATTCCTAATATGATCTATATAAGGTTGTTCATAGTAATCACGAATCTAATATCAGATGAGGAACAAATTTGTGTTCACTGAAGAAGTATTTTGGGATCTATTGTAATTATAGAAGAGATGGAGGATGGCATGAGTGAAAAACAATTTTATCCAACATGATGATAAAATAAGATATAAAAATGTTATATAAATGTTTTTAATAGATATTCTTCATTATGTTCATGATGAAATTGGTTTTTATTTAATGGATATGAGTCATTTTTTTCAGAATCTATGCTTTTACATAGATTACAGTCTCTCTAATATGATTTGATTTTGTATTCTTTAAATAAATTATAGGTTCTATGAAAGGGGAACTATTTCCCCCAACCTTTTAATTATTGAATTAGAGGTTCTAAAAATAAACATCAATAAAAGGATGGATAATATAAAATAATTCCTTTTAATTGTAGGTCCTGAAATGTCTTACAGCCACACATTATTATTGCCGATGATATTTTATTTTTCCTAAATTGAAGAGAAAAATAATTTTGGGAGATCATCAAAATCATGATTCTTAATTTAATTTTATGTGTGTATAGATTAAATCATATAATGAGAAGTCCATATATATATATTATATTCTCGTTGAGTAATAGTATGGAAATCTAGAAAAAAAATTGGCATCCAAGGGAAGATACTTCCAATAAATTACCACAAATCCCTAATCTCATCCAAAAGAGTAAATAAGAAGTACCTTTATGAGATCAATATCTAGATCACATAGTGAATTTTTAATTATGAAAATAAATTTCACTCATATGGTGAATGAAATTCTTTGATCAATTGGGTAACTAGATCGATTCCGATGAATGCGCATTCATTTATCAACCCGCCTAATGGAATGACTACAAAGATGGAAAATATAATGTCTAACTGCATGTGAGATGAGAATTACATTAGTCACTAAAAATATTTTGAATGAAGTGGAATTGATAAACTTATTGGGGATAATTTTATTGGGCTGTGTAATGTTTTAGGTAAAATGCATGCATTGTATGAATGATCGGATTGGACCTACATTATTGGAGAATACGTTTAGGGATGATTCATGAGGTATAGATCAAAAAATGTATAAGAACATTGGCTGATGATAACTAGTATAATTATTGTTCTTATAGAATTAAATATATATCATTGAGAGGAGTTAATAGATTTAAATAAGTTGGTTTTATGGAAGGAGGACTTATATATTTGGAACAAAAATAGCAATATAATTTTTTTAGGGTTTCATATTCCTCACAACATCATTATGGAGTAAAAAAATATTTTGAGTTCAACAACCATATTCTGAATCAAGAAACAATGATCATATAATATTGAATTTGTTTTTCTTGAAGAACTAGATATATTTAATTTTCAGGTGAGATTTTAGAGAACGTAATCATCCAGACATTATATGGGAGGTTCATTTCTAGAAGTGGGACATACAATGGGGAATTCATACAGTGGTGCAGTGATACCACAATGAAGATTATATTTTTCTTGTTTTTGAAAATTATTAATCATGGACTATCCATGGATTAAAACATCAAGAAGAAATGACTGGTTACATATTCTACATGTTACTGATATTCTTCACCCTGACAAGAATCCAAACATGATTTTTTCATTGAAGGCGATTGGGATATGTGTCTATAGAGATTCATTCATAATGGATTGAATACATACAGATTTAGATACACTATGTAGGAGCTTCTTGAGGGATGGTTTCAAGGGTGGGACAGAATGTGTCTGAATGAAATGAATGTGCACCGGCCATCACAATAATATGATGGAATCCTTCAGAATCTCTAAATATTATAAGGTATGACAACTAGATATCCCTTACTTTCTTCCATGTATGGGTTAAGGTGATGATATGAAAAATGGGAACTCTAATTAACGTTTTTATTTCTTCACCAACATTCAACATTATTCTTCCAAGGTGAAGTTCCACACTTGAAGCTAGTTGTAATTGGATCCATGGATGTATCAGGTGGAATCCAACAATAACAGGTCATAAAATGAAATATGATGTTTCATGAAATTTGGGCTAATAGAATGGGGTTAGGCTTTACAAAGATAATATGGGATTAGTACCTCTAAAATTTAGTACTTACTATAGATATGAGACTTATTTCATTGAATATGTTAGATTAGTGTTCACATATATCATGTTGTGTTGTTTATAAAAAATTCTGATTGCAGTTGATTAGTCCCACATTGCGGTGCTGGTTGGGTTTCACCCCGAGATGTCTAGACCCACAAGAGAGTGGACATATCTTATTAAGATGTGTTGACTGATTTTAAATATGGTGATTCAAATTACACTTTCCTAGACAGATGAAATTTTGTGGCTGAGGCACTTTCGAATAAATTATATTCATGTGATTCTCTCATTTCTATAATGGTTTATAATCTTAATAATGTTATTAAAATATATTTTGATGGACGAAGCCCTTGTCCTTCATTATATTTACCCCCGTGAGAGGAAGTCTTCACGTGTGTCTTTTTAATCAAAATTAAATATCAAAATTAAATTTTTAATTGGTAAACAATTATAATGCTCATGAGGTTTATATGGTAATTTATATATATATATTTAATAAATACATTCAACTGTTTTAATTTGGGTTTTCAATATTTTTTAATTATTTTAAATTGTAATTTCAACCTGATTTTATTGATTTCATGTCATTATGGATAGATTGTGATTTAATTGAAATTAATTAATCTATACAATATTCACTCATTAATTTCCAGGTTTGTGTAAGGATCATTGAAAAAGAAATACATAGTTATAAATCATTAATAAGTTCTATTCCCATATCATCAATCGAAGGTGATATATTTGATCTGAATATGATTCTCACCTTCAACCACCGTTCACAAAACAGATGATGACACAATGGAGAAAATTTTATGAAAAAACAACAATAAATCTACAATCATGAATCCTTAATCCATAAATGAGTTAAAAAATGATATATATTCCAAATATTAATTGTTTGAATATGTGACACATAGGTTATATCATTAATTTTGATGAGGTGTGCAGATATTCACATTTATACCCTTGGATTTCAACAACATGTTAATTTATATTTCCTAATAGTTAGTGTGGTTATGTAAAATTATAATTTCATAATTTTAACTTCTCAATGGTGAAGTGAAGATACTCATTGGGGATTCCAAACATTAGTTCTACAAATAGTTATCATAAAATAATAGCTAAAATCCCCTAGCTATTATCTTTTTTAAATTCATTCAATAATATTATTTCTGTTTACTTATTTTATTTTTTTCATTATTTCAAATTTCCATTTTGATTTAATATAAAACAATTTCATTCATTAATTAATGGGATAAATACTGAAATACAATGATTGTAATCATGATCCATACCCATGAATCATAAGGAAACAACCAAAATTATTCAGTTTAGAAACAACAACACATTTTTACAATAAAAATGATCCTCTAAATCATTCAATGTAATATCATAAAATATAGTATTATAGTAATGTTTAAAAATGGATTTACTTTATAAATTTCTTATCATGGAATCCCCATATTATACATGTTCATTAGGACCAATATACATGTGGATCATGGAAAAAATGGACTCATTAATAAAATTCTTCAACAAGTTTAAAGGTTAATATATTCTGACATGGATTTAAAAATATATCAATGCTTCCAATGTATGTTTAAATTCCACAAGCTTCAATAAAAAAATTTAATATAAATTAATGGGAAAGATATTGTCTAGAATCCTTTTAGGGAAAAAAATTAATCTACATTATTCGATGAACTTTCATATTTAATTTACTGAATCCATTATTATCGGAATCATTATCAATAAATAGATTATATCATTAATAATTTATAAAAAATTCATATTGATTTATGAATGATATTTTTTAAATTTACTCATATATAGATTTAATTAATTGGAATCAAAATTCAAAATTGAAAATATTTTTAATTCGATCTTCAATGTGAAAATCATTCCTATATATATAAGTAAAACACATATTTAAAACTCTTTGTCAGAGAATATAACCAAATTGATCTAATGAATAAATATATTTTAATTTATAAGAACATAAGATGAAAAAACTAGAAATGTAATATATATATATATATATATATATATATACATATACAATAAAACCCTATAATGAGGATCTTTAATTGACCCCTTACTCAATTCACATTCATATGTTTTTATTTTATTCCATGAACGTGATAAACCAATTGTCGACATTTAAAATTACAAGAATTTAAAAAATATATAAAAGATTACGAGATTACTCATGAGGAGAATTGAATGATTAATATTATAAAGCATTGTGTTTGAAATAAATTTTATAACATGGTTTTCTTATCTTATAGATCATCATTACAGTAGTTATCTATAACTTATTATCTTTGCATCATCTAATTAGAGAATATAAAAATGTACCCAAACCAGTTGTAAAACTAACATCAAATTATATTTTTGTACATGAAATTTCACCATAACTCACATTCCCTATTTGTGAATCCTTAGTATTATGGGATTTATATTATCATCATTAATATGAAAAATATAATGAAATGAAAAAATGAGTAGATTCTGATGTACTCAACATCCTCCACTTCATCAATATTCTTTTCATTGTTCAGTTCTATGATAATTAATTGTTTTTCATAACCTGTATCACGCTTTCCATCATACTAACATTACTTATTTATGAAAATAATAATAAGATCTAATGATTCTTTTTTTTACTTCTCCCTCTTTTTATCATTCTTCAATTTTTGGATTTTAATCAATGTTTTAAATCATCCCTTTCATATTCATTTTCCACTCATTGGGTTCCATCATGATATTTTATTTTTATTATTTTATTAATTCGAATGATGATTTTTATTCATCCTCTTCTTCTTCTTCTAAAAATAGAAGATATGCATTATGTCATGCATCCTATACATAATGATATAAATGTTCAACTTTTCTGGTGTTTTCAACATGATTCAAGTATTAATCTCTGTTGTAATGAACTATATTGTATTAATGATATTATCATTACATAAATTAATAATTTTTTTATGCATCAACAATAATTCTTCCATCCCTTCATTAGATTCCATAAAAAAATAATTTAAATGACAACATAAATTAATTATAATACTGGTAATTTGAATAGTAATTTATCTAACATTATTGATTTGTGACTAATGATTGTCCAATATTTTATAAAATACACATTTTTTCACCATGAGAATTTATTTCAATTAATATTGAGGGATATAACATGTAGGTTCACTCTAATGGTAGAACTCAACATAGGATCCACTATTTTAGGCATTATTGTCTAAATTTCCTCAATATGTATAATAGTTTTGTATTCCATTATTTTGTATTAAATTCATCATATCTATAATAAACATCTGATATTAGTCATCTATTTACTATGGTTATCATTAATAATTTTTATATTCTATATAAATGTCATGTCATGGATATTGATGCATTATTTTGATAATAATACATTATATCAATGAATTTTATTTTCCATCATGTAACCCAAAAAAAACATACCAAGAATGTAAAAGTAATATATACTCAAAAAATATGAAAAAAATTAATTAATTTAATAGAAATTATATAGTAAACAATATTAACCTAAACAATCACTCTAGAGTCTATTCTAATGTTTTAGTGCTCCTTATAAATGTGGAAGATATTCGGAATCTCCATGCGAATGTAATGATGCTTCAATAGAATTAAAACTTTTGGTGGTGTTGTTAGGGAGGTGGGGAATGTATGTAAAAACACAAGAAAAATTTAGTATGAGATCTTATTTTCTTAGAAAATAATTTATTTTTGAGAATATATTTGAATTTGGTTTGTTATTCATTTTTTGTTGTACATTTATCATCTTGGTGGATTCTATTTGTTTTCATTTTCGGCAACACTTTTCACATATATTATGTTAGATAATCTCTAATTTACATGAAATTAAAATATGATTATACTATATTGGAATCCCTGAAATGTGGAGGACAATCAGAATTGGGAGATGGTAAGATTTCTTAGTTTTTTAGGGATATAGTTAATTCCATTAGTAACTACATAATATCACATATTATCAGACCTAATGTGGTATTTTGGAGGTTCATGACTACCAATAAATATCAATTGATGAGAAAATCGATCAGAGAGGTACTAGAATATCATTACCTCCAGAGATGGAATCATAAGGGAGATAAATGGTATTTCCCAATAAGTATATTATTTTCCTAGAGAAGAGGATGGATGATCAATAGTGACAAAATTTAGAATAAGGAGAACTAACTAAAGATCATTTTTCATTTATAATAATTCAAATTCAAATATAACATATTTTGATTTAAATTTTATATAGTGAAGGAATAATAGAATATGGATGAAGTTGTTAAAAATGTTGAATAAATGGAGTACTGGATTCATTAAAAAAATATGAGGGAGAAACAAAAAATAATACATATATAATGCTGAAAATGTTGGAACATATATTGCCCTACATTATAGAATACATTAAAAAACAGTGTGAATTTATTTTTCACATACAATCATATGAGGAAGGATAAAAAATAAAACCTCTTGTGATTAAAAGAAGATGATAAAAATAAAACATTTGAACACATTATGTATATGTTGATTGGGAAAGAGAAGCTTTCTGAAGATGAAAAAATATCCTAGAATTGAAAATTTTCAAAAATAGAATTAGTCAAAGAGGAAGCTTTAGAGCCTCTTGATTTTTTCAGTAATGAATAAACTTAATTATGGGAAAAAGAAGAAGTAGTTGAAAATTTATAAATTTTTATTAATTATTTCACCAAACGAATTGAATAAAGAAATAATAGTGATGCAATATTACTATAAAATTTGGATAGATGTGGGGTTCTTTTTATTTTTTATAAATATTCCTTCATTATGAAATTATTGTTAAGAAGTATTCAAAAATATTTAAAGGATTAGAGATTGAAAATTTTCGTTAGGATTTTGAATTTTCAAGTATATTTTACTAACAAACCACGTATCATTATTTCATTATACAATTACATGACAGAATGAAAAAATGTATAAATACATAACTAATTCAATAACATATATTAGGATACCCAAATATTTAAATTGATTTCAATGAAATATTTTTATTGGATTAGGAAATGAACACCCTACATGGTTGATTCATTTTATCATATAGTTATTTTAATTATTTTAATTTTAGATCATCATAATATAAATTTTGTTATTGAAGAAAATAAGATGAAGATAATGAAATAAATAATGGGTAAATAACCAAAAAAAATTAATATAGGGGAGTAAAATTTATTATTATTAATATCTTTACATACCTAGTATTTTCTTTACTTTTATTAATAAATACGATGAATTATTTCAATATAATATCTATATTAGTGTCATAAAAACATATACTTTTGTATTTTACTTAGTGATATAAAATTCAAGGAAACATAAGAGAATTATTTTGAAGCATTTGAAAAATTTAATTATCATCCCAAGGATGATAGAGATATCAGTGGTCATTTTAAATGTCATATCGTAACATCATTCTGTAGTTAATCAATAAAGAGTATTGATATATTTAGATTATTAATAATGATTACTAGATTATTTCATTGATTAAATATATTATTAATTTCCATGCCTTGACATGATTTAATTAATTATTCCTGATCGCATTCCAGAAATGATTTTAGCCCTACTATGTCCCATTATTTTATATGAATATTTGTTGAGTTAATAATGTGAAAGGTAAATCAATTTGAACAAGCAATTATATGTTGTAAAAGTTACGACTGATCAACTTTTCTATTTTTATGATTGATGAATTTAAAAATGATCACAATTATTCATTGACCCACTTATATATTTAAACTATTAATCCCATAGAATCCAATGATGTCCTATTATGGAATAAATACTTTACATTATAGTATTATTAATTCATATTGTAATCGATTTTGTTTATGTGATATTAAATTGAAAGTGGGGGTGGGGTTCTATGTAGAACGATGTATTTTTTTAAGGGGGATTTGAGTGTATTTAAGGGATTTAGGGTTATGGTTGAAGAATAATATAATAAAATTTAGATTTTTTCCCTTTATTTTTTTGAAAATAGAAAAAACATGATATTTTAAAAATAAAACATATAAATAAATTTATTAAAAGAACTTTTTTATTAGTGTGGTGATAATTCATCATTACTCGACTGGTGATCATTTTGTCAAATTGGATTAGAATATGGATGTGAGGGTTATCCATCAAACATATCTTTAATAATAAATAATATAAGAATAATAATAATATAAAACACTAGAGGTTAAGCATTCATTATGATAACATAGTTCATTACCCATCACTTTGCGCTATTGTTAGTGTAAAAGGTTACATTCAAATATTTGGAGTGATTCTTTATTGATTTTACCTATAATTTTCCATAACAATAATTAATATTTTTGTCTCATGTTTGATCCTTATAATATTTTTAGTTGTCATTCCTACCTACCCTCTTTCTCTATGTCATTTAATATTTGATCACAATCCAAAAATATTAATTTGTATATTTTCCATTACATGGTAATGTATATAAATTTAATCTTAGCATATAATTAAGTGGTTTAATCATCATTTAATAATTAAACCATAAATGATTCCACATAACTATTGAGAGATGGAATTTCATGGGGTGTCAAACAAAAAATGGAATGATTTTTAATGATATGTTGAAATATATAATTGGAAATGGGATGAATTTTGAGTTGTGAATTTTAAAAGAAGAATGATTTATGAATTATATATTTTAAAGGTTTTTTATTATAATAATAATTTATAATTTGTTATTAACCCATATTGAAAAGATGAAACTTCATGTATTGACCTGGTGGTTTAACTCAAGGATTATAATGAGTTTCATTGCTGTGAAATTTGATGTAAATATTTTTTATGAATAATATCATTATTTTAATCTGGGATTACATTATGTTTTGAATAATTTGAATTTTTTGTCAAAAATGAATTTTGATGTGTTTTTATACTATTATATTATATTTTTATCATTTATTTTGAATAATATGAAATTAATTCATACAAATAAGGACATGTTTTTAGTGTGTGATTTTAAAAATAATTTCTAAGCAAACTATCATTTGAAATGTGTAGTCACACACCATAAATACATATTAATGAAATTTATATAGAGGTGATTCATGCCTTGGATTATAATAAACATTATGAATAATGTCAAAAATGATCCAATCTAATAGTAAAAACATCACTTGAGATATAATTTAGTATCCTTCATTGCGGAACATGTTGAAAAAAGTGTTTGAATCTGAATTTTTTTAGTTTTATGGAAGGAAAAATGACATTCCATGAAATTTTATCTATGTGTATAAATTCCTTCCATATCTACAAAATTAAATCTCCTCCGGATTCATGATTTTAGGAGGAGAATTTGGTTCATTTAGAGAATCATAAAATGTATTTATGTTAATTATTTATTGAAATTATGATGTATTATTAGAAAACAATGAGTATGAAAATTATAACATAATAAGTAGAGTTAAATCATTGAGTGAAGAACCATTTTACAATCATTATAAAGATACTACATAGATTCTGACCCAAATAACATTCACAATAATTAGGTATTTCTCTTCATATATCTTATTTATTCACATTGATATTTAAATAGATGATTTTAATTTAAATTTAATACTCTTTTATTCATTATTTTTATTTTATTTTATCCTATATGTTGTGTTCCCAACACGACATGAGGGATCACACTCTGATGAATGAAGACACCCATATGGGATTGTATAATTAATCAATCTGGGTTATTATTTATATTTCATATTTCATCATTCTCTTTCAAGAGTATTTTAATCAACAATTAGGGTATTTTAATTATTGTTTTATATTTTATATTAAATCACTAACTCGGTGTGTTTTGTAAAATAAGAAACCAAACATGATAAATTTAATTCATTAATTAACAATAAAATATATTTTATATTAGTAATTAAAACGTAATATTCCTGAATCTTGTTTATTGATATTCATTGTTCCATGATTAATTTAGATACTAGAGTAATTTTTTTGGTATTAGACATTCAAAAAAATGAACGGCATAATAAATGTTATGTAAGATGGTAAAAGGTATTACAAGTATTTTAATGATGACATAATCAAATGATATGTCATTGTTTCGATGGATACCTTACATGGATATTGTGGGTATGGATAATCATTCAGTAATAGAAGAGGTTTTATAAAGTGGAAAAAATGATATTATTGATGTTATATGTGATGATTGTTTTGGAGTTTAGTGATCATTAGGTTTAACATGTGGGATAAATTATATAAATTATATATTCTTTTGGTTTTTTGAGAACTACCACCGAAGTTAGTTATCTATAAATAATTAAATAATGTATTGGGATCTTGGTTTGTTCACTAACATCTATGTTGTGAAGGGGTGAAATTGATGATCTCAACATATTACCTACTATCACATGAATCCTAGTACTAGCTACAGTGTATCAATGTAGCAGTATACATATGGGATATAATTTAATGGGATCATATATGGTATATGTTGTCAGTTATATATGTCATTATATGGAACATGGAATGAATATATTTATATATGGGTTGTAATGGATATTGGTAATGAATAATAAATATGTAATGGTTTATCTGGTTATGTAGATTTAGTGTGGGGATACGGTGCGTGTGGTGCATGGTTGAATGGGGGGGAAATTTTTATGTCCTTCATATTCATGATAACCTATTCTCTTGATGATTTTATTTCATATTTTAAAATTATTATGTTATGTGGTATGTTTTTGTTAATATTTCATTTTATGTCTATCACATTGTATATAGATATTGTGAAGAAAAATTATTTTTTGGATTGAATGACATGATGTTTTCCACTATAGCATTATAGTTTCAATATCAATATGGATGTTTTCTGGGGTTTCAATCATGAAAATTTAATTTTTGTTTATTTATAATTCTTTTTGTGAAATATATAGTTTTTAATAATTTGGGAGGATGATAATTAGTTGAAAAATTACAGATACGAATCAATGAATACATTTTTTATTAAGGATTTATAATACATATTCAACATTTTCATAAGTGGTTATTGAGGATCATAATATAGTGTATATGTTCATCCTATACCAAATATATATATATATAGTATGATTTTATATTTTAGTGATATATTTGGGGAATTTATTTTACATTACTAATCAATAAAATTCATGGATTGTAGTCTTGAGTGTATAAAATGATAATTTTTTTAAAACAATATGAATTTATATTATATACGAAATCTCATTAATTTCTAACACCCCCAGATGTCATAGTACGTTATTTCTTCTAAGTAATTCAATAACTTTCACTACACACAAAACCAAGTTCAAGCACACAACGACTTACAAACTAGCAGTTCAAAACCGTATATGAATAATATTAACTAAATTTTTAATTTTATATAATCCTTATAATTTTACTATCTATATTATGAATTTATTAGACATTATATAAGAACAAATTCATTTTTTCAGATAAAAGATTTATTTTTCAGAAAAATGCAATTTTACCACCTTTTAATAGAGAACCCTTTTTATATCCAATATTTGACACTTTTATATATTCAATTTGGAAAAATAAACTTCTTTATTATAATAGGTAGATATATATTTAGTTTCAATAAATTTTTTATGTCTTTCGGATAACTTTCATATTTGGTTGAATAGTGTAATTTACTAAATTTTTACCGAAAACAACTTTTTTAATAAAAATAATTTATAGTACTAAATTATTTATTTGAGTGCTTTAATATGACATTATATTATATTTTTATCATTTAACATAATTTAGGTCATTGGATGTAATTTCACATTTAAATTAGATATAAAAAAGTTTCAATCTTTTGATAGTTATTATTTCTTAAAAACACCTTTTTTTTGGTAGTAGGAATTCATTTTAAATTAATTTCTGCCAATTCTATGTTTGGAATTTTGAAAAATGGATTCCATATTTGGGATCCAGAGGTACAAACTATGGAAATAGGTAACTTTTATTTTTAGACATTATGAATAATTATTTCGTTAAATATTTTATTTACCACGGTTAAACTGTAAATCCGGTAACTATGGGTAATTAAATAATATTAAAATAATATTAAATTATCCTAACACATTTCCATACCCTATTGGATGATACATTTTCGACCAAGGTGAATCCTTGGGTCAATTATGGGACCACTTGGAGGCACTGGAGAGTGGTAATGATAGTTTATATTAATTAATTTAAAGTAAATGAAAAAATGACAAAAACAGATATATTTTCGTAAAAAAATTTATACTAGGTGTTATATAAGTTTAATATTAGACTACAAATATTAATTAGAAATCTAAATATATTTCCAACATAATGGTATTTTATTTAAAATTTTTAGAGATTAAATAAACAATTTTTTAATGACATAATGATGATACAATAATTACCATATTAATAAAAGAATCAAATAAATGTTATTATAAATATTAAAATAAATATAAATTAAATGTTTTTATGAAATTCACAAATTTTTTATGTTAATATGTCATGTTAGGGATGCTTCAATGTTTCTTTTTCTATGTAATCAAGTTGTGATGACTTTCACAAAAACTAAATACCAACAAGTGTTAAAATTGACATAAATTAATATTTAAAACAAATACTATATTATTGATTGATATAATATTCCTTAAAATGTACAGTTCGTCAAAATGGCTTAAATAATATTTTTATATGTCATTAATGATCCACAGGAGGTTCTCTTAGCAGTTTATAGTATGTTTATTAACCAAATAATATAAAAATACAAAGAGACATGGTAAATGTCAAACTAATTAACTAATAGTTAAATCTAAAGGATAAGGTTAAAATTTTAACCTAGATCGGTCTAAAACCTATTGTCTGAAATTATGTAAACCCATACCCACCTAAGGATCTATATAAATTCATTTGGAAATATTATAAACGGAATATGATTGTATAATAAACTAAGACTTGAATCTTTTCCTAAAGTGACCATCACCCCTCTTATAAAAGGGCACATCCCCTTCTCTCAAAATCACACCTCCAAAGCCATTTGGCTCCGCCAAACCCTACCCAAATATCCTCCCAACTTCTCTAAAGTTTTCCTAGAGTCTTTAGTTTAGTAGTAAATCCATTCTAAGGAACCCTTTTGATCAAATCAAAAGGAATAACCAGAAGAAGAGGTAATGATTTTTACAACCGTTATTCAATTTCTCTTATTAATTGAATTACACTTTCATTGTTTTCAAATTATAAATTAATAAATCCGGTATCTTCTATATACTTTTATTTTATTATAAATATGGAACATCTATATTCATTATTCTATCCATCTTATAATTGATAATGTCACCATGTGTGCTTACGTACGGCTTACTGTCTCCACGCTGTGGTGTAATTTTTTATTCAACAATATGTTATTTGGATGGATATAATGATCAGTAATATGAATATAAATAATGAAAATAACATTATCTTTTCTCTATAAAATTAATATACCATCCAATTCCACACCTTTATGGAAATGATAATGTTGCTCATGGGTTTGTACGGATTACCGTCTCCACGACATGATGAGATTTATTTCCACATTCACCATTAATCGGTGATTATAAAAATATATATTACTAATAAGTATGTAATATATGAAATAATAATGATACTGGAGATATATATATATATACATATATATATATATTATTCACTTTTTTCTGTTAAATACGATATGAAAACGGAAACAGTGTTTATGCATACGTACGGACTACCGTCTCCATAAACGGTATTTTTCATTTCATATATATTTCTATGATAAATATTTATATTCTAAATATATATGACATATAAATCATGATTTATATTCTGGAGTTATTTTAATCATGATCAATGTGATACAATCAATAGTAACAAGTTAAAACATGTACGATAAAGAATATAATTATTATCGGAATTGATAATTTAACATGGAAATTATTATTAAATGGGTAGTATGATCTCATAAATTAATCATGTATGGTATCATAAATATTAATATGGTTCTGCTATAATTTAATAGCATACTATGATCTTCATACATGAGGTTATACATACACTCGACTAAAGGAATGTGAATGGTAAGGGTTAATTCTTCAATCTTATTATTATCCAAGATTGTTTATGTGTAAGTATATACTGGTACATTTTTATCATCCATGTCAATTTTTCATAAAAATGATTTCAGAATGATTATTTTAAGGATTTGTGAATTTTACTCTTTATCAAGATCAGAATTTAAAACGATTTAATGATTTATCTTTCTAAATATTTTTAATTAATGTCCATGTTTTCAAAATGATATTAGGGATTTATTTATATGGACAAGAATGTTTTGAAATGATAATTCTTTTCAAAAGTTTCAAAGTGGTATGGGAAACTTTGATTAAAAAATATCATTTAATTTACTTCCTTTATAAATGTGTGACTTTTAAATGATTTTACAAAAAGGATATTTCTCTCAAAATGCTTTACTCATAATTTTCAACTATGTCAGCATCCTTTACTGGATGTTATTTTTGATTGAGGTAGATATATTATAATACAATCATCCATATTTGTAAAGACATTGAAATACTATAGAAATTTTTTTCTTAAATACATGGGAATTTTACGAGTCCGCGGTTTCTGATGGCACCTGATTATGAGGCATTGTGTTCCTAGAATCAATTTCTGATGTTTTGTTCGGGTACGTTATGTAAATTTATTGGCGGGATTTTATATCTTTTGAACTGATTCTCAGAATTGAAATCTGAGAACACCGTTGAACTCGTAGCACCGACATTCACTTAAGGGGACCTTTACCACAGTTTCTTTTTAGTCTGTTTGGAAGTTAGTTTTCTGGGTTTCATAAAAAAGTATAATAAAAATAAGTGATGGTTTATTTTTATTTTAGTTGGATAAAGTCTCTATATTGTGGTTAGAGGTGGGTCCCACCACACCCTAACCTCTCGTGGGGTTATATAACTAGTGGTGGGGCCCACTATCATGAAACCCCTTATATTCCTCATTAACTCCTTGAACCCCCAATTAAGGAGGAAGAAACTCTCCATTTATTTATTTTGGAGTCTCTTCACCTCCTCCCTCCAATTTACTGAGCCAACTCACATTTTTAATTAATGGATGTGACATAATGTATTTTAATCTTTATGAATTAAATAATTCATTCTTTTAATTATTTTTGTTATTTTATTTTGTGATAGTTGGCGCATAATACCTTGGTGTAACTTTGGAGAATTAGATAGAAAGTGTTCTTCCCACGAAGAACATGAATCACATCTCCAACGACCACTAATAATGTCGCCAACAACGATGTTTTCTTCTTTTAATGTCAATGGAATGACGCCTCCTTCCCATGACTCCGCCGAGCGAACACCATTTATAGGTAGGGGAAATTGGATTATTTTTATGTATGAGTTATATTATCATTTCCTCATCGTGTGTTGTGCTCTTGATGCCGAATGTTGACAACGTAATGAGGATGGTTTAGAACGCACAAACACGGTGTGGCCCTCCCCCCTTTTTTGTTATTCTCATTATGTTGATGAAGGAGGCGGAGCCGGTAGGGCGCGGTGTCGTGGAATTACGCTGGAGGAATGGGGCCTCAGTCATGCGGGCCATGGTAGACGAAAGAGGTGGTGACGTTGGAAATCGGAGTCACCGGCAACCGGAGGCAGAGTTCGCAGTGACAGCGATGCCTCCAGTCGTGTGGCGGGACCGACGGCCGCCTGGGGCGCCCGGTCCACGGGACGACGGCCTGGCGAACCGACCGGCCGCGTGCACTAGGCCGAACCGGCTGGCTACGGTCGACCGGGCAGAGGAGGAGGCAGCACCTCTGGGTCAATCGGAACGACCCACAATGCGGGCCGGGTCCCCAGGTGGGCCACACCCCCCCAGGCCGGGCTGACCCACCATCCCACTTGGGTTGACGGGTCGGGCCCGTCTCCGCTCAATTGTGAATAACTCCTAGACCGCACGTCCGATCGACATTCCATCTATGGCACTGGAAACCTAGCGACAATGTCATACTTTTGGAATACTCTAAGTGAGATTCATACAATTTTTGGAAAACGTCCGGGTTTGGATCAAGCGTAAATCCATCCGGGCCCCTGGAACGGAAACACCAATAACTCCTAGACCGGGCGTCTGATAGATGTGTCATCAATCGCGATGAGTTCCTTATGATGAGACAGATCTACGAGATACATCAAATAAGGACTTTGTGATAGTTGATGGGTTGACACATGGATCTAGGAGTGGACCCTCTCTGAATTGAGTGTGGTGTTTGCAGGAACCCTAGGGTTAGTTGTGTCGACTACTGTACCAGAATCCTTCATGGGTTCGGTTGTGACGACTACAGTACCAGAATCCTTCATGGGTTGGACTGCGATGACTACTGTATCAGAATCCTTTTTGGGTTCGAGTACGATGACTACTGTGCGAGAAGCTGTCGTGGGTTTGACTTCGACGACTACTGTACCAGAATCCTTCGAGTGTTCGACTGTGACGACAACTGTACTGGAATCCTTCATCGGTTTGACTGTGTTGACTATTGTACCAGAATCCATTGTTGGTTCGACAACGATGAATACTATACTGGGATCATCCGTGGGTTAGACAGTTCTCACTTCTCTTCCTATATCCTCTGTGGGTCTGACAGAATAGCTTGTCATGTAGCTTGTGTGAGTCTGACAGCATAGCTGGTCCTATATCCTATGTTGGTCTGACAACATAGATTAACATGTTACTACATCTGATCATCTCTATCGCCTTATGAAATATTTATACCTGTGTGAGTTGTGTTTTGACTTTCAATAATTTATCTTTGATGTGATTGACATTACTTCCTATGTGGACTGGGTTGTGCATGGGTTCGAGAGTTGGATTAGGATTGTGACTGGTAACATAGGTATATGAATGGGAATATACATATGTCGGGTTGGGTGACAGTTCGTGACTATATATTTCATCTATTTTTTATCCTTTATGGATTCTGGGAGACCTTCGGGGGTCTCGAGGTCCCCTAATGAATATTTTTATACTCAACCTTGCACGGGCTTCGCATGCACCTTGTTGTGTTCAGTACAGATTATGGACAAAAATGATTGATGCCGAGGGTGACAGATGGGTGGATGCTCCGTACTGGACTAGACGGGATGTACCACAGGGACGAGTTGTTAGAGTTCTGTACATACCCTTCAGGTAGGATTCCCTGGTGGACGATCTAGGAGATTTTTTCCCTTTTTAATGGTACATGTTATTCATTTGGGTTTGTATACTGGTCCACTTACTATCAGCACACCATACATTTCTATTTGATTACTTTTTTCCTCTACTACTTTCTTCAGACTGTATGTGTAACAGGATTAAAGGCAATGCCTTATCCTTTTATCAGGGATTTACCTTTGGTGCTAGTCTCCACCCCCTGGCCTATGGAAGGTGAGCCTGGGGTACTCACAGCATGGTCCCCATGGTAGGTTCGTGAAAAATTGGTATTATAGGAGTTGGTTCTATCGTAGAACATGGACTATGATTCATTTAATAGAAATAGTGTCAAGTGTGTTGGGTGTGGTTATCAGTTTAGGGAAACCGGTGTTGGTGCGGCGGCCGACGTATCCATACACTAGGACTATGACTTCTAATCTCTGACTAAGTGCATGAAAACACAAATTATGTGTGTGTTTCCGTTGAAAAAGTTTTCATCATGATTACTATGTGTAAGCTCACAAGGTATACAGTTTTAACCATGGTGCACCTGTTTCTTTTCAGGATGGCCCCATGAAGGCAGCCATCTAGGGTTCTGAGTATCATACGAGATGGTAGCCCACCGAGCGACGAGGCCTAGATGTAGGCCCCCAGCACAACGGAGGTACCGGTGGTACCACTAACCACTGGCACACCGATACCACAACTCCAGAAGTAGAGAGTGCATGCCGTCTGAGTGTGTTTCATGAGTTCCAGTGCCAGAGGTCGCCAAGGTTCTGGGGAGAGACGGACCCACATGAAGCAGATGATTTGCTGGAGGCTGTCGTGAGATTTTTTAGATTAGTAGGGACACCAGCCGACCACATGGCGATCCTTTCTGATAGTCTCTTGCATATGGCAGTAGGCAGATGGTTGAGCCTGATGATCCATGTGCATGCCGAGGCATAATTACTCTGGACAGACTTCGAGAGTCTCTTTCACTCAGAGTTTGTTCCAGAGACCCTTCATGAAGTTCAGATTCAAGAGTTACATCATCTACAACAGGGAAAGATGATAGTATCTTAGTACTCAGTGAGGTTCACCGACTTCTCGCGCTACTCCATGGATAAGGTGCGGGACCCATTCTTTAGGGCTCAGACCTTCGAGTAGGGAGTCAGTCATGAGATCGGGGCTTTGATGATCCCCCTCAGTATCCCGACACATGCGGGGGTGCAGGAGCGAGCCCTTTTGGTGGATATTTTTCTCACTGATCAGTCACCAATAGAGGGACCCACCACATGGCGACACGTAGAAGAGTCTTCATCATCCGACTGTAGACTGATGTCGTAGAGGTCCAAGCGGGCATGGCCATCAGGTGGGGACTCCAGGATATAGGTTCAGTTGTACAAGGCACATGAGATAGAGCCAGCTATACAAGGAATAGGCAGTGCTATGCATGAGGTGGGCAGGGCCACATGGCTCGAGAATGCCCGACCCACCATGCAGATAAGCAATAAACAGTAGAGGGACCGCCCAGACAAAGGTAGAGGTTTGATCGTGGTGGTCCGACAGGAGAAGGCAGACGTGGTAGAGGAGCTGGCTGAGCAGCGGGTGGTGGATGACGTTTTGTGGCTCTACCACCTCCACCACTAGGAGGTCCACCCTGACAAGAGGGATCTAGCGGATAGAGATGGGCTCAGCTCCAGGCAGTCGAGGCCTATGACCACTGCACACCTGAGATGATTCTTGGTACTATCTATTTCTACTCCACCCTTCCTGTAGTACTTATAGAATTCTACATTGACTTGTACCCCGAGATGGAACCAATATATACTCCAGCATATCAGATGGCTCCCTCCGAGCTTTGTGAGCTGCGGGCACAGCTAGAGGACTTGCATGGGAAATAATTTATCTGACCCCGTGTTTTACCATGGGCATCACCAATTTTGTTCGCAAAGAAGGTGGATGGGAGCTTGCGATTGTGTTTTGACTATCGTCTCCTAAATCAGGTGACCGTGAAGAAAAAGTACCCACTCTCGAGGATTGATGTCCTCTTTGATCATCTCAAGGGAGCACGATGTTTCTCGTAGATAGACCTTAGGTCAGGATATCACCAGCTAAGAGTTCGAGATGAGGATGTGCAGAAGATGGCATTCAGATGTCGGTATGGCGATTACGAGTTCTTGGTTATGCCCTTTGGTTTAACCAACACTGCAGAAGTGTTCATGAGTATCATGAACATGATCTTCCAGCATAACCTCGATCGCTTTGTCATAGTCTTCATCGATGGCATATTGATCTACTCAACTTCTAAGGAGGAGCATGCCTACCATTTGTGGGTAGTACTAGACACACTCCAAGAGAACAAGCTTTATGGTAAGCTCTCGAAGTTCCAGTTATGAATTCATGAGGTTCATTTCATGGGAAACATCATCTCACAAGAGGGAGTAGCAGTGGATACAGCAAATATCGAGGTTGTACTAGCTTGGGATCCAGCCAGTAGTGTGACAGAGGTACAAAACCTTTCTGGGACTGGCTGGGTACTATCAGTGATTTGTGCCATTCTTCTCCTGAGTGGAAGTACCGCTTTCAGCATTGATGAAGAAAGGGAAGAACATCATGTGGATAGTGAGATTCCAGCTAAGCTTTCAGGAGTTGAGGCAGAGGTTGACTAGTTCACTCATCTTGAGCCTACCATAGGAGGGCATTGGCTACATAGTTTATAGTGATTCATCAGGGACCATTCTTGGGTGTGTTCTGATGCAGGTGCGAGTAGTGATATCTTATGGTTCTCTTCATCCGAAACAACATGAGAAGAACTACACTACCCATGACATAGAGTTAGCAGCAGTGGTCTTCAACCTGAAGATGTAGTGACACTATATTATGGGCAAAAATTTTACAGTCTAATCTGACCACCAGATTCTCAGGTACATCTTCTCACAGAAGGACCTGAATCAGAGACAACGACGATGGCTCAAGTTCTTCCAGGTCTATGACTTTGAGATAGTCTATAATCTAGGTAAGGGGAACGTTGTAGTAGATTCTATCAGCAGGAGATCAGGCATTCAGCTTCTAGGAGAGGTGATGAAGCAGTTGGCTTCGTTGTAGATATCTTTTGTGGATTGAGATCGAGCTGCTTTTCTGCAGTCTCTCACAGTCACTCCTCCACTTCATCAGCGAGTCAGTGAAGCATATCATGGGGACATTGACTGTGAGATGCGACGTGCTCTGATATCCACGAGTCATGCACTAAATGGATTTTTTGAATGTGTGTAGCACATCATTCTCTTTAGAGGACGAACCATGGTACTAGTTTCACTTCTGGAGAAAGTGTTGAGAGAGTTCGAGAAATCTACATTAGCGGTACATCCTGGAGTGGCGAAGATGTATCAGCACCTCTGATGACAGCACTGGTGGCCCGGTATGATGAAGCAACTAACCGAGTTTGTCACCTAATTCCTCACATTTCAGAAATAGAAAGTGGAGCCCCAGGTTCCAGAAAGCTAGGTTCATCCCTTAGAGGTTCTATAGTGGAAGTGGGACTAGATATCCATGGATTTAGTGACGGGACTTCCACGTACATCCGGAAAACATGACTCTATCTATGTGATTGTTGACCAACTCACCATGTCGGACCACTTCCTACTAATGATAGATAAGGAATCAGTATAGATCATGGGATTCCTCTACGTACAAGAGATCGTACGGCTTCTAGGTGTGTCATCGACGATCTTCTGAGATCGAGATGCCCATTTCACTTCTTGGCTGTGTAAGGGGTTGTAGGAGGCTTTTGGGATGAAGCTTCGCATTAGCCCCACCTTTCATCCTCATAAGAATGGTCAGACTAATAGAACTATTCATAATCTCGAGGATATGCTCTATACATGTGTCCTCTACTTCGGTCATAGCTAGGAGGATCACTTACCCTTGGTAGAGTTTGCGTATAATAATAGCTAACACTGTACCATCCGGATAGCACCATATGATGAATCATACGGCCGACCTTGAAAATACCCTATATACTGGACTGACCCAAGGGAGTCAGCATTTGTAGGACCAGAGATGGTATAGGATACAATAAAGAAGGTGTAGATCATCCTGGAGAGGATGAAGACTACACAGAGCAGACAGAAGTCCTATGCTGATAGGAGACGTAGACCACTAGAGTTCGAGGATGGTGACAACGTCTTCCTACGAGTCGCACCTCGATAACGTCTATTGAGATTTATCTGAGGCCGTAGGATATCTCCACAATTCAATAGACCCTTTAAGGTCCTCATCAGGGCAGGCGAGGTGGCATACCGCTTGGCACTTCCACCTGAATTGCACCGGGTTCACGACGTCTTCCACGTATCTCAGCTATGGAGATACGTACACGACCAATCCCACCTTATCCAACATGGGGAGCTAGACATTAATGATGTGGTGACATTCACTGACGTACCAGTGGAGATTGAGGATTTACTAGAGCAGGTTCTGCGTGGACGGTCGATTCCTCTGGTGCGTGTTCACTCTCAGCACAGGAACTTGCAGGATAACACATGGGAGCAAGAGGCTCAGATACATGCTCAGTAGCCCCTTTTGTTCCCCTAGTGTGTGTTGTAGCTTATGGGAACGTAAAAACCTGAGGTGGGGAAAATGTAAAAACCCGGAAATACTATGGAAAATCAATTCATAAATACATGGGAATTTTATGAGTCCACGTTTTCTAACGGCGCCTGATTTCTAGGCCCGGTGTGCCATGAATCAATTTATGATATTTTGTTCGGGTAAGTTTAGTAAACATACGTGTGGGATTTTATATCATTTGAACCGGTGATTTTAATTGAAATACGAGAACACCGTTGATCTCGTCGTGCTAGTATTCTCTTATGGGGAAATTTACCATAGTTGCATTTTAGTGTGTTTGGATGTTGGTTTTCTGGGTTTGATAAAAATAGTAAAATTAAAATAATTAATGGAATATTTTTATTTTATGTGGTTAAAGTCTTTATGTGGTGGTTATATGTGGGCCCCACCACACTTTAACCTCCCTTGGGAGGATATAACTAGAGGTGGGACCCACTAGCTTGAAACCCCTTAAACTACCCTTTAACTCCGTGAACCCCCACTTTAAAGTGGATGAAACTCTCCCTTTAATTATTTTGGAGTCTCTGAACATCCTCCATCTATTTTAAAGAGCCAACCCACATTTTTAATTAATGGATGTATCTTAATGAATTTTAATCTTTTTGAATTAATTATGAAAAATTTTAATTAGTTGTGTTATTTTATTTTATGTTGGTTGGCACAAAATACCTTGGTGGATTTTTGGAGAATTAGAGAGAAAGCGTTCTTCCCATGAAGAACATGAATAACATCTCCAACAACCTCCATCCTCATTAAAGGAGTAGACACTGCCAATGAAGAATGATGGCAATGATGACGTCATCTTCTACTGACGTAAACGGAATGACGCCTCCTTCCTGCGACTCCGCCGAGCGAACACTGATTACAGGTAGGGGGAAATTAGATTATATTTATGTATGAGTTATCCTCTCCTTTCATCATTGTGTTTTGTACTCTTGATGGTGAATGTTAACAACATAACGAGGATGTTTTAGACCACATGAACAATGTCTGACCATGCACCCTTTTTTGTTGTTCTCATTGTGTTGACGACGATGACAAAGAAGGTAGGGCGCGGTGCCGTCACACCGCGCAGAAGGGGGTCGCGGCCATGATGGCCTCGGTGGACGGAAGAGGCGGATGCACTAGAAACCAGAGGCGGCACCAGCACTGGCGGACGCGGCGCTAGGCGCGTAGAGTGGCTGGCGGCCTCTTGGTCCACCTGGTCCACAGGACGACCGGCCAGCCTATCAGGTCAGCCCGCTGGAGAACCGAAGTGCCCGCATGAGCTACTTGGAGGAGGATATGGCCCGCATCCATGGGCCGCTCGGCTGGGTGAACCAACCGGACGTGTGACGGATGATCTGAAGAACCACGGTGACCACAGGTTTCACGTGGGATGATCCACAGCCCGCAACGCGGGCTCCGTGCATCAGTCTGAATCGGATATCTACGGTCGGCCGGGCAAAGGAGGAGGTGGCGCCGATTGCACCTCCGAGATAACCTAACAGGACCACAATGTTGGCCTGCTCTGTAGGTGGGCCTCACCCTACAATTCCGGGATGACTCCCACCTGGGTTGAACCCGCCGAGCCGGGTCGGGCTGACCCGCCAGCCTACTAGGCTTGACAGGCTGAACCCGTATTCTCTTAATTGCGAATAACTCCAAGACTGCACGTCTGATCGACACTCTTTCTCTGTCACTGGGGACCCCGAGACAAGGCGGTCCTTTTGGAATACACAAAGTGAGTTTCAGACAATTTTGGAAAATCACCAGGTTTGGATCGATCGTAAATCCAACCGGTCCCCTAGAACATACACACCAATAACTCTCAGTCCGGACGTCCGATAGACGTTCCAACTATCGCGATGATTTCATTATGATGGTACGGAACTACGTGATACATCACCTCTAGAAATTGTGATAGTCGATGTATCGACACTTGGCTCGAGGAGCAGACCCGCTCGGAATCGAGTGTGCTGTGTGTGGGAACCCTAGGGCTGCTTCGAATAATACTGTACCTGAATCCTTCGTGGGTTCGACTATGAAGACTACTGTACCAGAATCTTTCATGGGATAGACTACGACTACTACTATACTGGATACCTTCGGGGGTTCAACTGCGATGACTACAGTACCTGAATCATTTGTGGGTTCGACTGCGATGACTACTGTACCGGAATCCTTCGTGGGTTCGACTTCAACGACTACTGTAACGGAATCCTTCATGGTTTTGACTGCAAGGACTACTGTACTAGAATACTCCGTGGGATCGAAACCGATGACTACTATACTGGGATCCTCCGTGCATCTAACAGTTCTGACTTCAGTTCCTGTATCATGTGTGGGTCTGAAAGAATAGTTGTTCTTGTATCCTATGTGGTTCTGATAGCTTAGATGGTCCTGTATACTGTGTAGTTCTGACATCTTAGATGAATCAGTGACTACATATGATCATCTCTATCACTCTACGAAATATGTATACCTGTGTGAGATGAGATTTGACATTCAATCATTTATCCTGGAGGTGATTGAACTTATTTCCTGTGTGGACGAGGTTGTGCTTGGGCTTGAGATTTGGAGCCGGAATGTGACTGGTAACTTAGGTATATGTATGGGAATATACATAATTAGAATTTTTTGACACTTCGTGATTGTATCTTTCATCTGTGGTTTGTCATTTGTGGATTCTGGGAGACCTTTATGGGTCTCGGGGTCCCTTACTGAGTGTTGTTATACTCACCCATGCACAAGTTTCACCCGCACCTTTTTTTTTTCTGTGCAGACGATAGACAACAGTGATCGAGGCTGAGGGTTGACGGATGAGAGGCTTGTCGGAGCTGGAATAGATAAGACGTAACACTGGGATGAGTTGTTAGAGTTATGTACTTAACCTTTTTATGGGATTCCCTGGTGGATGATCGAGGAGTTGTTTTCCCTTTTTACTTGTACTTGTTGTTTAGTTGGGTTTGTATTCTGGCCCACTTACTTTCAGCACACCTTACTTATCTATTTCAGTACATGTTGCCTCTACTGCTTGTGTTCAGACTGTGTGTGTCACAGGTTTAAAGCCAATTCATTCCCTTTTTATCAAGTATTCGCCTTTTGTGCTAGTCTCCATCCCCTGGCCTATGAAAGGCAGGCCTGTGGTAGTCATGACATGGGCCCCGAGAACGAGTCGTGACAATATTATATTGAAAGAGTTAAGATATATGGGATTGTGGATGTTCTATTTTTATACTATTCATGGTTTGTAGTTAATGTATTGACATTTTTTATGCTAGTTTTAATACAAATGTTTATGTTATGATTCAACTTTTTCATATGAGTAATGCAGTGGACTTAGTAATTGACGGGTGGAGACGACTATAGCTCCTCGATGCATTGGTAGATCTCATGAGAGAAACTAGTGTCTTGGGACAAACAAATTACAAATACTTTTATTTGTAGGCTTGACACAAGGCCTGGACAAAAAATATTATTTGTAGTCTTGGAACATGGCCTTAACTATGTGGTAATGATGTCCGGTGTTAGGTATTCCCTCATTATGAAATCAGTTATTACATGTAATTATTCGACTAGAAGAATATCCATGTACATGATTATATGGTAATGTTTCAATTATTTTTACTATGTTATGTTCATGTTTATGTTTAAAAGACTGTTTTTTTATTACACATCTTGCCTTAAATGATTATAGCTTCCGCTATGTTATTTACCCTTACTAAGTATCTGTTCTCATCTGTTTCTTATGTTTTATATTCCCCGGATTTCCAAGAAATGTATTATGATTGATATATATGATTGAGATAAATGTGATAATGGAGATATCAATGAACCATCTATGTTGTATTTTATATTTGAAATTTTAATGTGAATTTCATGTATGTAATCTAATTTCCAAGACTGCTAATCCGATCGGTCCCTCGGGACATGAATCCTTGTAATCATGCCAATGTATTAAAAGAATGCACCGACTCTCGGTAACAAGGGTCGGGGCGCTACAGTTTTTATCAGAGGCAGTTTAGCAACCACCATGAAAATAGATTTAGATAATCTCTTATTAGGGAACATTACCCAAAGATTGACTTTGATGATTAATATAGCTTGGCTTCCTAGAATTATGGTATTGTAGATATTTTGTGATTTTTCCAAAAATACATCCATGTCTAGATAAGAGTAGGTAGAGGAGGCTCTGAAATAGTTATACCTTGGGGTAAAACCCAAAAACACTGCTTTGATCTGGACTCGAACATGAACTGGTGCACTACAATGGGCCTTGCTTCATTCTTGGTTACAACACTCCCGAGGAATATGCTTAGGATAATTCTCATTTTCATTACAAATCATTATAAAGGAATTACTTGTTTATACCTCCTGAGTGAAAATATTTTTATGATTATGGATTATATCGTTAAACTGTTCAATTTACATTAGGTATTTTTCATGTTTGGAATTATTCATTGCAATTAATAAACAGAACTAGTGTATGATATTGTATAGAAATGGAGCCTAGTAGAAGGAATGTAAACTCTAGCAAAATGTTTGATCCAAAGAGTAATAATGATGATATCTTTCACAGAATTAATCCAACATTTAGAGGGGAAATAGTCTCCCTTTTATTCCAAAAAATATGAAGAAATAGTATCATTTTTTAACAAGATATGTTAATAATTCTATGAGTCCTTTGGATTTGAAGAGAAGAAAGAGAAGAAAATGAGGGAAGAGGGAATGATGGATAAAGGGAAGAGAGAAAAGAATAATTTTCCCATATGGGAACACTGTATGGAGAAACGACCTGGAAATTTCCAAAAGGTAATGACAGTATTTTATAAGTGTGGAGAAAAAGGACACCAAGTACCTGACTGCAAGTGTAAAAAAAGGTTTCAAATGTATAATGCTTCATTTAACAGGAGATGGGACCCTACGCGAAATAATGTCCAAATCATCACAGTATTCCCCAAATGATGCTAATGAATAATAATCACGTTCTGATACTACCACAAATGAATTTGAATGACTAGTGTTCTTATGTTGTTATTAATAAACTGTTTCATTTCATTGTTGTTTCAACGATGTAATGGTTATATTAATTATGGAAACAAATAAAGATTGTACTGATGTACTATTTCATTGAAGATTTGAGATTATATGGTATTATGAAAATTTACTCAATAGCAAGTTAATCTTTTTTTTAAAATACATGGTTGAAGGAAAGGTAATCCTTAATATGGTCCTGAAACTGAGGTAGTAATTTAGGAATACGTTATGGTTGATTTGGATAAATTCTATTGGATATTCTTGATTACCTTGGCACGAAATAATGGATTGTTTATTTCATAATTGATGGAGTATTAAGTTTTTTTTGGATATATGGAAGATATATAGTATTCTATAAGGAATAAGAGAGCATGAATATAATCAATAATTATTTATTGAAATTCAAGGTGTTATCAGGTTTTATAAGAATACATGATGAAGGTATTCACATGATATTACGCGGAAAAAGGGATCTTCATTTTGTTTACAATCTTTATAAATTTTGGACTGTGAGTTTGGATAGAAGTATTTTGGATAAGTCTAATGACTTGAATCGATTAAGTTTGACATTGGATACTATTGTTATGGTAAAATAATTTCTTGAGATTATTTTTGGATTACCATAAAAAGGACATCATGGAGGTCGGGTGACAACCTGTCGTGTCTGGTAAAGTCGTGAGACTTGAACCTGCAACCGAAGGATGAAAAGGGTGCATCACCTACGACTATCCTATGTGATATCCTATATTGTATAATTTATTTTCTTACTAAAATTTCTGATAGGTCAATTATAAATTCATTTTTTTTGTAACCCTATACGATTACGATAAATATAATTTTGTTTGAAATTTTTGTAATGAAAGATGAGTTTGTGGTAGGAATTAGTTGAAGGATGAATGTATACTTCTCAAGTATATATTTTTTTCTTCTTATTCTAGGGATAAATTAATTTGTAAACATTATAGAAGGGATATTAAAACCCAAAATGTGTTATCTTAATACATTATGTTTTGTTTAACCGATGGTATTTTAAATCATCATAGATTGATGGGTTTGAGGTCCTCAATTTTACACTTGTTTGTGATTGATGACCTCAATAACTCCCTATATGTATTTATGTTTTTCCTCCAATTATGTTTCTCCAATTTCCACCTATGTTCTCCTCATTTAGATCATAATTTGGTGGTGACTATTTCATTTCTCTTTCCCTCTTATTAAGACTAAAATTTATTAACACAATTTCCGATGTCGGTTTTCCTCCATGGTATTTTTTTATTTTAAACCTTTTCTTTTAGAAGAACATTTTCAAATTGTGAGGACACAATTTATTGAAGGAGGGGAGAATGTAACACCCCAAGATTTCATAGTACATTATTTCTTCATATTAATTCAATAACTTGCACTACACACAACAATGAGTTCAAGCACACAATGACTTACCAAACTAGCCGTTCAAAAGAAGTTATGAATAGTATTAACTAAATTTTTAATTTTATATAATCATAATAATTTTAGAATCCATATTATGAGTTTATTAGTCAAAATATAAGAACAAATTCAATTTTTTCAGATAAAAGAAGTATTTTTTAAAAAAATGAAATTTTTTCGCCTTTTAATAGAGAACCGTTTTTAAATACAATATTTGAAAATTTTATATATTCAAATTGAAAAAAAACTTTTTATTTATAATAAGTACATAAAAATTTAGTTTCGATAAATTTGTGGTGTCTTTCTGATAACTTTTATATTTTGGTGGAATTGAAAATTGTTAAATTTTAACTGAAAAATACATTTTGAATAAAAATAATTTATAGTAATGAATTATACATTTGAGTGGTTTTAATATTCTCTTAGATTATATTTATATCATATTAAATAATTTAGGCCATTGGATGTAATTTCACATTTAATCTAGACATAAACAAGTGTCAATCTTTGGATAGTTATTATTTCATAAAAACCTGCTTTTTTGTTTTAATAGCAGGAATTAATGTTAAATTAATTTCTACCTCTTCTATTTTTGGAATTTGGAAAAATAGATTCCATATTTGGGATCAGGATGTCCAAATTTTTTAAATAGGTAACATTTATTTTTATACATTATGAATAATTATTTCGGTAAATATTATATTTACCATGGTTAAAGGGTAAATCCGGTAAATATGGGTAACAAAATAATATTAAAATATTATTAAATTACCCTAACACATGTCCTAATTCTATTGGATGATACATGTATGACCATGGGAATCCTTGGGTTGATTATGGGACCACTTTGAGCCAATTGTGAGTTATAATGACATTTTATATTAATTAATTTAAAGTAATAGCAAAATTGACATAAACATATATCTTTTAGTAAAAAAATTTACAAGGTGTTATGTAAGTTTTCTTTTAGACTATAAATATTCATTATAAAGATAAAAATATTTCCTAAATAATGGTATTTTATTTATAATTTCTTTAGATTAAATAATTCAATTTATTAATGACACAATTATGATGTAGTAATTAACTTATTAATGAAAGAATCAAATAAATGGTATAATAATTATTAAAATAAATATAATTTCAAAATTTTTATAAAATTCACAATTTTTTTGATGATTATGTCATTTAAGGGATTATTTAATGTATCTTGTTCGAAGTAATCATGTTTTTATGACTTTTACCAAAATAGGATACCAAATATTTTCAAAATTGACATAAATTAATATTTAAAACATATACTATATTATTGGTTGATATAATATTCCAAAAACATTAAGGATCGGAAAAAGGGATTAGATAATATTATATATGTCATTAATTAGCCACTTGAGGATCTCTTTGTAGTTTATAGTATTTTTATTAACCAAATAATGTAAAAATACAAAGAGACAAGGTAAATGTCAAACTAAATAACTAAGAGTTAAATCTCAAATATAAGGTTAAAATGGTAATCTAGACTTGTCTAAAACCTATTGGTTGAGAGTATTTCGACCCATAACCACCTAAAGCTCTAAATAAATTCATTTGGAACTATCATAAACCGAATATTATTGTAAAATAAATTAATATTTTAATCTTTTCTTAAAGGGACCCTCACCCCTATTATAAAAGGGAACATCCACTTCTCTCAAAATCACATCTCCAAATCCATTTGTCTTTCCCAAACCCTACCCACATATCCTCCAAACATCCCTAACGTTATCCTAGTGGCCTTCCTTTAGTTATAAAGCCATCCTAAGGATCTCTTTTGATCAAATCAAAAGGAATATCCCGAAGAAGTGGTAATGATTTCACCCTCCACATTCAAGTTCTCTTAGTCTTCCACTTACTATTTATTTTTTGTTTCCATTATAAAATAATAACTACAGTATATTATATATATATTGTGATGTCCCCGTGCATGCGTACGTACGGATTACCGTCTCCACGCCGTGGTGTAATTTGTTATAAAACACTATGTTATTTTGATGGATATAATGATGATTAATATGTATATAAATAATGAAAAAAACATGATAATTTCTCTGTAAAATTAATACACCATCCAATTCCACCACTGTGAGGAAATGATATTGTCGCTCATGCGTACATATGGATTACCGTCTCCACGACGCGATGTGATCCATTTCCAAATTCACCATCCATCGATGATTATAAAAATATATATTACTAATAAGTATGTAAAATATGACATAATATTGCTACAATATATATAATTTTACTTATATATATCTTATTCACATAGTTCTGTTCAATACTATATGAAAACAGAAACAGCGTTTATGCGTACGTACGAACTATCGTCTCCATAAACTATGTTTTTCATTTCATATATATGTCTATTATAGATATTTATATTCTAAATATATATCCTATATAAATAATGTTTTATATTCTGGAAGTATTTAAATCTTGATATAAGTGATACAATAAGGATTAATAAGTTAAAACACATACGATAATGAGAACGTTTATTACCCGAAATGTTAATTTAACATGGAAATTATTATAAAATGGGTAGTATAAAGTCATAAATGAATAAAATATGATATCATAAATATTAATATGTTTCTTCTATAATTTAATAACATAATATGATCTTCATACAAGAGGTTAAACGTACCCTCAACTAATGGAAAGTGCAAGGTAAGGGTTAATTCTTCAGTCTCATTATTATCCGAGATTGTTTATGTGTAAGTATTTACTAGGACATTTTTATCATCCATGTCCATTTTTTGATAAAATATTTATCAAAATGATTATTTTAAGGATTTTTTAAATTTAATATTTATCAAGATCATAATTTAAACGATTTAATGATTTATCTTTCTGAATCATTTTAATTAATTTCCATGTTTTCAAAATAATTTTAGGGATTTATTTATATGGACATGAATGTTTTGAAATTATAATTCTTTTCAAAAGTTTCAAAGTGGTATGGGACACTTTTATTTAAAAATATAATTTATATAACTTCCTTTTTAAATGTTTGTCTTTTAAATGATTTTACAAAAAGGATATTTCTCTAAAAAAATTTACCCATCATTTTCAACTCTGTCAGCATCCTTTACTGGATATTAGTTTTGACTGAGTTAGATTTGTTATAATGCAATATTCCATATTTTATTGAATGAGATAAGATATTTTTGACTGTGGATGTTCTATTTTTTATACCATTCATTGTTTATAGTTAATTTATTGACATTTTTTATGCTAGTTTTAATACGAATGCTTATGTTATGTTTCAACTTTTTCATATAAAGAATGTAGTGGACTTAGTAAGTTATGGGTGGAGCCCTCTATAGATCCATGATGCATTGGTAGGTCCCATGAGACAGACTAGTGTCTTGGCACAATTCCTTTACAAGAAAATTTAATTTGTAATCTTGGAACAAGGCCTGGACTATGTGGTAATGATGTCCGGCGTTAGGAATTCCCTCATTATGAAATCAGTTATTACATGTGATTATTATACTAGTAGAATATCCAAGTGCATCTTTATGTGGTAATGTTTGAGTTATTTTTACCATATTATGTTCAAATTTATGTTTAAAAGGTTGTTTTTCTTATTACACATCTTGCCATAAAATTTTATAGCTTCCGCTAAATTATTTACCCTTACTGAGCATCTGAGCTCACCCCATTCATATGTTTTATTTTCCCAGGATTTCCAAGAAGTGTATTATGATTGATATGAAGGGTTAAGATAAATGGAATAATGGAGATATCAAATAACCATCTATGTTGTATTTTATATTTAAAATTGTAATGTGATGTTCATGTATGTAATCAATTTTCCAAGACTGCTAAATTGATCCGTACTTCGAGACTATATTCGTTGTAATCATGCCAATGTACTAAAATAATGCACCGACTCTACGTAACTATGGTCGGGGAATTACATAAGTCGAATTTTTATGGTGTTTATTCATTATTAAATGTAGTTTATTCAAGGTATGTTTTATATTTTATGGATACTAAGGGTAATTATTCTAACAGATATGGGGTACACCCAAGCTATTATATAATAACTAGTAACCTAATAGAGGGGGTATTGGTTGTTAATCTAATGATTACATTAGGCTTGTGAGGGTTAATTATTATGGGTTGGTTGTGAAATATTTTAATTAATGATATGTATGAGTAGTTTTCTGTATTTTAGAGATAGTGACATCTATGTTTGAATTGATTCTCTAGAAATGGATTATTTGATGAACCAGAACACAACATAGAAATCGATAACTACTATGATATGGGTATTTATATAAATTTTCAATCCCTAAAAATTACCTTAATCTCAATAAATATAAAATAAAATATTTTCTTTATTATAAATTAACGTCCTCTTTGTGTTACATGCACCATGTTTTTTTATATATTATAACCATTCTGGGGAAAACATAATGTTAACTAAATTATATTAAGTGAAATTAAATTTTTAAGGATTTTGGATTAATTTCATGTCATAGATCAATGTTGACGTATTATTTATACAATAGGGGTTATTAAATATCATATTGTTATTTCATCTCATATCGTAATAAGGGGTTACTTTAGTTTCCCCTTATGATGTGAGAAAATTTATGTCTATGTTGATTCAAATATACGATATATCTATTTATAATTATATGTATTTGAATTTATATTCATACATTTTTTATATAGTAAAATAAAAGATAAAATATAAACCCAATGAATTTATAACATTAATATATTGTAATCTTTTAGTATGAAAATTGGAATACATCACAATTATCAAACTAATTTTATATTTTTTTCATTTTTTATTAAATTTATAACATTACTATTAATTATATATACCTTATTACTCATTAGGTTACTACAATTTTGAAGGTAGAGGTGTCTATGATAAATCATGGAAATTTTAACTGAAAAAATTTATATTTTTAGAATTGGTAGTTTTAGTGTGATGATTTTCCCCATAAAGGTAGTCATTGAAACATAGAGTATCATGCTATGAAATAAAGGGGGTGTAAGTTATGAGTTGAGGTTAATCTATTTTGGGGGGTAATTTTGTTATAGATATATATCACGTTGTATCTCTATCTGAGTAGTTGAGAGATGCCATATGGTTTAATGAACTCGAGAATATGGGCTCGATGTAGGGATTTCATTTGTACTTCTTGTTTTGGTATAGTTAGGTCATGTTGTTGATCAGCAAGGTATCTATCCTTTCTATTTTTTGGTTATATGCTATAACAATTTGGGATGGACCATGGTCCCATTAATATGGTATACAATTTATTCTGTGGAGATATCCACGGATAATGGAGGGCACTTTTACAAGAACCATTATAGTAGGGTCCCTTACATCATGTTGTGGCCTTGTTTTTTTCCTGAAATCCTAATGCATTGACCATGGGATACACCATGGTGTTGGGGTATAAATTTTAACTATAACAGTTAATATACTTAAACCCCTTCATTATCTATCAATTATCACATTTCATGGGAAACCAATGTTCATCCATAGGAGCTCATTCATACCCAATTCTTTGAAAATATCATTTCACTAGAATCTCATAACTTGTTTATACATTGATACATTAGTTCCATATACAAGAAATCTCACACCAATGGCCTATATAGTATTGTTTTATTTGATAAAAACATACATAAATAATTTATATATAACATTTTAATCCCCAAATTTAAGAATTACTTTTTTAGAAAACCATTATTCAGACTAGAATATAATTGAAGATCATTCATAGTAAACTTCATTGATTCTTATATAGGAAATAAAATAAGGGTGATATAAAATGATTTGTACAGGATATGTACATTATAATCTATCATGAAAAAATAAATAATGTTCAATAAGGAATAATAAACATGGTATTATAAATATCTGAAAACACAACTCAATTAATCAATAACATTATTATCATGATTAGACAATGAATAATAAATTTGGAATTGTAAATAAATAAAAATTAAAACCATTTAATTAGAAAAAATAATAATTGTTCCATGTATAATATAAATAAAATAATATCATGGAAATTAATAACTAAATGCATAATAAATGATATTTTTATTTATTTGATTGTATGATGTCAATAATTGTGATCCATTTATTTTCAAGACCTTGTGACAAGGAAATTTAACAGTTGGGTAGTTATAAACTGCATTCAAATATAAATAATTTTAGCCAACTAATTAATCTGATGATACTATTGATAATTTAAGGAGTGAAATATAACTAGGATCCACCCATAAAATCTTGTAAAACACATACCTTATATATATAAGGATATATATAATTCTTAAACAATATTACATATCCACAAATTTCCACATTTAGTAAGTAATATGTAATAACAATAATTTCAGTAGGAATATTTAAGATAAAAATTGTAGAAATTATATATGGTTTAATTAATATGAAGATCCATGATATATAATGAGGACATTTAGCATAAATTTAATTTCAAATGATCACAATAAAGTGAATAAATCAAATAAATGTTAAGGACTAAAAAAATAAATCAAAAAACCTTGTCTCAATAGTTTCTCTATTTATACTGATTTTATACCATCCATATAATGAATAAAGATGAAATCATTACATCACATTTGTAGTGTAGTATATGTAAAAGAAATATTTGTTGTCATTGATGAATATAAATACCATAAAAACATATTTATAGAAAATACTTTAAATAATCAATTTTGAAAAGAATTTTAATAACAAAAAAATATGAGGAATTATAGAAAATAAATTTTCATAAAAAAATAACATTTTAACAAGAAATTGAATAATCGATGAAATTTGTAGTCATTATATCATAAGTTTTCGTTCATGTTTAGTATTTTAAAAAAATGATTCTTTTTATAATTTTGTAAGAAATGTAAAAATGATTCTTGGTCACAAAATCACAGAAAAAGTACATTAAAAAATTAAAGAAAAAAACAAATTTGTGAGAAAATTACATTAATAAATCATGGTAAAACATAGATTATTTAAAAAAAATTATTTTGAAGGAAAATTGATTTTTGACAAAAATCGTTAATGATTTCTGGTTTTTTTAAAATAAATTCTAAATAATTTTATTTTAAAAATAGCAGAGATTTTTAATCTTACATGTGAATGACATGAATAATCATAGGGGGATAAAATTAAAAGGGTTTGTAATGAAATTCCCAAATAATCATTATCGATGGTGTTTCATGTATATACAATCACGATTAAATTTACATTGAAACATAAATCTCTTACTAAATTTGTATCATTTGAATAAAAAAACCAATGATTGGTATCACATAGAATTATTCATTAAATACTATTATCATGTATATATTCTTGATATTAAATATCAATGGGTTATTCAATACACATTAAAAATAATATATGTTTACTACATTGCATATAACCAAAAAAATATGATTTGAGACCAGAAACACTTACTATGATCCTAACATTGATGTATGATTTATTATTTGAACTGATTATGTATATCAAATTAGATTCAACTTATATATTTTGGATTTCATATATTATATATTCAAAATTCATTACACACATAGACAAATAATATCAAACATAATTGATAAGTAATATAAACAAATGAAATTAAATTGAGTTATAAAACTCTATACCAGTTGGTAATTTTCAATTCCAATATTATTTGATGAAATAATTAATAATAAGATAAAAATACATTTATTATTGAATTATTTATGATAAAAATATAAAATTTTAATTTTATACACCATATAAAATAAATTATGATCATATCATTATAATATTCCTCAATGAAAAGAAATTTAGAAATAATTCATTACCTCCCCATTCCCAATAGTTGATAACTCCTTAAAATACGGAATAATGGTTTAAAATATGTTACTAACTTATACGGTAATCATATTAACATTTATAATGTCATATATGATCCCTTTATAACATCTTATCTCATTTTCAATAATAATATTTCATTATCACTATATTTTTGGTGGGAAATGCACTGTTTTCTAAAGCTAGTTTTATTGTGAAAGATAAGGATCTTGATCTTCTTGTATACTTCAATCATCTGCCTAATTATATTAGTGCTATATATATAAATTTTTTAATTGTATACATATTTATAATCATCATTTAATTTCGATCATGGAGAATGAATTGCATCGCTACATATATACGACATGTGGGACCTTTACACGATCAATACTGTCATTTCATTAATGGATGACCGGGAATGATAGTGGGTGTTATATTAATTTTATTGAAAAAATATCATGTAATATTTAAATATATAATGTAATGTTTTATTTATTACATTTTATTTAAAGAGTAATTGAAAAACCAATCACATAGATTTACGTGGAGCTAGTCCACCGTACTGGCGAGTGATGTTTATAAAATTTAAATGGAATGGAATGTACAAATCCATATATGATATTAAAATAAAAAATAATATATATATCATTAATATTATATATTATATAAACCAAACATTATATCCAACATTTATAGGATTTTCTTGAAAATGTGTCACATCAATACATGAGGTTATAAGGCTGTTGAGACACGATTGACGATTTTGTTTCCCATTTGATAGAAGTTAAGATGAATATCACTTATTCCATTAAATTAACATCTTAACATTATTTTCTAGATACTTGTGTTATAATATTTTTGTTATAAATACATGAATAATTTAGGTAAGAGGAGGATTGTAAGAAAGAGCTCAGTGAAGACCATTACTTTCTATTTGGATAACCATCCATTGAATATCATATTATGAAGAATAAGGATAGAATATATGAAATTAATTAATCTTTAAAAAATTAACATGTATGTCATGGATAATTTTTTAATGTTTTGGGTCAAGCCAAAGGGCTTGAGAGTGTGATGACATAATGGGGTGATGGGAACATTTTTGAGGAGTGACATTTTATAAATTACCCAAGACTATTGAGAAATAAGAAGTCACTCACACCTCATGTGACAATAAATTGATATTTAATTTATTTGATGGATGTTATATTTTTTCCACACATCCACAATAAGAAATAATCACTTTTTTGAAAAATTATATTCATTATCCCTAATGTTACTCACTGTTTAAATTTTGATTTTTCACCCTAAAATTTATTGTTTTTACCATGGTTTTTAAGGTCATAAGTATAAATAAATTGGGTATTATTATATATTTTGGGCCAATTATTTATAAATATGAAATATAATATAATATAAAAAAACGATTTCACTAGGAAATTAATTCCAATTTATAAGCATGTAACATGAAGAACACCATTTTTAACATAATTGTTGTAAATAAATGTTATGATAATTACAAATATTTACGACAAAAAATGATAACGAAAATTTTACATAGTATTAATTATTATTATTAAAAATATTTAATAAATATTATGAATTTAAATTTAGAAAATTTAATTTAATTTTAATTGAAACACATAGAAATATAAAAAAAGAGATTATATGAAATGAAATATTCAAGAATATGTTTATGTTATATTAAATATGTGAATAGTAGTAGTCATTATTTAAATTTAAATTAATATATTAATATATTTAATATATAAATCTATTTTATTTCATTCAGAAAAATGGATAATTTTTATTGTATTAACTAGATGAACATTATTCTTTTTATAAATAAAAACAAAAAAATGTATTTTGAAGCCTAAAAATAAATTATAGTGAAATCTAAAATATAGATTATTTAAAGATAATTATATCAATTGAATCCAAATAAATAATTTTTATGTTACATTTATGTAATAATATTGATCATAAATTTCCTAATTTAATAAATAAATAACACATCTAGAAAAAAATTATTTTTTTAACTATTCACTAAACAAATCAATACTTTAAGAGTTATCCCAATATTTCCACTGTGATCGATCATTGGGATCCCTCTAAAATTACTCATCATGTACTCGCTTGTGCTTCAATAGAACCAATACTAGAGGAACATAACAACCTTGAAGGATCATCATGTCGTGATCCACAATACGAATTGGGTGCTCCTCAGAGGATGAATCCACCTCCATCTCATCCTCTTCAGGTTAAATAACATGATATTGTTCTAAAAAGTATCATCATAGCTGTGACACATGAAAGAAGTACTATATAGACCAGTACATCTGAGGTAACAATATCTGATAGGAATCCATGCCAACTCTATCTAAATCTCAAATGGCATGATGTATCTTAGTGAAAGATTCCCCTGTCTCATAATAATCTTGTGTACCATCCTCTGTGTGACATGTAAGAAAACTCGATCCCCTAATTCAAACTCAAGAAGTCATCTTCGTCGAACAACATAATATTTATGGTGGTACTATGAAGTATCCATTTATGAACAAATAAATTCCACCTTCTTATGTGTCTCATTGAAAACATGAGGTCTGAGGATAGTTTAATCTCCTACCTCCATCCAACATAGTGGTTATTGGAATGGCTTATCGTATGAAGAATCAAATGGTTCCATCGGAATCATTTCCTGAAAATAGTTTTTGTTGGAAAACTCCACCAGGGTTATGTGACTCTCTCAAGAACCATTGAAATTCATGATTCATTCTCATATAATTTCCCCCAAAACCTGAATTGTACGTTCGAACTGGCCATCATTCACGGGTCGGTAAGTTTTACTGAGAGGAATATGTGTACCCAATAACCTATGTAGTCCCTACTAGAAATGAGAAGTAAACCGGGTGTCCATGTTTGAAACAATAGAGTGTGGAACCCCATTCAAATAAAAAATAACATGGATGTAAAACATTATATGATCATCAACAGTGATTTTTTCCTTACTCAAAATAAAATGTGCAATTATCATTAGACTATCAACAAAAAACCAAACAAACTAATTTCTTTGAGCAGACATCAACAAACTCATCACAAAATTCATTGCTACATCATTTGACATCAACTTGAAAATGGGTAACTGCTGGAAAATCCCTTCTGGTCACTGATTTTTTTCTTGCACCTTTAGATTAGTGGAATATCTCATAAAAAAACCAGAAAAATCTCTCTTCATTCCAATACACCAATACAGATGATATAGATATCGATACATCTCAGTGAAACTAGGATAAAGTTCCCATTTAAAGCCCTAAAAATATAACAAAATACCTTTATGTAGGTCTACATATACCCATATGAGCCCTAGAAAATGAAAAAATGCATCCACTTGTACAGTCAATCCAAGAATTTGTTCCTCACCTAACACACTCTCCTGTAAGACTAGGCCTTCAAAATCTGGTAGCTACCTCAATCTCACTTGATCCAAAATATTAGAGGTAACAACTAGACGAAATAAAAGTCCTCCCCTCTTAGTCATGATGCTACAAATGTATATCAGAGAAAAAATCCATAAGCTACAACTCACTACCGGCCTCCTGAACAACCCGTATCTGTGTCCTCCTGCACAATGCATCTGCCACTGTGTTGCCTTTTCCTGGTGTGTAGGCATGATCAAAGTCAACAGACTATAGGAATACAACCCACCTTTTTGTCTAAAATTCAGATCTCATGGAGTAACGAAATACTTCATACATTTTTGGATAGTATATACCAAAAAATTATCTCCCAAAAGATAATGTATCCATCAACACACAAAGCATGGCCAAAAGAGGCTATATAGAGATCATGTGTCGAGTAATTACTCTCATGTGGCCTCAAATTATGAGACAAGTATATAATGACTCATTCCCCTTTCAAAAAACTGCCCACAACCTAATACATGAATCCTCGTAGTAACTTGGTTAACTCTTTCCCGGACCTGAAAAATCAGTATATGTGAGAAATTAAACCTCCACATCAGCTCCGTAAATGTGGAATCATAGGAATCTATCCTCATGTAGTTTTTACCCTTCTTATTCAGGCCTATATGGGGCAATGATAAGTGGAAAAGGTTATTTATAAAATTAATTTAGTAATCGTACAGCCCTAGAAAACATTTTACATCAAAGACATTATCCGGATGCTCCAAGGAAACTATTTATCTCACTTTTAGTGTCTACTAATACTTATATCTTTGAGATAACCTGACCCATGAAGTGAATATTTTCCATCCAAAAGATTCACTTTGATACATTAGTATATAATTGATTATCTGTCAGCGTACTCAATAATATCTCTTAATGGGTGGCATGGTTGTGTCGAGTGTGAGTGTACACCAAGATATCATCCACAAAGACTGCCACAAAAGAATTCAAGTAAGGATGGAATAATTTTTTAATTAGTTCCATGAAAACGGATAGCGCGTTCATGAGACTAAATGGTAAAACCAAATACTCATATAGGCCATACCTACTATGAATTTATGTAAGAGGTATATCTAATTGTCTAATGCAGAACCGATGATAACAGGATCTCAAGTGAGTCTAAGAGAAGACCCAGACTACTAGATGTTTTTCAACGAGATCATCTGTCATCAATAATGGATATCAATTCTTGACCTTCAACTGGTTCATCTTCTGATAATACACACAATGGATGAGGGTATCATCCCCCTTCTTCGCAAAAAGGATAGGATAATCCCAAAGACATTTACTAGGTCGGATGAAACCCTTTGCCTGCATATCCTCTAATTTCTTCTTGATCTCCTGTAACTCTGGTGTAGCCATCATATGAGGATGAATGGACACTCGTTTCGCTCCTGTAACAAGATCAATAGATAAATCAACCTCTATTTATATAGGTAAACCCTTAAAGTCTTCTGAAATGGCCTCTCTAAAATAACACACCACTAGGGGATAGTCAATATGTGAAGTCCCCAGGTAATCTAGATATAGACTAGTGATCTGGTCTATAATTCATCCCAACCCATTATTATTGGGTCCTAACGTTCTCTCCTAGATATCCCATTTTCCCTAGTGTATAAAATACCAACCTTATATTGATGTGAAACTCACATTACGATGATAATAGTCTACAAAATAGGGAATGAGACCAACTAGTCCATTATGCGAATGAAATAGAATATTGTCATCACTAAAACATAGAGGATCCAAACCATGAGACACCCACCAACCTCAATAGGGAACTCCATGCACTTTCATACACCAGCCATCATAATCCCCAACAGAGTGTCAATCATCACAATATCATCATAAGTAATGATGTAGAGCCTAAGGCTCTCCACAATGGAAACCGATATAAAACTACATAAAGCCTCTGTATAAAATTGGGAAAAATCTAAAACTGATGAAACTAGAATCGTAACTTTAACCATATATGGGTTTGGGATTCATCTCAAGCTGGGTTTACTCCACTGCAAAAAATCAGACCTATACTACGGCACTGCGACCCTACCTAACTACCCTGAGATGGTCCGCCCTACTTTCACAGAAAACATGCTACCTGGCTACCATGACCACGAACTCCACTTCTTCTTGAACGATCTGGAGAACTCCAAATCCCCGACTGATGAAAACATGGGGGTCCTAGTCCTGAATATGGATTCATAAAAAATCCCCTCTCACTCACTACTGGTGAGAACATTTTGTGAAAATGATGAATATGTACCATCTTGTTCCAGGATTAGTAGTTGACTAGGTACTTAGTGAATTTGGTCTCTTGTTCTCACACATCCCACACTAATAGAATTACCCCTACTGTCCTAAATAAACATTATGTCAATGCTTCGTGCGGTGATTCCTTCTATCTGTCGAAGGAGTAACAATGTGTGATGATAAACTGCACAAGCTTGCAACTCCCAACTCCCTCATATTAAGCATGGAAATCAGCACCTATTTTACTATAGCATTCACCGAAGATACTCTAAAAACATTCACCTACGATCATATATAATACCTGAGACTATCCTCAAATAAAAAAGCCAAAGATAACTCATCACCTCTCAATATAGTTGTGAGGTTTTGTATCTCCGTAATATGAGAAGAATAATCAATCACTGAAAGAGTTCCCCAATCCAAGTGAATAAACTCCCATGCTCAGTCAGCACTCAACATATTAGGGTGGAAGTAATCATAGAAGATACTCTAAAACTCCTCCCAATCCATATTCAGATGATGTCTCCTATATGATATAACATCCCACTATCTGTTAGAGGAATAACGTAGCATTCACTTAGAAAGATCCCCCCTCTGAAGGCATCAACAAATGCTCAATTATAGTAAGTCGGGCATCCTACTATAACTCTATATCCTATGGTCCACCATCCCCTAAAAATATGGGATGATTCTGGTGATGGAACACCATGGTCAACTCTTCCATCATCTGGGTAGGATGTGTTACTTACTTAAAAGGATAACTCACACTCAAAAAGACATCACAAAAATATGATCCAGCACCAACAATCGGTATAATGTTTGGTAACTAGATCATCACTGTGGGAGGATCTATTATTATACCTTGATCTACCATTTATGGGGTCTTATCATCGCCATGTACCTGGAATACACACAAACGACGTCTTGGGGGCATGAATCTGTATGGTCAACTGCACACCTCAGTACATTATTATCATGTTCTTCATCTTATAAGGTAATAAAAGAAATATGCGAAAAAAATTCCTATTTTATAAATAAAGATTACACGGTGTGTAGAACCACTACACGGTGTATTCCCTTTACATTTAACATGGGTGTCAACATTTTCAAACATGGTAGTGTAACACCCCTACACATTGAGTGTTCATACTATGAGACAACATGTTCTTGAATTTTCCCTCATGGATATGCTCTTCTACATGACTAGAACTACACAGTTCTCTTATGGTGTTTCACTACAAGACATGTTCACCACATACACGACATGTTTTACAATGGTTCAATCCACCCACTTCGTTATTCACATCGATGGATAAACTATTGATTTATATAAAACATGTAAAATCATGACATGATGTGTAAAACCTGAATTCCATCCACCTATGTCGTTAGACACACGACCGGATACATGGTCTCTTACATCATGATGTGTACTCCATATATATGGTGTGTTCTACAAAATAAAATTCAAACCCATGTCTCTGATCATGCAATGAGTCACAAGGTCAACAACTAAACAATGTGTATATATGGTACATGATGTGTACTTAAGAAAAGTTGTTCCTTCCAGAACAGACAAACATATGGCATGCGTTCATAAAAACACACATCGTGTTGTCTGAGTTTCTAGACAGTACACCTTTGAATCTTCTTCAGACCCCTCAAAAACAAAATATATTGTCCATCTAATGAATGATCCTGACCCATGGGAGCCCATACTCCTTGGGAATCAAATTTTCCAATCCTTTTGGACATTATAACATGAAAAATCATAAAACTTTTCAAACACGATCCACCAAATTCTATTCAAAGAGGGAATATAACAACTCAGGGTCCAATGTTAGGCGTTCATAAAAATAAAACATTATATTCAAAAATACCCAACTAAAAATAGCCGGTATTTGACCACGTAATTTATAACAAGATCATGCATATCTGGAATAACATCTATCACTAAAATATTCAATCGGTAATTCATCCTAAATGGCATGAGAATAATGCATGACATGTTATCTCTTTAAAGTGAATAAATTTTGCATGAGAAGGAATACAATCATGTCATCTTGTTGATATATATGTAGAACCATAATGATATAAATCATAACAACACAAAACAATTGAATCACCGAATGGTGAAATTAAATCAACTGTAACAACTAAAAAACCAAAAAAATTGCAATATTCGAGGTAAATTTGCATTTACCTACACAAAGGTTAGCTACTATTGATCATTTCATATTACCAACAACTTATTCCTTCATATACAATTCTATTTTCTCCAAATGGTTAGAACAAATTGATTAGAAAATACCTTTGACCCCACACTATAACGTTCTAGTTCCTGGTGCCCCCAAAGTGGCCCTGAACCCAGTTGGTCGCATGTCCTCAAGCGCATTTCCCCAAACACAGAGGTTTCCGACCAGTAGCAGGGGCATGGTGTGATAATGGGGAAACTATTCCCTAATATGTACATTATACAAAATTGAAATGAAATATTAAACAGTATAAGAAACAGCAATACTATACAACAAATGTAAATAGTATAAGACTGATAGTAATATAAAAACAAGAGCATATATAAATAAATAATGTCACAAGTGTCTAGTAAAACATCCAATCAAGTAACATTGCTAGAAATACAATACTAAAACCAAAGTATATAAATGCAGAAAACACCAACTGTATCACAAGCCTCGGTTTGGTTTCTTTCACTCCATCTCTAACTGCAATCTAGTACCCGATGTAGAAAGGTGTTTGACCTCATATGTACCTGCAACCATATAATCTATTTGGGTATATAAAAATCCCTCAAATATGGTGTGAGACGAATCCTACAAGGAAAACACAAAATAATCTATTCCTAACTGTCGGGGATGATATATAGTAGGTAATATGCATAAATGATGAAATTAATTATAAATTACTCAAAAGTAAACAATCATATAGTTTTCAATTACATTCATTTAAAAATAATTATTTATTTGTTGTACCAAGCGTCCCTTGTGATCTAGCATATGCTTTATATCCCATATGCAATAATAACAACCGATTTCTTTGAATACCATCCATACAATCAAGTAAGACCGAGTCCAAGCATATGATTTGTCTTGGCAAAACCATCATCATCATTTATTTATTCAATAACATCCCTTTTGTAAAAGTTCTCATAGTAAACCACTGGTCTAAAAAAACAACAATTCATTTAATAAAAACTGTATGGGTAGCTCTCTCGATTTCACCCATCTGGTCTAGCATAGCGCTATTCATTTACAAATGTTCACCTAGAATATCACATGGTATATACCCCCATGGTCAACATAATAACAATAAATTATAAATGACCTCTTGGGAGGATCATACATTAAATAACCCTTGGTAATCATAGCATTAATTCATGTAAAAATGACTCTCTAGGTATTTATCATGTTCTGACCCCTATGTTCTAACATAACAATAATTCATTCATAAATGGCCCTAACTCAGGAAGCTCTCATAGTGAAATTCCACTTTGTCATACTTCCACAATCCATATCATAGGCATCTCAAAAAATCAGTAACTCCATACTAACTAAATTAGGCATTGAAAAAATGAAATTTTATCTAACATTATATACAAAAAAACCATAATCAATCAAACAAGGGAAACACACCCACAGGGATCCCAAGAAACAAGGTCTATAACCATACGTATAAGAAAAACCCCTTATCAATCAATAAAACGATAAAAAGTAATTAACAGAGTTAAATAAAAAAATATTCAATACCCCAAACAAGGTTATATGAAAAATTTAGAATATATAATCCAAATAGAATCAATAAAATTAAAAAACCACCATCCTTGAAGTTGTATGATCAATACTCTTGAGCGCTGTCGCTTGAATTGGCCAAAAACGGTTTATATATTCAAACGATAAATCAATATAAACCAGTAATAACCAATGAGAGAGGAAGTATTATGGAAAAATAGGTTGTAGAATAATTGGTAACTAATAGGTGGGATCCCAATGCACTCAACAGTAGCACAATCAGAGGTCGGACGATGAAATGGGGACGGGATAATTATTCATTGTTCCCAAGCTGTCCTCTGTCAAAACAGGGGAAGATGTATTCTTTTTGGGATATGAGATTCAACCACAATCCATTATATTAAAAAAATGAAAACTTCATGGTGTCTTCATGAAATGTATATGTCATGTAGTAGACTTAACCGACCCCCACCTTAATCTGTTATCCAGGTCACCTACACAGACATGTACTTGGTCATTACACAGATAGTAAAAATCTATATGTGGTACCCATGTACACTGTGTGAACTCATCATTACATGTTGTGTACTTATAAAAATTCAAATTTATTACTTTTTCATAAAAAAAACAACAAGAAATAGAGATCTATACCTGAAATGAAGATCGAGGATCTAACAAATATATGGGCATCATCGATGATTGTTTGCAAATCACTTTGGTCGAATCTGATCAGCCGCGACATTCTAATGAATGGTCTAAACCATATCCACCATTTCACCGACTATCATATGACCTAAATTTTTTTGTTCACCAACATCATCACAACATGAAATTGTTTTTCACCTCTTGCGGTAAATGGATTTATAGGGATCCATTTGGATGCTAGAGTGGAAACTATTGTTGTAAGAGAACATGACCAAAGGATTATGATTGTACAAACTACCATTGAAGAATATAGAACATGCTCAAAAATTGACTTCCAGTGTCTAAATAATCCTCTTAGGTTGTCCATATATTTGAGGATGATAAGTCATAATGAGGTTGAAATAATTGTTCAGATCATGTAGGGAAATTTTCTAGATAATGGAGGGGAATCTAAAATATTGATCAGATATAATAGATAGTGGTACTCTATGAAGACTAACCATTTATCTGATGTATATATGAAATAGTTGATCTTGTGTGATATCCTCTGGAATCATAATCATGTGTCCAGTCATTATAAAAAGATCTAAAACTACTATAGAGACCCTACTCCATTGCGACTAGAGTGGTTGCCTTATATCAATTACATTTGCATGATTCCAATCAAAAGATGAAGAACCATTGAGTATAGAAGACATAGTAAACCATATTCATAAATGAGTCTTTTATTATAAATGAATACAATAAATATAATATATATTTTTTCAAAAATAATAAATAATATAATGGATAAATTTATTCATTATAGTAAATTCCATTAAATCACTCATGGTATCCCTATCTAATTCTTGGGGAATGAAACAAAACAAGGGTTGGATTGATTTTTTTAAAAAATTTAAGTGCAATTGAAGAAATAACGAATCAATGAGATTAATAAATATTTCATGGTAAATAATATAACTCACATAACATAATATCAATGAATCGGTAAGGGTGTTCACAAAAAATGGAATGTTAATAAATGGGAAAACAGTTCATTAAAATCACTAGATAAGGTAAAATAAATATGTAGATCTGAGAAACTAAAACAGATTATATTAAAAAAAATTTGTAAATAAATTAAATGTATCCATAGTTATGTTGATGGAAGATCTCAAAGATGAATAATAACTAAAACTAAATGTGGTGAATTCATCATTATAGGATTTCATGTTTATCCGGAACATGTTTCCTTTACCATCAAGATACAGGTTAATCCTTTTTAATTTGTAAAAATAATTCATCCATAAGACTACCAATGCAACAAGGGGATTTAATTAGCTAGTCCCAAAATATTAGGTCTCTCCTCAAATATCCCCCAACCTATTTGATTCATTTCGAAAGCATTCCACACATCGAATTAAAATTACTCCTTATAAAACATACATATTGAATATAGTATACAGATTTATCAACATTTTTCCATGTAATCAAATAACCATCAAAGTAAACACCATATGAAAAAGATTATATGGTTTAGGCAATAATTATATCCCAAAAAATGATATGGATATTTAAGGGAAATTCAATGTCAAATGATAATAAAAAAATTTAACATTACAAGGGGACTAAATTGAATGATAGATGTGAATGTGAAAAATATACTTGAAATATTCAATCAAAATCCATCCATATGAAGAATAATTATTTATTCAATTAAACATAACCCATGTAAAATAAAATATATGGATGTTGTAGTTGATGAATGAATGTAATATAAAAACATATTTTACAAACCATCATGATGAAAATATCAATTTTTTAAAATACCTTTTGGGATACTTTTTCAATGAAAATATATTTACAACATATTTTATAATTAATAATTTCAACATGAAAACTATGATTCAATGAAATAATTTTGGTTAAATCATTATAAGTCTTATGATGTAAAAAGAACATTCCTTGTACAGAGTTAAAGGTTTTGAAAACGTTTTGTTTGGAAAGTGGAATTAATGTTCTTTCAAAAAACTGGGAAATGGAAAAAATGGAAAAACATATTTACCAAATAATGTTAAAAATAATTTTTGGAAACATTATAGTAAAACCTTGTTTTTTGAATAAAATGGGTTCTCTGACTAACAAGAGAAACAATGTTGGATTTTTTGAATAACAGTTCCTACATCATTTTGAGTACAAAAGAGTTAAAATGGTACTATTACATGCAAATGGTCATGATTAACAATATTATAGAACATTAAATGCTTTATTAAGAAATATAATTTAATATCCTCAATTGTAAATATCATTGAAAGGTCATTATTGTAATTATTTATGAAAATCATATTTAAAACCTAAAATGTGTCCCATACCAGTTTTAATTTTTTTTTATAATAATACTCATTAAAGGATAACATTAAATTAATGTTTAAAATACAATTAATTTAAGATTATTAATGACATAATATTACAAAAGTGAGAACATATACACCACACAATATATGTAAGTGCAAAACATGAAATTTTGTCTCATATATGTAAAATGTGAGTTTAAAATTCCTTACCAATGTGGTATCAAATGAATTGGAAACCCAAAATGTAATGATAATTAAATAAAACATTAAAATACCTTATATAAAATATATTTAATGTTATTATATTTAAATGTTTATGAATTTTATCTATAAATATAAAATTGGGTTAATAATAATATAGTATGCCTCTTAGAATGTAATGTTAGATGAGAATCACTTAACTTGCATTTCCATTCGGGTGAATGTCCTTTAACATCATAACTAATAAAATTATGTTAATAATTTACAAGAATGAGATTATTTATCATTCTTATCAATAAATTTATTTCAATTTTAAATATATTATATAGAACTAGTTGAACAATTCTATTAATATCAACTATTTAGAAGAAATTTGAGTTATGTGTGAAAAAAACATTGGTTGTTCAACAATAATAAAATGGGTCATGAGTGAAATTTTTATTTTTGAATTATCATTATGGAAAGAATTTATGTAACACCATATCATTACATAATGATCATTATATCATCAATACCATATCATTTAATTATATATATTTATATATATAATTATTGTAAAGACCTGTAAAATTCAAGGGAAATTTTTTCTTAATTTTCATTGGGATTTTACAAGAATGCAGTTTCTGACGGCGCTTGATTCCGAGGCCCGGTGTGCCCGGAATTAATTTCCGAAGTTAGGCTCGGGTACATTCAGTGAACGAATGAGCGGGTTTTTATAACTTTTGAACTGGTTCTCGGAATCAAATTCCGAGGGCACTGATGAAACTGTAGGGCCGATAATTTGCTTAGAAACACCTTTTCCGGAGATGCGTTTTCACGAGAGGGGTTGATAAATATTGTGGAAGATAGAATAAAAATTTAACTACAATTTTTATTTTCTCTACGTGGATTTAAGCTTTGGGTGGAAGTTGGGTAACTACCCAAATTCCCATGGAAGGTTATGAGAGTGGTGGGGCCCACACGAACCGCACCCCTTCACAATCCTTAACTCCCTCAACTCACAATTAAATTTGATAACTTAAGTTTTGACAACTTATGATATTAATGAAGTGTTTTTATGTGATTGTTTGAATTTCAAACACTTGAATTTCAAACCTTAAGGTGTGTTAATAAAATAAGTAAGGGACTTATTTTATTTTGGGTTGGAGTCTTGTTTCTTGAGAGCTTTGGGAGAAAATCTAAGGGAGACTTGAGTTTCTTCATCCTCTTTGTCGAAGAACACGAAGAACGTGAAGAACGTGAAGAACGCCGGATTCCTCGGAGGTTGATGTCTCCTTCCGAGACGTCTCCTTCCACGATGCCTCTTACCGCGACGCTGACAACGTCTTCTTTCACGACATCTCTTTTCGCGACGAATCCTCGTTCAATGAACATTCGTTCAAGCTACGATCGAGATAGGGGTTTATGCGTTTTATTTTCGTGATTTACTCCAGTTCATTATCCATGTATAATTGGACCGCATGCTATTAATTAACGGGAGGAGGCCGAACCACACAAATACGACCGACCCCCTCCTTTTTATTTTCTTGTTGTTGCGGTACGACAGGAAGTGATGCGGTGTCGTCGCACCGTGTTGGAACGAACAGAAAGAATGCGCGATCCCGACACGCGGCATTTTTAAAAATATGAACCAAGTCACTGGGTCGTTGTGCCGTGCCGGAGAACTGTAAAAGCACCGTGGCCGGAGTTGGGCCGCGGAGGAGGGCTGCGGTGCCGTCGCGCTGCACCAGACGAATGAAGGACGCGGCAGGTACCGGGCCACGACGGAGCGTGGGAACCGACGACCGGAAATGGGCCGCCGGCGTCGGAGCAGGGAGGGGACTGGCCATCGTCGGTCCCGTGGCGGCAAAAAATTGTCGTCCGGGCCGGGCCGACCGGACAAAAGAGAAGACGGGGGTTCAAACCCCCGGCCGGGCAGCTAGCGGCCCCCATTAAGGGGGCCGTGCTTACAAAACGCGGGGGGGGGGGGGGGGGAGGGCAGTGCCCCCCGCAAACCGAACGGCTCGCCCGTTCGTCCGACCCAGTTGGCGCCGCGCGCCGGGCCGGGCCGCCGGGCCAGGCCGGACCCGGGTCGGGTCGCCGCGGTTCGGGATGACCTAGGGGGTCTCGGGCCGGGTCGGTCCGAGCCCGAAACCCCCGTTTTCGGACCCTTTTCGGTCGTTTTCCTGTATCTCAGGATACGGAAAACTGATCGATACACCGTCAGTTGCGATGCGATCCTTGGAACGAGACGGTCGTTTCGGTATATCGCACTCAAGGTTTCAGAGATCTTTGGGTCCGGCCGGGTTGGTTCGCACACAAAATCAACCGGGCCCTCAGAGCGGAAACACTCATATCATGAGCTCCGGACGTCTGATTTACGTGCCGTTGACTTCATTGAATTTCTCTTGATGAGACGGAACTTTTAGCTTACTCTGCTCGAGGTTTGGATGCCGTCGGAGTGTGGTCGGGTTGGTTCTCTCACGAAACCAACAGCGCCCCTGGAACAAAAAAAGTCAATAACTCACAGACCGGGCGTCCGATTGTCGCGCCGTCTGTCTCGTTGAATTTACTCTTAATGAGATGGAACTTTTGGCATACATCGCATGAGTTTTGGTTTCTATTGGATAGTGGCCGGGTTGGATTGTACCCAAAATCCAACCGGGCCCTTGGAATAGAGAAGCTGATATCTTTCAGACCGGACGTCCGTTTGACGAACCGTCAGCGACGTTGGTGATCACATTGAGAAATGTTCCCTTTGAGTATACCCTATGAGAGTTCGGGGTACAGTTGAGATACGGCCGGGTTGGTTCGCACACGAAACCAACCGGGCCCCTGTGAGTAAATGGTTAATAACTCACAGACCGGGCGTCCGATTGACGCGCCGTCTATTGCGTTGAGACCCCTATGACGAGGCGGTCCCTTGAGATACTTATTCGTGTGTCTTTGAGATACTTGTAGTATCAACCTATAGCTCGTGGAGCGGACCCTCCTAGAGATGAGCGTGCGGAGTACGGAGACAATGTAACCGTCTGAGACCTGACGACTGCTTGACCGACTCGACTTGGAGTGAGTCGACTAGCCCAGTGGAAGGAGCACTACTTTGTTTGGGTGCAGACCAATGGCGGACGAAGCACTAATTGTGTGACAGGGCAGACCCGCGGTACTTGTCCGGAGAGTACCTCTGCAGGCTATTAGAGGGTTTTCACTACTATGATTGGGTGGCATACCCCGGCGGGAAGCACTACTGTGTTTGGGTGGCTGACCCGCGGTACTCGGCAAGAGAAGTATCTCAGCAGTCTTATGTTAGTGAGCAGTACCTCAGAGTCGTGACATGACCACTGTACACTCTAGAGACGGGGCTCTTAAGCAGTTATAGTTTCGATAATGAAAATCCTGGTTTGAGGTGAGTCTTTGACCTTTGTGTTTACCTCATGATTGAGATGTGTCACTTGATAACTTAGGTATATGTATGGTAATATACCTGGGTAGTGGTTATCCGTTGATTTCTTAATCTTTGTGTTACCTCATGTTTGAGATGAGTTACTTGATAACTTAGGTATATGTATGGGCATATACCTAGGTAGAGGTTATCTGTTGAGATTTTTTTTGTGGTTATCCTTGTTGGTTTTAGTGAGACATTGAGGGTCTTGGGGTCCCTACAGAGTATCGTTATACTCACCCCTGCACGGGCTATGCCCACACCTCATTGTGTTGGTTGCAGACAACGGGCAGAGCTGACAGAGGCTGAGTGTTCGAGGACTAGACGGTACCCGGAGGTGGACCAACGACGATTCAGTATCTGGAGGTGGACATCACTGCGAGACGACACTCGGAGGGAGTTGATGGCGAGAACATTGAAGAGCTGCTCTATCTGTACCAACCCTTCAGGTAGAATCCGTGGTGGACGATCCAGGAGCTGTGCTATCTGTACCTACCCTTCAGGTAGGATTCGAGGAGGACGACCCAGGAGCCGCTTCCTTTCTTCCAGTTGTTTGTCTTTTCTGTTGTACTTTCGTTAAGTTGTAGTTGTACTTTCAGTAGGGTTTGTATTCTGTCCCATTTACTTTTCATCACATTCTTTTTTACTTAGTGTTTTACTTCCACTTGTACTATGTGGTGTTTTATTTACTTTTATAAAGGCAATGCCTTCCCAGTTATCGGGATTTATGCCTTTGGTGCTAGTCGCCAGCCCTTGGCCTATGGAAGACGGGCTTGGGGTAGTCACGGCACGGGCCCCGAGGATGGGTCGTGACAATTGTTGTGATGAAAAATAAATCATATCATGTCAAGGAGGCGGTAGTCCCCCACATCCATGAAAAACATTGTAAATTATTAAGTGTGTGAAAGGGTCAAAAGAAATATATATATATATATATATATATTTAACGAAAGGTAATTGTTTCATTAATATCATATATATTTTTTAAATGTCTCAAATTTTTAATTAGATTCATCTTTTATACATTCCATGTATAGTGTGACTGAATCACATCGCTTTGAGGGTTGATCGTCCACACATCCACAAACTATCATATCATATTAACGCAATGTGGAAAGTATTGAAGTTATGTTTTATTAAATTATTAAAGAATAATGAATAAATAATTGATATTTTTGATATCATATTTAAACATATTTTCCATAATTGTGGCCTTAATGTTGTGTGGTAATTGAAAAATGAACAATCATCATTTTGTGAGGCAATATTTCTCTTTATAGAGAAAAATTAAGTTTTCTTCCCATTATGTATAATTGCATTTAATTATGTGTTAAAACCATAGAATAAAAAGTAATATTATATTCATTATATTATTTTTTTATACTATAATGTAACAAGAATAGATGATGTGTTGGAGAATGGATATAAAACTAAAAATCTTAAGGAAAGAGTTTACCTCTTAATTGTGTAAACCGTTTTGATTTAAACCAAATGATTACTTGGATGAATTTGCAAAGAAATGAAGGATTTGTGGTCTAGGGGAGGGGTTTTGGGAAGAATCTGTGGAATTCATTGTGGAACCTATGATTTTTGAGTGGTTTTGGTAATAGGGAAATGTGTGGGCCTTTTATAAGGGAAGAAAGGGACTCACTAGGTATGTTTGAAAAGAATTTTGGGGTATACATGTTCTTACCAAGATAATGTCATTCCAAATAAGACAAAATATATAAAGGAAGATTAATGACCAAATTATGTACATCAAATGTGCGTTGGAGAAGTGTCTATGTAATTTGGCCCCTTTAGTTAAAGGTTTAGTCCTTTAGTTTTCTTTATTTTCCATTAATAATTGTAATTAATTTTATTTACTTTCACTAATAATTTTGGTAAAAAAAATAAATTTGGCCTCATTTGGAATTTTAAATTATAATAATTCCAAATATTTAATACATTTTTATAATTTCCAATCACAGAAGAGGTAAAAATTAATTTAAATTCAATCCCGCATAAGGGATGAAAATACTGTTTTTTAATGTAAAACATTTTATTGATGGATATGTATTCATAATAAAATTTAAAGTGTAATTAATTAAAATAAAATAAATTGACTAAATTGATAAAACAAATATCTAAAAAAATTTAATAAAAATATATAAATAAACATTAAAATTAATTTAGATGAAAAAGTAGTTTCGAACTAACATTTATATTTTTAATTAATAATTAAAAAAATTATATGTTTCCAAAAAAAATATCGATAATTCACCATTAAAAAAGTATCTTCTTTATGTTTTAAATATGATATTTATTTTTAACAGTTCTGTAAATTAAAGTGTCAAAATTTGTATTTAAAATGTTTTCACCATTAAAAAGTGATAAAATTACCTTAAAAATATAATACTATATGTATAAAATATGGTTTGTTCTTATATTATGTTTATTAAATATATTAGATGAGAATAAATAATATTATATCAAATATAATATATATCATTCATTAAAATAATTCACTAACTTTATTTAATTGTGTTTATTAAGATAAATCTATTTTGGAATTATAGAAATAATAATGAGTCATTTTATATCCTATTGGTTGTTAATTTCATATATAATTAATTATTAACAAAGGAATGAATATTATATTTATATAAACCATATATTTTCATAAGTTAGTTAATATTATTAATAACCACTAACATAATGGGTAGGTTTTATAACATTAAATTTAATAATAATATTTTAATTATACATTTTTATTTGGTGAATGGTTGTATACATTATAATGTAAGATATTTAAGATGGTTTCTCTTCCATGTAATGTAATCTCTAAATGATGGTATATATTGTGTTTAATGAAATATAACATAGTTTTTTGTGAATTAAAATCTATGAATATGTTGTATTTATTTAATATTGTAATGCATCGGGTTATAACAATATTTTTTTACAATTTATTTAGTGTGTCATAAACACTATTTTATAAATTGTTTTTCATTAGAATTTTAGGATTTTTCAACATCCCAGATAGCATTTTTTCCTTTTTTCTATTATCAAAATTACAAGGACAATGTCCATAGTGATGTTTTCCAATTTCCATGTTGGTATGGTTAATGGTTTCATCATCCCTTTAGACTTCTTCCTTTCATTATCACTTACTAAAAAACCAACAAATTTAATGAATATTCAGTGATCACTTTATTCATGTTGTCCAAATAATAGTTCTATTGAAGATCTCAATACATCATTATGTTTTCTAGGTTAACAGAGAATATTGAACTATGTAAATCATCTGAGTGTTAATTATTTATCATAGTTTTTTATGGAAAACATAGTTTTGATGGAAATGTCATATCCCCTTTTATTTAACATTATAGTTTAAGGAATTCACTTTTCTTATAGTTACCTCCTTCTTATGTATTTTGAAAACATCTGGTTTGAGAATACTTTAGCCTTTATATAATTGATAGCTGAGAAATAATTTTTGAAAGGATTGATGTTTTTCTTTCCAAAATAATTCATATGTCCATCCTCCTCAATTATATGAATATTAAGTTCCTTATAAATTCAAATTAATGATAAATTCTCACGATTCTTTATGCATAGATATTCGATCACAATGTTCGCTTCCCTAGGATGATACTGAATTGATATGCCATGGTCCTCGATCTACTCCAAACATATTTGTGGGCTAATATTTAGCTCTTTATGTTAGAATATATTTTTGAGGCATTCATGATATGTATATATATCATAATTCTCAACAGAGCGATAATTCCTATATATTTTTCAATGTGGAGATCACTAATGAAAACTCTAGATCATTTTTGGGATGTTTTTTCAAATGATATTTCTAAATCATTAAGGAATAGGAAATTAATTTTCTTTTTTGTTAACAAAAATTCAAATCCATTATTCATGGAATCAATTAGTATTACCAAAATTTCCCCACATGTTGGTAGTGTGAGCATAAGAGAATTGATTATCCTTCTTTTTTAACTCATAGAATATTTTTTTCACATTCATCACTTAAAGAAAAATTAACTCCATTTTGATTTATCATGGTTAGAGTGTTTGAAAATCACATGATTATTCTCAGAAATCCCAAATAATAACCATCTAACCTAAGGAATGTAATGTTATCTATCATAGATATTGGGGTAAAAACTATTGAATTGATTTTTTATTTAATGGATTGAAAGATATCCCATTTAATGTGATTTAATACAGTATGAATTCGTTTTCATTCATCTAGATTCCACACAAGTTGTACATTCTATCAATCTTCTAACTCGATAAGTTCATCAACACTATTTTCAAATGATCTTCATTAAACACCTTCTATTTGAATTATATTAGGATATCATCTACAATGAGTACCAAATTTTTGAGGTAATATATAATGAATATATTAATCAAAAACCTAATAATTAATTGGAAATTTGTGAGTCCAAATGGAATCACTGTGAACACATAGTTCCTATAAGTTGTATGAAAATTAGTCTTAGGTATGTCATCATTCAACCCCCTAACCTAATAATATCCACAAGAAATATCCACCATGGTGAATTAGTATCCTCTATGTGGCAGAATGAATAAATCGTCAAATTTTGGAAAAGTATACATTTAATTTATTTTGAACCTGTTGAGCTCATGATAATCAATGCAAAGTTGCACTAACCCATCCATCTCATTGAAGATGAGGATTGGTTCACCCCATGTTGAATCACATGAATGTATGATTCCTTTATGAATATTATCCTGTAGTTTTTTTCATTAATTCATCACGTTATAGAACATCCATCCTACATGGAATCATTGATATTTGAAACACCCCAGGTATAATCATGACTGAAAATTCAACATCTTGACTAGGAGGATGACCCTGAATATCCTAAAGAATCACAGAATCATATTATATCCTAGTAGGAATTTCTTCGAGGGTAATGTTTTCTATAGACTCAATCATATGAGGTATATATTGTTTCTCATGGAACAATAATATCTATGCATGAGATCATGGTGATAAAAAATATTCATCCTCCACATTACACATGTATATAATCTTTGTTTGATTTTCTATATGGAGAGTGATTTCATTCTCACAAATTTTTTTGTAGGCTCAATATAAGTAAATCCAATATGGGACAATAATTGTATTAAAATAATTCAAATGGAGTATGACAAAGTTCTTCATGATTCTCATCCCACAAACATTACATGGGAATAATTATATACGTGAAATGCAATAATTTTCTTATTTTTCCATTTCACCCTTATCCATACGTACATGATTTGTATTGGTGATTTGATAGTTCTACAAGTCATTCGTGATATTAAAAAAATGTATAGAACTAGATTTTTTTCACTTTTCATTAAATTATTACTAGTTTACTACTAAACACATTGTGCTTTTAAATTCACATCGGTGATAGTGATGTAAAAATCCTACCCTTAATGACTTGGAGGTTATTGGTTGCCTTTGAAAGACATTGACTTATGGGATTTTTTGTCAAAGTAAAATGGTTCCTTATTATTGAAGTAGTATAAAAATAAACTAAGTGTTGAACAAATAATTCAATTCCTATATTTCATTTGTTGGTTTTTTCTACCGATAGTTTCTAGCAAGGTGTCTTTATTTCCCACTGTTAATCTATTTCATTGTTTTTTAGGAAATTTATGGGTGGCCCTTCCTGCCCTTTTTACATGTGGGATGATGAAATTGCATGGTACCATTAGATATCATTACTATATATCAGGAATTAGACTCCAATTTACAATTATTATCACCATAATACCATTTAGATTCACTGATATTAATATTTACTTTAATGTCATAACATACAATTTCATCATAGATATCAATGCCACATATTTCAATGTATTTTTAAATTCAATGAATTATCCCACCAAATAGGAAAAAAATACATTCAAGGGTAATGATTAAACTAAAGGTGCATCATGAATTACATATAAATTTTTCATCATACTTCCTAATATATTCTCCATGTTTTTTGCATTATGGAAGGTTAATCATTTTCCATTATATGATGAATAGTTTGAGGAGAATACTTATCAAATACCATTTTATGGAATACCATAAAATCAATTTATTCGATCTACTCCTCAAGCGTCATATTCATGATCAATGTCAACCATTGATTATATTATCCCCCTATTTTAAAAACATCCATAAGAACATTCTCTTATTAAGAACATTTAAGTATGAAGAATATGATTCAAATAGATATTATCCATTTTTCCGTGATTAAGGGAAGATATGATCCATTTAATAATAGAGGCCTTTTCCATAGAAATCACTCAATTGTGAATTGTTCCCTTTTTTGGGGGGAGAGGGTTGAGATATATTCCAAATATAGGTTTATATTCAGAACACGAGTCAACCGACATGTTTTTTGTAACATTTTTTTATTCTAACTCCCATAAGATTGGGTATCTCATTTTGTAAAGACCTAGAAATATCATGGATTTAAAAAAAATACTTTGGAAATTTACGAGTCTGCGGCTTCTGTCAGCGCTTGATTCCGAGGCCCGGTGTGCTCGGAATCAATTTTCGAAGTTTATCTTGGGTACGTTCAGTGAATGAACGATCGCTTTTTTCTAACTTTTGAACCGTTGCTCGAAATTCAAATCTGAGCGCACCGAATAACTCGCAACGCCAGTAATTGCTTAAGGGGACACATACCGTAGTTGCATTCGAAAAGGAGGAGAAGATAATTTAGGGGGTTTATTTAAGAAGTAAATAAGAAATTGTCGGAATAATATTTATTTATTAAGGTGGTTTTTACCTCCCATGGGTAGTTAAGAGTTGGTCCCACAACCACTTACCTACCCAAGTGTGGATATTAGTGAGGTGGGGCCCACACGAGCCCCACCATTTAATTTCCTCTGATCTCATTTATTCCCCTGGTGTTTCCTTGACTTTTCCCCCATTAATACCCCAAGTTTAATTCTTTGGTAACTCCACATATTGATTATGATGGAGCCTTCCTACCTCCCTCATCCATTTAATCGTTTCAACCAATTAATTTATGTCAGCATAAATTAATTTGGCACCACATTGAAACTAATATGAATTTCATGACAATTATATTAATTTGTGAGCCAATATAATCTTTTGGTTGGAAAAACACTTTTGAGGAGGGATCTGGAAAGAATTAAAAATGCAAGCAAAACATTCTTCAATGAAGAACGATGAAGAATGCTGGTTCCTTAAATAACAACAACGCGCCACCAATCCTCTTCCCCACGACAAGAGAGGAGACGCCGCTTCCTCCTCGGCGCCCTCCGACGACGCCTACGAACCTCTTTCCCCACGACGTCGTCTACCGTGATGCTGAAGATATTCTTATTTGTTGAGGTAGGGGAAAGAATTTGTATATTATTCATTTATGAGAATTATACCCTCGACATGGTGTTTTTTTATTTGATGATGCTTTGAACCACTAACACGGTGGGTGCATACTAAAGAACAAGTCCGAAACCACCACTTATTTGTTCTTGATGTGCAGAACAGTGGGCGACAACGAAGCAGGACCGAAATGGAAATTGGAAGCATTATTAGGGATGTACGGGACCCGAGATGATGGCTGGCATAGAAGAGAGTGAAATCAGACCACCGGAATGACTCCGGTGTCCCGCGGAATTCACCAGCGGCGCCCTGGCATGCCGCTGGCAGAAGCCCGCCGTGCCTAAAGCTGCAGCGCCGAGAAATTGGATCCTGCGGCCAAGTGGGATACGGGGGAGATGCGGCGTCAGTCACCGCGTCCACAGAACACAATGTGGGGACTACTTACCCCTGCTTGGCCCTCTGGCAATGCCAACGCACCCCCCGGCCGGGCCAGGGCGTGGTTGGGTCGGGTCGGACCGGGACCAGACCCCCACTTCAAACTGTTTTCGGTATTTTTCCCAAAACATGAGCTACAGAACTTTGATCGACGCATCGTCATTTGTGTAGGGATACTTGGATCGAGACGGTCGTTTTGTTGTATTACACAAGAGGTTTTGGCAATGTTTGGGTATGACCGGGTTGGTTCGAACTCGAAACCAACCAGGCCCCTCGAGCGGAAATGATTATATCTCAATGAACGGACGTCCGATTGATGTGACGTCGATTGCGTTGGGATCCTTTTGTTGATAAGGTCCTTTTGGCTTACTCCTCTAGAGTTTTGGAAGCAACTGGAGTATGGGAGGGTTGGTTTTAGCTTAAAAACCAACCACCCCCTATAACGGAAAGGCCAAAAACTCTAAGACCGGGCGTCCGATTAACGCACCGTCTGTCGTGTTGGGTTTTTTTGTCGAGATGGAACTTTGGGATAAATCAACTCTAGACTTCATGATAGTTGATTTATCAACTCTATATTTCTCGAGGAGCGGACCATCCTAGAATCAAGAATGCTATGTGTGGGAACCCTAGAGCTGGCTGCGATGATAACGACTACACATGGATCCTCTATGGGTTCATCATCGAGGACGACTGTACGTTGATCATATGTGGGTTCGGCAGCGATGAAGACCATACTGGAATCCTATATGGGTTCGATGGCGATGAATACTGTTCTTGTATCCTATGTGTGTCCGACAGTATTTGAATCTGTACTTGTATCATGTTTGGGTTAGGCAGAGTAGCTGGTCTAGTATCCTTTGTGGGTCCGAAAACTTAGCTAGTCTTGTATCCTATGTGTTTCTGATAGCTTAGATGAATCAGTGGCTACATTTGATCATCTCTATCGCCATACGAAGTGTATACCTGTGTGAGCTGAGTTATGATTTTCAATCATTATCAATGATGTGACTGACGTGCTTTTCCTGTGTGGATTGGGTTGTGATTTCTTGTGTGGATTGGGTTTTTCATGGGCTTAGAAGCTAGAGCCAAACTATAACCAATGACTTAGGTATATGTATGGGCATATATTTAAGTAGTTTTGTTGATACTTCGTGATTTTATCTTTCCTTTTTGGTGTAGCCCTCATGGATTCTGAGAGACCTTCGGGGGTCTTGGTGTCCCCATTGAGTATCGTATACTCACCCCTTCACGGGAAATGCCCTCAATACAGTGTGTTGGATTCAAATGATGGAAATCACTGATTGAGGTGGAGGCTTGTGGAGCTGGATGGTACTTAGAGGTGAACCACTTGGTAGGACGTACTCGGAGCGGACGACCGGACCCAAGGAGCTGAGGAGGCTATATGTACCCACCCTTCAGGTGGGACTACCAGAGGAGGACTCAGTGTTTCTATTTACCTACTGCTGTTGTACTTTCTCTTTCATTTGCCTAGTACTTTCAGTTGGGTTTGTATACTGGCCAATTTACCTTTTCTTCAACACTTATCATGTACTCAGTTTTACTTAGTGTTTACTTTGGTTGTGTACTATATTGTGTATTTTACTTCATAAAGGAAATGCCTTCCCTTCTTTTGGGACCTACGCCTTTGGTGCTAGTCACCAGATTCCAGCCTATGGAAGGCGGGCTTAGGGTAGTCACGACATAGTCCCTAAGGACGGGTTGTCAAAAATTGGTATCAGAGGAGTTGTTTCTACCGTAGAACTCAAGACTCTAATAATTTATCCTCTGTAAAGCAATAGTGTTAAGGATATTGAGTGTGGTTTTCAGTCTAGGGAGTCCAGTGTCAGTGCGGCGGCCAACATATCCATACACCAGGACCTTAACTTCTGATTTACGACTCAGTGTAAAAAAACCGATTGTGTGTGTGTTTCCTTTCAAAAGTTTTCTTTGTGATTACTTCTTGTCAGCTCACCATGTATAATGTACTAACTGTGGAGAACCTGTTTTGTTTTAGGACGGCCCCACGAAGGCAGCCAGCTAGGGTTCCTAGTTATATGCAGGATGGCAGCCCACTGAGCTATTAGGCCTCAGTACAAGACCCCTTTACAGCAGAGGCACCAGCGATACCTCTACCCACTGAGACACCAGTGCTACCCACCCCAGCGGTGGAGAGTGCACGCCACCTGAGCGCGTTGCACGATATTCATAGATAGAGGCTTCCCAGGTTCCACAGAGAGATGGATCATCAGGCAGCCGAGGACTGGCTGGTTACTGTCTTCAGAGTCTTCATATTGGTAGGGACACCAGCATACCTCATGGTGATCCTTGCCGCGAGTCTCCTGCACACAGCAGCAATTAGATGGCGGAACCTAATGCTCCAAGTTCACAATGAGGCATCTCTACTCCACGGACATGGTACATGTCCCATTATTCCAGGCCTCAACCTTTGAGCAGGGGTTGATGCATGAGATGAGAGATTCAACGATTCCACTCAGCATCACGACCCATGAGGGGGTGCTGGAGCAAGCCCTGCTAGTGGAGATCTTTCTCGCCGAGCTACCATTAGCAGCAAGACCCACCACAGGACAGCACAGAGTGGATTATTCTGTAGCTGGCAATCGACAGATGACGCAGGGGTCCAACCGGACCAGACCGTCTGGTGGGAGACCTCAGGACACGAGTTTGGCTGTGTGGGGAACACGGCTGAGAGCCAGTCTTACAAGGAGCATACATTGTTATGCATGCGACGGGCAGGGACACATGTCTTGTGAATACCCGACCAACCATGCAGATAAGCATCAGACCATGGAGGGACCTCCCAAGCAGAGGCAGAGGATCGATTGTGGCATTCCGCAGGGAGGAGGCAGAAGAGACAGAGGAGACGGCCGAGCAGTGGGTGGTGGACGATGCTTCGAGGCTCTACCACCACCACCACTAGGAGGTCCACCCCGACCATAGGGATCTGGTGGGCAGAGGCAGGATCAGCTCCAGGCAGCGGAGGCTTATGACCACAGTGCACCCGAGATAATTCGAGGTACTATTTGTGTGTACTCCACCCTTGCTGCAGTTCTTATAGACAAAGGTGTGAGTCATTATTTTATTGTCACTACCATTGTTCGGAGCACGAAGATTCCGATGGAGCCGTTGGCTCGATCCTTGCGGCTAGAGACTCATATGGGAGCAGACTTAATGATTACGCACAAGTGCCGGCAGAGTGAGCTTACTCTTGGAGGCGGGAGTTTCAGCTGGGATCTTCTTGTAGCGGCGTCTAGGCCTTACGAAATCATCTTTTGTATGGACTGGTTATCTACAGACCATTGTTCAGATCGACTATATTTGGCACAAGGTGCGGTGTGTCGGCACAGATGGGACCAGGTTCACCTTCACCAGTGATAATGGGACCTTCACACCACATGATGGACTTACACAGATGAAAGGGTAGCCAATCACTCGTCAGTTGGCTAGTCTCATCCTCGGAGCAGTTGACGTGTAGAGTCCGAGATTTCCTCTTGTGGTGGATCAGTATGCGAACGTTTTTCCTGACGATGTCCTAGGACTACCTCATCGTAGGGAGGTAGATTTCTATATAGACCTATACCTCGGGACATCACTGATATCCACTCCAGCATATTCGATGGATCCCGCTGAGCTTCGTGAGATGCGGGTACAACTGGAAGACTTATAGGGGAAAGGTTTCATCTGACCCAGTGTTTCACAACGGGATTCTCCAATTCAATTCACCATGAAAGCAGATGGGAGCTTGCGACTGTGTGTCGACTACCATTGCCTGAACCAAGTGACCATGGGGAACAGGTTAGTAATGTGATTATCAATTTACCAAAAAATACCCCACAAGATTTTCAAACATGGTTCAAAGTATGGCTTGTTTTCGTGTAACAGATTTTCACGAGATAAGATGATAACATCTTGATGGTGTTTTTAACGATTGGTAAATTTGTGCCCAAACCATGTCCACTTGTACTATCCATATTGGGTATTGTTTTATTGATGATACATATAGCATCCCGCCATTTTCTCACATAAAATGTCATTACATTATAAAAAACTGAGGATCTTTAAGGTTTAGTGTCTTGGAAACTAGGAACATAATACATGAAAGAAAAAAAATTCTTCTTAAACACATTAAAGGCCTCTCCTTATCTTCGTCCAATGTTCATTTCTGTATCTCATAACCTGGGAACATATATCAAAAGAAAGGGTGACTAGAAGGCCCAGTAAGGGAAACAAGGGAAACATTTAACATGTGAACTTGAGATATATCAATAAAGTAATGAAAAGAACTTTAAGTCATGATAATGAAATAATGAGGCATATCATAATAAAAATATCGTATTACATAAATTGAATATGTGGCTACAACATTTAATATTAACAATAATTTCTGTTTCACCAAGGTCCATCCCCAACGTGTCATTAAAAATTACCAAGGTTATTCACCAAGGAGTCGTTAAAAATAGTCATCTCTTGAGATTAAGTCTTTACCCAATGAATTGGAGCGCTATCAGGGCGCACCCATGACATGTCTTTATTATCATGTGATCCAAATATATCATCATCAATAATTTCATAAACCACACATATACCATAAAAGTAATGGGTTTCATTTCAAAATCATAACATTTTAAAAACTGCTTTAAAGACATGATCTTTGTGTCACTTTAAAACTAACAGAAAAGGAAGGTGGGTCTCATGTATGTAAATCCCATAATATAAAATAGATAATTTTGGTATATATTTGAATACCCATATATAAGGGAGATATTTGAGTGTTCACTTAATAAAATAAAAAAACTTTATAAAAAGAGAGAGACATTTTGAGACAGAAATTCTGCAGCATAACAACTATGATTCAAGGTTTTAGGAAACATTGAAAAGAGAAGGGACATGGGTAAAACATTCATAAATGATCCATAAAACAGTAGAGGGACAGAATATGAAGGATATATGAACATGGTAATGATATTTTAAGGATATACCATTTGAAATGAAAAACATGGAAGGAAGAAAAAAAATTAGATTTCTCTTATGAAAATCCCACAGCCTAACGACGTCACTTAAACTTCAACCAAAAATGAATTGACAAGATCAAATAGGGTCTCTCATCATATGAACATTAAGATTTTAGTATGATAGATATAGAGATCATACTCATAATAATTAAAAATCAACTTGAAGGACTTGATATTAATTTATAACTTTTGAAAAAGAGAAGGGTGAAAGAATCCATTAAAAATTCAGCAGCCTAACGGCGCCACTTAAACATTATTAAAACGAATTGATGAGAGAAAAAGGGGGTATATCATCATATGAAAATGAAAAGGTAAGTATGAGGAATATAAAATAACATCCTCCAACATAAGAACATGGATCATAAATGAAATGACATAAAAGAGATTACATGAATAGAAAGAGAGAGGTCGGATCCCTTACCATAAAACGTAACTCTTAAAACTCAATGGTTGGGACCTTGAGGGCTTGGGGGCACCTTGGGAGGACACCTTGGGAGGTAATGGGACCATACATTCGTTGGGGGTGAGTTGGGAGTCGAATGGATGAGAGGATGGCTTGGTATTTATTGGGAAAGTGAGGGGACAAGGCATTAATGGCCAAGGGACACCTCATTGGTTGTTTTGGAAAAACCATGGGCTTTACCATGTTATTTTCCCATGGTATGGGCCACATGAGTCCCCCCATAAAATAATTCATCACATTTGGCCGGAAAACCCTTAAAATATCTCAGTACATCATCATGACATAGTGATGATGTCATTAAACATATTGAAACCCTAAAACTGTATTTGCACAGTTCATCGAAAATTCAACATTCTCAGGAAAATCCCAAAATTTCACCTTAACCAAATATTGATGTTCTGATTTCAAAAATGAACTCCATTTTATAAAAATAAATTTCTAAATTTTTTTAATTTACTTTTTAAATAAAAACACTATTCACCAAAAATTCATTTTTCTCAGAAAAATCCCCATAAATTACCTTAACATAATATCGATCCTCTAAGTTCAAAAATGAAATCCATTTTATAAAAATAGTTTTCTAAATATTTTTAATTTATTTTTTAATTAAAAAACACTATTCACCCAAAAAAACTAATATTTGACTAATAATTTATGAAATCATTATTTAACCATTTTATTGAATCACATTACTTAATCAAGGTGCCTAGATTTTATTAATACTTTCTTTAAGTGGGATTACTAATTCATTTGGTCACATTACTAATCCTAAGCATAAAATCACTATTCGTAATTTATTATTCATCCAAAATTAAATTTATCTTATTAGACTCTAAATTTCCTACTGAACATAATTGTAGAAGACCATTTTTTTGAAAATCATTACACATTTTTAATTATTTAAGATTTCCATAAACATTTTTCAAATCTCCTTTATCTAAAATTCATCAAAAATATGCATACTATATTTATCCAGACAATTGGAAATTCATAAACAATATCATAAGAAGAAATCAAAATTTTTATTTAAAACAAAGGATTACACAAGGCAGTTACGCTCTCCTTACATAACCCCTTACCACACCAGCATAGGACCTAAGTGTATGGTGTGCTAAGATAAAAGAATCTGAGGGAGGCTCGGCCAACATCGCAGAGTAGTAATTTCTATCTGTTTGAATTCTCCCGAAGGCGATTCCGTTATAGCATACACGATGATGTTCGGCTTGGGTTTGGTTCATAGCAAAGCTGAGTGGTGCTACCTCCTTCCCAAGTTCTTTTATATGGGCTTCAATCGGTCCAAGACTACTGGGTCAAGCCATGAAATCTTATTTCTGTATTAATTAACCAAGATCACTTGTATTTAGAGACAAATATCGAAATCTTTTGTTTCTAGTAGTCATATTTACCAATGGTCAAATAACAGTTAAAACCCAACAGTCTCATTTTAATTATACTCAGTTAATCAAATGAAACAGTTTTGTTGAGTATAAAAATATAAAATAACACACAAAATTTGGAAACTAGATTTATTCAAAATTTCGGGTCCTTACAATCTTCCCCGCTTAAGAAATTGCGTCCTCACAATTTTTAAAACTGGGTTTCGAAATTTCATTGAAAGTTCCACATTGGAGAAGGAGTCAGTAAAAATATTACTTCAAAAGAAGAAAGGGAAGTACAAAGGTCACCCAAGTTAACACACACTAGGATTCCATGTAATAAAATATGGACATGGAGGAGAAAACAAAGGGTCAACTTCTGAGGGAGAGTGATAGAAAAAATGATTAGGAGAAAGTTAACCACGAGAAAATCCCAAACATATGATGTGTGTAAACGGTCATTGATTACATAGTAGGAAACATAAAACAACAACGTTTTTGTTTTATGTTTCTTTTCATAATTTTGAGGAATTCATTTACTACATAGAAGAAAAACATAAGGAAATATACCAACCTTCAAGTAGAGTATCATCCTTTAATAAGTTTCTACCAAAACTATTCCTTTCTCCAAAAGATGAGCATTCAAAAACACTTGGTCTCATCAAAACACAAGAAGGATCTTCTATAGAGTAACAAAATACACAAAAAATTAATTATCTATTTCTTCTATCTTTAAACATTATCCCAAAAATAGAAAGGGTAAGGTAAAAAAACTCTTCAATAAGAATGAATCCCATAGGAAGGGAAAATTCATTAAATCTTCAAAATTCTTCGGCACTACCAAAAGATCATCATAGACCATTGTATAAATAAATATCCTTAAAATTCATCAAAATAAACCAAACTAATATTGAATCCCAAATACAAGAAGGATTTGATAACATAGTCTTCCAAGGTAAACTTTATCATTCATCTCCAAACTACATCAACCACTCCCAACATCTTATAACAAAAGTAACTAACCTAAAAATATTTACCTGAAGATAGGTTAATCATTTCAAAAAGAAACCTAAATTACTATAAAACTGCCTTAAATTCATCGATTATTCAAAATATAATTCAACCTTTACTCCTAAAAGAAAATACCGTAGTAATATATTTAGCTCGATCAAATAGGGTTCCCAAAATAGTGAACGTCTTCCAAAATAATAATAATCTTTTAATCCCCTAATCATCTCTGTAATATTAATACGACAATCGTCACATTTCCTACCTCAATGGTTGCTGGGACATGTTCTTTCATTTCCTGTCATTATCTATGAAAATAAAGTACAATTAGGGGTTTAAATACATAGCCAATAATCATGAAAAGGAACTTAAACCATAGAATGATAACTTGTAAAAGAAAAGTATACCCTAACTTGTGATCCCCTAGGTACCAAACTAGGTTATCCAGGATCATATATTCTTATGTGAATCTTTATTTTATTTTATCTTTGTTCCTTTAATAATGGTTCATAAAATGCCTATGAATTTACCAAAGAATATCCCTCAGGAGTGTCGTAACCAAGAGTGCAGCAAGGCCCGTTTTCGTGTACCAGTTCACATTCGAGTCTATATCAAAGCGGTGTTTTTGGGTTGTACCCTTATGTACATATGTGCCAGAGCCACCTCTCCCTGCTCGTATCCAGACAAGGATGTATTTTCTTGGAAACCCCTTACTCAATAGTCACCGAAATACTAGGAAGATTTCTTATATTTAATCTTTTCTATAGGGTTATTCCTAAAGTTTTCATATCCTAATTTCCACAAATTACTAAACCATCCTTTGATACCAACTATATAATCCCATCTTTTTGTCACATAAAATTTCATTACATTAAACAAAACCGAGGATCTTTAATGTTTAGTGTCATGGAAACCAGGAACTTAAAACATGAAACAAAAATAACATCACTCTTAAACACTTGAAAGGATTCTCCTTATGTTCATATTAGTTTCATTACTGTATCTCATATCCTGGTTACATACATCTAACTAAAGGGTGAGCAGAAGGCCCGGTAAGGGAAACAAGGGAAACATTTAACATATGAAAATGAGATACATCAATAAAGTCATTAAAAGTACATTAAGGCATGAGAATGAAGTCACGAGGCATATCATAAAAAATAATGTATTTCATAACTTGAATATGTGTCTATAAAATTCAATATTGACAATGATTTCTGTTTCACCAAGGTCCATCCCCAAGGTGTCATTAAAATTTACCAAGGTTATTCACCAAGGCATCGTTAAAAATAGTCATCTCTAGATATTAAGTCTTTACCCGATGCATTGGAGCGCTATCAGGGAGCACCCTTGACATGTCTTTATTATCATGTGAGCTAAATATATAATCATCAATCATTTCATAAACAACACATATTATATAAAAGGAATGGGTTTCATTTCATAATCATAACATTTTAAAAACTGCTTTAAAGACATGATCTTTGTGTCACTATAATAACCACAGAAAAGGAAGGTGGGTCTCATGTATGCAAATAAAATTATTTAAAAAAGAAAATTTTGGTATATAAGTGAATAAACAAATAGAAGAGAGATCAATTAGTATTCACTTAATAAAATAAAATAACTTTATAAAAAGAGAGTGACATTTTGAGACGGAAATTCTGCACAATAAGAACTATGTTTTGAGGTTTTAGAAAACATTGAAAAGAGAGGGAAAATTGGTCAAAAATTCATAAATGACCCATAAAACAGTATAGGTTCAGAATAAGAAGGATATATGAACATGGTAATGAAATTTGAAGGACATACCAATTGAAATGTAAAACATGGAAGGAAGAAAAAAATTATATTTCTCTTATGATAATCTCGCAGCCTAACAGTGTCACGTAAGCTTAAAGCAAAAATAAGTTGACAAGATAAAATAGGGCCTCTCATCATATGAACATAAGAGTTCAGTATGATAGATATAGAGATCATACCCCAAAATAATTAAAAAGGAACTTGAAAGACTTGACATGAAAGTATAACTTTTTAAAAAGAGAAGGGTGAATGAATCCCTTAAAAATTCGGCAGCCTAACAGCGCCACTTAAACATTCTTAAAACGAATTGATGAGAGAAAGAGGGGGTCTCTCATCATATGAGCATGAAAACGGAAGTAAGAGTAATATAAAAGAATATCCTCCAACATAAGAACATGGAGCATAATAGAAATGACATAAATGATATTACAGGAAAAGAAAGAGAGAGGTCAGATCCCTTACCTTAAAACGTAACTCTTAAAACTCAAAGGTTGGGACCTTGAGGGATTGGGGGAACCTTGGGAGGACTAATTGGGAGGAAATGAGATCAGATCTTCGTTAGGGGAGAGTTGGGAGTCAAATTGATGATAGGATGGCTTGGTATTTATAGGGAAAGTGAGGGGACAAGGTATTAATGGCCAAGGGACACCACATTGGTGGATTTGGAAAAACCAAGGGTTTGCCCATGGTATTTGCCCATGGCATTGGCCACATGGGTCCCCCCATAAAATAATTCATCACCTTTGGTCATCCAACCCTTAAAATATATCATCACATCATCATGACACAGTTTTGATGTCATTTAACATACAAAAACCCTAAAACTTTATTTTCACTGTTCATCGAAAATTCATCATTTTCAGAAAAATCCCTAAAATTCACCTTTACCCAATATTGATACACTGATTTCAAAAATTAACTCCTTTTTATAAATATAATTTTCTAAATATTTTTTATTTAATTTTTAAATAAATACACTATTCACTGAAAATTCATTTTTCTCAGAAAAATCCCCAAAAATTACCTTAACATAATATCGATTCCTTGAGTTCAAAAATGAAATCCATTTTATAAAAATAATTTTCTAAATATTTTTAAATTAATTTTTAATTAAAAAACAATATTCAACCAAGTAAACTAATACTTGACAAATAATTTATGAAACCGTTATTTAACCATTTTATTGAATCAAATTACTTAATAATGGGGCCTAGATTATATTAATACTTTCATTAAGTGAGATTACTAATCCATTTGGTCACATTACAAATCCTAAACATAAAATTACTATTCATAATTTATTATTCATCAAAAATTAAATTGATCTTATTAGACTCTAAATTTCGTATTGAAAATAATTGTAGAGGACTATTTTTTAAAAATCATTACACATTTTTAATTATTTAAGGTTTACATAAATATTATTAAAATATACTTTCTATAAAATTCATCAAAAATATGCATACTATATTTATCCAGACATTTGAATATTCATAATGTTCATCAAAAGAAGAAATAAAATTATTTATTTAAAAAAAAGGATTGCACAAGGCAGTTACAGTCTCCTTACATATCCCCTTATCACCCCAGCATAGGAACTAAGTGTAAGGTGTGCTAAGGTGAGAGAATCTGAGGGAGGGGCGACCAACATCGCACGAGTAGTAATTTCTTTCAGTTTGAACTTCTCGCGACGGAGATTCCGTTCTAGATTCAAACGATGATGTTTGGCTTGTGTTTAGTCCAGAGCAAAGACTAGTGGTGCTACCTCCTTTCCAAGTTATTTTAGATGGACTTGTATTGGTCCAATACTACTGGGTGATGCCATCGAATCTTATTTGTATATTAATTAACCAAGATCACTTGTATATAGAGACAAATATTGAAATGTTTAGTTTCTAGTGTTCATATTCACTAATTGTCATATAATAGTCAAAACACAACAGTCTCATTTTAATTATACTCATGTTATCAAATGAAACAGTTCTGTTGAGTATAAAAATATAAAATAACACACAAAATTAGGAAACAAGATTTATTCAAAATATCGGGTCGTTACAATACACATATTTTATGATTACCAAAATATATGGATTTTTTCTTTTACATATTTATACAACTATATCATTCACTATATATATCAAATAAAACGTATTTCATTGGAGTTTTCTATTCCTAATCCAAAAAATAACTAAACAATTACTCTGATACGAACTATAAAAACTCACTATTCATTACACAATAATGCATGATTTATTTAAAAAAATACACTAATTAAAATCCATATGATATTTAAATCAAGTTTCATTATGTATTAGGTACATTAAAGAATCATCTTATACCATGGGATACTAATCATTATTGATAAATTCAATGACATTATCATAATATTCCAATGAATGTAAAAGTGCATGGCATATCCAAGGGAAAAATTAAGAAATGTGTAATCAATAAAACCTAGTAACTGAATACGAAAGACATAACATGAATTAGATAATACATTTTTTACAATAATCATATCAATGAAGATTTAAATGAACATGAATAATAAGTCATGATATTGAATGTGAATCGTAACATGGAAGGCATGTCAAAAACATAAAACATTGAATCATAAACTCAAGTCAAGTCTAAATATTCCAAAAAGTAATGGTGGTAATTATAACCCAACGTAATAATGTAATCCTATTCCTATCATGATGTATCATGGTATTAAACATTACCCCAATGCATTGAGGCTCTATCTAGGAATCCCAATCAGAGTCATTCTATTTTCATTCTTATGTCTTCCACATTGATCATACAACATGGAATCATTAAACATTAAAATTAAAAACATGGTCAATAAATTTTTAAAGCATACATGTATGTTACATGTAAATTATTTTATGTTCATGATGGTTAATACCCTTGATAGAAAGAACCTTCATGGTATTTAGTAAATAAATATTTTGGTAAGGAAAATCAGTGTGATATTTCAACAAATTCTCGACGTTAAATAAATAATTATAAAAATGGTAAAATAATGTAGATGGATATAAATACTTTTTCATAAAATATTAAGAAATATATAAATGTATAATCATATCCTAACATTAAAATTTTTTAAATATAAGGAATATGTTAATGTATAAATTCAAATAGAGAAAAAAATCCTTACGAAATTGTGGCTTGGTAAATGGTGTAAAAAAAGGTCATGGGAGTATTAATCAGAGGGAAAGGAATAACTCATCATGTATATATATAATGTAATGTATGGAAAATACGTAATATCGTATACAATTATATGAATATGAAATGTGAAATACATAACACAAAAAGAGTGTTTTATAAAATTGGATATTGGAATATGAGGTTTTTTACTTGAATGTGTGATAAAAATGTCTTGCGAAACACTTCTTGAGATATTGGAGATCCTAGGGATGAAAATAAAGAGTGAAATGATGCGTTTTTATATGCTCTAAAGAGTTTGAGTGATGTGATGTGGGAGCATGGGATAGTTTATATATGAAATGAGGTATATTTAATTATTATTTTGGTTTTCGACACTATGTATAAAAATTTCCAAAACCCCAAACCATCCCATAAATTTTAATAGACTTCTTACAAAAGGGAGTGGTTTAAATTAAATTATTAGGCTAAAATATGAATGTATTTAAATATTACCATTGGTGTTGTGTACGTGACACACACTCTTATGGAAAGGATATTAATATCATAAAATGAATTATAAGCCATGTAGGATTCATAATGTATTTAAAAAATAAATAAAATAAACATAATATTACATAATATTAATTTTATAACATATATTTGGTTTTAGATCTCATTTATATTACTTATTACATCACATTTGGGTCATTCTGATGTCATAAAATACCAATTATATTTATTTTCTATTCATATTTTACACAATAATTCGACAGTCCATGATAATTCTGAAATATTAACCATTTGTAATCCTTTTAATCCATATTTCAAAATAAAATTCATTGTATCTAAATAAGTTTCTAATTATTTTAATATTCATTTTTAATATAAAAACGTACATTTATTGAAAATTATATTTTTTTAATCATTTTTTGAACGCTTATAAAAATTACATTTCACTAAAAATGTAGTATCATTTATATTTTCTAAATAATATTTTCTGATAATATTCAATTAAAAAATTATATATTTATAAAATCTATAAAATCATTAATTCATTAATTGAATAATAATATTAACAAAAAAATAAAAATTACCATTTAAAAATAAAATACAATGTAATAATATTAGAATGAAAATATATTCATTATTATATATAAAATAATGTATGTACTGTGATTTATAGTGTATTGAAACATATCCCTTTAAAGTAATATCATAGGCCCTATGATTATGGTTAGTGATAGTGATTATTTCTTGGGGCCATTTAATGGACCTTTTTTGGGTTCTGATATGGATGAGCATGATGTTCTCTTATAAATTGTTTCACTCAAGATTATATTTCTTGATATAAACCTAGGATGGGTCAAGGAAAAACCTTAAATATTCTGTCTCCCTTATAATTCCAATAAATGGGCTTCATAGTGTATAATCCTACTGGTTGAGGCCATAAATTTCATTTTTTTGTCCATTGGATTGTTAAAAACTTTTATCTAAATTTTCAATGTGATATTATTCAATGTCTATATTATCAGTGGTAATAATACTTAATGTTCATTAATAAAAAATTGGATATAATAAAAAAATTATGATAGTTTGTTTTCTAAAACCAGATATCATAATAATACATTTAATTGAAGAAGAAGGTGAAGTTTATTTATAATAGTTCGTGTATTTACAACATGATAAATAAATAATTGTTTTATTTTATGATTTAAAATACCATAAAATTAACTTCTAAACCATTATTAATGAAAACATCCTTTTCAATTTTTGAAAATGATTTTTAAAAACAAATTATTTACCTAATTTTTGGAAGTCTGTTATATTTTTAAATATCCATTGAAATATGTTATAAACTTTTATTGGACTGAGTGGACTCCAAGCCTAATGGTTTTGTTCATTATGAGCATGTTGAAAACAACCATTACTTTTATATTTTTTTAGAAAAATTCAAAATTTATAGTATTATAAAATGGGAAAAAAATATTTTGTAAAAAAATAAAATTATTTTTAAAAATGTCCTCAAACAGTCATAATAAAATATTTTTGCATATTTATAGAAAACATGGATTTAGAATGAAAATTATTTTTGACTAAAAAGAAATATAAAAATATATTTTATTAAAAATATTTTCTCAATAAGTTTAAGTACACAATAGATGATATTATAAAATTTATATGAAAATATCTTGAACAAAAATTTAATGGGAAAATTAGTAGGGTATAAAACAAAATTAACAAATAATTTCATTAATTATAAATTCATTTGTAAATAATCTCAATTAAAATGACATTGTAATTTATATCTCTTACCACATAGATAAATATTGATTCATAAACCCCATTAATGGAATAATTTTAACTAGAAAAATAATTACCATGAATATAAATATATTTATTATATAACAAATCAAAGGTTAATTAAATGTTCCTAAAAAAGATATTTTAATATAATGATATATGACAAAAAAGGAAATTTGATATGTGAAATCCTTATAATGATCATATCATTGAAGGTGATAACAAATCAATGAATCAATTATGTGTATAAAATGTAAATAGAGATTAAAAACATAATTTGACAAAATATAATAAAAATTCATCACACAAAATATCTATGATGATTAAAAAAATGAAGATGTAAAATAACCCAAATAATATAAATTGAATTGTGAAATTAATGACAACATAGTAATTAACATGTGAAATGCCATTAGGTAAAATAAATAAAATTATAAGTCTAAATTTCATTATTTATTCATGATTACTTATATTAAATATAAAAATGTTATTATATATAACATATAAGTGGGATTATGTGTATAACATTAAAATATTAATTAGTGAAATGATATTGAGAAAAAAAATAGTTCCCCATGCTTCCCATTAGTCGATCTCTGATTACCAACATTTAAAGTGGTTTAAAACGTCTTATTAACTTATACTATAACCATATTGAAATTTGTAATATCGTATATGATTTTTTTATAATGTATTGTCTTGTGTTCATTGTAAAACATTTACTATCACTATTGTATTAGATGTTAATTGCATTGTTTTATGAAGCATGTTTTATCACAAATTTTCTTAATATTGTACTTTTTATATAGTTACATCACATACGGAATGATATTATATATAATAATTTAATATAACTTCATCAAATAAATTTTTTAATTTTTTATTTAAATTTTGACATGGAGAATAAGTCACATATTTTATTAGTGATAGTAGTCCATATGTACCTGTAACAGAAATATTATTTCCATAATAGGTGAATGAGAAAGGAATATAGATATATTAATTTAAAAGAATAAATAATATATCATATTTATCACATATATTAATTAATTTTAACATCATTACCTTCATTTTAATATGTAAGTGAAAAATTATTTAATCACTCTGTCAAGTAGTAGTCATACATACAGAAATGAGACATTAATGTATTATTACAAAATTCAATTTTAATATTGTATGATTGATATTTAATATATAAATATATATATATTCGATGTTTGTTATATATATACATTAAATCTATTATTTCATATTACCATGAGAGGTTTTTATGGGAAATGAGTCACATAGATTTATTAGTAATTAGTCCCCCATACACACAATTAAAAATTACATTTCCCATTTTATGGAAGAGGAGATTGATATAAGTTATTAAATCAAAATAATATCATATCATAATATTTTATATAATAGGGTAATTAATTTTAATTAATTATGACAATCATCATAGTTTTAAGTGGAAAAGTAATAAAAATGAATAGTGTCGACAATTAACTGATCTTATAAAAATATCATTTGTATCTCTAACTAAAATCCATAGGGTTGTAATTTTTGTATTACAGGTTTCTGTATAACATGGAAAATAATATTGGTGATATTTTTTAGTGTGTTTCTTTTCATCAAAATTGATGAATAGGTAGTTAAGATGTTGGGGATGGAGTTCCCTTTTATAATCAATGAGGAGTGGGTTTTTGTAAATATCAAAAACTATTTAATAATTAGAAGCTAATATTTTCAAAACTACCTCCAAAATTAAAAAATATTGGATTTTATGGAATAAAGGTTTGATCCACTCACCCAGATAGAGAAAATCATTTTTTATTTTCTTTATTTTGAAACCTTTCATCATATTATCTTTTACTATTTTTATTTTTACCATGATAAGTAGTTTTTGTATCTTAGGAAAATTATATTTTAAGCATAAAATTAGTAGAGATATTATACATAATTGGGGACCATTTATTATTAATATGAATTAAAATTCATAAAATAAAATTCTTCAATGTGTGTAAAATTATCTTTAAAATAGACATATGTCATGTTCAAAGCAACATTTGTTGTAGGAAATATATTTTACTGATTTTATTAATGATTATGATCAAATATTATGTTCAATATATTATATATTATTAATTTTTTTTAATCAAATAATGTAATTATCTTTATGAAATATAATTCGTTGACTTCTTATAATATAATTTAAAATAATGCCCATATATGTGTTAAAAAATTTGTTTTTATGAAACTATATATTCATGTAGAAAATGATTTTATATAAACTAGATGACTAATAATAATGAAATATATTTGAATTAATATATATTGATTTATAATATATCAATTAAATAAATATAATTTATAATTTATGGTATTTTAATAAATTAAAAAGGAGAAATGTTATTCACATTAAAATAGTATTAAAAATGTTATTTAAAGCCAAAAAATAAAATTATTATAAAAAATAAAGAATATATTTGATTTACATTTAATTAATTCAATTAAATATTAATAAATAATTATTATATTACCGTAAATAATAATTTTATCTTTAAATTTGATAATTTATTTAATGAAATGACGGTTTTAGCAAAAAATTATTAATTTAAACTATTCACTAAAAAATCATTTATTTCTTAAATTTTTTTAAATTTCCCCCTAATATAATATATAAATATTTATTAATGAAAATTATTCCATATTAATAAAATTATAGTAGATATAATATATTTGTAATATTTTCTATCCCAAACACTTCATACCACTTGGGAAGGAAAATATTTGTTATAGAATAACATATCTTAATCTAATTTGAGTGATTATTTATTATGAATTTATCAATAAATTGTGATTTTCTAAGAAATTCACATATATTTTGTAATCCAGTTATTCTTATTCATACCCCAATTAAATGGATGAGTTATAATGTTAATATCCAATTATAGAATTTTGACTATCATTTAATGACAATATTGTGATTTTTATACGCTATCAAACATAATGTTCTCATTTTAAAATCCTAGGGTCATTTGTAACACAATATATATAAGAGGTTAAAATTTGTCAATATAAAAAACATTTAAATATTTTATTCTAATGTTAATTTTATAATAAACATGTTTTTAGGTGATTGGTTCCTGGTAGATTTGGGCTGGTTTCATTATTAACAACCCATCTTTTCCTCGTAGTTTCTTATCTAGAAATTAGTGTTTTTATAGAGGAAATTAGTTTTGTTTGTATTTTTATATTTTGGTGATGTGGGATTATATGTTCAATCATAATCTAAGTATCGTCATTTGATTCAAAACATGTATGTTTTATTTATATTGCACCAAATTTTTTAAGAGGATTGGAAAATTAATTGAGTTCGAGGATTCATCATTTACCAAATAGTTATATCATGTTGGAGTGGTTTCTCACTAATAGTATGTTAGAAATAAAGTTCACAATAGTATAGTAAATAAAATGAATATAGTTTATTTAATTTCAATTGGTTAGTGGAATAGTATTTCATTTTAATTACATTGATATTTTGACATCCAAATTATAAGTGATTGATTCATTTTCAGAGAAAACATATTAGAGGATTTGTATGTGATGAGGGTTACTGTTATTTAAAACATATTAAATGGAGGAATGACATAAAAATATTGGTAATTTTATTCCAAATTATACACAAATAATAAAATTGAATTCACTAAAAATTTATTTTGTGTCAGAATTCCGATGTCATGAACTAAAAAAGGATGTGAATACATATTGTTTAAAACTTGATTAAAACATGATTTTTTTCAATGTTGATTTAATTTTTGTATGTAAAATAATTTTCCCATATGTTGATGTTTGATATCAATTTTTTGGTTTACATTCATGGATAATGAAATTATATTGGGGGTTATGTGGTTGTTTTAATGAGGAGGTGGTTGGCGCTATGAAATTGTGGTAGTGTTGTAGCTGGTTATCTTGATATGGATGTTTTATTGTGATGTTTTTTAAAAATATTCCAAAGTATTATCAAATAAATCAAAAAATTAATTTTAAATGTAATTTTATTCAATTTTAATTAAATACTCAAATAAAATTTAATTTGTGTTTAAACCTTGTGGATTATTAAATGTAAAAAAGTACATGAATAGTAAAATACACATGCTTGAATATTGAATTGGCTTGTAATTGTTATATCATCAAAATGTAATCATTTGAAAATAAATATTGTAATATATATTATGGTAAATTTATTTTGTCTCGTTGTATGGTATTGTTCATTCTGATGAGTTAGTAGAAGTTACCAAGGTTTTTTTATTGTGTTAGCGATGTTAGTACAATAACATTATTTTAAAGAAACCATAACTATATCTTATCATCTTGAATATATATATGTTCTATATATAGTTGATATTATTTCTATATATACCTCACCCACTTTAGGAATATTATTCTAAAAAAAATTAATGTTGAATTTTTTCAACATCCTTGGAGTGATTATGGATGGATAGTTACCAGTTCTTCTACCCTCTCTCTCTTCCCACTAAATGATATTTACCTGAATGAGTTTTGATGGCTAGTAGTAAAAATTGCATTATGATGACTTTTTATGGGATATATTACAGTTCGGGTGTCTAGTGTGAGAAGAGGTAATTAGTATGATATTCTATATGTTTTTAATATCATACTATGTTTTTATAATTGAGAATGTGATGTGATGTGATGACCCATGCCTCTCACATAATGATGTGTTTCACAATTTTCCTGGGATCCTCAATATGTATTCCATTATGGTTTTATAGAAGAATATTAGTGGGAAAAATCTATATGGTAGCTTTAAATGATTCATTTCTTATTGTGTTATTATACGTAGAATTGTTATTTAGTGATCATAACCATGTGAGGATATGATTTGTAAGTAAAACTATTTAGGATATAAAGGTTCTGATTTTTTAATGTGTTGTATTATTATGATCAATTAATATTTTAATGTGATACATTGTGATTCCAATAGATTATAATTATATACTCACTGTACATATATATATATATATATTTATTTATTTTTATAGAAGGACATTATGTACCATTCTAAGAATTTTTATATTGGAATTCATACCATTTTTGGGTTTCCAGTAATTTATTCTTTTTTTTGGAATTTAAATAGAGGATTTTTTTTATTATAAATTCACTATGGGATGCTTTGTAGATTAAATTTTTACACTATGTCATGTATTTTTTCATTGGTTGATTTATTTGATCACATAATCCTAAAAATAATATAGTGGTTACTACCTCCTACACATGATATTTCATTCCCATGATGATTTTCTCCAACATGACGTTTACTGGCGGTGAGATTCAGGGGGTGTCACCATCTCTCTTTAACTATTTCATTAATAAGTTTGCATAATTATGAGTGAGGGTTTTCTAAATGTTTACATATTCTAATTATTGATAATTACAGATATGATAGTAACCTAAATGTCCTTTTAATTATAAAAGAGTAATTTTAAAGACTCATGATTTTATATTATTGTACATTATGTTTAGCTATATATTATTCAAATATTTAGGCATTATATATTTTTATTTTTTTATTTTTTATTTTCATATTATATCGTCCATATTGATAATATGATAAACCAATATGACATTATTATTATTAAATATGTCATTAATTAAAAAAATCATTATTAATATAATATATTAATTATTATGTTTATCATATAATAAATTTCATAATGTTTTTTGGTGAATAAACTTGTAGACTATGGAAAAATTAATGTTAAGAAGATGAAAAATATCATTCTTTTCATCATGTATTAAATTGCTTAATTTGTAAATTTCGTATATTTTTTATAGTTATATTATTTTATAAAATAATTATATATTTATGAAATATTATTTTATGAACTCTAAAAATAATATAAAAAAATTTCTGTAATTTTATATAATAATTTTTACCTAATTAGGTTAAAAATTATTCAATAAATTTTTAATAATAATTTATAATATAATATAACATTAACCATTTGATAACGGATTTTCCAATCTCAAAATTTGAATTCCGAAAATTATTATTTTTAATATAATATTTTTCCTCATTTTATGTTTTAAAAAATATAGAAGAGGACTTCATTGAAATAGGTTTTGGTATAAGTGATATTTGAGGGAAAATTTTTTTCTCATTATTAATTTTTTAAATGTGGGGTAGACGTGATTGTATGAGATGAGAAAATGGTTTTTGGATTATTCTAAACCCTCAAGGATATGGTTATGAGGGAAATGAAGAAATCGGTTTATAAGAAGAAAGAATTTTATTAATTTGGTGATACGTTGATGATTATTTTGGGAAGATGAAATAATATAGTGAATTAGTAGTGTTGGAGGGAACATGATTCATGTTTTTCGTTTCACTTTTATATTTTTAATTTTTATTCATTTATTTGATTTAACGAATCATTTTTATTTTGATATATTGGTGAAATAATTATTCATAGGGAAACATTAGGGTGTGGTTACCATTTAGTGGATGATGTTTTCATTTTTCAAGGTACTCTCATGATTTTAGTGTAATGAAGTTTCAATGATCCTTAATGGAGTGAAAAAACATATTCTTGAGTGACAGTTACAATAAGTCTACGTATCTTTTAAAATATCATGGACACTAGTTAAATTGCATGTTTCCATTGTAGCTTGTTTTATTGAAGGGGATCATATGTTATTGTGGAATATGAAACATTATTAGTCAAAATTATTTTAGGAAATAGATCATTTCTAGGTTTATTAATGAATATAATGATCCAAAATTTTAGTAAATAATGTTTTTAATAGAATACCATGTGAGTATCTTATCGTGGAGTAAAAATAAATTACAATGAAAAATTACATACAAAAATATAATTAATAAATAGTATTGTTACATTTTATAAATTATATATGCTATTTTAATAGAAGTATAACTATTATGAAAACAATAATATAATTTACAATAAAATCATGGTAAAATTATTCACCAGTATACAGTTTTCCTATAAACTATTTTTACATATTAACTAGTCTAATATATAAATTAAAATTAAATTACATATATAAATTACATTTGAAAAAATTGATTCAAAAATTGGAATCGGCTTCAAAAAATTATTTAAAATATATAAATTTTTTAAAATTAAATTAATATTCTCTTGAATAATGTTAATTAAAGTGATAATAGTGAAACTAATATTTGAAAATAATTGATAAATTAATATTATGTAAATCTAAAATATAAATTTAATCTAATGTGGTTTTAATAATATGTCCAACATGATGTATAAAATGATATAAAACTATAATAAAACATAGTTATTTTCGTAATAATTGTAAAATAAATTAAGAAGACTTTATTGTTAAAATATCATTTTCATCATTCAAACAATTTTAAAATATAAAATTTATTTTAAAATAAAAGTTATTTTTTCAAAGTTATAAAAGGAATTTGATATATATAAAATAAATTTTTGGAATCACTATAATATTTTATTATATAGGTTATCTTATATTCTTATTAAGACATATGTTACTTATTTAAAAACTATTTACCCTTGTAAAAACACTTGAATGAAAAATAATATATGCTAAAATAACATAAAATATTATAAAAAATGCATGGGAATTATATTTTTTTGGTTTTCACAGTCAAATAATATCCCAAGAACAATTGTTCTTTTTTTATAGAGTCATTGAAATATTAATAGTATAATGATATCATTGAAATCTAAAGGGTCTTCAGAAAAGAACATTTTTTTCATTTATAAAAGGGGAATCTATCGGCACTGTATGACCAATTAATTAAATTTATCTCCCCCCAAAAGCTCAATACATTTTATTCTTTTATAATCCACTTTGAATACATGGTCTGATGTAAAAATTATTTTTTCTAAATTCCACTATTTCCCAGAAAACGTCATGAAAATTTTTAAATATAATAGTGATTACTTATTATTTACAACATATTTTCATTATATATCATTCCCCTTAAAACATATAACTTACAATATGTCATTATAAATTATTTAATAACAATATATTGAAATTTTCTCAGGTTAATTTCAGAAATTTGTATACATCATTATATTTTGATATCAGAAAAACAAGAACAAAAAGAACTTGTATGTATGGACTACAACCTCCACAAAGCCTCATATTTTTTCCCTCACAACTGTAAATGGTTGGTAATAAAACGAGATTTAATATATAAATATCATATATAGGCAATTTTTATGATTCTTAAATAATGAAAATTATGTTTGATTTTTCTTATTCATATAAAGTATAAATCATAAAACATGGATATGTTTGACCAACCACCTCCATAGAATGATGCCATCAATATTTTTCGACCACCATAAATGATGTTTATAAATTTTAATTTACGATTATGTATGATATATAAAATTAGTACCTAAAATTAATGTCATTTTTAATGATAAAAAATTATCATTAATCATTATATTGAAATATATCTATTTAGAAAAATATCCTCAAACTAGTTCCTCACATAATTTGTCATTATTAAACATGATAAAATATGACTTCATAAAATTGTTACATTGTTGATAATAAAAAATTAAAATTTATAAACCTTAATGTATTTATATTGTTTAAAATGAAATGAATAATGTATATTATCATTTCTATTATGAATCAGGGACAATAAAAAAAATTATAATCACCTGATCATAAAAATTGAAAAAATAGAGTTATAAAAAATTAATATTTTGAATGGTAATATATAAATGTTTGAAAATATGAAATTAAATTCTTTAAAATTATTATAATTGAGTTTATTGATGTTACATGGAATTAATATTTAATGGTACTATATTTGGTAGCGCATGCTCCATCCCCTTGGTTGCATGATTAATTCTTCAATTTCATTTCCCTATGCTCACTATATTCCGTGATGTTTTACTTTTAAATGATATTCCTTATAATAGTGCTTATGGAAAAGTGTTTTTAATTAATATAAACATCCATGAATGGTTTTAATTTCACTAATTATAAAATATTGAATAATTTTGATATGATACTCATAAATATTCCTTTTACGTGGATGTTTTCATAATCCTTTGACAAAAATAAAATATTTTCGGATATTCAAAACATTTTATTATATATATAAAAATTAATTTATAACTAATTTATTTAGGATTCAATTTTCCCCTCCATTTTTATTTAATTGTATAATTTTTTGGGGGACCTTTTTTTGGGCCATATTATTTAATTCATTTTGTAATTTTATTCCATTTTGAAATGTGATGAACACCATATATGTTTATATGGGTGATTTGTGTTTTGAATGGTTAGAGATTTTCATTTAGATGTTTTATAAATCAAAATTATTATTTATTGATTATGAAATGTGGTTTATTTTATATAATTGTTTCATTTAATCTATTTTATTTCCAAGGGATCATTATTTTATATAATTTAATGCTCATCATGTATCCCACACAAATATATATAGTTTAATGAAGGGTGGTGTCCTATATATCCCCCAATTTATTGGATAAATGTTTATTTTGAATGGGGAAATTATTCATGAGTAAATTTTAGTTTTTCATATGATTGGGAACTGATTGTATGGATTAAAAATGTAATATTCACCATAATAATGTGTGTGCCACATTTTATATATTATTTATATTATTATCTTATTTTCTGAATATTAATTTTTCTAATCCGTGTTTTATATACTATGTATCATTTTGGATAAATTCTTTTGGAATTGTGTTCCTTTTTCACATATTTTTATACTTACTAATTTATTATAAAAATAACCCCAATTGTAATATTTTTCACCCATGTATTTCTTATCATATATTAAATATGAAACACTTAAATAAATATTGATATATTCATTTATTTTTTACATTACAAAGTGTTTGAGGCCACCCCATTCATTTGTTTCATTCTATTATATATGAATACTGGAATTATATATGATATGATTCTAATTTGGTGTATAGATGATATGTTATGATGAAATGTTATTAATTATTATAAATTATGTGGGTTATATAAATAATATACAAATAAAAAAAACCTATATTTTTTTGGTTTTTGTGACTTTATATGAGATGTCATGATTATTGATTTCAAATAGTGGTATTCATTTTTAAAACCATCGAAGTCTATATATATTATCAAAAGGATGGTTTAGTTATTTTGGGGTGTTATTTATTTACACTTATTTATATCCTTGGGAATATATATATACATAGGATAGTGTGATTATGATTGAAATAGTAAATATTGTGTGTTTTTACCTTGAAATAGAATCCCAACCTACATACTAGTATGTGAATGTGGATGTGATACAAATGAACATATGGGTAATCTCCCTAAAAAAGTATGGTTGAGTATCATGTCAATGAAAAATTTGTTAAATGATTTCTGGGTCTAAAAATGTACACACTTCTATAAACTCTTAGTGGATATGCATTGGTGTCTATCATTCTCTTCATGAATCATTATGAATGTTTGGTGTTAATTGTTATTGCACGTTTAGTGATCCTAATAATAATACATTATTAAATAACCTATATTGAATCCATAAGATTTAAATATTTAGGAAAACATTTCATTAATTATTTATCCATTCTATATATATAGTTTTTAGATTATTCTTTCTTAACATATTTTTTATCATTTTTTTAAATTTATGGATAGAAGAAAACATGGATTAATTTTGTGTGTGATCGAAAATGTGACGATTCTTCCAATGAGATTTCAAATGGGCCAGAATAAAAAGTACAAAAACAAATATAAATTCTTACCCTACTATTAAGAGAAATAAAATAATATAAAAAAATTAGCTACTAAATTTACTAATGTAGGATTAGTTACAAAAATATTATTTCATAATACTACAACTATGATACTTTAGTGAAATATCTTACATCATTACTGCTAATCAATGAATAAATAGGATGAAAAAGATTATTTTTATTCTCCCAAACTATAAACACATTGTTGTTTTTTTCGAATATTTTTAAATATAGAAATACCATCGGTGGAATTTCATAATGAACACAATAGGGAAACAATATATTTCAAATATTGAATTGGTTGACTCTATGTGAATATTATTGAATAATAACTTTCCTCGAACCCTTCACATACAAATATAAATTGAATTACTAATGCTTAAAAAAATTGGTTATCTACATTGGATCATATAATACAATATTATTAATGATCCTGAAGTATTCCTCCAGTTAAATCTATAAATCTAAAAAATATATTTACCATTAATTTTCATAATGTAATCAATGTATTCAAAGGGTGTTAGCCATAAGAGGCATTGTGAGATTCAAAGGAAGTGACATATATATGCTAAATGTGGAGATCATAATTGTGTATTACCATTATTTATAGGGAGAATGAAGATGATTTGTCATGATAACATCATGGAAATTAACATGAATTTTGGAAATTTAAACCTTATACATCCCTAAAGTGTTGGAATAAGTACACAAGTAATTTTTATATTGAAATTTCGATATGTTTTATGTGTGGTAAATTAGGACACTATTAACATAAAAATAAATGTATGTATAAGAGGCTTATTATGAAATAGTGGGTTATAAGGTTGAATATAATGATCCATAATATTTTATATTTCCAAAGTTGAAGGACATTGGCGAATCTATGAATAAATTTGACAACCATTATGAAAATGATTAAAATATTCCCCATTAACTTCCCAATACAAAGTACTATGGAAATGATTTATTGATCACTATCATAGATATAGATCAAGGTAATTATGTGATATTTATAAGTTAATACATTGTTTGATTATAATTCATCACATTATTTGGCATCGAACATTTATAATCTGAATTTTGAATCATCATCACGATAAATTTATATAAAACTAAATATGAAAATCATGGTGGAACAATGATCACATATATGATAAATTAATATCATCTAATTTAGATTAATGGGATGATAATAATTGTTGGTCTAATTCATATTCATTTGGTTGATGTTTATATTACATGTGGGTTCTATTGTCTTTCTGAGCATGTTGTACATATCATTTTTCAAATAAATGATATCTTATTTTTTGTATCAAATCATCCATTTTAAAAGGATAAAAATAGAAATAATATAGAACTAACCATTATATAATATTCCTTAATATGATTCATGACACCTAGAAATGAGGAATTTCTAATAAAAAATATCATGAAGTCATCATTAATGAAAATATTGTGGTATAATAATATATTGATGTCAATATTATGGTATAATAAAATAATAATCTCATTATAGTTTTATTAAATGGACTCTAACCAGATCATGGGTTAGTGAGTCTAACAGAACCAACACCAAGATCCTTGTATTTATCAATGATACCATATAGAATTCCCCATTTTAATTATTAAAGTTAAATGAGAAACATCCATAGAATCCATATTTGGTTTCTGTATTTCTAATTTATTTATTATGGGGTGGACAAGTTATATTTTTGAAAAATAATGATTTTACATTTTATATATCCAGAAAATATTGTGAGCATAATGGAATCACAACCAATATCAGGTTTCCAACACACCATTTCAACTATATGTTGGTTGAAATATGAGTATCTCAATACTCATCAATGATAAACAATATATATACATATATATATATATAGTTAGGGGTCAAAAGGGATGATATCATCAAGATATTTTATTTACAAAAGGCATGGACATAATGAATTTATAATGATTCCATTTTCAGGTATGAATTATACACATATCTTCATGTACTATATCAAAAAATAATCTAGAAACAACTGTCAGTAGTTTATGATAGAAATTATATATGATATTATCATATATTCAAAGAGACATGAAGACCATGAAGTTAAATTATATATTTTTCAAAATAATATTATAAATATATAAATTTTTTATAATATTAAAAAACTATTAATTCTTTATGTAACGATTATTAATTGGGAATCATGTAATAACTGAAAAGGAAATATAAGGTTATCGTAAAACAAGTATGATATTGAGTAGTAACCTATACAGACTACTATAATTGAGACCCATTGTTTTTAAATATTAACGTGATATTTTAGTTTCTTAATGTGTAATTTATCAAGGACATCATATCCACAAATAAATTTCACATATAAGGGAGTGAATTTCCTTTTGAAAGTTTACTGAAATGATGTATTTAACAAACTAATGATAATATTTATCGATACACATGTTCCTGCATTACCATATTTTGGGATAGGGATATCAAATTAGTTTGATTCATTGAAAAATGTTTATTATGAATCATCATATAGAATAACATGATAATTACATAGGACACTTATAATGTAATGAAAAGTGAAAAAATTATTAGACTCATGATTAGGACATGGATGTTTTGATTTGATTAATAAAGGATTGGAATCATATATTCACTGGTAAAAATTTGGTATATTGATTGACCATAAGATTTTTAAATTTATAACTATTAAGAGGGTGTTAAAAGTTTTTCAAAGAGGATTATTGGAATTGATAAATTATTTTTACAGCTTATTTCATCACCACCCATGTTATATACAAATGTTTCCTAATACTATTAGTAGAAAAATAAAATATAACTCATCCTAGATAAGGATTTAAAATGTATCAATACTTTGGGATTATCATTGAATTAATATGGAAATCATAAGGTAAATAGATATCATTACTTAAAAGCCATAATTTAATAGCGCTAGAATTTATCAACAATAGAAAGAATCACTGATAAAGTTCCCTTTATCAATGCTAAAAAAAGTGCTACTAAATTTAACACTTTATTAGAAATTTTTATAGTGACAATAATATTTTCCTTATTATCCCATTATTTCCTGTCATGATAAAGGGTACTCTATATTAGCATTATATTTGTAGATATTATAATGTAATCTTTTATCTGCGTCTATATAGAGCTGAAAAAGGTCTGAATAAATTATATAAAATAATGAAATATACAAATAATAAAAATTGATTTTATTAAAAATAGTATTACAGATTTTATTAATTAAATATTTATTGGTAAAAATAAATAACTAGATTATATATATATATATATTATAAATACTAATAAATACTACGTATTCAATATAGCGATACATAAAATGTTGAGATTAAACAAATTAAAAAAATATCTACATTGACAAAACTATTTAACAATTCATTAATTTTTTGATTATTTATAGTGTTAAAAAAAGTATAAATTAATTATTTAGATATATATTAATATATATAATTATGATTTATATAATACATAATATTATTTATGCTTAAAATTAAATAGAAATATATTTAGTGAATAATGGTTTATAATTATAAATCAATATGAATTAAAAATAATAGAGAATTGCATCTCGTAATGGAAATAATTGAATGTCATTTTATTTTCATAATTTATAACATAGGTCAAATATATCATATTGATTTTAAATATAGGTAATTAATGAATTTATATAAAAAAAATCCAAAAGAAAATTATTTCTTTTAGAATTTAATCAATTTGTATACTTTATTTTATATATATTTATTTAAGTTGTTTTAATATTTTCAAAATGAAATCATAATAATGTCAATAAATATCATTTTTTTAATACGTTATATTAATCAAACATATCCAAATTCTAAATATATTTCACTCATTTTCCATTAATCAATTGTAATCATTTTTAATATGAATGAACATAAGATTAAATACTCATAATAATGTTTAAAACACATATGAAAAAAATATTTGGAAATGAATATATTTATAAATGTATTTTTATTATTTTGAACATTTATAAAAATATATAATTAAGATATATTTTTATAAAATGTATATATATAAATATAAATAGATAATAATAAAATTAGAATTAATTTATTCAAATAATGAATATATTTACTATGTTTTTATATATATTAATATAAAAATAGAAATATATAGAAATATATAAATATTTTTAAAAAACAAATTCATTATATAATTATAAATAAATATTTATATATTCTTATAACTATAAAATTAATATTTTATAAAATTTAATATTATAAGTATTATAATTATATTTAATAATTATATTTTTTACAAAAAAATGTTGTATTTATAAGCTATTTTGTGCACTTATATATCTCTATCTTTATCATTGCTAATAAATTAATTGATAAAGATTCATTTTATCAGCAAATATTTTCATAGAATTGATAAATGATTTATTTATAAGCCCTTTATGAAAAGTATTGATAAATATGCCATGATCTATTTTAACAATTGTAACAATCATGAACTGGTCTGCAAAATACTAAGCTCTCTAAAGCAGGGGCCTAAAGTCGATGATCATTATTGTCAAATCGAAGCTCAAATATAGGCCATCATGAAGTCTATAACTATTTGAGGTTCGAATCCATGATTTGATTGATTCAAGGTTTGAAAAAAAACCACGAATCAAATGAAATCCAGGGTTTTTAATATCTCTAATTTCCTTTGGTTATCCCTTGAATCTTCTCATCCCCCATCCATGAATCCAAACATGTCTAGTTTCACAATACTATAATAAAACAACACAAAAGTAATTATTTTTTAGATATATTGAAGTATCGTATTCCCTGATATAATGTGGGTATCCATGGGACAATGGGGGATTATGAGACTTAATATATGTTAATCCCAATGAATGTTAATGTGGTTTTGGGGTATAATAGGTTCACAATAACTATATTACATGGCATATACATCATTTAAATAATCGTTTTTTATAAAAATAATCTATATAACAGTCATTATTGTCATTGTTTTTGAATATTACATTGAAAATCACTTGGATGATTAAATATATTAATTCATAAGGGTATTATATTTTGTATTGAATCAATTAGAATTGGGAGGGTTGAGTGAAGAGGAACTGAAATATATGGTTATACCCATCTATTTGATAGAAAATTCAAGAAGTTATTTCATGAAAAAGGATGTTGAAATATCTAACAATTGGTTATAAATGAGTGATAATTTTTTCAAGAATTTTTTTCAAATATTGAGAACTAAAATATGGTTTAAAATTAAAGGATTTAATTTGGGGGACTATGAACTATTTCATGAGGCTAAATGGATGTAGTGATGACTTATTAAATGTAAAAATAAATGAATTATGATGAATCAGTAAAAACAGGCTTTAAAACATTATGAATGTTTAATTTTCTGTCTTATTTATTCATGTAATTTTTTAAAAATTATCATGTTTTCAAAAAAAAAATTTAAAAATTTTAATTTGAAGTTATATAATAGGAAATATATAATATTAAAAGAAACAAAATACGTTTAAGGTTCTATAATCCTCGGAATGTATTATAATGGGATAATTAATTTTATGATAAAATGAATTTTATATTTTTATTTTGGTTGTTGAAATATAGTGAGAAAATTAATATTTTGAATGAGAAATTTTATTTAATTAACCTCAGCAGCATTGTGATTTATGAATCAAATTATTGTTTTATTAAGTTTTATAGAATAATATTGTATTGTTGATATAATATATTATAGAAAATACTTTAGGATTGATCAATGTTTTGGTAAATTGGATATTTTATTTGAGAGGTATCTTATTTAATGATAAAATTTTTTATTATTTAAATTTAAAATAATAATTTAATTAATTCATGAATAAATCATATAACACTTTATATACCTAATTTTGATAAAATTTAATATTTGCACGAATTGATGTTGTAACATACTGAGTAATTATAAAATAATTTATTTTCAAATATATTAATATTTATGAATTGGATATTATTTTTAATAAAAATTTGATTTTACTTACTATAGTGTACTAGACTTGAAACAATAACTTTCTCCAAAATGATTTGGGGAACACAAGACTGAGTAATAATGAAAAATAATATGTTATGACTTGTATTATATTAAATTGTAGTTATCACATCATTGTTGTATTGGTAGGAATGAATATAAATAACTATATTATGTTTACAAATATTTATAGACTTTTTTTACTTTCATGTAATATATTTTATAGGCTTAAAATTACAATAAATATCGTTTTAAACATTAAATACACTAATATTTTTAGAAGGAAGTTTTAATACCATTTTAGGAAGATCCCTTTTTTAAATCATGTTTTTGTAAATTTTATATTTTCCATTTTTTAAAATAAATTCCATCCTTAGAATAGGGACATCTAAATTTATATGTGTTGGATTTTTGGTATTTTTATGATAAAATCCATTTTTAATGAATAGAGTAAAATAAAGCATTTTAATTCAAAACTACATTTCCATCTAATTTATTTATATAGTTTGGTTATAATTTTAATTGGTTTTAATGTGTAATTATACTATTTTTTATAATTTTATCCAATTTTGATAATTGGAATTATTTTCACTCTAAAATTGGATATAAACACATTTCATCATTTTGATGGGTATTTACATAAAAACAGTTTTCACCTTTTGAAAATAATCATTAATTTCAAATTAATTGCTCAAACTTTTGTGTTTCGAATTTTGAAAAATGGAATCTAGATTTGCAATCAAAAGTTCCAAATTATGTTAATAGTTTTCTTTTATTTTTGGACATGATGAATAGAAACATTAGTAATAATTTTAATTTTCCACCGTTTAAGGGTAAATGGGTTAAATAAGGGTAAAAATAATATTATTGTAATATAATACTAATCTAACACTTATAATGATACAATTGTAATATATATTTATGACTTATAAAACCCTTGGGATGAGAATTTGTCCTTGGAATCTACTTCGGTGTGATTATGACATTTATTACTTTTGATTTATTGAAAAAGAAAAAATTACCATAACCCTGAAAATTATTACTAAATAAATTAATATAGGTTAATGTATACTATATCTTCGATTATAAATCTTCATTATAAATAAAAAATATTTCAGATATTATGATACATTATTTATAATTTTTAGATATTAAATAATTAAAAATAATTATGACACAATGATGACGTAATGTTTTATTTATTATATCATGACCCGTCCCCCTGGTTCCATATCGTGACTACCCAAGCCCACCTTCCATAGGCCAGGGGCTGGAGACTAGCACTAAAGGCGTAATTTTATAAAACTGGTAAGGCATTATCTTTATAAAATTTAAACACACACAACCAGAGTAGAAGTAGAAGAAAAAACTGTGTAAAAGCTATATAACATGTGTACTAAAAGTAAAATGGGGGCCAGAATACATGCCCAATATTAAAGTAAAAATACAACTGTAAAAAAGTACATCCGAAAATGGGACAAATAGAAAAAAAGGTAAAATCAGATCTTGGATCATCATCTAGGGTTCCTAACTAAAGGGTAGGTACGGATGGCCTCCTCAGCACTCCATGTCCATCAGAATCCACCGTGTACTAAAACACTATAAGGTGCACCATCAGATATCGTCTAGTCCTGGCGCTCTCGTCCTCCGTCAGCGTTGTCCATCGTCTGAATCCAACATAACGAGGTGTGGGCATAACCCGTGTAGGGGTGAGTATAATGATACTTAGTAGGGACCCCGAGAACTTCAAGGTCTCACAAAATCCAACAAGGATAAACCACAAAATATTATTTCAATGAATAACCATTACTTAGGTATATTCTCATATATATACCAATGTTAAAAAGTAACCCATCTCAATCATGCGGAAACAACAAAGGTCATTGAATCAGCTCAAACCAGGAATTTTATTATCGAAACCACAACTACTAGAATCTCCTCCTCTATCATGTAGAGTGGCCATGTCGCGAAACTGAGGTGCTTCTCACTAACCTTAGACTATTGAGGTACTCCTGCTATTGAGTACCGTAGGTATGCTGTCAAACCGAGTGCTCCATCCTCTATGGGTTTTCTGTTAAACCGGGCGCTCCCCCAATAGCCTATAGAGGTACTACTCCTGTCGAGTACCATAGGTCTATTGCCAATCCAGGTGCTATGTCCGCCACGGGTCTACCTCCAAACCTTGCACTCCATCCACTGGCCTAGGCGAATCACTCTGAGTTGAATTAGTCAAGCAGTCGTCAGGTCTAAAGCTACTAGGTCTCTGCACTCTGTACGCTCATCTCAGGGAGGATCTGCACCATATGTCATATATTTTAAACCAAGATCAAAAGAGATTAAAAAATTTAATTCATTATCACTATAAAATTTACACATAAAATAATATCTTCATTTTATTATACAAAATACAATGCAATTTGTTTTTAATTATGGATCCAAAATACAATGATTTGATATTAAAATTTAGATCCATTAGAATTATATGAATATAGGTAATTTAAATTTTTACCACCATATATTTATGTTATTAAATTTTTCATTCTTGATGTAAATGATTACAATTATTATATTTTGAATCATTTAAGTAGTATACATTTGGGATAGATGGATAATAATGATTAAATTAATAATGATAAACAACTGGTAGATAATAATTTTAACATAATTTTGGAGAGGAATTTAAATAATTATAAGTTCTAGTCAAATAGTACCAATAAAATGGGCTTAAATAATATTTCTTGTACTAGAATAAATGGTATATTAGATTCATATAATTGATTTAATTAATTAAAAGGTCTTATGGATGATAATTTCTTATCCTATGGTAAATAAACATACATCATATTAATCATAATGTTAATTCCAATTGGACTCACTGCCATAAAATATTTGTGCAATATAAGTATGTAAATGCAAGTTATAGTGACCCAATTATGTCATATAATGCTTAGTATATTTGACTTTCCTATATTTCATTTCATTGTGAATACTCTACCACATAGATTTAATCTATTTTAAATATCTAATAAAAAATATGCAAAAACATTATTATAGAATTACTAAAAAATATATTTAGGGGGGTAATGTCTTGTTATTGAATTGAGAGATATGAAAATTTTTAAAAATGAAAAAATATATATTACTCCAATGATGAATCTATGCATGGATCAAGGAAAAAATTATTTAAAATATAAATTTTGACTATAACATAACATTATGAAGAAAATCTTTTTTTATCAAAAGAGAAACACATACATAAAGAAAATATATTTAAAACATAATAAATGTATTCAAAAAATTGTTTTTACCTTATATTAATGTTTCAAATCTAGTTGATATTGTGTATAACACCTTGTGTATTGAATATGTCATAATAATCTATTTTACAAATACCATTCATTATGTAGAAAACATGTGGAAGAATGTGTGAAGTATGATTGAGTTATATTCCAGAAACCAGATCCACTCACAATTCCATGCTATTGAGAAATCTATTCTAGATATGTGAACTTTTTTGGTAATTATAAGAGACAATTTCTATTCCAATTTTTTATTAAATCAAAATTCTAGAATCCAGAAATTTTAAATTTAGATTTAGATTTAGATATTATAATTATAATTTATCATTAATTTTTTACGATGTTGTTTTATCAATAGTAATATATTGTATTTTCAATTCCCTATTAAATAAAAATGTTATGGTTTCATGTATATTAGTGTTAATACTAAATGAGAAATTATAAATGAAAATTCATTTACAGTTTGAAAAATGCTATTACATAATATCACAAATTAAATTATTCATTTTTAGATTGTTACAGTTTATTTTGTACTCAATATATTAAAAATATTGATACTCTTCTATATTTTATTTTATGGAATAAAACAGATAAATTAAATAATGTGTAAAATATAACATCATATGTATTATAAATACATAATTATATATATTGTTTAGATTTTTATTTTCAATGACATAATTTCATTAGTCTATTCACATATTACTATTTTTTATATAAGTATTTATATATGCAGTTGTCGGTTTCGAGTGAAGTGTAAGAGTACAATGTTGGGTTATATTTAAATTTCATATAATAATAATTTCCAAAATAATGTTTGAGGACCATGTACGATAAATTAATAGTTTTTTTATTTGATGAAATACATATATGGTGAATGGGAAATTCATTTTCGGTTAATGATGATTGTACTAAAATACCCCTTCAGATAACCTTCATTGTGATTTGAGGATACAAGGATATAATTTCTATAGTGGTAATCCAAACATTCTCCTGTGGTCTCTGAGAAAAACAACATGATCATTTGGTTCTAGTGTTTCCATTCGAATGCATTGTTTTATTCATTCATTGTCGTTTATTCATTTCCCATGAAAAATATATCTATTTATTCACATTCTTGATCAAATGAGAGAATGTGGATTCTATAAAAAAGTAATTGTGTGTAATAACACTCTAATATATATTTTGGATACTCTATAATATAGAAATATCCCTCAATTTATAGATTATTTATATAGGTTATGATATTATTTTATTTCACAATGGACAATAAATAATATTTATTAACATTAATAAACACCATGACACATAATAATAATAATAATAATAATAATAATATTGTGTATAGCTCACCGACTTGTGAAATAACATATTTTATTCAATTGTGAGGTTAATTAATATTTTTCAATGACATGATCTTTGTCTATTTGAAGTCCACTTTAATATTTTGGTCAACCAAATATAAAACATATTGATATTTTTTTTTCATTCACATACTGATGAATAAAAATTTCTTATATATTTAATAAAATTAATAAATATATTTGTATTTACATGTTGGAGAATAAGTATTTATTTAATTTATATTATAATTATATAATATAATAATTATTCCTCATACATGAGGATGATATTTTTTCCATAAATTAAACTCAAATTTAATTTAATCATGATCAATAAAAACACATAGTGTGTAACCCTATAGGATGTTTTACCATTATCATGAAGAGGTATTTCATAAAGTCCAATATTACTATCTAGAATTGGTTCATGGAAAATATGATAAAGGAGATATGGTTTCATCTTTGACAACCACATATGAATGATAAATGTGTAATATACTATCTCTTTTCACAGTAAGCAATCAAACTGGGTTCACAATGGCATCATCAACCTATTTATCAATACATCATTCTATGACCATATAATGTAAACAAACCATTACACTATATCCATGGAATATTATTTGGAACTTCTATTTCAATCAAAGGTCGCATATATCAGCATCCATTAATATGAAAGTGATAAATAATACTTCAAAATTTCCATTAATGTCTTGAAAATATAGATGAAACCATGATACCAAAAAATCCATCAACATATGATGTGATTATTTTTGTCAGTATATCTATTTACTCGAGTTATAACACATAGTAATTATAATCATAATGTCTAGGGACTATTACACACACTCATAGATAGGAATATCTTATTACACCAAATCATGTGGAATTCATATCTGTCGGTTTGTTATCATAATATTCAATAATGGAGATTATAATGTTTGGAAAATATGATAATAAGATGAATTCTCTTAAGAGTAATCACACCTAATAGTCTAAATAATATGTGTCCCATTATAGAATGTTATCCAAATGAAAGAGTATATAAATAATTTGATTATATCTCTTCGTGGTTCTCATCATAGCATTGATCGTTTATGACCTTATAAATTAAACAATTGCAGTAAGACATTATTACGTTAATTTCATGAAGAAACAATGAACAATATGTTTTAAGATTCAAGATTATTATTCAATACATCGAAGTTATAAGTGATCAAATTACAATAAATTGGCCCTAGGAGACAAACTCTTAAAAATTATCACATTGATTACATAAATATTCCCATTACATTCATTATTCAAGTACTCACATTAAATAATTTAATGGTGAGCCAAGGATGTAGTCAATGGGTTCTCCATGTTTTATCCGTCGAAATAATTCTCAATGAATCCCCACATCTCAATGAAAAATAACTCCTAAGATGACACTTCCAAAGTATGTTCTTCATCTATTGATGCAGCCTTGAATATTATGAGACACCCACCACCAATGTACTGTCAAAATAGAGTGTGATAATATCATTAAAAATGGGTACCAGTTCAACTTATTTAATGAACTCTTTAAAAAATTATTATTTCATAGAATCCTCAAAATCCATAATATAGTTAGTATCTAATATTGAATTTGTGACCACATCCTTTGTTGATCTATTTCTTCTAAAAATACGTCAATTCTATGTGAATATATATTTTTTTTGTGATATCATATACCACTGATTAATTTAGAAACTATCATATGCATATCCTCTGACTTATACTACCTTTTATCCTATATATACGAAGATCATTCACTTTGTTCCCCTCAGAAACATAAGAATATTTTTAACTTCCATCCATTGGTGGTCACCTAGATTTCTTTTTTGTCCCCATACACCATTAAATATGTAGGCAACATCTAGTTTAGTATATAATATAACATACTTGAATGATCCAATCACAAATGGGTATTGATTACATTCAATTTTGTTTTCATTCCCAATGTATTCAAAAGAAAATTTTCCCGGAGAGATGACTTCCATCTGATGATGGAATCAATCCCCTCGTTGATTGTTACATAACAAATCACTTCAGTATATTCTAAATGTGTGTAAAATAAATAAATAAATGTTTTTTCTTGGTTCTTTCATAGTGGATATTGATCCTAATAATATATTGTTCACTTTCCATGTCTATCATGGATAAAAATTTATTCAAACTCATATTATCAAACTATAGTACTAGTATTTCTTTTCAAATGTGTAAAATGTCTTTCAAAAATAATTTTATGAAAATGAATGAAATCACACTAATACAATTACTGACATAAGTCACAAACTCATTCATTATTAAAAAAAATTTATCTATGGATTCATTTAAATAAAGGTTCCATTAGTGAGAATCATTCATTAATCAATAACTTATTTTTTTAATTTTCATATCTTATTAGTTTTATTTAGAGTTGCATAACTTTGGGTTGGGTCGTATAGTCATATTCTTATGGGATCTCATTAAGGATAGTTATTTGGTAATCCATACTCCAAATCTCATAGTCATGGTATGACATAATTGTATGTATATTTAAAATATATTTCAGTAGTGATAATGTTGATAAGAGTTCATAGTAATCAATTACTTCACGTTGTTTAAACCATTTTCGACCTGTCCTGACATATAGGTACTAACGTTTCCATCAATGTAATTTTTCTTCTTAAAAACCAATTTGCAAACAATGGGTATTACATGTACAAGTGGTTCTGCCTAAATTTAGGCTTGGTTTCGATACATAGAACCCATTTTACAATTCATGGATTATTTCAACTTGGGAACATTTGTTCCACATACTTTTTTCTCTATTTAAAATAGGATGATTATTATTAACTAATAATGAGTCACTATCCATAGATTGTAGAAAACAATAAAATTATTTTTCTCTTATATATCATCTACATCTATATAGTAAATGTGTATCTAGAATAGTTTCATGTTCTAGGATGATTTTTTCGATATCTTCATTTACAAACTATATTGTAACTTGATCTTCAACTTCTGAAAAGTCCATCTCTCTCCAACTATATCCTTTAGATATGTGCACGCTCTATGAATATTGAAAGTCTTTCCACTATAATAATGTTTCAGAGTGCTTGTATAACTAACATACCCTAGTTTCATTGGGGAATATGATAGAGAGGACATTCTTCCTCATAGTGAATATTTGTTACCATATAATTCCTTAAAAAATATATTCTTACCCAGATATATAATTCAATAATATGGATTTTCAACCACTCAAAAATTCCTATGGATTAATATTAAGACCTTAATATGGTACATAATATAGTACATATTCATCTATTTTTAACATGTAACTACAAAATGATAATGGAACCATCTCATGAAACATCATTGATCATCTCATGTTTAATAAGGTGTACTCTATACATTCACTTAATCCATTCCACTAAAGAATAAACAGACATGTGATTCGTGTTATGATTCAAAACCCACATATAATAAATGATGAATTAATTATGATATTCACTATTATTGTTTGATCATTGTTTATTTATCGTCCTACCAAGCATGATCTCAACTTTATTTTCATGTTCCATGAATTTATCAAAATAATCTCACATATACATCATTAATTAGACATGTCCATATCTACATAAATAATCTATAAATATTTATTAAGTATGAGTACCCACCCCTTTCTACCATAGTATATTTTCCACCGATATCAGTATCATGTAATACATTAATATTTTTATATCTTTCACATTACCCAATAAATATTGTATTTCCAATTTTTTACTTGTAAACACGTGGGAAACACATGGAGCTATTTCAGTCCAAATGAATATAAAAATCCATCTTGATTTTATTTTGTCATAACCATTTCATTTACATACACTAGACAATTATTATAGAGTTGGGCAACAAATGATTCCTGTGAATTGACATCATTATTGATTGACAATACATGGTTAATGAAATTTAACACATAAAATAAATCATTTAAATATCCCTAAACATAAAAATTAAATCTTTATAAAATAAGAATCATTAATTTACAAATATGAAAAAAATACATCTATATCAATTCTGGATACATATATATATTTTTTAGGTAATAGATTCACCAAATGATAGAACTTTCAACACCAAGATCATTTGGGACGTCCACGTGAGGTGGTAATCACTAATAAATTCAATAAAAAGTTAAGATCAATTTCACTATCTATGAACTACCTCTCATCAGCCAATATTTTTAATCTATATTTTTTCTTATATTTGAATAGACAAGAGAGCCTCAATGGAAGTATCTTCTAATGGATTTGTTGAAATACATAATATAATGTTGATAAGACATTCACATAATTCAACACCTTTCTTATGTGGTTGGGTTTAGTTTTTTTCCCAATATCCCTTCTTCTCACATGAAATATTGACATCATCGTGTTCCCTTACATTCCTCATAATTTTTCACTTCTTGGAGGGGTGAGAAGAATCTTTTCACTTCATTTTCGATTCATACTTTTCTATTTATTCACCATTGGAATTGAAATTTTTTCACACTTTATATCCTTATCTACTTGGTTAGTAAGAATGAATAGATATGGTATAATTTTATATGTTCTTCTCGATAAAACTCACAAAATACAATGGAATTTATGCGGTGTGATTCAATAATGTTTTTGGTTCCTTGTTCATTAGGGATTTTAAACTTATAACAAGTAGGAACTAAATATTTAAGATGATCTTGATTATAAGAGGTATCTATGGGGTACCCACCACAAGATTACCCTAAAATATTTCTTCATAAATTTCTTACTGAACATGTTTATATCTCTCATCATAAAACCCATGGATTTTCTAAATCATTCTCTAAGAATCAGTCTTTTTTGGATACATCATGAGTTCACAATACATATATGAATTTATAAAACATTGATGGATTACTAAAATAGAAATATATTCTTTATAGACTATAAAATCATCATCACTCACCACTCGAGCATGTGGATAAGGAATTGAGGATTCTGGAATATAAAATATTCATTCATGGTGTAGAATAACATGAATTAATCTAAACTAATAATGGATGTTACAACAAGATAGGAGGTTGTATCTCACTAATACTAATCATAGGGATAATGAGATTTAAATTGTTATTATATAATTACAAGAGATTTTTATTAGTATCGTTCATCATTACAAATTACATGTGATGAAATAAATTATTCGACTAATTTTTTTAATCCCTTGTTATTTTATCAAGTTTCAATATCCCAAACCATTGAATTCAGAATATCTAGATTCTAGTACATTCTATTATACTTTATCGATATTCCCCTCCACAAAACCACACAGTGGGATTTCATGATATGTGAAGGTATTTATGCTTGCAACTATTTTTCAATATTGGGATTGCATCTCCATGATCAATTGAGTGACATCCCCAATCCTGAAATCCAAACATGTATATCTTCAACCCTTCCCTTCAAATTACACTATTTCTAGAAAGGGATACTCCTAATGATATTAAATATTTATGTCATCCAAAAACCATTATAAGAAATCCCCTTATAAATGTATGTGTCCCAACATGTGTTATTCAAGAACATAGTTCCATTGGGTTTTGTTCCTTCTAAAATAACAGAAGGTTTATTCATACATAATATGAGGATCATTTATTTTAAATAATAAGTAAAAAAAATTATATTGTTTTTTCTTTTACATGTATTATTAATTTTATATAGATGTTAGTTAATTAATTAACATTATTGGATAAAAAAGTACAAATATTTCATATAATTAATTTATTATGAATAAATACAACCATCTATTATATATTACATGTCTCGAAATTTTTATATTGATATTATTTAATTAATTATCCCCGGTAGGGAAAACATTTCAAAAAATAAATTTATTTATATTCTAAATGTCCAGAGTCATTGAATTATTTATGTGACAACATCCTTGATTCCATAAAATAAATTATTTCATAGTTTTAAATAAGTAAATAATTTAATGAACCATTCATGAGTTTTATCTAATTGGTGATTTTATTATGGGATATTAAATCGTACATTGATTAAGGGTAAATAACTCCTTTTTTGGGCTTGTCATGAGTGTCAACATTCCACATGTGCACTTCTGTAGCCCATGAGTGTTCAACACAATAGTACAATCATTACCCACCATAAAACTCCTTGGGATTCCCAATTAATTATTTTTATTTATGAATCACATTCTTATGAGGGGAACTAACTAATTTTTTGGAGGGGTACTACCCAAAAATACTTTGAAATTTAGTTTCTACATAATAATGGATGGAGAGATGATATATAAGATATCATATTTGATTAAACAATAAATAATTTCAAAATCATATAATAAATTAATTTAAAACATCCAACATATATACCGATGTTAGTTATGATCTTGATAATCCATACATGTAATGAATATGCAACAGAATTTGGATATTTTTCATTTCATTATTTAATCATTATTATTTTAGTTAAATGATGTTTAGATTAATAATTATGTAATTTATTATTCCCCATTCAACATAATGATCATTAAAACATAATTGGAGACATCAGTAATTTATTTAATTTAGGGAAAATAATCTACACTAACAATAAAGAGATAATAATGAAAATAAATAAATTGATAATTTAATATTCTTTGAAATCAATATTAAATATCAAAAGAAAACATTGTTGTTCCAATAAATAAAATACGTTTTCAATGAAAAAATTTCAAATACAATACAATTTTTAATTCATTCATTTAAATAGTGAATACACAATATGTACATTTGAATTACACATAATTTACCTTGGATTTCATTAATCCAATTCACATTTATATGGTTCCATCATGTTTACATAGTCAGAATACAAGGAATATACAAGCTAGCTACACTCTTTGTATCCTATTTTGGTCTTCCAGGTAGGCTTGATCAACTCGTGTTGAAAAATGAATTAATTACATGTAATTAATATCTCTGTGGATCTAGGTACAATGTTTATGGATACCCAAAATGTGCTTCAGTTACACGTTGTTAAACCTATCTTTACAAGCAATGATTTAGCATTTCCTGATGGAATATCTTTTTATTATTCACCTATTCATAAACCATTTAGAATATGGAACACTAAAAGAACATGATTAAAATGAAGATAACAAGTTAATTCAAATAATATTAAAAAATATATAATATTAAATGAATATATTTCTTCAATTTTAATTAGATATTCAATCGAAAAAATAAATAAAAATAGAAATGTGCATGCTCTAATACCACATGTTTGTTCTGAGTGTAGTTGGAACATGTGGTCATGGGAAATATAATAAAATTTATTTTTAAAATCATTTTCCAAAACCAAGAGAGATTATTTTACACAATGAATTTACAAATAATTTATTTTATATTTTATGAAATAAATACCTAGACTTAAAACACTCTTCATTGGTGAATGAAAATAGTATGAAAATTCACATTTGAATTAACTCTATTTATTATCCACATAAGATCATATGATCTTTGAGCAATACAACTTGATCTCTATGTGATATCATGAAAAGTATAACATCTTTCATTTCATGATATTTGTTCTAGAATAAATATTTACTTCATGTTCATTGGAGGGAGAGAAAAGTGGTGTTTGGAGGGAATAAATTTTATAGAACAATTATCCATTCTAAATTTTTCATATTTTACACAATATATGTGTATTTTTTGATAGAGTTAGGATTTATGTTAAAATATGTTATAATTTATATCAAACTAATAAATAATATTTAATACAATTAATAAATATCATTCCCCATAATAATAATAATAATATTATTATTTTGTTCTCCAAGATTGAAAATAAAAAATATTATTTAACTGGTATGTTAATTAATTATTTTAATTCGACATGGTCTTGGTCCATTCGAACTCGTCTATTATTTATTCCATACTCGGGAAAATTATTATTCATAAATAATAATTTTATTCACATACTAAAGAAAAAATATTTATTAATGTTTAAATACAATAATAATATATATTTTTAATCACATACTGATGAATAAATATTTAATTAAATTACTTTAAAAATATAAAATATAAAAAATATTCCTCAGAAATGGAGATAATATTAATTCCATTAATTATTCTAAATGAAATTAAATATAGTTCCAAATAAACACATATTTTGTTTCCATCATGGATTCCATATCATTGAAATTCAATTGGATGGCCTAAATTCCAAGATTGATATCTATCAACAAGTTCATGGAACCTAAGATAATGATCATAATGTAACAACAATAGTAACCACATAATAATGATCACTATTTATTATAATACATTTTCAATAATATCTAATTTAGATGGATACATGATGGTTTCATCAAACATGTTACATGATATGTATTTCATTGAGTAACTGAATTAAAAAAATCATTACACCATGAAAATGGAATTTAATGTCACATTTCATCTCCAATTAAAGGGAATAGATAATATCATCGATAAATATGTATCGGCGAATCCTTCCTCTACATATCTATTAATGACATGTCAATCATGTTGCACATAACATACCCAACATCCCGCTAACATAAAGTACGATGAATTTGGTCAGTAGATATAAGATTGTCAGCCAGGACATACATTAATGATAATTTTAAAGTATAAGGAGAATTACACATTTTAATATATAGGAATAAATGATGACACAAAAACAAGTATAATTATAATGGTAGGATCTTTTTCCATAATGTCATTTCTTATTGATTACTAAGTTGCAACATCCTATGATGAATCTGCATCTCCAATAAATAATTCACATTATATAGTCTATATAGTATGTCACTCCTCATAGTATGTTATCCAACCAAATAACACTATTATGAATAATTTTATAGAATATTAATGTTCATTTAATAATGGGGAACTGTTATTACAATATCAATAAAACAAATACACTTTGACATTATAAAATTAAATATATGTTGAAACAATTAACAATAAGTAATAAGATGTCAAATTAATATTAAACACATTAATTTTATATATATAATAAATGTATAAATAGGGTGTCCAAGTAGACATACCCTAACACTATTTACATTATGGTTGAAATGATCCTCTAAACCCATTTACAATTTTTTGGCTGGATTATAAAAATATATTAATAAAACAATTATTAATAAAATAGAAAAATTATAAATATCATAAATTAAAATAGAAATTATAGAGTCGTAATCTCATAGAAAATTGTTTTCGTAACACTCCGATCTCAGTAACCTAGATTCGATGCATTATTACATAACATTGTTATGATTACAAAGGATCAAATCCCAAAAGACTGATTAGTTTAGTTGTCTGGGACGTACTAGATACATACAAAAGTTTTACTCTACATCATGAAATAAAACCAAAAACAACATTTTTTTTCTATTTACCATATTCATAACCCTTATCCTATCGCTACAAGTGAACTGAAAAATACATATTCACATCCTGGAAAAATAATAAAAGAAAGGGTTGAGATTAGATACTGAGTAAGGATCATAGTATATCGAAAACAATCATTAATAAACATAAATATTTAAGGCCACATATAAAAATAAAATAAAAATCCTTTTAAACATAAAACTAATCATAATATGGAAAAGATAAATCAAATAATTCCATTTACATATTCAAATAGATATTCTGGTATTCAAATAATCACATGTATTATCAATATCTAATTTTATAATGATGGAATGAATACTGTTGGACATAATATCCCCATAGTCAAGGCCTCGTGCCCAGAATAAAAATAAGACATTGTCATTTCCTTATGCCAAGACACTAGTTTGTCTCATGAGACCAACTGATGCATCAAGGAGACATAGTAGGCTACAGGAGTACCTTTCTAAGTCCAATACATTCCTCATTTTAAAATGTGTAAACATAACATAATAATTCATATTAAAACTAGCATAATAAATGTTAATACATTAACCATAAATAATGAATGGTATAAAAATAACACATCCATGGTCAAGAATTTCAGAAATCCTTCAATATAATGTAGAAGGTTTTTATCCTAATAAATCAACATCATGCAAATATAAAATTATTAATGGATGTTGACATAGAAGAAATAAAAACTATTTGACAGAAATATATCATTCAATTTTGAAATCATTTAAATATAATGTAATTATAAAGGAAAACATTGATTTATAAAATAGTCATATAATACTGTAACAGAATCGTCAAATGTGTTATATCTTTAGAGAATAACTGCAACTTCCATATAAGATAAATAATATTCTTATATTAATTTTTCGAAAAGGTCATAAATTAGTTTGTTTGGAAAATGACTGAATGATTCCACTCTAACCATTTTTTTAAAAATTCAGACAATGGTAATAATGACTTTAATCCATTTTCTAGTAAATAGTAAACATGTTTTGAAATAAATCTTTACGAAACACAGATATGGATGATAAATAGGTCTTAGTAGACACTTATATAGGAACAACCTCAAATAATATAGAGATTGTGAAATTAACCCTTACCTTGTAATTTTATTTGGTCGAGGGTCTTTTAATATCCTATATAAAGTTAAATAACTTTTATTAAATTATACAAGAACCACATACCTAAATATTATATCATGTATGATCTTATAGTATTGCTTTGTTAATTATATTTTAGTACTATCATTGTATCATTTGTTAACTGATTCATTTTCCATTAGATGTTTTGATACGTAATTCATGTTTATTATGGATATAATATATTTTATTTTACATATAATGATATAATTCTCTTACATATTAATTTTAATAATCTATTGAAAATTATTGTTTAATGGTTATGATGGGGAATGTATCTCATCTTTTTCATGGAAGCGGTAATCCGTACGTACGCACAAACACTTCTTTAATTTCATTTTTAAAGTAAACAAGACCAAATTATACATAGGTTTATTATTCTTCAATTATAATATAATATTTTATATGTGTTATTCATGTTCATTAACACCATCCTGTATATGTTCCATGTATGGTATGAATGAGTCATATCATTTTGACGGGGCGGTTGTCCGCACATCCTCAAATGAAATTGTTTTATATATAAAAAATGAAAAGAATTAAGATATTATATAAATGAAAATTACAGAAAATGTTAGGTAAAATAAATATCATATATAATAATTGTGAGTTCATAATGGCCCCCATATGAGGTGGAATTAGAAGATTGAACAATAATCGTTTTGTGAGGTAGTAATTCTCTGTCCACAGAATCATTATGTTCTTTACCCATTAGACGGAGGTGTGCGTAAGTGTACATCAAATAATTCTCATAAAAACAACCTTGTATGTTGAGGATATTTTCTTTTTTATAGATGAATTGAAAATTCACTGTAGAAGTAAACAAAAAGAGTAGAACATACGAGGAGATGTTACCATTAAATTAGGTAACTCCCATGGGATTAAACCAAAATGCTTCATTGAAGTGTGTTCTGAATATGGTAAGGCTTCTAAGAGGAAGATATGGTTGTATAGAGATTAATTGGGCAGAGGTTGGACGATCCAAGGGGCTTGAGAGGTGTGAGAACGGGGTGTTGCTGAGGGGTTTTTAGAAGGGGGGAGGGGCTCTTTTGGAATGTTTGAAAATATTATTTTATTATATAATTATATTATATTTATAAAGATCAAAACTCATTGATGTCAAATATACGATGACGCATGTTCGAAATAAAATCATCCAATAAGAATTGGATAGGTTTTTCATATTGTTATAATTTTTAGAATCTCATTTATTTAAATCAGTCTTTAATGAGGTAAAAACTACATCATTATTGTGTCATAAAAAATTTATTTTGTTGATGTCTAAATATTATAAAAAAATACCATGACGTAGGAAATATTTTTATCTTTAAAATTAATATTTATTGTCAAGATTATAAGTTATATAACCACTTGAAAAATTTATTTTACAAAAAGATATATGTTTATATCATTTTTATCTTCACTTTAAATTAATTTATATAAAGTGTCAATATCACTCTCAAGTGGCTCCATGGGGTCCCAAAATCGACCCAAGGATGACTATGATAAAAAATTTATCATCCATGAGGAATAATACACATTTTATAGAAATTTAATATTATTATCATAATATATGTTTACCCTAATTTACTAGATTTACCCTTTAACCATGGTAAATAAAATATTTACTAAGTAAAATATCCATAATTTATAAAAATAAATGTTACCTATTTACAAAATTTGGACTTCATAATTCAAAATATGGAATCCATTTTTCCAAATTCAAAACACATATGTAACAGAAGTTAATTTAATATTAACTCTAAACGTCAATACAAAAACATGTTTTTATGAAATAATAACTATCAAAATTTCGAACCTTGTTTATGTCCTTTTTAAATGTGAAATTTTATAAAATGAGAAAAATTATATTAAATGATAGAAATATAATAAAATGATACCTTAAAACCACTGAAATAAATAATTTATCAATATAAATTATTTTGATTAAAAAATTTGTTTTTAATTAAAATATAGTATTTTTAACTATTCATCAAAATATGAAAGTCATCAGAAAAGAACCAAAAAAATTATCCAAACATAATTATTATGTCATTATTCTATCGAATAATTTTATTTCCTTAAATTGAATATATAAAAGTGTCAAATGTAGTTTCTAGAAAAAGGATCACCATTAAAATGTGGTAAAATTACATTTTTTGAAAAATAAATCTTTTATCTAATAAAATGATTTTGTTCTTATATTTTATCATTGAAACACATAATTTGAATTTTATTATTATATTGAGTACATAAAATAAAAATTTCTTTTAATACTATTCATAACCTCTTTTTGAACGGCTTGTTTGGTAAGTCGTAGTGTGCTCGAACTCGGTGTTTCGTGTAACAGTAATTATAGAATTTCTTTGAAGAGATAACATACTATGAAATATTGGGGTGTTACATTCTCCCATATTTCAATAAATTGAGTCATCACAATTTGACATTTTTCATCAAAAATAAAAGGTTAAAATAGAAAAATATCTTTGTGGAAAACCCACATAAAAAATTGGGTTAATGAAATTTATTTTTAATAGGAGGGAAAATGAAATGGAAAATCCACAACAAAATTATGTTCTATTTTAGGAGAAAATTGGTGGATATTAGAGACACATAAATTGAGGAGAAAAGTAAAAATTTATAGGGAGTTATTGAGGCCATCTATCCCAGACAAGTTTAAAATTTATTGCCTCAATGCCATCAATCTATGATGATTTAAAAAATCATTAGATCAACAAAAAATATGGTACTTGAATAACACATTTTTTTGTTTTACGATACCTTCCCTAAAGTATAATAATTAATTTATTCATAGAATAATAGGAATAATATATATTTGACAATTATAGTTTCATCCTTAAATTCATTCCTACCACGAACTCATCTTTCACAACAAAAGATATTAGAATTCAAAAATAATCTATTTATTCAAATCATATAGGGGTCCAAAAATAATGATTTTATAAGTCAATTTTTATACTATTTAAAAAAAACAAAATTATAAAAACATGGAAATTACGTAAGCTATTAGTAGGTGATTACCCTTGTCGCCCATCAGTTGCAGGTTCATGTCTCTCGGCCTTTCCAGACGCGATGGGTTGTCACCGGACCTTTGATTTGTCCTTTTTATTACAATACAAAAATAATCTCAAGATATGATTTAACATGAAAAATATTATCCAATGTCATACATTGTCTATTCTAACCATTAGACTTATCCACACATCTTCTGTACAAACTCACAGTCCAAAATTTATATGGAAGGTCACATAATATACATGTTAATACCTTCATCTTTAATTCTCTTAAAATGTGGTAATAAAAAGAATTTCTAGAAAACAATATTTGAATAGGTATGTACATTCTTATTCCTTTTGTAAATCATTGATTATTGAAAATTAGCATAAAATACAAAAATGATGTAATCCCCAACAATGATGGAATACAAAAAACATTAATTAGTTCTAATGTAGTAAACAATATACAATATCATTTATCTAAATTAATAATCTCTTATTCCTAAATCAATAACACAATATCATTACCATATTAAAGTTTATCATTCCTTCGACCATGTATTTTCCAGAATAAATAACTTGTTATTGAGTCACTTTTCATGGCACCTAAAAATCACCAATCCTTAATGAAATAGTATTTCAGTACAATCCATATATGCTCCATAATTATTATAAATATTACATCATTGATACAACACTCAAATAAAATAAATATTTTATATCAACATAAGAATACTAGTCATTACTCGGTATATGTGGTAATATCAAGACATGGTTATTATCCGACAACATCATTTGTGGTATACTATGATGATTGAGACATTGATTCACATATTATCCCACCTCCTTGAAGATGATGCATTGTACATTTGAATCATTTTTATTACACTTGAAATTAGGTACTTGGTTTTCCTTTTATCCACACTTATAACAAACTTACATTCTCTCCAAGAATTTAACATGGTGATTCTTTCAATAGTTGTCACATATGGGAAAATCCACCATTCCCTTATTCCCTTTATCCATATTTCTTTCTTCCACCCTTTTCTTCTCTGGCTTCCCTTCAAATCCATATTACTCAGATAATTCTTTACTTATATTATTAACACATGATATTATTTCTTCATATGATGATAATACATGGGAGTCAATTTTATTTCTATATGTTGGATTACCACCATGAAATATATGATCCTTATTACTCTTTGGATCATGCGTATTGATGGACTTCTCATTCCATCTTTTGGGAACCATTTCTAAACAACGACATACACTAGTTTAGTTTTATGAATCACAATACATAATTACAGACATGTAAAATACCTAACATAAATTGAAAAGATTATTCATATAATCTATAATAAAAAAATAATTCGTTGAGAAAATATTTACTTCCTAATCCTTCATAATAGATTGTAATGAAAATGTGAATTATCATATGAATATCCTCCAGGACTGGCCTATCCAAGAGTCAAACAAGGCCGTTTGTTGTGTACCAGGATACCCCGAGTCATGACTGAAACTCTTTGTTAGAGTTTTTACTCTATGGTACATCTGTGCCAGAGCCGAATTTACTTATTTGTATCCAGACAGTAATGTATTGCATTGAAAATTCACAAAATCACTATATTACCAAAATTCATGGATGTTCTTTTATACAAATCTCCAAGGATTATCTAAGGTTAATATTCTCTAATCAGGTTTTTTCTAAATAAATTTTCCATGGTTTGTAATAAACTACCAATGATACCCACTATAGTGCCCCCACCCTAGTAACCCAGAGTCTGTGAATTATTGCATAACATTTGCATGATTACAAGGGATCAAATCCTGAATGACCAATCAGATTAGTATCCTTGGATGTACTAGATACATAGCTAAGTTTTACATTAAATCATTAAATAAAAATAAAAAAAACATTTTTTTCTATTCACTACAATCATATCCCTTAGCCTATCCCCACAGGTCAACCATAAAATACTTCTTTACATCCTTGTAAAAATAAAACATAGAAATGGGTTCGCTCAGATGCCTTGTAAAGAAAATAGTATAGTAGATACATTCATAAATAAACCTAAAAATTTAAGGAAATTTATAAAACTAAATCAAATTCTTTTTAAATATACACATCAGGATAATATGATGATGATAAATCAAATAATTCCATTTACTTATACACATGGATATTCTACTAGTCGAATAATCACATGAAATATCAATACTTAATTTCATAATGATGGAATACATAATGTTGGACATCATAACCACATAGTCAACGCCTCGTTCCTATAATAAAAATAATATTTTGTCAAGGACTTGTTCAAATAAACTAGTTTATCTCATGAGACCTACTGATTCATCAAGAATCTTTAACATGCTCCACCTCTCAATTATTATGTCTAATGCATTCTTTATATGAAAAGGTTGAATCTTAACATAAACATTCATATTAAATCTAGCATATGAATTTTCAATACATTAACCATAAACCATGAATGGTATCAAAATAAAAAATCCATTGTAAAACATATAATAGAACCTTCAATAAAGTATGAAATATAATTTTCAAATAAATCCACTCCAATCAAGTATAGAATCCATTAAATGAATTTGAAATAGATAAAATCAAACCACTTGAGAGAAATACCTCTTTCAATTTTGAAATCATTTAAAAGTCATGTAATTATAAAATAAAACATATATTTTGAAAATAATCTTATAATATATTAAGTTAAGCTTCAAAGGTGTTATAACGGTAACGAATAACTTCACTTTCATTAAAAAACATTGTTACCTAAATTTGTTGAAAAGTACATAAAGTACCTTGTTTGGGAAATAACGGACATATTTCTTTCATACCATTTTATAAAAAGTAAGACAAGTGTATAAATGAATTTACCCCATAGTCTACTATGTTGTAAATATTTTTTGAAATACATACTTACTAAACATGGATGGGGATGATAAAGAGGTCCCAATAGACACTTACGTAAAAAAACCTCTGATAATAAAGAGATTGTGAAATTAACCTTTAACTTGTACTATTCCTGGGTCGAGGGTGCGTTATCCTCATATATAATAGTGAAATAATTTTTATTATATTATAAAAGATCCACATAAATAAATATGATTTCATATATGTTATTTTAATATTACTTTTTTAATAATATTTTAGTAGTATCATTGTTTCGGGTTCCAAATGATTTGTTTTCCATTATATGATGGATTATGTGAGTCATGTTAGTTATGGATTGGATTTATTTGATTCATATACAGAATGATATAATGTTCTTAAATATTATTCTTAATAATCAAATGAAAATTTTTCTTGAATAATTATGATGGAGAAATGAATCTCATCATGTTCGTGGAGACGGTAGTCCGTACGTACACAGGAACGTTACTTCCATTTCATTTTTTAATGGAAAAATGAAAAAATGATACATAAGTATATTATTATAACAATATAATATTATATTTTATATATTTTAGGTAATTTCATTAACACCATCTTTTATATGTTGCGTTTATGGTGTGCATGAGTCATATAACATTCAGGGGGCGGTAGTCTGCTCTTCCTCAAATTAAATTATCATTTAAAAACAACATGAAAAAAATAATGGTATGATATAAAAGGGAATTAAATAATATTATTGATAAAATAAATATCATAAATATCATATATAATTACAGTTCCATCATACTGGCCACTATAAAAGGTGGTAGTAGAAGATTGAACAATCATTGTATAATGAGGCGGTAGTTTTCCATCTTGAGAATCATTATGATCTGTTCATATTAGAAGGAGGTGTGTGTGTGTTTAGTTCAAATAATTATCATAACAACAACTTAGTATATTGAGGATACTACTTTTTCTAAAAATATTATGAAAAAGAGTTTTGGGGGTTGGAGATGTAAAATAAAATAAAAGTACTAAGGAGGAGATGTTACCATTAAATTGGGTAACTCTATTTGGTTTGAACCAAAAGGCTTCCTGAGTGTGCCTTATACCTAATTTATGGCTTCTTAGAGGAATATAGGGATTTAGGGAGCTTAATTGGGCATACTTTGGACTATCCAAGGGGCTTGAGAGTTGTGAGAAATGGGATAGAGGTGAGATCTTTTTATAAGGCGGAGGAGGGGCTCTTTACGAATGTTTGAATGTATTATTTTATTTTAAAAATATTTTCAGTTAATAAATGTCAAAAACTAATTAGTGTCAAATATAAGATGACCCATGTAAGAAATAAAATATTCCAATAATAATTGGACATGTTTTATATATTGTTTTAATTTTTATAATCACAATTATTTAAATAATTATTTAATGAGGTAAACACTGCATCATTAATGATTCATAAATAATTTTACATATTTCATGTCAAAAAATTATATAAAAACTTTTATGATATACGAAAACGTTTTATCATTCAAATTAATATTTATAGTTTAATAGATAACTTATATAATCCCTTGCAAAAATTATTTTATGAAAAGATATATGTTTATGTCATTTTTGCCTTTACTTTAAATTAATTAATATAAAGTGTCATTATCAATATTAAGTGGCTCCATGTGTCTCAAAATAGACTCATGGATTCCCATGGTCATACATGTATTATCCAAAAGTAATACGAAAAATTTTAGTGTATTTTAATATTATAATAATAATATGTTTTACCCTTATTTACTAGATTTACCATTTAACCGTGGTAAATAAAATAATTACTGAAGAAAAATATTTATAATTTATATAAATAAAAGTTTCTTATATACAGAATTTGGACCTCCGGATTCAAAATATAGAATCCATTTTTCCAAATCCAAAACACAGAATAGGAAGAAATTAATTTAAAATTAGTATCCATTGTCAAAACAAAAATTGTGTTTTTATTAAATAATAACTATCTAAAGATTGACACTTTTTTATGACCAGATTAAATGTGAAATTACATCCAATGACCTAAATTATATTAAATGATAAAAATATAATTTATTTATAATTTAATATCACACAAATGTATAATTTAACTATATAAATTAATTCGGTTAAAAAAGTTTTTAAAATTAAAATTTAGTATTTTTACTATTCATCAAAATATGATTGTTTTCAGAAAAGTATCAATAAATTATCCAAACTAAATTTATATGACTTAATTACATAAAATAATTTAATTTCAATAAATTTAATATAAAATTGTTTCAATTATAGGTTTCAAAAAAGGTTTACCATTAAAAGGTAGTAAAAATTCATTTTTTTAAACATTCTTTTACCTAAAAAATTAATTTGTTCTAATATTATGTCTAATAAACACATAAAATGGATTATAATATTATAAGGAGTATATAAAAATAAAAATTCAATTAATACTATTCATAACCGGGTTTTGAACGGCTAGTTTGGTATGTCCTGTTGCGCTCGAACTCGGTGTTGCGTGTAACAAAGTTATTTGAATTTCATTGAAGACGTAATGTTCTATTAAATCATGGGGGGTTAATGTTTTTGATTAATTATAAAAACAAATTATTATTTTTATATATTAGTTATTATTCAAAAAAATTTATGTTTTAAAATATCTAATTATACAATACTAAATACAATATGTATTATTCTCATTAATTATATGTTATATATTTTTTTGAAATAAATTAATTAATTAACCAACACATATTATAAAATTGGATCTATCAATTTCTATTTTAGAAACACCATGAAGTTGTTTGAATTATTGGATATAATGTTTGCGATATGAATTTCCCTATGTATGGCCTTTAATATTTTGGTTTTTGACCCATATGATGAAATCATAAAATTATAACCATTAATAATAATTTTAGTTGATATGGTTAAATGTAAAATGGGGTGAATATTTTTAAATATTATTTTATGAAATTAAATTTTATAAAATTAAAATAAAATATCATTTAAATGTCTTAATTTTTGGGTGTTATATCAAAAAATAGTTCACAATTTGATCATTACAGTCACAAATCCTATAATATGGGTGATTGATTTATAATAAGTTTCAACAATACTATTTTATTAAGTATTGTTAAAAAATAAATCATTAAAAATATTTTTAGAATATTTTAATGAATCTGTTTATTCGTGAATCTAATAAAATTAAATAAATTAAATAAAAACAGTCTCCTAAAAAATGTTGTTACATCACATAGATAATCTATATAATTTTGTCACATTCAAGCGAAAATATTGATTTTAATGGAAAATAAAACTATATCATTTTTTAAAAGATTTAATTAGAAATATTTTATTAATAATTATTATGTTTTCAGTTTCCATATATCCCTAATAATTATGGAGGAATTTGAAAATTTCAAATGCATTATTTCATTGATTTTTGAATCATTGTTTGAAATGAAAATTTGAAATATTGGAAATGTAAATTTGATATTTCTAGAAAAATTATAGGACCTAAGAGGATATTCTATTTATGGAGAATTTCTCAAGACCTTATTTATATGATCTGGTATTTTTTGATGTTTTGCCTAGGGTGCATGTTTTGGTGAGTAGTGTAATAGAGAAATCATTTGAAACCATGTTTGGGAATAGGTGTTAATTAATATTTATATGGACATTAATTTTCTAGAAGAATAATAAAATAGTTCATAGAAAAATATGAACCTTATTTGGGAAACAATTCACCTTGTATTGGGATATATTATTTGAGTATGGTATGCACATGATTGCATGAAAAAGTCTGAAATTTTTTCATACATAGACAGTGAAATTTTATAAATATGGTCCATCTTTTTGATAACCAGGAAGCCTAAAAAATTGATTATAGTGTGTCTAGGTGTATAATATTGATCTATAGGCATCTATTTTAGAAAATAATATTCCCAATATATTCACATTTTAAATAAGGGAAAATGTATTTTTCAATTGAGGGTTTGAAGTGGGAACCCCCTATTTCATATATCTATCTTGTGAAATCCCCAACCGGTCTAACCCTCCTACATCCATAAATATCAATCAATGTTCAGTGGTATTGAGTGTGTTATTAGTAAATTTAAGATGACAATCAACCCCAAATTTATTTTTTACTTTATTATCATGGATATATACAATATGTCGATTTTATTTCATAAGTTTCTAGTGATGATTCCACCACTAAACGGTTGAATCACCTAGATCTATTGTGATTTTTCGTTATAATATCTAAATTATTTCTCATGATAATAGCTCCTCATTATCATATATTACATTATATATGTAAACTACCATGATAAAAATTTTAGGTTTATTCCATAAATTTAATTATTTATGGTAATTTTTTCACAACTTATATTACTGATTTCCCTTTGATTGTGTTTGATAATATGTCTAGATTGATCATCACCTCTCATTTCAAAGATGTGGGTGGTGTTGGTGAAATCATTAATTAATGATAATTATACATTTATTAAGTCCATTTGTAAAATTAATTTTTATTAATTATTTTAAAATTGGGTTTCAATTAATTCTGGATAATAATAGTTTCTTTTTGATTGTAATGGTTGGATAAAAAAATTTAAATGTTTCAAGTACATGGTTTGGACGTAGTATAGATGTATATATTGGAATGTAAAATATAAATAAATTATAAAAATTTCGGAGTTGTTGTTTGAACTTCATATAGTTTATTAATTTGTCATTATGCATGGGAACATAAGTTTTTCCCACCATAAAAGGATTGATATTTAAGTAAAATAAAAAATTAAATGAATTCAATAAATTGATAAATTTATAATTGAATTTATTTTAAAAATAAAAAAATTGATATTAGAATAAACTGACAACACATGTTCTATAGGTCTATTAGGGGCTCTAAGACACAAGCTAGTTACCTTAAACACTAATGCACAAACACATATATTATTATACACTATATCCCTTGAGATATTTTGACCACATAAGATGTGACAATGGGATAATTGAATCATAGAATAAATTATGTAGGATCATGTGTCCACCCTTGATTTGAGGTGTGGCATGACTTTAAATGGTTAACCCATGTGGGCTCCATGATATCCCATTATGAATGGATAGCCTGGGTGGAATGTTCATAGGCTTTATGTGATTCCTGGGTGGGAAAAACAACATATTTAAGACATGAAAACAAACATTAGAAGTGTATTATCCCTTAAATATTTACCCTTTCATGTATATTGTGTAGGTGATGAGGTATCCATACCTTGATGTTGATATTGAGAGACATAATTTCCATTTTAAATCATGTTCTAACCAAAATCCATAAAAGATCTCATGAACACTAATGAGCATGTATCAATGATTTTTTAACATTAACAACCCTTAAAATCACTTCATTAACTATCCGACCTTGTTCAAGTCCATGTGAGTGTGAAGTGAATGAATTCAGTGTTACCATAGAACCCAAATTTACATTCAAGTCGAATGGAGGAATGATGAAAGTGAAAAAATATTATATGTTTTTTATAATAATTAATTTATATTTATTTATTTATATTTATTAATTATTAATTAGAATTTCCTAGGATTCATATGAATTGATATCTTTCAATGGAAGCAATGTTATTTTATTGGATGACTAAAAGTCACATAATGAGATATATGAGACACAAGGTTAAATGGTATTATTGGATTCTATCTAATTGTTTTTAGGGTAATCTTTCTTCTCTGGATAAAATTAAATATAATGTATTATTCATGAGTGGATGAATTCTATTGTTACATGAGACCATTATCATATTTATATAACAAATAACATTTAGGAATTCTTTAGTTATATCATGTTCATTGTTTTTAATGTAACTATAATAAAATCCATAGATACTAGGGATTAAAATGGAGATATCATTATGAAATTATGAATTATGAAAATCATAGACGTGAATGGATGAATGAGGTTTCACATGGTTTTATAAACCTAATAATTGATATCAAACATCTTTTGGGTGATTTTTTTCTCCTCATGATCAACACTGATGATAACCTCAATGATTTTAATCAAGGCCTAATGATGATTTAGATTGTGATGAAAGATTTGTTAGATTCATAGATATATATATTGTAATACAAAATGATATTAAATTTAATTTCATGGTCAACCTAATAATAATTCAGGCTTCTAAGTATAGGATTTCCATTTAATTCATGATCATGAGAGTAAGGAATCAGTTGATCATTCAGAACTACAATGTAATTCAATAAGGTTCATTTGGAGGTCAGGGGAATAATTTATTTTTGATGAACGTTCATATATACTAGATATAATTGGAGTTTTGATTGTATGAATATATAGTGATTAAAGAGGACCCTATATAGTGTTTCTCATTTATAGAGACACTCCATCATAAGATAAAGTGCGTATAATAGACTAGGTCATGATCCCAAGGATAGATGATGGTTAATGGGAATGTTATTGGTTATTTTAGATCACACTAGGGACATGGGGGTAATATGGAGTAATTATAATCATTAAATACTCATAGAAATTATAGAAATAGATTGAAGTAGGTATTGATGTGGTTTATTTGTATATATATTTCCATTTTGAATTCTATTCTTTATTTAAACTGAATATTTTATACGAACAAATAAAATTATACATATATTGGTATTGGAATGGATTTTCTATCCGTTTATTTTTTTACTCCCACCCTTATTTGGATACAATCTCACTCTGGAGCCAAGGATCACCCACATTGTTATTGCAGTGACATGTTTGGCTAGAGACTTTAGATTTAACCATGTAGGATTAACTCATATGGGATATGGAGGAGAGGATTTGGTATGGATAAAAGTTGAGTAAATACTCTTATATATTGGGGATATTCTTGAATCAATTTTTAATATATTTATTCCCCCGTTTAGAAATGTATTTTTATTTGAAAGTCTGTTCATTGGCTTTTGATTTGTACACCACATTACATTCTGTTAAATAATATATTTTATTTATTTTCCATATTAGGATAATTATGTATTATATTCTATACTCTAATTTATATGAAATGTGTTAGTTATTTTTTAATTTACTCTGATATAAGCGGTAAATAATCCTTACAATACCTTCTTATTCCCCTACAACTAGTCACCACCACCAATATTTTAGTGAGAAGTTTCTAACATCATGTCGAATAAATTTCTAGGGTACTAATCATTTTTATTTTCAACGAAGGTGTTAAAATTTTTTATCAATGATTATTTATTTTTTCTCTTAATTTGGAAGGTGGCCTAAATGTGAAATAGAAATGTGTTGCTACATTTAATGGAAACCATACTACTACCTCAACAATATTGTTCATTGTATAATTCTTTGTTACAGTGGGTATGATATTGGGGTTTCTTTTATTTTTTTTCATGGTTAATATTATATATACCTCAGGTGAAGAATATACAATTTGATATTTTCTATTTTTTATTTATTATATATTTTTGTATATTTTCAAATTTGTTGGAGTCTAGTTTATGATATTATAGTTACACTATTTTGGGAAGTGGCATCTCAAGCATCGTGTTAGGAATTCTGAATGTAGATGAAATTGTCACTCTTTAGTGAACATATCTACTGAAAACGAATTATTTTATATTTCAATTTTCTTTAACAACATATATGATGTATTACTAAATTATGAGATGGTGGAATTATAATTAGTTGAATAAACATGTATAAATTATTATTTATATTATAAATACATATGTATCCAATTGTAAAGCTATTCATGGAAAATAATGTGATGATGTCCCTTCACCAGTGAATCAGTGGAGACACAAAGATATTGATGTGTTTAATTACATCTTTATAGGATCACCCTATATAGGGCAGTTTTGTCTAGGTACAACTTCCTATTGTTCTAGTGGAAAAATATATGTTTTTTTCCATATATCATGGAATGCAACTCTAAAATCCAAAACCATGTCTGGGGGGATGTTGTTTATACATCATCATTGGTTCATACTGATTAAATGAGTATGTATTTGTACTATGTAATCATATTTTGTAGAGAAGACTTCCAGGTAGATGATCAGAGACGGTATATGACTTGGGATTAGTTATATAATGTTCCATTATTAACCAATATAGTTTATTCATATATAACATGGAATTATATTCTATCACAATGAAATATTTCAATATGGATCCGGAAGCCAGATATTCTTAGATGATGTCATGGGGGAACTTCTTGAGATATTTTTTCGTAATGGTTTAGTCCAATGTATAGATTCAGGGTTAGAATCAATACCTTTTTAGGATATTTGGTTGGAATGTGATTTAAATTAATAGGCAATGATTGTGAGAGGGTTTGGGAACATGAAAGGCCATATAGTTATGATTAGGAATATTGTATGTTTCTCATATGTTATGACACCTGAAAGACCTGGTTTATGGGCCTGGTTAAAGAACATAAATTTAATGAGTTATAACTCAGATTTCATTGTTTTGGAGACTGTTCAAAAATGATGGTATCCCACAATAGTTGTTATAATAGTTTAGTGGGTTTTATTGGTGATGGAATCGTGAATATGTTATTCTTCTTATCTGATAAATAAAAGAACACGAAAATCAATGATATTAGATGGGAATGAAAATTATTGAGATTAATTGCTAAAATAAAACTCATGTTTTAGTGATTTTAATATTTTTTTGGGCCGGATGATATAAATGGTAGATTCTGATGACATATAATGACAATGGGTGGTGGTTTATCATGTGGTTTTCTTGTATAGATATCATGTTATGGAGACTTTTCAGATGTTTTGGATGACATGAATATTATATTCTTGATTTTTTTTCATTATTTCTTGCATGAGTATTTTTGAAATAATGTGTGAAAATATAATTCAGGATCTCAGTTAGATTATGTACAATGAACATTTATCATAGATTTTTAAGAATCAATATTGAATTGGATGGCCAAGAAGTTTTGTTTTTATGAATAAATGAATAATTTCATGATTATTAGGTAAGTATTTTGAAAAGTTCTTTCTTGGGTGAGGAAACATTATAAATTTATTGGTTTTGATAATATGATCAATCAATGATTCTATTATAGAAATGTGTTTCCTAGAATGAATTAGGTAAGTGATCGGGTAGGGTGGTTGTGTTTTTTAGAACAAATTAATAATTTTATTTATAATTTATTTAATAATATATATTTCTAAGGAATTGATTCACTGGAAATATCAGTGGGTGACCTTATTATGAATTGAGAGTATGAAGTAACTAATGACATGATGTAACTTATGTGTGTGTAGGGTTTTCCACAACCAGCAATTATTGTTTTATATTTAAATGATGTGGAATTTTATTATTTGATCTTCTATATTGAATAGAAAACTATGATGGTCTGATAGTGGGTGGCATCTTATCGGGCACATGTGTTAAAACCCGGGCCTAGTTGTATTATTGTTCTGGGTGGTATGTCGGTGGATAGTGGTGATTGTAATTGGATGTTAATGAATAATTGAGTGCCGGATATAATGCTTAATTATTTAATAGAAAGAGTTTTATAATGGGAATCAACATTGGGATGGATTACAACAATCTAAATTTGTTGAATTAGGAGTGTTAAATTTTTCATGACTTTTTTTGGTTCAATTGAGTAATTATACAATTAAAGTGATGTCAAAATTTATCAGGTTTAAATTTTGGTTTAGTACTCATATTTTCAATGGGACCCTATATGGATAAAATCATCAGGATCATCTTTTAAATATAATGATGGATGATTCTAAGAGTATTTTTAGGTGGTTGAATAAATGAGGTATGACTGATGGTTTGGCACATGATTTGAGGATGTATGATTAAAACCACATCTATATTGTCCCATTGTTTATACATGTTGATTTAGTTATTTGACATTGATTTTATAGAAATGGCATATATTCTATTTATGTGAATGGATAAATGAGGATCATTAGTTTTTCTATGTTTTGAGAAATTAAATATAGTCAAAAAAATTATTCCATTATTTTCCCATATGTCATTGCACAATTTTATGGAATCCATACCATATGTGTTTATAGATATCATCTATATGTTTCCAATAAACAATTATTACTATAAAAGTTCTAATTCATTATATGTGAATGTTAAAAGAAAAATATTTTGCTTTGTTGAACCATGATCAGAAATATGAATTGGGTGGTGATTCATTATAATTGAATGGTTCAGAAAAGTTTCGTCCCTATAATTTATAAATGTTTAAGTTAGATGGATTGTGTTTCAATGGATGAAATACATTAATAATATGGTATAACATTGGTAACAACGTTTCCATTTTTATTTGGGACTCAATCAGTTAATGATTATCTAAAAACTTTTATAGATAATGATGAATATATGGAATGTTACAAATGATTCATTATGATAAAAAAAATTTGGGTGTGTGTTCTTAATTTGTACTATCAGAATATGAATTAAAATACCATATGAATATATAATTTTTGTTTCGTGGATGATGTTAAAAATGAATAGTTGATTAGAATGGATTTAAAAAAGAGTTGAAAAATTAAATTGATATATATTGACTTGGTTTATATATCGAGAGGTTCAATTGGTGATCGATATTTTCTTGGAATCTTTGGGTTATGTTTAAAAAAGTATTTTTGGTTTTTCCATAGGATAATATTTTCTTGAAATCATTTTTGAATAAACTCTCCAACACATTATGTGTAGGGTGATCATCCTTTTAAATTCAATTCGGCACAATTGTTTCGGAAATGATATCATATGGTGTTCAAAAAAACATTAAAACTCATGGGGAAATCCAAGAACATGGTTTGGGATAATGATTTGGATGGTAGTATCCGCAATGTTAATAAATAACTATAATAAATGTTACACATGAAGATAAATCCAATTTTCATTATTTGCACAATGTTTGAAAAGATATACTGAATAATCAATAAAGTAGACTATGACAGTGTAAATCCTCTTCCGTATTTAGAAAACCCATTCCCCCAAACTATGAATCCAATTAAGAATGGAAAAGTATATTTTCATTCAATAAAATGTTGTAAGTGGGAAAAACAATATCTCCTCATTCGCCCCCACATACATGATTTTGATGAATGATCCCTTATCCCCCACATACTTTTTCACCCATATATTAAAGTGGTCATATGTGTATATTTATATGTATGAAATTGAAATTCAACCATCTCATTCTTCCTCTTTTCATCATCATAAGATTCCTAAATTTTTTGTTCTAAATAATTTTTATTTTTCAATACAAATCCATTATATCATGGTTGAATCAAATGGTTCTAATTGCTATTTTTCTCAATTATCTAGTGGATGACCAATGAAAATATCCACTTTTCATCACATGATGTTTTGATGAGGTATATCATTATAGATAACATAATAATTTTTTTTCCATAAATTATTTAATTGATGGTTTTTTTAGGCATACGTTAGGGTATTTCATTAGTTTGTGTCTAGGGGTGTAGTGTGGGTGGTTGGAAATAAGTATGTCAATAAAGAAATAAAAATTGGAAACAAGATGAGTTAATCGGTATAATGGATATTTTTAGTAATATTAAATAATTTTTAGAATTATTGTTAATATATTTGAAAAATAATTTATAATGTTATTATATTAAATAGAATTCTATTATTGTTAGAAACAACTATCTGTGAGCTTAAAGTCAAGATGTGGAAGTGTAGGTGTCCATTAAAAAATAAAGGATAAGTGAATTTTAAAAAATTAGATTCTATTGTGTACACACCCAATGGTTTATGATGTTTATTATATGATTCTTGACATGTGGTTTCACCACATAGGGAGATCAGAAAATAAAAAATTAATTTAATTAAATCTAATTGTAAATTTTTTATTAATTATATTATAATATAATAATGTGATATGACTCTGGATGGACTACAAAAGGATTATAGGGACATTTTCGGCTCTTGGAAACTTACTAATTTCCTCACCGACATATGACTAAAAGATTAAATCATTAGATCCTGATTTCGTTTCATATTTATACTCATATACATTTTAAAATGAGTTTCCATGACATAGTTTCCATGACTAGGTGGATGTGTCCATTGACATGAATAGTTGGATATGTAATGAGATGGATGGAACTAGTAGGAAGCAAGAGATAACATGATATGTTTATAGAACATGTTGATTAACCATAAGTTATAGATGATGTGTTTGTTTAGTGTATCGACCGAGTGAGACCTTAGGAACTATGATGTTTCATGGGTCATGTATTATCTATTTTATCTATGACATGCCCCATTTTTATGTGAATATTTTCTATATTGATGATGACACCATGAGTCGTAATAGGTTATAGGTATTGAGTGATAACCCAAAGCCTATAGTGAGACTTGACACCCTCCTAAGTCTGTCTCTTTTATTTTTTGACCTCTAGGACCATATGAGTAACTTCTTTATTGAATGGACCTATTAGAGTGAATCTGTGTGGGTATATATTGTTACAGGTGACAATATAGAACATGAACACATGTTTGTTATCAATGAGGATCATATGGATTTATAGGGAATGAGTGTTCAACCAAATTTATTTGTATGTATATTGATTTATATTTATTCACGATGATATGTTATTGACTGGGGAACGTAGGAATAAGTCATTGGACATTTAACAGATGCGATTTCTGGAGACTCATAAGATCTACATGATAATATATTGGAGTCATTGGGATGATCGATATATTGGGATATGGACTTATGGTTTATTTTGGTATGGATTACTATCGTGGCTATCATCCTAAGTTATTGATTATTTATTAGTGTATATATAATAGTGGTCCAAAGGATCTATGATCTAATCTATTTGACTGCATGCATAATGGAATGCCTATGAATGAAAGGATTTTAAGGATATAATGTTCCCATTCTAAATACCCTAGTGTATTTTCATTCAAATGAAAAATCATATAGACCATTTAAAATTCTAGGAAATCTTGGTTTGGAATTGTGGAGTCAGTTTTTGTGTTGTAATATACCCACTTCCATGGATATTGGAAACCCCACTATTGATGGTTTCTTCACCATGACGATTTATTATGATAACCCATGGATCATGATTACAAAAAATAGATTCATTGGTTGTGGAGTAATAAGTTATCTGAAATCCATATACATAATAATTAATATAGGTGGGTATTACATTATATGGAATATGTCATCCCTAAATTAATTATTCCCAAATGATTTTCATTTAATATGGAATCACCATCATAGGAATTATACTTTGACCTTACATTAAGAAATCCCATATTCTATCATGTAGATCATTCATTGGGATTGAGTATATGGGATGCTCGATTATGCCTCATGATTGACCATCGATTAGTGGATGTGTAATTGTGGTATAAACAGGGGGATAGAGGCCCCCCTATTACGATGAACATGATTAGAGATTGTTTAATATTCGACAAAGATGTTATTTTTATCTAGGTTCTTGCCAAGGGGCTTATGAATTATAATAGGCATTACCCATGATATATAATTGTGAATATAGGGTGTTGAAGACACTTTGGAGGCGATATCATCATGTTATGGTCATAAAATATTTGGAATCATGACGAAGATGGTATTGAGATGATTTATTTAACACCCTTGATTCAAAGATAGTATGTAAACATTATATTCAATAAATTTTTAATATAATGCAAAGATAAATATATTTTTGATAAAATTGTAATCAGACAGAAATGATATCATTTTTTGATTTTAATGAAATTGATATATTATATATCAATATTTATGACTTTGAATCAATAAAATTATTGTTATTGGATATATTTTAATATCATATCATATTATTCAAGAATAGATAATTTCTTGAAAAAAAAATTATTTCATCATATGTTGTTGATTAATTTTTAAATTTTATTATTTTTATCAAAGTATTTTTATTTCAAAAAATGGTTTAAATATTTTTAATAAGATTATTAAATAATAGTTAATAAGTTATTTTTTTCAAAATGAATTGGGAAAATATTTAAAATTGATTAACATGTTTAATGTAAAATATGTTTTACATGGATATTATTATAATAAAATAATAATTAAAATAAATTAGAAACATGTGTAAACACTATTTTTTTGTTCTATCATAACATTACAAATGTAACAACGTAATATCTGGGAACTTTTCCATTGAAATTCATTTATTATAATATTTTTCATTGAAAGATTACAACGTTTTTCACTCAACTAATTTATAAAATCAACCTACTCCCATGACATCGTTACACCTCATTAGCCATATTTTTCTACCAAAACATGACAAAATATCTCCAAAACCTAATTTAACATGTTACAGATTTGATTGTTATCCTGAAATTTCAACCATTGGATTCTTATTAAGTAATCCAAAGGACGTTTTTTTATGAGTAGGTTTCCATATTAATGAAGATCTTTCTTATATACTTATTCATTTTCCGCATTCCAATATTTCATAAAAATTAAAATATATTAAAAATTATATATCATATATACCAATATTTTATTATATTTAAGTCATAATACTTATAAATTTCATTCAACATCCAATTGGAAACAAAACCTTCACTCGTGTCTACCGTGGGCCGTCGCCTAAGAAATTTATTATATTTGTGATCCATCAAAACCTCAAATGTAATTTCATAATGATTGTAATAATGAATATATATAAGATAATTATTAAATATTATTGATTAAATAAATTTAATATATCTTATACATACATGTCACTTTCATCAGATTATATATGGTAATTATTCTCGTGTATACAGACAAAAAATCCTATCCATGAAGCGATTTGATTCATTACCCATGTCCACTATTCAATAATGATTGTGAAAAATGTACGTAATAAATAAATTATTTTGTGTGAAAATAATATCATTTTGTATATCATGACAGTATAACTTATGTTCACTAATCATAACATCCATTCTATAACATTCATGAGAAAACTATTTACCTAACACTCAATAAACTAATCATAAAGAATGATATTTAATGATTTGGTTATAGGATTTTATACATATATCATATGAGTTACTATAAATATTTAAATGGTTATAAGTATTATAATAAAAAGTTAAAAAAAATTAAAAATTTTGAAATAATGTGCAACAAAGTGTTACTGGGAGGTATGTGGTTTTGCCACAATTTATTCTCAACAAAGTCATATTTATTATTTTGAATATATTTATTTTAATATGGTTTATATAAATCCAATTTAATTATTTAATATATAAATATATATATTAATTATTATTAATGTTTAATCTATTGTATACTCTTTAAATGGGTAATATTTTAACTATTTCCAAATTCTTAATATTTTATCATAGAGTCCATTTTTTTTTGGTATTTCATAATGTTTTCCATAAAGGAATACACCAATATATATTTCATAAAATCCATTAATTTTCAAATATTTGGTATACTAATAAATATTCCATGACTTCTACCATATTTATATATATTTTTCACATGAATGAATTTAGTAAATTTTAAATTTAAAATAAGTATTATTTCTATTTTGGACTCCCTATAGACTTTTTCAATTTGAATATTTATTGAAATCGTTTTAAAATTGACCTTTTATTTACGAAAATGGTCAATTAAATACAGTATATAATCCATGAATTTTTAAATGGAATGAAATGAATATATAATTTTTTTAAATGTATATTTTTTACATTCACTATAGATATTCAAAATGAAGGATCCCCTTTGAACATATATGTTTTCAATAATATTTCACTTATCCGTAAATTTTATTTGATATCTAAAATTTTATAAATGATTTAATTTTTTTTTAAAATAAATGACTATAATGAAAAAAATAATTTACTATCCAATATATTTTATTCAAAAATATAAATAAATCTATTGAATAAAATATTTTGCATGAAATGAATTTCATCATTAATATCAAATTAATTTATTTTTCATTAATTTGATCTTGAAAAATTCCCTTTTTTATTATCATCATTCTGTGGACATTAAATTTAATTGAATTATATATATTATATTTATTATATATATATATATAAATATGATATTTTATTAAATTATATTTCAATAAAAAAATGGTGTTTTACAATGATATGTATTTTGTTGAATTGGGAATCATTATATATCACAATATTTACTCAATAAGGGTAATTTTTAAAAAGGAATAATTTTAATGTATTAGATTTTTCATTAAATATTGGCGTAATGCATTAGAACTATGAAGATATTTGGGGGATGAAATTTCATATCCCTCAGTCAAGAATCAAATCAGGTAGACCCCAAACTACTCACCTAACCAGATCGACAGGATGGCCCGATGGTCATTGGAAATCCCCACAGTTTGGAAACTACTTTAAGGATCAATATAATAGAATATGGAATGATTTAAGACAATATAAATATATAATCAAAAACAACATAAGGGAAAAAAGAGACTAATGTAAATATATTTCCATGAAAAAACTTTAATACATATACAATAAATATAGAAAATTGTAAAACAAATCCCAAGTGAATCATCATGACCACAACATCGCCATGTGCCCTAGAGGGTTACACTCAGATACAATGAGAAACGTATTCATATGGAGATCGATACTAAGGTGAACCTTCACAAAAATGTAAAAACAATAATGAACTATAGGCATGATTATTAAAAAATAGTAGGTTTGCCCGTGAAATCTACTGCCAGTGAACTTCCATTAAACTATAACAAACATAAATTTATTATTTTAAATAAAATATATAAAACTTACATGTTTCACATAATATTCAACTATAATTTATATGAATTCCCATTTCACTTTTCCCATTAAATACCACATAAAATTTTTATGAAGAAAAAAATATCCTTTCATAGGTAAAAAATGAATGGTGCTGCAAAATGTTTTCAATAACACATTTCATAATCAATAGAAAAATACTTTATCATAATCAGAAACAATCCACACTAATAAATGAAAAAAGAACAATAGTTATACAGTAAGGGAAATGTAGAATATAAAATAATACAATCCAACAAATCAGCATCTCCATTATCCACAAAATGTTACTATGTTCCAATAGGCATCGGAGGAACATTGGACCTTGTGAATAATACAGAACATATAAATTCATGTTGAATCATTTGAGAAATCATTCCTCACCCTATGAAATCAATACACCCTATCAAGATCATCTACACCTCCTTGGAATAGACTGAGGGGCACAATATCATAACTATAATAACAAATATTCCCTACTAAGGCCCAATATCTATTGTGTAACCTAACTATTTCGACAATCATTCCAAAAATTCACTCACAATGTCAGGTTCCCTTGTGATGTGTATAATGAGGGTGATATTTCGGATTCCATTAGAGAATTCCATTACATGATAATATAAATAATATGTCACAGATCATGCATCACCAGAGCACCACATCGAGGATGTTGTTTCCATACACCATATAGATCCTAAGGGAGACCTCACTGAACATATCCCATTCTTAGAAGGTAAAATAGTTCACAAGGAATAAATAGTGAGGAAATTACACCCATTAATTTTTTTTCTAAACAAGGAATGATGATTTCCTGAGGAGAGTTTTAATATCAATCATTTTCACAAACATTTAAAAGTTCCAATGGGGCCTGAAACATTATTTAAGATATTATTCTTTTGAAATAACCAAATCACATTTCCAAAAGATACGAATGAACCATTGCCCATTTCCCATCCACCAAATAAAATCACATTTTCAACTTTCAATACACACCATAAAGTCCATACATTTTTTAATTAAAATGAAAAATGGGAAATTAACCACCAGGATATGAAACCCCATTTTTAAGAACCAAATTTACATTTTATATAAATCCCAAACCACATTGAAACCCCATTCAGGGACTCAATAACATAATTGTTCACATCAAATATATATTAATAAATATTTTTTTAATTATCTTAGAAACATGTTATAAACCAAACTAATTTTTTTTAAGACTTTTTGTGAAGGAATTAATAAAACAATGACCTTTAGGACATAAAAATAGAGAAATCACTACTCTGAACACCAAAAAAATAATTTCAATAATCCTTAAAATTATTTATCATATAATGAATGTTCTATGAGCATGAAACCACTGAATCACAAATTTAAAAGGCATGCGAAATGGGAATTCCACCTCAATATCATTTTTCTTCAATAAAAGACAGTCAAAATCACACCACTAGGGTTCCCAGAGCTATGATCTATATAGAGGAATCCTAAACAGAGAACCCCAGCCCACATAAATTGAGTGAAATAAAATCCTAGATCCACATGTCCATGGATTAAAGATATATCATGAGAAATTATAGAAATATGACGTTTGAGAAAATTGGATGGGATGTACCATAAATATATATCCCAAATCCATGATGAAATCCAAGATCCACATTAAGGGAAAAGGATTAGTTACATATAGAGAATGGGTGGAATCCATTTGGGTAAATTGTTCACCAACCTTGAGGAATGGTTCTTCCCGGAGACAATGGATTTTAACATACTTAAATCACAATTTTACTAACCATGTGTGGTTTGTGTTACCTTATCAAGAGGCACACCATAGTTCACATAGTTATATAGATTATTCCACACAATTTCATCTAATTATTCATAAAACATGCACTAGCTACTGTGATGTTGCAAAATGAAACTAATCTCAGAAAAACAAATCAACAAACTGAGGAACGACCATGGGGGAGAATATAAATATGTAATCACCTCAAAATTCAAAACCCTTTGGACCTAAAACCTGAGAGAAAATCAAATATCCAACAATGAACTTGATCAAAGGATTAAAATAATAATCATTGTCTGACAATTCGTCCCACCATAAGTATTTGTGCCCCTAGAAAACAACCAAATTATCTAGTTGAACAATTCATTGTCTATGGATTCCCAAAACCACTAAATCCAGCCTCTAAAAATAATAAAATATTCACCACCACAAAAATAATTCATACACATTATTTGAAATTATTCAATGATCCCAAAACAAATGTTCATAAAGATCCACAAAAAATCCTCAAAAATATGATTGAGTACACTAATTCTCAAATATTTAATCAAGGGTGAAACTATTAATTAGCTACATCTAGAAAAGACAACCCACTACAAAGCCATCACCAGAAACTAAACTAGATTATCAACATGGGTAGGCAGGAATAGACTGCCCACCATTTGAAAAAAAAAACTATCACTAATTTATCATAGAATTAATTTCATCATATTTCATGGAGGTTCAACACATCCTTACGAACATACCACCTTAAACAACCCCAAAAACTTCCCCCATATTGACCAAAACCCCCCAACAAAATAGTAAGGGATGGGGGCCCAATTAATGGAAAACAGATATAATAGGAATCCAACCCAAGACTCATCTACAATGGATTAATACAAACCATATCCACTCTTTATTAGAACCAACAGTTCATGAAAGTAAAACAAATTAAACACCTTTATCTAAGAAATCACAACCACATTACTTGTGTGAGGGATAATCCTAAAATATATTTTACACAATAATAACTTGTAATGATTGGTAATGAAAAATAGAAATATAAAAAATGGCCTAACCCCATTGGTTGAGACACAAGCTGAGTCAAACTCCCCACACCCCTAAGGATTTCCTGATTGTGTGAAAATATTATCTCAGAGTCCTTTGGATAGAGACCTATTTTTTCTAATTATCTAATTTGAAAAAATATTGAGATAATGAACCAAAATTAAAACTCCTTAATTGGGAGACCCAATCATCTACACAACACCTAGTTCGAACCAAAAGATCACGACAGACCACAAAACCCACCATCTCAAACAAGAAACTTTTATCCCAACTACGACATGAAAGACAAAGAACAAAATTATCTCTAACACCAAATGAGGACTATAATGAAAATGGAACAAAACAAAACCCACCATCAATTATAATGGATCGATTAATAATTTCCAAAATAAAAAAACATTTTCATTAAATACGAGTCATCAAAAGATCCACAATATCCCATGTACATTAAAAAACGTCCATTATACACAACTATCATAATAGAATAAATGTTTCTATATTTAAAGAACTTCAAATCCCCCCAAATATATATCTAATTCAGAAATGGGTTGGGGTATCCATGGAAGAGTTGTAATTAACATTCAAAACTCAAGAATAACATATTCAGGTTGACAAATTTGAATGTATGATAAGGGGGACAGCCAGCATCTTCACTACAAACATCCATCGAATCTCTATGGGTGAGAACATTGGAAAATAAGAAATACATGATACCAATCATACCAATATTATTAAAAATAAATCACCCAAAAAATTCATCATAAAATGAAACCAGCTCAATGATTCACTAAACATTTCTATATGCCTACTAAATACCACGTGAAAACCGAATCACCAAAATGATTCTAAACTCTGAACATAGCATAGTAATCCTATTGAAATCATCAAATATCACACAACATAAACGAAACATCCCATATCATGGGAGAAAAGGCATATAACTACATGTTTTCAAAGCCCCATTACTTTCCGAAAATAATACTTTTGAAAGGAAAAACATATTTTTGTATCTTAACACTCGCTAATGGTATTTCATGGAGTCTCAATCACATGCATTTTGGTTTTTGTAATCCAGGAATATGTAAACACATGCCATTAACCATCCAAAATTCCATAAATATACACACTTATGATCACCGATGTAAAATACCAATGGTTATGAAAAAACACATCCACATTCAAAACAAAACATTCAACCAATGTTTTATCTTTCTCAATTCACTTCCCATTTCAAAATTCACAAAACAATTCAAATCTCACTATGAAAATTCGAAAAAAGGTTAAAATTCAAAAAATAATCCCACATTATAATCATTAAATGTAAATTTCGATGGATTTCCGTTGAAAAATCCAACTCATTTAATCAGGAAAAAATTTTCTTTAACTCAAAAAACCTCATTACATCATATCATTTTATTGAAAACTTATTCATTCTCATTCAAAATAAATTTCAAAAAACCTTATTCTTAATTGATTTCCACCATAAAACTAAACACATTGATAAAAACTGTGTTTTGATTTATAAAACACATCTCATTAAACAACATCATGATTCTACAAAAAATTGTTTTACAAAATAAAACATTATAATGATTCCATAAATATATTTGAAAATTTATTTCAAATATTCACAAAATAAAACCATTACATTTTAGAAATGTTGTTGTTACAATTAATAAATTATAAATCCCAAAACAAATTTCAAAATCTAATGGAAATCAAGGAAACTCAAAGGGGAAACGAATATCAAATTGGTGAATTAGCCATATGGTTGGTGTCTATATTCCAAAGACACCATCATCACGTTGAGTATACTATGACTATTTTCCTAGCACCACATGGATTTCCAAGACCTATGATCTCATGACTTCCACATTCTCAAATCTCATTTCGTATCCCAAACTCCAATAATTAAGAAGGAACAAAAAGGCCAAATAAAACTGGACCTCCCACGGCTACCGAATGGTTGGTATTTGAACTGTTGACCATACAATCCCTCATACCTACCACCTTTGGTTTCTATTATCCTATTACATATGAAATGCATCCAAAAATAAAATATGCAACTCTAAAAGAAATTTCCAACAACAGATCCTGCTCTGATAACATTTTTCCATGAACCAACCCAGGTCGACCCTTGACATGTCACTTGAGCAAATCTAAAAAATGGAATGAAGTTCATTCCTAATTAACATGGGCTATAAACTAATGTTTTACATCATTATATTAACAAATGGAATTATTTTTACCAATATTAATAATTATACTAAAAAAGAGGAAATATAAATATAAGACCAATATAAATATATTTCAAAGAAAAAATAGTTTGTGCATAAATTTTAAATACATAAAACTACACAACAACACCCAACTAAAACCAGATGGCCATAACATCTCAATGTGACCATGAGGGTCACTATATGATACTATGAACAACCATTCCCCATTAAAATCAATAGTTAAATAAACCAACACAAAATGTTAAATAAAGGAATGAATTATAGGTTTTGATTATTAATTATTAGTAGGCATACCAAGACAATGTACTACTAACACACTGAATTTAAAATAATAGAAACATCAACATCATGTTTGAACTAAAATATATAAAATTAATTCCTTCCACATTAATTTCCACTTTATAATAAAACACTATATATTTACTTTTTCCCATAAAATTATAAATTCTTTAACCATGATGAGAACATTATAATTCATAAGTGAAAGGATGAATGGAGGTGGAAGGTTTTTCAATAAAAATATTATATAAATACTAGAAAATTATTTTATCAATTTTAGAATGAAACCATTCTACTCAAAGAAACATGAACTATAGTTATTTCACAAGGGAAATCTAAAATATCACATAAAAGTAATGAACCAATCAGGAATATTAATTATCCCCCATAAGTAACTACACGAAAATAGACGTGGGACGGTCCTATGATATCTTTAGTAATCTAGAACATACAAATACATGTTCAGTCATCTTGGAAATCTTATGTCACTCGATGACATAAAAATTATCTAAAATACTCAAGTAGACCCCACATGGCTCTCACAGAAGTGCCTAATCCCATAGAAATAATAACAAACTCTCCAACTATATTACATTATCTATTTTGTAACATGATTATTATAGAAATTGTTCTCGAATAAATTGATCACTACATTAGGTTCCCAATTCATGTTTATAAAGAGATAGATCCAACCAATTCTAGTCAAGAAGCCAATCATATGAAGATATAAATAATATTTCACATAATATGAATCTCTTGATCACCCCAATAATCAATATCTTTCAATACAAATCAAATATCAAAAGTGAGTCCATACTGGGTATGTCTTATTCAACAGAAGGTAAATGGGTAATCTTGATTCCACATCAAGGATATCCCTCCCATTAATTATTTTTTAAAAAAGGAAATAATATCTTCCTAGGAGATAATACTTATCAATTATTTTCACTAATATTACAATGATTTAAATGGGCCTGAAGAATTATTTTGGAAATTTTCATATTAAAAGAAAAAAATCACATTTCCAAAATGATAAAAATACACTATTACACATTTCATATTCATTTCATAAAATCCCTTTTTTAACATTCACATAAGAATTTAAATTATATTTTTTTTTAAAATTACAAACCTTCAATAAACCACCACAATATGATACACCTAATTTTATGAACAGAATACAAAATTCCTTTATTTTGAAAACCCCTTTGATAACCCATTCAAGGAATCTTTAATCTAACTTTTCAAGAGAAAATTAAATTTAAAAATACATTCCATTATTTATAATTAAAAAACACATGATAAATAAAATTTTTTATCAAAAACATGGTGTGCATCCTGTAATAAAATATTGTCATTAATCATTTAAAAATTATGAAATCACTACTTTAAAAACCATCCCATAATTTCAATAATCCCACAAATCATGTTAACATATATGAATGCTGAAAAAAATGAAGCCAGTGAATCCAAAAATTAATAGGGAACTGAAAAGGAAAACCTACCTAAATCTCATGGAACTTTAACAACACACTCCCTAAATCAAAAAATTAGGGTTCCAATAGACATAATAAATGAAGAAGAACCATAGACACATAAAACCCCAAACAAAAATAAAAAAACATAAACCCTAGTTCCAAATTACAATGTGAAAAATAAATATAATGAGAAAATGAGAGAAAGAAGAGGTGGGTGAAGATATAAAGAGGATTACCTATAGTATATATCCAAAAATCATGAAGACAAC